>FR997816.1:0-2400000 GCA_905475355.2 Clostera curtula | reverse complement strand
GATTAGGACCAATATTACATCTACAGTTGTTATTATCTGGCTATTTGGGTGTCTGTGTCTGATTTCGAGTTCATGTAATCACGCTGTCTCATTCGAACGTTTTTCTATTATAAAAAATAGGACAGCGGTGTTATCATGATATATGTCACAAGTATAAACTGGTTCCAAGTTATAATAAAAAACGTCTATGAATAGTCGATTTGCATAAATATAGGTAATCAGCACAGTAACGCTTCCAATCACAAAAAATCGTTGTTCGGCAACATAATTACATAATGTGTATTAATATCTTTATTTAATTTGATTATTTTCATACTTCTCAAACATAAATGGGGTATTATGATCGAGATACCCGATCATTAGTAACATAAATTCTATGTTTTTTTTTATTGCATAGCATTTTGATTGGAATTGTCCGTGTGGTGACGGATTTAGAATACACAAAGTCACTAACCCATACCGTCTTGACGGTGTCGTAAGAGGCGACTAAAAGAACGCAAGGGGCAGGATCACCTAGCCGAAAGAGAAGGAAAACTTTATACAAACCCAGTGCCAACCCGTCTTGCGAGCGTGGCACAATAAGCTTATACCACGAATTTGGAGGAGGCCCGACTCAGTAGTGGGTCATTTATGGGCTGTAACGAACGAATATTGGAATAAAATCATTAGGATTTAAATGCAAAAGTAATAAATGGTGTCACTCACAGTATCTAAGAACAAAATACAAAGAACTTTGTTGGTATAATTGATGGTCAAATACACTATCTACATGCCAAGGTTGAATTGCATAACCTTGAAAAGCATATTCTTACGACATTTAACAGGTATTAGCTTAACACTCTCTACTCAATGATTTTGAGCAAATCTTTGAGGTTTCAAATGGTATGCATTTACTATTAGGTTTTGTGGTTTTGAAAGTATCAACATAACTTGTTTTTGCGGTTTATATTTTATTACCATATCCAGATCCTTATTCACAAAATACTAAAAATTTTCAAGTTAGAAATACTCTATTTATTTTAACCATCACTCCTCTACTATTATTAACGATGCCAGTATGGTGACGGATTAAAAGAGAGAGAAATTGAGGGAGCAATTGAGAGAGCAATTGAGAGAGAAATTGAGAGAGCAATTGAGAGAGTCGTAAGAGCCGACAGAAGGAAATAATAAGGCCGAAAACCTAGCCGTAAGAGAAGGGAAATTTGATACGAAACCCTATGCGGCTGGCAAGTGAGGCACAGTAGGCTTATCACCGTCCATGTAGGAGGAAGCCTGATTCAGCAGTGGGTCAAGTATTGACCGGGTAGTAGTCGCAGTGTGACTGAACTTTACTTAGCTTATAAAGAACTGAGGAGATACGCAGGAAAACCAGGGTCACCGACATAGCCCACCGGATTGCCAAACTTAAGTGGCAGTGGGCAGGGCACATAGCTCGCAGGACCGACGCCCGATGGGGCAGAAAAGTCCTCGAGTGGCGACCGCGTTCCGGAAGGCGCAGTGCTGGTAGGCCTCCCACACGGTGGACCGACGACCTGGTTAAGATCGCCGGAAAGCAGTGGATGCGGGCGGCCCAGGACCGGCCTTTGTGGAAATCCTTGGGGGAGGCCTATGTCCAGCAGTGGACGTCTTTTGGCTGAAATGATGATGATGATGATAAAGAAAAAGATGACTATCTCACAGCGTGTCCTAATTTTGTAAGCCCATCTGAAATTGACAGTTATCCCTCAGTTTATAGAATAAAGTAGATGAGTTGTTCATTCGACTGTATCTAAATCACGAAGTTATTGGGTCTGTAGCGGTACTAGCATTTGGTGAGTTTCCACGATACTAAGGTACAAAACAAAAACATAACCAAATTCAATTATGACCAAAAAACAACCGCTCGTCGTGCCAATTAGTAATACGTGCGTAAAGTTTCTCCCAGAGAACACATAGATTTCAATTTGTAACTGTAAGATTCAAATGCTGCAGTAAAAAACCAATATTGAGACGGTAAGAAATGCTTTGAATGCTAATTTTGTAAACATTGAACGATTCCTACATGTTTGCGATTTCTTTCGTGTATACTTTCGTGTATGCATTTAAGGAGAATTATTTGTTGGTCGTGATATGCAAGTCAAGACGTACAGAAGTGCAATGGAAAGTAGCTATAAATCTGTGTAATGTTTAAAGATAATTTCCATTTATAGAACATATAGTACGAAGATTTGCCTTATGATCTATGAAGGCGTTATACCAAATCAAATGCCAGTGGCTATATAAAAACGTGACTTTTCCTTATACATATTACACCATTTCATTCCATCTTTCATCCATTTCATCTTTCATCAATTCCTGTGAATGTTACTCATAGACTTCATTCAATGAACATGTAGTAACTGAATAACTTGTTTTCGCTTAAGTTAATAAATAATGGAGCAAAGACCATGTAAATTATTTAACCATTTTACTTTATGAACGAGCGAGAAAATAGAGATAAATAGATTTTACTAATGTCGCTTCCAAAACAATATCAGTCAGATAAAATTTATCTCGCACCCAAAAATTAGTAAGAACAAATACATCAACTTACTGTAAACGCTGTTGTAATCTGTCGTGCCGTTGAGCTGTCCATCGGGCAGCAGCTGCAGGTATCGGTTCTTGAGGAACATCTGTATGGGTCGCGAGGAGCCTGTGATGTGGCTGAGGTTCGCGGAGCGCTGCGCGCGTGGCTCCGGCGCGGGCGCCGCTGCGCAAGAGGCTAACGCCAGCGCTGCGAGGAAAAGCCGCAGCGGGCGCGTGCGCGGTACCATGGCGCGCCGCGCCCATGGCAAACGCCTGGACGCCGTCACTCCTCTGCCTCTCACATACTCCGCCTCTCAGTCGAGGAGCCGCCGAACAGTTCGACGCATTACACTGCACTCACACGCGCTCATTGCATTCTGCGTCGTGCCCCTCGCTGGTCGTGTTGTCTGTAACAATAAAAGTTAGGTCATCATTATCATCGTCCAAGATCTGAGGATAAGATCTCTGCATAGAGCTCTGGTTTCATCATCTCAAGCCATAAATATGGAATCAGACCTGCGCGAATCTGATAAGCTCTTTCTTCTGGCGATATCACATAATCTAATTTAACTATTAAATTTTTCTTCGTTGGCATCAGACGCTAGTCCTTATTTGCCATCGACACTCACTTTTGGTGAATTTGTGCCTTATGTTCTAAACCGATTATGTGAACTATAGTTATGTCATCTACATGTATGTCACCTTGGCTTATAAGTCTTCCATTACTAGGATGGGGTCTTCGCCAATCAAAGATGGTGATAAATTATAACTACTATCACTACTGAGTCGAATCTCCTCAAATTACATAGAGGGTAACAAGCCTACTATGCCACACTGGCCATGCGCAGTGGCACAGACATTCGTAACAAGTTTTTATTCTCTTTCGGCTGGGTTATCGGCCTTTTTTGTGGCTTTTAACGACACCCTCGGGACGGAATAAGTTAAATTAAAAATGAATTAACATTTAGATTCTCTATTCAAGTTCATCTGCAATCATAGTAAACATCATAGATTTTGTAATTAACGATTTTTATCATACTAGCGTCGAGTCGCATGAATAACGTCACAATGACTTTGCTAATGTAAAACAAAGATTATACACATACCATAAGGTATATTGACTAATTAGAATTCTAATCACGGCTAAGAATAATTTCATTCAGCTTTATGACACTGATATTTGTGTTGACGAATAAAGTAAGCCCATTACACGGTACAAACGCTCACTTTATTTATTTAACGTTAAAACCAGATGTGAACTAGAAGATATACAAAATATTTGAATAGTCAACTAAGATTCTTATATAAACCCAAGGATTAGAACGCTCATTAAAATGAAAGTCAAATTGCTTAGTATTCCAAACTTGACGGTGAAATTTCTTCATTTAGAAAAAGAACGTTCAAAGTCGTAAAACTAATTTAGAATAGGACGATCCGACTTTGATGAAACATAAACTTCAGGACGGGTAAAGGCAAATAATGTGCGATGGTTCTAGTAAAAACAAACCACTTAAACCGTTTCACTAATAAATAACGGTAATGGTAGTAATGGTATTACCATCGTATATATCCTATACAAGGGAAAATTACAAAAATAATATAGAAATACGAGTAGTATTAAGTTTTTAGAAAATATTTTTACATAAACAATGAATTGATAATTTGCATAAAATAGAAATTACAAGAAAATCACGCTCTTAATGTAACTAATAAATCCTTTTACTGGCAATGAAGAAATTAGAAATCCCATTGCTTCCGTAGATACGGTGGAACAAGTTGCAATGGTTTTAATTAAAAGAGGCATGAAAGAAAGTGGCTGTGCAGCTAACGAACACTTATTAATAAACCTGATAGCTTGGCTGAAGAATATAAAAAGGAAAATATATTTTTTACTGTTTAAGTGTATTCTAGGTATAAAACTGCCGTGTTTGAAATAAGTGTTAATGGCATAAAAAGATATATAATCACCCAGCTAAATAATCTAAAGTATTATTTATAATTATTTAAATCATTTAAGGTAAGTTGAAATGTTCCAAAACTAATAAATAGCCCCACGCCCCAATAAAGCTTCATGAAACGTACATAACCACATATTTAAAAACATGAGAACATCTGTACAGCAAAGTATCGAATCATTTTGAAGTTGGTACAAAAATAAAAAAAGATATAAGAAGACAATTTATGTGGGAAGCGTTGCCAAGTAAAGTTAATAAAATAAAGCTAACAATCTGTTAATTTGTAGGTCAAATCTGTCTGACGTTGAACATTTAAATGCAAGATCAGATCAATGTTGACGGCCACATCGACAAGATAAGCGAGGAATGAAAGCAAGTGAAGTAAACTAGTTTACTGACACATTTCGAATGATCTAACATTAAAATGAATTGCCGAGAAATACAGCATTACAAATAACTGTATCTCGTTTCTTAACTCACCCATTGTATCTAATGTGAATAAATTTGAACAGTACTTATACTATTTTGACGGTTATTCAAGTATATTAACATAACATGGAGAGTATACTCAACTACAGATCAATTCACAAACGTATTTGAATAATATTGAAATATGACCAAAAAAACTGCGCTATAACAAAATTTATGTTTGTTTATGGCATTATAAATTTCATTCATACCATTTGTAAATTGTAGTTTTGTGAATTATTATTGTGAATGGTTATTGAAGTTTACTGAATTATGTGATATTCGTTTTGTGCCATTGTCATGGACTCGACATAACTTCTTATTGCATTTTTCTTGAGTAGATACAATTCCCAAAACATAAGTGAATCATGTCAACATTAAATTCCTTATTGTTACCAGGAATATCCGTTACAACAACTATGTTTTGCTATATTTTAGGTATAACTAAGTGATTATGTATTACACATTGAATATAAACACCTTTTTAACAGACTGGCGGACAGAAGTTCTGCGAACCATTAAAAGTGTAAACCTTAGTATTAGTATTTCCAAGATTCCTTTAAAACTTTTTACATAAGTTACATTTATTGGACCAAACCTAGTTCAAAATTACTCCGAAATAAAGAACATCAAAAGTATTATTTGGCACATAAATAAAAAACCCTATCTAATCAAATACAAAGTTCATCAATGCAATTTAGATTAAATTACATTCGTAAAATTACAATAACTGGTCAACGAATCTGAATTTTAAATTCCTGAAGTACCGTAACAATGGCATTAAAACGGTTTCCATGCACGATGTAACTTTAAAGTTTCCACGTATCTAAACTATAATTTACCAAAGTAATAATGTAATAAAGAATACTTTGGCTCCTATTAGTAGTCACACTGTCACATTATATTTAATTTTATACAGTTTACAACACTTCCCAAAACGTACGATATTCGGTGAATCCATTTTTAATATTTACATTAAAATGGGAAAATTAATTGTTTTATTTTATGTAAAATATAAGTTCTAGTTCAAACCAATAATAACTATCAGGCTACTAAAGAAGAAAAATATTATTTATAAAAACACTGTACCGTGATAAAAATTAAAAAAAAACAATAATCACAATATTGTTGAAATAAATCTATCATAATTATTTATGTCTTGTCATTAATTTGTTCGTCTAAAACGTCATAAATATCATACAGAACCGTATCATACGCCTCACACAATACATCAATTGTAGGTATAGCCCTTTTATTGTCCTATCTTCATATAACGTCGGTAAAGATAGTATTTTGATAGTACGCTTACTACAACATGGTAAACTATCTTTATAACGGGGCAATCTACCTTCAGATGGCCATTATAATTGTATGTTTGGATTAACATTTCCGAATCAACATTACGTCATACTACGAAAGTATTTCGTCTTCATTCAAAGATAAGTTAGCTATTCGCTAAATGGATTTGATTTTTACGATCTTTGCTTTGGACGATAAAATCTTTTTTTCCTTTTGGTGCACGCTCAACATTTTGGAGTTTAATGTTGATTTTAAGACCTTATATAGTTTTACGTACCACTTTAATAACTTTGTTTTGTTTTGACCCTAATCTCGCAATCCTCATAGTTGTTTGTAAAAACCTATCAGTATAAAAAGGAACTTTACGCGATACTGCCATTCCAAATCCACGGTAGCTTCATAATCGACTATTCAAAAGCATTTGTAATTCAAATTAACGTCCAACATTATATTTTTCTAATCTAATCTTATGATTAAAATCTTTCAAGTCATAATGAACCATTACTTTCATTGTATCGAAAATCACAGAAACAACATCATCAACATTAATTAAACATAGCCACTAAATGGCTACTTTCGTCTATCAATCACTTGCTCATACCATAACCGATAACCCTTTTAAGAAACTAGTTAGTAAAAATCAATTTAACGACTGATAAACACGCATCGATAAGAAAATATGCAAATAACATTGACATACAAACATATTGAACAGTAAACGATTCTAAAAATATCCATAATCGATATTAACCGGTGGTTACAGTTGTAAATCTAACAGCACATTTAAGTGTTTACACTTCTGTCTAGACATTAGCTCATAGGGCTGCTCATAATACCTCCTAATATAGGCCGACATAACATTGAAGACATAATATGCAGTCATGCTATTTTCTATGGAAGTGCCGACACGATACAGTAACATTTTTTTGCAAAGTGCTTGTACGTACGGAACTAACACCAAAGAATTAGTTCTTAAAATCGACAATCAAAGGTAAGTTGATTGTCGATTTTGACGCTATCGAATTAGCAAGTAAGGGGCCCAGTTCATCAAAGCTACCTGACAGGAACGAAGAGAGAACCTCTACTTTGTAAAATACCGCAGTGTAATAATACCACCCTTAGGTAGTATTGTGTACATTCTCACAAGTATGGTCACCAGAACTCTACCAGAAGAAGCATGGCGTGGCACAGTAGAAGAAAGCCCCTTTATTGATAATTCTTAATTATTTCCATCCATAAAAAGTAACCGAATTTGGACGCCTATATTTAAAAAATCCAGAAATTGTAATGCATTGACGAAAAAATTCTTCTTTCTGCATTACAAATGTTGAAGATGATCGTAACTGTGGGATTTTTTAATACATTCGATTAAAACTAACAATAACACAAAGGGTAAAAGGTAATTGAATTAAACACGTACAAATTGCATAAACAATATGCCCATTTATCGCGAGACGCGGTTGTTAGTGACATGCGTGTTGATAAGATGACAACACTGAGTAATTATTACGTGTCCTCCTTGCCTTCTACTAATGTCAGATGATTTACACAAATAATTTTACGATGAATACGCTACAGGCGATGCTTAGCGCAGAATATAACAAACCTTTGTTATCTGTAAAAACTGCTAATATAACGATAATTATTTATCTACTTCACAAAGCTTGACCGACCAGTGCGCCTGAGGTGCCGAGACGTGGACTCTCATAGTGTGACTGGTCCGCCTATTCAAAGTCGCCTAGCGTGCTATGGAGGGAGCTGGGATAAGAGTCTCTTTGACGGATAGGATTCTAAATGGAGACTATCTGATAGAGGACCAAAGTCACGGACATAGCTCAGTGAATTAGCAAACTGGGCTGGTTATATCTGTAGAAGAACCGGAAATCACTTGAGTATGCGAGTTCTTGATTGGAGACCGCGACTCGGCTATTGCATTATAGGACGTGATTGTCTGTGAGATGAAGCGACGATGTGCGAAAGGTTGCGGGGAGCAAATGGATGCGTCCGCTTATTTAAGAGAGGCCTATGTCCAGCAGTGGACTAGAGTGGGCTGATTATATTTGCAAGTTATAAGATCCAGAGAATTTGATGTGCACTAGAATCTGGATTTGATAAAAGTTTAGGTGTCTATTAAATTTATTGTGTACTTCAAATACAGATAAGTTACTTCATTTTGTATCAAGAGTATACAAGTCTGAAACATCTAGTTTAGTAGCAACTAAAAAGAAAATGTTCACGAATATTGAACAATAATTTTAGCTCCCTAAAATCTAAGTATACAGATAAGAAAACTGATTGGGCAGAATTCAAAACACAGAAGCATTTGAAGTCAGCGGAGACATAATGACGCTAATATATAAGGAAACGAATTGAGTCCATTCATCGTGATAACGAACACGATAACATTTCAAAAACCGAAATAAACACACCGTTGACACAAATGAAAGTTATGCTTTCAATAAATTCCCTTTAAATACGGCTAGATCAAAGGTATTCCTTAATTAGCTGTTTTATAAAGACAAATATATTGTACATGCATTCTGCATAAATCATGGAAGGTGGATAATGTGGAATGATAGTTATGCGCACGTGCAACAGCATCTGTTTCGGCCGGTTTGGGTGGGTGACCATGATAATAATATATCCTCCATGCTTTGGAAGGCACGTCAATTCGTCAAACCTGACTTTAGACGCCTATAGCGTGAAAACTGTCAGTTGGTCTAACCAAATTAATCCTGGTAGTTAGATGAATCTCGGAAGTCAAACGGCAATCGCTCACTGTACCAATACGGGTAGCCAAACTGGGTTAGACTGGTAGCCGCCCCAGTGAAATTGGGAAAAGGGTACGTTATGTCATTTAAATTTGTTAATTTGTTAAATATGCAAAGATGTGCATAAAAACGCCATTTTTCCCAGAATGTGTCATATCAGTTGTTAATTTCCGCAATTCACAGAATGTGGAGATGATATCAGATAACCTAGTTGATGAATAAGATTAGGTAAACAATCGAATCCTTGTGTTTAAAGAATTTATGAATTTAGACGATATGTGACTACAACAAAAGGAAGACAACTTTATCTATCAAAGGACCAGTTCACAGTTATCAATATATCAGCTCATAGATGACCCACTGTAGTGTCCTCTAAGACCAAGTGGGAAACTTCACCTATTTTTCATTGGAAATTCTCATGGTTATCCGGCAGTTGGGGACTGGCTGGAATTTGCGGGACTCCGGGCGCGAAAAGATGGTAATTAGCGCGCCGACCTACCCACTAAAACCAATGGCGTTCCTTAACAGCCCGCTTCATGGCCGCGGGTTGCTCTACAATGAGGGAACTTTGCTTAAGGTTTGGGCAAACAGCGGACGGGGCGGGACGGCGACGCGACGCTGGCGGGACGTGAAGAGTTGTAATGTATTAGTGAATGTAGAATAGGTCACATAGAGCCGTCGCGCTCGGCGCGAGAGTAGCGGTCGCGTCGAGTCGGCTCTGTGTGACATATTCTATATTTTTCTCTCGGACCTTGGTTATTTGCCTCTTGTATTCCTCTTGTCACTTTTTACGACACCCTAAGATTGAGAATGGATGGTGATATCGCGTATTCTAAACCTAAACATTTTAAATCTAAATAGGACTGTCACAAACCAAAAAGTATAGCAGAATTCTCAAAAAATATAAACAATTCTCTAGCGTGCATTTTCCGCGGTGAGGCCCAAAAGATAAGCCAAAGTATCACAGCGAAAGTTCATTGAACTTGTGACGTCACACCCAGAAATAACCATGTCGAAGGAAAACTAAGCTCTGGCAATTAGAGTTGACACTATTTGTAGATATTCTTTTGGCGAACTTTTGGCAGCGAAGCGGTACCGTTTTAGACTGGTGAGCTTTGATCTATCGACGTTCCCTGTCATTTTAAGACGGATGACTTTAGAAGGATAGTACCGGATTTTCCGGATGCATCATCTTCCGGGTGTTGCAAAATGATTTACTGATGCGAACATTATGCCGAATTCGGAGTGACACACAATGAGGGAAAGTAACTCCAACCCGCCAACCCTTCTGGCCAGCATGGCACAATAGGCCAACTACGTGAAGGATAATTAACCCTTCATGTAGTTGGAGGAGGCCCGACTCAGCAGTGGGCCATTTATGGGCTGGTTAGTAGTTGTAACTGTAACTAGGTCAAATTTGGAACTGGCTGAATATGTGGGTGCTTCCAATCAAAAAGTCAAATATGACGAGCCCACTTTAGCTTGTTATGAGCCTTGTTTCTGACTGTGGTCCTCTCTCGGAGAACCGCGACGCAGCGTCCGTAGCATAGCATACCACTCGTTTAAACAACGGGATATGAAGGTTGCCGGAGCTGGTGATCAGAGGAAGCTGGTGTTGGCATCTGAAGGAATCTACTTTGCCTCTTGTTGGCGCAATAAAAGTAATAGCCAATATAAATGGGGATCAAGCCATTATTGTTCTTTCACGCTTCTATGTACCTTCGCCGATCCAGCTTGTTCCAAACGTCCATAAGCAATTCGTAAGATTGAGCTCTCCAGGGGTAAAATATATTTTACTATTTTAGAAGTCTGAGCATATTTGGACAATATCCAGTGTTGGATTATGCCGGAGTAGCTGCTGCTCGCGACCTCATCGATTTGTAAATTAAAGCCTTTGTGTTAGTGTGATAATGAGCTATAATATTGCGAAGTGTCATCTAGATTTATTATAATCTGTTGTTTCTGCGTGAAAGAGTAACACAGATCCATAGACCTTTGAAAACTTTTGCATTTATAATATTACTAGCGACCCCCCCGGCTTGGCACGGGTGCAATAATGAACATCTAAATTTATGCATGTATTATAGATATAAACCTCCCTCTTGAATCACTATCTATTTAAAAAAACCGCTTCAAAATCCGTTGCGTAGTTTTAAAGATTTATGCATACATAGGGACGGACAGACGACAGCGACTTTGTTTTATACTATGTAGTGATGATGAAGTAGGATAATACAAATCAATTTTGAAAAAAACAAAACAAATGAAGATCGTCACGATAAAAAGTAGATCAGATTTAATTTAAGGAAAGCTGCCAAGCCGATAGCATTCATTGCCAACGTGCTTGTAAAAAAAGAACTTGTCTAAAAATAGACAAAGCAAGCAGTCATAGATGCTGTTCATTCTAAACCAAAACTTTAGGAGATTTGGAGACAATTCTCGACAAACATGAAGAAAAAATCGTATGACCATCAGAGTTAAGGGATATAAAACGACCCATCTGACGAGTCTGGCACAATAGGCGGTTGATCTAATTGTAAAATATATAAGACACGATGATGAATAGTAGATACTAAAACTAATAATAGATTTGGAAAGCACAAACCACACACCGAAGAGTAAGTCAACCATATTTTAATTATAAATCCGTTCTCTTTTTTGTCAACTAATACAATAAAACTAAAAGTCGAGTCTCACGCAGACATTAGTCTTAAAGATGCTCAAAACAGGTTACGAATCAAAATAGCAAGTCGATCGTTAGTCCCAAAACCAGAAGCCAGAGACATTTGACAATGCTGACTACGGTCGGCTTCAGAATTAGCACCGATATGCGTGTAGGGTTGCTTAGTATCCTACCAATATTATCATTCCGTTTAATGCGGCGAATACAGTACGCGCGCGAGTTCATGTCCATCCTGAGGAATGCTGTAATGCTGAAAAATGATTAGTTATAGTAATGTAGATAATAACTACCGATTTATTCAACAGCTGTCAATTTGGTTTATTGTAATCTAAGATAATTTTGCTAATTATGTAATAAAATAAATGTGATAGGTAATTATTTATTTAGGCCCCGATGGACATGAACTCGCGCGCCTATAATAGTTATATTGGCTTATGAATACACACACGGCCGGGCTATTTTATGGATAGAATAAGACCCCATTAAAAAGAAAAGTTAGGGATACAACGATTATATCGTGACGTTCGTTTCGACGTACCGCAGTCTCGATTCGAGGAAATTTCCCAACTGGCAACCCTTTTGCGCGTGCGCAACCGTCATCGGAACTATTCTAGTCGCACTAGGTTGCCCTCTAGTTGACTGCGGTTCATTGAGTAAGTGCTTTAGCATTGCGTCATGCGACTTATTTTAATTGATTTGTTATCGCCTCTCGCTTGCTACACTGTAATAAAAATGCGTGGAGTTTTGCTACCCACCGAGACTTTTCTATATCATTAAGTTGGCACTCTAGCATGCGGCCAACGTGGTGGTAAGAAATTATCTTCGCCTATGGAATTTTCACTCAGCTATCTCAACTGTATCAGGATTCAGAATACATAGTGTCACCACTCCATTCCATCCTGAGGGTGTCGTAAGAGCCGACGAAAGGAAATGACAAGGTCGAAAATCTAGCCGCAAGAGAAGGAAAACTTGATACGAAACCCGGTGCCAATCCGTATGCCCGCCCTGCTGGGCCTTGGTAGGCACAGTAGGCTCATGACCCTCCCTGTGATGGGAGGAGGCCCGACTCAGCAGTAGGTAATTTATGTGCTGAGTAGTAAGTAGTTGTATACGGAGTATGCCCGACTCCAAAAAAGTGAACAGCTGGCAGCAGAGAGGGAGTAGATTCCAACAGCTGCGAATACCATCCTTCTCCTGATAGGTGAGCCCAATTTACTGATATGCTGGAAAGCGCCTCAAGATAGGCAGAAATTCCAGCCGCAAGAGCAGAAAGCTTGATATACATAATTTAGATAGCATAGGCCTTTTCCTTATAATAAATTGGAGGAGGCCAGCTAAAATAGCCATGTGATTAAGATTAAATTGGTGCCGATACAATAAAATTGGAAAAGCGAGGTTGATGTACAGTATTTTTTGCAGATAACTTCTATTACATCGACCACGTTAGATTCACAAGCAGTTTACGTTTAATTTATGCCAAAACATACAGTAGAATGAAACATTTTCGGCGCAGGCACACTAGACTTCAGCTGTTTGCGTAGGAGTTGATGTACATTAGCCACTAGACATCACTTGTCTAGACTCCAAAATATATTGCTCCTAACATATCTATAAAGACAGAAAGAAAGAAACATTTTTATAGCAGCCTCTACAGCTCAAAAACTAATACATACTGAATAAAAATCATAATAATTATGTCATAGATTTTCTCGATTATTACACATTGAAATTAAACACATTTCACGTCACTTCCTCTGCGCCTCAAAACAGAACAAAAATTAAAGTATCGGAATAAATCACGCAACAAACATATTTCCGCACGCAAGCTGCGGGTTGAAGCTAGTTGACATAAAGGTAGCTCGCCAGAACTAGACTCTGTTTATATTTAAGAAATGTCATTACGACTTTCAGTGTACACATTTTTATGAACGTATAAAAATGCTTTGTACTAGCTCTAAATTAGTTGGAACGGATCTAGATTTTCGTCTACATTTTAAGGGGTTCATTCACCTTGCTGACATACTAGTAGATAATCGTAGATGTTAAGATGTCGTAGACCTCTCGGAGATACTCAGTCACTCTCGCGACAAGGATTGCTGCGAAGCATTCGAAGCGTCAGGAATTAAATAGTGTAAAATACACGATAAGCCCGTGTCTTATAGCACTAGGCTTCAAGCGTATGGCCGGCCATAGTCAGCAGTTAGTCTCATAAATGGGTGTCTGTAACACTCAGTGTCACTCAAACAAAAGCATCACGCTACTAACAAAATGGTAAGTTCCTTAAACTAATTCAATAGAGTCTAACATCAACATCCGTGTGGTGACGGATTTAGAATACACAATGTCACCAACCCATACTATCCTGAGGGTGTCGTAAGAGGCGACTAAAGAAACGCACAAGGCTAGGAAGGAAAACTTGATACCAACACTATGCCAGCGCGGCCCAGACGGCTATATTCCTTCCATGGAATTTGGGGAGGCCGGACTCTGTCATTTATAGGCTGAAACGACAAAACGTCGACAATCAACATTATTGTCGATTTCGACAGTTTTGGTAAGTAGTAAGTGTCAGTTTGGGACGCTTTTGACACAGACGCTTGAGAAGAACTTTTGAATTTAGCAGATTAATGCTTACAATTGCTTAATATCGGATTGGTAGTTCAATAGAATTTACCAACACTGGCGACTTTACATATACGCAGGATCACAACACCGCTCAAAGACCATTCCAGTCGCGTACCTCCAGATAGAGCGGTATCAGACATCGACTGTTCCGAATAATAAAGACCTATCTGCAATAATGCTTTGAGACTATTTTGAACTTCATATTATATTATACATATGAAGAAAAGAGAGAAGACATATTCGAATGTTAGTACATCCAACATAAACTTTTAAAATACCTATAATAATTCCAGACCCGTAAAATATTTGATCACTTCAAATATTTTTTATAAGACCATTCAAACGTTGGCTAGCTCAAAAATATACTAACATGTCATCACATACAAAATACGCAATGAAATATAGTTCACGCTACAGGCTGCACGCACACGGTTGGAGGCAAAAAATATTTATGACAGCAGTTCAATAGAGGTAGATTATCACCACCACATCATAGAATACCAAAGCCAAATGTAGAGTTATGCTCCTGCGTGTGAATACAGTCGACAATCGCCCTTGATTGTCAATATCGACAGTTTTGGTAATACTATAGCAACTGCCTCGTTGGTCTTTAAAAAAGAAAAAAAGTAATTATGCCAAAAATAGCGAACCGTCGGGACGAACGTCAAATGTTTGACAGGTTACAGTTTGTATGGGAAAATAAACTTGTTGTTTTTATTATTTTACTTACAATATCAATGTTTTCTCTAGACTCTTAAACCTTCCCTGGACTCACACGAATATTTCAAGACCAAAATTAGCCAAATCGCTCCAGCCGTTTTCGAGTTTTAGCGAGACTAACGAACAGCTATTCATTTTTATATATAGAGATATGTTGGTAAACTGTTTTTTCCCGTATGTTGGATTTAGAAACATAATCTCCCCACCCCATTTCGTCATGTGTCGTGTAAGACCCAACAAAAGGCTGAAAACCTAGGCGCAAGATACAAAAAAATTGATACGAAACCCCATGCCAACCGGCCTGGCTTATTTCCCTCCATGCAGTTGTAGAAGGCCCAACTCAGCAGAAGGTCATTTATGGGCTTAGAAGAAAAAACTAACTTTAAAAAACCTTAATCGCTTGTAGTACGCCTATCCTAGAAAAAAGCCCGCGTGAACGGCCATGATCGCAGATGTGCGTATCCAAAAGCGGCTAGCTTACCAAACAAACACTTCATGTTCAAACAAATAATTCTGTCGAGAACACCCCAGACAATTTACGTTAACATTCCTCTTTATGATCGATATGCAGCTATGGTGAATCAAAGAAGGTTCGAGGATCGATTTATGCGGCTAGCTTTGGGATATAAAACAGACTAGCGACCCGCCACAGCTTCGCACGGGTGCAATGATGAACATCTATTTGTCAGTGTTTCTCTACAATATTATGCATGTATTATACATATAAACATTCTTCGTGGATAACTTTAGCTATTAAAAAAACACATCAAAATCCGTTGCGTAGTTTTAAGGATTTAAGCATACATAGGGACGGACAGACGACAGCGACTTTGTTTTATACTATGTAGTGATAGTCATATCACATGGTTGAATGGGCATTAAAAAATAAATATTGTCCTATAAGGAAAGACCCATTATATCGTTGGAAATCCTCATGGATATTCGACCGTTGGGGACTGGCCGGTTATGTGGGACTCCGGGGAGCGCGGAGAAAGTAAGTTGGGCAACATACTAAGTCAGGCCTCCGCCAATGGGCCCCCCATGTAACTGGAGGAGGCCCTACTAAGCAAGGAGTCATTTATGGGGTGAGAAGTAGTGCCAGTTTTGATATCTCTCATCTGCTTTATGGATTGCCATGGTTGTTAACATGGTTGTTGCCTTTGTGTGCTTCGAAGCACGGAAAAGGAGAGATATAACATTGGATACATTTATAATTTATTTGGTACTAGCGACCCGGCCCGGCTTCGCACGGATGCAATAATGCATGTATTACCTATACATATAAACGTTCCTCTTGAATCACTATATCTATACTCTATACTAATATATAAAGCTGCAGAGTTTGTTTGTTTGTTTGTTTGAACGCGCTAATCTCAGGAACTACTGGTCCGATTTCAAAAATTCTTTCAGTGTTAGATAATCCATTTATCGAGGAAGGTTATAGGCTATATTTTATTTTCAAAAGAATTAGGGATCCGTATGAAATTTGCGATTTTGTAACCCAAGGTGTAAAATCGAAAACCTATTTATGCGTGCGCTGTTAAAACGATTGACAATAGAACAAAATGAAGTACTACGAGTTTGTAGGTCTTATTAAAATCTACAAAAAAGTCCGTGAGAGCACATATCTAACTATCATAGTTTAGTCACAATAACCACTTCAATATTCATAAAAAAAAATGCATAGAGATAAGCACGGGTTCGAAGTCCACGCGAGCGAAGCCGCGCCCAAAAGCTAGTCTATTAAAAAAACAACTTCGAAATCCGTTGCGTAGTTTTAAAGATTTAAGCATACATAGGGCCGGCCAGACGACAGCGACTTTGTTTTATACTACGAGTATGTAGTGATAGTGATATGTACCGTGTATACATCCAAATGCACTTTGTAAAAAGCGGTTATTTCAATATTAAAAACAGACACCCATTTTTTATGGCAGATGTAACAAATGTTTAAAGACACTTGCGACGAAGTGAGGGTTTTAAAATGGCCAAATTAAGGTCACAAACTTCTTCCATAGAAGTTGTCAGTTTTTCAATGAAATATAATTGTATTTTATGATGCTGAAGGCGGCGTCTAGTTGTAGCGATATCGCCAATTATTAGCGCAAACGTCTCAACAATGAACTATAAAGCATTTTACGACTCTACAAAGAGATAGTTACAATCTGAACGTTTTCTTATTGCAATGATTGGCGGGTTCGAATTTGGTGTCAGGTCAGACCTGCTATAGCAATTGTCTAAATTCAATACCTTGACTCGATGGTGAAACTGCTCAGACAGACTTTAAACTGCCTCGTTGGCTAGGGGTTAGATGTGCCGCCTTTTGATCAACGGGTCCCGGGTTCGATACCGGGGTCGGGCAAGTGTCTTAGTCTAAACCAGGGGCACTTACTTAAAAAAAAACTCTAACTGTGTGATGGTAGACCAATCGGAAAAAAATTGTCAGATCTTCAATACGACTTGAAATTTATATTGAAGACTCAATTGTTAAACTTCTTAAAATTATGAAAAGACTTTCAACTATCTATACCATTATCATATCTTGGGGTGTCCTAAGCACGAAGATTCTCAGAAGTGGTGGTGGTAGACGGTAGAATGTTGAATTATATAAATTTTATGAACAATATGTTGACAATTTGTAAGTGTCAATCGGGCCCTAAACAAAATAAATAATTTGAGTATTTAAAAACAACGGGTTACAATTAAAAGCAACCTTAACGTTGTGTATTTTTGAATATTTTGGAATGCTTAGGGAATAATTTGGCACGAATTGCTAAATTTATCAGTAAAATTTACTAGCATTTATGTGTAATTAATAAGTAATTCAATTAATTTATATTTTATTATTATTTATTTTGTTTAGAAATTAATTTGTCTTTATTTTATCTATAACTAGCGACCCGCCCCGGCTTCGCACTGGTGCAATTATGCATGTATTATACATAAAAACCTTCCTCTTGAATCACTCTATCTATTACAAAAAAGCGCTTCAAAATCCGTTGCGTAGTTTTATTTAATTTTAACGACAGCGACTTTGTTTTATACTATGTACTGATATAACATATGTATAACCTATAAATGAAGTATGTAGTTAATAAAATTATCACGTGAAATCTACTGTTTTTAAGATTAACGTAGTATTTTTTTTTATTTTCTCTTTGACCCCATCCTTCTTTTGAAGAATGACTTTGACGTTGAAAAAGTTCATTCTGCACCTTTATGAGCTTGGACGGTTGTATTGATGATTTTGATGATTAAAATTCTATAACTACATACGTCTTACAGCCGCGAATAACATTTTAATCAACATACAATCTAGCGCTGACATGCAAATTGCAAAAAACGTAAGAAAATTTGAATTTCGCGGGCTACCCTGGAGCATCCACCTTAAGTTAATTTGTACGGTTATGTCGTACCGTGTAAAGTTGTCAAATAGAAATAGACGAGTGTATCTATAACCACTTTTTTCCCAAGTATTCTATTATTTCAACAGTCACGCTTACCGCAAAGGTCATATGACGACGTTTCTCATTAGAATTACCTGAAACACGAAAATAATGAATTATTAATGCGGGAACTACTAGAATTTAGGTTTATTTACTTACAATGGTAACTATCACTATCACTACATATTATAAAACAAAGTCGCTATTATCTGTCCGTCCCTATGTATGCTTAAATCTTTAAAACTACGCAACGGATTTTGAAGCGGTTTTTATCAATAGGTAGAGTGATTCGAGAGGAAGGTTTATACGTATAATACATCCATAATATTGTAGAGAAACACTGAAAAATTTAAAGGTTCATCATTGCACCCTTGCGAAGCTGGGGCGGGTCGCTAGTATGAAATAAACGCATTTTTATACAAATGGCGCTTAAGCAGAGAATGCCTGATGTTAAGGGTTTACGGTCTCCTAAAAAGAGAGGTCTGGGATCAAAATTTGATATTTTCCGTTGAAGTTCCCATGTTCTTCCCAAATCATCTCCATTCCCTTCTCAACAAAATGGAGGCATCCCAACGGTACTGGGTCAACTATGGACTGAAGATGATGATGATCAATTAAAAGTCGACACGTGATATATGTGAGGCGAGTTTATTGTAACGTTCCATATCACTCAACATCACCTAATTAAATAGTTTTAAACGTCACTATTTGGGCTCGGCGATAGTGCGTTACGATTTACGGTAGTTCTTAAAATGGCCGCTCAGTAAAACATTGGCGCCATAAATGTTTTAAAAGAGTGCGTGACAACATAAATCTTTTCGTGTAGACCTATCAAACATGTATGACACATCATTAAATTCTAGAGCGTAGTGAAAATTATATGACAAAAGTTATTTTGACACTATATAGGTTAGTGATGGCTTAAAGGTAAGTGGTTTAGGTAACGGTGCCTATACTGTTTTCATGTGGTGACGGTTCAAATAAATAGTGTCACCACCCCATTCCATCCTGAGTGTGTCGTAAGAGCCGGAAAAGGAAATGATAAGGCCGTAAACCTAGCCGCCTGTATAGTCAATCTTGTAACGAAACCCTATCCCAAACCGTTTGGCAAGCGTAGGACAATAGGCTTATTGCCGTTCATGTAAGGAGAGGAGGCCCGACTCAGCAGTGGGTCATTTATGGGCTGAGTAGTAATAGTAGTGGCCATGGAGATTATTAACACTGGATGTGAAGCAAGAAAAATATAACATTTGAAGGAGCATAAATGTTCAACAGATTGCCACCAAATGTTAAAACATCTAAAAATTTCAAAATCTTTAAGAAAGCATTAAAACAATTTATTATCACTAAAATCCAAATCCGTCCCTGATTGCTTCAATTGCGAGCGTAGGGTATGTTGAGGCTCACTTGGCTTTATAGTTGTTCGAATGATTTGTTCGCTTTGCAAATACCCACATTAATAATGTAATGATTCAATTGCAATAAATTAAAGAATATTTATATGTATAATAATTGTTGATTTAAATTTACTTAATGATTGTTTAATTTTTTTAATAAATGTGGATGTAAAATTATTATTAATATCTCATGAAGTGAATTTATGTAATTCTTTTGAGATCAATAAAGTTCTTTAACCGTATGTGTCCCGTGTGTTTCCCCATCGACGAAAAAACGGAAAGCATCCGTTGGGAACAGATGGAAAGTGGATTCCTTCACCAGCTCACACTATTCTTACTCCCACACATGTAGACTACTACTACTCAGCCTATAAATTACCCACTGTTGAGTCGGGCCTCCTCCAGTATTTAGAGGGTTAACCAAGTGTGCCACGCTGGTCAGACGGGTTGGCACAGGGTTGCGTTTCAAGTTTTCCATCTCTTGGGGCTAGGATTGTTATTTCCTTTTAGTGGCTCTTCCGACGACACCCTCGGGATGGAATGGGGTGGTGACACTGTGTATTCTATATCCGTCACCACACAGAACACAGGTACACAAACCACCCAAATTTGGTTAGAGCATTCTGTAACTGGTCTGTGGTCTTTTCCCAGATGGGTAAATCGAAAGCGAGTCTTAAATAATTTGCATAAAAATGCAACTTAATTCGACGATATTCGTGCGTAACAAAAAATATGCCAAAGTTCTTATTTATCCTGCATAATTAAAAGTATACTTAAGAATGGAAAGAGATCCAAGCAGGGTTGCACATACTTTTTGTTTGTTTTAATGCATAATGACAGTAACATTATATTTAAACATACCCATCTATGTTTAAATACTATGTTACTGTAGGACAAATAATTTTGATTAATAAATTTTAGTTAATTAAGCAGGTTAAATAAGAACTTTGACTTAATTTCCCACTTTATTATATTTGTTGGTACACACAATTTCGATTAATATGGAAAGTTATAATGCTAATACAATAATGCGGTGGTAGAATTACACACACATGGCTGATGATACTGTTTCATTTATTATCATAACAGATTCACCACGGAAGTCTTTATTCCTATAAATATTGATATTTGTTGATTTTTGTGTTTATGTATATTCCTATAAATATTGATATTTGTTGATTTTTGAGTTTATTTTAATTCAAGAAATGTGTATTGCTATAATTGTATTATAGACAGATAGATTTCTTTAATGGCCAATGCTCCTTGGAAAGACATTTATTATTTATCCCTTTATGATTTATTTATAAATAAAAATTGGATCGATAAAGCTGACATAGCCGCAAGAGGAGAAAAACTTGATACGAAACCCTGTGCCAGTGGTGCCCCGTCGGTCAATTACCCTCCATGTAACTGGAGGAGGTCCGACTCAGCAGTGGGTCATATTTGGGCTGAGTATTAGTAGTAAGCTGACTTAATGGAACACACACACAGGCTGTATTTTTAGTATTATCTCTGACGTTACTAACACGGACAACCCTATTTCAATGTCAAAATGCGACATTGCATTCATCCTAACAGCGAGTTAAGTTCGGCTGTGTTTACGACCGTAAAATAAAGTGACAATGTGACTGTAAAGGGACAAAATAGCAAAGTGGCATATGGTAATGTTGATAATAAATTGGTTAAATTATTACCTACGAAACTGTCTGTTTGATTAAAATGCTTAAGTTACCCGTTAGCTTAGTATTTATAGCTCGTAGATAACTCAATGTTTTGTGTGCGTGTATACGTGCACTCATTCTTATTTTTTTCCTAATACTAACCTATAAAAATAAATTACATAGTCGCGTAAATTTCAGTAAACGGTCGTATCGCGAAGTGTTTCCAACATGTCAAGAAACTCTCGCTGTGTTGCTGGGTTAGGGGCCTGGTAATAAAAGCTGTCATCCTGGATTCGGCAAGGAGGTTCCTCTCTCTAGAGTCTAGAGCTATCGGTAGCTTACGTCATCAACCTACCAGCACTACCAGCCTCAACAGATGTTCTAGGAAGATGAGACGGTGCCAAGGTCTTCACATGTGACATCCCAGAGAAACGACACGAAACGACGAAAAAATCTTCCAAGGAATAACAGTCATTCCGATATTCTTATAATTAAATAATAAATAAATATCCTTGGCCATTTCACACAACGCCATCTCGTCCCAAGTTAAGCAACTTAATGCTTGTGTTATGGTAACGAGATGGATGATAAACTACTTAGATACATTTTGTTTTGTAAATACATACTTATACTCGTAATAGATAGAAATGACACCCAGACTCCGAGCCAGTGCCTCTGCCAATTACACTGTGTATAATTACACTTCCTAGAAATGCAGTTAGTTCAGGAAGACGCTTCACCTGATTCCACTGTTCCCTCTACAAGCCTGCTTTCTAAGCATGGGCATTAAGTTCTAGTAAATAGTAAGATTCAGTGAAGCGTCTTTCAAAACAACCATTCACGCGACAAATCTGCCTGTATGTCTTTTGCATTTGAGACAATTATTTTATTAATTAAAAACAGAAAGAAACAGTACATTCGAACTTCGTCAAACTGTAACTCTGCCTGTAGCAGAAATTTAAACAACACCTAAATTAAAATTTCTTTCCGTTTTCGTTTGTCGCTCGTTTGATAAAGAATACACATAAAATATATATATTTTTCAACATTCAAATGGTGTTTTTATTAGATGGATTTTAAACAAGCAATTAAGCTGAAATATGCAAATTAGCCTGCCGATTAAAATATTGTCAACATTTTATCGTAATTTTACCAATCATAAGTTTTGATAGCGACAGCGAGTTCTTTCGATCAAAGATAAACTTTTTAATTAATGAATCTAATGGGAAATCTTATGGTGACTAGCGAAAGTACCATGGCGATATTGTCTTGATCGATGATCTATAATTATCAAAATGTTGATTAAGTAATGTTTTGTTTATCCTTAAGAAAACATATTATTTATTGACCGTAATACGAGTATGTAAACGTATCGAAATACTTACTACTACTACTACATACATATTTCTCCATACATCCTATAAAGGAACCCCCGCTGGGTCGGGCATCCTCCATTTAGAGAGAAATTTGCCTACTGTGCCTGCGCACATGGATTTAGTGTTCGTATCCTTTTTGCGGCAAGGTTTCCTGCCTAGAAGTTTCCTATATCAGAGCCTTACGACATCTCTAGGATGGAACGGGGGTGGTGAATGTATGAATTCTAAATCGATTAGGAAAAATTACAAAAATGTGCGTAGGTGACTTCAATTTGGATTATTGACGTTTTTAAGAAACAAGTTCGAGTCTATGACGAATTGGCTTAGTGCAACCGGTTTCACCTGGATTTAACGGAAACTCGCAAATTTTAGTGGTGTTTAGTTTATTGACTGAATTAATCGAGAGACCTAGGTTACGAGTTACCCGCTGGATATTTTATTCGCTTAAAATGTGTCCTTCGCTTCTTCAAGAATGAAGGCTTTATTAATGCGTCATGCTTGTGAATAGGTGCCGTTGCTGGGGGTCGGTTGGCTCAGGCATTAGAAGGTTACTATTGTCGACTAGATGTTGCTGATGGTCGGCTCTTTGCGACTATTGCGCGTGTTTGCTCTCACAACTCCGTGTTATCCCGGCCTTGTACCCAAAAATGGCGATTTAAAAAGAGCAACTACAGAGTTTCTTCTTTCTTCTCAGTAGAGCTGTATACCGAATCGATAGTAGATGGTAAATGTTTAATTCTAAAAAGTAAATTTTAAAGTTTATTTTATTGTGTGTTTATTGTTAAAAGAGCTCTAATGAGTCAACTTGATTAAATGAGTTTTGATTTGGATGATGATTATGAAATATAATATAAGTAATGTGAGTGGGCGTACCCGGAGGCGCATGCTTATTCTATAAATCACATGCAACCAATTGCTTTATCATTCGCAATGATGAGTTATGGGGTCGAAGGCTGACATCCTATTAGGCATAATAATAAATGTGCCCTTAGGCAGTGTGAAATTGAAATCAAAAGCCGTGCGTAAATCTTTTGTTGAAGCTCGGGGCGTTGATATGCAGTTTATCAATACGATGCATCGCGTGTTATGTTTTTTAACCACCGAAAAATAGAGTTGTTTTTCTATCATCATCATCTACCTACTGTCCACTGCTGGACATATGCCTCCCCCAAAGAGCGCCATAGCGCCCTGTCTGCTGTTTTTCTATGGAAGACTTTTTTTTTAGCTGAATATCTTTTGTGGTGACGGATTTAGAATATTATAGTGTCACCCCATTCCATACTCCGCCTAAAGCCGGCGATGATCTAGCTGATAGAGACGGAAATCTTGATACGGAACCCTGTGCCAATCCGTTTGGCCAGTGTGGCACAGTAGGCTAATTAGCCTCCATGTAACTGGAGGAGCCCCAACTCAACAGTGGGTCATGTATGAGCTGAGCAGTAGAACATATTTTGTTTTAGTATGCATAGAAGCACCACCTTATTACATCGTGGAGGTGTCGACTACAGGAAATGACAAGGCAGAAAACCTATCCACAAGAGAAGAAAACACGAAAATAATTAAATATTATAAAAATAATTTTTTTTTTTTTTTTTTTTTTTTTTTTTTTTTTTTTTTTTTTTTTTTTAATTTATTTATTCAGGAAAACATACAGTCATACACAAGCATAGTATAATGAGACTTAAATTACAAATAGACCTAATAGTTCCATTACTTATATACGAATTTAACCGATAATTTGTACGACGTAATAGAATTATACAAACAATATTAATCCAAAAATTACTAGGACAACATTCTGTTAAACACAATGTCACCCACTTTTTGTTTAAATTTTTGCAACGGTAATGAAAAAATGTCGACCTCATTTAGTCTATCATTAAAAAACCTACAAGATCGTCTAACAAAAGTATGTCTGGCGTAATTGGTGGCTGCAGGAGAACAGTAAAAAGTATCTCTAGAACGGGAGGAGACTCTCGGAACCCTAAATGCAATCAAATTTAGCAGCAAGGAAGAATCAACGTAACCATTAAGAATTTTATAAAGAAAAATTTCATCTAGAAAAACACGTCTATTCACTAAAGATTCCAGGTCATACCTACTTGAGGAGGTTTCATAGTCAGTAAAGAAATGGCCTGTCCGGTAATCTGCAGATTTCAGAAATCTGTTTTGAACTCTTTCGAGTCGATCAATATGAACAGCATATTGGGGGTTCCATACTACGCATGCAAAATCTAAAATCGAACGTACAAAACTACAATATAAAATTTTGTACGTGAAAATCTGCTTAAATGGTTGTGTAAAACGTAAGACCATGCCTAGTTGCCTAAAAGCTCGAGAGATTATATTATCTATGTGTGCATTAAAACACAACTTAGAGTCAAGAATAACTCCTAGGTCTCGAATTTCACAAACTCGCTTAACTTTGCTACCCAGTAGGATGTAATCATATTTGATAGGGTAAAGTTTACGAGTAAATGATATTGTAGAACATTTGTCAGAGTTCAAGAACAATTGGTTGTTATTACAATAGACTTCAAATCGTTGCAAGTCAGACTGTAACTTCAGGCAGTCTTCATATGTAGATATGACTCTAAAAATTTTAGTGTCGTCTGCATAAAGCAAGTGACGTGAGTCACGAAAGCAGGAATCAATGTTATTAATGTAAATAGTAAATAAAAATGGACCTAAATGTGATCCCTGTGGAATTCCGGAAGATATTTCGAGAAACCTGGAAGTATAACCCTTCATCGCTACCGCTTGACTCCGGTTGCAAATATAAGAATATAACCAGCGGAGTAGGTCACCATGTATACCGAACTCATATAATCGTGTAATAAGAGTCATGTGATTAATTTTATCAAAAGCTTTGGAAAAGTCGGTATACACGGCATCCACTTGGTAACCTCTATCAAGCGCATTGAGAATAAAGTCGGTATAGAGCACTAAATTTGTATCCACACTACGACCTCGGAAGAAGCCATGTTGGTTTTGTGAAATGTGTCGGCAAACTTTTCGGCTGAGATCATCTGTTACAATTTTTTCAAAAATCTTACCTAGTACGTTTAACTTTGAGATTGGTCTATATTGCCGCACGTCATGCTTATTGCCTCCTTTTGGGATTGGGGTGATAAGGGCTTTTTTCCATATATCAGGGAAACATCCTTCTCTCATAGATTTGAGATAAATGATGGTGATAGGAATGGATAGTTCTTTGGCGAGTTTGGATATTAAAAGGGGATGCACTCCGTCCACGCCCGCACCCTTGTTGACATCGACTCCGCTTAGATAGTTTTCGACAAGACTACTGGTGATCAATATGCCTGAAGCGTCGATGCAACTATTTATTTGGCTAAATTCGTTTAAAAAAGACAAATCGACTGGGTTGCTAGAAGGAACAAATACAGAATGAAAGTAGTCATTAAACATGTTACAAATGGTTTCGCCATCTGTTGACGAGGTATCATCAAAATTCATAAACGAAGGAGTGTTATTAACACAATATTTAGATTTAATAAAGCTCCAAAAATATTTAGGTGCGGTTGTGATTTTTAATTCAGAAAAACTAATATAATTATTATAACACTCATACTGTAATTTCTTTTCACGAGAGCGTAGTAATTTAAATTGCTGATAGTCACAAGAGTCATTATACTTTTTCCAACGACGGTGAATGTTTGATTTTTGACGTATTAGCTTGATGAGAGCCCTAGAATACCAAATTGGATATTTACCATTACATCTAACCTTACGTTTAGGAACATTTATATCAATTAAGCTATGTAAAACCGAATAAAAATAATTGACTGCAGATTCCGTATCCATTCCGTCCAACACTCGCCAATCGGTACTTACCAAACCTTTACGAAACTCGTTATAATTAGTTGCATGAAAAATGTATTTAATTCTTTCATTTGCTTCCAAATGAACAGTTTGTGACAGGCAAAATAAAACTTCTATTGCTCTGTGGTGAGAATCTTCAGGGGTTAGAGGCGAGGAGCAGACAAGTACGCGGCAAACACAGTTACTCATAACAAGATCAAGGATACGACCATTGGAGTTATGACAATTATTGAATTGCTTCAAATGAGTTAAGTTCATGAAATCACACAACAACATGGCTTTAGAGTCATTATTTACACGAAGAGTAAGATGGGCGCTCTCCGTTAACGACCACAATGCTTGTGTAATATTAAAATCTCCCAGTAATAAGAAATAATCATCGGGATATCTTAGCATACGGTCAGAGACACAGTCAAAAAATGATTGTAAAGAGTTTGAATGATTGACGCCATGTGGAAAATATCCACAAGCAATGTGCAAGCTGGAGAGGGGGGGCGTGGGATGCGAGTGCTGAGTATTACTCACATCTAAGGTGAGCCAAACCTCCTCCGAATCACAAGAGGAAGCCCAGTCGGTGCGGTGACGCGCACGTAGACCGGAGCGAACAGCTATTAAAACTCCCCCACCACGAACTCCTCTCCCAACCCGGTCGCGCCGATAAACATCGTAATTAGTATAGAAGTACTCGCTGTCTCTAAAGTCCGATGTTAGCCAAGTTTCAGTTAATACAATTAAATCAAAATTACTGCGCAACACATTAGCCAAAAAATTATGACTTTTAGTCCGTAATCCCCTCACGTTCTGATAATATATTCTTAGTGAAGTTAATTTAGGCATAATAACAACAATATAAAGTAAACATATAAAATTTACTGTACCACCAAACCATGCCAGACCTAAGACACACATAATTACGCAAAGTTATAAAGAGTGTACAATATATAGACATCATTAAGAAGAAAGAGTAAAAACAAAGTTTTAAGATTTTTATAAAAAATGGCAACACAGAGTAAATAAAATACATGTCTGTTACTATCACTATTAAATTGATAAGCGGATTTAAAAATGAGGGTGATTTTAATAGAAAATAATATGAAGGATATATAAATTTAATTGACGTTATTAAGCAAATAAGTGGATTTATTTTGTACAGATTACATAGCAACGTTACAGCTGTATGAAAAACTAACATGGTGTCCAAATAACTAACAACTGGTTTTGCAATACACAGGCCAATAATTAATAAATATAGTCATATTAACTTGGAAAGGTCTGATTCGCTTACAATTCTTATTATAGAAGATTTATCATTTTTACGTAAAAATATTTTACAGTCCCTTATCCAAAGATAACTATAATTTAAAGTAGCTTTTAATTCCCGGGCACGCTTCAGTAGAAGTTTATTCGTTGAGGTAAGGTGCTCATTAATGTAAACATTCGAAGCCGCACCCGGCATGCCAATATCAGCTGTAGTTATGCCGCGACGAGCTCGCGCTGCTGCCAACAGCTGATTTTTGCGATGCCGTTGCGTGAAGCGCACAATTATTGATGAATGGCGGGTAGCCGTCTTACCCTCGCGACGAAATGGTTGTACACGGTGAATGGTGTCGATGTCGGTGTCTAACAATGTCATACCCATTTTAGTACAAATTTTATGAAAGATAGTTATCAAATTTTCGCCATTTTCTTTAGGAATTCCTTGAATTTCGATGTTGTTCAGTCTCGAAAATTGATCTTGTTGACTATTTAATTGCTTTAATTCATTCAACGCATTCTGTGTTTCTTTTAATTCATTTTGAATCGTAGCAATTCCGGCAATTTTGTTCTCCACCGTCAACAATCTATCGTCCATGCTTTCTACACGTACTTCGAGGTCAGACCACTTCGAATTCAAATCAGTTATATTTTGTGCAGCACAGCGCAGATCCTCTTTTATTAAGACCACATCGGTTTTCAAAGTGGTGAAGTCAGCTCTAAATTCCTTTATTTCTTTTATTAATTCGGCTATGGACTCGCTTTGTGTTACCGCTCGGCACATAACACAACGCCAGGCAGCTTTCTTGTCCTGTCCCATTTTTCTATATGTAGTTTCAG
The DNA here is from genome assembly GCA_905475355.2 of Clostera curtula. NCBI lineage: Eukaryota > Metazoa > Arthropoda > Insecta > Lepidoptera > Notodontidae > Clostera > Clostera curtula. The sequence continues at coordinate 2,371,118 of FR997816.1, read as the reverse complement.
CAATTCCGGCACAATGAAAATGATATGCACCATCGCATAATCCTCCTTGACAAGATACATGATCAGTAACTGGCTCGTTGCACTTAGAACATAACATATTGGAAAGGTTAATAAATTCACTATTAGCTATTTAAGTACCCGCGCGCGTTGGACAGCGAAACGTCCGTACATAAATATGGTTAATTTCCCTCGATGCTCTTTAAATTCATCCAGCATTTTGTTTTTAATATTTAATACCAATCAATAATAATCTGTGACATATTCAATATCTTATCTAATCAGAAAACCCAGTCACCAAATTCGACCCAGTTTTTTGCAACGCGTAAGAAAAATGCTATACCTACATTAAAAATCAACATCGATCACAAACACACGAACTAAGGTCCAGCCTGACATTATTGAAAATAAAATATAACCTGGCTCCGGAGACTTTGCGCCACGCAAATTCTAATTTTCAATAAATAATTTTATAAACGTTTGATTGTGAAATATCCGAATATAATAATAACCTTCCTCATTAAAATTAAAACAAATATATATGAGAACCGTTTTGATACTTCAGATACAGTAGGGGGTCCATACTGTATCTGAAGTATAATATCAACGAGGCAGGCGGCGCGAGACGGTGCAGCGAGGGAATGTTTATAACTAGTACCCACACTTTCATATTATTGATTGGCGGACGAGAGTCCCACACATCCACACTGGCCTTTCCCAGGCTGATGAGACAAAGGATTTAAAAAAAGGCAAAAGAAAAGTAAAAAGGCAAATATACATCTGTGTCAACTTTCTTCAAAATCAGTTCTGCCGTGATTGAGTAAGAAACATGGAGGGATGTTGGTAGAGAACCATGGCATTTATAATACATTGTAGTACCAGTTGTGTACAACTAAACTATGAAGCTGGCAACTGTGCCAAACTGTCTGAAATCAATGGAATAAGAAGCTAGGCTCTGCAGTGGCTGAGATAACATAATTCAAATAATTATAAGGTTATTTCATCAACCTATGCATTCCCAAAGGTGTCTTAAGGCTAAAGGAACACAAGATGCAAACATGGTACCCGAAGTGCCAGGAGGCCCGACTTAGTAGTTGCTCATTTATGAGCCGAAATGATGGATGATATGTTTTTTTCTGTGCCAAAAATATCATTAAGTTAGCTATTGTGTTTGTACGTAGAGGTTTTTAAGATCCTGTACATATTAAAGATAAATTCAGTCTACTTGACGTCTACCAATTTTGCATGAACAAACTAGACCATAAGTTTATTAGCTTTAAGTTCAAAATGGCTTAACCAACGGAGAACTATGTCTACAACTTGTCTAGGCCTATATTAGGCCTCTATTTGATAGAACGTGACCTTCATTGATCATTTTATGAGTGATGTGAGTGTGTGATGTGAGTGAGTGATCCTTCACAAATTAAGTAGCTTATAAAAGCTTGTTTTTGACATGGGATTTTGAACTTTATGTAATTTGTATAGACTTCATTTTGAAATGAATATGTATTAGTGATTATCACCTGTATGCGACTAGGATATTTATTTTTGCAATCTTTGATTTTACATTCGATTTATTTTAATACTGATTGATTTTTACGGCCCACGAATAGAAAGAAACGATGTTCGATCTATTTATGTATATATAATTCCATCATTTGTAACATCCCACCTCATCCGGGCTTCGGTAGGTACATAAATCCGTCGGGCCCGGGTGGCATTCTATCATCTACTACTGGGCTCTGAAATGACCAACTGCTAAGTGAGGCCTCGTCCAATTACATGGAGGGTAATTAATAATAATAATCATTGATTTCAGATTAAAAATCCATATTACGAAATAAAATTAAATAAAAATGATTCCTATCAGCTGACAATATCGGCCCAACGTCTATACGTTGCCGTCAGCAGCAGCCTGTCGGACAAACTTAAGATGACAGCATTATTACACGAGTCTGGACATAAATGATGCTTACCGTTTTCTTTGGATTAGCCTACACCGTTTCGTATCAAAGTTTCCTTGTCTTGTGCCTAGGTTATTGGCCTTGTTACTTTCTTTGGTCGGCTCTTACGACACCCTCAAGATGGAATGGGGTGGTGACACTATGTCTAAATCCGTCACCATCTGTGGTCTATATACGTAGCCAATAGCGTAAAAACTAACAGCTGGGGCCAAAACTTGCAATTTACTGTCGACGCGTCCATCCAACTCAGTGCAATCTCCTAAATTCAAAAGTTTTTAATTGCTTGTGGCAAAAGCGTGAGACATACGTCCTAAACTGACACTATAGAATTAGTTACTAAACAAAAAGATTAAAACTACAATCAAAAACATGTATATTGTCGATTTTGACCTATATCTACTCCAAACTAGGCTGCTTAAGCACATTCCCGTCGAGATACAGTCAGGGCCCACGGGGCAGCAAGCACGGGACGGTACATCCCAGGGACTTTTAATGGGTGTGACTCCGTCTCCTCACAGAGGCGGAGAAGACTCCCACCCACCTCCTGTTGGCAATCCCCAGGCTGGCGGTTAAATATGCTGCTTAAGCACGATGGGTGTGTCCAACCCAGAATCTCCTGCACTACCTCTCCTTCTGTAGTGACATACCCGGAACTGTCATGGCACCCTTAGTACCCACACCGAAGCTCCATGAATCACGTGGTACGTCTGACCCTTGTCTACTCTGTGTCCAAAAATTCGACAGTGACAGTTACGTCACGTGAAACGTTAGTCAGCAGCGTTGGCAATTAGCCGTGGCACTTACTGATAACTATTTTTGCCAATGGTACACGCGGACATCTGGGGCGATAACTATTGACCGAGATATTATATCAAAAGTACCACTTAGGTTTTCACGATTTTTGCGCATTCGTTGTCGTTACAGCCCGGAGAACGGAGGATATTTAGAAACAGGTAACACGCGTTGAAAAATATCCCCAGATCCAGGTCAAGCTTTACTCAAAGATTTACTGAAAGACAATAGCAACACCACCAAATCGAAGAGACCCGTGAAATAAGAGCCTGTTTACTGCCAAAGGTACCGCATACCAAGCCATTTTTTTCGTCTTATGGATACTCGGACGTTGAAGGCTGGCGTTGTTATGTTTGCCTACAGGGCGCGAAGAGATGGTATACTGCACTCCGACCTTCCCACTCTTCCCACTAGAACCGACGGCGATCATCGGCTGCCAGAGGACATCCTGTGCGACGCCTCGTTTTGTGCCGCCGAAGTTCGGGGTGGAATGCGTGCTAACCCTATATCATCAGAGAATCAGATAGTATACATGGTTCTACTATTGCACTTCATCTTCAAGGAATTTAATAAAAGCACTGCTCGTATGAACATCCTCAATCTCTGCTTCGTTGTCCATTCCAGGACATTCCAGAATAAATATCAAATCTTCGTATACAATTAGATCCCTAAAATGCCCGATCACAATTTCAATACATGTTTTGTCCCGCTCTGTCAAGTATCAATGTCATTTAGCAGACAGAGACAATTAGACAAAAGGTGAAAAGGTGATTTGGGATTTTCTGTCCAGATAACCTTAATCTATGACCAGGAAATCGAACCGTGGGCTGTGAAGCGATGCAATGACAAAGAGGAACATTTCCGATTTGAATGTGAAAGTGTGACTGTCTAGTAGTTAAAACTAGACCGCCATTTTATTTTTGCTATGCATCACTTGTATTAAATCTAGTTGACATGGCAACTCGAATAATAATAAAATCATATTTTTGTTTAAAAAAGTACAGTCCGCGCGCTAGCAGTTTTAGAAACTTTTTTAATTATTATCCAAACCGACGACATATCTTTCGAGATTCAATTAAATCCAAGGACAATAAATATATGGAGGATGCTAAAATAATAATCAAAGTTGTTTCAATACCTTCTTCCTTCACTTACGATTAAGTTGACTGCATCTTGCGTTCCTTTGGTCAGCTCTTACAACACGTTCAGGGTGGAAAGGGCATTATTTCTATGTATTTATTGTCATCGAAACCCCAGTACAATGACCAGACATTGAACTACTACTTTTGAATTGTAAATATTAGATTTAATGAGTTACGACTGTTGAAATAAAATTCATATTTGGATAAAATATGAATAAATTTACGTTTCATTTTCTGAAGACTACCGATTCTCCACCATTCTCAGTTCTTAGAGTGTATACAAATAATAACTATTAAAACTTTAGGTCAATGGTCCACAAATAGTGCGCAAGTCGATTGCTTTTTTCTTCTAAATCTACAGTTCGGTTTAGGGTTGCCAAACAACAATATCTTCGGATTTTCTACTGTTGCAATCTTAGCGGACAAAAATAATTTATAGGCATAGCGTTTAAACGTTTCCGCAATGCATATTTCTAATGCTTTGACGGACTTGACATATTTTTGTATAGAAGATTTGACAAAAACGGTATATACAGAATTCCAGCGTTGCTCCTCACACAAGAAGCGGCCCAAAGCTATCCTTTCCTTCCGTATATACTTAGCTTACACTTAGTAGTAGTAGTGATTATTTTAAAGTTCATGTGTTATTATCACATTATGCAAAATTAAATAAGCTTTTTTATAATATTCAAATATTTTCTTTTAAAATCTACACACGTGGGAAGTAATCGACCTTTTCTGAACGAGATTTTAATTAAAAAATGTGTTAAACTTAAACACTTTTTAACTGATTTATAGCGTGTATTGTACATTATATAAATCCAGACTTGAGAGTGATTTGCAGCAGTCGTGGTCAAGAGAGACTTGATGTAAAATACACGGGATATTATGTGTTTAATTTCAATGTGTAATAATTACCCTCCCTGTGATGGGAGGAGGCCCGCTTCAGCAGTGGATCATTTATGAGCCGAATAGTAGTGTAACAATCGAAAGCCTAAAACATTACAAAATATTGAAGTTACGGTCCGTCGAGTTTAGTATTTGGTGTTTCAACTGTTACTTTTTATCTTTGATTTTCTTTGCCTGTAACAAATGAAATTGTGTTAGATAGATAAATCTATATTGTACAACAGTATTAACAGCTTACTACAGTATACATTTATAAGTGATTTGTTCAATATCCTAAATCTCTTCCAGGCTTCATTTTATGTATTTCCGTGGAGATACAGTCTGGGCCCACGGGGCAGCAAGCGCGGGACGGTGCACCCCCGGGACGTTTAGTCACAGAGGCGGAGGGGGGTCCCCTCACACACCTCCTATTGGTCATCCCCAGGCTGGCGGGGATAGTCCATAAAGGATTTTACCCCAGGTAAAAAAAAAGCCTTCATTATGTATTAGTATTACACGCACGGGGTTTTAGCGGTTTCTGTTGCACCGTGTATAAATTTGAAAATTTGCAAATTTATCAACGCAGACTAAACGGCATTGAGACTGAAATAAAAATGTTGTGCCACTTTACTGGCAATGTCTCTTGTTTACCGCATGCAATGATAGAATCTGTTAATATAGACGTCAGTGTATGACAAACTGGCCTACAGTCTGACAAATGGACTGATGCAGGCCTAGGATTATGAGTTACTCGGTCAGTTGTGGGTGGACGACTACAGATTTACTTGTCTCCTGCGCATGGATTGCGACAAATAATGAGTCTAGTAGAATCTAAGCGAAATTATAATGTACTGGTACATAATTTTATCACCTGCGCTATTGCAATTTGACTATAGGCTTTCATTAAATGGTAGCAGGAAATTTATTAGACTGAAGTTATAACTTATTACCCTAAGATAATGGCAGAGTAGAGTTTCTCTTGTACAGTGAATAGTGATATAATAAATATGTACAAAAATAAGACTTTGTGTGAACGTTCCTTGCCGACATCGTCAATTTCTATTTTTACATAAACAGCTTTTTATATAACATCATTTCAGCTAAAAGCCGTTAACAGCTGGACATAGGTATCCCCCAAGGATCTTAAGAAAGGCCGGGCCTGGGTCGAGCGCATCCATTGTTTTTCGGCGACCATAACCAGGTCATCGGTCCACCGTGTGGGAGGCCTACCAGCACTGCGCGTTCCAGAACGCGGTCGCCACTCGAGGGCTTTTCTGCTCCATCAGGCATCGGGCCCCATTATGTGCCCTGCCCACTGCCACTTAAGTTTGGCAATCCTGTGGGCAATGTCGGTAACTCTGAATTATAAATGAATTGCTGTTCGTTTGTCAATTTAGTTTTTCAATAAAATAATATAAAATTTAGTAGATCAGAAATTATTTAATTCTCTAAATACACAACTATGTTGCACTTTATGTTAATAAACATCGTTGTTAATAAAAAGTTCACCGAATCTAATAAAAATGTTGCCAACCCTGTAAGAAATTGCGAGTCGAGTAGCACGTGGTAGGATTTCTTGTTCCTGATGAAATAAAAAAGTAAATAAGACATTATAGTACGAACAACGTTCTTGAGCCGTTATGTTATCAAAACTTGTCAAACAATGTGACTTGGCTACTATACTTTATTATGGTAGGCTTCAGTTTAACACAATTCGGCTAACTTCCAGTATTTATACGAATTTATTGCCATAAGCCCTCCGGGATCCATCCAGTGGGGCCACCAGTTATTATATGGTTAGACCAGCTGTCAATGTTGGTAGCCCTGACTGAAAAGAAAGTCCGATATGACACAATAGTTATGTAAAAGATGGATACCCATACAATATCCAGCCGAGCCAGCCGTTACTTGGCCTCCAGATCGACTGCGTTACATACAGTCAGCTAGGCCACGAATTCCTCACATCATAAAATATACTAATATCAATTCACCAGGTGAATTGGTCGTCTTTCGTGGTCAGTGCGGCGGAGTAACCTAATTTCCCTCTATTAATTTGGGGAAGCCTGATCGGTTAACAGGTCTAAAATGATGATTGTTATTAGTAAAAAATATCTAATCGAAAGGCTGTTAAGATTGTAGATAAATTAATGAATAATCCAATTAAAAAGTAATTACCACGTTGACTATGGTATTCACATTTACTGTACCGATAACATTTGGCAACATTGGAATTGGAATACTTTTTGCACGATCGCCAATCTTTTTATTAAATAAAAAAATAATTCGGTTGGCAACACTCAACCTGACAAGTGCTATGCAATAATAGCTACCAGATTCGTTAGTATTTAAGAAACGATAGAGTCCGTGTGGTGACGGATTTAGAATACATAGTGTCACCACCCCTAAGAATCGTGCAAAAAGCTTTCCAATTTCACAGTTGCCAAAAATCATCGGTACAGTGGATCTGAAAGTCACTCAAATTCAATTTCATCCTGACGGTACCTTTATGAATCGACAATAAGGTCTAACAGCTAGCCGCAAGAGAAGAAATCCTAGGCTAATTACCCTCCATCTAACTGGAGGAGGAACGACTCAGCAGTGGGCCATTTAAGGGCTGAGAATTAAGTAAGAAGTAATCAAATTCTATTCCTTTTTTTATTGCCAAAGAATGAAGAAGAAGAATAAAGGTGACGTAATGATCGTTTGTTGTTCTTATTATATTGTATGCATTTAACTAAGTGAAATGGTCGAATTCTAACGGTAGCATCTAATTCGAACCGGTCACAACGGTAATAGATACTGCAGATAGTCTTCATTCGTCAGTGGTTTATGACGTATTATGTCTTAAACGTGTTAAAATAAAACCTATAATTGAACGGGCTTCATTAAATATCATCAGCGATCGTTAACGTCACGCTTTATTGGTAGAACGTGTACATTTTAGCAATGAGAGGACAAAGCGGATATTACCAGATTACTTCTGGATGATATCAGTCACCAAAGCACTTACAGTGGAGTCAGGATTGTTGGATTTGTATGGAGGAAGCGACTCCAAAAAGGTATAAGCTTGTATAACATTTAATTTTATACAGGATGTAACAAAAACCCTTTCGGCATAACGGAAGAAACTGTAACATACTTTACACAATTTCCACGAAAAATCGTAGCTAACAACATGATTAAATATCGCCTACAAATGCGCGAATTACCTAAAGGTTTTACATCGCGATAGCGAAATTTACGGTTCAAGTCGCATGGTTAAGAAATCCTCGGCTACAGTTACTGGGGATAGGCGACGCGGCCGCCTGCCAGATAAAAAAAGTTAAGATAATATAGAATATATATTATATATTCTATATTATCTTAACATTTTTATATAGAATATATATATTCTATATTAATATATATATTCTATATTATTATTAAATCCTTCTTTAGAATAATACAGCAACGCAACAGGCAGCTAGCATGAAGAAGAAGAAGATCAGCTAGCCGCAGGAGAAGGTAAACTTGATACAAGCCCTGTGCCGACTCGTCTAGCCAGCGTGGTACAGTAGGCTCCATGAATTTGGAGGAGGCCCGACTCGGTATTGGGACAATTATAGACTGAACTGATGATGATGACACAAAAAATGATACAATGTAGCCTTATTTAGCTAAAGATTTTTTTGGCTAGACAAAGCCTAGACTGTTTTGTTTTACTGTTTTTATCAAGCAGGGACCGAGATATCGCCTTTTTTATACTATCTTTCTAACACAATGCTCTAAGCGGTAGTTACAAATATGTAGCAAAAAGTATGAAGCTGTTTTAATAAGAAGAAGAAATGTCATGTCGTTGTTACATTAGTTACATGTGTAGAAATAGTAATAATAAATGTACAAAACGAAAAAAAAAATGCATGTATGAAATGCTCTTAGCTTTATTCCAAGTTTTATTAAAGTACGAATCATATTTTTAATTAACATCACGATATGATGATGTGTCAATTTCTGGGTATTTTTTATACTGCAAACCCATCGCGCTCAAGCATTCAGCCGGCCTCTTAAGTGTTACTCACTCATAAGTGACCTATACCAAAAAATATTTTAATCGGTTGGGTTATTGTCGCAACTATGGTTTGGGTTTAATTCAATACAGTGCAATATATAAAAGAAATCAAGAGAATATGAAATGTTTATTTATTTAGAACATAGTAGTTACAATAAAACAATACATTTTGACAAAGTTATGAAAACTAAATGCACAACCCATTAAAGTACCACGGCATGCACTTGAACATTCAATAACACTATTTTTCTTTTCACAATTTATTAAAAATAAATTTAATGAATGTACAGCCTATAAGTACATGTGCACATATATACTGGGTAGTATATAAATACTGGAAATTTTCATTCGTAGGTATTCATGAATTTAATATTAAATTTGATTTAATTACCAAATAATATAATAGTTACTATACATATTGCTAAGACAGTACGTTGAACGAAAGACTTTTATTTTTCAGCAGAACATTGAAGAACATGTAGGAAATCTTTATTGATTTTCGTTTGTTATTTTTTTTTGTTTTGTCCTATTGCTGAGATAAATGTTTAATCTGTCTTTCTTTCTACGGATAAATTAAGTACACCTCCTCCATCGAGCGTCCACGTAGCTCACCAGTAATGACTCCACGAGTCATCTCGAACTTCGACACAGCCTCCTACGTGAACTCCACAATCTTTCACCTGTTATCTGTAAACAAGTTCATAAAATGCAATTCCCAATTTTCCGGGTCACAACAATGTAATGAGAGTCGACGTGCCATGATTATCAGTGCCGATAACGCAGCCCAACCCTCAATGGGAGTTAACAATAAAATAGAAACGCATTTCGTGTACTCGCGTGTCTGTTCTAATGCCCATTAAATACGTTCATATAGAAGCACTGCAAGGACTTTTTAACTGACGGACGGGTTGAATCTTCTTAGTGGAGCCAGTGACGAGGCAGAGGGACGTAAGACGAGGTAAATAAATTAAATAAGAAAAGATATTAGACCATACATAAAAATATTTGCAACTGCTTGCACTAGGTGTTTTTTTTACATATAACGCCTGAACTTCAGCGCGCCAGAGCTTACAGGAATCATTTTCTCACACTCCTCACGCTTGACAAAACGTAAAAAAAAAGTGTGAAGTGAGACACTTTTTGTACGTTTTGTAGCTTTTTAAAGGCTGGTCGCTCTTGCGGCTCCTCTGGCGTTGCACATGGGCCGCTCTTATCACTTACTTTCACGTGACCCCAAAGCAAGTATCTGGGGCTAGAAGTCTTTAGCCCGGCTGTCCAGAAACGAACTGAAAGTTGTTCCTATGCCAACTCGGGTGAGTATATATACATAGCCTCTATTGAGAGGTCCGACTCAAGAGTGAGCTAGTGAGTTTTACTTATTTATTTATGAGTGTTGTACTTTTTAATTTTAAACCATATATCCCACTTACATGACCAGTGAATGGCCAATAACCCAATGGCAAATAATGTGCGACTCTCTATCATGATTGTCTCAAAATCTTAGGCCATAAATTCTTCATTAAAGAAACTGGTTGGTAGTAAAAATTCAGGTTTTAAAAAATGTATTTAGTATGCACGGAAGTTTGCACACAGCTCGATAATTATTCAAATTGCTATTCAATGGCAAGTCTCTACAGATAAACGGTCTATGACCACACAAGATTGAGTGGGAGTGGTCTTAGACCTAGAACGAGATTCGGTAGTAGTTACCGTTTGCTCGTTATTTTGCGATCTTGACAGCTACTTGTCAGCCAGTTAAATAGTTGCGTGTGCTTGTTATATGGATTTAATGGTTTAAAATTATACAGTATTTGTAAGCAAGGTGTAGTAGAAGCAACGAGAACAAGCTAAAAGGTATAAAAATAATGTTTCTGAGAAGTTGTGTCTTTAGTAGGTACAATTTGGATAAAGCGTCACCTACTGAATTACTACTACTTTCTATAAGTTTCCGTGTAGTGACGGATTTAGAATACACAAGGTCACCAACCCTTACTATCCTGAGGATGTCGTCAGAGTCAACCGAAAGAACATAAGAGGCACAGGCAGTAGAAAAAGCTCCAATGTAGCAAAGAAATAGAGCGCCATCTTGTTTGTTCCGCCATTTTGTATTTCACGTCATCAAGGAAAACTGGATAATATTTTTTAGTAAACAACATTTGACCCGAACAAATACTGAAAATTAAATAAAATATTGTTGACTAGGTGACCCGGTAAACTTCGTACCGCCGCAGAATCAATAAATAAAAAAACATATTTTGCCACCTTTTAAACCTTCCCTGGACTTCCACGATTAGCCAGAGCGGGTCATCCGTTCTCGAGTTTTAGTGAGACTAACGAACAGCAATTCTATGTTTATTTATATAGATAGATATGTCGCAAATCACAAGAGCCTTCTGCGCGTAGTCACTTTTAAATGTGTAATTAACGTTAAAAGCTAGTTGACGCAATATTTGTCGGATCTGTTAACGTCGCCACGGTTATAAAATATTTAACGACTTCAGACCGTAAGTAAATTCGCTATTGTTAGTTATAGATCCATTGAAGAGTAATGCTAGATTTTGGGTAACGACTACATCCTCCTCAAATTACATCCACATCCACCATTTACAAAAAAAATGTATATAAGTAGTTTATCATCCATCTCGTTACCATAACACAAGCATTAAGTTGCTTAACTTGGGACGAGATGGCGTTGTGTGAAATGTCCAAGGATATTTATTTATTATTATTATTACCTATCCGCAAGAGAAGAAAAACTTGATATAAACCCTGTGCCTTTTTTTGTGAAATGTCGGGGAAATGCTTTATCCATACCGTCGCCCTCGGGGGCGGGGTCAGTGATTATGTGGGACTCCGGAAACAAAACCCTTGCGGTATACCCTCACATGACACGGATTGAGAAGGTACCGTAAAAGCCTAAGACATAATTATCGATGGGAAATCAGTCAAGGTCGTTTCCTAATACCCGCTCCTACCTACTACTTAACATGTGAGTGAGAAAATCAATGCCACTTTTCGTTGTAATTTTATAACTCGAGCAAGAACGGCTGAACCGATTTCAATGATTTTTTTTGTATGCGTTTGGGTGGCATCGAGGATGTTTTAGATTCACAAATCAGCCCGACATATGTCGCTGCAGTCGGTAAACAAATATCATGCAGGACAACGTCTGCTTGGCCAGCTAGTCAAATTATAGTCTTCAATATTCAATACGTCAATGAATTAGCAGTTAATGACTAGGCTTACACGACCGGCCTAAATTAGCAACATCGATGTACGAGTTACGGATTTAGAGAACTGCAATGTCACAGTTCCGTTCCAAACTGAGGGCGTTCGATACGGCTTATCAGATCTCAATGCTTCTTCGTTCTACATGTGTAAAAAATTGTATAGCTCGGATAGTCTCCTAAAGTACAATTGAAGTAAATATAAAGCAACGTTATTTTTTTTATTTTGTTCTCACTCGATTACTAAAGTTTCATAACTTGAGAAATGAATATAGAGACCCCGAAATATAATGTATTTCGAACGAAGATTACTAAGCTTGTTGGATAATAATAACGAAAGTTTGTTGGTTTTCAGTGGAACATTTTAACAAGGATTTAGAATACATAGTGCTGTCACTCCATTCCATTCTGAGAGTATCGTAAAAGCTTACAAAAGCAAATGATAAGGTTGAACACTTGTAAGAAACTTGAGACGAAACCCTGTGTCAACCTATCAGGTTAGCGTGGCACAGTAGACTGATTTCCCTCCATGAATTTGGAGGAGATCTGACTCAGTAGTGGATCATTTATGGGGTGAAATGTTGATGGTGATGAAGCCTAAGAGATACAACACTGTTTTGTGTATGGGACAGTCGGATTTACACACGTAATAACGCTATTTCATAAACAAGAGAAGTTCAAGACCTTTTCCTAAATAAAACATTCAATACAAGTAGAGACACACACGTTGTTATACGATAATCAATCAACCAACAATACAGACATTCCATTAAAACATGCGGTAAAGCCTTTTATTAAGGTTCAATTTCGAATATCGATTACATGCAATTTGAACATATATTGCTTGGTCAAACGGAACCAGTTGCTGGCAAGTTTAGAATGTCCTCTCGCCTCTCACACATGAATACGTGTACAACGAAATATCTAGACCCGAATGATGTAAGCACTGATAAGCGATTCTAGGACAGTAGAACTTTTTGAAGCTTGGCGCAGTGGTACAATACCGGGTCTAACTAAAAACTTTGTGCACCAACCACCGGATTCCTTGACAGCTCTTCTCCGCGGAATGATTTAGGGGTAGGGGTGATAAAGACTGAATAATTTGTATTTTTTAAAAGTACTATGACGAGCCTAATCAGATCACCTCTTAAAATAAATAAGGGTTTGTATTAAGTATTCCTTCTTTTGCGCAACCGTACGTTTTGCATTTCTATTGGTCGCCTCTTATGCCATCCTCAGGATGGCATCGGTTGGTAATGTTGTTTTTACACAATGTGGCAAATTGTGTACAACAATATCATATACAACCGTTCGTACATAAACCGTATCAAATAGTTTTTTTTCTATAAATAACGTCATTCATGATGTTTCTAGTACTACTTTACCTTCTTCTGTCAGTAATTTCACAGAGAAGCAAAAATTAACATTATTGAAGGACCAATAATTTCTTAGGCAACAAAATGCTATTATATTATTATGTATGACACACAGATATTCTTGATTACACATCCGATCATTATTTCTACAGCATTACAAAATACATCAATTTCCTATACAACTCTCCGATCTTCGTTAAACTTGTGACAAACGATATTAAACCTTCACGCCTTATACTTATAATCTTATTTTAAATTACAGACCCACATTCCACATTCACGCCCAATTCAAATTTATCGCACAGCATATACCGCATGAAAATTATCATTCACGAGCGGTAATGAGATCATAGGTTTGACACTAACACTTGCAGATTTATTGATAACTAGATCTGCACAGACCTCGCACGTACAATATGCCTATTGAATTGCCTATAACTTCTCTATTATAGATTAGAATAGAATAGGCAAGCCAACTAGTCGACAATTATTTGTATACTAGCTTTTGCGCGCGGATTCGCCCACGTGGGCTTCGAACCCGTGCTTATCTCTTTGCATTTTTTTATGAACATAAATGTGGTTATTGTGACTAAACTATGATAGTTAGATATGTACTCCCGGACTTTTTTTGTAGATCTTAATAAGACTACAGACTCGTAGTATATCATTTTGTTCTATTGTCAATACTTTTTGCAGCGCACGCATTAATAGGTTTTCGAAGGTGTAAAACCTTGGGATACAATCGCAATTTTCATACGGATACCTAATTCTTTTTAAATAACCTTCCTCGATAAATGGACTATCTAATACTGAAAGATTTTTTGAAATCGGACCAGTAGTTCCGGAGATTAGCGCGTTACAACAAACAAACAAACTCTGCAGCTTTATATATTACTACTAGTGGCCCGCCCCGGCTTCGCCCGTGCAAAGCAGGGGTGGGTTATACATATAAACCTTCCTCTTGAATCACTCTATCTAATAAAAAAACCGCTTCAAAATCCGTTGCGTAGTTTTAAAGATTTAAGCATACATAGGGACGGACAGAAAACATCGACTTTGTTTTATACTATGTAGTGAAGATAGATTACTGCATTACGAAGGGACTGGCCGCGTGGTAACGGATGTAGAAAACATAGTGGCCGAAAGAGAAAGAAAACTTAATATGAAACCCTATGCCATCAAGTCTGGCCAGCGTGGCACAGAAGACAGTAACCCAGTCGGGCCTCCTCTAGTTACATGACGGGTAATTAGCCTATTGTACCACGCTGGCACAGGGTTTCGTATCAAGTCCTTCTCTTGCGGCTAGGTTATCGGCCTTTGTAGATACAGTCAGGGCCCACGGGGCAGTAAGCGTGGGATGGTACACCCCGGGGACGTTTAGTGGGTATGCTTTCGTCTTCTCACAGAGGCGGAGGAGGCTCCCACAGACTCCCTACTGGGCATCCCTAGGCTGGCGGGGATAGTGAATTATTGGCATTACAAAAATATACAAAAAATGAATTATTGGCATTGTCAATTCCCTTTGTCGGATCTTACGACACCCTGGGACAGACTGGGGTGGTGACACTGTTTTCTAAATCCTGTAATGTAACTTGCTTTTAATACATATAAATATTTTAGCCACCGCTACAAGCAGGCGTATAGCAAAATCATTTAATATAAATAGTTCTCAAGTTTAGTCTGGTATTCTGCAATAAAACTGCACCATAGATAGAAAATGAAGAAGAGTTATTCCTCATATCTACATTTTGGTTTATGAATTCTATTAGTAGGTATACAAATTAAGAACCAAAAAAAAATTCAGTATCATGTCTAGAACAAATGACATCCTTGAATACGCACGCTAATATCCCCGTCTCGGTCCGAGACACACTTTCAGATTTAGCCAGATGTAGATAAAACGATCGGGTGCCAGTGAACGCGGAATTCTATTTTAACCATCAACTATAATTCTTAGCACGTCGCGGTCGTAATCCTTATTTATATCCATCAGCCACTGAACTACAATGCTAAAAGTCTTTTCCAAAGATCGCAATATTTTGCCCCACCAGCCGTCAGCTATCGTGCCAAATCTACTAGGCAACTTTCTTGGTATTGTAAGGTTTAATAGAATTATATTACCCAGTAACTAAAATGCTTCATATTACATTTATACTATATGCTGATAATATAAACGTGGCATTTTGGAAGAATATATGTTTGTTACTCTTTCAGGCAAAAGCTACTGAGGGATTTTGATGAATAACACATTGACATAAAAAATATCACTATCACTACTCACTACATATTATAAAACAAAGTAGCTGTCATCTGTCCGTCACTATGTATGCTTAAATCTTTAAAACTACGCAACGGATTTTGAAGCGGCTTTTTTTAATAGATAGAGTGATTCAAGAGGAATCTTTTTAAGTATAATACATAGAGAAACACTGATAATATTCATTAATCATTGCACCCATGCAAGGCCGGGGCGGATGGCTAGTATGTTTATAAATTATAGCCTAACTCAAACAGGTTTTTGTATGTTTTGTCAAAAAGGGTGAAGGCCCAGCGAGGCACTAGTTTAAATATAAAATCGTCCATAAACAACAAATGTACAGTTTTAGATGCCACCAATTTAATTATTGTGCAAATCAACGTAAACGCGTTAAGGTTTTTCAAATGTGGAAAGCAAGAGAAATCGCTAGACAATTTAGCTACACTGCATAAAATAGTTAAGGTCAATTCTTGGATAAATCGTAGGTACTAATATTTTCAGCTGTGATGGTGAGCAGCGGGTAAGTTGAAATCGCTCCGCTTCCCGCTCTCACTGAGCCCACGCATCTCGGTATCCCGCGGCACTTGCAGCCCAATTCGATTTTAGGTCGTCGCGGGCTTATATAACAATTGAATAATAGTCCATACGTATGCTGCGGTACTGGCGAGCAATATTTAGTTGCATTCTCTACCGGATGAACTAGGCACGATGTTCCTCATAATACCATTCACACTGAATGAACCAGTGATGAAACATCTACCCTCGAAGTTTACAGGGAAATGTGTCAAGTTGGCACATATAAAATTTTAAACTGTTCCACGTGTCGCCTCGTGCGGTAGGTACTCGGTTTGAGCTTGCTCATTCAAATCTGACTCTTGTTACAACATAATGACAATAAATTATAATCCTAATTTAATTATGCAAAGTGTCTCCTCACACAGTCAACAACGTCGCGTTACATTTGCAACGTGGGAAAATGCAACAATTTGCAAAAAAAAACCGTGGATGCTTGTCTTTAATATAACTTTTGGCAGAGGTTTTGAACACACCCAATGGTTTGACGTGAAAACGTGTATGAAACGGGTAATATTTAACCGCAATTGTCTACATCAACAATAAATATTTTTTCAATAATTTTGCTCTAGTGGTCCGATACGCAGATGATACCATTTCTTAGGCTTACTACTACTCAGCCAATATAAGAGCCATTGCCGAGTCAGGCCTCCTCCAATTACATGGAAGGCAATTAGCCTACTGTGTCCCGCTGGCCAGACGGGTTGGCACAGGGTTTGTGTCAAGTTATCCTTCTCTTGCGGGGATCTGCCTCGTGTGTGCCTTTAGTCGCTTGTTACGACACCCTGAGCATGGATTGAGGTAGTGACACTGTATATTCTAAATACAGACACATTTCTGATTCTTGATTGATATTACTTGAAATAGTTTCTGTATTTCCACCGTCTATGGAACGTACAACTTAAGTGCTTCTTCACGTCAGCAAAATAAAAACGTTTTGTGAATGGTCTCAATTGTAATCCTTATACAACTTTGTGGCGAAGTGAGAATATCTTTATCCACAAGCCATTTACATGTGCAAAAACCATTTTGCTCCGTGTAAGGTCAAAATGCACAGGCCCCATAAATCTCCCATTCAATACTAATGTCCACAAAGCTGTCTCTGCGACTGTTTACACCTGTTGCTAACCTGTGCCTCGGGATAGGGCCGCGATAAATCTATATCGATACTTTCAGATTTACTAATAATCGTTTGAATACCGTGGTCTAGGATCTAGGGGTTGGATATGCCGCCTTATGGATTACAAGAGGATTGGATTAATTTATTAATTACAATTAAATAATTAATTTGGATTACACCAGTTCGATTCCAGGCTCAGGTAAGAGGCACTTGCTCTGAGTCTGATTGGCATTTGTGTTCGTGATTTTAATGTTTGTGAACTGCCCCTGCGACACATCAAACATAGTGCGGGAGAATCGTTTAAAAATGTACTAGCACACCGAATAATATTATATTATAATAAATTCGGTACTATAATAAAACAAAATATAGTTTTAGAATTAGTTTGCCTTGTTGGTTGGAGTACGTATACTAAATTCGGTACTATAAAACAAAATGTCTTGTTGGGGGCTCCCCGGTTAGATTCCAGAGTCGGGCAAGTATCTTTGTGTAAACCAGAGGCATTTGCTCCGAGTCTGGGTCTCACTTGTGTTCGTGAATTAATAAACATTTAATTCACGAACACAAGTGAGACCTGAAACTGCGATACAGTTATATTATTTTTTAATAAAAATGAAATCAATATCACAGGAACACAGTCGTTTACTCGTGCTAGAGCCCTAATAATTTACGTTAGATTTAAATTGCTGACTAGCCACCTGGCTAGGTTTCAATAAGAATGTCGTATTCTTTACAAGAGTATAATTTTAAATAATCTAAGTTTCAACGCATTTCTTCACGAATTGTTGCATGATCCGACTAAAGCAAGATAAGCTGGAAACTTAGACAGAATATACGTAAAATCTGTGGGGACACCATGTGCCTGCCAATAACTTTTATGCATAACTAGTGGCCCGCCCCGGCTTCGCCCGTGCAAAGCGGGGGTGGGTTATACATATAAACCTTCCCCTTGAATCACACTATCTATTAAAAAAACCGCTTCAAAATCCGTTGCGTAGTTCTAAAGATTTATGCATACATAAGGACGGACAGAAGAATGCGACTTTGTTTTATACTATGTAGTGATTAACTTTCCACAATAACATACCTTAACATTAATTAACATTCCGATACGTATCGGATACTAAGATAGTCAATGCAACGTCAAATAATCAACACAAACAACTTACTATTACATCGGGCCTCTATCAGTTACATAGAAGGTAATTAGGCTACTGTCACTACTTTGCCATGCTTTCGTATCAAGTATTCCTTCACTTGCGGCTAGGTGTTCGACCTTATCATTTCCTTTTGTTGACCCTTTTGACACCCTCAGGATTAGATGTGCCGCCTTTGGATCAACGGGTCTCGAGTTCGATTCCGGGGTCGGGCAAGTGTCTTTGTCTAAACCAGAGGCAGAGTCTGGGTGTCATTTGTGCTCGTGAATTACATGTTTGTAAACTGTCCCCACGATACAGGTTATAACTAGTGCAGGGGTACCGTTTAAAAAAAAATGGGGTGCGACGCTATTCTTAATCCGTCACCACATTAAACCCGAAAAATCATATAATGTATAACGGTGTAATACCACATAAAATACACCAAAGGCCGACTAACTACTATCAGTAACACACATTATAATCGATTAGTAACATTTTAATCGATTATCGATGCAATAATCACCGTACGTCACTACCTGTTGAAAGAAAGTCACTGAATTCAATAGTCCTGCGGTTCCACTGGTGACAGATGCATGTTTTAACTGTGCCGTTATGGGAATGCTGTTAGACAAATCGTAGACCCCAGGAATCCCTTACTATTTCCAGAAGATAGCTTACTCCAGTCGCGAAGGGAAATACTAAGCAGGTCGATAATGTCGATACTACGGTATATTTGCTATCGTAGAAAACATTGTTATAATCTCTCGATTAAAAAAAGGATATCGATTTGGTGCTACAAACAGATGCATATCAAACTACACTCTAGTGGATTTGATGCTTTTTCCAAAACAAAAATTGCACCAGACATATTATCATCTATCTGCCAGTAACATCAACGTAGTTTTAGCCGTTTCGGAGAACAGTCGGATAAAGACATACAAAAATAAAAATAGGTTTATTTATAATTATTGGCAATAGATACAAACAGACATTACAAACAGGCAATTTTATTTTCTAAGTATAGATGAGTGAACAGCAAATACATGGTTGGAATTTCTTATACTGCTGTTAGTAATTCGTTTATTCGAGGCGCCAGTTAGCGTTTTAATTAGTTAATAACTATTTTAGAACCTCCGGTATTACTCAATTGATATTTTACAGCTTCTGATTTCGTAATGATTAGCATTTTATGAACATAATTATGATGGGACGAAATTCTCATGATTATGATATAAAATATTTTATTTTACCTGATAGTGAAACGTGGACCTTTTGTTTGACGGAAGTTAACTTTCGTACTTGCATAAATATGATAAGAAAATAGATATTAATTTAAATATATACATACAAGTAAATACTAGGGCTAAATTACGTACTATAAAATTTGGTGCTGTACGTTTTGTCAACAATATAGTAACGTAATTGAGCAATTGTATATCCCATAATGCATTGTCATAATAACGGTACCTACAATTGATTCTAGCGTCGCATAAACTAAATATTCCATTGTCGTGTGTGCATTCATAATAGTGTGAAACTGTTTTTAAAAGGAAATCAGCTATTTTCATTTGTTTATTTCAAACGTCGCGTCGGATCGCTTACTAGGGCATAACACAGGAACTAGGATATTATGTAAATATGTTTTATTTTTACAGACTGGTGACTAAAAGTAAAAAATGGTTTGGTTTATTTATTTATCACTATCAATACATAGTATAAAACAAAGTCGCTGTCGCCGTCCCTATGTATGCTTAAATCTTTAAAACTACGCAAAGGATTTTGAAGCGGTTTTTAATAGATAGAGTGGTTCAAGAGGAAGGTTTATATGTATAGCACATGCATAATATTGAAGAGTAACACTGATAAATGTACGAGTAGATGTTCATCATTGCACCCGTGCGAAGCCCGGGCGGGTCGCTAGTTTATTTATATACTTTATTGCACAGAAAATCAAAATTAACACTCATAATAAGAACTAGAAATATGACTATATGTATTTTTTTTTAAGTTCCCATCACTTAGAACTGAGAGACATAATATACAAGAAAAGGTGGTCGAAGAACGTAGAAAAAGATACATTTAAAAAAATAGGAAAATTCCCTCGCTTCCCAATTCAAAAGCAATTCTTCCTAAATAAATAAGATTAATTTATTCAGGGAAAACACTGACCTTTCAATATCCGCCACCCAATAATTTACAAAATCATCCACAGTGCGTGCGTACGTAGTAAATCAATGAGAGAAAAAAGGTAAGTACAAGTTCAAACATGTCAAAAAACTCGAGCAGAACACTTGTCTGACCGGACTGCGACGTTCCGGTTTTAATTTCGCGTAATTTTCGGCACAATTTGACCCCTAAAATGCGATCTCGTTACCAGGCAAGCTGACATTTCGTGCATTCATTATTGCGTAAGTATGTATCGAACTTTTTAAAAATCGAAATGGTGCAAACGATTTTCGATTGTTAAAATAAATTTGACAGCTACAAAAGTAGGTACTTTACTGGTGGCATTACCTGCTAATGAATTGAATTAAAAAAGCATTAAAGTTTTGAAATGATAATGACATTTTAAAATACCAACTATTTTAATATTTCGTGTACACGATTTACAACCGTTTTGTAAGAAAACTTTAGGAAGAAAGTAATTTTCAAATTTAAATTTTATGTAGGAATATTTTCGTCTTCAATTCTTCAAATACATATTATATATAAAATTGACTAATCCGTTAAAAAACGTCATAAATACATAATAAATAATCTAATCCATCTTGCATAAGGGTTCATCTATCTATAATATGTATGTATTTACAACAAAAAAATGTATCTAGGTAGTTTATCATCCATCTCGTTACCATAACACAAGCATTAAGTTGCTTAGCTTAGGACGAGATGGCGTTGTGTGAAATGTCCAAGGATATTTTTTTATTTATTATTGTTTATAATAAATATCGCAAGACAAGGTTAGGGGTATTTATGGCAGTTATTCAAACGGAAACATAATATAAACATTTGATTTTCCACACAATGTGTAGCAGAAACCCCAGCCCTAACCCGACGTTTACATTTTGCACGTAATGAACACAAATTAACACTTAATTATATATGCTTGATATGTTAAATAAAGTTTCAGAGCTTTTAGTATTTTTGTAAACAGTCTATTTATTTTACGCATCACTACTACCTCTCAGCCCACACACGAGCCACTGCCGAATCCGATCTCCTCCAGTTACAAGGAGGGTAATTAGCCTACGGTCGATCGATTGCGGTCTGTCCGTTAGGCTAGAGAAATACCTCCTAAATAATATAAAGGAACACAAAATCAGTCAGTTAAACGGGCCTTAATAATATCGGACAACAAATTATCTAGTCGGTAAGCCACGCTATTAACGGACGGGCTATAAATAGGTGGTGCGCCACTTCAGCGGTTCCTTCTAAGAATTGACTAGTAGATTTCCCTAGGAATCTGACGGATCGACCACTATGCTATTGGCTATCTGTCATTCTGTCATCATGCCCATCTTCTTGCGGAACTGTCAATCGACAATCCGAAGCGATGTCAGATATATCGGAATTGTTTTTTCACAATTTCATTCGGGTTACATGGAGTTCCTTTTCTATCCTGAGGGTGTCGTAAGAGCAGACAAGAGGAAATGACAAGGCCGATAACCTAGTCGCACGAGAAGGAAAACTTGATACGAAACCCCCAACTCGTGACCAGCGTGAGCCACAGAAGGCTCATCACCCTCCATGTAACGAGAGAGGCCCGACTCAACAGTGGGTAATTCATGAGCTGAGAAGCTGTAGCAGTAGAGACCACCATCCACCTGGTCAGGGGACAGTCCCACACTACGTTTCCCTAATCGTAGACGCCACTGCAGGACTTCTTTGCTCCAACGGCCATTTGTTGACTACCTGGGCATCCCAGGTCCTGCCACTATAACTGAGCAAATGTACAAGCTAAGTCGGTTGCCCTGATTCAAATCATTTATTTTACAATGGACACTTGCAAATTGTCAACATATTTCTGTGCTTTCCTTCATTTCTGATTCTATCACGCAGCGTAACTCCGAGCATCGCTCTTTCCATTGCACGTTGAGTGACTCTCAGCCGCCTAATAAGCCCCATTGTGAACCTCCTTCACTGGGCTGGGAACGCTTTATACAGAAAGTATGGTTGCAATAAAAATCGCCTAAAAAGTTTATTATTCATGACTCCTTCTCGTTCAATCACTGCATGATCAAAACAAAACAAATTTGGCAACTTTACACGAAAACCAGCAGTTACGTGGCATTATACAAAATGTTGAAAATCTTATCGCCGAAATGTATCAACACGTGTTATTCACTCAGACGGGCCACTTACCAGAAACTTATGGGCTGCAAAAAAGTTGCCGCGGAATCTACGGAGAAAGCTCGTAAAGTTTAATAGGTGCATTGAAATTGCTGGCCACCGCAAATTGTAGGGTTCCTGGCTCTTGCACGCCTTAGAACACGTTACAATTTCTTATAGGCTTTAAGGTTAGATAATTGTATACTTTTGACGACCTATTCCAGATATTTAAAGAAGCACTAGTGTTTTAATAATGTGTCATGGAATTTATTGTTATATTTATGTTAAAATATATCATATTATTTATGTTATTATTAAAGTTTATCGTTCGTTCGTTCGCGCGTATCGTGTTACATTTGTAATTAAACAATTTTTAACGGATATATTACCTTATTTAATTCCCGCACGTTTCGAATGCTTTGTACCCGATGTAGTCTCGTGACGTACCTACTGAGAATAATTCGAATAAAAAAGTTTTTAATTTCCATGTGTAATAATCGTTTTAGATTTAGTTTTATAGTTATCTAAATTAACAATAGTCTTTCATACTATTAGATGTTGTATTGTCAAGTATGAAAATGAAAATTAACAAATAAATAATATAGTAAAATATTTAATTAATCTCCCCTGAAAAAGATAAAATCTATAGAATACGGAAATAAAATGTATATACCAGCTGACCCGGTAAACGCTTTTTGCCATTATAAATAATTGAGTCACCGCGACCTCGCTTGCGGGTGAAATTTTATAAAACCCGCTGATCTTAGCAGATCTCTGCTCGACGAAAGAATTATTCATACCAAATTTCAAGTCTCAGAGCCTTATGGTTCCAGACACATCGAGATAAGTATAAAGGTGGAATATATTTTTTTTTTTCTTTTTTTTTTTTTTTTTTTTTGTTATAGTGGGGGAAACATTTTATAGGTCCCCAGCCGGTGGGACGGGGCTGGGGTATGTGGGAGTCCCGGTCGCGTTGAGATGGTGAGTTGCGAACCGGTTTACCCACAAAAACCTACCACTGTTGTCACCGCGTGTCATTCTGCCGTACGGGAAACTACATAGCCTTTCCGTGTACGCTTTGTATAACCTGTATCGCGCGGGCTGATTACCAACAAGTCCACACCCAGACCAAGTGTCTTTGGTTTACACAAAGATTCTTGTCCGACTCCGGAATCGAACCGGGGATCTGTGATTCATAGGCGGCACACACAACCCTTGGACCATCAATTATTCCGAATACTTAAGTTAATATAAATAAAAATAATATATTTCAGTTTCTGTCTAACTGCTACATTACTGAACGTATCTGCAACCAAACCATATTATTCGAGTTACTGCAACAATATTGTATTTTATCTGAATAAAACATTTTCATGTAAACTCTTTTGCTCAATATGAATTGAATGGGTACATTATTTGGACTTCACAGTTTCGGTTAAATTTAAACATTTTTTACCGCCAAATTTACTTTCGCGCTCATATTTACGTATTTAAATTTAGATCCTTTAAATGTAGGGTGGAACTAAAACCCTATAGATATGTTCTTACTCTTCTTAGGGTGGACTGTTACCACAAAAGTGTTATGTCAAAAACTAGAGAAACAAGCACAGAAACCCAAAGAAACCTTGTCGAACACAGATTACTAATCTTTTAGAAAAATAATGATAACTAGTTAGTTTTCACTAAAACCCATGTTTCGTGTTTACGATTAGGTTCAGTAAAATACAGATGTTCTAGGTTTCATAGGTACTGTGAGATATTTTTTCCAGTTATACTTTCGTAAAAAGACTGTAGCCATACTTTTTTATAATACCTTTATTATTAGTATTATTTGATTTTTTTGTTATTTTTCATGCTAACTTGTACGATTTAAATTTAGAACGTTTATCTTTTTTGCTGCGGATCCGTAATGCCTCTCCAGTACCAAAGGCCGCCAAATGATAATTACCAAGAGAAATATACCTATATTTAGAGTCATAAAATATACCGTACATAAACGTAACTCTCATTATCTGAACGCTGTTTCCACGCTGTTACAAGTGCGCGTGTTATTTGCATTGCTAGAAATAAATACACGCATTTTGTAGTGACTAACAGCGACAGGCGTTTGATATTTCCTTCAAATACCAAAGGGTACATAAGAACATTATATTCGGATAATGAATCGGGACATTATATTTTAAAGGTTGTCTTTTTCATATCACACGTATTTCGACTGTACTAGTCGCCCAGCGGGTGAGATGCGACCATAATTAATTTAGATTATAATGTAGTTCTATAAATTTTGATATATTCTCAATTTCACCACATGCGTGTGTGCCAAATACATGGTAGTGTGTGTAATGTTTCTTTTTATTGATTTAATGTAAGATGAAATAATCGCCATTTACACACAGACCCACTACCAAATTCATAACACCCCAATCTTTGACATAGGTTAAAAAAATGTATAACGCTTTAAGCATTAGCATAGGCCTCGCCAAGATGTACATGGAACTTCAAACAATTAGTTAAAACAGCCTAATCACTTAAACAAATTCGTTCCGCTTATAACCGTGAAGTTTTTAAATATAATCACAAACCACTTAATCATTCGGTTAATTGTTAACCTCTCTAAAAAACTATAGATTTAAAATGGCCTCGAGCTTAACCCATCAGCCATAACTGTCCAATGCAAATAAACATGATGGTCGTTATCTAAATAATTGGAAAAATCAATTCATAAATCTATACGGTGTAACAAAAATGGCATGACGGGTCTGAAGCGGAGTGAAAATTTGAAGATCATTATTATCATTACAGCCAGAGAAGTGAAGTCCACTAAGGCTGGTGCTTAGCCTCCATATCCATATCGAACACCTCTATAATTGTTTCAAGGTTGAATGACAGATTGACATCTGTCATTCCCCTTTACCCTATTCGTGTTATGGCGGCATTTCCCTTCGCTATTCTACTCAGTATCAAGTTTTCCTTGTCTTGAGGCTAGGTTTTACGGTATTATCATTTAATTTTGTGGCTATTACGACAGCCTTAGGATGGAATGGGGTGGTGATACTATGTATTTTAAATCAGTCATCACAGGGAATACCGCATACGAACATGAATGGTCATGTGAAGTGTAAGTTTAAAATCATGAAAACGTAAAACCGGTCTAGCCAGCACAATTTAGTAGCACAGTAGGCCCTCCGTGTAAATGGAGGAGGGCAAACTCAGCAGTGGGTCATCTATGGGCTGAGTAGTAGTAGTTAAAATGTTAAAAATCTATATAAATGTAGCGAAATGATCGACAGTACTACTAATACAGAGTGTGTGCGTTATCAGTATGTATTTGTTTAATTATCAAAAGTGACGTTTTTCCTTCACTAAAATAGCGTCTTTTAAGTTTTATGAATGGGTGGCCTAATTGCTTCTTAGTATTAAAATAGAAATATAAAATTTCCGAACTCACTAGCCATATATAAGCCATCAAAGGCTTCTCTGGTTCTAGTTTTATATGATCGAATAAACTCTGCGATATGTTTTTTGAACTTAAATAAAATAAATTAAAAAAAAAACAGTGAGAGTGGATTATGTACGACGAACGTAAGAAATATATGTGGTAAAAAAACAAATAAAAAACCTTGAAAGGCTATAATCATGATTTTAATGAGCTTATTACTAATGAGACAGATATATTGCTATCACAATCTGATTTCTAAATATACCGATTTATCTGTGTAAACAGAAAAAACATCACATTGTATTTAGAATTTTTATCAGCCGATTTATGTTAGGATTATGACCTTTGGATGAACTGTGCCACTTTGCGGTCTCTACTTCGGACGTGTATACCCTCTTTGTCAGATCTTATAGAAACTAAGATAGAATTATGTCGAATGCATAACAAATCTGTGCTACTTTGGCCACGTGCGTTTTAATGTGAAAAGAAAATTCCACGACATTCACAGACGTATGTGTAACCAGTTTAGCGTGACCCTACATCGATTTATTTTGTTTAAATGAGTTGTTTGACTTTGCTACTTATAATAGAGTGAATGCCAGACATTTTTGGGAACTTCATAGATCGCGAAATAAGCTTACCATCGCCTGTTGTGTCACCAACGTGTCGCTAAGTCAAAAATGAAAGCATAACACACAGGGGAGTAGGTTCCTGTAGTCCTTATGCTGACGGATTTAGAATACATGATGTCACCATCCAATTACTTCCTGAGGATGTCATAAGATCCGACAAAAGGAAATGACAAGGCTGAATAGAATATAATAGAAAAATTATTTCTTGTATAAACCAAATAAGGCGTTCACAATCGTCAACGGATACATCACTTTTATAACACTACTACTAGGTCGGAACGCGACAACAATGGAGAAGTCATGGAGGAAGAAGCTCAGTGGGCAGATAACCTAGCCGCAAGAGAAGGAAAACTTGTTACGAAAGCCTGTGCCAACCCGTCCGGCCGGCGCGCAGTACGTTAAATACCCTCCATAAAATGGGAGGACCCTGGTTTGACAGCGCATAATATCTCAACACTTTTGTCATCGGCTGGTGACCACAATTTCAAGAAGAAGAAGAAAAGAAGTTGCTTTGTTGTTGCTGTAATTTTGTAACCAACATCTGTATAACTATCGATACACACGTTATGGTTATAGGGATTTTGTTTATAACACATGAAACATTAAGAGAGTTAGGCTAAATGTGCTTTACTCAAGCTGGCATGTTTAGAAATATGTAATTCATTTCTAAAAAGACACTTGCATCGAACCCGGAGCACATCGATCCAATAGCGGCAAATCTAACCCCCAGAACAACTATGGTTGATATGACGATGATGATCAGCTACAACGCTAACCATATATCGTCATATGGTTTTCACCATATTCAAGATGCGTCCATAGCCAATATTTCGAGCAAAGCTGAGTTACGACTAACGCAGGCATTTGTTCTGAATAAAAGATATGAGAAAATTTATTACCAACCTTGAGACGTTTTCACGGCCGATGTACAACATCTGGCCGGCAACAAACCGCAAGCTGATAAGACACAAATTTAACGACCTATATGAAAAATTCTAATTTAAAAAAATGTTATGTCGCATGCGTCGGGCCTAATGTGCCACGCTAGACAGATTTCAAGATTTCCTTCTCTTGGAAGAAATCTGGAGGGTTTTTCTGCGACTATTTTTAGTTTTTACCGCAATATTACACCATTTAGATAAATAGATAGTTCTATGTGCGACTTTAGTATATTTTGCTTGTTCAGTTTTCACGGATATTGGTGTCACTTCACTTCGTATTCGCCATGTTTGATATTAAATTCCATATTATGTGGATGGAGTATATGACAAACAAGCCATACAAATGTAGGAATAAAAAAATAGGAATCTACCTTTTCTGCAGGCCATAAAAACCCCAAAGCTGAGTTAGGCTTCCTCCACTTACTTTAAAAATTAGCTTAAAATGCAATGTGAAGTGCCACCATTATACAAAAATAGTGTTGACAGATTGACATCTGTCATTCCCCTTTCCCGCCAAATTGTCTAAAGCAAAAAATACCATAGACAACACGTGACATTACGTATGGGCAGTGTTAATGACTCGAGCCGGAAATCTACTATTTTTGGAGGCAAATCGATCGACATAGTTGTCACTTGTCACATTCGCAATAATGGAGGCGTACCGCTTTTTCATTTTTAGGTAATGCAGCTTGAAATATAAATAAATAAAATATCCTAACACGTGTGGTGACGGATTTAGAATACATAGTGTCACCACCCTATTCCACCCTGAGATTGTCGTAACAGCCGATAAAAGGAAATTAAAAACGAGAAACCTCAGTGCTTCGGAAGGCACGCTGTTGCCATGCTGCCATCTATAGCATTCGTTACACGTAGTCAGGAGCGTGAAAACTGACAGCTGGGCTAACCATAAATTACTGGTGGGCCCACTAGATGGGTCGTGGAGAGTATACGACAATCGGTCCGTGTTAATACAGCCAAGTTCATTGAACAGGTTAGAGCGGTGCCAATCCCAGTGAAATTGGAAAAAAGGCGAAGGAGAATAAAAGATGTTGATGCTTTATTTATATGTGCAAAGATGAAACCTTGACCTATTACTTCCAATTAATTTTTCCTAAACGCTCACGTTTAATCTAAAATAGAGCTCAGTGTCATTTTAAAACGACGCGGTCGTAAAACTGAAAAATGTATGGACAGAATGGGTATTGAAACTTGTATAATAAAATGCAGTAGTAAATTTTTTATCAATTAATATATTTGACCCGAGCTATAATTTAGCCCTTCAAGCACAGGTTTTAAAAAGTTGAAACCAACGTATGTGCGAGCGATACACACATACTTACACACACTAACGCGTGAATAATGATGCTAGAAACTTAATATTTACCTAAAAAATGGGAAAAATGTTTAACTCAAACTCAGCTCACTAAAACTTTAGTCAGAGTACCAAAAGTCAAAATTACGAATTATCGACTTATCTAAACTTATTACTTCTCTATGCATTCAGGCTATGTCCATATAGTGACGGAACCCATTACATATTAAGAGTATATGTCGTAAGAGCCGACAAAAGGAAATGACAAGGCCGATAGCCGCAAGAAAAGGAAAATTAAATACGAAACCCTGTGTCAACCCGCC
Organism: Clostera curtula; assembly: GCA_905475355.2. Classification (NCBI taxonomy): domain Eukaryota; kingdom Metazoa; phylum Arthropoda; class Insecta; order Lepidoptera; family Notodontidae; genus Clostera; species Clostera curtula. The sequence goes on along the minus strand of FR997816.1, from coordinate 2,341,616 downwards.
TGGTGGTACAGTAGGCATATACCTCCAAGTACCTGGATAAGGTCCAACTTAGCAGTTAAGGTGAATGATCAAGAATGACTTTGAGCTTAAAAAAGTTTTTCTTGCACCTTTATGAGCTTGTAGGGTTGTATTGATGATTTTGATGATTATACTTCTACTAGCGACCCGACCCGGCTTCGCACGGATGCAATGATGATCATCTAAATTTATCTGTGTTTCTCTACAATATTATGCATCCGCATACAACCGCTTCAAAATCCGTTGCGTAGTTTGAAAGATTTAAGCATACATAGGGACGGACAGACGACAGCGACTTTGTTTTATACTATGTAGTGATAGTGATAACTACATACGTCTTACAGCCGCGAATAACATTTTAATCAACATACAACCTAGCACTGCCCTTCAAATTGCAAAAAACGTAAGAAAATTTGAATTTCTGTTTTTCATTTTTCATCAGTTCATTTGAACCTTAATGATCGATAGGCTGAATAGTAGTAGTTTCAATAGATTTTATTAAACAGGTGTTCTATTCCGCGGTGTTAGTTATAGAAGTATTAGAGTTAGGCCGAGACAGTGTCACTGAGTTTAAACTTTTTAAATAGCGTCTAAGACTTACTTGAGAACTTCATTCTAATACTTCTGTTAGTGCTCAGTTTGAACGCCCAATGAGACAAGCTCGCACAAAGAATAATTTCTGGCAACATTATTAAAGAGTAAACTAAATTAAATAATTACTTCAAACTGAAATACAGTGATAGATCTTTGGAACTTAGAAAGTTTGTATGCTGTGTGTCGTATTACAATCTAACTATGTTATTTAGGTTCCAGTGCTATCGATACTCGGATTCTAAGCTTCATGTAAAATGTTAATCTGTTTCCCTAAATACCACAAGTTCATTAAGCTTGTCAATGTTCACACACCTATCGATTTAAGTCGATTACATGAGTAAGTTTGGCGTTTAGTTGTGTTAAAATTAATATTCGTAAGCACAAGTTTTCATAAGACTAACGTTTTAGCTGGAGTTTTTATCGTAACGTAGTGCAGGCAATTGATATTCTGAAGGCTTGGAATTTAGAAAAATAAATGGTAAAGTGAAGGTGTTACGAGTATAAAGTACTGAGGCGAGTATTAGTCGCATCATGGCAGATGACGATTTTTTTTTAAAGGAGCATCGAAAGTGCTCTAAAGCCCTCAAGAAGTCCGATATCACAGTTCAGCAGGCACCAGCAGATGCAGATCCGTTGCATGATGCATCTTGCAAACTTGATAGTATAACTCTGCAAATATTGATCCTAGTGTTTATTCATGTTGCATTATTTGACTGCCTCGTTGGTCTAGTGGTTAGATGTGCCGCCTTTGGATCAACGGGTCCCGGGTTCGATTCCGGGGTCGGGCAAGTGTCTTTGTCTAAACCAGAGGCACTGGCTCGGAGTCTGGATGTCATTTCAATCTATAATATGTATGTATTTACAAAAAAAAAAATATTTATTATAGCAGTATCCATGTTGCAGCTTCTATCAAAATCCTTATATCATCAGTTACGTACAATATTAATCATACGAATATGGTACTATTTTAAAACCCGGTATTCGAAATAAAAATAAAACATTCATGTTTTGATATTACTTATAAATGTCCTTGGACATTTCACACAACGCCATCTCGTCCCAAGTTAAGCAACTTAATGCTTGTGTTATGGTAACGAGATGGATGATAAACTACTTATATAATTTTTTTTTTGTAAATACATACATATTACTTCAGCGTACAAATTGGGACTAGCAGAACACACCAAAGTAATAAAGCTACACGTTCCAGGTTAATCGTATGCAAATGCGTAGTTTTTGATAAGACAAACATTCTTTGATTAACCGTTTATATTTAAAATCCACGTATTCCGGGCTATGGGAAATTTAACACTTTTTACACCTGTTCGGGAAACTGGTCATCACTAGTTAGTGGTACAAGAATGCCAACAAACATTACCATTCCATTAACTTGTAATTATATTTGAATTAATATAACAGTAACAACAGTTAAAAAATAAGCATTAGTGGCTAATGCCTTAACAATCAACGACCGTAATACTACTACCACTACTCAGTCCATAAATGACCCACTGCTGAGTCGGGTCTCCTCTCATTACATGGAGAATAATTAGCCTAGTTCACCACGTTAGCCAGACAGGTTGGCACAGGGATTCGTTTCAAGTTATCCTTACTACCATTCCATCCTTGTTATTCCCTTTTCTAAATTTAAGTAACTAAAATAATAAAGTCATCTTATGAACAACTGGATAGTAGATATTACTTGTATTTTTCAAGTAACTATATTGTTATATTGGTGTTGGGCGTTTAAGTATTGATGTAGGTAACCTTACAATACATTAAAACGCACACGCACAATATACTTCACTGCGCTAGTGGATCTTTTCGATCTTTTGTATTTTAACGTAAACGAGGAAATTTCATATATATCCTTGTCACATGTTTTCTTTTATGTAAGCTGTAGAATTTCCAATAAATAAATTGTGTACCATAAACTAATTTTATACTTGAAATTGCAAGTCTCCACATTTATACAACTATTCAATCTGTGCAATGTTTCTATAAATCCGGGATTTTAGTTATAGTCATGAACATAACTGTCATTTTGGAGTCGTTAACGAATATTATCGGTTTATGTTTTACCTTATTTCCGGTTCCGATTATTCAAGTCATTTAATATTTCGAATAATTGCGTGATATGTACCACACAGCCACAGTGGTGATCGAATCAATGACAATTGAATCAATCAGTCGTCTAGCGACAATAATGTTGATTGATCCAACAATTGATACTGTCGCTAAATAAGGTCGGTACTGAACGATAAGAGATATTAGTATGGGTAGTACTATACTAGTCACTTTTTAAACATCTTAACTCAAATTCTGGTCTCCTCCAACTCAATGACATATGAAGGATGTCGAATTGATAATAATATTATTTTTAAACAAATTCCCTGATGAATTACGTATTTCTATATTCAGCTCTCACGACACTCTCAAAAATGAAATATTGTCTTTCTTTAGCTACAGAGATATTTAAAAAAATGTTTGCTGTTTGTGACCATCTAGTATGTGGTAAAATTCAAACTTGCCACTGTGCAAGAAACCAACTGTAAAGCGAATAAAAAAAAGTACTTTGAAAGTCTTTTACTTAAGTGAACAAACGAAAGGGTTAAATTTAAATATTACACCATGATGCAGGGAATTCACATACTCGACTAAGCCTAAAAAAAAAGAATGTCTTCGAATTTTAAAAAGACATCTTTACAAGCAATCCATCAATCAGTAACACAACACGGCTTCCGCCATTTTCGGCACAGATTACATTAAACTGGAGCAAAAGATAAGTAATTTTTATATCTTTACGCTATCGTGCATTGTATACTTTCTTCGGTTTATCGTAATCAAAATCAGTTCCGGATAGTGGGTAGGTGTGGAGTGATACTCGAAGAAAAATGCCGCGTGATTTGAGATTGAAAAAATCCACGTCACTCCCTATTATTTTTAGCTCAAAACTTTTCACGGCGAGGTCGTTGTTAAAGACATGTAGACGATTATCGTAAAGTAACAAACTTATTGTCTTACTAACTGCAGTCCGCGGCGACGCTTGCGTGGACCTAGCTAGATCCAACAATATCAATTATCGTCACTAAAACGCACGGTCAAAAAACCAAACTACTTTCTTAAATAATTGATGTCGCTTTTGATTAACACTAATATAAAAATACCAAAAGGTATATGAAGAACTAAACCTGTTGCCAAGTGGCGTAACACACGCTTTGATAGAGAAAAACAAATGTATGGTACTAATACTACTATTCAGCCTATAAATGACCCACTGCTGAGGAGGACCAATGTGGGTAACAATAAAATATTGATAAGTAGGTACAAGTTTTCATAAGTCTAACTTTTTAGCTGGAGTTTTTATCGTAACGTAGTGCAATTGGTATTCTGAATGTTAGGAAATATCTACTACTCAGCCCATAAATGAAGCACTACTGAGGCGAGCGTGCTCCATTTACATGAAGGGTAATTAGCCTACTGTGCCACGCTGGCCAGACGGGTTGGCACAGGGATACGTTTATGGTTTTCCTCCTCTTGCGGCTAGAGCCGACCAAATTCTATGAGACAAAAATTAGTGTGTGAGCATAGATTATTAAAACTGTTTATTTCGACCGGCTCAAATATTCTAACAAGTTCCATAATGCACAAAAATCGGTAACTTATTGTTTCCACTGGAATAGACAATTATGTGACGTTATACGCGACGCATAAATTATTTAAAATTGTACATAAATTGAGATAATTTAACACATTTATAGCATACCCACACACACATATAATAGTAGGTATAGACATCATTGTGGAAACCAGACTGTTTGCAAACACGAATTGATAAATTGGTTCGTAATATTCAGCGGCACGTGAGACAGAAAGTTGTGATGACAAAATTAAAAAATAATTACCACCATCATCATTACATAGTATAAAACAAAGTCGCTGTCGTTTGTCCGTCCTTATGTATGCTTTAATAGATAGAGTGATTCAAGAGGAAGGTTTATAAATGCATAATATTGTAGAGAAACACTGATAAATTTAGATGTTCATCATGGCACCCGCGCGAAGCCGGGGCGGGTCGCTAGTCATAAATAACCAACTGTTGAGCCGGGCCTTCTCCAAGTTCATATAAGGAACATTGTTTGTAAGGTCTCCGGTAGACTTGCGGCAAGGGTTTTTGCCTTGGCATGCCCTTCAGTCAGCTCTTACGACAACATCAGGATGGAACAGGATTGTGAGACCACCACAAGGGCGTGCATCATTCATCATCATCATCATCATCATTTCAGCCAAAAGACGTCCACTGCTGGACATAGGCCTCCCCCAAGGATCTCCACAAAGGCCGGTCCTGGGCCACCCGCATCCACTGCTTTCCAGCGACCTTAACCAGGTCGTCGGTCCACCGTGTGGGAGGCCTACCAGCACTGCGCCTTTCGGAACGCGGTCGCCACTCGATGATTTTTCTGCATCATTACAAAGCAGTAATCATTTAAGGCAACAAACAGGGGAACAGGGAAACCTGGAAAGGACTTAGGTTCAAATTAGGCGTGGGTGATGCCGCACACTACTGAGCCCATGACCCACTGCTGTGTAGGGTCTCCTCCCATCACAGGGAGGGCAATTAGCCCACTGTACCATTTGGTACAGGGTTTGGATGGAATGGTATAGAATGACACTAAGTCACCACATGGACGAGAGATACGTTTTAATGTTTCTTCATGGGGTCTTGGTAACCCAGGCTTACCTACCACAGTCTCCAGCGATCCACAGTCAAAGTTTATTATACTTTAACTATGCTAGTTTCTCTTGTTATGTCAGTTTCTTTTACGTCTTAGGTTTTCGCGATTATAACACATTGAAATAAAACAGTTTTTAACTAATTTATCGCTATTATTTACATTATTTAATTTCCGACGGTCCGAGCAGTCGCGGTCATGAGAGAGACGAAATGACAGTTGTCTACAAAAGTCCCAAGCACTGTTGCCAACCCTACTGTTTTAACAGTAGATTTGCTGTTTTCACATTGATATCCCTGTTTTCTGATTCATTCCTAATTTTTACTGTTTTTCAACGAACATTAACGTTTTACTGATAACCACTACGGCCTACGTAATAAAATGCAATGACACTATCGACTACAACTATTAAATGAGTATTACACACTAAATCTGAAATAACTGATTGCTATTTAATATTGGCAACACTGGTCCAAAGAACCACTTAAATGTGCTGCCTGATTTCTTAAGTTTTTACGAATATTACACATTCTCTCGCCGCGACCACAACTGCTGCAAGGCATTCAAAAAGTCGGGAATTCCGCGATAAATCCGTTATAAAGTGTTTCGTTTCAATGCTACTCATAATTTTGTTTCAATAATAACGTTCCCTGTGCAGCGTGAGCGATAGGAGATATCGCTCACGCTGCACAGGCACGGATGACCAGAAGTCTGGACATTGGAGAGTGTTGACCTGTAGATTTTATCAATTAGGTAAGTGACTGGTCTCATAGTCATAATCTTGATCCCAAGCATGCGGTACTTGCTAACCTTCCTCAATAGCAACATCGAAAGTCAAGAATTAAATAATAAAAATAAACACGCGCAATAAATCCGTTACAAATTATATTTGCTTGTGGTACGAAATAAACAAGTATTAAATTTATTATGCCAATAACGAGTGCGAAACGCTAATGTTTTTATAAAATATGCATCGGGAAAAGTTTCCAGTGAAATTTCGTAACATAAAAAAATCAATTTTACAATGACACTGTTACATGAAAATCTCATTGTCAAAAGTATTCGATTTCCAACGTGCGTACGTTTCTTTTATTGAAAATCCGAAATGATATTTTCTACTTTTTATATAAAACAAAAAATAAATTTAAACAAACTAATACACACTAACTGACAAATACACATTTTTATTAGTAGTGAATACTTAAAAATACAAATTCATCTATAAAAGGATTATGGCATATTGGTTAAGTGGTTTTGAAGATTATTGTAATAAAATTGTATGAACGCAAATAATTCGAAAAGTGAGCTAGATCTGACTGTTGGCTGTTGGGTCGCTACTATTATTATTATAATGGTTCCGCGTTTGATTCCCAAGCCAATCATTAATTTTCCTACATTTTACTGGTCTCATTAATCAAATTCCACAAATAGCTGAAATACTTCGTTTGACCCAGTAATCAAACCTTGGACCTCGTGACCATCAAACATCACAGATAACATACTGATATGCTACCTAATTAATTCTCAAGAATCTACTTTCGATTTCTCGTCTTAATTTTAAAGAGGTCACCAAAGATTTGATTATTGGAGGAAAAATTTCGTCTTCTTTTAGTACAGTTTTAAAATAGTCTTTACTATAAACGCATATTATAAACGCAAATACATACTGAAATCTTCATTGTATTGTAATAATAATGCAGTTTTAACATGCTCGAGAGGTCACTAAAAATATAAACGAATATTTTGTGACACTACAAAATTTTAAATGTATTATTAATAAAAAGTTTATATAAAGTTCTAACAATAAACGATTGTTACAAGGAAAAAAGTATATTTCTTCACACCAAATCAACGCCAGATAATTTGGCCTACGCAGTTTACTAGGTATGCGTGCTACACACATACAAACAAACTGATTTATCTCTATGTTTAACTCTCGCTTGTCGACAGATGCACTCACAACTTACTACTGAACTTTATAACTAAATCTCATCTCAGAATAACTAAATCCGCTCTCACGACTTCCGTAATTTCGTTTTGTTTCACATAAAAAGTTGACGACCAATAAAAAAAGTGTGCAACTCCGAAATATTAAATATTCACTAGGTACTAGTTTAATTATAAAAATCCAGATAAGACTTACCTGTTCAAATCTTTAGACAGCGACGAAGACAGATGCTTGGAGCACGTTATTTAAAAACCGATAAAACTTTAACACTTTTTTCTATGTATTCCTTTTTTATGAACGAAGTCACACTTTTGATAGCCCGCACAAATGTAACGTTTTTCAAAACCGCGTCAGTTTCTCAACGTCGTGTCACTTTCGAAGTTACCGACAGGATCGGGTTCACTTGTGGTTAATGTAACTTTAACTCAACACTAGTATTGGTGTAAATAGACATCACATAGGGAAGGTAATTGATACCTGTACCATTTCTCACCGGCGTTTCTCTGCGAATTGAAAATCACGCACATTATTAGCTGGCACATACAGCACTTAAAAATACACTTCTTTTATTCGGCACCAGAGTACCGCAGAGTAATAAAATGGTGAAGAAAACGATTATTAACACGCACCACCGATGAGAAAATTAAAAGAATCGATAAAATTCACGATAAAAACACAATAATTGTGTTTACCCAATTGTCGGCCCGGCACGAGACGACGCAAAAGTGCGTCTCAGTGCCAAGAGATTTTGTCCAGTAATTAACAGATAAGTAGGAGTGCAAAAAACTTTTTCAAGACACTCGCCCCTGGCGTTTCGTAACAGGCGAGTTCAGCATACGTCCGCACACTGAAACCCAAATACTCGATCACGTACGCACGCCGCGTGCTAGTACGGCCTAGGCGCAAACACAAAAATTTTCACCTGTGCGAAATGACAGAATCAACTTTTCCACGCGGCCCGGCCTTCGCTGCATTGTTATGCAATTACACCGGACCGGCGGCCAAATCGCGAAACTATGGTTTTCGTGCGCGCGAACTTGGGAAAACGTTAACCGGAAAATCCTAACCTCAAACGGTGAAAGCGGTGGAAAGATTTTCGGTGGTTTTAAGGTTATTACTCTACGTTGCTCTGTTTGCCGATCACATGTTGGTCAAATTACCGGCAGCGATTTTATCGAGAGCGTGTTCGGATGGCAAACTCTGCGAGCGGCAGCGTGACCGCCCCGGACCGTACCTCGCGCGATACTGAGAGCTCGACGCTATCTCGACCGCGGCCGATACAGTTTACGTCTTCAAAAAAGCTCGAGCAACGTGCTAGCGGTACGGTCTGCGGCGAAAACTGGTATACGGACGTACGAACATAAAAAAATGCGGACCCCGTGATTTGGCCATGTAGTTATGGCAGATCTGTTCTGAGAATTAGTGCATCATCAATGACATTCGTAATGAGCCGCATTAGGCAGTGTTGGATTTACCTCATTGGCCACCGAAATTCGATTTTAACGACGTGAGTGCCAGTTGTTTGAACTTGAGTTTACACTTCGGTACTTATGTTAATAATATATATTGTTAATAATATATAATTTGAATTACCCATTTAAAATAAATAACAAAATTTAAAAAAAACCAATCGTGTTAAACACCTTTTTTAAACTCTAGCGTAATATTAATTTGAATACTTACGCCCTTTCCATTCGGCGGGTCGTTGTCTCAATTTCGTAAGAAATTATAAATTATAGTCAAAGTGCAGAGTGAATGAAGTTATGTAATAACATACAAATATTTTGATTTTACCAAAATCCTACGTCTTTAGTCTTCTGTTGATTGTTTCACATCATTACACACACCATTACAATTATCACACCATTACTGTCCAAGAAATCAATATCTACAAATCTATAATGAAGTTTGTCAGGATATGTTTATGAACGAAGATATATGAATAACACGCGCATCTCTGGTAAACGAAATGGGACCTGCTCAGGTTATGTCGCACTTTCTTTATACCAGGTGGCGATTGACCTGACTGACGGCCCTGCCCTGGTGCTGATGGTAACAGGGCCTATCGTCGCCCATGGGAGTTGTAATATCGGAAGTGCTACCATCCTTCCAATAAAACCCTTTAAAAATTAAAAGCATGACGCTGCCATTAGAGAATTCCTTCAGCTACCTACATTATGCTTGTCATGATGAAGATCTGGTTACCTAACTCACGCGCAGAATTTCGCATAACACGTAGATCCTAATTAAGTTAGGCAGTTGCAGCGAGTGGGTAATCAGCTATACCATACCTCTACTGAATATCCTCCCACCACTTTCTTTGCAGGCACTCTCTGTCCCTTTTTTAAGTCGGAGATCCTCATAGATTCCTTGCCTTGCCGTTAGGGGCTGGCCGGGTTATGTGGGGCTCCGGGGCAAGTAGAGATGGTAAATTGCGTCCCGACCTACACACTAAAACCGACTGCCTGAACCAGGGATACGGGATTCATTCCCAATGGGGGATCATATTCCGCAACCATCGGGACTTTGGCCCATTTTGTTTAGCGGGGCCCCATACTCCGAGCCGTTCTGCGCAGACTTCCCAGGTCCATCGCCCGCAGACCGACTACGGTAGGTGGAGGTCAGCCGCGCCCTCTGGTGCCTGCAGCGGCGATGGGAGTTTGATAGCTGGGAGGCCAACTTCCTGTTATTTCTACCTACCTGGACGAGATTGCTCTTTAGCGATAGAACCGCCTATTTGTACAGTACTACTAGTGACATATATGTATACTGTCGTAAGTTATCTATCTATCAATCCATATCATCATCATCATCCGCCCACATTAGTCCACTGCTGGACATAGGCCTCCCCTGAAGAGCGCCATAGCGTCCTTTCCTCGGCTTGACGCATCCAGCCGCTGCCCGCAGATCGCAGATCGTCGCTCCATCTAGCAGAGGGTCGTCCTACACTACGCTTGCCTCTCCACTCAAGAACTCATATAGTAGGTAGTTGATATCTTTAAGAACGAGTTACTGGACGCTTGTTCTGTTTTGGAGAATACGTGAAGAGCCACATAAGCAAGAATCTAGATCAGTTACAACTAGAAGTGTACTAGTTATACAACTTTGAACGGCTGTGCGGGTTTACATCAAACTGTCCGATCGAATGTGCCTTTGGATCAGGGCGCCGGTTATATTCCTGTTTCGGGCAAGGCTCTGGGTTTGGGTGTCATTTGTGGTAGTGAATTATACGTTTGTACTAATAATATCCTTGGACATTTCACACAACGCCCTCTCGTCCCAAGCTAAGCAACTTAATGCTTGTGTTATGGTAACGAGATGGATGATAAACTACTTACGACTGAGGCCATGATGACCCACTGCTGAGTCGGGCATCCTCGCATTGCATGGATAATTAGCCTACTGTGCCAAGCTAGCCAGACGGTTGGCACATGCATTTCGTATCAAGTTTCCCTTCTCTTATCGCTCTGCATTGTCATTTTCTTGTGTCGGCTCTTACGATACCCTCAGAATGGAATGGGGTGGCAAAACTATTCCACTATGCCACACGGCCTGTTATAATATGTTTGTAATTACCCCACAATACAGGGAAGATATACGGAGAACAGGGGACTTGTACCTAAGAATACCACGAAAGTCCGTTCTAAGGTCGTGGGTCGAGAAATACTTACCGAAAGACACACCGTCTGAGAAGTAAAACGAATACCTCCCATCTTTATAATTCAGCCGGTTATTATCTGACCTCCTGCATGCTTCGGACGTAAGACCGTACCGGCTGTCATTGCGACAGCTGCACATTGAATAGCATGAGAACCAGGGGCGTAGCTACCGCCGTATCTGCCGTATCAATTATTCGGGGCCCCCGGGCCTCAGGGACCCCCGACGTGCGTAAGCAAAAATTATTAAAAACTTCGCTGAACGCCTGTCAGACCTGTCACTGTTGTCCATAGAGGTAGAAACTTTAGAAAAACTAAAGTCATCATCAGCTATAAATCATTTAATAAATCAGTTTGCCGAAAAAAGGCAAGGAGAGTGTCCTAAGTATTTAATTAAAATTATTTGAAAAAAATTTGGAAGAAGTGTATCAATTTTATGCACACATTTTTTTTCTTTTGTGAGAACTCTTTACCCTTCATAAGGGCCCGCAAATAATTGTTTATACGGGGCCCCACCAAGGCACGCTATGCCCCTGATGAGAACAGCAGACACACGTGTGAAGTGTGAAAATTTACCGCTGGACTATGGCTGATCAATGGTAGTCCCACTAGATATGCCTCGGAGCTACTCGGTCCATACATGACCCACTGTTGAGTCGGGCCTCCTCCAGCTGCATGGAGGGTAATTAGCCTACCATGCCACGCTGGCCAGACGGGTTGGCACAGATTTTGGTATGAAGTTATCCTTCTCTAGCGGCTAGGTTATCGGCCTTGACATTTCCTTTTGTCGGAAAACACCCTTAGGAAGGAATGGGGTGGTAGCTATATGTTTGTCATTCATCATTTTAGCCTATAAATTACTCACTACTTAGTCGGGCCTCCTCCAAATTCATGGAGGGACATACCCTACTATGCTACACTGGCTAGACGAGTTGGCACAGGTTTTTCTTCTCTTGCAGCATGGTATTAAGCATTTCGCGTTCCTTTAGTCACGTCTTACGACATCTTCAGGGTTGTATGGGTTGATGACATAATCATTTCGTTATAAGGGTTTAGTTACATCCTATATAGCCACATCATCATTATCATCATCCCACTCTAGTCCATTGCTGGACATAATAATAATAATAATAATAATAAGCTTTATTAAATTCCATGCATAGTAAACTGAAACAATTGATAACTTAATTAGCCTAAAGTATTGAATTTCATTCAATACGCTTAGATGGATGTGAATTTATTAACTATTAACTATGTATTAATTATAGTGTGTAATTATTTTAATTATTATTTACTTCAATTATCATTTACCTAATTATTTGATTTATTTAATGCAAGGACCCCATTCGGGTAAAAGCCTCCCCCAAGGCATTCCATCCTTCCCTGTCATTAGCTCTGTCTAGCCAACTTTCGCCCGCGCGCGCTACAATTTCGTCTGCCCATCTGGCCTTTGGTCGACCTCTTGATCTGGTGCCTTTTGGCCCATTCCACTTTACTGACCTTATAGTCCATCTATTGTCCTTATAACGGGCTATGTGACCTGCCCATTTCCATTTAGCCTTCATTGCAAAGGTCAAGGCATCGCATACATTTGTCTTTCTTCGAATGTCAACGTTCTTTACCTTATCTTTCAGCTTTATACCTAGACAACTTCTTTCCATTCTTCTCTGTGTAGTCTGAATTTTGTTCCTGGTTTTGAGGTCGAAGATCCAAGTTTGGCATCCATAGGTGAGGCACGGTAGAAGTCCTGTATCCATGACAATTTTCTTGGTCGGTAGCGGAAGTTGCGATTTTAGTATTTCCCTATGTTGCCAAAACTTCTTCCAGGTAATCGCCACTCTTCGATTAAGTTCTTCGGTGTTTCTTTCCTTGCTAAAGGAGATTTGTTTCCCTAAGTAAATGTAGTGGTTGACAAACTCGAGAGGCGTGTTGTTTGTTAAGATAGGCGTCGCACTGCGGTTAGACATAATCTTAGTTTTGTCCAGATTCATTTCTAACCCAGTTTTTATACTAGCCTGGTTTAATTCAATTACCATTTTGTTTAATTGGTGAGGGGTTTCCGAAAATAAAATTATGTCGTCGGCAAATCTAAGATGACTTAAAAAAATCCCATTTATATTAATACCTTGATTGGACCATGGCAGCTCTCCCATTACATGTTGTAAGACGGCTATGAATAATTTTGGTGAGATCGGGTCTCCTTGCCGGACACCTCTCTCTATGTTGATTACTTCACCTACTCTGTCCAGTTTGACTCTACTTGTGCTGTTAGAGTAAATGTTTTTTAGGATATTGATATATTTTGCATTTGTGCTTAGTGCATTCAGCGATTCCCAGATGCTCTCGTGTGATATTGAATCAAAAGCTTTTTTATAGTCAATGAAAGCTAAGTACAGGGGTTTATTAAATTCTAAATATTTTTCTATCACCTGGTCAACCACTTGAATATGATCCATCGTGCTGAAACCGCCTCTGAAACCGGCTTGTTCGATCGGTTGGTGAGCATCGATGACTGGGGCTATCCTTTCAAGAAGACTGGAGGAAAAAAGTTTATAAAAACAAGGCATTAGGCTTATAGGGCGGTAGTTGCCTATATCAGATGGGTCCCCTTTTTTATAGAGTAGTATAATTTCCGATGCCATCCATTGATGTGGCACAGCTTCCTCTCCAAGTATTTTATTCCATAGGATAGTGATTGGTGTTAATAGTAGAGTCTTCGCAACCTTGATACATTCGTTTGTGATTCCATCTGGCCCTGGGCTTTTTTCTGGCTTAAGTCTCATTATTTGTTTTAATATTTCACTTTCTGTAAATTGGTGTATTGGAGAGGTATCTGAGTAGCTATAGGAAATTATGTTTTGATTTTGTGTGACTGGTTGTCTGTATAAATTAGCGTAGAAGTCAGTAGCAGCATTTATGATTTCTGTGCGAGATTTGCATTTGTTGTTGCCAGACTTGAGGAAAGGGATCCATGTTTTGGCTTGATTTAGCTCTTTAAAAGCTTTTTTGGCAGATCTAGTATTATTGAGGTGTCTTTCTATAGTTGTTGTTCTGTGGGTAGCGTAGCAATTTTTTATTTCTTTATTGGTAAGTTTATACAAAGTTTTTAGTTTTTCTTTGTCAACTACACTTAATTTGGGCTTATTTTGTAGTTCGCTTCTTTCTTTCATGAGTTCCAGCGCTTTCGCGGATAGGATTTTGTTCTTACTTTTTGCTTTAATGTTTTTCAGACTTAACGTGATGTAGTGTATGATTTGTTGATAGTACTCCTCCACGTTATAGTTGTTTTGATTCTTTATAAGTTCTGGTATGAAGCCGTGGAGGTGTGTAAGGTACGTTTCCTGTTCCACCTGAGTTTTAAGCTTAGTGGATGTATTAGAAAAATTGCGCCTACTTTTCTTTGTTGAATTTAGGTGTATTGTTGCTCTTAGTAGTCTGTGGTCCGTTCCAAAGGAGAAAGATGGTAGTACTTCATATTTAGATATCATGTGGTGCTTCGTGGTCATGATATAGTCAATTTCATTTCTTGTGTTTTTATCTGGAGAGATCCATGTCCAGCGGTTTCTTGGTTTTAGTTTGAACATTGTATTTATGATTTTTAGGTTGTACTCTTGCGCGTATTGAATTAGTCTCGCGCCTCGAGCGCTTCTGATGCCGTAACCATACTCTCCTGTAGCGGAACGTTCGTATCTTTTTGGAGTTCCGATTTGTGCATTAAAATCGCCTATAGAAAATACGTACTGAGTAGATGTGGAATCATGAGCTTTCGCTAAGTCGTCGTAAAAACTGTCAATTTCTTCTTGTGATGAGTTTCCAGTGGGGGCGTACGCTTGAATTACTGCAAGACACAGATTGTCCAATTTGATTTCCAATACGCACACTCTTTCTGATATTCCAGTAAATTTTATGATGTTATCTTTGTGTTTCTTCTTTACCAAAAAACCTACTCCATATAGACCTCTCGTTTTGCCGATGTAGTAAAAGATATATTGGTCGTCCTCAATTGTCTCCTCTCCTAGGCGGCGAATTTCGCTCAAACCTATTATATCGTGCTTTACATTCTCTAGAGCAGCTTTGAGCTCAATACACCTTTGATCAGATGATAGCGATCTTACGTTTAGGGTGCAAATGTAGACGTTATTTTTTGGCTTCAAAGTTAATCTTGGGGGGTTTTGGTCGAACTCTCCCGCGGTGACCGGCCGTATTGGGAGATGTGATTTATTTTTCAATGTTATTTGGTTCATGTTTGCCGTGCGAGAGGGGTTCTGTAGTTGCTACTTTTCTTTGTTATTGTCCCTTTTTCCAGGTGTACTATTTGGAGTTTTGGTAGACAGGAAGTTCAGGATCCCTGGTTTTACGACTTCATCTGACATATTAGTCGAACCTTTATATTTCGTCTGGGTATCCGTATTTTGCGTCTTGTTCTTCTTGCTGGTCTGCGTTCTAATATCGGCACGCCCGGCGAGGTTGGTAGGAGACGTAGGCAGCATTCTTTTATTTTTGGCTGTTGTGTTTTTTTTGTCTCGTATTATTAGTTTATCATATTTTATTATTACCGAATTTCCTTTCTCTCTCTCAATTCGTGCGTGCTGGACATAGGCCTCCCCAAAAGAGCGCCACAGCGCATTGTCTTCTGCTTGACGCATCCAGCTGCTGTCCGCAATCTTTCACAGATCGTCATTCCACCCAGCAGATATCCGTCCTACATAGGCGGAGTAGTTGGCAAATATATATTTTTTTTTGTTTCGCTCTGCTGGACGTACATGTACATCATTTGGGTTTAATATCTGACCTCCTCCGAGCTTCGGAGACCACGACAAGCCGTCAGCCCCAGCTGCAACTCTACGATCTATGGAAAACTGATAGCTGGTCTAACTGTACAATTGCCGGTGGTCCTACTAGATGGTTCACGGAGGACAGACGGCAATCGTGCCGTGTAAATTCTGATAATTAGCCAAACAACTCAACTTTCCGTGTGGTGACCGTTTTAGAAAACACAGTGTCACCACCCAAATCTAACCTGAGGGTGTCGTAAGAGCCGACAAACAGAAATGACAAGGCTGTTATCCTAGCTGTAAGAGAAGGAAAACTTGATACGAGACCCTTTGCCAACCCGTCTGGCCAGTGTGGCACAGTAGGCTAAATAACGTTCATGTACCTGGAGGAGGCCCGACTCAGCTGTGGCTCATTTATGGGCTTAGTAGTAGTATAGCCAAATCAGGAACCTGGATTAAAAAGGAAAAAGGTGAGGGAGATATACTTACGTAATAGCCCATCAGCCCAATGCTAGATGGAAATACAATTCGTCTCCGTAGAGGAAGAAGTAAATAAGTCTTAAGAAATGTTTGGCCATTTTCAACTTAACTTGCTGATATCCTAGGTTTAAAATTAACTACGTAATTTTGAAGACTTACTTCTACTACTTCTCGCTCTACGGGGACGAATTAACTTGTATTGTGATACGGCGTATCCTAGCTCCGTAGCCATACCGCACGATGTACAGTGTAGTATAATAACACCAGCGTAATACTACTACTACTAAGCCCCTAAGTGACCCACTGGTGAGTCGGGCCTCCTCCCATCACAGGGAGGGTAATTAGCCTACTGAGCCACGTTGGCTAGACGGGTTGCACAGGGTTTCGTTTCAAGTTTTCCTTCTTTTTTTTTGGTTTTCGGTCTCTTCATTTCCTTTGGTCGGCTCTTACGACACCCTCAGGATGAAATGGGGTGGTGGCACTACGTATTCTAAATCCGTCACCACACAAAAAAGAGGGCAAACAACATTAAGGCAAACACTCTATTAATGTGAAAGTACGTGTGGTAACGCGTTTAGAATGCACAATGTCACCAACCCATACCATCCTGAGGGTGCCGTACCCAAAGAAGTCCCCTGCTGCTAGACGTCAGCCTTTTTTTTAGTTAATAATCTTTATGATCGGCCAGCCGGGTTCCGTAAGACTCCAGCACGGAAAGATGGTAATTTGAGTTCCGACCTACCCTCTATAACCAACGGCTTCTCTCGGCTGCCCAGTCTCTAACTGGCCAAACCAAGGCCACGGGTTTCATTCTCCAACTGAGCACAGACATTCCGTGGCTTCCTCCATGCAGCGCTGAGTTGCAGTGGCAGGGCTCTATACAAGGCTACTGACAGTGGCGGCAGCTGGCCTCCACGCATGGCGGCCCCTCCGCTCCCGCTGTTGGCGGGTGTCTGATCTCTACATCGCGCCGTGCCTCGTTGGTCTAGGGGTTGGATGTGCCGCCTTATTATCTCGGGGCCCGAGTTCGACTCCGGGGCCGGGCAAGTGTCTTTGTGTAAACCAGAGGCACTTGCTCTGAGTCTGGGTGTAATTTGTGTTGGTGAATTTCATGTTTGTAAACTGCCCCCGCGATAGAAGTTATAAGCGACTTCAGGATTTACGCTTTATAAAAATAATAATTAAAAAGTCGAAACTCCCGAGGTAACTTCTGGAGTCCCTGGAGCCAAAACTCACCACGACCCGGCGTGCCCCTCTTAAATAGCTCTCAACCCGTGGGCCCGCCAGTCATGGGTGACCCTGAGCCGGAATGGCCCCAACAGATCCTAAAGGAACGCAAGCCCCTGGATTTCCACATATATCCAAGTAAATCACTTCGTCATATTTTAATAATTATAACCAAAAGGTTATCTCAATTTCTTTCAGACCATGTTGGAGCACAAGTACAAAAAAAATTATTATCCATTTCAGTGAACATACATACCGCCTAACATGGAGCCTCCTTTTTCGGAAGTTGGTTATAAATAGGGTAAAGACGAAAGCTTGTTCAGTTTTCACTTTTATTTTTGCATACACTTTCTTATTCTTGAGCAGATTTACGCGACCAAATCCAATTTATTTTGGTTAAGGCTACAAGAAGATAACTTTTTTCAGTTTGCAAGAAAAATTAACGAACAGATTTTAAGAGAAGAAAAAAGCAATTATTGTATACTCGTAGCTTCGTGTCCGCTTTTCTGTGTAGGGCAGCATTGAGCACCGGTGGTAGCTTGACATTCGATGATTTGAAAGACTACTACTACAGTTGTAGTAGTAAGTTTTTAAGTAGGTAGTAGTATGATGCGAGATTATGTAAGAGTTTCTGACCGGCTCTTCTCTGTAGAGCAGCATTCTGAACTGGTGGTAGTTTCAATATAGATAGACGTAAGGGTGAAAGAATTGTGTGAATATGCATATGAAAGGAATGGATGTAGATAATGACGCCGATAGGACTGCCTGGAGACGAACACCTAGCATGGGAAAGGGCCCAAGGATGATTGAGGTTGTTTTAAACATGACGATTTAAAAGAGTTTTATAACCTACATGAATAAAGTTCCTTTCGAGTTTGAGTTTGAGCACCTATAGCTGAATTTGAGCACCTATAGCTGAATTTGAGCACCTATAGCTGAATTTGAGCACCTATAGCTGAATTTGAGCACCTATAGCTGAATTTGAGCACATATACCTATGAACGGGTGAAACGAATTCGATTATGACTCTTGTGCAAAAAGTGTTAGCTAAGGAAGCTAAATATAATACCTATCTATTTTCTTTAACTATCTTGCTGAATCACACATTTCCTACATAATTGCGTCGAGGGTTTCTACAACGCTTCATCTTCTTCTTTTATGGTTATTTATTATATAAAGTTTGTACTCTCATTTCTTGCTGTTCACTGACAGTTCACAATCGCAAGATTCCCGTTTTAGACAATTATTTAGTCGTTAATCCACGATCAGGTGTGAATCCGGCAGTGTCCTCGATTCAATGTTTATTTTAACACTTGTACAAATACTGTTCGCGATAAAAATGTGTACTATCATTCTACTTAACTTCGATAAACGCTAATATCTGCGCCTGTCTGCGTAACGTCTGGTTTTCGACCCAGGGAGTACTTAGTTCCTTTTAAGGTTTACTTAACTTAATTGAATTATAGTCTCTACGGGGTTAGTTGGGGCATTGGCATCATACTATTTTTAAGTAGGTATATGCCTCTATAAGTGTGTTAGTGAGCACGTTGTAGGTAATTTTAGTTTACACACATATCAACGGGTTAATAATGTTGCTCAAAAACAATATTATTTGGTTTTGTTTGTGTTATTATAAACTAAGGCCGAATATACTAACTGGAACTGGACGAAGTTCCCAATCTAAGCGTAAGGGGATTCTAAAATTGTCAACACTCCTTTTATTAATACGCTTTTATTAGCTTCGCTTGTATGTGCCTATGTATGTATGTATGTATGTAACGGAATCTTTGAACATGATTTTGACCCACTTCAAAACGTCGGATTAACTCGAAATTTGGCATACTTATTAAGGACCCATGACAATTTAATATTTTAAACATTTTGACCCGTTATCCTTATTAGAATAATAATAATAACGGTATGTATCTATGGATGTAACGGAATTTTGAACATGATTTTGACCCAATTAAAAACGTCGGAGTAACACGAAATTTGGCATACCTAGTAAGGACCGATGATAATTCAATATTTTTGATTTGTTTCATTTTGACCCGTTATCATTAATATAATAATAATAATAACGGTGATCAAGGTGGAACGCCGCTCTTCGATGCAATAGCTAATAGAGATGTAAATATCATAAAGCTATTGCTATGTTTTTTAGTGATTATTTAGCAATAGCTTTATGATATTTCAACTAAAAAATAAATAATCGTTTAAAAATAAAACTAAAAACATACGCTTTTATAGAAAATCGAACTATAAAATAGAAAATAAATTTTAATAAATTTGAATTAAAAATAGTGTCAGAAAAAATGATTTTATTGTAAAAAGCCTGCTTTTCAAAGCGTTTTTTTCGGGTGCTTTTCAGGATATTATCAAAATAACCTATAAAATAAATTATAGAACTATTGATACCATGCACCCCACGCTTTTAGAATAAAATCATTTTTTCTGACACTATTTTGTAATTCAAATTTATTAAAATTTATTTTCTATTTTTTGTTCGATTTTCTATAAAAGCGTTTTTTTTAAACTATTTTGATACATACATACATTCAGTCACGTATTTTTCCCACAGGTGTAGGAAGAGGTCACATCCTTCCACTTGCTACGATCCTGGCTCACAACTTTCGCTTCTAGCACTTTCATCAACCTTTTCATGCATGCTCGTCGGTTTAGGGTGCTTCTGACGTGACCTTTTTTTTAATGCCGACTAAAAATGAAACGGTAGCATTTAGCAGTTTCACTTCAAATTTTATTATTGTTTTTCAATTGTTAGAACTTATTCTCATCAAGTACTGCACTGGATATACACAAATTTTTATTGTAGTTCTAGTTACGTTTATGACATAGGTCTAAAGAACAAGAATACGTGAATGGTTACTTTTTCCATAATTTTCGCTAACGGAGTGGTATGTTTGCTGGCACAATCAATTGGGTTTCAGATTACGACGACATTAACAGCTAGCGACATCTGTTTCATATCAGTACACATTAATGCACGCGTGTTAGTGTTAAAATAAATTAATAGATGTCACTATTGTCACTAACAAACAACGTTAAGTCAGTGTTAAAATAAATTAATAGATGTCACTATTGTCACTAACAACGTTAAGTTTATTAGGCTCATTAAAGTTAGCCCCCCAAAAAAAATGTTTTTTTACAATTTTCGACGACGAACGACTTAATACAATTTTCTATTAAGTCGTTTGTTAATCGTTTGTTATTATTTGTTAGCTATTAATAATTGTCTGTTCTTCATTTATTAATTTGAAAAGAAATAATTAACATATACCTTGAAGTTAGCCCCCCACTTGCAATTTATAATAGTTTTCCGTCAATAATGACTCGTAAATATTTATTTTCGATTGTTAGTACATAAAATACGTTTGTTGTCTTTCGAAATTACTCAGTTTTTGTTTAATTAACTATTATAAGCTGAATATATGTATGAAATTTATATGTACTGCGCATGCGTGAACTAAATGCTTAAACTTTCAACGCGGTTTTAATCGTGAAAAGAAAACATAATAAATCCTGAAGGAAAGTACGAATTAAATGGGATATAGGAACGGGTCTAATTTCGCGGAAAATACGGCAATTACCACGACTATTTTTTTGGTATACTTTTAGTACTTAATAAAAATTTTAGTTTTAGTTTTTAAGTTACTAAAAATTTATTAACTAGTCGTATGTAATTAATCTAAAAATCGAACACCACAATTTTTTAAATGCGATGGTCAAACACATAAACTTTATGTCGATTAGAGCACATTTTTTGGTTAGTTATGCCGCCTTTGGATCGACGGGTCCCGGGTTCGATTCCGGGGTCGGGCAAGTGTCTTTGTCTAAACCAGAGGCACTGGCTCGGAGTCTGGGTGTCATTTCTATCTATAATATGTATGTATTTACAAAAAAAAATGTATATAAGTAGTTTATCATCCATCTCGTTACCATAACACAAGCATTAAGTTGCTTAGCTTGGGACGAGATGGCGTTGTGTGAAATGTCCAAGGATATTTATTTATTTATTGTTCTCTTTAGGATAATTGCTTTAATAGAATATCTTATTTAAAAATATATATTCATTCATTTGTGAGTTACTTACGTTTATTCAAAGACTGTATCTCTCAAAATTAGTAACCCTAGCCAATTTGGTCGTGTCTGTTCAAGCCTTTTTTGTAAGTATACTTTTTGGCAATGATATTACAATTTAGAAGGTGTCGTACACCTTTTTACTTGTAACATCTTGCTTTTTGGTATAACTTATGTCAATATTTATGAAGTATGATAATTGATATTATGTCATCTTTTTGTTAATTTTATTTTGAGTTATTCTTTGTTAATACTTTTATTTGATTATAGCCTTATCTGAGGCTTTAACAGTGTCACTATCGTATGAAATCAATAGTATCTATTTTTTAAATTTTATTTTTATATAATTCAACAATCACATTGATTAATTTCATTCATTTCAAATAAAAAAATCTGCATTGATATTAAATTTTTCATCTTCATTTTCAGTGGCGTCTCGCTCGCTCGCTCGCGTAACTCGCGCACAACTCGCGCGCGTCAGTCAGCCAAAGCCAACAGAACAGGCAGACTTCAGACTTCAGAGTTCAGTCAGTCCGGCCGGCTCAGCAGCCGACAGTACAATAATTTAGGAAATTACACGTTTTACTTAAACCCAGGCAACGAAACGACATTTTAATAGAGTTGCCTGCTGATTTAATATCTATAGTTGAAAGTTACTACTTTAATCGTTTAATAAGTCTGAAATTTTCCGAGTGTTATTGTAATCTAAATATTAGTAAGTATTTCCTCCCATTTTATTTGCACCGTAGGTACGTAATGTTTTCAAGACTATTACATGCTGCTATAGTTACTCGTAATTGTTCACACAGTATCACCGTTTGTCGTCGTTTGCAGTCCGGAAAGTCCAGCATCATGAAGGTGGGAGCAAGTTCTATTTTCTAAAAAGATTATCGAATAGCTTGTAAATCACGATCTCAGTCATTTAAATTGGTTTATTACAAAAATTAACATACTTATCTTGTGTGGTGGAAATACGTGACTCAAATAAATATTATATATAGCTTCTTGGTAACCTAAAAACGTTAACATGAAAAATTACAAAATGGCTACCAAATCAAGTGGTCAAGGTAGCCAATGCTGTGGTGATACAGTCAACCTTGGTTGCTTTGTCTTCCAGTAAATCATAGACCCTACCTATAGTTAGAACAGCTATCCATTTTGATACTACTGATTATGTGTAAATCCTGCCCTATCTGGCAGTGAGTAGAGGCTTTACATGCTCTCCAAAGCATGCACATTAACTAACACAAAAAATGCTAATGCACCTAATTGATGTTACTTCCATTAGTGGATGAAAGAATGAATTTTCTTAGAGACATTTTCAAATATTTCAATCACACCGATTAATCATGAATGTATCTAAATGCTTTCTATGATATATTTTAAATTTCTTTAAGAGTAATTTTGTTTCAGATTGGCACCCACAATGGAGTATTCCACTGCGATGAGGTCCTGGCATGCTTTATGCTTCTAAGTCTACCAGAATATAAAGATGCAGAAATTATTCGCACAAGAGATAAGCATGAGTTGGATCAGTGTGACATTGTTGTTGATGTTGGTGCAGAGTTTGATCATGCCAGGAAACGGTATGACCACCATCAGAGAGAGTTTAATGAGACGTTGAGCTCTCTGAGGCCGGAACTAGGAGACAAGTATAGCATTAAGTAAGTTGAGTCTCATACTGTTGTTCAGTACCACCAGATATCAGTACACCCATTCACAACCCACTACTGGGTTGGGCCTCCTCCAATACATGCAGGATAATTAACTTCTGTGCCACTCTGACCACCTAACTTGGCACAGGACTTCATCTTAAGTATTCCTTTTTATACAGGTAGGTTTTAAAAATGGTCATTTGCTTTTGTCGGCTCTTAAACACTCAGGATAGAATCTATGGATATGTATTGACTACCTCATTGGTCTTGTGGTTAGATGTGCCGCCTTTGCATCAACGGGTCCCGGGTTCGATTCCGGGGTCGGGCAAGTGTCTTTGTCTAAAACCAGAGGCACTGGCTCGGAGTCTGGGTGTCATTTCTATCTATAATATGTATGTATTTACAAAAAAAAAATATATAAGTAGTTTATCATCCATCTCGTTACCATAACACAAGCATTAAGTTGCTTAGCTTGGGACGAGATGGCGTTGTGTGACATGTCCAAGGATATAATTATATTTATAAAAAACATGACAAATATATTTAGCTGTAATAATAACCTGTAATTGGAAGATGGCTGACTCAGCTGTCCGTTAATGACCTAAGTTGTAGGATCCCTGTGATGCCATTGTCATGCATAAAATTTTTACAACAGTAGCAACTCGTACATGTCTCCTCTGGTGTTACACACACCGATAGGTAAATAAAGGTAACATTTTCCTAATTGGTCTAGGGGTTGTATTGCAAGACGTCTTTGTTTCAGCCCATAAAAGACCCACTATTGGGTCAGGCCTCCTCAAAATGAATGGAGGGAAATTAGCCTACTGTGCCATGCTGGCAAGGCGTGTTGACACAGGATTTGTATCAAGTTTCCTTCTCTAGGGGCTAGGTGATCTGCCTCTTGTGTTCTTTTAGTCTCCTCTTACGACACCCTAAAGCTGGTATGGGTTGGTGACATAGTGTATTCTAAATCCGTCACCACATGGACAGTGTATGGCAGGTATCTTTGTGTAAACCAGAGGCACTTGGAAACTCCCCCTGTAGTATAAATCTAGTGTCTGCACTAGATTTATCATGATCTTTTTTTTAAATAATCGCCTGGTGTTTTTAACAAAAAGATATAGGTGCAACAAGCCTACATGACCATAGATTTCTATTACCAGGTTAAGTTCAGCTGGCCTCATCTTCACATACTATGGTGAACAAGTCATCAGACAATTAGCTCCCAAAGATACAACAATAAATCAAGCAGACCTCACTGTAATCTATAGGAAAGTTTATGAAAATTTCATACAAGAGATTGATGCTATAGATAATGGTGTCCCAATGACAATAGAGACACCAAAATACAAAATTCGAACGCATCTCAGTCATAGAGTTGCACGTTTGAATCCGGAATGGAATACCAAACAAACGGTAGAAACTGATGAAATTTTTAAAAAAGCTATGCTGCTAGTGAGCGAAGAATTTCTATATACAACCAATAATTTAATATCCGTGTGGTTGCCGGCAAGAGAATATGTCCGGTCGGCGCTAGAGAATAGATATCAAATTCACAAATCGGGAGAAATCTTGGAATTTACCGAACGATTTCCTTGGAAGGAGCATTTGTTTGATTTGGAAGAGGAACTGGGTATTGGACATGTTATCAAATATGTTATCTTTAAAGATAAACCTGACTCCTGGAGGGTACAAGCGGTTCCAGTGGATCCTACCAGTTTTGTTACTAGGTAAGTCGAAAAGTAATATAATATCTAGCAGCTAGGTTATCGGCTCTTACCGGTTCCATCCTCAGGATGGAATGAGATGGTGACACTATGTATTCTCTTCTAAAAAGGTGGAAATTTGGTTTATAAGGCGGAATATATTAATACCTCTCACCAAAACTCATTATGTTTGCTGAGTGGGTAAAGCTGTCTATGGTCTAGCGTTACCATAAAGAAAAAACAAACCTTTTCTGTTCGACCTCTAATTTCGGATCATCTATAATCTCATTAGTTGATGACAGTTGAATTTCGAATCGGTAGTTGCCCCCCGACAAAGCTCATAATTAACAATAAATACACTTCCAATCCCACAGGCCAACCCTATTGCGAGTCAACCCAGGTTTTGCCACATCCCCCTCGACCGTGCTGCCACCTTGTTGTGGTGAGGGGGCTTGCGTGCCTTTAGGATCCGTTGGGGCCATATCGGCTCAGGGTCACCCATGCCGGGTGGGGCCACGGGGAGAGGCTAGACGAAGAGCGGCGCACGGAGTCGTGGTGGGTTTTGGCTCCGGGGACTCCTCTGTCCTCAGAGTTGCCTCGGAAGCCTTAACCTGCCGCGACACACGGCGTGGTCATTGCAGGGCGGCCAGGCGTTGAGGCAAGGGCTGCCACCACTAGCAGCGGAGGGGCGGCCAGGCAGGCGTGCCACGGCTGCCGCCGCCACCGCGTGGGTCGCCTGACGGGGGCACGTGCAATGTCCCGCACGTGCCTCTAGGTGGGTTGGGGAGCGTCCAGAGCTCCCCATCAAAGCGTGGGGCCTGTTTTTACAAACGGGCCAAAGCCCCATCTGGGTCACGGAGCATGCTCCCCCATCGGGAGGAGTGAAACCCGTGGCCCTGTCTCGGGCAGTTAAGGGACACCGTAGGTTTTAGTGGGTAGGTTGGGGCGCAACTACCTTTCTTCCGCGCCCGGGAGTCCTACATAACCCAGCTGGCGTTCAGCGGTTGGGTATCCATAAGGATTTCCAACGTAAAAAAGAAAAAAAAAACATTGATTATGAAGACGAAAGCCTCTCTGATAATAGTCGCTTGCGCAGCGGGCACCTCATCGGGCGTCACAGCGTTTACGCGAACCTATGGCGCCTTAAGGTGAATGTTCCAGGGTGGCCCGCGAAATTCAAATTTTCTTACGTTTTTTTTAAACTTTTTCAAGCTCAAAGTCATTCTTGCACCTTTATGAGCTTGTAGGGTTGTATTGATGAGTTTGATGATTATAATTCTATAACTACATACGTCTTACAGCCGCGAATAACATTTTAATCAACATACAACCTAGCACTGACCTGCAAATTGCAAAAAAACGTAAGAAAATTTGAATTTCGCGGGCTACCCTGGAACATTCACCTTAAGGTGGATGCTCCAGGGTAGCCCGCGAAATTCAATTTGTGTATGTTGATTAAAATGTTATTCGCGGCTGTAAGACGTATGTAGTTATAGAATTATAATCATCAAAATCTTCAATACAACCCACCAAGCTCATAAAGGTGCAAGAAAAACTTTTTCAACGTCAAAGTCATTCTTGCACCTTTATGAGCTTGGAGGGTTGTATTGATGAGTTTGATGATTATAACTCTGTAACTACATACGTCTTACAGCCGCGAATCAAATGTTCATCATCATACAACCTAGCACTGGCCTGCAAATTGCAAAAAACGTAAGAAAATTTGAATTTCGCGGGCTACCCTGGAGCATCCACCTTAAGCGTGTTGTGTAAGAGTATACCGCATGAGTGGGTAGACGAGTAGCGGGTAGACCCACCCTCGGGGCGACGGCGGTAAGCAAAAAGCAAGGAAAACTTGATACAAACTCTGTGCCATCCGTCTTGCCCGCGTCACACAGCAGGCTCAATTCCCTTTATGAATTTGGAGGAGGCCAGACTCAGTGGTGGGTGATTTATGGGCTGTAACGGCCATAGAGTAATCCCTACATGAAAGTAATGTGTGTGGTTTTATTTCCAGAAAGCCGCTACACAAGAGTTGGTGGGGAGTGCGAGATGATATTTTGAGTGAGGTGTCTGGGATCAGAGGTTGCATATTTTGTCATAGCACAGGCTTCATTGGGGGAAATACCAGCAGAGATGGGGCTTTGGCTATGGCCGAAGCGAGTTTATTAGCTGAATGAAGTCGTATTTGCATATAGTTTTTTTATTTTATAATCCAAGATTTTGACCAGTATGATTAGTAAAGTGGGTGGTATTCGTGTTTTTTTTTTTAAAACGAAACCTCTGCTCTTGGTATAACCTGTATCGCGGGGCCAGTTTACAAACATGTAATCACGAGGACAAATGACACCCAGACCCCGAGCAAGTGCCTCTGGTTTAGACAAAGATACTTGCCCGACCCCGGAATCGAACCCGGGACCCGTTGATCCAAAGGCGGCACATCTAACCCCTAGACCAACGAGGCAGTCAAATAGTATTCGTGTTTATAAGTGAAACTTCTTTTTTTTTTACATAAAAGACGAGTCCTCGGCACTACTGTGGGGGCCATTTAAGACTACAACTACTATTCAGCCCACTTGCCCCACTGCCGGGCCTTCTCTTACCTGAAGGGTGATTAGCGTAATGTGCTGGCCAAACGAGTTAGCACAGGGTTTCGTATCAAGATTTTCTTCTGTTGCGGCTAGGTTTTCGGTATTGTCATTTCCTTTTGTCGGATCTTACGACGCCTTCAGGATGGAATGGGGTGGGGACATTATATATTCTAAGTTGACACACGGAATGACTGGCTAGGTTATCAATTGGAATTAATATTTTATTTAATAGTATCTGGGTGGCTATCTAATTATACTTCTTAGGCCATGTACAGTCCCTACCAATCTTTATGGCCGCTCTGAATGTAGCCGCGTTACGCTGCGCACACCACAAAATCAGGTTGCAGCGGGAAGTACATGGGGCGGGGAGGCAGGGCACACTCGCGCGCCGTTTTTCACCCGGAAGCGTCCTCGCCCCCCGCGTGTTAGTGTGAGTGAGTTGTACTGTGCGCAAATTCGTACCGACGATGGCTACATTCAGAGCGGCCATAAAGATTGGCGGAGACTGTACTATCTACATTATAGTCAATCGAGCGATTGTCCCACTAGATGGGTCCTGGAGGGCAGACGGCAAATTGAAATAGTTTTAAGTTGATAGTCCTAATGGTAAGTGAGTACTTTAGGTCGGGTTGCTGTCAAAGCGGAAGGGCCCGCCCTGGGGCTCCACTAAACGAGGCAGGCCGCCGCTGCTTATTGCTTGCTAATTCATTGTAGTCAAAATCGAAAGTCAGCTTCCCTTTGATGTTATGACGATCGTCCAGCCAGACGAGGTGGTATGTCTGGTAAGGGTAATATTATAACTATAATCGGGGATTTCTTAACCGTGCTATTGCGTTGTAAACTTCGCTATAGCGATCTTGGTATTTGTCGTATTTCTCTCATTTGTTGATGATATTTCTTGGTGTTTCGAGTTTCGATTTTTCGCGTAAAATGTGTAAAGGTCGCCATAGGGGATTAAATTGGTTAATTATGACGAGACAAATAAAATACTTCAATTAGACAATTTACCCAGACATAGAAGTCGTTGGACGATTGTGACTTTTTTATATAATTGGTCGACTTGGATTGTTCCGCTGCTTTGCGATTAAAAATACTTGGCTAATAATTAATACTAGTGGTCGCCCAGTGGTCGATTAATTTAAATCATAGTTCTATTCTCAATTGGACTACAGACTTCACTACATATTATAAAACAAAGTCACTGTCGTCTGTCCGTCCCTATGTATGCTTAAATCTTTAAAAGTACGCAACGGATTTTGAAGCGGTTTCTTTTAATAGATAGAGTGTTGATTCAAGAGGAAGGTTTATATGTATAATACATGCATAATTGCACCCGTGTGAAGCCGGGGCGGGTCGCTAGTTAAAAATAAACAAAAGATTATTTAAGCGTGTGTGTGTCAAATACATGGTGGTGTGTGTAATGTTTTTGCGTGTGTGTGATTTAAAGTGTAATCGTGCATAATTAAAAAAAATGCATTGTGCACTTCTCTGTATAAATAAACTATAGGTGTGAGAAATTTCATATTCCTCCGTGTACGAAGTTTTTAATTAAATAGTTGATTTACTGTGGGCAAATTTGCCTAGAAGTCATTGGTCGATTAGGTCTTGTTCTTGGATGTAACTGGTTGACGTAGATTGTTCTGCTGTTTATATGAAAATGAAGTTAAGCAAAATAACTCGTATGAAGAACATTAACTGGAAGTTGTCAGTAAGACCTTGCTAAGCGTATAACGAGCTATATCAAATTAGCGATACTAAATGTGTCTTATTAACCTGGAAGTACATTAGTATGGAATGGACATCGCTGGTCGGTTATGTCTTGTCTTGTATAAAGGTAACTAGTGGCCCGCCCCGGCTTCGCCCGTGCAAAGCGGGGGTGGGTTATACATATAAACCTTCCCCTTGAATCACTCTATCTATTAAAAAAAACCGCTTCTAAATCCGTTGCGTAGTTTTAAAGATTTATGCATACATAGGGACGGACAGAAGAATGCGACTTTATTTTATACTATGTAATGATTAATTACATTCGTTTTTTTAATAGTGCTCGTAAAAACTGCACCATTCTTATTACAATCTAGCTTAGGCTAATAAGTAATTTATATCTGTCCTAAATTACTACGGCAATAAATAAACTAAGGCAGTGTCCACTAACATTTGTCTTATTGTCTCTAGAATTAATAAATCATTTTGTTCATGTGATCTTCTAATCAATTACATTTGAATGTCGATTTCGTCTTCTAAAAACTATGTTTTTGAATTAATCAACCGACATAGTGACTGCTCTTGACCCTATCCGACAATAAGTAAGAGGCACAGATAAAAGTATGGAACACTTAAATTTAATAAAATCCCGTTTATTGGAGTTCATTGAAAGTTCAAATCAAATCATTTATTCACATAATTTTGGATATTCCTAGATAACAAATTAAAATTCGTAGTTCGTGATAGTCCTTGCAATACACATTGCAAATGATGAAGGTATTGTGAGATTTTGTTGGAAAATTAGCAGTTGTTGGTTTAATATTGGAAGTTTTTGGAAATTGATCGTTGCTTGGGTATAATTGAAACATCGGTGTTGTCTGTTATTAAGCGATTCAATGTCCCTCGTCCGTTTCCCAATTTTCTTGCAGTCGGTGTTTGGTGGTTATGCTTCTAGTTGGTTAATAATTAAAAAACTCGTTTATTGGTGCAGTTGACGTACTATAAAAAGTTCCGGCAATCTACAAGTGGATATATGTATAATATTGAGTCTGCGAAACTAATAAAAGGGTTAAAATTACGTGTCAAAATGCTTTTATCTAATATTAGTTGTATTTCGTCGGAATCAACAATCAACTTTTTCTTGTAACGATCGACAAAAATATTTAAAAAACAAATCTCAATATTTCCATGAAATTTGATAATATTTACAAACATTTGTTATTACAGTTTAGGTTTTTTTTATATGGCCACGAACTTAACATGTATTTATTGCTAGTTTATAGGTTCAATGTGAAGGTGAGTCCAAAAACAAAATTAAAGATTAAATCAGTGTATTCGTAATAACTTGGTGAAAAGGTAACTTTATTGAGATCACATGCACAAAAAGTATCACAATATAATAAATAACTTTATAAAATACGTCTCTTGAGTCACCAGTCGAAACTAGAAAACGAAATTTTCCTTTTATTTTAATTCAAATTAATTAATAATGAAATCAAAACTAGGGCATAAGGTAAAAGCATCAGTAGATGACCACTTAAGGAGACAGAATATTCTTTTTAAATGTTTGACTTTAATTATAAGAATTCAGTAAGTTTCTTTTTTTGGAAACCCTGTGAAAAGTGTTTTAACATATGAACAAGCATTTCACCACGTACAATGGTCGAATAAAATTTAAAAAACAAAATCGGTAAAAAAAAGAGTCGGTTTTTCCTATAGGGTAGGGCGGGCTAGTTGAGCAATTTTTCACTTGAACGGATGTAACTCCTCAATGATAAGTCTCAATGAGTTCTTAAGCGGCTTGATGGATTCGTAATTTATCCCTTATCAAAAGTGTCCATAGTAATTCTTTTGTAAGAAGTCGAATTTAAGAGCTACAGCTATTTATATGCAGGAAGTCAAGTATGCTCAATGTACCCCATTGGTGAGGTACCTAAGTTGAGCAAGTGTATGGGACAAATTGAGCACTAAGAATGTCTAAACAAAACATGGGTTCAATGTTGATTAGAGATGAAGTAAAATTTGTGTTTGATAATCAGCTCTTTATTTATCTTACTATAATTTTCTTTGGATAATTAACTTAAAATATAATAAACAAAACATCAACGTATCTTAAGACTAACTTTAGGATTAAATTCAGTCTTTTTGTTTAAAATCAGACTTGAATATCTTAAAAAAATATATTAATAAGATCTTATCAACTTAATCGTCGTTGTCACTGTTGCAATTTACACAAACGAAAGTAAAACCAGCACCTGGAACACATTTTGTATGTGCCCATTCCCTGCAAGCCTGACACTGGACCCAATTTTCTCCTGGTAAACTTTCAGCATAGCCTTCGCAACAAATCAGACAGGAATCATCATCATTTTCCTCACTTGACTGGAGTATTTTTTGACAGACACCCTTCTTCCTTTTCTTATCCATGTTCTTCTTTGACTTCTTAACTTTCTTTGTGGTTTTATTTTGCTGTTCTTCTAAAGCGTTTTTTTCGGGAGTATCTGTTAGTATTGCAGCTTTCCTCTTTCTTCTGTTAGTTTTAGCTGCTTTTCTAGGGCCAGCCTTTGGGTATGGTCGTACAATTTCCGGGGAAAATACTTGCATTAGACCAGGTTCGGGTTCAGCTTGGCTGGTGGAGGCAGAAGGAATGGGATTAGGTTCAGTGCTGGATATCACAGTTTGCTCTGGATGATCTTTTCTGGCTCGATAGTTTCTAGTTCAGGACGATCGGTTACAAATGATGGTGAAAACTCATCCTCACCAAAAATGTTTGATGAAGATGCCTGTCTTTCGGAAACCTTTAACAATATTTATACTTGTCTGAGCAAACGGCAACGAATCGACTATTTTTGGTATATCATAGATAGTAAGGGTTTTCCCCGGGTTGTTACGTAGCCATGCATCTTGAGCAGCAGCGCAATACTTTTTGAACGGTCCAAAGACTGACACATCCAACGGTTGTAATTTGTGGCTACAATGCGGTGGAAAGGACAACATTACAACTCCGTTTTCTTTGGCCAAAGTTAGTGTCTTTACGTTCAAGTGAGAGGAGTGATTATCCAGCACTAATATAACAGGGCGCTCAATGGATGGTTTCACATATTTTATAGGATGTTGCATAAACTGATAGAATTCTTCGTCTGTAACCCATCCACTGGCATTCAATGCTCCTATACATTCAGGGGGACCACCGTTAAGAAAGTGTGTCTTAAACTATTTCCTCGGAAATACAAACATAGGAGGTACAGCGTTTCCAAGAGCAGATACAGCAGTTACTACTGTAACGTTAGTCCCTCGTTCCCCAGAAGTCATTGCGCCGACGTTCCGCTTACCTTTGGCAGCTACAATTTTATTGGGCTTCAGCACAGTGGATACTCCTGTCTCATCTACATTCTAAATGTCTGCTGCAGTAAATCCATATCTATCCATTACATCCGCTAATTTTTCAAAAAAAAACTTTAACATTTTGCTAATTAAATGATGTTGCCCTACCGAGGGTTCTGGTTTTCGTATGGATAGCTCGGGTTTTCGTTTTAAAAACATCGTAAGCCATTCTTTTCCGGCCATCTTATTTGCAGTCCAGCTGGGTGGAATTTTAATGCCAAATTTAGCAGCACATTCATAGGCAAGGCGACGGACGTCTTTTGGAGAATATCCATAGAAGATTGATGCCATTTGTAGCAAGTATTTTTTCAGTCTTCCTGTGTAGAAGAAAATACTTGCCTGGGTGTTGCATAGCCCATGGATGAATCACCACCTTTATTTAATTTCTTCAAAAATCTTGTTAAAGTCCTCCGTTTGATACCGAATTCTTTAGCGGCGGCATTAACACTTTTTCCTTCATCGTTGACAGCCTTTGCAGCATTTTTTAAATCTTCAGTAGTGTAAGAACATCTTGTAGTCTTCCTCTTGTAAGTCCGCATCCTAACAAAACATAAAACATTCATTACTTTAGTTGTTTGAGTCGTGGGGTAAGTTGAGCAACTATAGCTAAACTAACCCCAACCCGGAATTTTAAAACAAAAATGAGGTTATAAAAAAATCTTAAGAATTATACCCAAAACAACTCCACATATCAAAAGTACAATAATTCTCAAAAAGATTAACACTTACCTGATTGAAAACAAATAACAATTGACTAATACAGACGAAAACTTGCGATAAACGACGTTTTTACTTTTTGGTCACAAAATAAACAAAACGCACGAGCGCTTCACTCGCTCGTCCAGCCCCTTCTAGTGATCGCGTGGTGATTACCCCTCCCACGACTCCTTCTTTCCGCCATAAGATGTCTATGCGTACGGTGAATAGTTTGCGAGATATTTTGATTGCCCAACTTGCCCCTATGCTCAACTACCCCCGCCCTACCCCCAGTCTGAAGGAAAGTTATCTGCAATTTCTTGAGGTATCCGCTTATAGCTGAACAATACCGTGGTAGGGGCTAGGGAACCGTTTGCATTTCCAGTTACCAACACAGTTAAACATTCCTTGTCATCAGCATTTACCTGCTGGTAAACATTTTTTTCACCTTTCCTAGCAAGCAAAAAAATGCTGTCTCATCGCAATTAAAAATGCGCGATGCATCATTCAATATATCAGCATGGCCACTATCTTCCAACTCCTTATACACACGTTTGTACCATTCTGATAGGTGAGCATCTGTTACCCTGGCTCTCGATGCTGTAAAATTTTGTGATATCCTCATGGAAATCGTTGGATTTCTCCGAATAAATGCCTTTACCCATGTTCTACCTGGTCTTCCATGCTTGAATAAGACACATGGATGTTTTATTTCCTTTAAGTATTTCTCTACACTCACAATCAACTGTTCGGTTGTCACAGGAAAACCCGCTTTTGCCATTTTTTGCACCCAGTCGCATATTTTATGCTCCTCTTCTGGTGTAAGGATGGATGTCGGACCCATTTTTCGTTCCATCGGTGACATCCCGTTTACTTTATTTGTAAGCGTTATTCTTGGTACACCGAACTTTTTTGCAGCCGTTCGTATTGGTGTTTTATGAAGACGAACATCGTTCACTGCTGCAAGCATTGCAGCTTCAGTATAATTTAGGAATGCGCCGTTTTTCCCAGGCATCTACAAGATGAAAAATTGGTTTTAGTAATAGACCATAGCCATAAATTCGTACCATAAAGTTAGTCAACTACTAAAGAAAATCAATCTCAAAATCAATCAAAAGTTAACCACCATGGTCAATTACTAGAAAATCACAGTCAAACGGAATCAGTAGTGGACCACCCCCACATCTCAATTTTGTCAACAAATCTTCAAATTTTAATTACCCTGTCATTTAAATAAACCATAAACGAATAAGAAACGAAAAACACTTCAACAAGGTGACAAAGTTCCTAGTATTTAGCTTCAAACTTTTTCAATCCTTACGAATATTGTAACAAAAAACGAATTTATTGATTTTATGGTCCGTCACCCAACAAACAACTGGCAGCCATTTTCTATATTTGACAGATATGGATGCGCAATTTTCGCGCTTAGTTGACCAGATGTCAGCACTGACTACTTATTAACGAATGAGTTTTAAAAATTGCCGCTAATTCTTATTATAACGGTTTATGTGCATTAGCGGTCAACTACAGGTACATGGTCAACTACTAGTGACTTTACCTTACTTCTCCCATTAAAGTTTAAATAATCACATAAAAAAGAATTGAAAATGGTCATCTATAACACCAAAAATATAAAAACAAACTAAACAATAATTGGGACAACTTGGTTCGCCAGGAGACAAAATCCGTGACTCAAGAGACAAGATTACCGGGGCTGCGGGCTGTTCGAAAGAGATACCGCGGCTCCGGAACGTAAGGGCAATCAATGAAGGAACACGGATGGTTTTTAGTCAGTAAAAGTCTGACACTCCCTTCCGTTCCACCCAGAGCGAAAAGCGTCATTCGATGATTTTCTTTACGCAAAAAAAAGAGACAAGATTAATTGCTTATCAACTACAAAATAAAGAGTTATGTAATAGTTATTTGTTATACAAGAGTGCAAAGTTGCTTTTTAACCGCGTGTTCAATTTTGATGACCGAGCAAGCGAAGGATTCTAAAATTGAATCACGAGCGCAGCGAGTGATTCAAAATTAGAATCCTGAACGTTAGCGAGGGAATCAAAAGAGCACGAGGTGAAAAATCTTTGCACTCGAGTGCAACACGTAACTTTTCATTCCACCTCAGCGAGGAAATGACTAAATGCAAAAAAAAACGTTTACAATCACAAGATAGGTACACTTTTATTTCAGTTTAGGTATTAATTACTACATTATGACAGGTAAGTATTACAGAATAATCTTTACTTTATTCTCTAGCGAATAAAAACGGCTTTTGCACTCAGATATCGAAGAGCAAAAATACTTTATTCACTAGCGAATAAAAACGGCTTTTGCACTCAGAAATCGAAGAGCAAAAATACTCTTTCCGAGATGGGGGGATGAAAAATTTCTTTAGAAACAACAAATAATAACTAAATAAATGCTAATAAAAAAATTAAGAAATAGTAGGAACATAGTAATTTCGTTGAGATAAATTTTCATAAATATCTATAGGATTATTAAAATCTTAATAAGTTTGGCCACGTTTAAAAGAGCTATTTGGGTTTTCCAAAATAGAAATAATATCACTATCACTACATAGTATAAAACAAAGTCGTATTCTTTTGTCCGTCCCTATGTATGCATAAATTTTTAAAACTACGCAACGGATTTGAAGCGGTTTTTTTTTTAATAGATAGAGTGATTCAAGGGGAAGATTTATTTGTATAACCCACCCCCGCTTTGCACGGGCGAAGCCGGGGCGGGCCACTAGTAATCTATAAAAGACATATCGGTTTTGTCTAAACGAAACAAATGAGCGTCTTTTACGTTCCTCAAAAAAGTTACAAAAATGTCGCCATCATCGTCTAAATTATTAACAACACAGGCATATCTATAGCTTTTAGTCTATAGCCTTTAATTGCATGCACGTTCACAATTAGGAAGTCTCCACACTGTACTCCATGGTTTTCTTCATTTTGTGCATTAAAATTCGAAGCAGAAGGCTGGTCATCGTCAGAATGGTATACAATGTTGAACATATTTTAATTGTGTGGTTTGGTTAAATCTATTAGCTGTACCTCGTTTAGAGGAGATTTGTTAGAGCTCTTAAAATAACTTATAGGAATGTCATCGTCAGAAGAAAATGTGTCGTATTCAATATAACTATCATCAACGTCCTCCAATGTTACAACATCGATTTTTTCTCATATTCAAGACATCAAATCGGCTGATATATTTTAGGTAGAAGACATGTACAAAAGCTTCTATTACAAAAGCTACTCAAGTTTCTGTAGCTTAATTGATCGCGCACCTTGGTAAATACTTGGTGTACATGCAACGTACCCTTAAGAGGCATGATATTAGATGGCATTTGTTTTGCGACACCATCAATTTTATCTGACGTGACCAAGAAAAGCCTTATTTTCCTTTGAATTTTAAGCACTTCATAAAATTGTTCAGCGCATACAATGTCCCGTCCAGCTGCTACTATGTTATCAGCTTTTCGTTTCAAGAAACCACCAACACCGTCGGCAGGGCCTTTGCCGTGTCCAGCTTCAAAGAATGACCATGACATAGCTGAAAATTTGTTTTGTCGAACAGAAATAAAATTTTTGTTTCGGTCTGTAGGTATTGACTAAATGGTCCATCAGTGTAAAAATGAATAGTTGTTATTTCTGGATACTTGTTACGAATTTCAGCTAAAATTGGATGAAGGTGGGCCCATATGGCTGCCGGTTGATGATTTGTTGAAGGTGATATAGTGTAATAAGATTCTACTTTCTGCTTAGAGGCACTATCACGGACGTAAACTACCACAGTGTGCAGGGTTAGGGGAGAAGTGGCTTGAAAGGGACAGTTTTGTTTGTGGAACCTCTAATAAATATGTGACATATTATTTTTAATAGATTGGAGTTGAATGGGAAGCCTTCATTAGTTTACTATTGAAATAAAATACAGTAATTATTCATTCTTGCGGATAAGTTATTTATTTTTGCAATCTTTAAAAATGTGTGTATTGTCCCTTTCATAAATTTTGAATTGAATTTTGAAAGGGACATGATCATTTATGAAAGGGACAGTACATAATATCTAAAATAATCAGGTTAAAGTGAGTGATAACAAAACTTAATATAGGAAGCATGACTACAATAACTTCAAGTAAGTTTACAATCACATTTTAAAGTAATGGAATTGTTAATACTATACATTTTTATTATTAGAACAATCACAAGTAATTAAATAAAATGTAATTGAAAAAGAGATCAATACCTACATGGTTTCATAAACTTTTGCTTAGCGATAATCAAACAATTTTAAATTATTTATAATCCTTTCCTTAACATAAATACTTAAACAATAATTACTAAAATTAAAAATTGCTTTTCATAATACTAAGAAACAACATTATTATTTTACTAACTATCTTAGACACTAATTAACAGTCTTTAAGTTTGGTCGACTATCTTTTAAATAATCATAACCATAAATATTGTTTTTGAGGATTGGTTAGGTATTATCTAAAAAGTAATCAACATAAAAGTAGTAGTAATATAAGAAGTAATAGATTGTACTGACAAAGTGAGCAAAAAAAATTTAAAATTCCTTTAATGCCACAGGTTTCGTGTGCCCATTTCGTGCATATTTTACATTGATACCAGTCTTCAGTGCTTTCTGAATACTTTTTCTTACAGACATTACACTGATTATCATCTCCTGTTTTATTATTTCTCAGGCTGCGATTTCTTAATCTTGGACACACTTCTTCTGTTTCAGAAATATTATCAATCGAATCGGAATCAGTCGCCATATTTATACTTGAATCGTCGCTACTGCTGCTGACATCAGATTTGCGCGAAGGCTTATTCTTTTGAGTAGTTTTAAAAGATTTCCTTGATTCTGTTTTATTCTTTTTAGCCTTTCCCTTACCTTTATTTCTGCTTGATTCTTGATCTTTTAAATTGCATTAGAAAATTTGTTTTACAGGTTTTAAATTCTGTTTGTCAGCTTTCGGCGTATTCTTTTTTAAAATATCCAACATATTTTCTAAAAACAAATCTATCTTTTTCAGGAGTTTCTGTTATAATTGTGGTTTTACCTTTACGTTGCCTTCCAATAGATTTTCGAGGTGGAGCTTTAGGATATGGTCTAATGGTTTCTGGTGTTATTGGAGGATTAGAAAAGTTTGAAGCTTTAGCATTTGACTGTCCAGTATTGCAAAGTTCAGCTTGCAACGTATTCAAATTAGAGGGTCCGGGCTGTGGCTCCTCTGTAAAAAAGGCTTCCGATTGTGGCTCATTCTCAAAACAGAATGCAGTTTGTGTATCATCTAAAATGGAAGGTGAAACTATTCTTTCATTGATATCTAGATTAGGCTCTATAGGGTAAGGTACATGCTGAAGTTCTTCTTCATTTGAAAAATTTTCGTCACAATCAGTAGAGTTTGGAAGAGGTTCAGGTCGGTCTGTCACAAAAGCGGGAAGAAAATCTTCATCAGTAAAAATATTTTTATTGATGGGCCAAATTCCTGCATTTTTAAAACCTGATGTGATATTATTCATGCTAAAAGCAGCATAGAAAGCGTCTCTAGCAAATTGGGCGACATTGTAAATCGTGACTGTTTTGCCAGGGTTTGATGTCATCCAGTCGTTCATGCTAGCTCTATATCGAGCCTTGAAAGGTCCAAATACAGTTAGGTCTAAAGGTTGTAAGCGGTGACTACAATGAGGTGGGAATGTTAACATTATTAAGTTATTGGCTCGGGCATAAAGCACCACGTTAATGGTTATGTGCGTGTTATGGTTGTCAAGGACTATCAAAGCAGGCGATTCAGCTGTGGGTTTTACGAAACCAACAAAATGTTTTAGAGCTTTCAGAAAACACTCCTCTGTTATCCAACCGGATAAATTTGCAAGTCCTAAGGCACCAGGGGACCACTTTCGAGCATATGTTCTTTAAAATGAACCCGCGGAAATATGAACACAGGAGGAATACTTCCACCGGCAGCATTTGCGAATGCCAGCATAGTTACAAGTGAACCACGTTCTGTTGAACTAATTTGACCAACTCTCTTAGCACCTGCTTGCGCAACTATTTTTGGTGTATTAGTGACGGTAGTGCAGCCAGTCTCATCCAAATTCCATATCATATTAGCAGGAAATTCATATTTCAAATATCATTTCTCTAAGTTGCAGAAAAAGTTTTGTACATTGTGTCTATTAAGAGCCCTCTCACATTTCGGCGTTACGCAAATTTAGGTATTTTACGCACCGACCGCGGCAAACTACGCGAGCGATACTTTCTTTCATGCTTCTCGCTCGCACTATGCTACTGTGAATACGGCGACTAAACGATCTCGATCTTCCTTAGCTGAAGTTTGTTTAGGAGGGAGGGAGTTTAGTGGGTGGAAATTTTTTGACGTGTCATTTCAATTGTATTATGAATTTATTTTGTTATATTTTTCATTATTTATGAACTTTACTGTTGAAATATGTTCACAAATATTTTAAATGTTATGCACTAATCGATTATTATATGTACAGTCGATAGCATAGTTGTATAAATTGTATTATAAATACGTAGGCAGTCTGAAAAGTTTCCGACCTCAACGTGAAGATGTCAGCAATCTCTATATATAAAAATGAATTGCTGTCCGTTATTGTGGCCGTCCTGTTTCACCAAGACAACGCCCCGTCTCACACCTCAACAGTTGCCATGGCGAAAATCCGTGAATTACGGTTTGAACTGCTTGACCATGAACTGGCGATCTTCTTTCTGTTCCTTCAACTAAAAGCTGCGCTCGGAGGACAAAGATTTTTGTCAAATGATGAGGTAATCACCTTCGTGAACAATTATTTTGCAGAGAAGAACGCTGAGTACTATTTGGAAGGATTAAAGAGATGGGAGCATCGCTGGGAGAAGTGTATAGAGTCACAAGGAGACTGTGTAGAAAAAAAAAACAAAATAAAAAAAAAATTGTCGCTATGTTAGGTCGGAAACTTTTCAGACCACCCTCGACCGTCAGCCATTGGACCAGCATGCACCAGCATGACACATTCTAATGAATACAATGAGCTTAACAATCTGTGTCACACGCTTTAGGTATTGCAAATAAATAAGGTTGAAATTCCTCTGTTAGTTTGTTATGCAGTGTACGGTTGGACTTAGCTACATGAGCGAAATGAGATGTATGTAGTAGTATGGTTACAACTTATTCTATTAAATAAAATAACCAAATGTAATAACGATTTTTTAATTATTTGGTACAGTAAAACACCATATTTTTACATTAGAAAAATATTTTCCGCAAAGGCATTGTTCGAGCTTTTCTTGAGTCGATAACTTCTGGCAGTACACATTTTTCATAAAAAGCTTGTAATTTGGGTAACATGTTTAACGACCAAAAGTCGTCGTCTCTGTAGATTTTTAAAATTTTTAGAGGAATATCTGGTCCAGTCCATATGCAGACATTTTTATTTGCTATATGAAGCTGGCTCTGCATTTGGTAAAACCAGTCATGATTTTTATTCAAAGTTACACCTGAATCGCTAAATTTAAAACCCTTAACTTTTTTTGTTCGTACGGCCGTGTCAAAATCTATTCCGAAAGCTGAAATAGGACATTTAATTTCAATAAGACCGTCATTGTATAGACCATCAGGTGAAGCCCCCAAATAACAATGATCTGAGTCAATGAATAGACCACATTTTTCTATTATAATATTTTCTTGTTGACTCAATTGTGCCAGTGCTACCGACTCGTTGTCCCTACCATGTTTTATGGAAGAGACATGGTCTAAATTATAACTATATAAAATATTTTTAACTAGAGGAGCAGAATTTTGGTTAGGACGTCTTTTGCATATTTTTGAAAATATTGATGCGGTAAGAATGCATCGCCGTAACTCCAGCCACAAAGTTAGAAATAAAGTCTTCCCATTCTCGTATTCTTCTGCACTCATATCTGGGCGCTGGCATTTGCTACCGTAATCTTTTTGACTAAAATCAATGCACTTGCGACTGCGTTTGGTTTGCTTCATCAAAGTAAGGGTATTTCTGCCTTCTCTTCTAAATTCTAATTGTTTTAGAGATTTTCCTGGACTTTTCTGGAAATTAGTCTTATACAATGTATAATGCGGTTTACCCGTGTTGCATGCCACAAAGGCTGCGTAGCATCGAACTTCGTACGAGTTCTTTAAGCAAAAATTATACTCCGCTTCGTCCGAATATATTAGCAGATAAACACATGTAGTATCGCCTAGCGATCGCCATTCGCACACTATATTGAGGGTAGATATCTTCCCCAACTTTTCATTGTAAATTTATTTTTATTTCTCTTCTTGTGGGTAGAACACTCCCACCTTTCGGCAACACGCCCCGCTCCGCTTCATTCGCGTTTTAGTGCTCGGCCAGTTCGCACGATCCTTCGGCAAATTGTCTTCAAGTATAAAAACAGAGCTAAGTGTTTAAAATATGCCTAAAAGAAAGCATAGTGATGTTACGATTACGATAGTTTACGTAAAAAACTAAAGAAAATTGAAGAAATGTTACATCGCAAAATGACGGTTAAACGTCGTAAACGTGCTATATCGAGTTCGTCGTCTTCATCACGAGATTCTTCTAAGCATCTGATTAGAAGGTTAGTTTTTTCATTATCATAAAGTGTACCTACATAACCTATAAAAGTAATTATGAAACTACTTTTGAATTGTTGTCAACAATATTGCGCAATGGCTAGTGGGCAGTTTTTAAGGGCTGTTTCGTGCCAGACATGGTGTTGTGGATAGCTTATTGGGCTATTTCTTCACTATTAAACTCGTTATTTTAATGAGAGCAATATTGTGCTAGGCACGTGTTTTCTTCGACAACGATTTATACCTACTCCACTTGATATTGCACGATGGTATTGTGGGCAGTTTTTAAGGGCTGTCTCGTGCCACAATATGGTGATGTGGATAGCTTGCTGGGCTATTTCTTCACCATCATACTCATTAGTCATAGTGAGTTTCGCAATAAGAGTTCATACTGTAACGAGTGTTTATAATTAACTCTGAAAAGGAGAAATCGATTTTATCGACTCCAGATCACGAAATTTCGAGTCCTGTGACGGTACACAAGCTCGTTGGCCTGCTTGTGGAGCCTGCGCCTTATGCAGTGGCCATCCCGACTGAGTCAAACCCTGGTTTTTCGGAAACGGCCCCATAGGACCGGACTCCGGCCCTACAGGAGTGGACTCCGACCCTACAGGAGCGGACTCTGGCCCTGCAGGAGTGGACTCGGGCTCGCTTGCAGTAGGTAGATAATATTCTGCCCGCCAGGGATGCTGACCCCACAGCCCTTGATGAAAATGTGGCCTTAGACTCCGATATATTGGAGATCTTAGGTGTCGACTTGACCGATACGAACAAGTATGGCAAGGAGTTACAAAAGAACCTAGCGGTGCGTTTTGGACATATCGCCACTACTGGCCTAACTAGAGAAGCTCGCAGGGAACTTATATATATCCTTGTACATTTCACACAACGCCATCTCGTCCCAAGCTA
Source organism: Clostera curtula (assembly GCA_905475355.2). Lineage (NCBI taxonomy): Eukaryota > Metazoa > Arthropoda > Insecta > Lepidoptera > Notodontidae > Clostera > Clostera curtula. Next base: position 2,298,828 of record FR997816.1, on the reverse strand, counting down.
AGCAACTTAAAGCTTGTGTTATGGTAACGAGATGGAGGATAAACTACTTATATAAATTTTTTTTGTAAATACATAAATATTATAGATAGAAATTACACCCAGACTCCGAGCCAGTGCTTCTGGTTTAGACAAAGACACTTGCCCGACCCCGGAATCGAACCCGGGACCCGTTGATCCAAAGGCGGCTCATCTAACCACTAGACCTTGTCCCTTCTACCTGCAAGCTTTCTGATGCACCCGCTTTAAACCTTGAAGTTAAAGCTGCCTTGTCAGAAGTGGTGGTCAAACGAGATAAGGCTATAGAATCAAAGCAGAAGGTAACAGCTGCAGCGCTCTCTAGCCTGGGCAAAGCCATTGCATGTGTATTGTTTAAAAAAAAAAAAAAAACAGACACCGAACTGCTACGCTTGCTAATAGGTGCCGGACGCATGCTCTGCGATTCTCAGCATAACGATTCCTTGACGCGACGAAATTATGTTGACACTTATGTTAAAAAAGAGATGAAGGACTCACTTCAGAATACTAAGATTGATTGGTTCGGAACCAATTTAACGGATACACTTAAAGCTGCTAAAGCTATAAGCAATTCCGGCGCTGAGTTAATAGCTCCTCCTGCAAAGACAACTTTTAACAAAACAATACTCCAAGCACGTCGAAAAACTGGAAGAACACCGCTGCTCGCAAGACAGCAGCGGCAACATTGAAGAGCAGAGCGACGACGACATCTGCAGCGTCGAAGAATCAGCGCGCCAGCTCCTCCAAGCAGTCCAGCAGTCACCGCAGTCATCGCTAGAGACGCCACCGGTAAATTATGCTGGCAGACTTTCTAAGTTTTATGACCAATGGAAGCTTATTATCCAGGACCCTATATTACTTTCATACATACAAGGGTACAAAATACCATTTAGTAAGCAGGTGACTCAGCACCTTGCCCCTCCTGTTCACACTTATTTTAATGCAGAACAGACTCACTTTAGTACCTAAGGCTATTAGTGAACTATTATGTATTGGTGCTATATCCCAATGTAATCCTTGTGAGAGATAATTTATCTCCAGAATTTTTTTCATACCCAAACCAAATGGCAAACTGCGTTTTATTTTAAATCTAAAGCAATTAAATAAGTTTCATCATCATCATTATCATCAGCCTATTTCAGTCCACTGCTGGATGTAGGCCTCTCCCATGGCTCGCCACTGAACCCGATCTTCGGTTCTATGCATCCAGTTGCTGCCTCTTAAATAAGTTTATTGAAACTAAACATTCTAAAATCGAGGATTTTAGAACAGCTTTATAGGACACTTCTCACATCTTTAGGATTTATTATAAATAAAGAAAAGATTTGTCCAAAACCAAGCAAATCTTTTAAATTCTTTGGTAATAAAAGTAATTCTGAGAGTCTCCAGGTCAGTTTGCTATCAGATAAACAACGTACTCGTATAAAAACAGAAATAGAGATTTTTTTTTACTGTCAGATGATGTAAGATTAGAGATTTTGCACGTTTCGTTGGTTTGCTTACATCTGCATGTCCAGCCGTCGAGTACCGCTGGCTTTATACGAAGTTATTTGATCGAATTAAATATCTAATTAAAAGACATGAAGATAATTATGGAAATTTCATGAACATTCCTAATTCGATAACCCCTGATTTAACTTGATGGTATATTGCAATTCAAAATTCTGAAGGTAGAATAAAATACGATAAGTATGACCTGTAAATCTTCTCAGATGCCTCAACAATGGGATGGGGGGTCGCCTGCGGTGATGAGAGAGCTAGCGGTCAGTGGAGCGTCCAGGAACAAGAGCAATATATTAATTACCTGGAAATAAAGGCAGCAAATTTCGGCCTAAAGTTTTTTGCAATATATATATATATATATATTTAATACTCAAATCTTACTACGAGTAGATAATACTACCGCCATCTCTTACATCAACCGAATGGGAGGTATCCAGTACCCTCACTGAACAGAAATCACAAAGAGACTATGATTAATGTCGTAAACAATTTTTTTTCGCTTCTTATATTCGCTTTGCTGATAATAAAGAAGCAGACGCAGAATCTAGGCGCTTAATACATCCGTATATGAGTGGGAATTAGCACAGCAGGGTGTCCAAGAAATCATTGAAAAGTTCTATACCCCTGATATTGACTTTTTCGCGACCAGGTTAAATAATAAATGCAAGAAATATATTTCTTGGCATCGCGATCCGGGGGCTCACGCTGTTAACGCGTTTACGATTAAGTGGACACCTTCTGTCTTTTACGCATTCCCACCTTTATCAATGATCCTTAAAAGCTTAAGAAAAATTATATCGGATAAAGCTACGGGAATTGTAGTACCCGTAGCTACTCAAGCGTAGTATCCGCTTTTTAATAGTTTAGTTGTTTTCGAAAAAATATTTTTTTAACCGCATAAGAGCCTACTTGTTTCTCATCATTTCAGTAACCGCAACATTTACACCAAGATTACCCTGGTTGCAGCAGTGTTATCTGGTCAGCGATGCTGAAAAGTAACATTCCTTCATCCGCATTCGATGTTATGATGGCGTCTCAGTCACGCAGCTCATATAGACAATAAATGATGTATACCTTAAAAATGGTTCTACCATTTTTTACGCAATAATATTGATTTGTATGATGCTACGATTCCGAATATTATTACTTTCTTGCTAAGTTGTTTAGTGAATGTGCCCAATGCGGTACTCTCAACACCTGTCGTTCCGCTATAGCATTAGTTGTTGGAGATCATGTCGGAAACGACACTGCTATTAAAAGGTTTTATAAGGGAATATTTCGGTGACATCCACCAGTACCTCGATACGACACGACTTGGGATCCATCAGTCGTGTTAGTGTTTTTAGAAAAAATCTATCCCCACGAAAATGTTTCTTTAGAACTACTTTCGAAAAAGTTAGTTACCTTGCTTACTCTTATAACTGCTCATAGAATGCAAACCTTTTCCAAAATTACCATTGATAATATTAAAATATAGAGTTTAATTACAAAAAAGATTTTTCGATCAGAAACCTGAAATATGCCCGGGAACATTGAAAGCCTCTTTATTGGGTTAAGAAAACCGCACGGTGCGGTTTCACCACAGAGCCTCAGCCGCTGGGTGAGAGGGACACTGGAAGCGAGCGGCGTGGACGTGGCGGCGTTCGGCGTGCACAGCACGCGCCACGCCGCCGCCACGTCCGCGGCGCTGCGGCTCGGCGTCAGCGTGGACGCCATCCGCCGGACAGCCGGCTGGAGCGGCACTTCCAATGTATTCTTTAAATTCTATAATAGGCCTGTTCTAACTAACGAACATGATAATTCTTTTGTTCAGGCCATAATTACCAATCAATCAAGACTTTGATAAATTAATAAATATCCTATTAATTATGTCGTAATTAATTTAAGAATATTTATACTGAATCAGTTTTTTGTATGTACACAATAACTCTTGTCAAGAACAAATTATTATTAATTTCTTGAAAGCCTTAATATTTTAATCATGATTCAATATTTCACGAAGGCTCTAAAAGTCTACATGTGTTTATCTGCTAATATATTCGGACGAAGCGGAGTATAATTAGTGATTAAACGAACTTACCTGTAAGTGAAGTTCTATCATAATTATACGGGAGCTTCGTCCGAATATATTAGCATCCCACCCTCCCTCCCCATTAGGGGAAGATGTTCTTACTAATCGTGAAATATTTCATCCTTTCTGCCCTAAACTAAATGAAGCGGAGCGGGGCGTGTTGCCGAAAGGTGGGAGTGTTCTACCCACAAGAAGAGAAATAAAAATAAATTTACAATGAAAAGTTGGGGAAGATATCTACCCTCAATATAGTGTGCGAATGGCGATCGCTAGGCGATACTACATGTGTTTATCTGCTAATATATTCGGACGAAGCTCCCGTATAATTATGATAGAACTTCACTTACAGGTAAGTTCGTTTAATCACTAATTAACTCGTTTTCCACCCACTACTTTTGCTACAATACTGTTAAACTGCTCTGCTCGGTGCTGCGAGTGCTGATCTGTTGTCTTTAGAGGCTTGTATTGTCTTACTTTAACTTACAATATTAATACTTTTATTTAATTATACTTACTTGGTAAGATTGTACATTGCTTAACGGCCTTTAATATGGCTGTAATCTACATATTGTAGGAAATCTACATTGTGACAGCCAGCGTTTAATAGTGCAATTAGTCCACTCCAGACTTTCTTTTTTTTAAACCCACCTTGCATCTGGGCTTTTGAACTTTCATTCTGAAGGGACAAAATCCCAAATGTAACCCTTACTACAATCTATGTGAAAGTTTCCTTAAAAGTGATGTTCCACAGCTAATACATACATTGACATGACCAACAATAGATTCAGGGCTTGTTGGATGTGCCATAAAAAACACAAAAAAAAACAATAATAGTTACTTTAACTTAATCAATGCTATCATACAAAAATAATCATAAATTATTGTTAAAAGTACTTTCTGTGTTATTATATATATATTTACAAAATGAATAGTGAACGATTTTTAAGACCAATAATTTTATTAAAAGCAACTACAGAGTTTCTTGCCGGGTCTTCTCTGTAGAGCACCCACTTGAATCGTCACCATATTCGTCCTCTGATGAGATAGGTTGGGGACTTGATGCACGCCCTGCGCGCAAACTTTGAATCTCTGACATTAACGATGCAGACTTGGTGTCCCTCCTGACTGACAATTGGTCCACCCTAGAACGTTTGTGTTCAACAGCGTCCCGACTAGAATAAGAGCACTTCCTCTTGCGCGCAGTGCCATCCTCGAACCCGGACTCCAGCACCTTATCTGCTTCTTCTCTTGACATAATCCGTGAAGTGATGTGTCTTGTAGCCGCTTTAAAGAGTTCTGTAGCGGCCGCCGAGCCTCTTATTATATTTGCTACGGCTAGAGGGCTGATAATAAAATCCCAGCCGAGCATTTTAGCTTTCATCCTTTTTAAATAATTTTCTGTAAGATGTGTTACCTGCGGATCCAATGATCGTACCAAATCAACAGTGGGCAAACAAAATCTAAATTTATTTATTATTTTGTTACACTTAATATTTTGTCCCTCTAATAGAAAGGTACAAAATCCCAGAGGCAAGGTGGATTGAGATTAAAAGTCATAAATAACAAATTTATATTTATTCCCGTCACCCTATTTATAAAAAAAATATTACAAAAGCTTAAGATACCTAAGTCCACTAAGTAAAGATTAAAATTATCTATTTCAATTTACATGCATTTGTTTTACTTAACAGTCCTATTTCACTTTAACAAACTAACATTTCTAACACATAGAGTAATTAAATTCACAAAAGAAAGCTTAAATAAAATATTTGAATTTACCTAAGTTACAGTTAATTGGGTTCCGCTAAGGGTCGTGGAAGCCATTCGTCCCGTATTGGAGGAATGGCTGGAGAGGAGGCATGGTGCACTGTCCTTCCGGCTGACGCAGGTTTTGTCCGGGCACGGGTGTTTTGGTAAATACCTGTGCCGCATTTGCCGGGAGGAGACTCCGAGGTGTCACCACTGCGCGGATGGTGCTGAGGACTCCGCGCAGCATACCCTGGAGGTGTGCCGTGCGTGGGATAGGCCGCGACGTGACCTAGTCGGCGTTGTGCAACTTTTAAAATGCAACCACTCAATGCAATCTCCACTAAACACGGGTAGTTCTCGAGGTGTCGATAATCGAGTGAGCAAATGTTCCTCTTGCTGCGTCGACGATGTAACCATCATGTCCTTGAGGGTGTGGGCAAGTTGAAGTATGCTGTCGACAGGCGGGTGGAAGGCCGGTGCGCGAGTTGGGTTATCAAAGGTACCCGCGCTTCCTCCGTTGTCGCCGTCGCTGCCGCGTTCGTCCTATGTAACGGGGGCGGCTGTACATTTCCGGTCTCCAACCATTGGTCCACATTAGACTGCGAGTCCACATTCTGGGGAGCTTCGCGTATCCTTGAGCGACATTCTGATGTACGGTTGTCGTCATCCATCATAGCTAAATCGAACTCGAGTTTCTTGTCGATCATCTTCATCTGGATTCTCGCCTTTTCCTCTGCAGATGCCAGCTCAAGCTGCTTACGTCTAACGCATGACGATGATGATTCTGCAGCCGAAGCAATTGATTCATTTTTCATCGTTGTTCGCAACGAAGGCACTTTTTTCACTGGCGGCGGTGGCGGAATTATTTGTGTACTGACCGCAAAATCTGTTAACACGTGCGCGGACGCCGGTTCTAACCTTTCGTTCAGTTTCTCGCGTTTTTTTACAGATAATTTATTATTTGGTGGCGTATTAAACATAGCGATGGCAAGATTAGGCGCGAAGGATCACTTTATAAACTATGGAATGAAACCGCGAGATAAACTTTTAATTGAGGGCATCCGTAAGGCAGTTGCGTGCGTGTGCAGCGGTGGAAGGTTCACCACCCCTGCACACGCACGCTCCTCCGAACGCTCTCGTCCTTTTATTCAACAAATACTTATTAGGACAAATTTACACAAGACAGTTGTAAAACAAAATGCGTCGCCTACAAATACTAATATACGATTAAAATCTTCAATAACGTCAGTCTGCTAACAGGAACTGATCATGTATGGCAAGTATGACCACATCGGCGGGATTTTCGCACACACTTTTCGGTATGTTAAGTGCCGTTTTTACTGCTCTGAATGTTGGGTGTCTCCCCTTGATCATGTAATCGACAAATAGTGGCGAAGTATTGTAGCCCGGTCAGTTTAGACAAAAAACGAGAAATCAAAATCAAAATGTTTTTTATTCGAATAAATTCTTACGAATGCTTTCAAATAGTCAAAAAAAAAATTACTCTAAATCAAAATATCTATCTTCAACAATAAGTTTTGCGGTTTTGATATAACTGTCTTTAAAACAAATGTATTTAGCAATTTCTTACTTCCTTCATCTTTTAATCAATTTTCATACAACTAAATACCTTTTATAATCCTTTCCGTAGTCTCTTCTTTCCTGTCCATAAAAGGAATCTCAGGAACTCGCCGTTGTTAAGTTAAAATTCTCTATCTCGTATGACGTATTTTCCACACTTTTTGTCCCTATTTCGGATCTAGTATTTTTCGATAAATTTCATTCTCCCTTATATTTACGTATTTTTGTTTATACACACTCTTCAATAATATGCAGGCATGAATGAATGATGTGCAGTCAGGGTGAGTTTTCATTTGATGGTTGAACTCTTCTTCGCAGAAATACCGAGAGTTCAACTTCGGGCATTCAGCCTCAATGTACACGTGAACGTTTCCAGTGATTGCGAGGAAAGGGAAGGGAGGAATAATTGCCTGCCTATTCGTAAACGGTACAATAATTAATTTTTAAAAAAGAAATGCCAAGGGTGTTTCACCCTCACACCATTTCCTTTAGTTTCTAAAGGAAATCTAAAAACTAAAACTATTCTACTGCCGCTATATTAAGCTGCTGGCTTAATTACATTATACTATTCTCTAATATCTAAATATAATAATTGGTCTTTATTATCAAAAGAATTGAGCTGCTCTATCATATTGCTCAATAAACCAGTACCTAACATAAAATGATGAGTATGCAGTTCACCAGAAAGCTCGATCGCATTCTCTAACCTACTTAATTCAATGAAGCTCAATTCAAGCTATCTACAATATCGCTTATTAACTGTAATACTTGCGCGAATTTAGCAAATTCGATTAGACCATATCGTTTATTAATGTCGTTTGTTATTGGTGTCAAGTAAAATATGTACAGTTTCATTTAATTGAATTTGATTCTCTACTAATTTCGCAATAATTTAAGAATGTTTACTCATCAAGTCTTTGCTGAGACTTATCGGTTAATTTTGTTCGGTTGCTAAGCGCCGCTGATTATCCTATAAAACATTTAGTGCGTTAACATATGTTAATCATCAGCAGCGCATACTGAAGCGCATGAGCCACACTGCGTCAGCGGGTTTCACAGTTGCTATGCGCGTAACATACTAGATTAATATCGAACTATTGATAGAAAATAGATCTTGGTTTTATAATAAAACTAATTTGGTTTGAGCACTGGTAAATTTTTTTGAGTAGAAACTTAGCGGTTGTAATTGTTCATCCACTAATTGATTTAAGGAACTTCCGATACAAGTGTTTGACGCGTCAGTTAATAATCTTAATTTTGCGGACGGTTCCGGGTGAGCGAGCATAGTGGCGTCGCTTATCATTTGTTGCTTCGTTCGTCCAATTGATTTTGGTTTTATCTTTTCTTTTTGAGTTGTGTAGGCATTGATCCAAAATGGATTGTGTTTCTGCAGCTTTTCGTATACTGGATCTATAAAAGGTGCAAAATCTGAGAAAACGACGGAGCTCTACTATGGTCTCGGGTTTTTTGTAGCCTGTGATGGCCTTGACCTTATCTGCGTCCGGCCTAATACCATCGCACGTTACGTGGTAACCGAGAAATTTGAGCTCGTGCTTGCCGAACTCGCATTTGATCGTGTTTATAGTTACGCCGTATTGATTGAGTCGTTTGAAAACTTGTTCTAGATCTTGTAGATGTTGTGTATGATTTTCTGATGCGATTAATATGTCATCAATATATGTGTATGTATTTTTTGTGTTGCTCAGGATTTCGTTGATGAATCGTTGAAAACTTTGGGCTGCATTATTTCGCATGCCAAAGTTAAGTTTCATGAATTCGAAACTACCGAATGGTGTGACGATTGCAGTCTTGGGTATATATCCTCTGGTGACACTGAAATGTAATGGTAAGCACGTCGAATGTCAATTTTTGATAGTATTGTCTTGCCTTTTAGGATATACGTAAAGTCTAGAAGTCTAGGGATTGGATAGCGATCAGGCTCTATTATTGCATTTAATCGCCTGTAATCGCCGCATGGTCGCAGCTCCCCGTTCTTCTTCTTTACTACGTGAAGTGGGTTGGCCCAAGGGCTCGATGAAAGCCTACAGACGCCAAGCTCCACCATCCGCTCGAACTCTTGTTTGGCAGCTTTGTACTTCTGTGGGTTGAGTGGGCGTGGTTTTTCGTAAACAGGTGGTCCACGCGTACAGATCTAATGCACAACATTGTGTTTTGGTGTTTCTTTGAATGAATCTGGCTTTGTTAAGTCAGGATACTTCGCTAATATTTGATGATACGGATCTGTTGTGTTGATTGCTCTAATAGTGTCAATAGTGTCGGTTGGGTTTTCTTGGCGATTTTCGTGATGTTGTCGACCAACTTGCGACCGTGTAAATCAACGATTAATTGATTTTTGGCCAGGAAGTCGGCTCCGATTATTGACCGTTGCACGTCCGCCAAGATGAAGGTCCAGCGCAGTGGGCGTCTGAGACCTAGGTCTAATGTGATTGTTTTTTCACCGAAGGTTTTTATGGGGGTGCCGGTTGTCGCATAGAGTGTATAGTCGGCTGTTTGCGTGTTTTGTTTTTTGCATGCTAACACGGAAACATCTGCACTAGTGTCGATGAGAAAACGCGTTCCGATTGACCTGTCAGTGACACATAAGCGATGTGAAGTCGTATCGGTACCAACGCTCGCCACCGCTGATGCCGATTCTAGTTTACCGACCTCTTTGAACATTGGTTGTCACCGCATTTTTTCGCTGAGTCACCGAATACGAAGTGAAAGAAAGAAGAAAGAAAGAAAAATGGTTTATTCAGCACAATTTAAAAAATTATATACTTTATTATATTAAAGTGGTAGAAACATTTGAAGCCGTTGTCGCCGGGTCGTGCCTTCTGCGATCTAAACTTTCTTGGTTGGCTCTTGACCTAGACTGTGAGCGTTGCCGGTGTCTTGTCTGGCCTTGTTGTTCCCTCCTGGACAGGAGCGGTTCGAAACGTTTGTTCATAGCAGCTATTTCTTGCGAGATAGCTTCTAACTTCTGGCTCATGTTAAGACTTGTAGGTTGGCTTACGTGGAACACCTCGGCTGTTGGTCTGGCCGTTTCTATTATTTTATCGGCAATTTGTGCCACGTCGTTGAGCTCTACGTTATTGCATGCGGCTGTGACTGCTCTCACTGTACTGGGTAGTCGCTTCAGCCACAGTAGTTTGATTGTGTCTTCTGGTATCTTGTTCCTACCTAGCTCTCTCATTTTGCGCAATAGTTGTGATGGTTTTTGGTCACCGAGCTCGATCTCGGTTAGTAGTTTTTGAAGTTGGGTGGTCTCCGACTCTTCGTATGCGCTGATCAGGCGCATTTTTATTGTGTCGTATTTTTTGTGTCGGGTGGGTTCTCGAGAATATCGCTAACCTGGCTTAATTCGTCTCGCCCTAGCTTAGCTATAACTAATTGGTACTTACATGAGTCTCCAGCCTTTTGTGATGTGATGATGGCCTCGAACTGGTGGAACCATAAGCGGGGTTGAGTCGTCCAGAAGTCGGATATGCGTGTCTGAATGGTGACAGCGCTTGCTGCCGGCTCCGTCCGTTGTGGTGTAGCTGGATGTGGTCTGCAGCGGTGACGGCCCTGTCACGCCGGCTGCAGCAGCTCCCATAAGCAGTTTGTATTGTTCCTCCGCGGTGTTGGTGCATTATGTTTCACTTATGCTGATGTTGTTAATAGTTAAAACACGTCGAGTCAACAGTGTGGAGTTTGGTACCACTTGGATTGGATTGCGCTTTCGGTGTTATACAAATCAAACTGCAATTGAATGGTAAGCTCTTTAATAGAGCGCTATATGATCTAAGAACATGCCAAGTTTATTAAGGTACACAGTGCCAGTTGTCTGGTCATTCTTTAAAGAAACATGGACGATGGACGGCTTTTTGTCTTTTGTATGATACAACTTCCTACCAATTATATCTTTACGCAATTTAGGGTGTGTTTTTTTGTAAAACAAGAGGCTCGGCTGTCGATTTCTGCTTCTAGACTGTGAATACATTTCCATTATGTCTTTATCTATTTCATCAGATACAAGCGTAACTGTTAGAACAGAGGTGTATTTAAATTCATCTGGATCGGGGGATTTTTTACGTTCTGTTATAATGGAAAACTCGTGAAGCTTTTTAAAAAAGGTTTTTAATACACACACACAAATAAATTTAGTACAAATGAAAAATGGCAGCGTTACGACCGGGATGGAGTATGGATGAAGACTGGCTGGTGCCGGGATAGGAGAGGTGTACTTATACTTTAACTAATGATGAATGAACAAAAGGGAAGCGCGCGAGTCGGCAGGACAGGGAACATATAAGGGGTATAACAGCCCCCCGGATAAGAGTGAACTTCGGGGTTGCAACTCCGAAGTTAACAAGGGTTTAAGAGATCCTGAGTCTCGGAAGGGATGTAGTGGAAAGAATTTCTATGTCTTCTGACTGAGGCGGTTGACTGACATTACTAGGACGATTGGGATTAGTATGGTTTACAATATGAAAGGGACGAGAGAAATTGCTGCCATAATTCTTACAATAAAAGACGATTTTATATAAAATAAAACAAATTAAAATTACAATGATTACAATACTTAAGATCGGATAATGTGTCCCGTTTGGAATAGCTGAGGGCTGTTCCATTATTTTATTTAACTCCGATAAGTGATCTTTAATTTTCGGGTTTAAGTGCAAGGTATCTAAATTGGTATCTTGTAAGTGAATAGGGGTCACATTAAACGATGTTTTATTCACAAAGAATGAGCTATTTAATATATTAAAATTAGAGTGACTTAATGGTATACTTAAATTATAGACAGAACTTTTAGGTATCAAAATAGTATTTTTGCAGTATGCCGTGCATTGGTTTGGCAGAGTAAGTATACCTGTGCCCTGTATGATGTCTTCTATCAGCTGTAAATCGGCACATTGTATTGTGATTTTGCTGGGTTTTGACTGGGCGTAAAGCCATCTATTGAATTTGAGTTCATGCCAAATATCTGTGGAGCCTTTGATGAACTCTGCATGGCATATTGCAGGTATTTCCGACAGGACATTGGTTAACATTTCGCTTTCGCAGATTGTGTCTGCGGCTACAGAGAATATGTTCATGACGTCACATATGTGGTAAGTATCACTGTAAGCGCGGCAGTTGTCTAGTGAATCTAAAATACAATATTGATTTTTGTCATTGGTCACTGCTATATACTTATTGTTAGGTAAAATTAATCCAAATGATTCGGACTCATTATAAGATATTGGTAAAGGTAAAGCATGATATAAAGTGTATTCCTTTGGGGATACTAGTGGAATCTGTACAATAAAAGTAATTTTATCCGAAGAGTAAAAACACTTCATGTTGATAACATTCAACAATGTATGGATATCGTTCAAACTTAAGCTTAGAGGTAAGTCTACGTTATTGGGTAAGTCGTTATAATGACTTACGAGTTCTCGGTATAATTGCCCGGGTGTTAATATCGCTGGGCTGAGTATGTTTTGACAGCTGAATGAAATGCCGTTTGATAAATCTTCGAGTTGGAACGACAACAGTAAGACAGTGGTTTCCAAACTATTTAGAATGAATTCTAAATTCGTGTTTATTTTATTATATGTAATTTCTTGTGATATATTATTTACTAATACCGAGAGCTCGTCCATAGCATTATTTAAGATAACTTCATTATTTTTTAAAGTTTGTATGGTTTTATTATAAGATTCCAGAGAAGAGGTAGTGACAAGAATATTGTCTTTTAATAATGAAGCTATCCTTTTTTCGTCATTTTGTAACAATGAGATTGCTTTGTCATATTTAAGAGCATCTTCCTCGGTTAAAGTGCCAAACATAGTTTTGAGGATTGAACCGCCAGCACCAATCCAAGCTGACCTACGGCTCCTATCTGGGATGAGATGTTCGAATGCATTAAACGAGTTAACTATATCGCGATGTCTAATGGACAATGGTTCGACAGTATTAAGGCAATCGTCATTATTTATTATGACATCTAATGAACAGAATTGCTTTAAAGTTTGTAATATGGATTCGATATTTTGTATATGTCCAGGGAAATGAGATATGTCATGTGGAATTAGTATATCTAAATGACCGTTCTGAATCTTCAATCTTCCTTCGTAATCGAAGAAGATCCCTGAACTCGAGGTAAGAGGCTGGACAAACTGATTGCCATCAATCATGGTGCTGGAATTAGAAGGGTAAGTTAAAGAGGTAAGTAAATTATTTTACTACGATACTAAATTAATGCTTATCGCAAGTGTGGTATGTATGATTATATTTGTTTTTATAAGTATATTTAATATTAGATTACATTAATTTTAATATGAAATTTTATTGTGATATTAATATTATATTATTTTTTTCAGGTTACTGCTCATCACGTGGGAGTAGGAAGGAGATTGTATTTGCAATTTTAACTTCGTCGTAATGGTGAGTAACATGTCTTCTATTAATTAAGAGAGTTAGGGTATTATTTCCATTTATTTTTATGACTTTAAAGGGCCCTTTCCAGTTTGGTGCTAGGGATTTACCTAGGCGAACGTGATTTTTAAGAAAGACATAGTCGCCTGCTTTGTATGCGACTGGTCTGGTATGTTGGTCATAATATTCTTTAGATTTTTCCTTAGATGAAGAGATATTTTGAATGGCTTTTTGCCTAGAATGTTGAAGTTTATGTTGTAGCATTTTTAAGTATTCATGGTAAGTCGTTTCTGGGTCCGTGTTAAAGAGAGAATCGGGGATAAAGGGTTTGTGCCCAAATAATAGTTCATACGGTGTGAAATTTGTGGTAGTATGAACATTTGTATTATAAGTAAGTATAGCAGTATATACATATCTTGGCCAATTATTAAGGTTCGGATCAACGAAGGATTTTAAGTATTCCTTAAGGGTTGAATGACTTCTTTCTAGAGCTCCCTGTGTTTGCGGATGGTATGGGCTCGACCAGAGCTGTTTTATTTTCAGGAACTTACAGGTTTCCTTAAAAAGTTCTGATGTAAAATTTGTGCCTTGATCCGTAAGGATGGTTTTAGGTATACCGAATAGGCACACAAAGTGAATGAGACAGTCACTGGTTTCTTCTGCAGTGACACTCCGCATAGGGTATGCTGTTGAGAATTTGGTAAGATCATCTTGTACAGTAAGTATGTACTTTAGTCTAGCAGTTCCAGATTCTGGAAGTGGGCCAACGACATCGAGAGCTATGCGCTGAAATGGGCCAGTGGATGTTGTGGTGATTTGCATAGGCGCTCTGTTAGTTTTCCTAAGGGCTTTGTTGATTTGGCAGGATGGACAGCGCCGTACATAATCTTCTATGTCTGTGCGCATGCCTTTCCAATAATATCTTTCTTGTATACGTTTAAACATCTTGACGGATCCCAGATGTCCAGATATAGGAAGGTCATGATTTTGTTTAAGAATTTGTTTGATTTCGGTTGGAGAAGGATATATAATTGTGTTGTGGTAGATATGAATTTTGATCTCCGAGTTATGGAAAAGATAGGAAAGGATATTATATAATTTAGTAAAAGAGTGTTTCTCAAAGGGGTTCCTCATATCGGATATACCGATTTCATTAGAGTCGTTGAATACGACGAGTTCGTTTCGTATTGTCTTAAGGGTTTGGAAGATTTCAGGATAGGATGCTTCGTCAAAGTGATGTACTTTGGTGAACAATAGGTAATAATTTTTATTACCTAGTTCTACTTTAACGAACGAAAAGAGTTCCCTTTCGGTTTCTTGGATTTTAGTATTAATTACAGAATCATTTAGGATTTCGGAGACATAAGGATTGGATTCGTCTAAGTCAATCGAAGTCGGGACTAGAACTGTTTTGTAGGGACATTTAAGTAGGTTCTCGTTATGTTCGACGATTTCTGTATTAAAGTGTTTGTCTTTGTTGGACATTGCTTTTAGGAAGGTAGGATAGTCGTCTACGGGTGTGTCAGGGTTGTTGCTTGTTGACGGTAAAGGAGAATCAGGTCGGTTATTAGAGTCCGGTATTGGATCTGGAATTATTTGACTCTCTGGAGAATTGATTTGCAAAAGATCAGAGTCAGAAATAAGAAGAAGATCATCTGCAGTTGGGTTTCCTTGGTCGGGATCAGGGTTGATCTCATCAAGGTTAAATGATGCGGGTGATATTGCTAAATCTAAGAGATCTTTATCTAAAGCATTATTGTCTGAATTGTATATAGGATTTACCGGAAATCTAGAGAGAGCATCTGCAGCAGAATTCAATTTTCCTTTTCTGTAGACGATTTCATACTCGTATTCTTCGAGTTTAAGTCTCCATCTTTGCATTTTACTGGATGGATCTTTATGGTTGAAAAGCCATTTAAGGGGTCGATGGTCAGTGACGATTAGGAATTTCCTGCCGTATAGGTATGGGCGAAACGTCTTGCAGCCGAATAGGATGGCAAGGAGTTCCTTTTCCGTGGTGCTATAATTGCATTCGCTTTTATTTAGAGTTCGAGAGGCGTATGCGATGGGTTTGTCTTTACCGATGGGTCCTTGAGATAGCACAGCACCGAGTGCATGATTGGATGCATCGGTTGACAAGGTGAAAGGTTTGGTGAAGTCAGGATAGCAGAGTACTGGTGCGGAAGTAAGTTTCGTTTTAAGGATTTGGAAGGCCAGTTCCTGCTGATTTTGCCATTCGAATGGCGTATCCTTTTTAAGGAGAGTCGTGAGAGGTTTAGACGTTTTAGAGAAGTCAGGGATGAAGCGTCTATAATAAGAGACCAATCCTAGAAAAGATTTGATGTCCTTTGGTGATTTAGGCGTAGGGAATTGAGTCACTGCTTTTATTTTATCAGGATTAGGTTTGACTCCTTCTTCAGTAATGATATGTCCAAGATAAGCCACTTCCCGCCTGAGAAACTCACATTTCTCTGGTTGGAGTTTGAGATTGAATTCTCTCAATCTCTGAAAGATGGTGGTTAGGTTGGTGATGTGGGACTGAAGATCATAGGAGTAGATCACGATGTCATCGAGATATACGAAACAGCGCACACCCTGGAGTCCAGTTAATGCTGTATTCATTAACCTTTGGAAAGTGGAAGGAGCGTTTTTTAAACCAAACGGCATGCGGGTGAATTGGAAGTGTCCTTCTGGGACAGAGAAGGCCGTTTTAGGTGCGTCTTCTTCCTTTATTTGGATCTGATGGAAACCGGAAGTCAAATCAAGTGTGGAGAAGTATTTGCTCTTCCCCAATTGATCAAGAATTTCGGTTATTTGAGGTATTGGATATGTGTCTCCTACAGTGATGTCGTTAAGTTTTCTGTAATCGATTACGATCCGCCATTTCTGTTCACCAGATGCGTCTCGTTTTTTGGGAACAATCCAGATTGGAGAAGACCAAGGTGAAACGGATGGTTTAATTATGCCTTGATCGAGCATTTGATTGATTTGTTTTTGTACTTCTGATTTATGAATTTCAGGGAATCTGTAGGTTTTCGTGTTTACAGGGACATCGGATGTAGTTTTAATTTCATGTTTGAGTGCTTGGGTGAAGGATAGTTTTTCACCAGGTAAGTAGAAGATATCTGAATAGTCGGAACAGATTTCGAAAAGAGATTGAGCTTCTTCATTGTTAAGATGCGATGCTCGCAATTGTTTTAGGACTTCATTGGTTCGTTGGATTGAATCATTAGTATTCCTTTGATGTTTTGATAGGCAGTTAACGTTTACAGGAGTTAAGGTTAAATTTAGGTTTGATTTTAAAGGGATAGGTGTTTCGGAGACATTGGCTATCGTAAGGTTGATGCGATTATTGCTTTTTACGGTTACGAGACAATTTGCTATCAGGAGATCCTTAGAGGGACTTTGGTCTAGGATGAGGCCTGTGTTGATTTCAGGGTTAGAGACGGAGCATTCAATAACAGTTTCGGTACGAGGAGGTATAATGTAAGTAGGTTCATGAAAATGAAGAGATAGTTTTTGATTTTTAATGTATAACGAGTCGATGGAGTAGTCTACAGTACATTTGCAGGATTTAAGAAAGTCGCTACCTAGTATGCCGTCATAAGGTAGGTTGATATTATCTACGACGTGAAATTTGTGGTATGTAGGTTTATAATTTGAATTTAATGAAACGAAATCCAAGTTGAAGTGACCACATGTTTCGGTTGCTTCCTCCGTTGGATCAATGCCTTTTATAATCACAGGTTCCTTAATTAAGGCCTTTTTGAATTTTATGCTACCCTTTTTAATGAGGCTAACTGAAGATCCGGAATCGATAAGAAGGCTTAGTGGAGTATCGGTAATGGATGATTGTACTACTATGTGAGGTAGCATAAGGTTCGAATGATTGTTGGATATTTCGTAAACTTGCAGAGTATTAGGGGTTTGTGATTCGGCGGGTAGAGACGACTGTTCTTTAAGTGAAACAGGGGATGCAGTGGGCTGATTTTCAGCAGATACGGTGAGTATGATCGACTGACTTTTAGTGGAAACAGAGAGCCTATTATCGGCGGAAACATTGGATACGGAGCGCCTATTCGCGGCGGAAACTGCGGGTTCAGTGGGCCTAATTATGGCGGGTTTAGTAGTGGATACAGTGGGCTGATTTTCAGCGGAAACAGTGGGCCTAATAATGGCGGATACAGTGGATACAGTGGGCTGACTCTCAGCGGAAACAGGGGGCCTATTAATGGCGGATACAGTGGATACAGTGGGCTGACTCTCAGCGGAAACAGGGGGCCTATTAATGGCGGATACAGTGGATACAGTGGGCTGACTCTCAGCGGAAACAGGGGGCCTATTTACGGCGGAAATGTTTTTATGTTTGATGCCGGTTGTCGCATTACGTTGTCTCGTACGGCACCTAACCGAGACCTTTATTCGTTTTTTGGGTCGTCCACCTCATCGCGAGAGTCATCTACGATATAGTTCGATTCGTTATTGGATTGAATAAAGTGGACCGGATTTGGTCTGTAAGATTGGCCCGGTGAGTTTACATTTTGGTTTGAGAACCGTTGGTTGTTGTATTGCCGTTTCCGGCAGTTCTCGATACTGTGACCCGGTGTTTTACAGTACCGGCAGAATGTTTGATTTTGGCCTCGAGGTCTGTAATCGTTTCTAGGAACGTTTAGCGATTGTTGAGGTTGAAGTGTATTATTGTAGTATCGGGGTTTGGGAGTTTGACGTTGCATTGTTGCATGAATGGTTCTTTTGTGCAACAAGTTTAATATTTTTTCCTCGGAAACCGCGACGTTTATAGCTTCGTTAAGATTGCTCGGGTTTTTGCTTCGTACTAGGTTTGATAATTGTGGGTTGAGACCAAGCAGAAATGTGTGTAGTGCCAAGTCCTCCATGGCGGCTATGCGACCAATTAACTCCGATTTCTTTTTGTTAGATAGCCCTACTTCGGTTAATAATTTTGAAAGGCACGTTTCAACACGTAACACGAATTGACTCACGGGTTCATTATGGGTTTGACGGCATTCCTGCAGGTCGGTCAAAAGGTGGGCATAATGCTTCCTTTCACCGAATTGGGTTGTTAGAAATGTTTGTAATTGGTCCCATGACTCAAATTCCTTAATGGAACACGCAGTTTCGGCTTTGCCTTCTAGTTGGGCTAAAATAAATTTAAAAAGAATATGTTTCTGTGCCTCGGAGGCTAGACTGATGGCATTTTCACAGTTATTTAGGAAAGAGCTCAGCTTATCCCTTGACCCGTCGAAGGGTTTAATAAACTTAAAAAGCACATTTAATTCCATTTCGATAGTAGTGATGGTAGTTGTCTGCCTAGTTTTCCTCGAGTTCGAAGGGATAGGGCTCAGTAGGATGTCAATTTCCTGTGGACACAACTTGGTTTCGGAATTTTCTTTGTCGTCCTCTACTTTGGGCACTTTAGGCATAATACAGGTACAGTTCGAGACAAGTCTTAAGGTTAAGGACTTATTTTAAAGCAGAGACCAATGACTTACATGCATAGAATGACAACTGCGCACGTGGTTGTTGACTTCATATAGCTGCTTTCAGGAGGCGGCGTCAGGAACAGCGGTGATGAAGAGCGGCGTTTGTCCGGTAGGTTTTTCTTTTTCAGGATATAGCGACGAAGATGTACGGGATTCGGAGACTGGTATCAGAGCTGATCACTGTGATCAGGTAAGTATTTTCAGATGCAGTGGACACGATGGTCGGATGGAGTCTTCACGGGTCGTTAACGCGTGCTGGATGTAGTAAGGTTTGTGTTTTCTTTTTAGTTTTCACTTTTCACTTTTTAGCTTTCACTTTAGGCTTTTGCACTTAACACTCACAAATGAAGGTTTATTTCACTTTTCACAAGCGCGGAGACGTATTCCGTGGATTTCCAAAACGCGGGAAATCCCTTAAGCTGCCACCAATGTTATAATGGAAAACTCGTGAAGCTTTTTAAAAAAGGTTTTTAATACACACACACAAATATATTTAGTACAAATGAAAAATGGCAGCGTTACGACCGGGATGGAGTATGGATGAAGACTGGCTGGTGCCGGGATAGGAGAGGTGTACTTATACTTTAACTAATGATGAATGAACAAAAGGGAAGCGCGCGAGTCGGCAGGACAGGGAACATATAAGGGGTATAACAGTTCACCGACATGATGACGTATTTATCTGATTTACCTGACTGTTTGTAAAACACACAGAACACAAACTATTAACTATATCTCGAACAAGGATTTGTTAAAATAACAAGGATGTTAATTGTTAAAAGAAATTCTTAAACACGAAAAAAGTCACATTCTTATGGGAATCACAACGAAGAATCCGCTTGAAGACTGCTATTCCCACACTGGAATTGCTCAATTCTATTTTGCCAGATGTGGTTTTAAGTAGAGTGACAATTTAATTTTCTTCTATGATTTCATTGAGCAGCTGATTACGACTACGAGATGCCGCACGCACCAACGAGATGGACTTGTATGACCTTGTATGATGATAGGTCAATAAGTTTCTTAGGTGCACCCAAACATGTGACGGTTTCAAAAACCTCCGATGTTACTTTTGTTAGCAATAGTAATGTTTTATTTTCTTTGGTCATCGCGTTGATTATATCATTCCAGTTGTTGTTCGAAGCTCTCATATTTATTTCCATCAAAGGGTTGTGTTTAATAATTGATTTGGCCATGATGTCTTCACAATTTTGTTTTTTCATTTTACAATAAGCATCCAACCAACGTCGCAAACTAACAACTGTTTCTTGGTTGTTGTACAGAAGGTGCGGGGTTGATTATGACTGAAGTGGATATAGGTAGAAAAAGACGAACTGAACTAATAAGACTATAAACAACTTAAAATAACACAATGGGTAGATTCACAACCTATGACGAAAATAACATTTCAGGGCGCGAAAACGATATCAATTATAGCATTACGGTTGCTAGGCGCAGACTGCCATGCCCATTGCGGTGGCGCGCATCGTCCGATTGCTCCCCGCCACCTACTCCTGCGCTCGCCTTGCCACTTCAACACGGCACAGCGCGCGCGGTCGCGCAGGAACAGTATTAGTACTACAATTGAATAAACCGTGTTACCTAATTAACATTACCACGCCCCAGTTGGAGGCTTCAACCGACAAATGTACCGTCAGTAGGTAGCACGGCTATCCGAGCAACGGGACGACGCAGCGACCCAGTGGGAGTTCTTATATCTACCACTCGCACATGACCATCATTGCCCGGAAACACTTTTGATATTATGCCACGGGGCCACATATTACGTGGTTGTTTTCCGTCACTCAACACTACCACATCACCGACCTTTACAGAGTCCGTCGCCGTGGCCCACTTTTGCCGTCTCTTAAGGGTGGGTAGATATTGAGCATTCAGGCCTCGCAGTGCGGCACGTAGCTCCTTATTCGTCCCAACGAAGTTCGTGCCGCAGTCACTCAAAATCGTCGCAGATTGCCCGCGGCGCGCTATTAAGCGACGCAAAGCAAGTATCGCAGAGTCGCTGCTGGGCGATGCAGCCAACTCAAGATGCACGGCGCGTGTCGCGAGACACGTAAACAACACGCCCCAACGTTTCTCCCGGCGCCGTCCAATGGTGACCTGCATGGGACTGAAATAATCGATCCCACAGTTGACGACTGTTTCGTGGTTGGCGTGCAGCGCACGGGCATGGTAGTGCTGCACTAGAAGTCGTGTGATGTGACAGCTACCATCGAGAAACACGGGGTGTCTTTCATCGAAAGACAACTCGGTAGATGCGCCAAGGCGTCCCCTGACACGGAGCAACTCGTCATCGTAGAGCATGGGGTCGAGTTTCATCAAACGGTTCGACTTAGGCAGTGACCGACCAGCTTGCAGCGCGGTCAGCTCTTCAGGAAAGGAGCGCGCCTGAGACTGACTTAGTAGAAGGCGCTCGGCCTCTTGCAACTTCTCCGCTCTAAGCTTGCTTACCCCCATCTTCTGTTTGGATTTGCACGCGTTTATGATAATGAGTACGCGCGCAGTAACGTGAACGGCTCGTGTCCACGTGGAGTAGCGCGTCACGTTGATAAGAGGCTTATATCAAGCTTTTCTTGCAATTCAGGTTTAGACAATTTGTACATCCAAGTAGTTTCCAAGATGTTGGTCCTGTTCTCTAACACGCCAATTAAGGTAAGCATTACATAAATCTATTTTGCTGAACTTCTCACCACCAGGTGCTCATCAACAATTATCTGTGGATTTAAAGTAATTTTGTAATCCCCCCAAAGCCTAACTTTACCATTGGCCTTGACCACAGGTACCACCGGTGTAACATACTCACTACCTTAACTAGAACTCCCTCCCTGACCAGGTTGTCAATTTCCTGATCCACCATTCCTTCAGCGCAAATGGGACTGGCTTAGCCCGACAAAAAACTGGTTTTGCATTCTGCCTGAGGTGTAATGCCACCTGATCACCTTTAATTTCACCAACATTTTTACCTTTAAAGAGTGTAGGGTATTTTTTAACAGCAATTGCAAATTAGATTGCTTACAATTTGTAGTGTGGGGTGGAGCAGAAACATTACCTGCAAGGAGCACTGCCCTCACATCGAGATACTCACGAAATCGCTCCCAAGTAAACAATTTAATTCATTCCCTTCCTAGAAGTGGATACTTGTTACCACTCACCATATATAACTTGAGATTCTGTTGAGTCTCTGTACCAACTGTCGCAGAACATGTAATGTAACCTAAAACAATTAAAAAAGTCTATATACACAATTTTATCTTAGTCATATGTAAAGGTAGATCATGAAAATATTTTTTATATAAATCTGCGTTAATAATAGACACAGCTGACCCACTGTCAAATTCCATCTTAATTTTAAGATTGTTTATAATCGGTTATACCCAAAACCTGCTTTCTTTATTAAAAGAAGTGTTATTTATGTATTCTATTTCCTGATCGACAGCATTTACAGAATCATTAGTCTGAACGGTGACCGGATTTGATGCCGGTCGCATCTATTAATAAAAGTCTTGAAAGATTTAACACCTTCTTTTATTTTTTACTATCAGGCCTCACCGCCATGTGCAATGCAATGCACGCTAGACGCTACACGACTGGGTTGCCAGCCGTAAAATTTGCCTTACATGCTCTAAATATAATTTAGTTTTTTAAATACATTTATTCAATATGTAACACCCTCCACAGCCCAAAAAAAATAAGGTTATTCATTTAACAAAAAACAATTGCAAACAAATTCTAACAATTCTCTTTCATACTTGACTTGTGAATGCGTGTATGCTGATTATCGTGTGCTTGTGGTTTTTTCCAAGGGTTCTGTATTGTAAGCCACCGTAATTTGTATGTGGCTACATCATCCAACTCTTTTTCTAATTCGGCGTCGCCGCCATCTTTGTCAAGAAGGAATTTTTCTATTTCGCTGTCTAGCACAGCCAACTGTGTAGCGAGTTCTTCTAGAAGAATGTATAATGCCTCACCTTCGCGGGTGAATGCGTTGCTTGCATCCAGCAAATTTGCTATTCTCGTGAACTGCGCCCTCGTGGCACGCCGGCTTTTATTTCACGACTCCATATTTTTTTTTGGATTACGGCCAAACAAACCTGCCTCCCTCTTGATTTAGACCCTCACGGTCGCCAGATGACCGGATTTGATGCCGGATGCCGGAGCACTTAATAGCATAATGGTTACCTATGGTTATCTCTACACCTAATACATGTCACCTTTTTAGTATTTTTAGTATATTTTCACTGCACATACACCTGATGTATTTTCTTCACGCGTCCTCCCGCTCTCCATTCCCACTGCGATGTCGAAAGCTTTGTCCAAGGTAAGCTCCCGTTGCTCCAAAAGCCTGTCCTTTTTCTTCATGTTTCTAATTCCACACACAAATTGGTTTCTGAGTGCAGTGTTTAGAAAGCTTCCAAAATGTCACCGTGCTGCCATCTTCCGCAGCTCGGCGATATACTCTTTTACCGTCTCGCCTTCCTTCTGAAGGTGGTTATGAAATTTGTGGTATTCAGCTATCTCCAGTGGTTGAGGATCGAGGTGCATTATTAAAGATTTTACATTTTCCTCATGTGTCAAGAATAAGAAACTAGGAATCTAGCAAGCTAGGAATCTCCTTGGCATTTTTGTGAACTAATTCATTCATAGCTAGCACATACTCCCTCATTTGAGCTTGAAAACTATCATACATCTTAGTCATTAACACGTTGAACGCCATATGAAAAATCAAGTATTTTCATTCAGGCCACGGGGCTCACCGGTGGGCCTTACCTTACTGTTCCATTCCAGCCATGGGAGTCACCGGTGAGCCGCGTGAAAGGTCCAACTTAAACGCCTTCCACAAGCCACAGATTGCAGCTATTATATAAAACGCGTATACTCGTAGAAGTGAGCCGCGTGGCCCTGCAGCCGATCCGGACGGCGTGGTTTTCAAATTCAATATAAACTTGTAGTTTTTTTCCAGGATTATTGCAACGGTGCTAGGGTTGTACTTGACGATACCGTTACAAATATAATTTTGCTTTTATAGCGGTAATAAAACTATAAAATAAGAATATAATATATATTAAATTTTTTTATATTAAAAGTTTTTTATGAATCTGGTTAAAACATGTTAAAGAAAGACAATATGTTAATACTTTTTTCGCCTTTATTTTAGCCTGCTTACTACCGATAATCGGCGCTTTATCTGCATAACATTGGCGACATGTCCTTTGGATTCTTCTTGCCAAACCCTTTTTTTCTTTCCAAGGAATAGTTTTTCCCTTTGGTCGCATAACAGGCACAGCATCTTGGTGGACTTCGCAAAAATGAAGCATTATATACCTCCTAAAATCTAGTATTTGTATGGTTTTTTTGTCACTGAAAGTTAGAGCATTTACCATCACAGTATTTAGGATTAAGTCAACAGCCAGCTTCTTGTACCATTTAACAGATTTTCGGAATGGTGACGAGTATGCTGCCATCTGATCAGATAGGTCTACAGCTCCTTTGGCTTTATTCTAATCAATAATGATCTGTGGTTTCTTGACTACACTCCGCTGACGCTTTGTGGTTTCTTGACTACATTTCGCTGACACTTTTTAAACATGGCAAACCGGTCTGAGTGTTTGGTGGACAAATTGTACACCTCTCTTTTATCTCTCCATTTCTTCTTCTTCTACCTAGCCTTAATCTTGGCTATTACCAGGGTTCGGCTTCCGACTTAGCTTCCTCCACTTTGCCCGATCTTCTACGTCCATTTCAGTCAGGTCGAGGATGACCACGGGACCTAGCCCCAAGAACAGCCATATTCATGCATCTCCGACCAACGTACTCCATAAGGCGGCGCATGATGTGGCCATACCATCGCAGACGACATTCTCGCAGTTTTCGCCCCCACGTCACGAACACCAAGACTACCTCGCATGAATAAGTTGCGTATTCAATCGGATCGCGTTACGCCGCTCATCGACCTCAGCATCTTCATCTTCGTGATGCGAAGCTCCTGGGTGTGTCTGTTTAGTGGCGGCAAACATTCGCCGCCTTATAGGACGACAAGCCGTATGATGCATTTATATATCAGCCCCTTGAGTTTCAGAGGCATTTTGTGGTCGCATACAATGCCCGTTAGCTCACGCCATTTCGCCATCAAGGGCTTGGACATCGTTGACCACGCTGCCAGACAAATGCAGCACGGATCCAAGGTACCTGAACGTTTCGGACTTTGTGATCAGGTCCGAAACTATTCGGATGGTGTTTGATTCCGTGCTGCCACAGCATATGTACTCAGTCTTTGCCACATTTAGTCTCAGACCACTGTTTTCCAGCGTGAACTTCCAACTGTTGACTTTGCGCTCAAAATGGGCTTTGCTCTGATTAACGAGGACAATGTCATCGGCATTCATCATTAGCCATGAAGGCTAATCTTGGATGTTTGCCGCAACTACATCGAGTACCACGTTATACAAAAACGGGCTAAGTTCCGAGCCTTGGTGAACACTAACAGTTATTGGAAAACCATTGGAGTCGCCAACAGCTTTTATCTCTCCATTTCATAGCAGTAATACCATCGTGACTTTCTCTGGAAATGTATTCACCCTTATTGACTTATTTAGTACTCACGACTTTTTGTGGCAAGTGCCTTCTATTTTTTCGGAAAGTGCCCATCAAATGCGGTTCCTTATCAAGCAACCAGTAATACCAGTTATCAGTATAAATGGTGTGCCCTTTATTTAAAAGACCGCCAAGCAAATCCATGACAACCTTTTAAGGAGTGGTATTTTTGGTTTTCCAACTGTGTTATCTCCTCTTGCATCATCAACTCAAAATCTTCAAATTGATTCATTTTTGAAAAACGCAAGCCTTAGCATGGCGTCCGCGGCGCGCGCGCGCGTGTGTGGGCCATAACGTGACCCCGCGGCCCCCGCCAACGGAAAATACATAATCCTTTGTACGAGGCCACGGGACCCACCAGTGGGCCATTTACAATATCTTAAGAACTAGACGGTATATTTCGCTAATTTTTAATTTCTACACATATTGCCGCATAATAGACACTTTGGAATGAAAATTTCAAGTTGATAAAAATTACCGATTCCCTGATTTTGGCTTGGCCCAGATGGCATAGTACGCTTGACCCACCGGTGGGCCGCGTGGCATACAACGTGTTAAATTCAGTTTTTCTTGTAGACGTTGTAAATATAACTGCATACTTAGGGTATCATTCTTGTATTTTCCCTCAAATAATTGTAAAAATAATAATTTTAAAGAATAAATGTCTAATAAATTAATTAACCGTAGTCGTTCCTTACTTAATTTAACATTCGTAATGAAATATTTCCTATATTTTACAAGATTTTTAGTCTTCTGAATACCTGTTGGATATATTTTTTTTTATTTAGTTTTGCTACAATTAACCAGTCTAAACCCTGTGTTATAAGATTGGTCACAGGTCAAGTCTATAATTGGTATATTTGGATTTTGGTTACTGTCACAACTAGTGACAGTAACCAAGCTTGGGGCTTTGACCACCAGCTAATCAAACAGACTTTGATTCTTAACGGCTGTAATATCAAGTTTACAAGCCTCATACTCTGATATTTGTTTGATCGCCTCATACAATTCACGTTCCAAACAGCTAATGCGTTTTAATGCCGTTTCATACTCCGAACTAAACGTATGAAACCCGTCAACAATGAGCTGGAGTTCATACCGGGACTTAATTGTATTCTGTATAAATTCAAGACATCTCCGTTTTTAATTTTTGATTATTACTTATCATATCTAACATTTCCTGGTCATGATCATCCCGCTCGCACATCAGCTGGTCGCATAACTCCTTATCCACCTTTAGTTCGCTCAAAGTTAATTGCAACTTAGTGTCCCGTTGACGGGCGTGCGCGGCGCGGGTCGTCATGTTGATATGGAAACAATAAAATAAAGTAATACAATTAGTTATGCGGCTGTGTCCAAATTCGAGGTTTAGTATGTGTTTTGTGACGTGTATAGGCTGTGAAGTGTAAATAGTGTCACTAAGCTGGAATAATGTAAACCAAAATGCAATTGATGGTATTTTGCAGTATTAATTTACATACAATACCTCTGACAGGATGATAATTCACAATGGTATGTATTCTGTTATTCCGTAAAAGTGTTTATAAATTTCAATAGACAGAATAGCCAAGTTACATAACCTGTCTTGTCTCATAGATTTTCTTAAATAGGTTTTTATCAATTTTAGTTTTGAAAATGATCGTTCAGCACTCGCTGTAGTCACAGGAATTGTAAAGAAATAACATTAATGCAGTGCGTACTTCAGGAAAGCTGCAAGACATAAAATGATTTTTTATTATTAATAAATCAGCAAGGTAATACCCGAAGATTTTTCTATTTCGTCTCTGAAAGTGGATCGAAAACTAAGAATGTATCTGGCAAATGATTCAGATATGTCTTTTTTATATATCTCAACAAATTCTAGAGCTATTTTTAATAGATCAGTATCATTTTAAAGTGGAAGTCTGCAAAAGACTGAAATTTGAAACAATTTCATTCATTGGAAGGAAACGCGATTTCAGTTGGTTTATAATGATGTCCAATACTCGATAAAATATGTTCACTTTGAACAAACTTTCCGGATCTTGGTGACACTCATCTTCGCAAAGCTCATCAAAATGGTGTTTTACCTTCCTCTGGCGAGTTTTAGAAAATTCAGCGGCGTTGACCCACCCCCGTAGGCGGCGTAGGCACATTGGCTACCGATGCAAATCCTGGATGCAGCATTTTGGTGAGTTCCGTCTAAATTAAGCCCATGCCTTTAACGCCTTTACGCTCACGATATGCTTCTGCTTTGCGTTTATCTGTGTTTGTTGTTTTGGAATTTGCCACGTAGTAACTTTGTATACTTTGTCTGTGAACTTGAGTCTATGGAGTGGTCCGCCATGTTGTTGACTGATTAGCACAACTAAGAATTATATTGTAATAATTAGAATTACTATTCTTGTTAATAGGAACTTGTGAAACAATAGCTTTGAATGTTGTTTCTCTTTTCAGGTAAGTAAGTTTGTGATTGTGGATGTTAAAGAATGTTTCGCAAAACTGGTTGTGTAATAACATAAAATTCTCTTTTCAGAGCAACTTAATTTTATAATAGTTTTACTGTTCAACCAAAGATAACGATAAAATAACATATTAAAAAAACAACATTTACACAGCTGTATACCAAGAATAATGGAAAAAATAAGATTCGAGTTCATGGTCAAAGCCAGTGAAGATGTAAAAACAAACATTATTTGTGTAAAATTACATGATAAAATACTACCTAAAAGATTTGTTATCTTTCATACTTTCTGAAAGGCTACATTATAAAGAAGGTATGACAAACGACAGGTCTGGATATCCATGAACCCTGAAATGAAGGTGGTTTATTGTGATGAAGATGGAAATAAACAATTTATGGAATACCTATTGGAAGAACAAATAAAACCAAATATTTCTACAACAGGAATTTCAGACGAATCTCTAGCAAAAAACATGGAAAAGAAAATCCGATTCATCAATTTTTTTTATTTATGGAGAATGGCAGTAATAAAATTTATAGAAAAAAATCAATAGCAAAAATACTAATGTGTCCGTATAGACAAAGAAGTAGTAAAAATAATTAAATTTTTAGGTTATTTATAGAAGACATGTTTATATTGGTACAATTCCATGCATAGAAAGCATACAATAAACGAAGTGCACCCTGTTTATCATTAAATATACACTCGAGAGCAATAAATCCGGGTCACTTAAAGAATCCTAAAAATCTCGGAAACTAAAAATGCTAGGTTAATGCAATAAATCGTATTTAATAGACAATGTAATACACCTTAAATGAAGGTACTAAAACTTCTTAGTTATTGTAAAGTTATATCATAAAAAAATCAAACTTGAAAAAGGGCCACTTTCGAAGATGGAACTACGAAATTACAGCATTTGGTTTTGCTTTTGTTTGTAATCTGTCATTTATGTGGGTACATAAACCATGTTGATAGTGCTCTATATTCATTATTCAAGCTGAAATTATGTCCCTTACGCCTGAAGAATGTACCAGAATACTTACAATGCTGGAAACCGGCCGGAGTCAGCGCGATACAGCCAGGACTGTCGGTGTGTCGCTGTCAACAGTACAAAGAGTTCTCCGACGTTACGAAGAAACTGGTTCTAACCTACGCAGACCAGGAACGGGCAGAACCAGGTGTACCACAGCACGAGAAGACCGATACTTGGTGAACACCATGCTTCGAAATCGCTTTCTCACAGGAACTGAACTCACAAATCAGTTTCGACGCCTTGGAGGAAGTAACCCAAGTGCATGGACAGTAAGACGTCGGCTTGCTGAATCTAACTTAGAACCCCTTAGACCTGCAAACGGCCCTAAACTGGAGCGTGGGCATCGTATTTCAAGACTAAGATATAAGGGCTACGTAAATTGGAGTATTGAAGATTGGTCAAAAGTTATGTTCTCCGACGAATCAAAATTTCTGCTCTACAAGCACGATGGAAGACACAGAGTGTATCGAAGACCAGGGGAAAGATTCAAGCAAGCATGCATCGAAGAAAAAGTAGCCTACGGTGGTGGGTCTGTACTTGTGTGGGCCGGAATTTCTTCTGAAAGTCGCACAGAGCTGGTGATCATAGAAAACGGCTCTTTAACTAGCGTAAGATATGTGGAAGAAATCCTCAATGATCACGTTGGTCCATTTATGGTCAATTTAGGTGAGGATGCTATATTTATGCATGACAATGCCCGACCTCATACAGGTAGGATTGTGAATGACTACCTTCAAGAGATGAACATTACTCGTATGGAGTGGCCAGCGCGCAGCCCGGATATCAACCCGATCGAGCATGCTTGGGACGAGCTAGGCAGATGCGTTAAACAACGAAACCCTCCCCCAATCACGCTTCGTGAGCTCAAAATTGCTCTCACAGAGGAATGGGAGAATATTCCCCAAAATCGTATAAGGAACTTGGTGTACAGCATGCCAAACCGCGTAAACGCAGTAATGGAAGCACGAGGAGGCAATACGAAGTATTAAAATTCAAGAAAATCGTAATAAAGTTCAAAAATTTCATGTTTCCTATTTTTGTTTTAAGGAGAGATCAGCAGTTTTTTTCTTTGTGTAATTTTGTGTTAATAAAATGTATGGTGACTCATATTATTTTAACTTTCATTTAGGGAGTATTACATTGTCTATTAAATACAATTTATTGCATTAACCTATCATTTTTAGTTTCCGAGATTTTTAACATTCTTTAAGTGACCCGGATTCATTGCTCTCGAGTGTAGTTATTGTGTAGGATTCATTAATGATTTCCTTTGACAAATTATGAAAATAAATCGCTTCCCTGCAAGCATCTGCTATGCCCATATATTCAGATTCTGTGCTTAAGAGAGCAACTGTTTTGTGCTTCTTAGCCTCCCATGACACTATACTACTAGCTAATTTGAAACACATGCCTGTGTAAGACCGCCTGTCAGTAATATTGTTTCCCCAATCTGTATCTACATACCCTACAAGTAGCGGCACGTAAGTTTAGCGCTGAGCGAAATGTAGAGGGGATAGCTGGGCATGGGTACAGTCGCGCACGCAATACAATTATAACTTTAATAAAATAATTTAAATGTACTCTTTGTACACTACCGAGTGATTAAGTTTATGGGGCGTAGAAAAAAATATATAATCGAATTTGTCAATTTTTATTTAAGATAATAATTAATAAAACAAGTTTTCTGAACAAGACAAAAAAAATTATACACATTTGTTTATGCCGCCCATCTTCAGTCTGAGTCAGATAATGGTGTCACGCCTTCCATCAAATCATCGTGTGTCACAATATAGCTGTCTCGACAGAGCCTTTTGCTCCTTGAAGGCCCGGACTCAGGGCTGCTCCGGTCATCGTCACTAGCAGCGTGATCATCATCAGAATCTCCAAGGTCATCCTATGATCTATCTGCGTCAACGCGAATAATTAACTCTTCTGTTACCATATCCACGACATGGTCACTCTTTGCATTGTTACATATGAGATTTGGTCCCACCAGAATGGAAGTTCAAAAGCCCAGATGTAAGGTGGGTTTTAAAAATGAAAGTCTGGAGAACCTTGAAATACCCAATTTATTTCTTGTCACCCTATTTATAACAGAAAGAACATTACAACAAAAAGATTAAATCAAATGTTTAAAGTTACATGAAATAATTAACTATACTTAGTTTACTATTATTGGTTTCCGCTAAGGGTTCCAGACATTACTACCCAATACGGGTCAAGCCAGCCAGCCTAAACTTCAGTCGGTAGAACTATGGGCGTGGGGTTGGGATAAACCAGTACGAACAGTACTGGTTTATCCAATTAAAATTTTAAGTTAAGTAAGAAAATATCCCATTACATCAACTACAACCTTTTACAACAACCTACAACCTTCCAATTTAGAAATTTTCAAACAATAATTAGGGGCGCCGGGGATTATAAGAGTCCCGGATCCCTGGACCGACGACGATGGTCCAATTCTTCCA
This sequence comes from Clostera curtula, assembly GCA_905475355.2. Taxonomy (NCBI): domain Eukaryota; kingdom Metazoa; phylum Arthropoda; class Insecta; order Lepidoptera; family Notodontidae; genus Clostera; species Clostera curtula. The sequence continues at coordinate 2,267,446 of FR997816.1, read as the reverse complement.
GTTATCAAAAAGGTTTCGGTCCCGGGGTCCTTTAGTCAGGTGTAGTAGAAGTCTCCGGCCTCTCCGTTGTGCCACCACTGGAGCAAGTCTAGTACATTTAAAAACATGTAAAAGACGAGCTCGAAAAAAAAGCAGAAATGCGTGCGATATAACTACGATACTAAATGAGATGACCGCCGAGAGCAACGCTGAGCTAGTTCACTCACATAACACTAAAAAAAAATTATTAACACCACCAACTAATGATAAATTGGCTAGCCGACTTCTATTAATGAGAAGTGACTTGTTCGCCCCTATATATAAAAAAACCACCTGAAGGCGTTTTCCATCACGCAGCCTACACGCCCGCCATTAAGGCCTCTTAACTCAGGACTCTCATTGAGGTTATACACTTGCCGAGGGTGTATAACCTCCGGACTGCACTGCGTCCTAATGTTGGATGTTGTAACACTCCTACAACATCCAACATTAGGACGAATCGGCACTGTGCAATGATGTCTTTGGTGTATCCGTAGCGGCGGTGCCCGCTGCTACTATAAAATTGTTGTAGGCTTTATTAAATCCACCAATGACAACGCCGCCAGTGGCCGAAGTGCAAAGACCATCAAACAATCTTTCGACGGTACCCGAAAAGCAGTTCCTCTATATGTGCACACAGTTGCATCCTGTGTGTCACCGCGACCTGCTAACACCACAAACACCTAAATGACACGGCGCTAGTACCGTGGCATTTACCCATGGTAAAAACTGCCGTGCCAAGGCATTTACAGCCTTCAGAGGTCATTTCGACACTATTAATAATGGTTAATAAAAATAAAATAAAAACGCCTTTTATTCCTTACAAACAAACATAAAAAAGTGATAAGTAAAAGTTGAGTACTATCTAACTAACCTAAGATTTATACATATCTGATACGTTCCTATATATAAGAAAAGCTTTTTACATACAAACTTTAAAATAATGGTTAAATAAAGTTAATTTTAAAATTAAATAAAACATGACAAAAGTTAATCCTAGGCGCAAGAGGATTTGAAATCCTTAACATGCCATGTGCCAAGGTTTTTGCCGGAACTACAGCCTTCCAATTCATACACTAAGGGAGAATCCTAATTATATATACATCTCTCGTATTTAGGGGTCAATTTAGCCATAAAGAATTTGGAGGCGTTACTCTGAGGATAAGTCCTCTTCCACACAGTGTTGCTTACCTCAAACTCCGCGTGCCTCCTACCACTATTATAATAACGAGCACTACGTTTATGTGATTTGACGAGTGCGTCCTTTACCTTATCGTAGATATTACTCAGACCCCCTAACTGATTGGCATATGAACTGCGGGAAGCGCAAGCTAGAGTGGGCTGTGCCGCTCTAGCTACTAGGACGGTATCAGTGCCGAAGAAAGACATCTCCACTACTAGTTGCCTCTCTGCCATGTACTAGGAAGAACGGGGTGAAACGAGTAACCTCGTTTGTGGCGGTGTTTATGGCGAACTGGATCTTGGAGATGTTAACATCCCAAGATCGATGGTCGTCTTCCACAAGGATTTATACCGCGGTCATTATGGTACGATTATAGCGCTCCACGGTGTTCATGCTTGGGCAGTAACGAGGAGTGAGGTGAGGTGTACTTGAGGTATTTTGTACTTCTCAAACAATGAACGTAACTCGTTACCAGTGTGTGTGTGAATCACGGACTCACACTGGTCGCAGTGGACTGTATATAGAAAATGGATTGGCAAGCTGGTACGGCGGTACAAGATAACACGGTTATCCTTGGAGAACGTCTCCAATACTCCGGCGTATTACGAAATAGAACGCGAGCAACACAGAACTCACTCACCTTCCCTCTGGAGTGTGCCAACATCTGCAGCTAGTGGTGTCGGTCTTAGATCGCACGGCGGTCAGCAACGTTCACTTAACTTCAGCACACAATTCGCACGAGAATATTGAGAAAGTTATTAAAATGTAATTTTGCTGCACAGAGCAGTATGCCGTACACGCCAACGGTGAAAAACAACAGACAATCGCCTTTCAATTGATTTTTTCATGACCAACGCGATTTTGAATACTGGCCACCCATTGGTCAAGGAGCAAGCCTATGCCGCATCACGTCATATTCAAAAACACGCCGGAATACGGAACATTCCCCCCACCGAAACCAGCTTGATGGTTTCCAGAAAATAAAAGGATAGGCAGTAGAAGAAATATATAATGGAACTAGGAAAATTAACTTATATGTTACGTATGAAAATATGGTAGAAGAGAGTTTAATTGATATAAGGAAGAGGACTCAGTTTATTAACTGGTCGCTTCAAGACATTCTTTTGTGTACGTATAGTGACACAACGGATGATGCCATCACTACCGGGATGAACTGCTTCAATACGAGCTAGTGGCCAGTTGCAAGGAGGAGTGTTATCAGTTTTTACGATTACAATATCTCCTACTTTAATTTGGCTGTCTGACTTAAACCACTTAGCACGTTGTTGTAAAGTATTCAAATTCTCTCCCTTCCACCTATTCCAGAATATTTGAGTACATTTTTGCATGTATTGCCAACGTGACAACCTATTAATGGGAACTTCCTCAATATTATACTCTGGAACAGCAGTTATACTTCTGCCTATCAAAAAGTGACCCGCCGTCAAAACGTTATAATCGTCGGGGCTTTCGCTACTCGGTAGAGGGCACAATGGTCTCGAATTTAATATAGCCTCGATCCGACAAAATATCGTAGAGAGTTCCTCAAACGTCAAGGATTTTTCTCCTACAGCTCTAGATAAATGGTATTTTACCGATTTTATACCGGCTTCCCAGAGGCCACCCATATGTGGCGCACTAGGTGGATTAAATTTCCAAATAATCCGTCTACTACTACAACCATCTAAAATCTTGTCTTTCGTTTGACGATCAGAAAGAAAACGTTGGACTTCCTTTATGTGTTTACTTGACGCGATGAAATTAGTACCGCAATCAGAATAAATAAAAGAACAGAGGCCTCTACGAGAGACGAAACGGTCCAAGGCGGCTAAAAAGCAGTCTGCCGACAACGATGACAGTGCCTCCAAATGCACGGCTTTCGTCGAGAAACATACAAATAACGCGAGGTAGGCACGGTCTACCTTAGCATTACGACGCAGACTCTCGCGAACAAAGAATGGCCCGCCTAGGTCTACTCCAGCATGCTCGAAAATGTTGTTCGGCAACAAACGTGATGCCGGTAAGGAAGCCATTTTCGGTTGTAATAAACTAGGCTTATATCTAAAACAAACTTTACATTTTGAAAGTACCGAACGAATAACACGACGCGCAGCTTGAATCCAAAACTGCTGGCTCAATATGCTTTGCAAAGTACGAGGGCCGGCGTGAAGATATTTTATATGAAAATATTCGATTAGTAAAACAGTGAAACTACTACTTTTCGGTATTAGCCGCGGATGTTTAACGTTATAGGGTAACTCCGCGTGAGTTAAGAGACCCCCCACCCTGACGAATCCTTCGTGGTCAAGGAAAGGTGATAACTTCCGTGGAGCGATGACATCTGTTATTTTTGTAACACGGTTACAAACAAATGTTTTTAATTTATATGGTGCTATCTGCAACCACGATAAGACAATTGTAGAGTCTGTAAGTGCGGTAATACGTGATATTTCTATTCTAGTGAAACTATCAAGAACATATTTCAACAACTTACTTAATAACAACGCACCCATAAGTTCAAGCCGGGGTACACTTAAGGGTCGAACGGGCCCTAGCTTTGACTTAGCTGTAATTAAGCGTACCTTTGTCGCGCCACTATCATTGCGACTAATCGCATATAGGCATGCAGCATAACCTCGAGAAGAGGCATCGCAAAAGCCGACTAACTCACATTTCGTTAGGCCTGGCAGTAACAAATGTCGTTCGATCGTCATGTTCGACAAAATTGGCAACTCTGTTACAAACTCACACCACCGCTTACTGATATTTGTCGGTAGTTGATCATCCCAACCTACCCCCTGTTTCCATAAGTCCTGCATGATTTCCTTAGCTATAAATATACATGGCGATATAAAACCCACGGGATCATATATCGAGGCTAGTAGCTTTAGTACGGAACGTTTTGTATGGACGTTGTCAGTCAGATTGACTGAGAAATGGAAACTATCAGTCAACGGAATCCAACGAAGGCCTAAGACTTTCAAGCTATATTCATTATCGTCCTTGATAAAGTTGACTGGACACTCTCTATGTTCCACGGGAACACGTTCTAGTAAGTCCGAGGAATTACTGGCCCACTTTTTCAGGTCGAAACCACCACACTTAAACATAGCAATCAGTTCGTCCTGCAACGTACAGGCTGAGCTTAAACTATCACATGAATATAAAATGTCATCCATGTAAATTCCTTCGCGAACCACCTGCGCGGCCAAAGGGAAACGTTCGCCTTCATCATCGGCCAGACGCAAAAGTGTCTGAATGGCTAAAAACGGCGAGGACTTTAATCCGTATGTAACCGTTTTAAGTTCGTACGTTTGAATCGGTTCATCTGTATTATTACGGTATAAAATGTGCTGATAACAACGATCCGATTCACGTAACAAAATAGCTCGATACATTTTACAAACGTCACTAACTAGACAAAATTGAAACAGTCTGAAATTAAGAATAATGGCTAAAATATCGCGATAGAGTTTCGGCCCAGTCAACAAAATGTCATTTAAAGACACGTTGTTACTGGTCTTAGCCGACGCATCGAACACCACTCTCAATGGAGTTGAAGAGCTGCTAGGACGCAAAACACTGTGATGCGGAATAACGTACCTGCTAGGTGCGTCACCGCGGTAAAGTTCCATGTGGTCTAAAGCCTCATATTCACGCATAAAATCGTTATAAGTGCTTTGTAAAGAAGGTGCACGCATAAGTTTACGTTCTACGTAACGCAAACGTCTTTCTGCAATCACACGAGAATAACCCAAAGGCGGATGTTCTGGCAAGAAAGGTAGTGGTACCACATACCGTCCGTTCGCATCACGAGTGTGATGTTCATTGAAAATGCTTACGGCTAACTCGTCTAAAGGGTTCATAGGAGACTGACACGGCAACTCTTCTATCTCCCAAAATTTACGTAAAATTGTATCTAACGATTCATCCTCTTCAGTTGAAAATGATAAATGAGTGTTTTTTATATTGTCTCTAGACGACTGAAACAATTTGCCACTTACGACAAAGCCAAGAACTGTGTCGATTACCTGAGGAATATCAGATCTGACTGTCAAAGGTTTATCTCTAATTAATTCGCAAACTATATCATTACCTAATAATATATCTAAGCGTGAACGTTTGTGAAATAAAGGATCGGCTAGGCTGAAATTGCTATATTCGTCAATCACGGATGGCGAAAAAGAAACATTAGGCATCTCGGATACCTTCGAAACTATAACCATATCTACTACGAAATAAGATTCATTATGGTTTCGAGATTTAAATGCACATGTTACCATGCCGTAGTTTTTGACGGCTTCACCGCCTAGACCATAAATAGAATATGGACACGGCTTACGTGGAAGACCCAAACGTTGAGCACAGTCCATGGTTATAAACGAGCTTTGAGCTCCAGAGTCAATTACTGCACGGCAGTCCTGACTCTGACCGTAAACATCAGTAACATACATTCGCGCGGTACCTAAGACAACACTGTAGTGCGGGTCTGAAACCGAACCCACGGTCTTCGGTACGCAAGCTGCCGCTTCGCTCACGGAACTAGCGGTTACCAGCGCCTGCTGCGAGCGGTTAAGAGATGGATTAGCGACAATAGACGGCACGGCCGCAGATGTCACCGCATCTCTATGCAACAAATGGTGGTGATACGAATCACAGACGCCACAGTTTACCACACTTTTACAAACACTGGAATCGTGATTAGATTTTAAGCAATTAGTACATAGCTTAAGAGACTTGACACGGTCAAATCGGGCTTCAGGTGACAGTTTACGAAACGATTCACACTTATAAATCATGTGATTTTTACCATCACAATGAGCACAGTTAAAACTATTATTACAGTTTTTAAACTTATTGTTTGAGACAACAGATGTTGCGGTTAGTACTCCTTTCGAAAACGATGGACGTGGTTTATTTGGAGTATAGATTCTTGGCGTCTTACCGACTATTTGCCTGCGTTCCGGCTGCATAGTATTGCCACTCGCGTTAGGAAACGTATGTTCGAGAACTTTGATTTGATTGTTTACGAAACAAATCAATTCTGAAAAAGTAGGTATCAGCTTTTGATCACGACTTTCCTCAAACAATTTTCTCGTAGATGTATCTAACGCGCGCAATGCTAAGTGACAAATTAAGTAATCGCCTAAGTTATCAATATTAAGCGCCTCTATCGCTTTCGTAGAGTTGTCAAAAGTCTCAACAAACGAACTAAGATTGCTAGCGGTACTCTTTGTTAGCTGTGGAAAATTAAGCATTGTCTCTAAATACCTACTGACTAACGCTCTGTCATCTTGGTACTTATTAATCAGACTTTGCCATGCTAGTAAATAGTTTTTTGACGTTATCGAAAACTTTTTGACTATGTTGAGAGCTGGTCCTTTGATACATGACAATAGGTAATGAAATTTGTCAATATTTTCGAAATTACGTTCGTGTACCAATGACGAAAAGGTATCATAAAAGGTTGTCCAATTCTCTAACTGACCGTCAAACTCAAACAATTGTAGTTTAGGTAAAGATGGCCGAACTAGATCGACTTTTTGCGTTGAAGACTTATCCGATATATATTTTAGCGCAATTAACCTACAGGCAGAGTATAAAGTTTCAAAAGAATCCAACTCTTGGGTGGACCATTTCGCATCGGGTTTTATTTGCGACTCGATTTGCATTAACTCTAAAACAGTGCCCTCAAAACGAGTACGAACATCTTCTAATTCCTCAAATTGCGCTAAATACTCTGGAATATTGTCCTTAGATTTACTAATAGTCTTTGAAAAATCGTAAACCCTCTGTAATTTAGAGAACAAATATTCTTTACGGAAAATCAAAGCTTTACGTGATAACTGTAAGTCTGTTGATGTAGCCATTTTAGAATAATATTATGTTTTAAAGTATAACAATGTTTAACTTAGTTACGAATTAATATATCCTTGCAACTGGTTCTAACGTTAGTAATGAAGGAAAATGAAATATTAGATAGAAAGTACGACTTACTATCAGGTGCTGGAATGATATCCGGCTCGAAGGACCAAAAAATGTGTGTGAATCACGGACTCACACTGGTCGCAGTGGACTGTATATAGAAAATGGATTGGCAAGCTGGTACGGCGGTACAAGATAACACGGTTATCCTTGGAGAACGTCTCCAATACTCCGGCGTATTACGAAATAGAACGCGAGCAACACAGAACTCACTCACCTTCCCTCTGGAGTGTGCCAACATCTGCAGCTAGTGGTGTCGGTCTTAGATCGCACGGCGGTCAGCAACGTTCACTTAACTTCAGCACACAATTCGCACGAGAATATTGAGAAAGTTATTAAAATGTAATTTTGCTGCACAGAGCAGTATGCCGTACACGCCAACGGTGAAAAACAACAGACAATCGCCTTTCAATTGATTTTTTCATGACCAACGCGATTTTGAATACTGGCCACCCATTGGTCAAGGAGCAAGCCTATGCCGCATCACGTCATATTCAAAAACACGCCGGAATACGGGAATTGCGTCCCGTTGTCTGCTATAACCGTACGGGGTATCCCGTGTACTGGGAAAACGCCGTCTTCCAGTTTCTGTGCCATAGCCTTAATCACAGCCCTACGCAAAGGAAATAGCAAACAGTAGTTTATTGCTTGGCATAACTCAAACATTCAATGCTTTTCTGACTTGAGTGACCATGACAAATAAGTAGAACCGGATCGACTTTGCTAGATTTCATATCTACCTTAAAATGTTTTAACCATCTTACAAACACCTCTTTGTTCATCCATCCTGATTCTTGTGCAAGATTTCCGGTGGGAGTTTCATCAACTAGTTCGTCTTTCATGTTCTTCCTTGGAAATATCATACATGGCGGAATACATGAACCGATGGCATTTGTACAGCACACTATTGTCACATTCGAACCTCTCTCAGGACTGATGAGACCGACTGGTTCCTGCCTTTGGTGGCCATTTTTTTGTGGTTTCTGGACTGTAGTGAGCCCGGTTTCATCCATATTAAATATTCGGTGAGGCCCCAAATTTTGAGACCTCAAAAATTCTTCATACGTAATACGAAAAAACCTAGGTACTTGTAGTTTATTAAACGCTTGCGCTCTTGTTTAAAATCCTGTAAGGAGTTTCCTTGGGTTTACCAGAAAAAGGTTATTGAACCTTCACACTTTTATTCAAAGTAATATATTACAAACTTTTTGTTACCACACCCGTTTTCTTTGTTTACTACTCGAATAATAATTCCTTCTTGTTCTTCTCCATATCCGTAGTTATTACCTGTCACGCGTTCCAATTTCTTTTTTTTGCCACAATTCACAAACATATATAGAAACATTGACTCATTTTATCATTGGCTTACACTTGCAGCAGAAATGAGTTCAGAAGTGCGCATATAAATGTCCTTATTTCGTCGCAGGAAACCTTCAAGCCATTCATGCCCAGCATCTCTCTTGTCCTTGTCCTTGCTGTATTCAGTACAGTTCTTACATTTGTTGAAGATGGACGTAGAAACAGTTTTAACAGTGATTCTATACCGACGGCAGAAACGACGCGACAGAAGACGGAGATATTGGGTCCACCCAGTTTTGTCACACAGGCTGACTGAAAGCCAGTACATAATTTTGTATCCTAAGTTAAGGCAATGCGGACCCAATTTTTTTAACTTCTTCAGAATGTCCATCAAGTCATTTGATGACTTACTGGCTCTCTTAAACGATGAACTCGTAGCAGATAGAAACGCTGTGCGATATTGCATTTCACCAGAAGAAAAACTCATAATTACATTGAGGTAAGTTTTTTATTAATCAACATATGTATGAAATCAAATTAACTTGTTCAGAAAAGAAATTAAAAAAAAAACATTTTGTTAATCGCAGAATAACTCTAATTCCGATTCACTGCTGACAGTTGGTGCTGGCGAAGGAGTGTGTGTTACTGGCGATCCCATTGCTATAGTATAACCATAATGTGCTAAATTATTAGGCACACTAGATTGCTGCTGTGATTGATAATGTTGAAAGTCTTCAACTTCAAGCTTGATTACGCTGCTCTTGTAACCAATAAATTCTTCGTTGTGGTACCGGGTTACGATAATATTGATTTTCAAATGTCTGATGTTGCGGTCCTTGAAGGACATTTTGGTTTTGCTAGATTAAATTATAAATGGCAATATAGTCTGAAGTCGTCTATATTCCGTTTTTTTTAATCTCTTTAACTAGTGACAAACAAAACAGCTTGTCTTCATCATCATCATCTCCTTTTGGATGTGAAACATTTTTCTGTGCTAAATACTGCTCTAATATGCTTGCAAATCTTTCGTCAGCAGAGCTTATTTTTTGTTTTTTTCTCGGAGTAGATTTAGGACACTTAAAGGCAGAACTTACTCCTACTTCAGCAACTTCATACGAAGCTGATGCATTATCTGCATCGCAACTACTTTCTGTATCGTTGTTGGCTATAGATGCCTGTAGAAATCGTAGTCTAATATAATGAAAATAAGACGAAGTTTTGGAAGCTCCTGATCCCGATTTAACAGTCTTCATTTTCTTCAGCACTCTCATATAATTATCTCTTAGACTCTTCCCTTTCATAGGCAGGGATGACGCTGAAAAATAAAACAGTATTTAGTAATAGTTTATGTTCTTCAGATATTTGGCCACAGGATGTTCACTTGGGACATTAAGCTAATATAATACCACATATATGTATTTACAACTATTTGGAGAAAATGAAGACCCATTGTTATGAGTGAACCAACGAAAGAAAACTGGTATGAAATATCCACGATATTTGAAAATAACTCAAAGTTTCCCCATTGTTTGGGAGCCTTGGACGGGAAACATATAGGGTTAATCCAGCCTGAACACTCAGGTTACATGTATTATAACTACAAAAAATATTTTTCGCTAGTTTCAATGGCGCTAGGTTATGCAAATAGGTGCCTACGGTGAAAACAGTGACTCAGGTATATTCAAGAATTCTGCATTGTACAAAAAGCTGACAGAAAGGTAATTAGATCTACCTGAGCCAAAGGCATTGTTAATACAAAATAGACCGACTGTGTTGCCATATGTGAAAGTGGCTGATGAAGCTTTTGGCATGATGGAGAATTTTGCGGCCATACGGGGGAAGGTCATAAATTATACAAAAAAAAATTAATAACCGTTTGACATTAGCACGATGTACTTTTGTATGTCGAATGTACTTTTGGAATTATGTGCAATAAATGGCGCATTTTACATAGGCCGTTAGATGTTAACATCGGATTTGCAGAAAAGATAGTAAAAGCGATATGTACACTACACAATTATGTCAGAATGAGTGATGGCTACAATTATGACGATACACTGTATACCCCACCACTGGAAAATCTAGCCTCACATTATACCGGGCGTGCTGTGCGGCAGGCGGATAATGTTCGAGTACATTTAACTAATTATTTTATCAACGAGGGAAAAGTTCATTGGCTAGATGGCAATATTTAATTTCTAACACAAACTGATTGTAAATGTAAATAAATTTATGTACTCACATAATAATTTCTTCTTTTCTACATTGTCATCTGCTTCATAGAATATGAGGACGAGTTCTTCCCAAGCCTGTCTCTTTAGGTTCCTATTTGAATAATCGCTATTTGTCATGTCCCAAATCGCAGGACGTTTCTCTATTTCATCTATAAATAATTCCGTATTAAAAGCTTCGGTTTCCATTTTGGACGATATCTGGACGGACTGATACTGAAGAACCCTAAAATACTATCCGCGTCGAAAGCGCGTGCTCAAACTGAACGGAAATATAGAAAACCATTAACCAATGATCTCAAAGCGTGCGTTGACGCGCGCTGACAACAGTCGAGCGCTAGCGCAGCGTTCAACGCGCGCTTTATTAAAACGCGCGTTAGCATGTGTACAGCCTGAATAAAATGTATGTAGTTGTAAACGCGCGTTGAGCGCTTGTCATCTGAACGTATTCTTACTCAATTTCAGTTGAAAATGTTTGCTTGAATCTTCCTAATCCTTTAGAGGATGAATTCAAAGTTTTGTTTATATTGAGAGCATGCCTTTTAAGCGTTTAAGCCTGAGGAACACCGAATGTTTTTGCAGCCGATTCCCAACCCCTATGTTTGGCTTTTATACTTAAAAAACCTTACTCATCGATTCCTGGCTCGAAGACTGCCGGTTATTTTGGTTCAGCGATCTACTGCTGCGCATTTGTATTTGTAACTTGTGTGATGGCACCCCGGACAACTGCAAAGAGTTTAAGAACTCTACGGGATTACTTGTAGTGTCATCGGATGACATAACTGTGTCAATGGGATTGCAAACTTAAGTTTCAAGCCAAGATTTTTTTTTATTTTTTTTCGCAACAGTCTCATTTTGTGGTACTCTTTCACAGAAGCAATTTTCGTCAAGAATATATTGCTGCAGCTTCGGAAAAACTTTTTCAATAAGTTCGTCTTTTGACTCCGCAGCATGACAACATTGCTGTGTGGAAAGAACCATGCCATCTAGGTCGGTGTCTAGGTGGCCTTTTTTTGGTGGCCAATTTCTAGCAATTTTTGAGCATTTGTTCCGGATTCGACATCATAACTGGACTCACATGTTAGTGGTAAGTTAAAGCTTTTCAACTTTAGACAACAGTTATTGAGGCTTTTAGACAGGAGTTTTTTCATTTGCTGCAGTGCCTCTCGATAACGGGTAAAGTCTGTCTAAAATCCCCTGCCAATAACACTACCACACCACCCATCTACTTTCAATTGCTTTAAATGTCTTGTAGAAAGCGATCAAGCGCCTCAATAGTGCGTCTGTGTGACATAGTCCACTCGTCCCAAGCGATCAGCTTAGATTGTTGCAACGGGGCGCCGCGGGCACTGCTCTTACTGATGTTGCACGTTGGGGTTTTTTGCTTGACAGATTAGGAGGTGATTTGAAAACCGAATGTGCCGTCCCTCCCCCGCTCACCAATGTTGCAGCGATCCCAGAGGTAGCCATCGATAATGCAACATTACGATACCTTACGAATTTTAAATAGAAACAAATTAAGCAAAAATGCCTGCGCCAAACTCAACTCGTTGTAATATTTTGTTATAAATGTCTTTTTGCTCGGGTATCAGGCGTGGTTCAGTTTCGCTGACCTGAGTATCTAATAAAGCGGTATCGTAACTTAGTTTTTTGATCAAATCGATCGACAAGTATTCGCGGTGTAGGCATACCGAAGTTGGACAATTTCTTACCGGAAATCGTTATTATTTTGTCCTTTATATGTCTCAGTGCTGGAGACGACCAATCCTCCATTTTAAGGGTGGCAGGTTAATCTCCTTAATAATTAATGACCATGCTGAAGCCTCGTGACGTATTCATGTTGCCATCTCATCGAGTAATGTTGTCTCATTTGTTTGAGCATATCTGTGGAGTGGGTTGCAGTTAATATTCATCAGTTGTGGAGAGGGGAGAGCTATCAGTGGCTTACCGACGAGAAAATGCCCTGAAGTCAAGGGTTGGAAATCATTGGGTTCTGACGCCATGGGTAATAAAGGTCGGGAGTTCAATATTGCTTCTATCTGTGCAAATAGGGTGGAAAGTTCCTCATATGTTAAATGCCTATTTTCTAATATTATTTTTGAATGGAATTTTACATACCAAAATTTAGTGAATAGGGGGGTATAAAGGAAAATTAGACCCTCTGCTAGATGCTGCGGGCAGCGGCTGGATGCGTCAGGCCGAGGACAGGGCGCTATGGCGCTCTTTAGGGGAGGCCTATGTCCAGCAGTGGACTAATGTGGGCTGATGATGATGATGATGAAAGGAAAATTTGATACCTTCAGTACAACAAAATTCATTACCTTACCTTTGTTTTCTATTAAACATGTTTTTGTCGCCTTATCACAAAATAATATACTAGGCTTAGAACGGCGTGAAATAAACCTCCTAAGTGCCAGCAGAAATGCTTCAGAACTTACGATTTCTAAGTGTAGCCTTGGTTGTAAAACACACAAATAAACACATTATATTAATTACCTATTTTACAACCGCGGCCTTTCCTACCCGTTATAAAATAAAGACCTGCCAAATCTACTTCAGATGATTCAAACGGCGTTCCCGTATGTATACGCTGTTTGGGTAAATGACCCATAATAGGCACAATAGACTTAATCTATACAATGATAAACTACGCTTCGAACCAACTTTCTTGCATTAACTATCCAAAATATTTCCCTTACTGTTGATAACAATAACTGTTGTCCAGCATGAAACAACTTGCTGTGTAACTGTTCCAAAATTAGCCGGGATAACCGGTGATTGGAATCTAACAGCAAGGGATGTTTTATTTCATTCGAGAGAGATGCATTACGAATGCGTCCCCCAACTCGCATTACCATATAACTAGGGCCCATTAAGGGACAAGAGATAGGCTGGTTTTACAGTCACGCCGCTAGACGCGCCGTTGGAACGCGCGCTGTCCAACAGCGCGCGTTTGAACAGCGGTGCACCATAAAACGACATTAGTACGGCGCGTTTCGCTGCTGTGAGACAGTCGTGTACAAACAGATACAAAATGAACGGCAATGCGGTTAGAGTACTGGCTATTTACTTTTTATGGAAAAAAAGGCAACAAAAACGTCGAAGAACAGTAGGTGTTGATCCTTATAACGCTACAAGGTTACTGAGAGGCGAACACGTAACATCTTTCTCTGATTTACGAGAAAATAGTTATAAATTTTATAAATATTTTCGCCTATCAACCAGCAGTTTCGACGAATTACTGTGCAAGTTAGAGTTTTCTTTACGAAGATCCAGCATACGTCGCATCCCCATAGCTCCAGTGGAAAAATTGGCGATTACTCTAAGGTAAGTGAAATAAAAGAGTAGGTTTTGTAATAAATGATAATATTTGTTTGGCTTATTTTAATCACAGTCGTATTTTAATTACAACCTAACACACTTATTCATAAATGCTGATTAAACCTATTTTAGTTAAAATGGTCTTAAAATCGGAATCTTCTCTTTCATTTTGCAAATGTAGAAAAGAAACAAAACACTTGTAAAACCTATATTAATCTCACTCGTTTTTAATGAATAAGGGCATTATTTTAAATCACAGTGTTATTATAATCATTGACTTATTTTAAATCACAGTCTTATTTTAATCATAATCTTATTTTAAATCACAGTCTTATTTTAATCATAATCTTATTTTAAATCACAGTCTAATTTTAATCATAATCTTATTTTAAATCACAGTCTTATTTTAATCATAATCTTATTTTAAATCACAGTCTTATTTTAATCACAGTCTCATTTGAATCATAGTCTCATTTTAATCAGTCTTACTTTGTAGCTAAAAATTGACAAGTACTTGTGAGGTTCACTGGTGTGTGTAGTTAGAAGGAACACCGAATGATTTGTTGGTGTGTCTATGTCAAAGTATTGTGACAAGTTAGTGTGCCTGCTATCTTGACGTCAAGCTAGCAGGCACACGAAGCCTGGCAACCTGACAACTTTGCCCTTTCGGAGCGGCATTGCCTCCCAGGCAGTAGCATTTTGATTTTTGCGAAGTAGTAATAAACTTTTTAAAATAAATCTGTAAAAACTAACTAATATCCTTATTGATCCTCATTATCAGGATAATTTGAGTTATTATCGCCAGTCGGCGATACGACATTTGATAATTCTACTGCAGATTCATAAAGCTGCTGTTGAGGTGTAGAGGTGGTAGCATAGGCATAGGTATAATTATGAAGTGGCAATGTTTGAGTTGTGTAATTATAAGTAGAATTTGCGTTCACACTAGAATTAACATTATTTTCTGGTGATGAAAAGCTAGGTGTCGTAGTCGTTGGAGCTGAAATCCCAATAAGTAATTCTAGAACCTTTGCGCGAAACTGCAGCTTTTGATAAGCACTTAAATTACTTAGAATCGGACCAAGAGACTCAAAAAATGACAAATCATCAGGATTGAGGTTGGAAGGGGAAGTATTTTGGTTAAGCAACGTTATTAATTCGTTTTCAAAATTTGATTGTTCTGATTTACGTTTATTCATTCCACTACGTTTATTCCATTTGTTTTGACTATTTTCTGTGTTTTCCTGTGGTCTATGGAGCTGAGATGGAGTACTCAAGTTATTCGCTGATGTGGCTGTTTCAGTCAAATCTTCAGATACGATAGACTGATTATCGCTTAATGATTCTGTAACTTCATTTTCTGAAATACGATCAAGGAATGTCATTTGGTCGAAAAATAGATACTTCTTGTGTTTTGCAGCGCTTCCAGATGGCGTATTTCGCATATTCCCTTTTGTTCTGAAATAATTATCTCTGGCTGATTTCCATCGATGGCGTATTTGTTTATCTGCAATAAAAACGTATTTTTTTAGGTACTTACCTATATACTAAAATCAAATGAAAATACTTTTTGTTTTCAGGTTTTTGGCAACGGGCAGTACTTTCTCCGATTTATCTATCACATACAGAATGGGAATCACTACTGTAGCTAAGATAGTAGATGAAGTTTGTTCGACTATATGGGAAAAACTGCGTCATGAATGTCTACCTGAACCAACTACAGAAATGTGGCAGCGCATAAGTGAAGAATTTCAGTTATATGCAAATTTTCCAAATTGTTGCGGGGCGATAGATGGTAAACACATACGTATAGTAAATCCTGCAGGTGGAGGCTCAATGTTTTATAATTATAAACATTTCTATTCTATCGTCCTTTTGGCAATGTGCGATGCGAATTATTGTTTCACATATATTAACATAGGTTCTTGCGGGAAAAACTCAGACTCTACAATATTTCAAGAGAGTTCACTATTTCAAAAGTTACAGAACAATAGTTTGAGGTTGCCAGGTGTAAAGCATCTGCCGGGCACTAATATAACAGTACCACACATAATAGTTGGTGATGGTGCATTTGGTATATCCAACCATGTGATGAGACCTTATGTGCGATCCAACATGACTCATAAAAAAAAAATATTTAATTACCGCTTAAGTCGTGCTAGACGGTACATAGAGTCGACGTTTGGAATAATGTCCAACAAATTCAGAGTATTCCATACTCCTATGAGTGTCAGTTTTCCTATTGCAAAAAAGATAGTTCAAGCCTGTTGCATATTGCATAATTTTATTAGAGTACGGGATGGCTACAACATTAATCACACATTAACTATAACGGGATTGACTGATCTAATTAACGACCCAGATCATAGATCAGGAAACACATTACGCGATATATTCGCTAATTACTTCGTATCACCCACTGGTAGCGTGTCATGGCAAGATAGATCTGTGTTCTGATTTTATAGTTGACACCTACCGCGAAATTCAAAAATGGAACGAAACGAAACGCAGTAATATCGTCGTGGCTTATTTGATTTACCTACCCAATTAATATTTTTCACTGGGTGACCCGGCAGACGTTGTACTGCCTCAATCGATAAAATTTTCATATTTATTCACCTTTTAAACCTCCTCTGGACTTCCACAAATAAATCATAACCAAAATTAGCCAAATCGGTCCAGCCGTTCTCGATTTTAGCGAGACTAACGAACAGCAATTGATTTATATATTTAAATAGATTAGAATTTCTGAAATTCGCGGGCGGACAAAACGATTTCACTTAATTTTACACTAGGTAATAAGTAGCTAATGTGACTTAATTAAGGTACCAGACTCGTCGGTTACACTTGACAAACGATCTTTAAAGTTAATTTATATCTCTTATTGTGAACTGAACACTAAAAGTGATAGAATGTTTTAATGGAGGATGGAGGATTTCGTTTGTGCAACTAGCGGTAAACATGTATGTAACAAAAAAGATTTTATTAATAAATGTTTCTTACCTAAGTCTGTATTGAAATGTTCACCACACAATTCCTTTCCAATTTCTTCCCAGGCTTTATTTTTTGCGTCCTTATTCTTATAAAAATCATCGGCCGGGTCCCATAAACATCTTCTAATTCGCACTTCGTCAATTACTCGACCCGTATCGATGTGATTCATTTTGTACACAACAGTACCTAACGGGACGTCTCAACGGCGTGAGACTAAAACGCACAATGGCCGTAGAAGCGCACGAGCGGCGCGCGCTTCGACCGCGCCGCGCGAATAGGACGCGTTCAACGAACGGCGCTGCTCAAGCGCGCGAATTTGAAACGCTACTAATACCCCAATACATATCCGAGCGCGCGCGCTCCGACGGCGCTGCCGAAACGCGTGACTGTAAAACCAGCCATAATATTCTACAATTACTATCTAACGGCTTATTATTTCTAAGTTTATAATACTCATCACTAAATGAATCTAATTGCGAGAACTTCCCTAAATGCATCAAACCATTATCTAACTCATCACCTGTTAAATAACTACAGGTAAGTTTATTTTCCTTTGTACTTCTACAATTCAATACAAATCTAAGTATTTAGGCCCATTACACGTTGTCCCTTTTTTTGTTGTCGCTGGGGTAATGCTATATGCATACCACCGCCCCCGGGGGAGAGGTCGGTGATTATGTGGGACTCCCGGGACAGAACCCGTATACCCACTAAAATCCCAGCGGTATATAAAGTTATATAATGGTAAATAAAGTTATTCAAAAAGTAAATAAAAAAAAGATTATTTTTTTTATGTTTAAATACTATACCTTTATTGTGAGAATGTTTGTAAAAAAATAAAAATTATAATATATACCTAGGTGAATCAAAAAATTCTTGGAATCAATATTAAAAAATGCAAAGATTTAAATAATAATATTTTATTTTTCTACATAATCTCCCTCCAATGCAATGCATTTAGAATAACGCGTTTCTAACTTCCTTATTCCTTGTGAAAAAAAATTATTTTCTTGACTCTCGAAAAAGTCCTCTACGGCAGCTATAACCGCGTCATTATCGTGAAATTTTGTTCCACGAATTTCCTCTTTTAATTTTGGAAATAAGTGAAAATCACTTGGGGCTAAGTCCGGAGAATATGGTGGGTGGTCAAGGAGATTGAAGCCAGCACAGCGGATTGCGTTGAGCGCAACTTCCGATCGATGGGCAGGAGCGTTATCTTGAAGGAACAACACGCCCAACGACAGTTTTCCACGACGTTTTTCTTTAATCGCTTCACGCACTTTCGGGATTAAATTTGCATAATAGGGTCCAGTTATCGTCTGGCCTTTTGGCATGTAATCAATAAAAAGGATTCCTTCACTATCCCAGAACACAGAGGCCATAACTTTGCCAGCGGAAGGAGCAACTCGAAATTTCTTAATGGATGGAGAGGATGGTCGTTTCCAAGACATGCTTTGTCTTTTAGTTTCAGGATCAAAATGGTGGACCCACGTTTCATCCATGGTGACAAGACGACGGCAAAAATTATCCGAATCACGCTGGAACATTTCGAGATTACGCTTGGAAATTTCCAAACGTCGCTTTTTGTTTTCGTCGGTTAACATTCGTGGCACCCATCTTGCAGACACTTTTTTGAACCCCAGTGAATCAATTAAAATGGATTGAACGCTACCAAAAGATATCTTTAGGATCTCAGCTATATGTTTTATAGTCATTCTTCTGTCTTCCAAAACCAGATTCTCAACCTTTTTGACATTTTCTTCTGTAACGGAGGTTGAAGGCCGCCCAGAACGCGGGTCATCTTTACAGCTTGATCTACCTCTTTTAAATTCAGCCACCCAGTACGCAACCGTAGAATAGGGTACAGCATCACCCCCTAATGTCTGCTGAATGTCCAAAAAAATTTCCTTCGTAGACATTTTTTTCAAACTGAGATATTTTATCACCGCACGTAACTCACTTTTATCCATAATTTTGACTTTTTAGCAACTCGTTGCACAAAAAAATTTATTACATGCGAACGAACTGACAAAAACAAGTGACAGTCTGCATAAATATAGTGTGATAGACACTCTTTAATTTGAATATCGAACTTGATCCAAAAAGGTTTCATATATATGCACTTCTAAGAACTTTTTGATTCACCCTCGTACATACAAATAGTACTTATATATTCATATAATATATGTAGGGATTTTTAAATTTACACAACTCGAATTGAATTAATTATTATATTCAGACAGAAAAAACAAAATCTAGCACAATCATCCAACAACCGATTCTTCCTCTTCTTTTCCGTCATTGACCTCCTTCTTATCTTTGAATTGCCACAGTAAGAAAACTGCCATACTGGCAAAAATTAGGATGAGTATTCATTCATTATTCCACACGGTCATCCTGTTGTTCATCTGCCCCAGACGAATCATCTTCGGGGCTAATCCACAGCTTCATAAAATCAGCAGAACTTGTGGTATTTATAGGACCCTCGCTACTACCTATTTTCTTCACGATGTTCCGATCTTTTCCTTTGTTTTTAATAACTTCATATGGGCCAAGATATTTTGGGTATAATTTGCTCGCTTGAGAAAATTGTGTCTTTTTGATGGCTACTAAATCGCCTGGCTTGTACACATATGCTTCTTTTCTTTTCTTGTTATAATTTCGTATGTTTTCTTCTTGTATTTTATGTAGACATTCTTTTGCCCTCTCTCTTAATTGTCGTCGTTTATCATTGAATATTTCTGCATTTTCTTCTTGTATCATCTGCATTAAATCGTCTTCCTTATCTCTTATCTTAATACCGAACATCAACTCAAAGGGGGTCATTCCAATGCTTCTTTGATATGATCCATTTAAGGAGCGTTGAACACTAGACACTCTGCGGTACCATTTTGTAGGATCATCAGCACTGACTTTACTAAGTACAGCTATTATAATCTGGTGTATTCGCTCCACTTGACCGTTTCCTCTTGGTTGACCTGTTGTAATCGTATAATGGGCAATATTCTCCTCTGTGCAGTATTTCTGAAAATCGCCTGAAGTAAATGCGGCATTTCCATCGGTGATGATTCGTTCAGGTGATCCAAAGGTTTGCTGTTGTAATCGTTACTTGTCTAAAGTCGTATCGGTAGTAGTATTTTTGACAGGGTAAATCCAAGTAAATTTTGTATAACCATCCACCACTATAAGTAAGGATATACTTGTAGTTCTAGTTAGTTGATGTCAAAGGTCCTAAATGGTCGATGTGGTATGTTGAAAGTGGTACACAACCTTTATCAATCGGGTGTAACAAACCTTCCTTTTTGCCTCTTTTGTGAGATATCAAGATACACTCTACACAATTAGTGATAACTTTCCTAATCTTTTCAGACAAATTTTCTATGTAATAATCTCTCTTAATCAGCTCTTCAGTCTTCTCCACTCCAAAGTGTCCTTTCTCATGGGCCCTTCTGATAATTTCATTCTGCATTCTTTTAGGTACAACAATGTGATTAGACCCAATAATTTCTTTGTAAAGCAAGCCATTCAACAGGATAAAATGTTTGTAAGGTTCTTTTTCAATAACTTTCTTCAGGAGCGCTATGTGCTCATCTTCATTTTGGGCCCTCTTTAGGCGTGCAGTCATTTATGTATTAAAAAGTATGAAACAAGCGGGATATCTGCTAAGAGCATCTGCATGTTTTATTCTTGAAGCTGCTCTGTGCTCAATTTTATAGTTGTATTCTTCTAAAAGCAAAGCCCAGCGAGACACCCTCGGAGGTAATTCTTTTTTATGGAGAGTCATAGTTAGAGCAGAACAATCAGTGATGATAGTAAAATGAATACCCAAAATTTATAACACGGAACTTCTTTACAGCAGTTGCAATAGCCAATATTTCAAGGTAGTAACTGTGATATTTCCTTTCAGCTGGGGTCGTCTTTTTGCTCATATAATGGACTGGATGAAATTGGTTATCATTAGGGCTCCTCTGAAGAAGGACTGCTTCATATCTATCAATACTAGCATCAGTATGCAATTCTGTCTCTAGTTCTGGGTTATAAATACATAACACAGGAGAGCTGCATAGTATTTGCTTAAGTTCTACAAAAGCTTTTTCACATTCTTCACGAAAATAAAAATCTACATCTTTCTTCAACAAATCAGTCACTGGTTTGGCAATAAGGGAATAGTTTCTAATAAATTTTCTAAAATATCCAGTTAAACCAAGGAAGGATTGAATAGCCTTTATGTTAGTGGGTTTTTTAAATTTTGCCACAGAGTTAATCTTATCTTCAGATGGGCGAACTTCATTATTGTGAATTATATAACCAGGATATTGGATTGTTTTCTTCAAAAAATGGCATTTTTTCCAATTAAATTCTAAACCATAGCCTTGACTTCTTTTAAGCACTTTCTCTAATTTCTCTATACCTTCTTCCTCTGTCTTAGCTGGAATGATCAGGTCATCGAGATAAACCAGAACAGTTCCATCCATAATTAGGTACTTAAAGATGTCATTAATAAATCGTTGAAACACAGATGGTGCTGTACATAAGCCGAAGGGCATTTTCGTAAATTCATATTGCCCATTTGGTGTAACAAAAGATGTGTACTTCTGACTGTCATTATGGATGCTAACGTGCAAAAATCCATTTTTTAAATCTAGAGAGTTAAACACCATAGCGTCCTTTAACTTGTCAATTTGATCATCTATAATGGGTAATGGAAATCGTTCTTTAATTACCTTTTTATTCAATCTTCTAAAGTCTATGCACATACGTTGGGATCCATCCTTTTTATTTGCCAGCACTATGGGAGATGCAAAATCTGAATGGATAGATTTAGGAATAATTAAAGAAAGTAAGTCATTTCTTTAATTATTCCTAAATCTATCCATTCAGTGACTTGTTTATTAACAATACCCATTTCTAAGGGTGGAAGGCGCCTGGGGTTTTGGAAAACTGGTTCTTCGTCAGTAAGAATAATATTCAGTTCTACATTGCTTTCTTTCTTCTTTTCATTCGGGTTGTAATCTTTACACATTTTATAAATCTTGTCTTTATACCTTGAACCTTCTATATCATACTGTTCATTGTTTTCTTCCACTAGCAGCGTCAAATGAGCAATCTTTTCCATATAGACACCACTGGGGGTAAAGTTAACTTCAAAGTAATTTAGGATGGGATTTCCAATAATGACATTTACAGGTGTCTCATTATCTTTCACAACATGGAATTTGATGTCAGCACAATAGCCATCAACTTGTATATTTGCAGTAAATGAACCTTCTGTATAAATCTGCTTATCAGCTATTCCAGTTAACATTGTCGCTGATTGTACGTCATAGTCAGTTACTTTATCTTTTATCTTCATAAATTCAGTCTTCGTTATAATATTCCCATCACTTCCAGTGTCTATTAAGGTTGTTATTTCTTCATCATTAATCATAATCTTCTTATATGGAGCTTTCTTTTCTTCAGACCTTTTTTGTATGTTCAGGGTTTTTTTTATTGTTTTATTTTGACATTCTGCAGATTTGTGGCCATAAATGTTACACTTGAAACATTTGACACCTTTAGTGCATGCAGGAGCTTGGTGATCTTGGTCTCCACAGTTAAAACATCTTTTTATATTAAGTGGTTTGCGGCCAAAAAGACTAGGATAAGTTGTTCCATTTGATGAAGTTTTAGGAGTGGTTCTTTTTCTGAAATCACCATAAATATCCAGCTTCTTCCTGAATTCTTTAAGATCTGCAGCACCATACAGTATTACCTTGTTGCATTCAATATCCTGAATACCATCAATGATGTATTCCATGAGCGCAGCATCTTCTACATTTCCATGAAATGCTAATTCTTTCATTGATAAAAAGTATTGCTGAATTGTTTCATCACTTTTCATTTTTTGGGCAGATAACTACTTATGTATAACAGCACTGATTATTTTTGGGCCAAATTCTTCAATGAGTATAGTCCTTCTTTAATATGTAGTGTAATATAATATGTAATATAATATGAGTATAGGCCTTCTTTAATACACTATAGTCCTTGACGCTTCCGAATGATCGTAAGAATAATTTTGCTGTCCCATTCAACAATCGTTTGACATAGATCAGCATCTCCACTTTGTTCCATTTCATGATTTGTGCCACATCTTCAAATTCGGTGATAAAAGTTTCAATTGGATATGTATCGTCGCCAGTGAATATTGTCATAGACTTTTCTAAGTCTTTAAAAGAAAATTCAATGCTAATCTCCGTGTCTTCACTGTCAACAAATTGGGTGTCTTTTTTCGGCGCCATAATCTTGGAATAATCTTTTCTTCAGAATACTCTTTTCGTCTTTATTTATGAAAAATATCGTCTTCCAGCATTCGTAATACGGTAATCATTATTTCTTAAACACGTAAAATTATCGCAAATCAGCCAACAACACATATTCACATTCTCTATTGTTCTTGAACATTTTGACAACAGCAACTTTTCTTTATTCGGAAATTGTACTCGTATTATCTCATTTGAGTGTGAAAATATGTAGATCCCGGACGAGCCCCCAATTTAGATGTAGGGATTTTTAAATTTACACAACTCGAATTGCAATAATTATTATATTCAGACAGAAAAAACCAGATTATAACATCTATTAAATATTGCCCTGAAATAACACTCCCGGACTTAAGTGTCTACACTGCACTGGTATATATAAATTTTCCACATCTTCCTAATATTTAATGTGGATGGTAAATATTTACTAATGACAGATGAGCGACAGTAGTGGGACTCTAACCATTGGAAAGACTCAATGAACTGCTTTACTGATCTGCACTTGTGTAATTTTTTCTCTGAAGTATGGTCTACGCCTCTAATTTCTTTAACGATTGAGCCTGTATTTGCAAAAGTTCGAGAAACTGTTCTTACTCTCTGAACAGTAAAATTTAAAATACGGACAAAGGTTTGTTGGCAAACTCGTAATAATTTGACGCTATCCCTTTCCTTTTTCCCTTTTCTTCCTGTAAATTATGAAGACGATCTATGATATCCCATCTTATAAGTTTCTGATTGGCATCCTTGATTATCTTTTTGGACTCAAATGTGTTACGCAGAAGTTTAATCATGTGACATGCATCTAGAAACACAGTCACTTCGTAGTTGCCTGAAGGGTGTTTGAAATGAGATTTCATGTTTGAGCAATCGTCAATGTTACAACCGAAGTTTTTCATACATGAAATATTGGTTTAACAACCATGAAAAGTCAACGATATCACTTTCACGCCAACTGAATGACATTTTTCTAAAGCAATTTTAAGCAAATTGGCCTTTACTTCAGCTGTCAGACTTGAAATGAAAAGGTAAGCTATGGGTATTTTAAATGATTTGCTTACACCTACTAACGTAATGACATGACATTTGTGTCGTCAGTGTTGCCAAGTCCCATGTCAATTAAACCCTCGTAACGTTTACCAGTCCATATTTTCTGTTGTCGTAATAACATTTTGTCAGCAATTATAGCACCATGTAATAGGTGCTATAATTGCCTTTTTGGCTTTACCTGATTTTTTCTTTCAGTCTATGAAGGGTTCAGCATTTATACTTCTGTCCCAATTGCATAAAGTATTCGGGTGAGGTAGGCCAGTGTCAAAATTTTTTCGGATGTACTTATACGCAGCTGGTGAATAAAGGTGTGATGGGGAATTTTCTGGCACCAGGTGGATATTGAGAAAACGGCCGTTCTTTAAATAAATAGCATTAAATGTGTCTGTAACTTTGTTTAGATGGGTCATGAAGTAATGATTGATCTACTGTTTGACGTTTATTTAATAGACACAGAACATCCTTCAAATTATTGTACTTTTTCTTTAGTCTATTATTTTGTTTTCGTAAGTTCGATATTTTGTGGTTTTTGACTGTTAAAAAGCCTTAAGCAAGCAAGAAGTTCCTTCTTCATAACAACTTTTTTATGCGTATCCAGAATTGAGCTAATACTTGGTGATGAAGTTGGGCTTTTAAGAACTTTAGCAACTCTTGGTTCAATATTTATCGGAAATGAAACAACAATAATAAAAGACGACATAAAATATATTTTTTGTTATTATTTATATCGGCATATCACATTTTAAAATAATAAAAAATAGCATATGGAGGGACAAGGCTAATTACGGAGACGGAGATGGCGGACTGGATAATGGTTGCTCTGGTTTTGCGATCGACGGACGAATGGTCAAGGAATATGGCGGCGGAAATGAATAGGGAAGGGAAGGTGTGTGCTGTCTGTGCAGAGTCAGTGATGTGACATATTCCACTCGAAATCAAAATAAATATGAGTAAGCGTTTGGGTTATTTCAAAACGAGAAAAAAAAGGGCGCGTACAACTCCCCCGGCCTAGAGGTATTCCACTAAAAAAATTAAAATTTAAATTGAAGCGATGTTTAACGAAGCGAAATTATTATAATTGAGTTGTGTATTCTAATTGCGATGAACCACTGCTACTAACATCTCTGAGATTTATTACCAATCGTTATATTTGTTCGTACATAGTTACACCTCTGTCTTTGTTGAGTACGTAATAGGGCAGACACAAGTGAAACGAGGAACGGCTATTGACACACTGGTTTATTGTTCGTTAAGCCGGGTCCAGACATGATTATTTGACCGATGCTATCACCGTATCCAATCACCGTATCCGTATCTGTGTATTGTATCAAGCCCCGTATCAAGTTGTGGACGCCTCCGATTTGCTCCGTATCCGTATCTTCACAATAGTCATGATCGCGTATCAAATTGCCTAGTTCAGTTTCTGCTCTCGATCAAACATGTCGTCGCAGTTGGTTGAAATGTACGAGAATTTAGCAATTTCATGTGTCTGTTTTATTGTCATTCACAACATTCTAAACCAAAACAGAGACGATGGTGGCAAACGGAATTATTTAGAGACAGAAACAGACTTGGAGGAAGAGCTTTGATGAGAGACCTAAGATTTCAACACATAAGTGGTAAATACAAAAACTTCACCCGTATGGCACCGTAATTGCATACACCATGAGACAGGTTTAAATTTCAATTCACAGTATAAGGTGTATTTCTTAATAATTATGGTTTGAAATTTTACTAGAACATGAGTCTCTATCTAAGGTAATAGGAGCATAATTGCAATATTGAGCCAATCAATGTAGTTTTTTTTATACAATATTTATTTCGTCTTGTCTGTATTAGACTTAAAATTAAATATTAATATTAAAAATGTATTTTCCCCTTTTCACTTGAGTGGGCTTAATTGTATTTATTATTCGAGAAGTGTCAATTGTCATCATGTCATCCACTGCTGGAAATATGTAAATACCCTTTGTAGCTGAAAAACATCTCATGAAGCAAAAGGTCACTTTTCCGTCGCTAACCATGTCGTAACTTGAGCAATAAACTTCTTTTCAGTTTGTTTTTTCGTATTCTCATTGTAGAGTAATTCGACAACAACAAAAGAATCTGGTGACATTTATTTTATGCTCACCTGCACAAAATGCACAGGATCCCCTTTTATCTTTCACCACGTGTAGTGCCTGTGTCAAAGTCAAAGTCAAATCATTTATTTTGCATAGGACACAATGGACACTTACAAATTGTCAACATATTAATAAAATTTATACAAAGCAAAGTAATATAGTCTACCACCAGTTCGGAACGCGACCACTGCTGAGAAGAACTGGCAAGAAACTCAGAGGGCTTGTCATTCTTTTCTTGTTTATTACTTTGCGGTCCTATTTAGAATTTAATATATATATATATTACATACAAACTATTCTTGGATTGGATCTGAAAAGCGTCAACTGGAACGTGAATATTAAAACAATACAACATTATTGAAATAAACTAAAACTTCCTTGGTCTAGTGAGCCGACCCCAAACAGCAGCACCTGTTCACGAGTATAACGCATGTGACAGCCATCGATCTCCTCAACCATATTAAAGGGAAGTAACCGACCCGTCACATGTCGCTACCGCTGCTCAGAGTATTTTAGTGAGCGTGACAACTCACCAACCAAAGCCTGATCAGCGGTAAAGAAAAAAAAATTGCTTGAAAATTGCAGTTCCAGCACGACTGCAGTTTCAGATCCAAAGAAAATACATTTATTCGTATGTTCATAGTATTTGAGCTCAAGCAGCTCAATCCCAAGCTACCGGGTCATTTAAATAATCTGTAATACTATAGTAGGCTTTCTTACAAAGTTGAAATTTAATAAGCTTTTTGAATTTATTAATTGGAAGTTCTCTTAACTTCATAGGGATTTTATTGTAGAAGCGAATACATTGACCAACGAAAGAGTTACTAATTCTATGGAGACGAGTAGCATGTAGAACAAGATTACTTTTATTCCTAGTATTATCAGAGTGAGTATCACTTAGTTTGTCGAATTTTACGACATTTTTACGAATGTACATTATGTTTTCGTATATGTATTGTGCAGCTACAGTAAGAATGCCTATCTCTTTAAACTTGTCTTTGAGGGATGTCCTGGGAGCCAGGTTATAAATGGCTCGTACTGCTCGTTTCTGGAGAACAAATATTGTATCTATGTCTGCAGAGCATCCCCAAAGCAATATACCGTAAGACATAATACTGTGAAAGTAACTGAAATAGACAATTCTGGCTGTAGCAACGACACTTAGCTGCCTAATTTTTATAACAGCGTAGGCTGCCGAACTTAATCTGCTTGCCAGTTTAGTTATATGTGGTTTCCACTGTAATTTTGTATCTAAGGTAATACCCAAAAAGACAGTAGAATCCACAGGCTCCAAATCTGCTCCGATTAGTTGAACATTGGTTGCCAAGTGCTTTACATTAGGTGTGGAAAACTTTAAAAATTTTGTTTTTTTGTTATTAAGTAGCAAATTATTAGTATTAAACCAATGCACAACTTTGGACAGTGCATTGTTCACATCGTCATAATCGGTGAGCTGTCTTTTGACCTTAAATAATAGTGAAGTGTCATCTGCGAACAACACAATGTCATGACCATCTTGAGCATAAAATGGTAAGTCGTTAATATAAATAAGGAACAGAAATGGCCCAAGAAAAGAGCCCTGCGGGACACCAATGGTTACAGCAGAGCCTTGAGAACGCTTACCATTGACCTCAACCATCTGGACTCTATTACTCAGGTAGGAGTTGAGCAAGTCAAGAGCTTTACCCCTAACACCATAATGGTGGAGCTTCCTGACAAGAATATTATGTAAACACAGTCAAACGCCTTGGAAAGATCACAGAAAATGCCAAGGGCATCTTTTTTACCCTCCCAGGCCTATCTAATGTCGACAAATTTTTAGTAAACCCAAATTGTTTGAGGTGGAGCAGTTGATTACTGTTAAAGAAAGTTGAAGTTCAAATTAATTAAACACTTGAGTCACAGACAAGAACGAACTAACTGTTTATTACCAAAGAAAACACAGTATTACATACTAGACAGATGGCAGCACTAGTGTGTGACACTGATATTGTCGATACAAAATAACACCCCCACTTATCGCAATATTCAATAAACAATTTTAACCAAAAATTATTCTGTACAAACTATGCCTAGAAGCAACATAAATTTATAATGTTTTGCTGAACATAAACTTTTAGTTAGAATGTCAGCCGGCATGTCAGCTGTTGGCAAATACAGTACTTTAACAATTTTATCTTTTACTAGGTCACGACAAAAATGATATTTGATATCAATATGCTTTGTACGTTTGTGAAAGACTGGATTAGCACACAGCTTCTGTGCGCCCTGGTTATCATTGAATAGCCTGATTGTGTACATCTTATTGGTTATTTCATATTGTAATCTCTTTAGATACAATGCTTCTCTACATGCCTCAGATAGACCTATGTACTCTGATTCAGTGCTAGAGAGAGCTATGCATTTCTGTTTTCTACATTCCCATGATATTACACCGTCAGATAACAAAAAACACATTCCTGTATATGATCTCCAATCTACAGAGTTAGAGGCCCAATCAGCATCTACATAGCCTGTTATTTCTGAGTTACCTTCTTTACAATATTTTATTCCATAACCTTTAGTTCGTTTTAGATATTTTAATACTCTCTTTGCATATTCCCAATGCTCCTTGGTATGGCAATTATTAAATTGACTTAAAAAACTTATACAGTAACTAATGTCTGGCCTAGTTAAGACAGACAGGTACATCAAACTACCGATTAGTTGTTGATATGGCACATGACTACTTACACCTACTTGACCTTTATTTATATTTAGTTTGACCTCCATTGGAGTATCAACAGTCTTACAATCACTTAAATTAAATTTGCTCAAAAGTTGATCAATATAAGTTTCCTGACTCAGAGTTACATATCCTTTATCTTTATTGAAGATTACATTCATTCCAAGACATTGTCTAACTTCACCTAAGTCCTTAATGCTAAACTTATTAGATAAAATCTGTTTCAAGTTCTCGGTTTCAATTTTATCATTGGAAAATATAAAGAAATCGTCAACATAGACTGTTACAATTGTCTTACATTTGTTAATATCCTTTATATACATACATGGCTCTACTTTTGACCTTGTGTAACCATTACTGATCAAACAACTATCAACCTTTTTATTCCAGGCTCTAGAGGCCTGCTTGAGTCCATAAATAGCCTTTTTAAGTTTTAATACTTTACAAACTGAATTATTACTATTATAACAATCTGGCATTTTCATGTAAATGGTTTCCTCTAAATCACCATTCAAAAACGCAGTTTTTACATCTAGATGGTTAACTTCTAATCCTAACTTTACAGACAATGCAAATAATAGTCTAAGGGTTGTATGTCTCACTACAGGCGAAAATGTTTCTGTATAGTCTACACCATGACGCACATTGTTTTCACCATCATACTTTTTCCGCAAAACCCACTTGCATTGCACTATAGTACCATCTGTTCGTACATCTACGAGTTCCCACGCACTATATTTCTCGAATGACTGTAACTCATCCTTCCAAGGCTTCTTGCAATGATATCTCACCTGTGAATATGTTGTCATCTTCTATACAAGCATTTGCAAATCCATATCTGTCTGGCTGCTGCCTACGCCGAGAACTCCTTATTATGTTGCCATTGGTGAGTATAATGGAGTCTTCACTGTCTGTTGTACTGGACTCAGGGCTATCTAATGTATTATTTTCACAAGGTACATACAGTTCACCGCTGTCATCTGTGTTAAAGCTCTCTTTTTCCGCCACTGGAACCATATTCACCTCATCTGAACAGTTTTCTTGTACCTCCATAACATTCTCTGTCTCTATCTTCTCCAATATTATAACATCTCGACTGGTAGTGATGATATTAGACTTCGGGTTGTAAATCCTGTACCCTTTGACATCATTGGAATAGCCGACAAGGATACATTTTTCAGACTTTCTGTCCCATTTTAATCTCTTTTGTTTCGGCACATGTACCATGACTGTACTACCGAACACACGTAAATGACTTACATCAGGTTTTCTGCCTGTCCATATCTCGAAAGGAGTTTTATAATTTAATGATGTAGCCACAGTCCTATTCTGTAAGTACACTGCAGTGTGTGCTGCCTCTGCCCAAAACCTTTTCTTGAGACCTGCATCAAATAGTAGACACTTGGCTTTCTCAACGATAGTCCGGTTGAATCGTTCCGAGAGACCATTCTGCTCAGGTGTGTATGGGTTTGTTTTGTGATGTACTATCCCATGTGTCTTCAAAAAATCATTAAACTTGTTATTGCAGAATTCTGTCCCATTGAAACTTCTCAAGATCTTTATGCTGCGATTAAGTTGATTCTCAACCTCTGCTCTATACTGTTGAAAACATGTTAATGCCTCATCTTTAGTTTTCAAAAAATGAATATAAAATCATCTATTAACAGCATAAAGTATCTAGAACCACCTATAGATCGGTTTTCCATTGGTCCACAGAGATCAGTATGCACAATTCGCAGCAACTCAGTACTTCTGCTACCTTCTTTGGGAAAAGGTAACCGGGTCTGCTTGCCTTCACAGCATGCAATACATGATGACTTTGATATATCAGTCTTATTATCAAGTGTCAGTCCCTGTACAGCATCTTGCATCTTGTTCAAATACTGGCTGTTGACATGACCTAGACGTCTATGCCAAACTTCACTGGATACCATCACTGCAGCTGAGGAACAATTTTCAGGCATGTTTAATTTATACACCCCGTTCAACAAGCTCGCTGTAGCCACCAGTACTCCTGCTTGATTAAAAATCTGGCAACCATGATTGTTAAATGAATCTTTGTTTCCTTTTGATATAAGTCGACTAACAGACAGCAGATTGGTAGTCAACTTCGGCACGCACAATACACCTTCTACTGTAATATCGTATTCACAGGCGCACGTCTTCGTCGTAATCTGCACATCTCCAGTACATAATACAGGTACTTTATCTTTATTTGCCAAGACAATTTCCTTTATCATAGGATCCCGCGACACATTTGACAACCATTCTTCGTTCGCGGTAAGATGAACACTCGCCCCGGAGTCAATATACCAATCACTTTTGCAAAATTCACCATTCAGGAACACGGCGCTAAACGCATTACTGCTTGTACGTTCATTTTTATTAGTGTCTGACGAATTTTTGTTCTCAAATGTACACTGGTTGCGGTAATGCCCTGTTTGTTTACATTTATAGAATTTAATGACTTTTGGTTTTGACTTTGAGATTTGGGCGTTGTCTTTGGTCGCAGTGCTACCAACATTCCGGTTCTTCTTATAACTCGCAAACGCGCCACTGAAATTGGAAGCGCTGTTGTCGCCATCGTTTCCGCTTTCCTCCATGTCCAACAACTTTGTTTTAATGGCGTCTGCTGTCAATGGTATGCCGCAATGCTCGATCGCCATTATCATAGGGGAATATTTTTCTGTTAATCCCGCTAATAAAAGCGATGCGACCCACTCATCATTAATGTTAAAACCCGTACCACTCAATATTTGGCTTGTTTCCATGATTTGTGTCACGTATGAAGTCATTGAAACACTATTTTCGAGTCGTATGGAAATCAAACTCCTCAGTAAACTGATTCTCCTCGTGAATCCTGAGTCATCAAATAGGTTCTTCAATTTCTTCCACAGCTCATGAGTTGTTTGTACACTTTTTATGTGCACGTACAGCGACGAGTCTATCGTCAGAATTAGCTTGGCTTTGGTTTTCGCGTCACCTGCTGCTCCTATTTCTTCTGGTACAGTCTCTGTCTTGATGCAATCAGACATTCCCTCAAGAACTAAGAAATTCTCAGCCGCGAAAGCCCACTCACTGTAGTTTTCTCGCCCTTTCAATTTAGGCACACTGACAAGGTAGTTCGTCGTCATTTTTACAATCACAGCGTTAATTACCGTTTATCTCAATCTGCAAAGTCTATTTCCACTAGGAATTTCCAAGAAAATTGCGAGAAAACTTTATAGCTGAGCACATAACCTCAAATTAATTAAACACTTGAGTCACAGACAAGAACGAACTAACTGTTTATTACCAAAGAAAACACAGTATTACATACTAGACAGATGGCAGCACTAGTGTGTGACACTGATATTGTCGATACAAAATAACAGAAGTTTGGGATAAAATAACTTTTTCAAAAATCTTACTTAAAGCTGGCAGCACCGATATAGGCCGAAAGTTTGACGGATCATCGGCGCTGCCAGC
This sequence comes from Clostera curtula, assembly GCA_905475355.2. Taxonomy (NCBI): domain Eukaryota; kingdom Metazoa; phylum Arthropoda; class Insecta; order Lepidoptera; family Notodontidae; genus Clostera; species Clostera curtula. The sequence continues at coordinate 2,234,750 of FR997816.1, read as the reverse complement.
CTTAAATAAGGGTATAACTTTACTGAGTTTCATCTGGTCAAGAAACACTCCACTTACAACACAATTATCACTACATAGTATAAAACAAAGTCGCATTCTTCTGTCCGTCCCTATGTATGCATAAATCTTTAAAACTACGCAACGGATTTTGAAGCGGTTTTTTTTAATAGATAGAGTGATTCAAGGGGAAGGTTTATATGTATAACCCACCCCCGCTTTGCACGGGCGAAGCCGGGGCGGGCCACTAGTTAAAAATAATAGCTAAACTGGGAGCAATGATCTCGATAACAGAAGAAGTTAAATATACTAAATATATAGTATAACTTTAAATATTGAGTTTTCTGGTGCTCGAGTTATCATGCTCACTTTAAGACTCATGGCAGTGGTGGCGTCGTGCGACGGGTCGTTCTCTTCCCTGCAATATGGTTGAGGAGAGCGATGGCTGCCGCATGCGTCATGCTTGTGAACAGGTGCCGTTGCTGGGGGTCGGTTGGCTCGGGCGTTAGAAGGTTAGTATTGTTGATTAGATCTGGCTGATGTTTGGCCCTTTGCGACTATTGCGCGCGTTTGCTCTCACAAACTGTCTTATCACGGCCTTGTACCTAAAAATGGCGATCTAAAAAGAGCAACTACAGAGTTTTTTGCCGGCTCTTCTCTGTAGAACTGCATTCCGAACCGGTGGTAGATGGTAATTTTAAATTTTAAATTAAATATTATTTTGTTGTTTGACATGTCAAAAGAGCTCTAATGAGCCAACTTGATTAAATGAGATTTGAATTCGAATTTGAATACAGATATTCCCCATAAGTCAGGAGTCTTTTTCATATTTAAACTTTTGAAGGCAGTAATAATATCCTTATAAGATACTGGCAAAAACTGAAAAGTATTCTTACATGATGCAACACTCTGTTTTAAGATCGACTCAGCTAAACTCTGAGATGCGTCTAGAGCTTTGGTTGTTAATAAAGGAATATTAGTAAAAAACGATTCGAACTCTGTCGCTACCTCTAAGTCTGACTTCACAGATCGATCATTAATTTTTAAATGAAAATCAGTTGTCTGACCTTTCTTATTACCAGTTTCAGTATTTATTATATTCCAAGTCATTTTTATTTTGTCATCAGCATTTTGCAATCTCCTTTTCAAAAATAAAGCCTTTGCACAAAAACACACTTTTTTAAATGTTTTGGAATACATTTTAACGTATTCTAGGAAAGAAGCACAGTGGTTGTGTTTTTTTTTTGCCATACAATTCAAAAAGCCGTTTCCTACTTTTGTATATACCAGGTGTTGCCCAATCATTAAAAACGACTCGGTCACCGATCGTAGCAGTCTTAGGTATAAACACCCTTTTAAATTCTCTATGGAAACATTTAAAAATCGTATTGTATTGCTCGTTCGGTACGGAATCATTTTGATCAAGCAACACTGGCAGTGTGTCTATAGGATTATTCTTAAAATACTCTATGCGCTTGGAATTTACGGGAATAAAAGTAATGCTTCTCTTTTGCACCGGTAAAAGTTTCATAGGAAATACGGCCAGCTGGCCACAGTGGTCGGAGTCTAAAGCAGTAATTACTGCTTTAGAGGTAGGTGTTATGTTGCAAAAGATATTATCAATGCATGTGGCACTTGTGGCAGTAATCCTAGTGGGTTCAAGAAAAATGATGCACAGGTTGTGAGATTTAAATAACGAAATGAATTTATCAGTTACGGAACATGTTTCGAGTAAGTTAATATCGAAGTCTCCACAGATAACAGAAAACTCCTTGTTATTACAGGCCATTAATGATGCTATATTCTTTCCAATCTCATCACTAAATATAACAATATTTTTTTCATCCCCCCATCTCGGAAAGACTATTTTTGCTCTTCGATATCTGAGTGCAAAAGCCGTTTTTATTCGCTAGAGAATAAAGTATTTTTGCTCTTCGATATCTGAGTGCAAAAGCCGTTTTTATTCGCTAGAGAATAAAGTAAAGTTTATTCTGTAATACTTACCTGTCATAATGTAGTAATTAATACCTAAACTGAAATAAAAGTGTACCTATCTTGTGATTGTAAACGTTTTTTTTTTTGCATTTAGTCATTTCCTCGCTGAGGTGGAATGAAAAGTTACGTGTTGCACTCGAGTGCAAAGATTTTTCACCACGTGCTCTTTTGATTCCCTCGCTAACGTTCAGGGTTCTAATTTTGAATCACTCGCTGCGCTCGTGATTCAATTTTAGAATCCTTCGCTTGCTCGGTCATCAAAATTGAACACGCGGTTAAAAAGCAACTTTGCACTCTTGTATAACAAATAACTATTCTACTGGCTAAATTGACATTACAATTTCTCTTTGATGAGCTCCCAGTACAAGTTGTGGTACCACCAAGCAATGAGGGTGTGGGGGCTGAAGATGGGCGAGCCGGTGAGCATCCATTGACATGACTGTTGCAGGTGTTGCTCATAACCAGCTCAATCATCGCTAGCACATATTCTCTCATCTGTACCTGGGAACTCTCATATTTATTGCACACCGCTAACGTGCCCGTGGCACAATGCCTGTGTCATGAAAAACATACGCCGAAGTGCCGGTGGCACACTGTCTTTGCCATGGGATTTTGGCGCGAAAGCGCGCGCATCGACGCGTTCTTGTCTGTGAATGTTCCTATCCCTGTTTAATAAAGGTACATTTGTATACTTTGTCTCGCTTCTATGCTAAATAATGAACGAAGTAAAGCCAACCAATCACGTTCCATAGTGCAAATGGTAAATTTTAACGATTCAAACTTCATCTGTCAATGACCGACATTCAGTTTCATTCGTGTTTTGACAAAGTGAGTGCGCGTATACGGAAAAAACTCAATCTATACTAATATATAAAGCTGCAGAGTTTGTTTGTTTGTTTGTTTGTTTGAACGCGCTAATCTCAGGAACTACTGGTCCGATTTCAAAAATTCTTTCAGTGTTAGATAGTCCATTTATCGAGGAAGGTTATAGGCTATATTTTATTTTCAAAAGAATTAGGGATCCGTATGAAAATTGCGATTTTGTAACCCAAGGTGTAAAATCGAAAACCTATTTATGCATGCGCTGCAAAAACGATTGACAATAGAACAAAATGAAGTACTACGAGTTTGTAGGTCTTATTAAAATCTACAAAAAAGTCCGCGAGAGCACATATCTAACTATCATAGTTTAGTCACAATAACCACTTTTATATTCATAAAAAAAAATGCATAGAGATAAGCACGGGTTCGAAGTCCACGCGAGCGAAGCCGCGCCCAAAAGCTAGTTAAATATATAAATAGTGATTTAAAGTGAGTGATATTGGACATATTTAAAGGTGAGTTATCTATTATTACATTTATTTAATAATTTCACCATGAAACATAAAATTCACCCGTTTTTAGAGCCGATGCATTTTAGTACATTTGGAGGTTAGCTATGATTGTATATTTTGTGTTTTGTTCATATTTTGATACTTTTTTGGCTGTTTCATAATACTAAATGCTATTACTTAATATGATAATTCAACTAATTACATGCCGTTTTACTAAAAAAAATTTGAAAAATATGTAAAATATGACATAAATAGCCGAACTAAGTCAGTACTGCGCGCGCAGCCAAATTTTAATGACAATTTATTTAATTAAATAAATAATACTATTGTATCTTTTATTTTTTTCCATAATATACACAATTTACACATTGTAAATAAAGCAAAAAAAAACCATATGTTATCGCTTAAATTTTTGAGATATGATTTTTTAAACACAATTAGGTCTCAAAAACACACAATCTGTTTTTTCTATTGTAATAATTCTAAAATGGAGTTAAATAATAATAAACAAAACACTCAATAATATAGCTTTATTCATAATAAACAAAAAAAAACATAAAAATTGTAGGTATTACAATAACAAATTCATGTTTATTTAGTGGTTTTGTTAAATCCGAGCCGGGGGGGGCGACTAGCAGTCGGTTACGAAAATTGCGGGTCACTATGACGTACCACTAATCACGTGATTTTGACATGTGATTTTGACTTAACTTATTTTGAAGATTTTCCAAATCATTTTTTAAACTCTTTGTGTCATTTTTGTATCTTTCTCTCAAGGAATTTAATTTTGATGAATATATATCTAATGTGTCAATTAGTTTCAAACGTTCTTTATTTAGTTTAACATTTTTAATGAAGAATTTATGCTTTTTAACAAGTTTTTGAATTTTGAGTATGCGTTTATTAATCTTAATGTATTTTAATAGTTTGGTTTTACTACATTTGGCAATCCTCCTTGTGTTTGTGTTTGGGGTCTGATCACCAGTCAAATCTATAGTTGTGATGCAGGAATTTGGACCAATATAGGAGTGAAACCTTTATTTGGGGCATTGATCACCAGCTCATCGAAAAGGCTTTGGTTGTTGCATGCAGTGAGATTCAAGTTAGAGGTTTCAAGTTGTTCAATTTTTTTATAAGCACTGTATAGCTCTCTTTCCAAAGAATCTATCCGGGTAAGTGCAGTAATGTATTCCGTACTACACTGATTAAAACCGTCTACAATGAGCTGAAGTTCATCCCGACTTTTTGGCGCCTCGATACATTGAGTAAACAAGCTTGCCATCTCGGTTTTTAATCGCTGATTAGTATTTATTATGTCGAGCATTTCACTTTCACTATCATCTCGTTCACGCATCAGCTGATCGCACAACTCCTTTGTGACCTTTAGTTCGTTCAATGTTTAGACTCCTGCATTTTAGACTCCTGTTGCCTAGCGAGTGCACTGCGGGTCGTCATAGTTGTTTAAATATGTAAATCAAAGTTTAATGCAAAAATTGTGCTACCAAACTGATGTTTCAGTGTTCTACCACGTATTTGTGATGTAAAAGTGAATTGTGATCTATTGATTAAACTACAAAAGTGCAGTTTGCTATAAAATATGCAAGTATTAAAAACAATAACAAACAACCGTTTTTACCTTAACGAGATGACAATGTCCGGAGTGCAGGCAGGCAATTATCACTTTTACGAATTATTGACTAATGTTAACGCAATACTTAAAGTAAATAACATTAAATTAATACTTATAGATACTTATTTAGTGATTTCTATTGGAATTTGATAAAATTTAACAATTTTTAGAATAAAAATATACGGACACAATTTTAACAGCTGTTGCTGGCAGTGTTGCCACAAGCGAAAAAAAAAAAGTGTAGTCCTTTGGACTCTATCTACCTTAGTATCTAAATTCTCTAACCCCCTAAATCGATTAATCAAAAATTCTTTTAGTTGATTAAAGGTAGGAAGATCATCGCTTGGATCTGATGCTACCTTTAATTCCCAAGCCCTTCTAGTAGCCTTGTCCAGTTTTTCCGTTGCAATATGGACAATTAAAAATGATGCAAGATCGATATCGAAACTTTTATTGACTCTAAACAATCGGTAGTTGTACTTAAAAGTTTTTTAATTTCAGGTGCGGATTCTCCTGTTAATGTTCTTTGATTAAATAAACATTTTACAATACCATTTGCTAAAAACCTTTTATTATTATACATGGACTCAAATTTTTCCCAACTTGAACTATAATTTTCAGATGTCACTTTTACATTTTTTAATAACAGTTCCGCTTCCCCGGTTAAATACCCTTTCAGATAATACAATTTTTGTGCATCATCTAGGCTACTATTTTTGTGTATTAACCCCAAGAACAAATCTCTAAAAGTTACCCACTCGTGATATTTACCAGAAAACATTGGTATTTTTACTTCTGGTAACCGAAAGTTATGGAATACTTTGTTACCGCTAATTCCCTGGCTACTGTTACTATCGCCACTAGGTACACGTTTATCTTCTCTGAGTAACTCTTTTAATCCATCGAGCAATCTGCAGCAAGATGTCTTGTTTCGAACATATCTACAGATAATGAATCCTTAACATTGTACAAGTATAATTACCAGTAACAGGCTGGTGGCTGGTCGGAGCGGCTTGTGCCACTTCCGGGACACCAGTCTGAAACTTTTTATTTGAATATATAATTCTTCAACCTCGTCATAAAAACCATCTTTATGATAACTCGAACTATGTAATTCGGATTTTTTAATATCACTAATTATTTTATCGTGCGTATTATTGAAAGTTTGCCATTGTTGTTCTAAACGCGTTTCAATACACGAAACGGTTAGCCTATCTTTTGGGCATTTTTTAAAGTTAATCCAAGACTTTTCTATTTTAATTTTTACATCTTCTTGGATACCGATCAATGAATCCATTTTGGAAACATGATTTATACAAAAACACACAATAAAAATACACAAAAAAAATAACACAAACAATAAAATTTCTAACTACAGCACAATAAACAACTACAGAGAAATAACACAATATTGCAGTAAACTTGTTCTGAACTCAAAGTTCAATTTTCAGCCAAAATTTTACAAATCTTTTAAATGTTCAATTTCTGTATCAAAACGGGCATAGGTTCCCCATCTGACACCACTTCAGATTTAAAAAGGTTGAAAGTACTCACGATTTTTACCAGATACTCACACTGACGACCTCACGTCGCGATGTACTGCACCACACAAGTGGCGCCCTCTGATTGGTTGACCACGAACTGTAGTCCCTCTTCCTTCCTTGCGCCACCCGTCCAGTTGAAGCGGACCGCCCACCAGTGATGCTTCGCCGCTTGAACCACCAACTAATCCAAGAACCTCTCACCTGGTACCCCAATCAAGGGGATGCTCTGGAAAGCGATCCACTGCCCAGTAATGACGCGAAGGATGGCATACTACCACCACCGGAACCACCAAACACTCCCGTACCACACCCGGCTCTCGGAGGACCATGAACAAAGGTCGACTAAGAGAGGGTGGCTAAATTAAACACTGGACTTGTACTAAGCGCGTATAATACTATAATCGCAGTGCTTGCTGCTCACAAAAAATAATGTTATAATCATTTTGACCTAGTCAAACGACGGAGAATCTTTGTAGCGTGATTCAGAAATCGCTGCTCAACTACCAACGCCATCTATCGACGCAGTACTCAACTTATTTCACCTAAAATCACAAATTATACAATATATGGCGCAGTGAACCATTAAAGGTTGCATTAACTCTTTGTCTTCTTTTTTAAACAATGGTTTAATTATTGTTCTTTTTAAGTTGTCCGGAAATATACCACTACTAAAGCATAACATATAATGGTTGACAAAGTGAAAGGTTTGGTGAAGTCAGTTAGCTTTGTTTTAAGGATTTGGAAGGCCAGTTCTTGCTGATTTTATCATTCGACTGGCGTATCCTTTTTAAAGAGAGTCGTAAGAGGTTTGGACGTTTTAGAGAAGTCAGGGATGAAACGTTTGTAATAGGAGACCAATCCTACAAATGATTTGATGTCCTTTGGTGATTTAGGTATAGGGAATTGGGTCACTGCTTTGATTTTATCAGTAATACTCCTTCTTCCAAATAATAATATGAAAATGAAAAATTTATTCATGAAAAAATACAATTGTTTTAGATATAAAAACATACAGTAGTCCTATTTGAGAATATACCTGAACTAGGGCTTATGCAAAGAAGAAATATGCCTGACTTGTGGCTTAGTTTGATTGAGCTCAAAAATGAATCACGTGTCACGGTTGGTAGTTTGTCAGCTAAGTTTTGTTCAAATATGCATTTGAATACCTCATTCTCCGTCATTGAGGAAGGCACTCCTATTACAATAATGCGCGGTTTGCGTTTCTGCGGTTCGTCGACCGTAAGGCTAGTTGTAGCTGGTTTCTGTCCTGATTATAACTCCTCCGTTTCTAGTTTTGCGAACGGCCCGAACTTTAAGCTTCATTTCTTCAGGGCATAAATAAAAGAGCAACTACAGAGTTTCTTGCCGGCTCTTCTCTGTAGAGGTGCATTCCGAACCGGTGGTAGATAGTAAATAATTAATTTTAAATGGTAAATTTTAAATTTTATTTTTTGTTTGACCTATTTGTTCAGCTCTAATGAGCCAACTTGATTAAATGAGTTTTGATTTTGATTTTGTTACTGCTTCGGACTGGTCAGGAGTTGGAACACGATGCTGGTCGTCACTGATTCAACGTTTGTTTGTTTTGTTAGATCGGCACACGCGTGAATTATTATTGATTTGGTCTATCTCGACTCACGAGGAGGAGAAAAATGTTTTTTATTTTATTTTTTGGCGCAGCAACGTTGGCGATGAGTTCTAAGTTCGTTCAAGTTTTTTTTTGAAGTCTCGCTCACCCGCGCCACGCTTAGACAGGAGCGCACGCAGCGCATTATCTATGGAATTGTGCGTGCAAGGTTCATAGTTTGAAAGTGTCCGGGGGTGTATTTAGCTAGAGGTAATGAATAACTAAAGAGTGTTCAGTGAGGAAAGGTATTTAATTACCTTACAGAGATTACATTAAGAGCACGATTATTACAAGTACGTGACTTGACCAGGCGGGCGTATGCAAGCTACGGCGGAACCGCGGGGTATTGCTTGGTCAGCAATTTACCCATACATGTGTCCCTACAGTACACCCTTCCTAAAATTTTGTGCATAAAATTTTAAAGCACATAAAAATATATCAACATAGGTACTACTTTCAAAGTTACATTTGTACACGATCAGTCAGTGCCCAAAAACATATCAACACATTAACAAATCCACCTGCTCGAAACGCTACCACTGCTGATTCGCCGTAACAACGCGCTGGCCAAGTTCATATTACATTACACAGAAATCGCAATACAACCATTGCTGTTAGTTATAACAAATGCATACTAAGAATTAAACGGCAAGTTAAACAATTCTAACACAATACAGGTCCGTATTCAGTACGTTACAATTTAGTGTCGCTAGTATGACCTAGATGGCGCGAGGAGGTTAGGACTCAAATAAGGAAGAGATATATGGATAGGAAGCCAAAACAGGATATGTTTCTCCTACAGTGATATCGTTAAGTTTTCTGTAATTTATTACGATCCGCCATTTCTGTTCACCAGATGCGTCACGTTTTTTTTTTTTGGAACTATCCTAATTGGAGAAGACCAAGTGTTTATTATTCTAATAAATAGATAGGTATGCTATTTCTATTTCATTATCTGTCTCGCTCTCTTCGTTCCCGGTCTTTGAACAATCCAGACGTGTTTTGTGGTGCTCCGTTAGTGATAAAAATTGTGAACTTATTAAAATAAAATAAGTGTTTTGAACCAGTGCATTTTTAATCAGACTATATTACCCGTGTATTCAAGCAAGTACATTCAATATCAAACAAGAAAATGGTCCTTCGTCGCCTTGAAAAACTGCTCGGAGCGTGAACAAGATCGCCATTTTGTTTTATCATTTGTGCTTCAAGGAGATCGTCACGCGATACCGGCCGTGCCACGGACAGTCAATTCATTCGTTCATCTTTCTTGTGCTGCACTCTGGGGGCGGGAAGAAGCATCTACAAGTTGAACCTACACAGCGACATCTACATTTTGTTTTATTAACTACGAGACGTCTACATTATCGTCACCAACACCGCTTCGGGGCGCACACGCCAACTACAGTGACTGCTACCTACAACAACCACGCGGCGCATACGCCACCCTACCTACCATACTTACCTGCCATCCCACTGGCATATTTCTCGGCGCACACGCCAATTTGGAACATTTACTACTTCGCGGCGCATACGCCATCTATCGACAGCAGTGTGCAACTGCTCCATTCATTCCATACTGTTTTATCGACATTGACGTTTACGTCATTCATAGGTCTTAAGGGCCCTGTAGACGGTCAAATTTGTTTGTCGAATTTGTTTGTCAAACTTCATGTTTTCATCAAACAAAAGCGCATACGATCAAACCAATAGATCAAATAAATTTGCCCATATTTCAGTTTTCTCCTTGACGTTCGTGTGTTGTTATCATCTTCTGTCGTATATAACAATGAGTGATAATACAGATAAGGCGTTTTTGGCATTGACACTAGCACTATGTATGAAGAAAAAGAAAAAAGGTCGTCGATGGTCTAGAGAATGGTTGAAATTACGGGATAAATATACGCACGAAAATTTGTTACGGGAAATAGTGCTCACAGAACCAAATGACTATGCAAACTTCCTGCGCATGGACCATAAAACATTTGAAGATTTATTAACATTGCTAAGTCCTTGCATAGCAAAACAAGATACCGTTATGCGTAAATCTATACCAGCTTCTCAAAGATTATCTATAACCTTGAGGTACCTGGCTAGTGGCGCCGATTTTGAAGACCTAAAATTTCAAGCCTGCATTGCACCTCGTACACTCAGCGGCATTATCATTGAAACTTGTGAGGCAATAAATGAAAAATTAAGCAATATTCAGGTAAGATTTTTATTTCAAAATTACAAAATATATAATTTAAAGAGAATAAAAATTGTTTATAAATTTGGCTGCTGTATCATCTTCAGTTTCTGTATTATTTTCATTTGTTTGCGAGTCTGAAATATGAATCACCACAGGTTGCTCCGTATTGGACAGATATGATTGTTCAGATGAAGTGTGTGAAATAGGAGATGGGGTGTACGGAGTAGGTGATGGAGTGTTCCAAGCGAGTGCTGGCTGAGACGGATTAATAACTACCGAATGTCTATGAAGGTTTCCTTCTTCTCCTTCAAAGAGTATTTCGTTTATAAATTTTTCTGCCAGTCTTCTTTGTTCTCCAGACATGCGCTCTAGCTTAAAGGCCCAGTTTCTTGCCATCACCTGATATTCATTTTCAGGTTTTTTGAAATGATCCCTGGCTACTGTCAACAAGTCATGTTGCAAGTCCTCCTTTTTCTTCTTTTTTATTTGTACAGGTTCTGCTGAAGGTGGCAAAGGTGATTGTGTTGATGTTGATAGTTTTGACGATTCCTAGAAACCAAAACAATAAATATAAACATATTACATAATAATAATAATACATAATAATAAACATATTACATAATAATAATAAGTATTTTTATGTTTCAGATACCCAAAACACAAGAAAGTTGGAAAATATTGGCACGACAATTTGGAAATTCATGGAACTTTGATAATTGCATCGGAGCTGTAGACGGAAAGCATATCACTTTACAAAAACCTGAGCATTCCGGTTCCTATTATTATAATTATAAGGGAACACACAGCATAGTGCTTATGGCCATAGCTAATGCAAATTATGAATTTATCATGATTGATGTCGGTACAAATGGTAGAGTGTCAGATGGAGGAGTACTTAAAAATACAAAATTTTGGAATATGTTTGAGAACAACCAGTTGCAGATTCCAGAGCCACAGGAATTGCCAAACTTTAATAAAAAAATGCCATTTGTATTTGTAGGCGATGAAGCTTTCCAGCTTCTTCCAAATTTTATGAAGCCCTACAATAAGCAGGTTTTAAATGACAACAGAAGGATTTTCAATTATCGTTTATCCCGTGCTCGGCGAATAATTGAAAATGTATTCGGCATTCTTGCGAGTCGTTTTAAGATTCTCCAAAAACCCATCAAATTATGTCCTACAAAAGCTAAAATTGTAGTAATGGCGTGTTGTCATTTACACAATTTACTAATAAAACAAAAAAACTACATTAGGAATGGAGAATTAGACATGGAAGATTGTGTTACAGGGACTGTCATACAAGGATCTTGGAGAAATGAGTCAAATCAATTGTTGAATATCGAACGTACACGGGCTGGAAATAGCGCTACATTAGCAAAAGAAGTGAGAGATGATTTTTGTGAATATTTTAATTCAACGGGTGCTATTCCATGGCAAAACAAATGTTTAGAATAGGTACCTAATCGTATTTGCTGTACTTGTGAAAATAAAAAATATTTATTAATTGGTTAAGTTAAAATATTATTATTGGTTAGGTTAAAATATTATGTTGTACCTATTTGTAACAAGTTGTTTATAAAAATATTCTTTTGAAAATGAATTCTTATTTGAAAATGAAAAAATTACAAATGTTTAGAGTGGGTAACTGTATATGTTGTACTTGTAGAATTAAAATAAAATAAACATTGTTACTATTTACCGTTTGTCCTGTTATTGAACTGATCCCCGATTCTTCCTCCACTTGGTCTTGTAGAAATTCAAGCTCTTTGTAGTACCATAATGAAGGTACATAGAGTTCATCAGTACCAGATCCAGAAAGCATAGATTTCTTCACCTTATTATTTTCACGCTTGAAAGTTGTTCGTAAAATATTAAATTTTTTTTTAACATCTTCGTCAGTGATGTTCCCGCGAGACACTTTCAATAACTCCGTCATTTTTTTGATCGCATTCATTCTCTTGTGTTTATCCATATAGTCTTTTGATTTTATTCTCCACAGCATCGGCATGTCGCGATATACGGAGATAAATTCCAAAAGAAATTCTTTTTCTGACATGTTGCCGTTATTGATTGTCGCAGTTGTGTTCTCCATGGTATCAAGGCAATAACTGAGATCTTATTTGACAAACACCATTGCACACTATCAAACAGGTTTGCCAAACACACCGTCAATCAAAATTTCCATCAAACAGGTCAAACATTTACATTGTTTGACAAACACGTCAAACAAGCTCGCACACTTTCAAAAAATTTGACAAACACGTTTGTCAAACGAATATTTGACAAATAATTTGATCGTTTACAGGGCCCTTTAACATAAGACATTCGTTCAAAAACCACTCACTCACTCTTCTTTTTAACTTGTGTAACATGGCGAAACGCCACGTTTGTTCTACGCTCAAAATATATTAAAATCATATTTAATCTCGGTGTATACACCAAAATTGCAAAGTTGCACAAAGCAACTCTCGGAAACATAGGTGGATTAGTGAAATCTACGAATATTTCACCCACCAGCGAACTTTTGCCACCATGCCTACGCCGGAACAGGCAGCGTCTTTGGATGCTCTGAAGACGCAAAGAAGCACAGCAAAGGGAAAACTAACACGCCTATTCAACTTCGTGCAAAACTACAATTCCCAAGTAAACAACGCCCATGAGCTAAAGGCGCGGCAAGCGGAGATGGAAAAAATCGTCTGCAAATTTGAGGACTTACAAACCGCGATCGAACTGTTGGACGCTGATCCAGAACGAGCTGAAGCTCATGAGCAAGAACGTACTGTTTTCGAAGAAAAATACTTTTCTATCAAAGCGCAAATTGATGCTTTACTAGCGCCTGCAACTACACTGCGATCGTCATTCGGACACGATCCGTGGTGCACGACAATGTGTAACGATACCTGCACTTCCAAGAAACCTCGCGTAAAATTACCACAATTAGAACTCCCAAGATACGATGGGGACATTCGACAATGGCCTGCGTTTAAAAACATTTTTATGGCTTCTGTAGACGGCACTGATCTACCCGTTGTCAACAAACTACAATACCTAAAGTCGGCCTTAACTGGAGAAGCAGCGGGGCTCATTTCTTCATTACTCATCACTGAGGAAAATTATGTGAAAGCTTTGGAAATACTTACTAAAAGGTATGAGAACAAAACCATAATTGTAAACTTTCATTTGAAAGCTGTAACTAATTTTGTCACTATTAGTAGGTACAATTTGAAAAACTTCTTAGTCACTTTGCAACAAAGTCTTGATTCACTAAAGGCTATCAACCTACCAGTTGACAGCTGGGACGTTCTATTAGTTTTCATTATCTCGCAAAAATTGGACAACTCCTTATGAGCTGCATGGGAGCTAAACAGAAAGGAAAATACTATTGCCACTATGTGTGAGTTGCTCGATTTCCTCAATGCACGTAGAACCGCCTTTGAAATGCTTAATGCGGATAAACCAAGTGATAAACTATATGTAAAGACTTCCCATGTCACTTCTACTGAACCAATTGCATCTTGTATATTATGTCAAGGCAAACACTCTTTGCATAAGTGTCCAAGCTATCTTGAGTTATCTGTTATTGACCGTGTGAACTTAATTAAAGCTAAATCTTTATGTTACAATTGCTTACAGCATTATCAACCCAGCCACAAGTGCTCTAAATATAAGTGCCTAACATGCAATGGTAGACATCACACAAGTATACATATGGATAAAACTAAGCAACAGGTTAGCTTCGCTTCTATCAATTCATTACCTTCACCACCCACCACTCAAAATAACATTGCTGACCCACAATTACATACTACAAATAACGCTTCGGCTATGGGTACACCCATTGAAAATACCTCTCTATTGCAACCACATGCACCACCCGCTCAAATGCACCCACATGCAACTACAGCTCAATTGCAACTACATGCACCTGATACTACTTTGCATCTCAAACCTCACCTTCTACTGTACTAGTGTCAAATGCTAACAAACAACAAATATTATTATCCACAGCTATCGTCAGAATACAATCTGCATCAGGAAAGTGGGTGAACGCTCGAGCTCTACTGGATGCGGGCAGCGAGGTCAACATTGTTACCCACAGACTGGCTTCCTTACTACAGCTCGAACTCAAGCAAGACCATAATAATATATCTGGTATTGGTAATACTCTAAAACATTCTCTAGTAAGTGTTCATACTAACATTTCATCTCGGTACAACAATTACTCAGCCAATCTCACATTCATTGTCATGGACAACATTGCTGTTCCATTACCACATAACTACATACCTACTCACACATGGCACATACCTACACAACAAGCAAACTCACTAGCTCACCCTACATTTTTCATACCTAGCTCAATTGATTTATTAATCGGGGCTGAACTTTTCTATTCCATTTTACAGACAGGTCGTTTGAAACTTGGCTCAAGTTTACCCTTCTTAATTGAAACTACCTTTGGATGGGTTGTATCAGGCTCTTTCGTCCCTGACACTCACACATCTAACAACAACACACATGTTAGCATGCACCTGTCTCATACTTCCTCTGATGAAATACTACAGTCTTTTTGGAACCAAGAGGAAATGCTACCTACTCATAAGTTGCTATCCCCCGATGACAAATACTGTGAAGACTTGTTTACTGCCACTACTACTCAAGATGACACTGGTAAATATGTTGTAAACTTACCTATACAGACAGACAAACTTGACAGTTTAGGAAATTCGTTTAATACTGCTTATCATTGCCTACTAAAATTAGAATTAAGAATGACAAAGGATACTGACCTTGACACTCAATATAGGTATTTTATCAATGAGTTCATTGACCTCGGTCATGCTCACTATGTAAATAACTTCTCTCCCAATGACCCACATGCTTACTACATGCCTCATTTACCTGTGATAAGACCTGATAGTGCATAAACTAAATTGCGTACGGTCTTCAATGCAAGTGCTAAAATTTCCAGTGGTTTATCTCTGAACAACATCCTCTATGAAGGTCCTCAGTGGATAAGACAAGACCTAAAACATTGGCCCATTACTTCAACTACTACAAAGACAGACATACAACAGGTTACCAATTACTTACCTGACTCAAAAGTGGTAAATATCTGCTCCAATGTAGGTATTAATTATTCCTTTTTTTATGAATATTTTTGCAAACATTCAAGCTTTACAAACTTGATCAGAACAATGGCTTATTTGTTTAGATTCTTAAATAACTTGAAAAACAAAAACATCAGACTTACTTCTTACCTGAGTGTGACAGAACTAAAATACTCTCATGACTTCATCATACAAACTACACAATATAACACATATGCTAAAGAAATTCTCGAATTATCTAACATTCAACCAAACACTAATACAACAACATACAATCTCCTATAGACACACACAAATTATTTACATTCACTGCTAGCCCTCTCAAAAAATTAAACCCATTCCTAGATCAAAATAACATCCTACGCGTTGGAGGTCGCATACATCACTCAGACATTCCATACAATCAAGCACATCCTATCATACTACCAACCAAAGATCACATAACTGCTCTTATCATTCGTCACTATCATTACAAACTACTACATTCTGGTCTTCAAAATACATTATACAATATAAGACTTACCTACTGGCCTATACATGGTAGATGTTTTTGAGAAGAAAACTATGCTGCTTTCACTTTATATATCAGGTTTATTAGTAATTGTAAAACTTATTACAACACTGCATTTTTGTAGGAAGATGAAGATGAAAAAGGGGAGACATATATATTCTCATAGAGCAACTGTCACATGACAACTGACAGATGACAGATAGTGAGGTGCCTCACATCTCAACACTCCTCCTCGAATTTAACATTTCTCAAAATTTAAATTAGATATGAAGCACATCACTAAACATACTTCTTACAAAATAATTTCAACTTAAAAATATTCATTTAACTTACATACATATTCAACTTGAACTTTAAACATTTATCATAATTAACTTTAGTTTTACAAAACACTTTAGCTTTAACATAGCTTATTAATATCAACAGTCATGGAATAACAGTTTACGGTAGTACACCTTCTATCCTAATACTTTCTAACACATAAATTGGTCTCTAAATTTCAAAAACTTGTCTTTACATAAACTTTTAGTCATTAGGTCAGCTAAGTTATCATTAGAATTGACATATTCAATAGCAATGATGCCCTTTTCAACAATATCTTTAAGAAAATGAGCTCTAATATCTATGTGTTTAGTTCTTTTCGAATTTTCATAGCTTTTAGACATAGAGATTGCCCCTATATTATCCACAAGTAAAATGGCATCATTCTTGTACCTCAAGTGTTGACTGAGACCTTTAAGATTCACCAACTCTTGAGCTGTGGCAGCAGCAGCAATGTACTCTGATTCTGCTGTTGAAAGAGCAACACATGACTGTTTCTTTGAGAACCAAGCTATGGGGTTCACTCCCTGTAAAATTATGCCACCACTTACACTTTTTCTGTCATTTCTGTCTCCGGCCCAATCTGCATCAGAGAATCCATACAAATTATTATCTGTAGTTCTTCTAAAAACTAGTCCTTTATCTTTAGTTTCTTTCAGGTAGCGTATAACTCTCTTACTAGCTTTCCATAGTGGTTCAGTTGGTTTGTCCAGGTATCTGCTTAGATAAGATACTGCAAACGTCAAATCCGGTCTTGATGTTACAGTTAAGTAGATTAAACTACCAATTAGTTCACGATAGGGTACATCCAGTATTTCTTCATCTTCATATATGTGTATATTATAATTTATCTCCATGGGTGTTTTCATTCCTTTACAATCACTCATATTGAACTTCTGTAATATTTTCTCTATCATGTTAGTTTGTTTCACGATTATAGTGTCTTCACTTCTTTGTATTTCCATACCTAAAAATCTTTCCATTTCTCCTAGATTTTTCGCATTGAACTTCTGTTTCAATTCTTTTATAATGTCATTTCCATTTCCAATTATTAGAATATCATCTACGTATATTAACATCCAACAGTCGTTCTTGTAGTACATACAATAATCATATTCTGAACGTTGAAATCCATTGTTCTTTGCAAAATCATCTATTGTATCATTCCAGCATTTTGGAGATTCTGTCAATCGATAAAGTGCTCTTTTAAGTTTTAGTACTGTTTTAGAATTGGAATTCTTCACCTTTAATCCTTGTGGCACTTTAATATAGACTTCTGATTTCAATTTTCCGTTTAAAAAGGCGGTAGGTATATCTAGTTGATTGATCTTTAAATCTTCTTGTAGAGCTTTAGATATGAACATTCTGACTGTAGAGTGTCTTGCAACTGGAGCATAATTGCTGTCAAAAATATCTTCTTTCTTCTGTTGAAAGCCCCTTACAACTAACCTGGCCTTCTTAGTCCCTTCTTCTTTTTGTTTAAAAATCCATTTTGTATCTATAGCCTTCTTTCCTGTAGGCAGCTCATTTTCTTCCCATGTATCTAATTTTTCCAGTGCTTGTAATTCTTTTTCAATAGCTTGTTTCCACTCGGTATTACTCACTGCTTCTTCAAATGAGTTCGGTGCAGGTACACACAAACATATGACTATGTTTGATGCATAATCTTCTAAATATGCTGGTCGTTTTACTGTTCTTCCTGATCTTGACTTCTTTTCTTGTCCAGTATTACTTTCCCTATTTAAGCTCTCTTCTTTTTCTTCTTCTTGTCTTTCTGTAGTCTCAGGTACTGTGGTCCTAATTTCCTTATCTCTGGTTTCTGCAGTTTTCTGTACCTTATAGTCTATTTCTTCTTGAATAAGCCGTTCTTCTTTACTTTCTATGCCTTCATTATATTGAAAATCACTTTCATCGAATATGACATCTCTTGATACTATTATTGTATTATCTGCTGGATTCCATAATCTATAACCCACAGTATTGTAACCAACCATTCTTGTAGGTCTTGCCCTTTTGCTTAACTTGTCCTGTTTCGGTATTACAGTTATCCAAGCTTTTGATCCAAAGACTCGCAGTCTTGATAAGTCATTATGTCCATTTTTCATGAAGCACGGTGTATTAAAGTTGATAGCCCAGGATGGAGATCTGTTCAACTGGTATGCAGCACACTGAATGGCTTCACACCATAAGGACTTAGGTAAATTCGTCTCTGCAAACAAAGTTCTAGTTTTATCACACAAAGTCCTGTTCAAGCGCTCTGCAACTCTATTTTGTTGCGGTGTATAAGGAAGAGTATATTCTATATTTATCCCTTTATTGTTACAAAAATTCTTCAGTCTATTTGCTGTATACTCTGCACCATTATCACATCTTATTCTTTGCACTTTATTTCCAGTTTCATTTTCCAATTTAATTATGTAGTTAATAAGTTTTTCTGTCGCTTCTGATTTATGCACCAATGGATATACTACACAGAAATGGGAGTAGTCATCAATTACAGTCATAAAATATTTCTCACCGTTTAAACCGCAGTTCTTAGTGGGTCCTGCAATGTCTGAATGCAGAAACTCTGCTACTCTCCTCGATCTTGGTCTTGGTGTCTGCTTAAATGGTGCTCTTGTAGCTTTTCCTTCTATGCATGGACTACAAACTTTTTTAGAAACAGGTAAATTCATAATACCTAAACCTTTTTTATTTAAATGACCTAACCGTCTATGTCAAATGTTAGAAAGAACATCATCACTCTTGTTATTACTGATATTACATGTTTCATTACATAGTTGAGCATTTAATTTATATAACATTCCCTCGGCATAACAAACAACATATGTATTTTTATCTCTTATTACAGCTTTTATTTTATTAAACTTTATATGAAATCCTGCTTCAGTTATTTTATTTACTGACAATAGATTATATGAAATATTCTTTACAATCAATGCTTCTATAGTTGTTTTTATATGTTTATACATAAACTTTAACTTTCCCTTTTTATTACTCTCTATGTATTGACCATTAGCAACATATATTTTAACACATTTTTGCAATTGTTTAATGTCAGTTACATATTGTTCATATTGATCACTTATAATATGTTGGGTACAACCAGAATCAACAATAAATGTAATATTAGAATTATCAGTTAATCCGAGCATGTATTCGCTAGCTAAAAATCCAACATCCGCCTTACCAGCTAGGGATGTTTCTTGGACTCGACTACGTTGTCCTCGACCTCGTGCGGGATGTCCTCGTGCAGCTCTGTGACCTCGGCCAGCAGCTCTCCCACGACCTCTGCTTCGATGTGGCTCCCGTTCATTGGTTTTCTCTTTACACTCATAGCTTTTGTGTCCCATCTTACCACAGGTGTAACATGTGATGAATGCACTCTCTTGCTCGGTTGTATCCTTGTTTGTGATGATTTTTGTCTCGGCGTCCAACAATCGGGCTTTTACAAAATCAAGTGTCAGGTTTTTCTCTGTAGCCATGGTCTCGATAGACGTTATTACAGGATCATATTCTTTGGGCAGCGATGATAGCAGGTAACAAATCTTATCCTCATCATCAATTTTGACTTCAATCGCCTGGAGATCGTTAATAATTGACGAGAATTTTATTAAGTAGGTTTCTAATGGCTCATTGCACTTTAAAGTTATTAATTTTCGTTTTAAGTAGAACCGGTTATAGACACTTTTTCTCTCAAAAGTATTTTCTAATAACGTTATCATCTCTCTCGCTGTTTTACCATCCTTTACTATTTCAATGTAGCGGTCGGAAACGCATTGTGCAATTAAAGACTTCGCTCTCGAGTCGTCTTTAATATATTCAGCAGATTTTTCTTTTCCTTTGTCTCCTTCAGTTAATACATATGCAACTTGTTTTTCTTCTAACATCAGTTTAAGGCGAAACTTCCACGTGCTGAAGTTTGACTTCTCACCCAAGCACGGCAACAACGACATTGACGAGACCGCAGCCCCCGACATGTTTGCGTTGATCGTTGCGTCTTGATTTTTGTTGTGCATCTTATTGCATCCACGTGGATCGCAACCCAGTAATGATGAATCCTTTTTCTTTTAGCACCAACCACGTTCTGCTACCATTTTGAGAAGAAAACTATGCTGCTTTCACTTTATATATCAGGTTTATTAGTAATTGTAAAACTTATTACAACACTGCATTTTTGTAGGAAGATGAAGATGAAAAAGGGGAGACATATATATATTCTCATAGAGCAACTGTCACATGACAACTGACAGATGACAGATAGTGAGGTGCCTCACATCTCAACAGATGTGAAGTTAAAAAATGTATTCATTCTTGTACCAGATGTATTAGGTATCGAGGAACAGTCTGTGGACAACAAATGTCTAGCCTACCAGTGCCCCGGGTCACATTGACTCGAGCATATACCCATGTAGGTATAGATTTCAGTGGCGCCATAGCCATTAGAAGTTCTATGACTAGAAACTGTAGGTACACTAAAGGTTACATATGTTTATTTGTGTGTTTAGCTACTCGTGCACTTCATTTAGAGCTGGTCACTGACCTCTCTACTCAGGCTTTTATTTGTGCCCTCAAGAGATTTATCTCAAGACGTGGTATACCTACTTGTTTATATACTGATAATGCAACTAATTTTAAGGGTGCAAAATCTGAGCTTCATGATTTATATAAGATGTTCCTTAATGAAAGATGTTACAGTGAAATAAATGACTTCTGTGCCTCAAAATACATTGAGTTCAAGTTTTCTATTCCATTAGCAAGCCATATGGGTGGCATATATGAGGCTGGTATAAAGTCAGTTAAATCACTGCTTAAGAGATACTTATTTAATACTAAGTTAACATATGAGTTACTTTATACTGTCTTAGTTCAGATTGAAGGAATTCTCAACTCTAGGCCGTTATATCCTATTACTGATTTACCTAATGATTTGACATGTTTAACTCCTTCTCATTTTTATATAGGGGCAACACTTACTGACTTGCCAGAACCTAACCAGCTAGATATTAATGAATCTAGATTGAATGTTTACAAAAGAATAATTCAAATCAAGCAAAGATTTTGGAAACAATTTTATTTTAACTACCTGTCAGAACTACAAACCAGAAACAAATGGCTAGGAATACAAAAAAACTTAAATATTGGAGATTTAGTTCTAATAAAAGATGATACTCCCCCTACCTTTTGGCAGAGATGCCTAGGCAGAGTTATCTCTACGAATTTAAACAAAACCGATGGCCTAGTCAGGTCAGTACTGGTTCGTACTTCTAAAGGTAACTATACTAGACCTATACATAAGTTAATTATACACTCGAGAGCAATGAATCCGGGTCACTTAAAGAATGTTAAAAATCTCGGAAACTAAAAATCATAGGTTAATGCAATAAATTGTATTTAATAGATAGACAATGTAATACTCCTTAACTGAAAGTAAAAAAAATATGAGTCACCATACATTTTATGAACACAAAATTACATAAAGAAAAAACCTGCTGATCTCTCCTTAAAACAAAAATAGCAAACATGAAGTTTTTGAACTTTATTACGATTTTCTTGAATTTTAATACTTCGTATTGCCTCCTCGTGCTTCCATTACTGCGTTTACGCGGTTTGGCATGCTGTACACCCAGTTCCTTATACGATTTTGGGGAATATTCTCCCATTCCTCTGTGAGAGCAATTTTGAGCTCACGAAGCGTGATTGGGGGAGGGTTTCGTTGTTTTAGCTCGTCCCAAGCATGCTCGATCGGGTTGATATTCGGGCTGCGCGCTGGCCACTCCATACGAGTAATGTTCATCTCTTGAAGGTAGTCATTCACAATCCTACCTGTATGATGTCGGGCATTGTCATGCATAAATATAGCATCCTCACCTAAATTGACCATAAATGGACCAACGTGATCATTGAGGATTTCTTCCACATATCTTACGCTAGTTAAAGAGCCGTTTTCTATGATCACCAGCTCTGTGCGACTTTCAGAAGAAATTCCGGCCCACACAAGTACAGACCCACCACCGTAGGCTACTTTTCTTCGATGCATGCTTGCTTGAATCTTTCCCCTGGTCTTCGATACACTCTGTGTCTTCCATCGTGCTTGTAGAGCATAAATTTTGATTCGTCGGAGAACATAACTTTTGACCAATCTTCAATACTCCAATTTACGTGGCTCTGGACATATCTTAGTCTTGAAATACGATGCCCACGCTCCAGTTTAGGGCCGTTTGCAGGTCTAAGGGGTTTTAAGTTAGATTCAGCAAGCCGACGTCTTACTGTCCATGCACTTGGGTTACTTCCTCCGAGGCGTCGAAACTGATTTGTGAGTTCAGTTCCTGTGAGAAAGCGATTTCGAAGCATGGTGTTCACCAAGTATCGGTCTTCTCGTGCTGTGGTACTGTTATATCTAAATTCACGCGGTTAACCATACGTAGTAAAACAGCTTACGTTAGTCTATCACATTTCATTCCGCGGGTCATTGTTTTTGATTCATATTAACATCAGAGTGGACTTGAACGTCGCGACGGACAGACATATCCAAATCTTATAATTTCTATTAATTTCTAATAATAAATTCTCTTTTAGCAAGTTTAAAATCTTTTTTTAAAAAGACTATAGACCCACTCCGTATCAGTGGTGTCAGAAGTGGGATCCTTAGCAATCGCTCGTGCTTATCCCATTATCGCGGCGCGCAGAAATACATCCAGGACAGTCAATAATCATCTGACCAAGAAGGTCTTCTGACGATTGCGACAGTAAGCCTTCTCCCTGTTGAGCCTGCCACCGTCACACACACAAGATCCAAGATCCTGCCAATCATCCGAGGCCGCATCGACTGCTGCCATTTTGGTGTCAACCCTGACTTCATAATCGTCCTGCTGACACGCTGACCGCGTGTCCTTGTCCCTGGCGCTGCCTGTGGGTCTCCTGACGCTGTACGTGAGTCTTTGTCGCCGCTTGCGACTCATCCAGTGCTCTTCGCGAATCATCCGGTGCCTGTGTGCTGCTGCGAGTTCCCGCCGCGTCGGTTCCTGAGAATCTCCATGTTCGCCACTCTCCAGCTTGCAGTCATCCTGTGAGTTGAACATCTGATCGCTTTGTCTAAATCTCAATTTCGAGTCCTTAATTTTTCTTAGACAACCTCTTCCTCATATTCAATTTCATTATATTTCTTTTATTAACATTCTAAGTGTCATTTTCTTGTTTGCGAAATAATTATCTAAGGTAAAGATGTCGACCAAGGGTGAGATTTCACTTAGTGAACAATACCCCATCTCAATTTTGTGCAATTTTATCAATTCGTATAAGGGAGACCGTGAAAGCCTGACAGCGTTTCTGACTAATTGTCAAAACGCACTGGACTTGGCATCGGAAAGCCAAAGGAAACTCTTGTTAAAATATATACTCGCCAAACTGGAAGGTAAGGCTCAAATAGCGTGTTCACATAAAATATTTGATAATTTTGAAGAGCTTAAGCTTTTCCTTAGGCAAAATTTCGGTGATAGGAAGCACTATAGTCATTTGTTTTTCGAACTTCAATCATGTAGACAGCAAAATAGTGAGACTGTAGCCGAGTTTGGCCGTAGGGTTGAGGGCTGTCTTGTAGATATGCAGACGGAAATCTATAATTCAGATACGACCAAAAAGGACCTGCCTGGTAGGATTGCCATGACAGAAGATCTGGCACTTTACACTTTTTCATTCGGACTTGTTTCGCGGCTCAGTAACATGGTGCGGTGCAGGAGCCCGAAATCTCTCAACGAAGCTATAAATATAGCAATCGAGGAGGAAAAAATTATAAACTATACGCAGAAATATTTACACAACCCTACCAGGTCGGTACCAGCATTTAGTAGGTTTCGAGTTCCAAGGGACTCATACAATAAGCCATTTACGGTGAATTCTAATCTCAAGCAGAATATAAAATCCGAACCGTCCTCAATCCCGGTAACTTGCAGATATTGCAAAAAGATAGGTCACGACATATCGCAATGTTTCAAGCGAAAATATAATAATTCGCGCAATCACAATTCTGATTACTCAAATGGCATCATGTTGCAAGAGTCGACATCGCCCGAGTATTCCCACGATACCGCTCAAGAATCTGATTTAAACTAAAGGATCGGGTTTCGTTACCGTGCCGTCGTTTACCCGATTCCAAAAGAGGCACTATTTTAAATAAATCATACGCCGAAATATTAAAATCTCAAAGCGCTCCTGTTGGAACTTCTTTTCGGCCGGATTTTACTAAATCCAACACTCATCGACACACTCCTTTGAGAGTCTCTGTTTCGTCGAATATTTCAAACTCCAATGATCGACACACTTCTCCGAAAGTCTCTGTATCGTCGATCATTTCCAAATCTCATCACCGACACACTCCACCGAGAGTCCCTGTATCGTCGGATGATTCAAATACCCATGATCGACACACTTCTTCGAAAGTCTCTGTATCGTCGATCATTTCCAAATCACATCACCGACACACTCCACCGAGAGTCGCTGTATCGTCGGATGATTCAAATTCCAATGGTCGACACACTCTACGAAGAGTCACTGTCCCATCGACCATTTCTAATTCTAATATTCAGGTTGTAAAATCGGAAACATCGGTTTCGCCTGACACTAACATAAATGTACCAAATCCTTCACTAATTCATGAAATAAAATCTTCAAAGGTATCTCTACCCCATATCTTCTTGCACAGTAGCTACTCCGATAAACCTTTATGTTTTCTTATAGATACTGGAGCGAGCGTTAGTCTTGTGAAACTGAAAAATTTTAATAAATCATATGCACTCTCGAATGAGAAAATTAAACTCAAGGGATTAAGTGATGACGACTCTTACTATGAGACGTTAGGGTCAGTTTTGGTTGATCTCGAATATACCTCACCTCTAGGCTTAACGTTGAATTTTGATTACGTCTTACATGCAATTAGCGATAAAATGAAATTAAAGTATGACGGAATTCTGGGCAATGACTTTTTCAAACAGCTTGAGTGTAATATTCAGTATTCAAATAACTCACTATTTATTCAAGGACATCGCATTCCATTGTACTTTGACCAACTCACATACGTTATTCCACCTAGGTCAGAGGCTATAATTGAATGCTGTATATCGAATAGCCCTGAAGAACTAACTTCCACCAAGGAAGCTCTAGTCCTTGATCACACTTACTCAGAGGGAGTCTTTTTAGCCAATTCAATTGTCACTGTCAAAGATAACTTCCGAGTCAATATTTCAATCTTAAACACGACTGATTCTGAAATCCAGTTTAAAGACTATCGCGTCCATCTAATACCTTTTAATTCTGATATCGCAACTGAGATACCTCGTCAAGAAAACTTTGACTATGTCCACAATTTAGAAGATATTTTCATTGATAGGGAACAACGCGTAATGGATCTCATTCGAACTCATCATTTAAATTCTGAAGAGAAGAAAGCACTTTTGGACTGTTGCTCGGTGTATACCGATATATTCTATCTGGAGGGCGAACCGTTATCTTGCACAAATGCTATTGAGCATTCTATTAACACCGGGGATGCTGTACCAATTCATACAAAATCCTACCGGTTCCCCGAGTGTCACAAAACTGAAGTTGAGGGCCAAATTAAGAAAATGCTAGAACAAAATGTAATAAAACCCTCAAAATCTCCTTGGAGTGCTCCTATACGGGTGGTCCCCAAAAAGGTAGACTCGTCTGGAAAGCAGAAATGGAGGATAGTCATTGACTACCGCAAACTCAATGACGTAACAGTCACTGAAATTTATCCTTTACCTTTGATCACGGACATCCTCGATCAACTTGGCCACTCTAAATATTTCACAACCCTTGACCTTGTAAGTGGTTTCCATCAATTGAAGTTGGACCCCAAGGACGCTCCCAAGACAGGCTTCACCATAGTCGGTAGCGAAGTGTCTGGGCACTACGAATTTACTAGAATGCCCTTCGGCCTTAAAAACGCCCCAGCAACTTTCCAAAAGTTGATGAATACAGTCCTATCAGGCCTTCAAGGCCTTCATTGTCATATATATTGCGATGACTGTATCATATATAGCTCTACTCTAGAATCACATATAGAAAAACTTAAACTAGTCTTTGATAGACTCCGCGATTTTAACTTAAAACTTCAACCTGATAAGTGCGAGTTTCTACGACGCGAAGTCGCGTATCTCGGACACATGATTACCGATAAAGGTGTGTGTCCGAATCCAGACAAAATAAAGGCTGTCTCCCAGTTCCCAACGCCAAAATGTCCCAAAGACATTAAATCGTTCCTAGGCCTAGCGGGCTATTATAGGCGTTTCATTGACAATTTCTCAAAAATCACAAAACCTCTAACCTCTCTTCTCAAGAAGGACGCAACCTTCAAATGGTCCCAAGAACAAGAGATAGCTTTCAAAATCTTAAAAGATAAATTAACCTCAGCACCTCTTTTACAATACCCGGATTTTACCCAACCGTTTGTGTTAACGACAGACGCTTCCCAATATGCTGTCGGTGCGATATTATCTCAAGGCGAAATAGGCAAGGATAAACCTATCGCCTATGCGTCGCGAACACTTAATAAAGCCGAGGGTAATTATTCGACTATCGAAAAGGAGCTTCTAGCCATATTGTTAGGGGTGAAAACATTTCGCCCCTATCTCTTTGGTCGACAATTTAAAATTGTAACCGACCACAAGCCCTTAGTTTGGCTGTTCAGCGTTAAGGATCCCGGCTCAAGACTAATCCAATGGCGTCTTAAACTAGAGGAATACGACTATGTCATCGTTCATAAATCGGGAAAATTGAACGCTAATTCAGACGCTCTATCCCGATATCCTGTCCCAAGTGACGATTCGCTTATCCCGAATGTCTCGGTATGCGCTCTGGATAGCATTGAACCAATTCCTTTATCCCAAAATTCTCCTGTAAATGCTAGCCCATCGCCATCGCCATCGACATCCGAAACTTACGAAAAATATCTTAAAATATGTAGCCAGCCGAACTTAACGTTTGACACTGTCATTCAAGAGTATAACGAATCTCTTCTCAAGGCCAAATGTAAATTAATCACGTACCCTACAGCAATTGACCTCGACGAATCCGTTCCTTATTGTAAGTGTCCCGTTTTCACTGGTTTGTTAGTGTTATAATTAAACACGGAACATAAAAAATAAAAACTGTATTTCCATAGGGATTTGATGTTCACAATGGCTGAACCTTAAATTAATATAAAACACTTGGGTTATTGACCCGTCTTATCGAGACGTTAATTTTAAGAGGTCATTTTGAATGAATGTGTTGTGAATGAATGAGAATGCAAGGCGATACAGTCAAACTGCTGTGAGATTCGAACATATTGCGGGGGCAACCAATTCGAATCATATGCTTACAACTCTGTTCTTAAATTAAACAAACTGAAAACAAATTAAAACTTTCTCTTTATTAAACTGAACTTCATTTTCTCATTCTTCAAACTCTAATTACTTTAATTGCATATGCAATTAATTAATATTTTCTTTTACATATAATTTATAAATTTTGATTTATATTTACTAACAAAACTTATTCCTACAACACTTAATTGAGTATTGCAAATTGAAAAATGCTTATCAGTATATTACCATGCATAGTTGTCGAGTTATTTAGTTTGTATATAGTACAAAACTTGACAAGGCAATTCAAAAAAATTAACAAGAAAATTAACTTACAATTTTAAATATGATTTTTTTTTTTTTATAGTACAAACTAAAAAAAAAAATTTTTTTTTTTTTTTTTTTTTTAAGAGAATAGAAGTAGTAAGAAATCTAATTGATAAATTTAACAAAAATTGTTTTACAAACAAAAGTTAGGCAAATACAAACTAGTTACAAAAACTAATCCTACTCAACTCTACTCATCTATTGGTAAAATACATATTTTTGTTATGCTAGTGCGGATTACATATCCATTGGACATTTTTACATCAAACGCCCTTACTTTATTGTCCCTTCCAGGGAATAGTTTTACAATTCTGCCCATTGGCCAGTTATAAGGGGTTATATTGTCATCTCTCAAGATCACTAACATTCCTTCTTTTACGTTAGGAACGTTATTTTTCCATTTAGGTCTATTTTGTAGCATATTTAAATAAGATTTGTGCCACTGCTTGAAAAAATGTTGTTGATATTGAGTACATTGTCTCCAAAAGCTAAGTCTATTTGTTGGAATGTTAGTTAAATCTTGTTCAGGATAACTGGTAATAGGAGCTCCTGTCAAAAAGTGCCCAGGAGTTAGATATGTCATATCAGTGGGATCCGAAGACATTGGTGTCAACGGTCTTGCATTGAGAATACCTTCAATTTGTATTATTACAGTGTTAAACTCTTCATAAGTTAGTACATTGTTCCCTATTACTCGTTTTAAATGGTATTTAAGACTGGCCACTCCAGCCTCCCACAACCCTGCGAACACAGGACTATATGCAGGAATAAATTTAAATGATATTCCCTGATCAGCAGAGAAGTTAGACAGTGCATTTTTGTGAGATGTGGTAGACTGCAGTTTGTATAATTCCTGTAACTGTGAATTAGCACATCGAAAGGTTGCTGCATTGTCACAGAAAATTTGAGAAGGCTTATTTCTTCGTGCTATGAACCTTTTTAAGCAGTTTAAAAATGTGATGGATGTCATATCCGAAGCAAGCTCCACATGTATTGCCTTTGTAACAAAGCAAACAAAAATTACCACATATGCCTTCAATATTAATGGCTTTCTGACACGAGCAAGCTTTATCTTGAACGCGCCGCAATAATCGATACCTACCTTCTCAAAAACTCTGGAAGCTCTGACTCTCTGTGATGGCAGAGAGCCCATCAGCTGTGATGCAGCTTTTGCTTTTAACCTAAAGCACACTAAACATTTGTGAATTACATGCTTAATTTGACTTACTGCATTAATTAACCAGAATTTTTGACTAATGGAGGAAAGCAATAGCTTAGGTCCGGCATGTAATAAATTTTCATGTTCCTTCCAAATAATAAGCTTAGTTACATGGGAATGCTTTACTAAAATGATAGGATGCTTTTGAGCAAAGGAAAGTTCCGAATTCTGCAACCTGCCACCAACTCTCAAGACTTGCTCACCATCTAAGAAAGGATTAAGTGATGCAAGCGGACCCTTTATAGGCTTGTTAGACTTTATGCAAGCTATTTCATAAGTATAATGCTTTTGCTGATCACACTTAACAATCTTTAGCAAAGCTTTCTCTAATTCATCAGGCTGCAGTTCTTCTGTACGCCTATCCCTTTTGCTCTTTGTTTGAGAGTTGTTAGCGAATCGCATCAAATATGCAACAATTCTTTTTAATTTGCTAATATCAGAATGATTTTCAAAAAATGTATGTTCATCTATAGGATGCGTTACATTATTACAAACTTCATTTAAATGAAGCTCTACAATTCCTTGCTTTTTTAATTCAGGCAATTTTTTAGTATCTAGAGTCTCATGCGCTGCAGTGTCATGCATAAAATGCTTCTGCTTTAAAAACTGTGGACCATGCCACCATAGCTCATTATTCTGCAAGGCTTGAGGCTCCGCTCCCCTCGACAGGATGTCCGCAGGGTTGTCTATGCTCCGGACATAGAACCAAGACCATTCTTTAGTGAGATCTTTTATTTTGATTATTCTGTTTGCAACATAAGGCATTAACTTAATTGGTTCTATGTTCAGCCATGCCAAGGCAATCTGCGAATCAAGATACAAATATACTTTTAGGGAATTACATTTTGTCTGCAATGTTTTATAGACCTTATTTGTTAACATCGACAATAATAAAGCACTATTGAGCTCTTTACGTGGTGTAGACAGTTCATTATTAGTGGAATTTGCTCTTGATTTAGAACATAATAAATTTACATTGACTTCACCATCGTTATTGACAGTTCTAAGATACAAACAACACCCATAGGCACGATTAGAAGCATCAGCAAATCCAACAATTTCGACCTGCTCTACACCTTGTATATTTATATGCCTTTTCAATTCAATAGAAGACATTTCTATTAAACCATTTGCAAAGTTTAGCCATTGGCTATTGAGACTACTGGCAAGTTGTTCATCCCACAACACTCGTGAATTGTAAATGCTTTGCATGAGAAGCTTAGCAGACATAACAACCGGTCCTACTAGTCCTAGCGGATCGAATATTTTACTAATGAAAGATAAGACTTGTCTTTTTGTATAGCTTTCATTAACTTTAGTTTCCGGGCAAGATATGTAAAGATTGTCTGACTTAACGTTATAGCGCAAGCCTAGAGTTTTTATAAAATCGGTATCTTTACTCATATCAACATCTTTAACTGGTTTTTCATTTGACGGCATGTATTCTAATACTTGGTTACTATTGGAACCCCATTTATGCAGTTCAAATCCTCCCAGACTAAGTAATTCAATTAACTGCCCTTTTGTATCTTTTAAAGTCTCAATATTATCATGGCCTGTAATAATATCATCGACATAGGTCTGTGTGCACAGTACAGCAGAAGCTAAGCTATACTGCGCTTTAAATCGCTCGGCTAATTCAATCAAACATCTTGTAGCCAGGTACGAAGATGATTTAAGACCATAAGTAACCGTATTTAATTTTAAACAAGACACTTTGTCATTATTTTTATCTCTCCAAAGAATATTTTGTAACACCCTGTATTGAGGATGCAAGAACACACATCTAAACATACGTTTTATATCGCATATTAATATATATTTAGGTAAACGGAACAAAAGAAGTATATCGAAAAGCTCATTTTGAACTATAGGTCCATTAAGCATAACATCATTTAAACTTATCTTGTTTTTTGTTTTAAGACTTCCATCAAACACTGTCCTCATTTTTGTTGTAGGACTATTTTCATTAAACACAGGATGATGTGGTAGAAAAAACACAACATCATTTTTAAGATCATAGTTTGAAATATCATATAACTCGGCATGGCCTAATGCAATATACTCATTTATAAAATCCCTATACATCTGATAGAGCTGGTTGTCTTTGGACAATCTGCGTTCAAGGTTATAAAGGCGCTGCAATGCAGCAGAAAATGAATCCCCAAGACCAAGTTCATTAATGGGTTTTTTCAATGGTAAGGCTACAGAAAATCTATCATTCTCTAATACTACAGACTGTTGAAAAATACTTTCAGCTAGCTCTTGTTCCGAGCTTTTTTCTGAATACACTTCAGGAACCTTCTCAGCCATCCAAAATTTTGAAATATTTTCATTTAAATTGATAAGAGAGGAATTCTGATCATTTTGGCTTACATGAGTGGAGAGATTGACCGAACTGCATAAGCTGCGAGATATTAAATACCGCTTAGGGATAGATCCAGCTATTACATCACCAAAATGAGTCTTGAGTAGGTACGGTCCCTGATCTTCAAGCAGGAGAGGTGGCATTTGTAATACCTGTAGAAATTCATTGCATCCCAATAAAATATCTATAGAAGCAGCTGTATAAAATTCGTGGTCTGCCAATTCTAAATCATGGTTTAATTTAATTTTTTTACCGTCTATTTTGAACTGAGGTAAGTCTGAAGTTATTTTATCAACAATGCTACAATTAATTTTTAACTGAAAGTCACTAATTTGTGAAGAAATTGTTAATATTGCCTTATTATTTATATCTTTTATGCCTTCACCAATACCTACAACTGTGCTACAATCTTTATAAATCTTGGGATTAATTTTTGCCACAAGATCTGAACGTACCAGTGAGACTTGACTCCCAGAGTCGAGGAGTGCTCTAGCAGTGATTACACTGCCATTCTTACACTGCACTAAAACTTTAGCAGTTGGCAGTAAAATTTGATTGCTGTTATTGCAATACAATGATACCTGCTTAGATAAAACTTGATTGCCATCATTATCGTCCAAATGTAAAAGTGTGTTGTGAGATTTTTTACAAATTTGACATTTAAAGTTGAATTTACATTTACCTGGATGTTCATTCAAGCATAATTTGCACAATTTACTTTTATTAATGAAATCACACCTTTCTTTAACACTAGATAGTCTGAATTTAGGACAAGAATATAAACGGTGATGTGAATTGCAAAACTTACACTTTTGTTTATTAGTAGCAGCCACAGCACTACAGGTTACCCTGTATTTACGTTCCCGGTTCTGTTCAGGAAAAAAATCCTCTTGTGTTGCCGTCTCCAGTGCAACCGCTCGATTTTCTATGAAAGTTAATAGTTCCTCTAATGAAGGAATGTCCTTCGAGCTGCATCTTTCAGTATAAAAAGCCCTAACTGAATAAAAATCTAGTTTTCTTTGCAGAATACAAATTAATAAAGAGCCCCACTGGTTTGTAGGTTGATGAAGGTTATCTAATGCACCTAGATGCTGCCTGACGTGGGACACTAATGAACGAAACCCAACAGCACTTGGCTTTTTTAAGACTGGCATGTCAAGTATTGAGTTGACATGATGAGAAATTATCTTAACATGATTGTGAAACCGTTGCTTTAATAAATTCAATGCAATACTATAGTTGTCTGCTGTCAACGGCAGATGTTTTATAACATCTAAAGCTTCACCAGTCAGGTGGGTTGTCAAATAGTACAACTTTTCACAGGGGGTTAGAGCTTCATTATCGTCTACAACAGATTTATACATGTTAATAAATGGTACATACTCACTTAAATCGTGTCCACTAAAACATTTTATGTTGATGCGTGGCAGACGTTGAAATTTGTTTCCTGTTCCAACACAATTGGAATCTTGCGCTGGCGTTGAAGGAACTGACGAACCTGGGTGCAATGCATTAATGAGGGAGTTAAGCTTGGCTAGAGTTGAGCAATATTTATCATCGACTTCGTCAAAATTTTCTATATCCGAGTCGGCATCCGAAGCCTGAATTTCGATGTTGTAGCTTTCGTAATCAGAAAATGCTTTTACTAAGCGGTCTCTCTTCACCTTTAACGATTCATAATCAGATATTTTGAAATCCTCACCTGATACGAATGTTTGCATCCTGGTAATTATCCCTTTGCATTGCCCCCGGGCTGCAATCAATTTCTTCAAGCCCTCTTTGGCTTGGGCGTATTGCGCTTGAGCCATGTTTGATGGTCGTTTTGCCTTATAAAGAAGCGCAATAGGCGATAATGTTCGTATATCGCTCGGCTGACGTAATCACGACCTACTGAGTGTGGAGTGAGTAAACAGTGCACGACGAAGATAATCAGCTGATTTCAGTTCGATGAGTTCGAAATTCAACCGATTTATTTTTTCTTTTTGTCACACGTAAATTATGAACTTCTTTATGATGGTTTCACGATGCACACACACCTATTTACTGTAGAAAGTTCACAATACTGTACATATTTCTCCATGTAGGTATCTTTGCACTCGTAAGATTGGAGTTAAATGGCGTCGGGCGCCTGCATACAAGGTAGCCAAGTAGGCAAATTGCATGGACAAATTGTTTCTTCTGCAGGAACCTTACGGCGACGAATTTTTTAAGTGCGAATAGCCCAAAAATAGCACTCACCAACAATAGCTTGGCGTTTTTCGATGAGCTTCACTTCACGTAACTTACCGTACGAAGGACCATTTTATGTCCCGTTTTCACTGGTTTGTTAGTGTTATAATTAAACACGGAACATAAAAAATAAAAACTGTATTTCCATAGGGATTTGATGTTCACAATGGCTGAACCTTAAATTAATATAAAACACTTGGGTTATTGACCCGTCTTATCGAGACGTTAATTTTAAGAGGTCATTTTGAATGAATGTGTTGTGAATGAATGAGAATGCAAGGCGATACAGTCAAACTGCTGTGAGATTCGAACAGTAAGGACATCGTCGATTTATCTACTAGCCATCCAAATTTTCGTGATATGGAGCGTGAACTTTACTCCATATATTCTACGTCTAATGATAACCACGTTTATACTCATCTTTTTGTGCGCGTCCATCATTATGATGAAATGTCTTATAAAGATATATTTAATCTCTTAGTCGAATATAGAGATATGATTAAATTTTGGTTCACCGAGGAGAAAGAATTCGCCATATCTGATTTTAATGATCCGTTTTCGAAACTCTCTTACACTAAAATCTATAATATTATTTCTTACGTTTTCCATCAAACGGGAATCAAGGTCAATATTTATCGGAATTCAGTTATATTTCCTAGTCCTGATGAAATAAAACAAATATTATGGGACAATCATGATTCTCCTTCTGCGGGTCATCCAGGAATCACTCGTATGCACGATAGAATAAAATCATCATATTGGTGGAAAAACATGAGGCAGGATATAGAAAGCTATGTCAAGTCATGTAAGTCCTGCCAAATAAACAAACCTCTGCGCCAAACCAACAAAGCGCCAATGATTATAACATCCACCGCCACCAAACCTCTAGAAAAGATATTTCTAGATATCGTCGGACCGCTTCCGGAAACATACGAGTTCAAGTTCAAGTTTGTTTTGACAATACAAGATGACCTTACAAAGTATTCGCAGGCATATCCATTACAACATGCTCAGCTGATGAAACAGCTAAAAAGTTAGTTCACTTTATTTCCCACCTAGGAATCCCTAGGATGATAATTACTGACCAAGGTTCTAATTTCACCTCTGAAATTCTTCGTCAATTAAATAAATTATTCGGTATAAAACATATATTTGCATCGCCTTATCACCCACAAACTTGCGGTGCATTAGAGCGTAGCCATGCAACTCTAAAGGAGTATTTACGCCCTTTCGTAAACGAAAACCCGCACACCTGGGACTTATATTTAAATACCGCTATGTTCTCATATAATTCTAATATACATTCTACAACTAACTTTAACTATTCTCCATTCGAACTTCTATTAGGTTTTAAGCCATATATTCCTAAGTCTATTGATAGTTTAGATAATAATACGTATACAGATTATGTTCGTGTCTTAAATCATAGGTTATATTATAGTAGACAGAAAGCTCTACAAAATATTCATGGCTCAAAGGAAAAGTCTAAGCGTTATTACGATTCACATTCTAAACCAGTAACTTATAATGTCGGTGACGCGGTATATCTTAAGTGCCATCATAGGCAAAACAAAGCCTTATCTCCAGTCTGGAAAGGTCCATTTAGAATAGTAAAAATAAACGGGAATCATACCGTCACTCTACAATCGTAAACATGTGCGTCATCACTATGACGAAATAAAGTTAGCCTCTGATAATACCTCAACATGACGTCTCTCATTTCATTTAATTCTATTATCATCATCATTTCTATTACAAGCAAGCTATTACGTCATGCTCGGGTCAACCATTCACAACGCCAATTATAAGCAGCCCCGGTATATATTTCGACAAAATGCTGGACGTCAAATTCACCAATGACGATTGGAATGTCGTCACATACTTAGACATAAGTAAACTTCACTTGCATTTTAACATAGTCGAGTCTTTACTGACCAGGGTTAACGCGCTGTGTAAGGATATAACTTCATCTAAAGTTCAGGGTGACTGTGTGAACTCCTTATCCGCTCTAGAAAATCAGCATGAAAGTAACTTAAAGAAATATTCGTCTATTTCCTATCTTGTTGATAACAAAAGACATGAGCGCGGCTTATTCGACGCAGGCGGATCACTTTTAAAATCATTTTTTGGCACTCTAGATGCGCAGGATGCTATTAAGTTTTCCGATGCCATTGATCAAGTGCAAACAGATGAAAAGCAATTAGCTCATTTGATGAAGGACAATATACATGTTATACGTTCTACTATAACAACGTTTAACAATTCAATTTCTAAGTTAAACGGAAATGAGTATCGCCTAAATAAAAATCTGGAGGTGATCGATAAGGCCTTTGAACACATTTCAAATTCCAATGATAAATTAGAAATTAAATCTCGTCTTAATTCGTTATTAAATTCTTTAGACTCAATAGTAATGTCATTATCATTCGATGTCGAAGACGTCAATAATGCAATACTGTTTAGCAAGTTAAATGTGTTGCACCCGACTGTACTTAGTCCGCATCAATTATATAATGAACTTGAAAGAAACAGAAACAGTCTGCCGAGGTTCTACGATCTCCCAGTTTCCCTTTCTCTACAAAATGCACACGAAATAATCGACATCTCTACGCTTGTATCTTATTTTCATAATAACAAGGTAATCATAGTCATTAAAATTCCACTCGTCCTTCCTCAAGTATATAATTTATATCATGTTATCCCAATGCCTGTTCCTTACGATCCATCGCAATCCGATACCTTCGCGCTTATCTCTCCGAGTACATCTTACTTGGCCATGACAATCGATCATATGTTCTACTCGCCCTTGAACGGTATAAACAAGTGCAAAGTGATACGAGAAAAGTGTTACGTGTGTGAACTCGGGAATGTATTTTCAAGTGTTGCAAATCAGACATGTGAATCTATTTTGTTAACTGAGGTAGTGAATAAATTACCAAAATCGTGTCAAATCAAACTCCTAAACGGTTCTGTTGAAATATTTTATATGATCACTTTTAACAGATGGATCTATGCTCTATCAGAGCCAGGTAAATGTCATGTGTCTTGTGAAAACGATAGTAACAATTATGATGTAACAATACTAGGTGTTGGAATCTTATCATTACCAAGCAACTGCAAAGCCTTTTTCAAAACACTGCAGTTCACTCCTTCTTCCAATCTTATGCTAAATTCAAGTGGTCATATGGTTTCAGACTTCAATTTAATTGAAGACGATTGTTGTGCGAAAATTAAAATAAATAAAACATTGTCCAGATTACCATATCTAAAACTCAACAAAATAAATGATATGGATTCATTACTACAGGCCAGTATGCATTTAAACCTACTTGAGAAGGATATACAGGACTTAGAAAATCCGAGTCACTTTCAAAAGTACTCAATGCACTATACGATAACATCCTACATATGCTTTAGTATTTTTCTTTTATGGATTTTATACAAGGGTCGAAAACTAATATCATGTAAATCTACACATGATAAAGGTTGTTGCATACAAATATTTAACCAATGTAATGCAAAAACTGCCCCACACGCACAGCAAATCAGTCCACCTATCTGTAACAAGAGGTGAAGCAGTGTATGAGGCTGAGCCATCTCCAGGTGATCCAACACCGGTTAAACGTAATTTTGTATTCACAAAACAGGAATAGTATATAATTTTATGTCTTTTATTGTCATAATCTAATTATTAATTTTTCTATGTTCTGATTGTAATCCTAACTATATACTCTTTTAATGTAATTGTCATACTTATACAATATACAAATAATCTATATAGATATAACATAACATTTTAATTTTAATTACTTTATCTAAAATAAATAATTATAAAATCAAATTTAAATTAAATTAAGAACATTGTAAATCTAGAACGACCTTCAAGTACCACCAAATCCAATTTCGCATCTTCTTCTTCAGATGCTTCATTCTAAAGGGGGGGCTGTTATATCTAAATTCACGCGGTTAACCATACGTAGTAAAACAGCTTACGTTAGTCTATCACATTTCATTCCGCGGGTTGTTGTTGTTTTTTATTCATATTAACATCAGAGTGGACTTGAACGTCGCGACGGACAGACATATCCAAATCTTATAATTTCTATTAATTTCTAATAATAAATTCTCTTTTAGCAAGTTAAAAATCTTTTTTTAAAAAGACTCTATAGACCCACTCCGTATCAGTACACCTGGTTCTGCCCGTTCCTGGTCTGCGTAGGTTAGAACCAGTTTCTTCGTAACGTCGGAGAACTCTTTGTACTGTTGACAGCGACACACCGACAGTCCTGGCTGTATCGCGCTGACTCCGGCCGGTTTCCAGCATTGTAAGTATTCTGGTGCATTCTTCAGGCGTAAGCGACATAATTTCAGCTTGAATAATGAATATAGAGCACTATCAACATGGTTTATGTACCCACATAAATGACAGATTACAAACAAAAGCAAAACCAAATGCTGTAATTTCGTAGTTCCATCTTCGAAAGTGGCCCTTTTTCAAGTTTGATTTTTTTATGATATAACTTTACAATAACTAAGAAGTTTTAATACCTTCATTTAAGGAGTATTACATTGTCTATTAAATACGATTTATTGCATTAACCTAGCATTTTTAGTTTCCGAGATTTTTAGGATTCTTTAAGTGACCCGGATTCATTGCTCTCGAGTGTATTACCAATTAAGTCTGATGACATGACATAAATACATACTCAACTTTGCTGTTTATATACTATTAGATTACCTATACTAATTAGAACCTATACTAATTAAATAAAAAGCAGGACTCTTAAAGTCAACATTATTTTTGTGTAAACTTAGATAGTAAGCTGCACTTTAAAAAGGGGTGAGAATGTTTATTATTCTAATAAATAGATAGGTATGCTATTTCTATTTCATTATCTGTCTCGCTCTCTTCGTTCCCGGTCTTTGAACAATCCAGACGTGTTTTGTGGTGCTCCGTTAGTGATAAAAATTGTGAACTTATTAAAATAAAATAAGTGTTTTGAACCAGTGCATTTTTAATCAGACTATATTACCCGTGTATTCAAGCAAGTACATTCAATATCAAACACCAAGGTGAAAAGGATGGTTTAATTTTGCCTTGTTCGAGCATTTAATTGTTTTGTTTTTGTACCTCTGATTTATGGATTTCAAGAAATCTATACATTTTTGTATTTACAGGCATATCGGCTGTACGCTGCTCGCCGGGG
Source organism: Clostera curtula (assembly GCA_905475355.2). NCBI lineage: Eukaryota > Metazoa > Arthropoda > Insecta > Lepidoptera > Notodontidae > Clostera > Clostera curtula. The sequence goes on along the minus strand of FR997816.1, from coordinate 2,195,779 downwards.
ACCTACCTTGGGAGCTCCAGGCGGAGGTGCTGGCGGCCGTCTACAGGTACCGTGCGGCACGGAGGGAGGAGGGAGCGCTGTCCCTCCTCGACGGTGGTGGAGTAAGGCGTATCAGGGACAGAGCGCGAGAGGCCCTGATCCGCCATTGGGAGCAGGATTTGGGGTCCCCGGCCGCCAGGCTGGCGACGGTGGAGGCGGTCCGCCCCCACCTGGATCGCTGGCTGTCTCGGCGGCACGGGACCATATCCTACAGGTTGGTGCTGGTGCTTACCGGGCATGGCTGCTTCGGTAAGTACCTGTATCAAATCGTGGGCCGGGAGCCGACGCCGGCCTGCCACGGGTGTGGCGCGCCACACGATGGAGGATTGTGCCGCCTGGCCGGTGTTGGGTCGGGGGACCCGCCACCGACGAAAGCCTCGATGACTGAGGGCGTCCCAGTGTACCGGGACGTCCTCTCTGGTAGTCGCTTGCCCGCGTAGCGGGCACCTCGTCGGGGCGTCAACGTTGACTGCGCTTACGCGCACCGTTGGCGCCCCAAGCGTGCCGTGTTAGGGTATACCGCTGGGGTTTTAGTGGGTATACGGGTTCTGTCCCGGGAGTCCCACATAATCACCGACCTCTCCCCCAGGGGGCGGTGGTATACATAAAGCATTTCCCCAGCGCCAACAAAAAAAAAGGCATATCGGCTGTAGTTTTGATTTCATGTTCCAGGTGAAGTTTATTTTTTCACCAGGTAAGTAAAAGATATCTGAATAATCAGAACAGACTTCGAAAAAGGATTGAGCTTCTACATTATTAAGCTGCGATGTTCGCAAATTGTTTTAGAACCTCATTAGTCCGTTGGATGAATCATTAGAATTCCTTTGATGTTTTGATAGGCAGTTGACGTTTACAGGGGTTAAGGTTAAATTTAGATTTTACTTTATAGGGATTGGTATTTCGGACACATTGGCTATCGTGAGATTGATGTGATTATTGCTTTTAAAGGTGCTATTAGGCGACAATTTGCTATTAGGAGATCTTTAGAGGGACTTGGAGGATTCCACATCGTCCACATAATCAAGATAACAATTTCCAAATTTAGTTTTTTCTTGCATCTTTTAGCATTTATACTTCTGGCGCCTCTGTCATCTGTATTTTGTTTGTTTCAGGGGATGGTACACTACTTCGAAACTGTATCTGCACCACGTTGCTGTCACTCGTTCTAGGGAACATTGATAGACTTCGAGATCCTATTGGCACTATATTGCTCTCAATTTCAGAACTGTTTTCAGAAATAAATTGCGTCTTCACAGCGCCATTTGTAGCAGTACTTATGCCAGGAACCAGAGAATAGCTTGAAGATGATACCTGCACTACGTCGCCCTCAATCGCAAAACTTGTTGAAGGTACTAGAGATGCACATCGAAACTGTAGCACGTTACTTTGAGTGAAGCGCTGGCCCAGCATATCGCGTGGCCGCGATTGAGCTCCGCGATGACCCAGTTTACGTCATGCAATAACTCATAAAGACTAATTCATACAGTCAAATAAAAACATGGGCACGGAAAATTTCGTACTAAAAACCGAAACCGAACATCGGCTATACAAATATGTACTTGATAGAAGAACAAGAAAAACGCCACGTCCAGCAAAAAGTCCTACGCGAAGAGCAAGAAGAACGACAAAAGCTCCAAAACCTGATGAAAGAAATGCATCAGCACATCGCAGGACTGGAGAAAAAAATTCAGACCATTGAAAAATCAAATCAAAAGCCACAGCTAAAAGACCTAACCAACAATCTTCCTCTGCAAGTCCAGTTTGAGACCGATGAAGAATAACACGCAAATGAGACTGAGTGGATACGCAAGCAAAACCGAAAGAAACGGAAGCTGAACCAGTCACTCTCTCCACCTAACCAAAAAGAGAAACATCTAGCGTGGAAGGTAAGAACGAAATCATTAAACATCCACCAAAAACTAAAAAGTCTCCCCAGCCACCACCGATAGTAGTGGAGAATATTTAAGAATACCAACAATTCTTTAACCTAATTATTTATGTACGTGTGTGTTCACACAAAAGTATTGCAATAAAGAACCCAGGTGCGTAAATTGCACAAAAAAAACACCTTACAAAAGATTGCACAAAACCTGCAGATACCAAACCAAAATGTGTGCATTGTGGAGATGCTCATCCTGCTAGCTACAGAGGGTGCATGGTTGCCAAGCAACTGCAATCCCTTAAAAACAAACATTCAAGAAAGTTACTGTTACCCAAACACATGGTCCCACACCGAATCAACCCAAAAAATATCTCAATAGTCAACCGGTAACGGAAAATCTGGCCTTGCCCAAGTTACTCAATGTGCCACCAAACAGCCACAAGCAAAATTAACAACAAACTTGGACGAAAAAGTTAACAAAATCTTAAATTTTTTGTCGTTATCCGATAGGCGTTTAAAAATATTGGAATGTAGTGCCATTAAAGCTACTACGAGGCAAAAATTATGAACAAAGCGATCACTATTATGGCCTGGAATGGTAATGGACTTCTTCGGCACCAAAACGAATTACAAATCATTTTAAATATAGAACAAAGTAACGTGTGTCTCATTTCAGAAACACACTACAAAAGAATCACACATAAAAATCAAAGGCTACAAAACGTACTGTGCACTGCACCCAGACAACAAAGCTAGAGGCGATAGTACCGTATTAGTTAGAGAAAATTTACAACAGTTTGAGAAATTCAAATATGAACAGCCCGAAATACAAGCAGTACCCGTATGTATCACAACTAATTAAAACGATACCCAATAACTATACTATCTACTATATGCTGTCCACCGAGATATCAATTATTAATTAAAGAACAACATTATAAAGAAAAATAGAAAGAAAATACATTTAATCAGCAAAACATACATGAAAGAAATTAACAACGTAGCTTAAAAATATATCAGTAACATTTTTTCAAATAAGGGAGTCTGCACAAATTAAAAGGATTAAATATATCTGCATGTCCTGCCGAGTAGGTCACCATTAGCTGGGTATTTATTGTAAATAGAAATAAAATATTGTGCTAGGTATACGGTTTTTATACTCTGTATATAAAATGTAATAAGCGGGCAACGCCACTAGCGTTGCTACTTTTTTTACTATTTCTCATTTTTTGGCGACTATCTTTTCTTATGTGTACGATATTTTTTGTAACTCCCATCGTTATTATAATAAAATTTTTATTTTATTTTTTTTATTTTCAAGTCCTAATAACATGTTATGGGCCCAGGCGTTCCATAATTCTGTTTTAGGTGAAGAACTCGAGATTGGTGGTATTTGTAAAGACGACACCGGCCGGTGAGCGCGTGGGAAGCGTGTCCATTATTTTTTCAGTCAAAGTCGGAGTTGGGGTGAGGTCAACGGCGTCTGGTGAATTTGCGGTGCAAGGGAGCAGATGCATTAGACGACAAGGAGGAGGAGCTAAGTTGGAGGGTCCAACAAATTGGAATACGTGGAAATTCCAAACCACTGTATTATTAAGAGCTCAAGAAGTGTTTTCAGTGGTAAATGGTCAAGATGTGAAATCTGCAGCAGATGTAAAGACTACAGAGGCAGCGTGGGTCAAAAAAGATGTCAGAAAATGCTTCAATTGCAACAAGGTTGGCCATTTAAAGAAACACTGTAAAAACACAGGTAAAAAAATAAGAAAACTGGAGAGCAAAGTAATAATGCCTTTTCAACCATAACAACACGGAGTGAGGTATTATTTGTGCCAGAACTTGAAAATTGAATCTGTTTTCTGTGAAAAGGGCAACTGTTAACGAATATAGTGTGGAATTAACAATGGACAGATGTGTAATAAACAATAACAATCAAGTTTGTGCTTCAGGGTTTTAAGAAAACAATGTTTATGTTGTGATTATTGAGAAAAATTATGTTCAATGTGCAGTAACTCTCAGTGAATGGCATGAGCGACTTTGTCATTAAGTGTGGACTATGTGAAGCAGGTGCTAAAAAAAAAACAATATTGATTACACAGGGGACCACTTCAAATGTATTTCATTTATAGAAGGGAAAATACATAAACTACCATTTAAAAGAACTGAACCACATACCAAAAAGTTTTTGGAGTTGGTGCATGCTGATGTGTGTGGTCCAATGGGAGTGGAAAGCATAGCAGGTTCGAGATATTTCCTACTTATCAAGGATAACTACAATAGTTATCGTGTAATCTGCTTTTTAAAGAATAAAAGTGAAACAAGTACTAAAATGAAGCATTTTGTCAATTGGGCTGAAAGACAAACCGGAAATTCGTACTGACAACGTTGGAGAGTTTATAAACAAAGAATAAGAAAATTTTGTACAGGAAAAGGGCACACCACGAAACAACAATCCCATTTACACCCCAACAAAATGGGAAAGCAGAGAGGGACATGGGAACTATAGTTGAGGCAGCAAGGTCCATGCTTAAAAGTAATGAACTCTCGAAAGACCTATGGGCAGAGGCAGTCAACGCCAGTGTGTATGTTTTGAACAGGACGTCGAGAAGCAGAGTGGAAAACCAGACACCCTATGAAACATTTTATAAACGTAATTTTGATATACACAGCGTACGTGGAGTGATCGGTGAATACGTATATGTCTATATTCCTAAAGTAAAAAGACTAAAACGGGATGCTAAAGGAGAGAGGAATGTTTGTTGGATATGAGGGTAATAAGGTTTTCCGAGTTAGGGCAAGTGTCGGCGCACACATCTTCCCGGTGTGCCAGGGGACGTGAGGTGAGGGCGGCTGCCCTCCCCGCGCCCGCGCAGCCGCGCACTCCAGCGCGGCCGCCATGACAGCTACGGACCTGGATCGCGAAGCGCGCCTTATAATATCGTCAAAGCGTCCCGTCCTCCAATAATATCAAAGCTGTACCAATTACTTGAAAATATACGTCTTACATCGATGAGGTCTTTTTATTCCAAGACAATTGGCGACCGTGAAGAATAATAACCAGGATATTGGAGAAGAAGTTGTGACTATAACGCCGTGTCAGTGAGTGAATGTGTACTGTGGCGACAAATTGCCGGCCGAACAAAGAACGTAAGCCATTCCTTTGCTTTCTTTCAACTTATCCCTTGTCCAAACTTCAATTTGCTGTGTGAATGCCGAGCTACTTCAAAGCTGTTTGGGGAGATATCTTGCTTTATGCGTATCATCCCTGCCTATAAATTATTTGCACAGCGACCTTTCAAAAAATAAATTCCATCCGCCATTTGTGATCACTTCGGATCACACACAAATTTGGCTATCCTATTTTCTATTGCAATTTTATTATAAACCTATTTCCAATTGAAAAATAAAACTCATTAGCATACGAGTTACATAAGTTTACTACCTATTCATGAGCTTATCTTTCTTGCACCTGCTACCTACTGTGTTGGCATTAACCTAATAACGAACGACCTATTCAAATTAAAAAACGGTTGTTGGCCTTTCTTTATCTATTATTATGTTATAAAGTTAATTTATGTTTAAAGTTTGTTTGCACAATACTATAATTAATTGCCTTAAATATATAAGTAGTCCATTTACAAATTAAATATATTAAAAAGTTGTCCCATGCTTGTGCTCTCAATATAGCAGTTTATTTCAACGCCTTTTTGCCGACCAATTTCAGCCCCCGTTGTGGTCGTGTCCTCGCGCCTTGCCGCTTGCGGTGTCCGAGCTGTGGCGAGCCGTGCGTAGCGGTCGCTGCTCGTGCTGCTGGCGAGCTCGGCGGTAGCAACCGTGGTTTGATGCGGGTGCCGACTGGAGTGTGTAGCGGTTAGAGTGCACATTTTTATAAACCGAATACCTTACTCATTGTATTTAGTAAACATTTGTGAGCGTTCTATAACGGGTCAAAACTTTTAATAATGGCTGAAACTGAGTCTAAGGCAAGATCTAAAAGTCCAATTCCATTGTTAAGTGTTGAGTCTGCGAACAAGATGGATCCAAAAGAACATTTAAAAAGTTTATCAAGGAAACGTGGTGTTATGAGAACTAGATTGACTAATTTTAAAACCTTTCTTCAAAAATACCAGGTTAGTCAATCAGCTGATCCATCAAGTTTAGAAATAAGAGAATTATCATTGCGTTTAGCGCAAATTCAAGAATTAATGTCTAGTTTTGATAATATACAAACAGAAATTGAGGAGCTTTCTCAAAATATCGATGAGCAGGTTTCAGAGCGGGAATTAACAGAAAGTGAATTTTATACCCAAATCGCATCAGCTCAATTAATAATAGACTCACTTTCAGTCAAAGAAAAAAATTCAGATCATGGATCTGCGAAGTCGAGTTGTTGTCATACAGTAAATAGCTCTGTTAAGCTGCCTACAATAAATTTACCGACATTTGATGGTAATTCCATCAAATGGTTAGAGTTTAGAGACACCTTCGATAGTCTGATTAATGAAAACGACTCCATCCCACCGATTAACAAGTTCCACTATTTGAGGAACTCGTTGGTAGGTAGTGCGGGAGTCATAATAAGATCCATAGAGTTTTCCGCGAAGAACTATGGAATTGCATGGACGGCTTTGTGTGATAGGTACAATAATAAGACCATATTAATTAACAATCATTTGGGTGCATTGGTTAATCTTGAACCTGTTCAGAAGGAGTCATATAGGGCCCTAAGGTACGTGAGTGACCAGTTGCAAAAAAATTTAAACGCCCTAAATTCCCTGGAGGTCCCTACGAAGGGTTGGGATCCCATTGTTATATTCTTGGTCTCAGCGAAACTCGATTCCAAAACTAGTAGCAAGTGGGAGGAGTACAGAGGGCGCTTAACGCACTTACCTACGCTGAAAGAGTTTAAAGATTTTCTCGAGACTCGAGCCAACGTTTTGGAAACGGCCAATTGCAGCGGAAACCATAATAATAATAGAAAATATAATAATACTACTAACAACAGTCACAATCATAATAATAATTCTTTTAAACAGAATATAAAATCATTTGCTGTTTCGGAGGCTTCTTCTAAGAAACCGTGTCCCATTTGTAACAAGATGCATCATTATGTGCATCAGTGTCGTAAGTTTAGGGCCATGAGCGTAAATGACAGACTTTCTGACGTGTCGAAACACAACTTATGTGGCAATTGTCTACGTAGTGGTCACAGTACTGGTGAGTGTACGCTGAAAGGTTTATGCCGTACCTGCCGAGAAAAACACAATACACTGTTACACAAAAATAACACCATCACAAATTTAGCATCCAATAGTAACGACACATCAACTTGCAATGTGCCAGTGAGTTTGTCTGCGACTTCTTCAGGCCAAGTCCTGCTATGTACTGCGCAGGTGGAGGTCACAAATAAGCAAACCAATACCACCTTTTTCGCCCGCGCGTTGCTGGATACTGGGAGTCAGGCGTCTTTTATCACCTCTGAGCTAAAACAAAAGTTGGGATTAGGTGCACGACACATAAATGCATTTAATGTGTTTGGAATAAGTAATGTGGAATGTAGGGTGTCTGAAAGATGCGATCTCTTAGTAAAATCACTTGTCGGTACCTATAGTGTGAATGTGAATTGTCTAGTGATACCTAAAATCACAGGTAATGTTCCTAGCAGTCAAGTCGACGTTCAGAGGCTACAGTTGCCTAGTAATATTGTTCTAGCCGACCCCTCGTTCTATGAACCTTCCGAAATAGATATATTGCTGGGCGCAGAAATATTTTTTGACATAATTTGTCCCAAACAAATAAAATTAGGTCCTAACAAACCTGTTCTACAAGAAAGCTTGTTAGGATGGCTAGTAGCGGGTCACACTGGGGAATCCTATAATAATAATGTTGTGTATGTAGGTAGAAGTAGTTATCGAGATACGCGCCGCTGTGCCGGCGCACGTTGAACGTTGAATAAACAGTGTGTAATTAGCTATCGTGTATTCTGTACGTGCGCCCTGTCCTTACATCTCCTTGCAACTTAACACGTGGCGACGACGAACTCTCGCGAATAATGTCGGCAACAGGTTCTTTCGGACTTTTTTCGGGTTTTGACCACTCAACACAAGAGTGGAATAGTTATAAATCCCGTTTGAACCAGTGGTTCATCGCAAATGACGTGGACGACGTAAAGGACAAGAGCAAGGTCAAGCGAAGGGCAATATTGCTCAGCGCGTTTTCGGAAACGACGTACAAGTTAGCTAGCAACCTGGTATTACCAAAGGAATTAGAAGAAGTGGAATTTGACGCTATCATAAAAATTTTAGATGAGCATTTTACTCCTAAAAAGTGCGGGTTTTCGGAAAGGTTCCATTTTTATTCAGCGGTACAAAGGCCAGGTGAGAGTCACTCAATGTGGGCGGCCAGGGTCAAAGGATTGGCAGCACACTGCAGTTTTAAAAGTCTCGAGGAGGCCGTACTGGACAGGTTCGTCATGGGTATGGTAGCAGGCCACGAGAAGGACAAGCTTTTTGCACAAAGCCTGAAGGATTTAACCCTCAGCGGCGCGGTGGAGCTGGCGGAGAGCGTGCGATGCGCACGCGAGGCAGCGGCAGCGGCTTCGCGGGGCGGCACAGGCCCCGCAGGCGGCGCTCCTGTATTCAGCATCACCAACGGCGAAAAGTGCAGTGTGTGCGGTTATAACAATCATAAAGCCGACAAGTGTCGTTTTAAAAGTTATAAGTGCAAAAAGTGCGGCAAAAAGGGTCATTTACGTCGTATGTGCACGTCAAATAAAGTACAGTACGTATATGAGAAGTCTGAGGATGAAGGAGATGACGGTGAGGCGTTTTTTAATATTCGTTGTGCGAGGGGCAGGCCGATGACAGCATGGGTATTGGTTAACGATCAGGTTTTGGAATTCGAAATAGATAGCGGTGCGGCTGTTAGTGTGATTTCGAGCAAGACTTACGACGCGTATTTTAGTAATGTACCATTATCAGCGACAGGCAGACAGCTACTTAATTACACGGGTGGCAAAATAGCCAGCCGCGGGCTGGCGCGACTGAGTGTGGTGTACGAGGGTCGCGCGCGCGAGTTAGACGTATTCGTTGTGGCGGGCGGCGGGCCGCCGCTGCTGGGCCGCGACTTCATTCACGAGTTCAGCCTCGAGCTTGCGCCTGCAATTCAATACCTTTCCACCGAGACAGACGGCTCATTCACGCAAAGTTTGTTTAACAAATTTCCTAAGTTGTTTTCTGGCAACTTAGGCTGTTTTAATAAATACGCGATTAAACTTCATCTCAAACCTGGTTCAAAGCCAGTATTTTACAAGCCCCGCCCGGTCGCATTTGCCCTGAAGGATAGGGTACATAAAGAGATTGATCGTCTGTTAGACCTCGGAGTGTTAAAACCGGTGGAACACTCGGAGTACGCATCACCTGTGGTTCCGGTGTTAAAAAAAGATGGCGGAGTTAGGCTTTGTGCCGATTACTCAGTATCAATAAACAAACAGCTGATTGTTGATAAGTACCCCTTGCCAACGGTACAGGAGTTGTTCGCGAAGCTGCACGGGGGGGAGCAGTTCACCAAACTTGATCTCTCGATGGCCTACGGGCAATTTGTCTTGTCTGAGGACGCGCAAGACCTAACTTGCATAAATACACACCGCGGCTTGTTCAAATACACCAGATTGGTTTTCGGGCTAGCCAGCGCACCAGCAATCTTTCAGCGGGCCATGGAATGCATCCTGGCAGGCATAGAGGGCACGGTCTGCTTCCAGGATGACATATTAATAGGGGGTACCAAGGCTCAGCATAGAGAAAGATTAATTGCTGTATTAGACAGGTTAGAATCAGCTGGGTTGACAGTACAAGCGAGTAAGTGCGATTTCTTTAAAGACGAGATTAAATACCTAGGTCATGTAATAGACAAAAATGGAATAAGGAAATGCCCTGGAAAAGTCAAAGCAATATTAGAAGCTCAAATGCCGACGAATGTATTGCAACTACAGTCATTCCTTGGGCTTATTAACTATTATCGTAATTTTGTTCCCGACGCTTCTTCCATTTTAAGTCCATTATATAATTTGTTACAGAAAAAATGCAAATGGGTATGGACATCGGAACATCAACAAGCTTTTACTAAAATAAAAAATATTTTAGCTTCTGATCAGGTGCTCACACACTTCGACCCAGACGCAAGAATAATTTTAACGGTAGACGCGGGCCCCTCGGGCTTGGGGGCAGTACTTTCTCAAATTGGGGTTGACGGTGTGGAGAGGCCTATTTCGTACGCATCAAGGACGCTTACTTCAGCAGAAAAAAACTATTCTCAGATTCAGAAGGAGGCTACGGCTATTATTTTTGGCGTAAGGCGTTTCCACCAATACTTATACGGCAGAGCCGATCCATTTATTTTGAAGACTGATCACAAACCCTTGTTGGCAATATTTAACCCTAGCCGTGGCATTCCAGAGGTGTCTGCGAACCGATTACAACGGTATGCAATGCTTTTGTCAGCTTATAATTACAAAATCGAGTATGTGCGTAGTGCTGACAATAACGCTGATTATTTTTCGCGCGCACCGCTAGGCGAAACCGATAGCAGCACGGGCACGGGAGAATGCGACTACGATGAACTAGCGGCATACGTCAACTTCGTGGTGGAGGGCAGCCTGCCCGTCACTCTTCCTCAGCTGCGCGAGGCGACTGCGAAGGATCCGCTCCTAAGTAAAGTAACTCATTACGTAATGACGGGCTGGCCGCGGAACGTAAAAGATATTCAATTAAAAGCATATTTTTTGTGTCGATTAGACTTGTCAGTCGAAAATGGATGTCTAATGCGGGGGCATAAGGTAGTAATTCCATCGTCGTTACGAGATCAAGTCTGTAATGATTTACATAGCTCACACTTCGGAGTAGTTAAAATGAAAGCGGAGGCTCGTCAACGCATATGGTTCCCAGGTATAGATAGGTACTTAGAGCGGCTCGCGGCGGACTGCGTCGTGTGCGCACAGCTGCGCCCCTCTCCGCCGCACGCCCCGCTCGCGCCGTGGCCGTACCCACCGCATCCTTTCTATAGGATTCATTTAGATTTTCTGGGACCGTTCAATAATCAAATGTATTTAATTATTGTTGATGCACATTCTAAATGGGTAGAATGTTATAATGTGAGTTCGTCTTACGGGTCAAAAACGGTAATTGAAAAACTGATTGATTTAATGTCTAGGTTTGGGGTTCCGCATACTGTGGTCACTGATAATGGTACATCGTTTACATCCCAAGAATTCTCGGCCTTCTGCAAATTAAATGGTATTACGCAAGCGTTTTCACCAGTCTACCACCCCTCTAGTAATGGTCAGGCTGAAAGTTTTGTTAAAATCATTAAAAAAGGATTGCGAGGAATACTAAAAAGCACTACAGTTAGCAAAATATGTCAAGAAAAGATTTCTAAGTTTTTGTTCGACTACCGTAACTCTAGAAACAGCACGACAGGTAAATCACCTGCTGAGCTGTTATTCGGCCGATCCCTACGCTCTAGATTAGACTTAATAAATCCCGCTCGAGTCACTTCGCCATCCACAGACCTCACTGACCATGTGGTGCGCAATCAGTGTTCACAGGCTAAACATTACCGTGGGAAGTCTAGACCTAATTTTGAACTACAAGATAGGGTGTGGATAAAGAAGTATTTAACCAACCTGAAATTTATTTGGACTCAAGGCGTTATTGTAAAAAAGAATGGAGCCGTTATGTATACAATATACCTACCGGAGTATAATTCAGAGGTGAATAGACACATAGACCAACTATGGCCTCGCAGCGGGAAGGATGTACCTATTTCAGAATCCCAAGGACATATTTGGGAGCCAAATTTGGTGGCAGATATAGACAGCGTTCCATCAACTCAGTCGTCACCATCGGTCTCCGCAGGCGTTGTTACGGAGTCAGCTGACGACATGACGTCATCAAATGATAGCGTTGACATCGGAGAGGGGACGAGTGGGTTGGAGAGCCCAACGGAGGCACCTATTGATGCTGGTGCACATTCACAAATGAACGACGCTTCTGAGCAGAGTGAGTCCGATCACACGACGACTCATCAAGTCACTAGGTCTAGGCGTGAACGCGTCTAAGTTAATTATAAGCCTTATTTTTAATCAGTCTTTTTGTTATGGTCATAATTATATGGGGGAGGGATGTTGTGTATGTAGGTAGAAGTAGTTATCGAGATACGCGCCGCTGTGCCGGCGCACGTTGAACGTTGAATAAACAGTGTGTAATTAGCTATCGTGTATTCTGTACGTGCGCCCTGTCCTTACATCTCCTTGCAACTTAACAAATAATAATACTTTATGCCACTTTGTGCAAAACGATTCAGGAAGGTCACTTCAAGACGTTCATGATTCTTTGAAAAAGTTCTGGGAGATTGAAGAATTGCCCTCGGATATCAATACCTACTCTTCAGATGAAACTTTTTGTGAAAATCATTTTGTGAAAAACACTCGTCGCTTACCTGACGGGCGGTTCTCTGTCTTGATGCCGCTGAAGGAGGATCCTCAGCAGGCACTTGGCAATTCATTCCCGATGGCAATGAAACGGTTTATCAACCTAGAAAAAAAATTAAATAAAAATGAAAACGTCAAACAACAATACATTGATTTTATGAAAGAATATAGTGATTTAGGGCATCTAAAGGAAATTAGTAAACCCGAGTTTGGGTATTTCTTACCCCATCATTGTGTCATTAGTGAACAGAAAGAAACCACCAAGCTGAGAGTAGTCTTCGATGCCTCAGCCAAGTCCAGCTCAGGTAAATCACTCAACGACTTGCAAGCACTTGGTCCTGTAGTGCAAAGCGATTTGATTGCCATCCTACTTCGTTTTCGAGTCCATAATTTCGTTCTGACAGCAGACATCAATAAATTTTATAGGCAGTTAGTATTAGATGAATCGCAGCGCAATCTGCAGCTCGTGCTTTGGAGGAATCAGGTCGATGAGCCCATTAAGATTCTCCAACTCCAAACGTTGACTTATGGCATGGCTTCTGCTCCTTTCCTGAGCACTAGGTCTCTTGTTCAGTTGTCTGATGAATGCTCTGACCCGGTGATTGCTAATGTCATCAAAAACGATTTCTATATCGATGATTTAAATACAGGTTCATCAAGTGAAGCCGAGTTAAGAAACATTTATTTAAATGTCACCCAAGTACTGGATTCAGCTTGTTTTCCGTTGAGAAAGTTTCGCACAAATTGCCCACAAATATTGAATGATCAGTCAGGTTCTTCAAATAGCCTTGATCTTCATGAAGAAGCTACTGTTTTAGGTTTGAAATGGTCACCTAAGACAGACCAACTGCATTTTCCAAGTGGTATCGAAGTCACGCCCAATATAACAAAAAGAAATATTATTTCTACAACTTGCAAACTCTTCGACCCATTGGGGTTAGTCAGCTGTTGTATTATAAAACCAAAAATATTACTTCAACATTTATGGAATGCCAAGTTGGACTGGGATGACCCAGTGCCAGAGCCGTTTGTAAAAAGATGGCTCACCTTTACTCAAAACCTACATCATTTATCAGATATTGTTATACCTCGTTGTGTCTTAGGTGGCAGCACTGTCCAATCAATCGAATTGCATTGTTTTGTCGATGCTTCTCAGCAAGCTTATGGAGCGTGTGTATACATGCGCTCACACATAAATGAGGAGAAAGTTATCGTCAGGTTACTTTGTGCCAAAACCAGAGTTGCCCCCATAAAAACTCTAACCATCCCACGTTTAGAGTTGACAGCGGCTTTGTTGGGATCTCAGCTATCTGATAAGATCTTAAAGTCAATACCATGCAAGGTAACTAACAAGTACATGTGGACTGATTCCATGGTGGTACTTGGGTGGCTAAAGAGTCAAAATAAAAATTTACAGACGTTTGTTCGTAACAGAGTCAATAAAATAAACGAACTTACCCCAGAGTGTCAATGGAATCATGTTTCAACCGAGTTAAACCCTGCAGATCTGGCTTCTCGGGGCATTGACCCACAACATCTGCAGGCTTCTTCTTTGTGGTGGGAGGGACCTTCATTCCTGAAGGAAGGTCGTGCAAAATGGCCTACTCAACTTCACACTACGCCTACCAACTTACCCGATATGAAAATATTGGTGTGCAATGAGAATGATAAAGGCTCTGAGTCAATAATAAAATTTACGGATCATTCAAGCTATCTAAAACTGAAAAGAAAATACGCCTATGTTTTACGCTTCATAAACAATTGTCAATTAAATAAAACCAAGCTGACCGGTCCATTGCAAGTTGATGAGCTCGATCGTTCGTCAACTCTCTTGCTGAAACACAGTCAGATAGAGTCCTTTCCTAAGGACTTAAAACAAATTCGAGGTAAACAAGAATTACATTATAAAAGCAAATTATTGCCTCTCAATCCATTTTTAGATACCAACGGTTTATTGAGAGTCGGAGGTCGATTAGCTCAGTCGGATTGTCATTACGACAAGAAATACCCCATCCTACTCGATGCGAAGCATCACCTAACTAAGCTGATAATGAAACATGAACACTTACGTTTATTTCACGCAGGCCCTCAGCTACTTCTGTCGTCTGTACGCGAAAAGTTCTGGCCACTGCAAGGCAGAAACTTAGCTCGCGCCATATGCAGAAAGTGTGTCATATGCTCACGTATGCGCGGTCAGACATTGCAGCCTAAGATGGGGGATTTGCCTAATGTGAGAATCAGTCCAAACTTTCCTTTTAATTCATGCGGAATAGATTTTGCCGGGCCCTTCATGGCTTCTTCTAAAAAGGGACGAGGTAACCGTGTAACAAAGGCCTATCTATGCATCTTCGTATGTCTTGTCACAAAAGCCATCCATTTAGAGGTAGTCAGTGATCTCAGCACAGAAGCCTTCCTGGCATGTCTGCGTAGATTCGTGTCTCGTCGGGGAAAACCTTATGTGATCTATTGCGACAACGGCAAGAACTTTGTAGGCGCTAACAATGAGTTGGGAAAAGTTATACGGTCCAGTCGACAACCCGTTTCAGATTACGCCGCGAATGAGGAAATTAAATTCATGTTTTCCCCTGCCTACTCACCACACTTCGGTGGAATATGGGAGGCAGGTGTCAAATCAGCTAAGTACCATTTAAAACGCATAGCAGGCAATGTCTCCCTAACGTTTGAGGAGTTATCGACGCTTTTCACTCAAATAGAAGCAATCCTTAACTCCCGTCCTCTTTCTCCCTTATCATCCGACCCTACTGACCTCAGTCCGTTAACTCCCGGGCACTTCTTAATCGGCCGCCCACTGCAGTCCGTACCTTCACTGCCTGTCAACTCAGCGAGGCCCAATAGATACCAGCGCATCGAGCAAGTCCGGCAGTTATTCTGGGAAAGATGGCGTCGAGAGTACATGGCGGAGCTACAAAATCGTACCAAATGGAGAACGAACCAAACCCCAATTCAAATCGGAGACCTGGTCCTACTGAAGGAAGACAACGTAGCGCCTCTTCATTGGAGAATGGGAAGAGTCAGCAAACTCTATGAAGGCAAGGACAGGGTGTGCAGAGTTGCTGACGTCTACACAACCAGAGGAACAATAAAGAGAGCTGTCAACCGGATGTGTCTCATCCCACTGTCCGAACCCGAGCCAGATGGGCAATGATGACATTCAAGCCTACACCAGGAACCTAGTTGGAGCCAAGCTTCCAACGCCCCGGAGGATGTCGGCGCACACATCTTCCCGGTGTGCCAGGGGACGTGAGGTGAGGGCGGCTGCCCTCCCCGCGCCCGCGCAGCCGCGCACTCCAGCGCGGCCGCCATGACAGCTACGGACCTGGATCGCGAAGCGCGCCTTATAATATCGTCAAAGCGTCCCGTCCTCCAATAATATCAAAGCTGTACCAATTACTTGAAAATATACGTCTTACATCGATGAGGTCTTTTTATTCCAAGACAGCAAGGGAGAAGTTCACACAAAGAGAGCTATAGTATTTATTGATATGTAAAAGGAAACAAGAATGTGAACAAGTAATCTCACTAGATGCACCTGTGGACAGCGATCTACAGAAGGTACAGGCTGAGGAGCAGAAATAGTAAGTACCAAATGGTTGTTGAAGAAAAAAGAAGGCCAGGATGGTGAAATAAATAATTAATTGGTAGCTAGAAGATTTCAGCAAAAATTGTAACAATAGTGATATGTAATCTCCTGTTGCTAAATTAAATAAATAATGAAAATGTATGCAAGAAAAAGAAGCAGGTGAAACAAATAATGGCTTTATGATAACTTGAAGGTTCATCGAAATCAATAAAATAAGTCAAGAAATCTGGAGGTCGTCTGTTTCTAGAGGGATACCTCGGTTCTTCTATTTGCGGTACTTCCAATTCTGGGCTCTCTTCTACGCCCTCAGGGTTTACTGGAGTACACGGATGATCAGCATCTGCATCTCTCAGAGTATCTACACCTATGCACTCTGAATATGTTGATGTAGATGGCTCCGTGTCAGAATTTGGACTATCAGCGCAATCAAAGAATTCCTCATCGTTAACAATATTATTATCAAATAATAACATTGGTAAAGATTCAACCTGAGGCTCCGAGTCATTTCCCTTTAAACGTGTAGAAGTATTTAAAAAAAAAGTTGCGTTTCTCGATCTTAAAATTCGTTTTGGATTACTAGGATCTCGAAAAATATAAACGTTACGATTTTCGGAATAACCAACAAATACAGCTTATTCAGCTGCTTTTAAATCGCGCTTCTTCCTTTGACATTCAGGAATATGAACAAGAGCTCTACACCCGAAAACCTTAAGATGACGAAGATCATTCTTCCAAACGCACCACTTGTCGAGGGGAACTTGACCATTCAAGTATCGATGAGGGACCCTGTTCTTCAAATAAACAGCCGCCTGGAATGCATCTTCCCAATAAGCTTTAGGTAGTGAACTTTCAGCCATCATCGATCTTGCCATTTCCGTCATAGTCCGATTCACACCATTTTGCTGAGGGCTTTAAGGTGCCGTGTTTTGGTGCTCGACACCTTTGGAACCATTGTTTACATACCCCGATCCACCATCCGTCCTGATAGTCTTAATTCGCGTGCCTAATTGATTTTCGACTAACGCTTTGAAAATAATAAACTTGTTTTTTACTTCACATTTAGATTGGATAAAATAATCGAATACTAAACGTGTAAAATCATCTATAAAAGTTAAAACATATTTATTTCCTTGATTGGAAGTCGTGGGCATAGGTCCACAAAGGTCACTATGAACCAATTGTAAAGGTGAAGTCGCCTTAACATACGGAGCTAGTCTTTTAAAAGGTTTTCTAGCCTGTTTTCCCTCAATACAAACGATGCAACTACTTTTTTCGGCCTTGGTAAAGTTACCCCGTGATTCTTAAATTTATTCATGCTTTTGCAACATAAATGTCTTGACCATTGCCCTCGTAACTGTGACATTACAATTCTCTAACGCCATAATCCTCGGTTCATACTTTGAGGTAAGACCTCCCAACAGTATTGCTGCCACTGATGAGTCATCAATCACCTTATCTAACCAAACTCATTCTATGAGGATAAAGGTATAGCCTGCGCCCCATACCTTTATCCTCATAGATGTTTTGCAAGGATACCCATGCTTCGGTAGCAGTTTTAGCGCATCGTACGTGAGTAATTGCTTGCCATAAATCCTCATGGATTAAATAATTGCGCATCTTAAATTTCCAAGTAGGATACCCACACTGATTTCTTAGACAAAAATTGGGAAAAGATTTATTTTATTTTTATTTTATTTTATTACTATTCGGGAATCTTACAGCTAGAACATATTTAAATACAACTTATAAAAATAATGCTGGCCATTTATAAGTTTCCACAGATAAAACATTCGTTCATTAATTACAGTGAAAGGGTCGATCACCACAAAGTGGTTTATAAAAAGTAAGCTTTCGTTAACACATGTTTAAGCTTAGAAACACTGGTGTTAAATAAATCTAGATCATATTCATGGGACAGTTCATTGAAAAGTCTACTCGCTCGTATAATAAATGAGTTTTGCCTGTATGTACTCTTAACGCTGGGAACAAAAAGTAAACGAGGATTGCGAATTAGTGTTGCACGCGTTGTTAATCCTAGCTTGGCTAAAAGTTCGGGACAGTCAATTGAACCATTCGCAATTTTGATTAAATATGCCAAATCCGCGATACGTCTACGTTCATGTAATGGCATGATGTGATGTTTCCTACATCTTGCGTCGTAACCAGAAACATAATACCTGGTTTTAAATTGCAAAAACCGTAAAAACCGCTTTTGTACGCGTTCTATTCTGTCGATGTATATATTGTAATTTGGATTCCATACTTGTGAAGCAAATTCTAAGTGGCTGCGGACAAAAGAGCAATAAAGAATTTTAATAGTTTTAACATCTTCGAAATCTGCGGAGTCTCATAATAAAACCAAGAGCTTTGGAGGCCTTGCTTATACTGTTTTCAATATGATCGTCAAAAAGCAACTTGGCGTCGAACATTACACCTAAGTCCCTGATGACATTGGTACGGTTAAGGATGGTATTGTGAAGTTCATACGGATAGATGACAGGGCACGGCTTACGAGTATAACTACTGACAAAACTTTTTAAATAATTATGACACGGGTCTTAATCGCGGAAATATTTTGAAGGTAAATACCTTATACTGCCTGACGTTTCGGCGTGGGTTACACCAGCCGTGGTCACAGGCCGTGTCATAATTATTTAAAATGTGTGAAAATCGCGTTAGTCTAAAAACTTTAATTACTGACAAAACATTTGGACACATTAAGTTCAAGCTTATTAACTGGACAATATCTTTGTAGCTGATACAAATCATGTTGGAGGCCGAGACAGTCACGAATGTTTGATATACGGCATACAATTTTCATGTCATCGGCGTAAAGAATAATCTTAGAATGAGGTAAATATGTACCAATATCATTGATAAATATGATAAATAATAAAGGACCCAATAGTGAGCCCTGAGGAATTCCTGAAGGAACGCGAACGGTAACAGATCTAAATCCATTCAGTACTACCGTCTGGCAACGGTTCTCCACGTACGATTTAAACCATCTAAACAAGTCCCCCCTGATTCCTACTCCCAACAATTTTTGCATCAGGATACAATGATCTATACGATCGAATGCCTTTTTGTAGTCTGTATAGACCACATCAACCTGAGATTACTCAGACATGACTTGCGATATATAGTCAGAACAGACAAGAAAATTGGACACAATAGATCGGTTTTTCACAAATCCGTGCTGATCACTGTTTATAGAATGCTTGATACCATGATACACTGTAGAGTAAACTATTTTTTCTAGTATCTTAGCAAACAAACATAACTTAGATATGGGTCTGTAGTTATCTATATAATGTTTAGGGCCTTTCTTGTGAATGGGCGTAATAAATGCGGTCTGCCAAAGTAGTGGGACTACCCCTTCCCTAAGGGATCGTCGATATAAGATGGTAAGCGGCAATGACAGACTTTTTGCGCAATTCTTCACATATATGGCAGGGATGCCGTCAGGTCCTGCTGATTTGTTTAAGTCAACCGAACTAAATAGTTTTTGGACCTTAGCCTCACATACTTCAATAGAATTTACATCTGCCGCGGCCTCACTCGGAAGTTGATCATCGCAATCATTCGAACGTCCACTATGATGGAAATTGTGAGTAAAGAAATCGCTAAACATGTTACAAATTGTATCACCATCTCCCGAGGACTTTTCTCCATAAGTCATGACTGATGGATAACTATTGGAGGAATGTTGTTTACTTTTGACGTAAGACCAAAATACTTTGGGGGATTTCTTGATACTATGTTCTATTGCGTTCATATAATTGTCAAACATTTCAACTTCTAAAATTTTAGCACGATCCCTAAGAATTAAGAAACAATTGTAGTCCGACATATTACCATACCTTTTGTATTGCCGGTGGTAAGGCTAAGGGGTCATTCCGACGCGTTCCAGGAAACTGGGGGACCTCTGTACGGGCTGGGATTCTCCGGACGAGTAGAAGACCGCCGTACGTGTGAAGGCTTTTCTTGCTGACTGACGGCCACGAGGCTGAACGCACTCCGCCCTGTGGTGTACACAGCCGCACTCCACCCATGAGCTGAGGTCTACGTGCCACACGTCCCCGTCCCAATCGCGTTACGGCTGCGCGTCCTACGACCGGAAGTGACCCAACCGGCTAATGTCAAATAGTCGGATAAGATAAGTCCCCAGCGCACTTAGGTTTTTTTACTGACCACAAGCTTCCCTGTGCCGAGAACTTATCCCTGTGATTTCGAGATCTTTTCGTGCTTAGAAACTTTAATTTTTGTGATAACATTGTGAACCGATAAATAAATCTTGTAAATTTTGTAATTGTTTTTATTATCCTTTTTGTTTGTTACCCGCCGTCAGGCGGGCGTAGCAACTGGCTTATTACATATTGGAATTATTTATAGATAGGAATACTCCGAGAACAAGCAGCCATCCAACAGTGTCTCCACCGCCACAAACTGAGGCTCCCCCTCCAGTCATTAGCGAGGAAGAGGAGTGGAACCATCCGCCACAGAAAAAAAGAAAAAACTATTTGTCAAAAATGTTTTTAGACCTAGAAAGGCAAGGGTATATGCGGGATTAGAGAGAGATCGGTTGAGAGCTAGAGAATTTGAGGTACAAGAAAGAGTAAGACAGAGAGATGAAGAGCTACGGATGCAGGGTCAATGGCTGGAATTTAT
This sequence comes from Clostera curtula, assembly GCA_905475355.2. Taxonomy (NCBI): domain Eukaryota; kingdom Metazoa; phylum Arthropoda; class Insecta; order Lepidoptera; family Notodontidae; genus Clostera; species Clostera curtula. Next base: position 2,175,103 of record FR997816.1, on the reverse strand, counting down.
GAAATAGGCAATGGAATCTTTTGTGAGTTTTATGGAGAGAGAAAGTCTTAAATTAAATATTTAATTACTAAGTATATTTAAAAAAAAAGTAAAATTATGTGTAAAGTCTATTAATTTTATCCACTAAGATACTTCTTATAGCTTCCCCTAATTAACCCATCTCCTGTAGTATTCTCTTCGAAAATATGTTCAGATTGTTATAGCCATAGTTGAGCTGGTTCTGGTTCCGGTACGCTGCCATTGAGAAAGGCTAAGTTGTGCAATACACAGCATGCTGTTATGATTTTTGCACTTTTTACTGGAGCATAGTGTAATGTGCGATCCTTACACAAACAACGCCATCGGGTTTTTAGTCGACCAAAAGTATTTTCAATAGCTACCCTGGTCATTCCATGAACAGCTGAATATTTATAAGCTGGAATTCCCTCAACAGCATTTAAAATTGGTGTCATTAACCAGGGTCACTGTGGATAACCAGAATCACTTAATATGAATATTTGTAAAGGATATTAATAAATTCTTACCTAACAGTCGTTCTCTTCCCTGCAATATGGTTGAGGAGGACGATGGCTGCCGCATGCGTCATGCTTGTGAACAGATGCCGTTGCTGGGGGTCGGTTGGCTCGGGCGTTAGAAGGTTAGTATTGTTGATTAGATCTGGCTGATGTTAGGCCCTTTGCGACTATTGCGCGCGTTTGCTCTCACAAACTGTCTTATCACGGCCTTGTACCTAAAAATGGCAAAAGAGCAACTACAGAGTTTCTTGCCGGCTCTTCTCTGTAGAACTGCATTCCGAACCGCTGGTAGATGGTAAATTTTAAATTAAATATTACTTTGTTGTTTGACTTGTCAACAGAGCTCTAATGAGCCAACTTGATTAAATGAGTTTTGAATTTGAACCACGCTTGCTCATTATTTCGAAGTAAACTCTGCGTATAATTGTTGACCACGCTATTTTCCCAAATAAAAGCGTCGTGGGCGGCTCCTCCGTATTTCGCATTTACGTTTAAAATAAGAAAGCGGAGCTGATATTGTCAAAAATGGCGCTTACCATTTGCACATTTAATGAATGGAAATGCTTTCTACTTTAATACAAATGTTAGAGTTTTTTTTTGGGGTGTGAAAATATGGAAATGACATCCAGCAATGCATCCAATCAAAAACTGTAAGGTTGTAGTGTGAAGCAACCTTTCGTTTAAGTATTGTATATTAATTATGTTTAGATATAAGGGCGGTTTAACATTAGACATTCGTCGACGACACACGTCTTTCACGCCTGTTTTTTGTTGTCGCTGGGGAAATTCTTTATGCATACCACCGCCCCCCGGGGGAGAGGTCGGTGATTATGTGGGACTCCGACAAGGGTCGTCTACCCAAGAGTCGTCTACCCACTAAAACCCCAGCGGTATACCCTCACACGGCGCGCTTGGGCCTGTATGTCCAGAGAAAAAGGCTGGTAATAAATCTGTATCCAAGGAGGTCCACCGGTGTGAACGTCGTCCTTCCCGAGGCACATTGAAGACGTCTCCCGGTGCCATTCCTTTTCTTATTCGACAGCGATATCTTCATGTTCTTTCAACAGACTTTGGACAGCAGCGACGCTCTGTTCAAAATATACCATCCACCACTGCGATCGCCAACCTGCCTGCCAAGCGTGGCGATTATGGCAAACCCCCCCATGAATGAATGGATACAACTAGGAAAACGGCCCCCAGTCCCCGGCAGCCCCACTATTCCTTCGGCCACGGTAGCAGCCAAGGTAACGGTGGGGCAGGGGGTGCGAACAATCTCCGGCAGAGATCCGGCTACCACAAAAAACGACGGCTGCACCTGGCAACATACAACACACGGACACTGCGGACTGACGAGAACTCGAGGAAGAGTTGAGCAGGCTGCGATGGGATATAGTGGGGTTGTCTGAAGTCCGAAGAGAGGGGGAGGACACGATAACCCTCAAATCCGGCAACTTGCTCTACTTTCGGGAGGGCGACCAACAGTCCCAAGGTGGTATTGGGTTTATCGTCCACAAGTCCCTTGTGAACAACGTTGTTAAGATCGAGAGTGTGTCGACCAGGGTGGCGTACCTTATACTCAAAATAACCAAGCGTTATTCGTTGAAGGTCATACAGGTATACGCACCGACCTCGGCACACCCCGACGATGCGGTAGAGATCATATGCGGTAGGTATGAGGACATTTCCTCGGCCAAACATGGCTCTAGAACGCACTACACCGTTGTCATGGGGGATTTTAACGCGAAACTAGGCAAGCGGAGCAGAGATGAGCTGCAAGTGGGGCAATTTGGGTTTGGACACCGGAACCAACGGGGTCAACTTTTGGCTGGTTTTCTGGAGAAGGAAGGACTCTATATGATGAATTCCTTCTACAGAAAACCAGAACAGAGGAAATGGACCTGGTTGAGGCAAAGCCAGCTCGTCAGGCTGAAGACTGATGACGGCAGGATCGTCACGTCGAAGTCCGAGATTTTGGGTGAGGTCGAGAGTTTCTATGGACAACTGTACACGTCTACACAGGAACCCGTCATAAATCTAGCAAACAACCCACGAGCTAGATTAACCCGGCACTACACAGAAGACCTCCCGGACGTCAGTCTGTGCGAGATCGGGATGGCTCTCGAGCAACTTAACAACAACAAGGCGGCGGGTGATGACGGAAGTAGGGTATAATTTGGGGTTCTGGATCACTTCTTCCTCGCTCCGCTCGGAATGTGATCCAGAACCCCCAATTCTCCACACGTAGAAGCTCCAATAATATATTACTAACACGATCTGCGATATATTTAGTTCATAATATAAATTGAGTTTCATTCACAGTGGAGCGCTTGTTATAGGATCTCCAATTGTTTTACCGGTCCGAGCGATTGTTGTGTGTATTATAAACTTGTATGGTGACTGTAGTATATTGTAATTAAAGATAAATGGAAATTACTGGTATCACTATGATAATAGGGGGAATTAAAAATGTAGACTAGCAACCCTAGAGGGACGCCCTCTCTTGTCTTTTAACCGGCGCCATGGCTGCATGTTTAAATTGAAATGTAAGAGTACAAATAAAAAGTGTTTGCGTTATTCAAGTATTTTATTATTTCGAAAGTGTAATACAAGGCGTATACGAGTACACACCAAATGGCGACGAGGATAAACTAGAATTTCGAAGTACAAAGGTATATTTTTACGGCTGAAACATGGCCAACGATTTTCGTATAGACGCTTTCAAACAAGTATTTTGGAAAGGATTGAACAATTTTTTGAAGCGAACGACACTAAAATTGATAAAAGATGCTCAATATTATTAATAAGTCTTCACGAGGATGTATACAAAATTCTGAAAAATATGTGTTATCCGAAAATGCCCAAGGATTTGTCATATGTTGAACTGCAGAGTTTATTGAAATTAAAGTTCGAAAAAAGAATTTCGCACTTTAGAAAAAGAATTCAATTCGAAAAATTACAGCAATTGGAAGGGGAAAGTATAGCCAAATGGTATGCCCGTATTAGAGAATTTACTGGGGGATGCAATTTTATGAATACGTTAGAAGAACGTGTCAAGGATAAATTCGTTACGAGTCTGCGTCCTGGACCAATACAGGAACGATTATGTGAACAGGATGTTTCCCAGCCGGTGTCAGTTTTGGTAGATATAGCACTAAATAAGGAGATGGCGTTGAAAGAAGTGCAGGAAGTTCACCAAGTAGCTCAGCACAGACATGCAAAAATTAATAAAAGTTCCCACAATACATTAAAAAAGTTTGAGAAGAAACAGGATGGTGAGTTATTGAAATGCGTCCACTGCGGTAAACCAAACCATAATTTTTCTAAATGTAAATTTAAGTTATATAAATGTAAAATATGTAACAAAATTGGACACCTAGCTGTTGTTTGTAAGAGTAGGGGTCAAACTCATAATGTAGAGGTAAAGGAGGATACTTTCAATAATTCTCTTGATATCTTTGCAATAGAGAAAAATGTTAATTATGTTTTACCAATATCAATTGAGTGTTGTATTGATAACAAACCGGTCCAAATGGAACTGGACACTGGTGCTGCAATTTCATGTTTACCTGAGAACATTTAATTGTCAAAGATTTCACACATTAAGTTAAAAAATTCAGATATTGAATTAAAAACATATAATGGTCATATTTTGAAACCAATTGAAGAAATAAATTGTAGAATTAAAGTAAAAGATAAAGAGGTAAATTGTAGCCTGGTTATTGTTAAAAATGGTTGTAAAATTTTATTTGGTAGAGACTTAATTCAGAAATTTAATTTAGATATTTCACATATTTTACAAATTAACTATGTCCAAAGCACAGAAGAGAAATTGCAATTATTGTTACAGGAATTTGAGGTATTATTTAAAAGTGAGTTAGGTATTATTAAAGATGAAGAAATTACATTAGAGTTAATTGATAGTAATGTGAAGCCTATTTTACACAAACCGAGGCAAGTACCTCATGCTTTTAAAGAACAAGTTGAATCTGAATTAACTAGATTAGAGAAAGAAGGTGTTATAACAAAAATAGAAACATCCCAATGGGGGACACCTTTAATTCCAGTTTTGAAAGAAAATAATAAATAAATAAAATAAATAAATAGCCTTGGACATTTCACACAACGCCATCTCGTCCCAAGCTAAGCAACTTAATGCTTGTGTTATGGTAACGAGATGGATGATAAACTACTTAAATACATTTTTTTTTGTAAATACATACATATTATAGATAGAAATGACACCCAGACTCCGAGCCAGTGCCTCTGGTTTAGACAAAGACACTTGCCCGACCCCGGAATCGAACCCGGGACCCGTTGATCCAAAGGCGGCACATCTAACCACTAGACCAACGAGGCAGTCAAGATAAGACTATGTGCAAATTACAAAGTTACTGTGAATAAACATATTAAAGATGTTAACCATCCTTTACCTAGAATTGAGGACATATTTACATTACAAGGTGGTACATCATTTTCAAAATTAGATTTAAGAAATGCATTTAATAATTTTTTAGAATCGAATACAGCTGTGGAAAAGTTCAGAGATAGTTTTAGTAGATTTGGTTTGCCTAAAGTAGTTGTTACAGATAATGCTGCTACATTTTGTTCTAAAGAATTTTCTGAATTTCTATCTAAAAATGGTGTTAAACATGAAACTTCTCCACCATTCCATCCTGCAACAAATGGGTTGGCAGAGAATGCTGTAAAGAGTTTTAAAAATGCTATGTATAAGTCTTTGAATGATGTTAAAAATAGAAATGTGTCATTTGTAACTTTAATGAACAGATATTTATTTCATTACAGAAATTCAATTCATTGCATTACAAATATTTTACCATCAGAAGCTATGTTTAATAGAAAACTTAGACCTAGATTGGATTTATTGTCTACAAAAAAAGATAAAAAACAGTGTAATGTAGGAAAAAGAGAAGAAAAATTTAAAGACGGAGAGTTTGCTTACTGTAGGGACTATAGGAATCCTAACAAAAAGAAATTTGTTAAATGTGTAATTGATGAGGTATTGGGACAAAGAACTTATTTATGTAGAGTTTTAGAAGAAAATTTAATTTGGAAACGTCATTTAGACCAGATCATAGGTTCTTGGCCTCAAGACCAGAAGGAATACTCAAATGAAACCAGTTCTTTAATAGATGATAGTTTATTGCTAAATTCTAAGGATGATTCATTACATTATCTAAGTACTTACTTATATATATTTATAATAATTATTTTGTGTGATTTCTTTCAGTATACCAAAAACCAAAAAACTTAAAACCAAAAGCCAATAAACTTGAATTAATGAATCTCAAAGATTAAAAATTTAGACCAGAAATTATGACCTTGAATCTTTAAGTACTTAATGAAGCCAGATCAGTAATAATGACCTTGAACTTGAAATAATATTGAAGTAGCTAACGTTCTAGACCAGTAATTTTGATCTAAATAAATATATGAAAGATTTATTTTCGGTGAATATAATTAAGGTTAAATTTATATATAAATATGAAGTTTTGCCCAGATTGTAAAGTTTATGTCCAAAAATATTCATCACATAAGGAAAGTAACATACATAAATCAAACTGTTTGTTGAGTACTCAATTTGATAATGTGCAAATAATAGCTACTGCTTTTAAAAATAGAATTGCTAGTTACAGATTAAATCCAATGAGTTTAGATAACATATCACCAGAGATATTTTTATCAGAAATTTCTAGCATGGTTTACAAGATTATTGAGATGCTGCGATTAAAACATCGTGCGATTAAGATACAATTCGAGCTTTTTGTATTGTACAAGTTACCTAAAAATGAAGAGCTGTCTTTGAAATCTTTTAATACAAGGTATTATGTGATAATTCAGAATACTAATATAAAATTATTTTTTGAAGAATGTGCGCAAAAATTGCTATATAGGTGTACAGAATTTGAATTATCAGAATCCGGTTGGGCTATAGAGTCGATTAGTTATAAAACATCTGCCGTTGACAGCAGACAACTATAGTATTGCATTAAATTTATTAAAGCAACGGTTTCACAATCATGTTAAGATAATTTCTCATCATGTCAACTCAATACTTGACATGCCAGTCTTAAAAAGGCCAAGTGCTTGTGGGTTTCGTTCATTAGTGTCCCATGTTAGGCAGCATCTAGGTGCATTAGATAACTTTCATCAACCTACAAACCAGTGGGGCTCTTTATTAATTTGTATTCTGCAAAGAAAACTAGATTTTTATTTAGTTAGGGCTTTTTATACTGAAAGATCCGGCTCGAAGGACCATTTTATGTCCCGTTTTCACTGGTATATTGCTGTTATAATTAAACACGGAACATAAAAAATAAAAACTGTATTTCCATAGGGATATGTTCACAATGGCTGAACCTTTAAATATTATAAAATACCTGGGCTATTGACCCGTCTTATCGAGACGTTATATTCAAGAGGCTTTATAGAAGCAACTCCCGAGAGTTATGAATGAATGAGAATGCAAAGCGATACTGTCAAAGCTCAAAGGACATGCCTTCATTAGAGGAACTATTAACTTTTATAGAAAATCGAGCGGTTGCACTGGAAACGGCAACACAAGAGGATTTTTTTCCGGAACAGAACCGGGAGCGTAAATACAGGGTAACCTGTAGTGCTGTGGCTGCTACTAATAAACAAAAGTGCATTACAAGTGCCACCTCTCCTGCTTGAAGATCAGGGACCGTACCTACTCAAGACTCATTTTGGTGATGTATCTATTCCTAAGCTGGATCTATCCCTAAGCAGTATGTAATATGCAGTAAGCAAAATAATTCAATATTTGGTAAAACGATTGAAAATAAAAGGAAACAAGTGGATGTGAAATTAGTTAATGTTTGGAGGGATAGCTTTAACAAGACCAATAAAATAAAGGGAGCAGAAAAATATGTGAGCGCTCCTAATTTTAAAAATATGACTATTATTTCAGAGGACCTTGTTGCTATTCAATTAGAGCCTGTTAAAGTTGTTTTAGATCGACCGATATATATTGGTTTTACAATATTAGAATTATCAAAGCGTGATTTATATCAATTTCACTATTCTATAATGAAAAAAATGTATAAAAATGCTATAAACCTTTGTTATACAGATACTGATAGTCTCTTGTATTTAATACAAACTGATGATTTTTATAAAGACATAAAACAAAATATAAAATATTTTCATACTAGTAACTTTGAAGAAAATAATATTTATGGTATTCCGAAAATGAATAAATAAATACCCGGCTATTTTAAAGATGAGATGGGTGGGGATGTCATTATCGAGTTTATTGGCTTGAGGGCTAAATTATACTGTATAAATAGTTTAAACAGTATAATTAAAAAGGCTAAAGGAGTTAAAAAACCTGTTTCTAATAAACTAACAATATAAAAATACCTTGAATAATGATATGAATCTTAGAGATACTATGTATGTCATTCGATCTAAAAATCATAAGTTGTATACACAGAAAATTAATAAATTAGTACTTAATGGAAATGATGACAAATGTCAAATTAAACAAAATATAATGTTTACTGTACCTTGGGGTCATCATCGTACTATGTTTTAAGCGATCATTTTGTGACTATGTATTATATATTGACTCTGTACCTACCTAATTTTATTACTATTCACTATTGGCTACTATTTACTTTCGTTTATGTTTATAATGTTACAATAATGTATTATTGCATATACAATAAAAAACAACATTTGTTACACCCAAAGCATAGCTGTCGCTACGAGTCCCGCTGTTCATCTTATGGCGACCATCAAATGCGCTTACGCCGGACCCCGCTAGATGGCGCTGCCCGCAAGTTACCTCGCGCTAACGTTTGTACAGATTTAAGACCGTAGAGTTGAACTCTACATTTAATAGTGTTAAGTAAATAATAAGACAATTGTACTTATCTATTAAATAAGTAAGTTAAATTTAAGGCAGTAGATTTTAAAAATTGAAACATTTGTACACTATCACAGACTGGGCTTTATTGAGCCAAATTAAACTGTGTATCTATATTGACCTTGACTTGTATTGTATACTTATTTATTTTACTCTGACTTTGACTAGGGTCTTTTACAACTTATACAAATTTACGACCCTTGACTTACTGACGACTACATCTTCCTGCCATGTTTGGAATACGGACCCCAATGAAAAAGAACCAGACGCGCGGGGAGAAATCTCCCACGACAGACAACATGAACGTGCGAATGAGTATTGACAAGTGGGAGACCACGAAGACTTCGACTGACACAAAGACAGCCTCACCAGTTGAGAGGACACCGCCGGCTGGACCGAGCGACAAGACTTTAAAATTGACTTTTAATAAACCGACCGCCTCTCGACGACCATCAACGGAGGGTGTAGAGGCATCCAAGACCTACTCCAGTAGGTCTGCAGAGGGCATGGGGTGCCTCCTGAGCGCGAGAGCACACTTGAAGAACTCTCGAAACTTAAAGACCGAGATAAAGGAGGCGGTCGAGAAGGCCATACAACGACTGTGCCAACTGGTGAGGGAGACAGAAGCCGATCTCAAAAACGGAACAAGCACGACCAAGACAAAACTGGTGACAAAGACGACGGAGACACAAACCTCCAGCCAGACTAACGAGATCGGTATGCAGACAGACATCGCAGTGCCAAAGACACCAACAAGAACAATAGCGAGCATGATGAAAGAAAGAATGGGTATGCCAGGGTCCCCCCTCTTAGGAACAAATAGCTACGCGCAGAAACTCGATGAGCACTCCAAGCTGCTTCTGAACACTCAGAGGCAGATGGAGGAGCTCAAAGTGATCATCGAGGATCACAAAAAGACCATCACCGAGTCCGAGGCTCCGTCTTATGCCAGGGTTGCCGCGACCGAGCGCAGCAGCAGAACGCCAGAAAAGCGCAATGCACTGCACTCGGTGGTGGTGACCTCAAAGGACGAGACGGAGACCTCGGAGGAGGTGCTAGATCGCGTGCGCAAAGCCGTGGACGCCAAAGAGGGGTGGGTAAAGGTTGAAAGAGTAAGGAAGGCGAAGAACAGAAAGGTCATAATGGGGTTCCCGACTACAGAAGACCGAGACAAAGCGACGGAACGACTTCGACAAAAAGGGACAGAACTCAACGTTGAGGCCGTAAAAAACCGGGACCCGCTACTGATCCTCAGAGATGTCCTGCTAAAGAATTCGGAGGCGGACATCACAAAGGCTTTGAGGAATCAGAATCGGGAGGTTTTCTGCGGCCTCAGCGAAGAGGATGACAGACTGGAAATAAAATATCGACGACGTGCCAGAAACCCACATAACGGGCATGTCGTGCTGAGCACCTCTCCAATTATTTGGCAGAGGTTCACCGCAAAGGGGTACGCTCACGTGGACCTGCAGCGGGTGAGGGTTGATGACCAATCCCCACTCGTTCAGTGTACGCGCTGCCTGGGATTCGGTCACGGTAGAAAATACTGTACCGAAGCCCAGGACGCGTGTAGTCACTGTGGCGGACCCCATTTGAGATCCGACTGCCCGGAGTGGGTTTCAGGTGGACTGGCCAAATGCATTAACTGCACGAAAGCCACAATGACTGACTCAGACCACAACGCGTTTAGCGCCGACTGCCCCATTAGGAAAAAATGGGACACTATAGCCAGATCGACCGTTGCTTATTGCTAAGGGCGTGCTAGTGAAAACTTTTGGGCCACAGCCTGACAATACTGTAAGAAACTTCGACTATGACTATGCATCCGTCAAGGACAACAGCGGAAAATATTGGCCCCAAAAACTAAAATCCTCAGTAAGCAATAGCAAAAGACATATAAATTGGAAAGTGTTGTATACAAAACCCTCCCAATTTGCGACAGTAAATAGTGCAACTTACTCTGAATTCAAAATCTTATTACAGAAAACTTATCTGGCAAATACTTCCAAAATATTTAATCCTAAACCTAGACATATTATTACACAAGATGTTGAACTCACCTCGCTGCTGAAGACTTCCGACGCGACGCACACTGGACTGACACGTAGAACGACAGCAAACCTGAAAAGGAAAAACCTGATTAGACTTGACGTGGGCCAAAAGAGTATGAAAGAGAACGAAAGAATGACGAAAGAAAGGGAAAATGATACGACATACGACAGGATGGGGAAAACTAAGACGACAAAAGACAAAAAGACATGTAAACATGATCCAACGACATTCACAATGAATAGGTATACAATTCAAGTCCTAGGTATAAGTATGTTAATAATATATTTGAACATATATTAGATAGCATATATAAAATAGGGAAATCATAGGTAATAAATAATAATATAAGTAGCATGTATAAATAAATAAATAAATAATAAATAAATATCCTTGGACATTTCACACAACGCCATCTCGTCCCAAGCTAAGCAACTTAATGCTTGTGTTATGGTAACGAGATGGATGATAAACTACTTATATACATTTTTTTTGTAAATACATACATATTATATATAGAAATGACACCCAGACTCCGAGCCAGTGCCTCTGGTTTACACAAAAACACTTGCCCGACCCTGGAATCGAACCCGGGACCCGTTGATCCAAAGGCGGCACATCTAACCACTAGACCGACGAGGCAGTCGGTATACATAGACATAAGAAATAGATCACAAAACTGTGTAAAAAATAGGTACAACATAGGTATGACACAAACGAGACAACAAAACTAAACATCATCGTTGTACAATTAATTCCCCTTCCTTGCTTAAAATTTATATTTCTATTGCCAACAATACAACATACAAATTGGCATAGTAAAGTGACCGTTGTCAAACAAGGCGGCACTATAAATTGCTATAGTAAAGTGACTACTGTCAAATAAAGTAGCACAATAAGTAGTTATATAGAGACATAGCAAGATAGGATATAATAAATAGGGAATGGGTTACACCCACCGGAACGTAAGTAGCACGAAAGTACGAGAGGCATGACAGCGAGAACTGGTATGAAAGGATTATTTAGCTTAACAAAACCTCTGCATAATCTTAGCAGAGAGAGTAGATGAAAGTTTGTTCGCCAACGAATAGTGACCTCCGGACCGCATCAAATGTTTGGGTGTTCAAAGTAGGAACTAACTGAAGCACGCTAATCGCTTCCACCACTGTTGGAACGTTTTAGTGTCTTTGGGTAGAGCAATACATTGCTGGCCTAAGAGTACTTCCACCCCACGTTGGGATACTCTGACCCAGCCGTGTACAAAGCCCAACTATTGTAATCTCTTACGCCTAATACAAGGAGTGCCCATTAATTGTCTTTTCACTGCCTCGCTCCCAGCCTCTCCGTCATAACTGGCGCCCAACGTGGGGCCTGTCAACGTGACGTCAGCATCGTGCTACGACATTCGTGACGTAATCCGCTACGCGCTACGGTTCCCGACCCTGCGCTACGACAGTCAACTTACACTAAATGACTGGAAGAGGATCCGGAACAGCGAGGAGAGTGAAAAGCCCAACTTTTGTTACGCGCTCTGGACGTATTACAACTTATAAGACTAAGAGAATACCTGACGAAGATGCTGTCAGCTGAGCAATTCTCACAGCTTTTGGAGAGACAACCTACTGATCAACGTGCGAAGAAGGGCTCTTTCATTAACTGTAACTACGCCTATAATGGTGCGAAGGACGCCGAAGCAGTTGAAGCCTTCTTATCAGCTGTAAATATTTTTAAACGTTCGGCTGACATTGGCGACGTGAGTGCACTTAGTGAACTACCCATTTTACTGAAGGGTGAAGCTGGAGTCTGGTGGTTAGGAGTCAAGAACGACGTCACTTCATGGTCCGACTTTGAGACACGGCTGCGAGAAAATTTTGCGCCTGTCCGCGAAGCGTACCTGACCTTCATTGACATCACGCAGGAGAAACAACTTCCAAGCACATCTACTGAAGAATTTGTACGACGCAAGCGGCTGCTGTTTTCTCAACTTCCTAGGCCACAGTCAGAGATTGACCAGCTGGACATGGTGTATGGACTACTTCGTCTGGACATCCGGGAAAAGGTCGCTCGTGCGGAAGTCAAAGATTTTAAGAATCTCTTGAAAGCGGCTCGAGCAGCGGAGCAGGTACTGAAAGAGAAAGATCGTGCTGGAATGTCAACTGAAGCGAGCGAGTTTAAACCATTTTATGTTTAAACCACCACCAAACCAAAGGATTCTGGTTATGGTCCAGCAGCAATGCGGAAAAGCCGTTGTAGGTATTGCAAAAACTACGGCCACACCACCGAGACTTGTAAGATGCTAACCGCGCGCAAGCCGACGTGACCAAGCCTTACACCATCAAAACAGACGCCAGCAGCTACGCAATCGGAGCAGTTTTGGTCCAGGGGGAGGGAGAGACAGAGCACCCTGTGGAGTACGCCAGTCGACTCCTGACCAAGCCCGAACGCAATTACTCCACGACGGAGCGAGAGGCACTGGCAGTTGTGTGGGCAGTCAACAAATTTCGAGGCTACATCGACGGATGTAAGATAACTGTTATGACCGATCACCAAGCCCTTAAGTGGCTCACCTACTGGGCGATTGGCCAGATGGGCCCTACTGCTGCAGCCCTACGACATCGCCATCAAGTATATTCCTGGTAGAACAAATGTCGTCGCAGACTCCTTGCCCCGCCCTAGCTGTGAACCTGCGACAGAAGATGACTGTGGACTCTGCGCGATAGTAGTAGACATGCCTACAAGAAGTAAAGAGGTGATAAGGATGGAACAACACAAGGATGAAACGATTGGGAAGATAGTCAGTAGCTTAGATAATAATGACGAAGAAAATGCTAGATACTGGAGTAGGAAGGGTTATCATATGGATAATGGTCTGTTGTACCGCTATAACCCTCACTCGGAAACCGACTCCAGTCAATTGGTTATCCCAAAACAGGAGCACTCTAGCATCATCCATGCCTACCATAATGTAGCAACTGCTGGACATTATGGCACTGACAAAACCTTTGAACTTCTGGAAAGGGATGAGGAAAGACATTGAGGCTCATGTCCGTAATTGCATTCATTGCCAACGTTACTGTAATAGAGCGTACCTATAGAGGTGTAAGAGATGGCAACATCAGTGAGGAGCGAGTTGGCAACCCGTTGGATGACTCACACATATGGTAATGCTACTAATCATGGCGACAAGAGTAAAATAATTAATAAACCCCAAGTGCTTTAAAATTGAAGTCTTTTATTAAATCTTCTACAGTTACAAACCTTCAAATCAGAAACCCGCTGGTTTACTCCAAACTACTGCTCAGAATCAGCGCTTTGAAGTAGTGTCCTTCGATTTATTCGGACCCTTGCCTCGAACCCCTGCAAACCAGAACTGGATCTTGATAATTGAAGATGTCACGACTCGTTGGGTGGAATTGTTTGCTCTAGAGCGAGCTACTGCAGAAGAATGTGCCAAAATCCTTCTCGATGAAGTAGTATTGAGATATGGCACCCCAAGGCGATTCATAAGCGACAATGGCACGCAATTCGTCAGTAGTGTTCTGCAAAAGTTGACCTATTGCTTAGGCATCCAACATGGGTTTACGCCCGTCTATCACCCAGAAACGAATCCGGTTGAACGACGGAATCGCGACCTGAAGACGCAACTAGCAATCTTGGTAAAGGATAGCCACACGACGTGGGCAGAGAAGCTGCCTAGTATCCGTTTCGCAATGAATACCGCCAAGTCGTGCTCCGCTGGCTACACACCTGCATACCTCACTTTCGGACGTGAATTACGAACGCCTGATGATGTTCACCACGATATTCGAGCGATTATTGAGAACGAGAACTTCATCAAAGAAATTATTCCTCGCCTGCTTATGATGGCTGACACTCTGCTCAAGGCGCAGGAAATACAAGAAGGAAAGGAAGAAAAACGAAAGGACTATGTCGATCAGAAAAGGCAAGCTTGTCCAGACTATAAACCAGGAGACCTAGTGTTGGTTACTACCCATTCATTGAGTAAATCCAGCCAAGGATTTAGCTCCAAACTGGCTCCGCGGCGTGATGGTCCCTACCTGATCGTGCGACGGCACGGCCCTAGCTCATTTGAAGTCGCAAGCACTGAGACAAAGATGCCACATTGCTGATACGCAAAAGAGGAAGGCCTAAGAAGCAGGGCGCTGACAAGAAAACTACGCCTAGGCCCCGTGGACCACGTAAAACCCGCCAATAGATCAGTTGGTCCTGTCTACAGAGGGGGAGATCTGTAACACCCAAAGCATAGCTGTCGCTACGAGTCCCGCTGTTCATCTTATTGCGACCATCAGATGCGCTTACGCCGGACCCCGCTAGATGGCGCTGCCCGCAAGTTACCTCGCGCTAACGTTTGTTCGCCAACGAATAGTGACGTCCGGACCGCATCAAATGTTTGGGTGTTCAAAGTAGGAACTAACTGAAGCACGCTAATCGCTTCCACCACCGTTAGGACGTTTTAGTGTCTTTGGGTAGAGCAATACATTGCTGGCCTAAGAGTACTTCCACCCCACGTTGGGATACTCTGACCCAGCCGTGTACAAAGCCCAACAATTGTAATCTCTTACGCCTAATACAAGGAGTGCCCATTAATTGTCTTTTCACTGCCTCGCCCCCCGCCTCTCCGTCATACATTTAAATTTTATTATTGTTTGTTTTATTTTTTCGTTGTATGCCTCATGTGTAATAAATATACTAATAGAAAATTTGTACATTTATTAATAAAGAAGTACTTATAACCTGAGTCTGAGTTCAATTCTCAGCTCAAATAAATGAGCTAATTTTTCTTTAAAATCCTCAGTAAATTTATTTCTTTAGTATAAGTAATGAAAATAATCTAACCTGTGATAATCTTTTATTGTAAAGAGCTCCATCTAGTTACTAAGTATTGAACTTGATGGTCAAGTCCAACTTAATTTTATCTTTCAAATAAAGAAACCATGCATTATCAGGCTTTTCTCATGAATTAGATCGCTTTAAATGGTTAGTTTTATTTTTCAATATGTGTTCAAAATTTCAAAGTAGACCTAGAGGTAAATGAGATTAATAACATTTACAACGAATTAATGAATATGAATGTATAAATGAACTCCAGGAATGAATAAGTGGTCAGATATGCTTCATATGTAAAAAGTGTTGTGGTAAAAAAATATTGTAAGTAAATAATAATAATATTAATAACTTAGAAGATAAGGGATGTCCTAGTTTAATAAACCTGTACAAACAATATGAACACTCTCAAGATCTGTACACCTGTATTTATCATGATGTGCTTTAAAAAACGTTATTTGTTTAAAAAAAATGGTGTAAAGACTATATTATGAATGTGTAAAGATTATATAATACATTTTAAAATAAATATTTCTTGTTTTATTTATAACTAGTGGCCCGCCCCGGCTTCGCCCGTGCAAAGCGGGGGTGGGTTATACATAAAAACCTTCCCCTTGAATCACTCTATCTATTAAAAAAAACCGCTTCAAAATCCGTTGCGTAGTTTTAAAGATTTATGCATACATAGGGACGGACAGAAGAATGCGACTTTGTTTTATACTATGTAGTGATAGTGAAGATGAAATGGCCTTAATTCTACAATCTATAAATCATTAAAAACCTCGACAGATAGTACTTAATTTAAAAAAAAAATTACCCGTTCTTCAACCATCTAAACAAAGGGTTGTGGGTTCGTTCGAGCAAACGCATTCTATTAAAACAGCCATTAAATATAAAGCTCGCGAAACAGATCATTATTTAATGTATTATCTGTTTCATTTGATTTATTATCTGTTTTATTACAGAATCATGTCTATCCAACAATACCCTGTTGTGAATGCAGCGGACATTAACAAAGTTCCAACTGCTGATGAATACCGAGAACTAGCTAAATTACGTGAAGTTAGTAACTGATTTTTCAATTTATACCTACTCATAAATGTTTTATTTACTTCATTATTCATATCTGTCTTAATTTTCATATTCTTTCAGAACTTGATAGATGACAATAACCCAACCACAAATCCTTTCTATTATGGACAAGACAGGAAGAGCTGGTACGCTGAAGTAGCAGCAAGGGTCTGTGAGGAGAGTCGGGCAAATAACCGAAAGGAAAGAACTTTAAAGAAAAAAACAAGCCAAAATCTCTTGAAAATACATCCTATGTTATAAAGTGAGATAAAGAACGCGTTTGTCGAATTGTCAAAATTATAATACATGATTTGGATGCCTAGACCCTACTAGGCATGATAACTTGTTACGTCCGCCTGACGGCGGGTAACAAAGAAAAGGAAAAAAAAACAATTACAAAATTTACAAGATTTATTTACGGGTTTACAATGTATCACCAAAAATTAATGTCTCTAAGCACGAAAAGATCTCGACATCACAGGGATGAGTTCTCGGCACAGGGAAGCTTGTGGTCAGTAAAAAAACCTAAGTGCGCTGGGGACTTATCTTATCCGACTATTTGGCATTAGCCGGTTGGGTCACTTCCGGTCGTAGGACGCGCAGCCGTAACGCGATTCGGACGGGGACGTGTGGCACGTAGACCTCCGCTCATAGGTGGTGTGCGGCATGAAAAGCCTCCACACGTACGGCGGTCTTCTACTCGTCCGGAGAATCCCAGCCCGTACAGAGGTCCCCCAGTTTCCAAGGGGGATGATCAGAAGTATGACTAGTTTTTCAGAAATGGGGCTCCTAACTACCGCTCCCGCTATTTATTAACTGCCCTTGTTTTTTTTTTGAAGTGGCATGTGGAGGGGTTCCCTTGTTGGTGGGAGGACACGCCCCACACTATTGTCTGGTTCATCGTACGATTTTGTAGGAAGGAGAAGACGATATGCTAATGAACGAAATAGAATTATTCCCCTGTATTCGCTAAGTTTTGTTTCTTTGTTCTTTATTCTCGAACCTTCTATGCACCTATGCATTGTGGGCGTTACCAACCCGTTGTTCTAGAAGGTTTTCGCCTTCGGACGCGAAGATCACCATATATGGTTATGAACGATGCCAACACTAGTTAATGCGCGCGGATTCAGTTTGATAGTAATAAAACGTTGGTTTGTTTGTCTGTTGTAAAAATATTTGATATGAAAATTTCATATTATATTTTATCTTGTTACAACGTAACAAACTATTTTAGACAAGTTTTCTACTTAGTAAACGTCGAGGACATAGAGGACGATCAGGATTTGGACATCGAGGACAGGTACCGTACAGATTTTCTTGGGTACCAGGACTTAATACTTATCAGGTACAGTCGACGCATGTAGGTTATCCACCTGCACAGAATTTCCGGGTACGAGGAAATTTTAGAGGATTTCGACCAAGGTCCAACCATAGAGTTTTCTTTTCCTCTACACAGCAGAATATGGGACAGCGGGTCTAACCTCCCTAACTCCGATTCAAATACGGAAAATATAGAAGTAAACCCTGGCATTCAGTTTTTTCGAGTTTAAAGCGTTATATATGTGACAAAGTTTTAAATTTTGTAAAGAAGACTGGCGAGAATGGACCCACCCACTTGATTTAAAAATAAAGGAGGCGTCGTTCACTTGCAAGTCTTTACGAATTTAAATTACGAACTTGATAAAGGATTATATAAAAAATATTGAGTTTTTAGCTCATAGGAATTAAAAGTTACAAATAAATTAAATCTAATAAAAATAAGTTGTCATGCAATTTACGAACGCATCGCGTGTCTCTGATTGCATTCCAATCTTCATAATTAAAAATATTCATCACCTACTTACACTTGTGAACGTTCACGTTTGGCGGTTTTTCTTTTATTGTTTTACTTAAAAACGTAAAGTAAAAAAAAAAATAACAAAACTGAATATGCAAAAATACACATTTTTAATATGTTTAATGCAAAAATACGTTTGCTATTTAAGACTGCCGTCAGTCTGTGTGATGTCATTATTGTCATTCCGTCGTTTGTTTTTAACGGCTAACTTGGGATTCCAATCTTTTGTGGAGTATTTTTGACGACTTGGCTTTCAATTTGGACTGACGACTCTGCAATAACGACTACCGTTTTTGTCTTTGGATTCCGATTTGCAAGTGATTTCGATTCATTTACCCTGCAAAATGCGTTGTGTTAATTGTCAATTACGCATTGCACGATTACGAAGACATCGTGTATTCGATGAAAACGCTCAGTTAATTGAGAAAGTACAGAGATGGGTTTATCCACGTGATGTAAGTATTCTAATAATATTAATATGTACTTATTTATATTTGTCTGTGTCTGTTGGTTATAATAGTAAACTCGTTTTCCTATTGCAAGAAACGAGTTAAACCTACCTACATATTTATGTCAATAGCTGTTAGAGGGTAGAACATTCGACTGCACGTTGGTGGTCTCAATCCGATTTTTACAGCTATTTTACATGGTAGCAGCACAGGTAAATTGCATAGATCTACTGTTACTGCAGCTGGTATATTTAATGACTATAACATTATTATTATTTGAGCATAAACAAAGACTTAAAAACTGTTTTTTTTTTTCACGAAATTAACAAAAATATGTATTACTAGCTGACCCGACAGACGTTGTCCTGTCTGAACTATGAATATTGAATTCGAATTGGAATAATTAATAATAAATTAATATACCGCCTTTTCTTATCGATTCCAATCCCTTATTTAATGAAATTAAAAAAGAAAAAAGTAATTATGCCAAAAATAGCGAACCGTCGGGACGAAAGTCAAATGTTTGACAGGTAACAGTTTGTATGGGAAAATAAAATTGTTGTTTTTATTATTTTACTTACATTATCAATGTTTTCTCCAGACTCTTACCTTCCCTGGACTCACACGAATATTTCAGGACCAAAATTAGCCAAATCGCTCCAGCCGTTTTCGAGTTTTAGCGAGACTAACGAACAGCTATTCATTTTTATATATAGAGACATATATTATATTTTTTTTAGATAACTCGAGACAGCTATATTTGTCATTCCTGTTGGGAGTTGATAAATCACAACCCCGATCAAGATGCTAACCGCCAGCAACTTGGCCATCGCAATGTATGTGCTGGATGTGGGAGATCCATATTGAGAATTAGGAGCAGATTGGTAATTAGGCCAGAAATGTCTGAAAGAGAAATCCAAATAGGAAATGTCGTGGCTGCATGGATAAGACCCCGTCAGGTAAATCACATTTCATATAAAAATCATCATAGGTACAATATTGTTTATGTTTTCTAAGACTGAATTGTTGGTGGTGTAGTTAAGCAATTGGCTGCTGCGCCGCATATCCCAGATTCAATTTCCATGTGGAACCAATATTTCTAAGTTCCATCATAGGACCACTAGACATGTGGCATTGCGCCACCGGTACATGGTAGATATCCCACCCGTCTACGCATAAAATGTTTTAGGAACACATTTACTGTGCGTACAGCCAAGGAGTGGAATTCCATACCGGAGTCACTGTTTCTGATAGCTACAACTTAGGGGTATTCGAGTGAAGAGTGAATAGGTTACTCCTATAGGCAAGCATGCTCCATCATCAACCACATCATTGGTTACGATCAGGTGAGATGGTGGTCAAACACAAGCATATCAATAATAAAAAAAAAAAAATTGTATAGCCTACAGATATTTGTTCTGGATCTGGGTGTTAGTGTAGGTGAGTTTACAAGTTTATGAATGCCCCATGATACAAGAGATATTCCTAATGTGGCGCAAAATAAAAAAAAACACTATTCTCTAATAACATTGTTCTATAATAATTGTAATTCGTAAGGTTAATAAGGTGTAACCATTAAAGATAATATTATAATGATTAATGTCACCTCAATTACTCTATAGAAATTGACTTTTTAGTTTTATAATTGTGTATGATTGTGAGTCAATGTGTTTATTTTTAATTCCTTCTGCTAGTTTATAAATCCTACCCACATATATTTATTAATTTTGTTTTTTTTTTCAACCTGTAATTTTTATTGTTTCAGCTAACAAATAGTGATGAGATATGTGTACCTTGTTATTTACGCGCTCAAAGAGTGTTAGACAGCTCTCAGAGAAGTTCTACCCCTGCTGCACCTTCCACTCTTGTTCCAAGTGATACTATACAGCCAGAGCAACAAACAGAGGTTGTTCCATCTACATCTGGAATTCCATTCCATGAAATATCTGCTGAGCAAATATTGCCAGCAACATTAGCAGAAGACACCGCAGAAGTTGAAGAGGTTGGCTTGTCAATTACCAGTCCTCCATTGCAGGTAACCAGTACTGAACAAATCACATTACCTACATTGAGAAGAGCAGCAGACACGGCACGTCGTTGGCTGTTTTTGGAGTGCAATGATAGTGAAAAGCGACGTGTGCCGGATGGGCTGAGAAAACAAATTATTAGGGATTTCAATTTTTATATTCCCAGAAATGCCCGAAGTTGCAGTTTTCATTTAGGTGCCAACTTATTTCATGAATTATATGCTGCTGAAAATGCAATATCAACATTTAGTGCAGCACAAATAGAAGAAATCGTGTTTTTGCTAGCAGATGAAACTAAATTAGATTTTCAAAATCCTGAAAATATTGATGATCATCTTTTTAAGTACTGGTTTGGACGGACAAAAGCTGAATTTAATGAAGTATTAGTAGAAGTACCTCAATTAAATGACCCTAAAATGAAAAGCGGTTTTAGTGCACTTCTGTGCAAAATGCGGACTGGAGATAGCGATGAGAGAATCTCAGCATTATTTCAAATACCTAGAAGAACACTCGAGGAATATATGAATAAAGTACGAGTTATCCTTTGCCAACACTATGTGCCTAGGCATATGGGATGGGCACACAAACCTAGGCATGAATTTGTGGCCAGAAATACTGCTCTGGCTGAACACCTTTTTGGAAATCCTGAAACGCCCATTGAAGAAAGGCGTTTAATTGTAATTGCTGATGGAACTTACTTAAGTAACCAAAAAAGTAGCAACTACTCATTCCAAAAAGCAACTTATTCCCTTCACAAGTATTATAACTTAGTGAAACCTTTTCTAATAGTTTGCTGCGATGGGTATATTATAGAACCTGTGGGACCATATCCAGCCACTAAAAATGATGCGTCTATAATGAATGACCTTATATCACAGGGAGGTGCGTTTACATACTTGTTTAGAGAGGATGATGTTTTTATTTTAGATCGTGGGTTTAGAGACTGTGCAGACAACATGACAGCTAAAGGTTTTTTAACACATATGCCTGAAACTGTTTCAACTGGGGAAAGGCAACTTTCTACTCTCCAAGCCAATATCTCGAGATGTGTTACCATGAATCGATGGGTGGTTGAAGCTGTTAATGGAAGGTTTAGTAGAGATTTTAAAATATTCCGTGAAGATTATTTAAATAATAGATGTCCTCATATTATGGAAGACTTTCGAATTGCTGCTGCATTTTTGAACCATTTTGCTGTCCAATTCAGGGAAAGAGCTAATGTACGTGAAGTTATTGAAATAATAGATGAAAAAATATTTGAAAACAATTAACTCTGTGAAGTTGTACGACAACATAATTTAAATATGAGATCTATACTGTTTCAAAATATCTCACATACAAATATACAATTCCCTGAATTGACCATTAATGACTTGGAATTAATTGCTCTAGGTACATATCAAATAAGGCAAGCAAAATCATATATTGGGGAGCATCTGAGAGTCCACGGAATGTACACTTTCGAAGTATGCCAGGATAATGCACCTCTACAAGGGATATTTAATGACAGCCAGCCATCTATTATACGTGGTAGAATTAAATCTAGGCATATAGGAAGTAAGTCTTACTTTACATACATTGCATTTGATAGAAGGCTGGATGGGCGAAGTACTATAGTAGGCTATTACTGCCACTGCCCTGTAGGAACACGGACAGTAGGCTGTTGCTCTCACGTTATGAGCATATTACGGTACATGGGTTATGCCAGACACCAGAACTATGTTTCTGCACCAGCCTCATTCTTAGACAATCTTTTAGTTAGGTAAATAATGTTTTAAAAAGTTGTCTAAAAATGAAGCTGGTTCAGAAACATAGTTCCGGTATGTGATAATACAAATTATTGTACTGATAAATTCATTATCCTCGTGCTACTGTATATGAAAGAGGACCTCCAAATACAGTTTACAACCGATCTCGGAGTGGATGGTTTGACACTACAATATTTGAGGATTGGTTTTTGAAGGTCATTATTCCTTATGTTGAATCGTTTAATGGCAGAGGACCCGTGGTTGTAATTGGTGACAATCTGAGCAGTCATTTTTCATTAGATGTGATACAAAAGTGTACTGACTAATATTAAATTTGTTTGTTTACCGGCAAATAGTACGGGGTTGTGCCAACCCCTCGATGTAGCAGCGTTTCGACCATTAAAAATAAAATTGAGGTCTATTCTGCTGTCTTGGAAGAAAAAAAATAGAGGAGTAATGCCGAAGCATGTTTTTCCGAGGCTTTTGAAGCAAACTCTGGATAATATAGAAAATACGGGGAAAAAAATTTGAAGTCCGGATTTGAAGCAGCTGGGATATATCCAATTAATGAAAAAAGAGTCTTAGATAGATTGCCTACACAGGAAGATCCAGAAATCCATAATAATGCATCTCAGCAATGGTTAGAAACGTTTAAAATGTATCTCGAAGATATGCGAACAAAAGAATGCAGCACAGCCCCGAAGAAAAAAAAGGTGGCAGTTATTCCAGGTAAAGGTGTAACAGTGGAGGACTTATACGAATCATTAAAGACTAAGACGAAACGTAATAAAACGAAAAAAAAAAGATCGTCGATGATGAAAGCACTTCCTGCAGTGATTTAGAAGGATGGAGGGAAGCAGTTTTGAATACTGCAAACTCATCATCCGATGACAATAATGAGTTCGACACAGTGTTTTTTGATGATGTTCATGACATGTTTCCTGATGATGATGAAAGATCGGCGTCACCGCGTATAACTAACATCCCACATAATGAGAACCAAGAAAATGAAGATCCACTCAATGTAGACCATTAAAGACTAAGACGAAACGTAATAAAACGAAAAAAAAAAAACAAAAAAAAAAAGATCGTCGATGATGAAAGCACTTCCTGCAGTGATTTAGAAGGATGGAGGGAAGCAGTTTTGAATACTGCAAACTCATCATCCGATAACAATAATGAGTTCGACACAGTGTTTTTTGATGATGTTCATGACATGTTTCCTGATGATGATGAAAGATCGGCGTCACCGCGTATAACTAACATCCCGCATAATGAGAACCAAGAAAATGAAAATCCACTCAATGTAGACCAATCGGTCTATACTGACGAACAATTTAAAGTTTCTGTACCTAGTGATGGTGGTGCTGGTTGCTCTAAAGATATCGATACAGAAATTGAAAATAATTCGGAGATTTCACCAGATTCTTTTGTTGTTGTCGAATTACTCTACAATGAGAATACGAAAAAACAAACTGAAAAGAAGTTTATTGCTCAAGTTACGAACATGGTTAGCGACGGAAAAGTGACCTGTCGCTTCGTGAGATGTTTTTCAGCTACAAAGGGTATTTACATATTTCCAGCAGTGGATGACATGATGACAATTGACACTTCTCGAATAATAAATACAATTAAGCACACTCAAGTGAAAAGGAGAAAATACATTTTTAATATTAATATTTAATTATAAAACTAATAAAATTGTGTAAAATAATATTTTTTTGTGCGCACTTCAAAGCGTAGGTATGCCTAGGTATAGCCTATGTATCGCAATAAAACGTTCCTAATAGCCTAGACTCCAATTTTGATCTCAATGTTTAAATTTTATTATAAGTTGCAAATGTTATTAATTTACTTAGTGTTAAAGGCTAATTTGAGACATGTGGGCAAATTCAGATCTCAAATTACCTTCGGTCTCAAAATCGAGATTTATGTTGATTTATTTTTTGACGATTTATGAAGAAGTTTGTTTTTTGTTTTTGATTTTATATAATTTTTAATTGATTTTTGAAGAACTAGTAAAAGATCTGGTAAGATTTGGAGATAATATTTTGTTTTATTTAATACCTCTAGTTATAACTGATTTATTATTGTTTTAATTTGCGCAAATTCAATATTTTGTTATTTTTTAACGTCTCAATTAACAAACTTTGAAATTCTACATGGGAAACCATGACTTTTATAAGGTGTCTTATGTTTACCGCATGTTGCAGGTAAATTGAGACAAGACGAAATAAATATATATAAAAAAAACTACATTGATTGGCTCAATATTGCAATATGCTCCTATTACCTTAGATAGAGACTCATGTTCTAGTAAAATTTCAAACCATAATTATTAAGAATTACACCTTATACTGTGAATTGAAATTTAAACCTGTCTCATGTTGTATGCATTTACGGTTCCACCATTCAAGCCCAGTACTCGAGTACCGTTTAGGTTTCGAGTATTGACTCTAACGTCTAGACTCGAGTCAAGACTCGGGACCAAGAGTACGGGAACTATAGTATGCAAATTCGAGTACAGAACTCGCGTCTGTTACTGATTTTAGTACAAAAAAGAATCTCAAAAAGAAGTAAGTTTTAAACACCATGTAGGGTAAGTGTAATGACATAACGACAAAAAGCAAACATTTTTATTGAACATATTGTAATCGAAAATATAAAAGTAGTAAACAAAATGAAAACGAAAACAAAAACTATTCTAATAAAGAGATAAGCCATTCTAAAAATGCACGCCCTTCACTGTGGTTACACTCGATGCAAACAAGGTGTGTAGACACAATACACACTATGATTTGTTGTTGAAACCAAAGTGATTACATACTCAATGGTTGCAAACCATTGAGTATGTAATGTAAAAATTGACAATGACAACATAGTCGGTAACTGAGAATTGTCATTTCCACTGGTTTAAACCAAAGGGTACATAATCACTATGGTCTCAGCAACCAATGATAAACACCAATTAACTAATGTGAGTTGTGCCTCTGCACCTCTCTTACATGGGAGTGTAACCGCGGTGGAAGAGCGTGCATTTTTTAAATGGTTTTCCTCTACTAATCAGTCAAACCAAACAAAATAAAACAGAAAGAAAGTTATTTGAAATAACTGTTCAAGAAAAGGGTTTGATCAACTTTCTTGGATTCTAATCTATTTCGGCGTTGGTTGCATAAAAGTCCAGCCTTCGAGAACACTCTTTCTGACGGCACAGATGTGGCTGGAATGCATAAATACTTAAGAGCTATTTTGTAAAGGCCATTGTTGGTGACTTTGCGAAGTTCCCAAAATTTAAGGGGATTTTCTTTCCTATCTAAATACGGTAGCTCTACATACTGTTTCACCTTGATTATTGATGATGTTGAGGGGTTTTCCAGGCTAGAAAATTCCTTAACCCTTTTGTCTAGATGCTCCCATAAATTCCCGTCAGTCACCTCTGATGTTATCTGCTGGGACTCTAAACGTGAGGTTGAAGGTATTTCAAGGCACGAAGCAGATAACTGTGCCGATCTATTTGGAACCTGGAATTGACTTTGACATTCCAATGTTTCTAACATAATCAACTCGTCAACAACATATTTTTGAGCATTATCTGCATTTCTCTCGACGCCAAAACCAGCTTTCTTAAATGTTGGATCTATGAATGTAGCTTTAGAAGCAGTTTTGTTAATCTCATGACCGCCAAATCTTTTGTCAAAAAATTCTTGTAATTTTATGTTCAACCTGCTTGCAACTTCAGAATTAGAACTGCAATTTCTTAGTGCCGCTTGTACGCCGCGAACAAGAGGTATAATGCAGGATAGCGTTGGATATTGCTCGCCAGATATAATACTGGTCATTTGTTCGACAGGTCTTAAAATGCTTAGGCACTCGTGCACTTCGATCCACTCCTCAGAACTGAGATTATCCGGACAGCCAGGTAAAGAAGTGATTGCAGCAGAAAGAGGTGCCTTGTTCCATCCAACACGGAGTTCCATCTCGTCTGGACATCTTGTTTTAGCTTTAAGGGTTCCATTTGCATTTATTCTTGAACCTGTTTTAACGTATAAGGAGCATTATTGCTTCTTTTGAAATAGGCTACTATTGCTCGGCATTTTTCAACTAAATTCATTAATAGTTCATTTTCCTTGATAGCATCTTGAACTACCAAGTTCAAAGTATGCGCTGCACAACTGTGGTGACGTTTTTGCAAAATATCGACAGCTTTTTTTATATTAGCCGCGTTGTCAGTTGTAACGCAAATTATTTTGTCCAGAATATTCAACTCGGTTTCTAAAATATCTTTCATTTCTCGAGCTAAATTTTCAGACGTATGGGCAGCCTTAACTTCTCTGGTGGATAATGTTAAAGATCTGAATTTATCTTCATTAATGAAGTGTATCGTCAGGGTCATAAAACTTTTGTTGCTGTCAGAGGTCCACAAATCCGTTGTCAAAGCAATATAATGTGCTTTAAGAACCTCTTGGGTGGCCTTTCTTGCCGTACAATACTGTTCTGGAATCAATTTTTCCGAAATTATTTTCCGTGAAGGTAGTTTGTAATTAGGGTTAAGAGCCCGAGTATATTCTTGAAAACCTGTATTTTCAAAATCTGAAGCGGTTGAAAATCAATGCATACCATTCTTAATAACGCTATAACTATGTTTCTAGAGTTCATCTTCACAGCTTCTTTAGATGGAAAAGTCATCTGAAGTTGACGTTTTTTTGTTGGTGGTGCTTTGGCGTCTGAATTGACCTGAGATAAATTCGGATAATTATCTTCGTTGAGTGGGGTTCCACTAACAGAACCAGAAGCTTCACATATGAAATCGGGATCACTCTGAGCGGGGGTATTTGAAGAATTGTCAATGTGAGTCGAATACATGATAGGATGAACTTTCTTCTGATGTTTGTTGTTTTAACAAATTAGTGTGGTAGTGGTATTTTTAAAGTCTTTAAATACGGAATCACAGTTTTTGCACTTTATCTTATCACCGTTCACTTTATCAAAACACTTCCATACACTAGAGCCTTTCTTGGGCGCCATTATGTCATTAAAGTTGTAATTAAATTCAGTCACAGTAGCAGCTTACTGACACAAAACAAAGAAATGAAAACGGAAGTTGCAAGTTTAAACTTGTATTATTAGGCGTCACTTCATAGAGATCGAGTTAGAACGAGTCAACCTTACTCGAATACAAGACTCGATTCAGTTGGACTCGCAAAATAGAATCGAGTCGTCGAGTACAAATTGAATCTTCCTGACTCAGGTACCGGAATCGAGTCCGACCGACTCGCATCGTAATAAATTGGTATTCGAGTAGGCGAGTCCGAAGCAAGAATCGAGTCTGACTCGAGTCAAGCCGTACTCGGCACATCGCTACCCGGCACTAGTCAGTCTTCATCCATACTCCATCCCGGTCGTAACGCTGGCAATTTTCATTTATGCTAAATGTATTTGTGTGTGTCACTTAAAAACCTTTTTTAAAAAAGCTTTACGAGTTTTCCATTCTAACATTGGAGGCAGCTTAAGGGATTTCCCGCTTTCGCGCAACTACCATCACTACCATCGAAATGGTATTAAATGTGCTTTTTAACCCTTCGACGGGTCAAGGGATAAGCTAAACTCTTTCCTAACTAAATAAAATATAAATAAATAAATATCCTTGGACATTTCACACAACGCCATCTCGTCCCAAGCTAAGCAACTTAATGCTTGTGTTATGGTAACGAGATGGCTGATATACTACTTATATACATTTTTTTTTTGTAAATACATACATATTATAGATAGAAATGACACCCAGACTCCGAGCCAGTGCCTCTGGTTTAAACAAAGACACTCGCCCGACCCCGGAATCGAACCCGGGACCCGTTGATCCAAAGGCGGCACATCTAACCACTAGACCAACTGCGAAAATGCCATCAGTCTAGCCTCTGAGGCCCATAACCATATTCTTTTCAAATTTATATTAGCCCAACTAGAAGGCAAAGCCGAAACCGCGTGTTCCATTAAGGAATTCGAGTCATGGGATCAACTACAAACGATCCTAACAACCCAATTCGGTGAAAGGAAGCATTATGCCCAGCTTTTGACCGTCCTACAAGAGTGCCGACAAACCCATAACGAACCCGTGAGTCAATTCGTGTTGCGTGTGGAAACGTGCCTTTCAAAACTATTAACCGAAGTAGGGCTATCTAAGAAAAAGAAATCGGAACTAATTGGTCGCATAGCCGCCATGGAGGACTTGGCTCTACATACATTTCTGCTAGGTCACAACCCACAATTGTGAAACTTAGTACGAAACAAAACCCCGAGCAATCTGAACGAAGCTATAACCGTCGCGGTTTCCGAGGAGAAAATATTAAACCTGTTGCACAAAAGAACCATTCATGCAACGTCAAACTCCCAAAACCCTATACTACAATAACAAACCTCAACCTCAGCAATCGCTAAACGTTCCTAGAAATGATTACAGAGCTCGAGGCCAAAATCAAACGTTCTGCCGGTACTGTAAAACACCGGGTCATAGTATCGAGAACTGCCAGAAACGGCAATACAACAACCAACGGCTCTCAAACCAAAATGTGAACTCACCGGGCCAATCTTACAGACCAAATCCGGTCCACTTTATGCAATCCACTGACCAACCGAACTATGTCGTAGATAACTCTCGCGATGAAGTGGACGACCCAAAAAACTAATAAAGGTCTCGGTTAGATGCCGTAGGAGACAAAGTAATGCGAAAATCGGCACCAAATATAAAAACGTTTCCGCCGTAATTAGGCCCCCTGTTTCCGCTGAGAGTCAGCCCACTGTATCCACTGTATCCGCCATTATTAGGCCCACTGTTTTCGCTGAAAGTCAGCCCGCTGTATCCGCCGTTATTCCCTATAATTTACTTTAGATTCATATTTATGTAATCTACTTATTGTGTTTGTATGAAATGTTTCTACTTAGAACATTGCTGTTGGTTTGTTAGCATGGCACTCCGTCTGGCTTATGATGAACCAGCGCCGTTTCAGCGCAATTTATATTAGAGTATAAGTAATTACAGATAGTATTAGTATTAGTATTTAAGGTAAAATTGTGCCGAATAAACCATTTTTCTTTCATCTTTCTCTCTCATTCTTATTTGAAGTCAAGTAATACCGTTTTTGTTATTGTTTTATGGTGATAGGATGTGGATATAAACTGCATACCGCAAGATACTGTGAGCGACTTCTGTATCAACCGAGCACGGTATACATAGCTATGTTCAGCGTTACGTATCCCGCCACGTCACCGCGCCTACGTGTCAAACAACATAACTCACGGGCATAATAGTGCGTCACCACCAATAGAATGAGAGCTCATTAGTGTCTCACCAGTATATAAAAGCCCGCAGCGACAACTGCCATCCAGTCGTCCCGCGACCACGGACACTGCAAAGTGTCTGAAACGTTGGGAATAAAATAAAATTAAACGATCATAACCGTGAAGCCATCATTTCCTGCAATTATTCTCTTAAAATTACCATTGACAAAGTGTGTTTCTTTGATTGTTTGGTTATATTGTAATATTAGATTGCCTTTATGTGGTTAACTTCAGCATTTTCTTATTTTATTTGATAGAAAACTTGTTTGGAACATAGGTGAATAAACACAAATATTCGGTGAATGTGTTCTTGGACTAGAATTTCTGAATTTGTCTCCCGCGACCACGACTGCTGCAAACCCTTGGTTTTCACGAAGCGCTGCAGTTTTGGGTGGTAGTCTTTTGAGTCGTTGGCGATAGTGCCCAACCGCACTTACATTGGTTCATTTTCGGATGAATGAGTTGGTTCATTGAGTCGGTGGCGATGGTACCCAACCGCACTTACATTGGTTCGTTTTCGGATGTAGGAGTTGGTTTATTGAGTCGGTGGCGACAGTGCCCAACTGTAATTGTATTGGTTTGGTTGTATGTGGAGTTGGTATTCTATTGAGTCAGCGGTTAAAGTGCCTAACCGAACTTAAGATTGTCTGTTTTAGATGTGGTGTCTTTTGTTTCAGCTCAACTGTACTTTCTTCTCATTTCTTTTTTGATACAGAAGTTTTGTGTTTTGTTTGAGTCGGCAGCGTTGGTGCTTATCGGAGCTTCCAGTCTTTTCTTGTTCCTTTCTTTTGTGTTGTTACGTTGTTTTTTTTAACTTGCCTGTCTGTTGCAACGTTTGTTGTTGTTTTGTGTAATATCAAATCAACTAAACGGCCAAACGTTTTTACCCTTGTCTTTGTTTACATTCACAATATTGGCTCATGAAAGTTAGCCCCCCCAAAAAAAGGTTCTTTTCAACTATTTTCGACTTTTTTTCTAATAGGTCGTTTGTTAATCGTTTGTTATTATTTTGTTACGTTATTTTTTCCTCTTAGGTAGCAGCGTTTGTTTATACGTCAGTCGGTGGGACGTCAGTCTTCTACAGATAGTGGCGCCACCTGTCCAACTTGATGCGGTAGTGATGACCCACACTATTTAGTTGATTTTATTCAATTGCTGAGTAATTATTAAAATGTTAATTTAAAATCAAACCTTAATTATTCTACTGCTGTTGGCAGTAAATATTAAATTATCTTTTCACAATCACCCAAAGTGATTTTAGTCGGATTGTGTTCTAACGTCGTTTCGAACACGCAATCCCTAATTAATCGGTGGGGTTGCCTACCGTATGTCTAATTCCCAAGAAATTGAATAATGTTGGAAAATAGATCTATCTTGGGTGTTGGGATGTGAATTTGGTAGCTTGAATCTAGCAATTTGCCATTGTTTCAGCACACAATCGATCGGTAGGACGTTAAAAAGAAGATTACTACGATTTAAATATCTTTGAGTAGGTGACTTTGTTCTAGGAGCGTCAAATGGTTTTGCCCGATTCCGGGGTTTTTTTATAGGTGTTCCATCTGATTTGGTTGGGGAGCCATGACCGGATATGAGATCGCTGCGCGGGCGTCCATTGTGATTTGTCGCTCAGTCGACGTGAGACGACGCGCAGAGCCACACCCGAAGTGAGAATCGGGGTGTGAGAGGGTAAGAATAATCCAAAATCTCTGAAAACAGAGATCTCCGGGTCCCTCCAAGTTATTTGGATCGAGCTAATAACAGCTTATTGTTACAGCGAGCAGCAGCGTGTAACAAAGGATTCGCCAGTGAATTAGGCGGACGCGTCGCCGGCCGGTCAGAGCAGAGAGAAGGTCTCCGCCATTGTTTTCACAGTGAGTAATCCACGCGTTTTGATTAATCCTGGGTATTTTACGTTTTCTCGCCGCGCCGGGTTGTGCGAATGGACCGCGTGGCTAAGATTGTCGTGTTGGCGGACCGCCATGTTGTCCGATTGAAGTGTTGACCTTTAGACTTCCCTCTAGGCCCTCCATTGTCCTTCCGTTGGAAGGCTTAATATTTCCCCATGGTAATAGAAGCCCCCTTGCGGCCGATTTCAGGTGTGGCCACTCGAGAGGTTCGTCTCGCCGCCAGAATCCAGAGGCGCCTTTGGAGCCTGGACGCGAGACCCGTCCCTCGAGACCAGCCCCGGCCGTCTGCGGAGCTGACCGTGCTGTGGCGGAGTCCGCCTAGCCATCTGGCTAAGGCGGGACGGTTTTCTTTATCCCTCATATTTTTAATACTACATATTTTATTTAATTGAAGTGCTTACCCACGTTTAAGTACTTATCTTACTTAGAGACAAGATATTTTGTCTCCCACGGGTTCCTCTGGGATCCAGGAAATACTACGGTTCGATAAGAACCATCTAATTACAAGCCCGGCTCTCACACTGGGAGGCCGGACTTTCTCTAAATATAACTCAAGGACCCCGGGACCGACACTTCTCTGGATGAATTGAAGACTTGTACCCTCGTCGTCGGCCCAGGGATCCGGGACTCTTATAGTCCCTGGCGCCCCTAATTATTATTTGTGAATTTTAAATTGGAAGGTTGAAGGTTTTTGATTGGGTTAAGATTTGAAACAGAATAATTTTCCTTAACTTATAAATTTTAATTGACTGAGCACAGCACTGGTTTATCCCAACCCCCACGCCCCTAGCATCTACCGATTGAGGCTTTAGCTGGCTGGTTTGACCCGTAGGTAGTGGTAAGGTCTGGGACCCGTAGCGGGGACCCACATAGGGCTAAGCAATACCCTTAAGAAAATTTTGTAATCTACTCCTTAAGAGTACATAAGTTTATATTAAATTTAATAAATGAATGCTTGTAATTGTGGAACAATCGAGGCAAACCTTTATTGTCATACAATAAACGAGGCAAACCTTTATTGCCATACAATAAAGACTTAGTATAATAATATTGTAATCTGATAGTAACAGGTCTTAGGAAATAAATTGGGTCTTGTAAAGTTCTCTACAATAAACGAGGCAAACCTTTATTGCCATACAATAAAGACTTAGTATAATAATATTGTAATCTGATAGTAACAGGTCTTAGGAAATAAATTGGGTCTTGTAAAGTTTTATTGTGTTTTCCCACCTTACATCTGAGTCTTTGACCTTCCCCCCGGAGGGACAAAAACTTTTATGTAACTTTTATGTAAGCTGTTAAAAATTGTTTGTTCCCCATTTAATTTAAAAAAAAAATATACCTTCAAGTTAGCCCCCCTCTTGCAATTTATAATATTTTTCCAACAATAATGAAACGTTAATATTTAATTTCGATTGTACGTACATAAATACGTCTGTTCTCTTTCGAAATTACTCAGTTTTTGTTTAATTCACTATTTTAATTAACCGCTAGCTGACCGTGCTGTAGCAGAGTCCGCCTAGCAATCCAGCTGAGGCGGGACGGTTTTCTTTTAACCCTTTATAATTTTTTCTTTTACCTCCATTTCTTTTCTTTAAATAATTACAATTTACTTTGTATTCTACGGGTTCACCTAAGAACCAGAATATTCTACGTTTCAGTTAGGAACCAATATATTACCTGGCCGGCTCTTAAACTGAGAGGCCAGACTTTAACTAGATTTAACTAAAGGACCCCGGGACCGACACCTTTTCATAACTGGAAGAATTTAACCATCGTCGTCGGCTCAGGGATCCGGGACTCTTATAGTCCCTGGCGTCCCTTAAAGATTAATTAATAGTCTCCAAATTGGAAGGTTGTAACTGAACTTTCTTAACTTTAAATTTTAAATGGTAAAGATCAGTACTGGTTTATCCCAACCCACCCCCATAGTGCTACCGACTGACGTTTAGGCTGGCTGGTTCAACCGGAATGTTGAACAAAAAAAAAAGGAAAAGAAATACCCGGGAATCATGAAAAACGTGTTTTATACGCGGAACCTGGTAAGTAGTATTAATTTTATTATACAATTTATGTACAATTCTTATGCAAAGCAGTCATAGGTTATAATATTATAATGATTTTGAGCAATCATCGTTGTTTTATAAATCAATAAAGCCAGTTCCCTTCAAAAATGGAGGTAATGGAATGGTAGATCTGACATTTTTAACTGAATTATTTTTAGCATTTCAAGATTGTCGGAAGTACCGCTTCCTACTTTCTTAGATGTAAATTAAGTAGGTCTGTTGGTCAGAAGTGTCACATTCGACATTATTAAATGTTTTTTAAATCTGTTGATTTGTCGGTTGTATGACATTTTTAAACGGAACTTATATTAAATTGGTGACAAGGTAATCCAAGTGACACAACCGACTTTTTGAAATGACTACTGGGTGTGTTTTTTTGACGGATGTATCTCTATTGATCGATTTCGTTTCAATGTTTTAGGAATGATCATTGTGTTTGGCCTTTTATGGTATCAAAATATTTTTGATTAATTTTCAGATCGATTTTTTCGATATCGAGATCGACCGGCCCATTTTGAAAATGAATTAGTTCAGCTACATGATTTGATTGGCGACGTTTTAAGTGACCCTCATTCTTCTCCAATACCTTTTGGTGAATGTCTTATCACTACTGCTAAGGTTGAAGCGACTGTCAATACAACGAAAACCCCTAGAAATATCAAAATTACTGAAACCATGGATTATTCACTATCGACCTAGGAAAAGGCAGAATTTTTTGAGAAGACCGATAATGCTTCAGTCACGACTGTTGAACACGAAATAGTACCAGCTACTAGGTCCACCGATGTAACACCAGTCCCATCTCCAGTTCCACCTCATAGCGAAAACTGTGAATCTCACTTTTGCCCGATATGTGTTGAAAACTGTATGATGAGCATTGATGACGTCTATGACAATCTTCCAACACCATCAACAATTACAGATGTTTCTACTGTTGTAACACCTTCTACACACACGGTTTCTAGAAAAAAAACATACAAAACTGATATTGGAAAGAAAATACTAAAGCACAAAATTATTGGGCTGTTGTACAAAGGAAGAAATTGAAGAACGAAGGAAAAGCTTATGAAAACTACACAGGAAAACAAATAACAGAAAAGTCATTGGGTGAAACTTGCGGAATAACTTGCCACTACAAGTGTACAGAAAATATTGAAGCAAACCAAAGAGAGAAGATTTTTACAAAGTTTTGGGGACTAGGCGATCGTAAAAAGCACTGGGAATTTGTGATAAAATATTCTAAAAAAGTGCCTAAAGGACGTAAAACTACAGAAGAAATCAAACACAAGCGGGAAAACTGCCTCGTTGGTCTAGTGGTTAGATGTGCCGCCTTTGGATCAACGGGTCCCGGGTTCGATTCCGGCGTCGGGCAAGTGTCTTTGCATAAACCAGAGGCACTGGCTCGGAGTCTGGGTGTCATTCTATAGATATATTTACAAAAAAAAAATTATATAAGTAGTTTATCATCCATCTCGTTACCATAACACAAGCATTAAGTTGCTTAGCTTGGGACGAGATGGCGTTGTGTGAAATGTCCAAGGATATTTATTAACTTCTGATGACTCAAATCCGGATAATGTAAATTGCCCTGTCCCTAAGAAAGTGACTGTCGATCCACCATCCCAGCACCGTCTTATCAAACAGTTTATACTCACCCGAGTTAGGAACGTGGTATAAGGCAATATGAGGATTATGGTAAAGGACCTTTTGTCCATGTTCAAAGGACAGAACCGGACCAATCAGCGGGTACCTCTTAAATAAGGTCAGTTTCTTCAGACTCACAAGATTGGTAACGTAAAGATGGGGTTAAAAAGTTGGGAGAAATAAAATTTCCGTAGAATTTTCATCAGTCGTTGGTGCAAATACATTTTTAACTAATGAAATTGTTACAATATGCCAGTGTAGTATACTGTAGTACTAATTCCTTCTTTTAATATTACTCGTATGGGTGTAATTAGAGGTATCACTGTAGACTTATCTATGGAGGATCTTGTATCCAACCTCCCGGAGGGTGATGTTTTAAAATCTCGGCGCCTTAATAGGAAGTCCATTGATGATAGTAAATCTACTTGATCACAAACCCAAAGTGTAGTGCTTACTTTTTATAGACAAGTCTTACCTCCGCGAGTTTTCCTGTTCCAAAATTTCCATCCCAGTGGATACTTATAAACTACCGACTATTTATTCAATGTTTAAATTGTTGTCGTTTTGGCCATATCAACTCTCAATGCAGATTACAACCACGTTGCATCCGGTGCTCACAACCTCACACCGGAGATTCTTGCAAAATAGAGAATGGTTCTGCTATCTTGTTTATTTTGCTCAGGTAATCATTTAGCTATTCCCATGTCTCAGGAAAACATTTCTTACGAAGAAGCCTCATCACTGTTTCTATCGGTGCGTAGATCCTAGGCTGAAATTACTCAAAATATGATTCCTTCTTTACCTTCGGTGCCCTCTACGTCTTCTAATAGTGCTGTCACACCGACTTCGTACAGAAACACTGTCCTTTTAAATCGTAAGCTCATCTCTCCATAATGTCCTAGTATTTCTGATAGCCCGCATTTGTCCCAAAATTATAATTTCATTAACCTTAGTCCTTCATCTGCTTGTGAGATATCGCCCAACGTTGCCAATAAAATTACGTAATTTACTAAAGAAAAAAGCGACAAAATTAAATGAAAAGATCCGATCAGAATAAATGAGAAGGAGGGATGGAAAGATTGCTCTTTTCTCTAATATTATTCAAGACCTTAAGAAAAGTAATACTGAAAAAGAAAGAAAAACAATATTGAAGAAAGTTTCATTCTAGATGAATGTGCAGGACCAGAAGGTTTTCTTAAAAGCCAAATAGCCAATGATAAAGAAAAAGAAAAATCCTCCTTCTAAAAAAAATCTGAAGAATTAAGAACACTTGCTCTTACGCTTCAATTTTTTTTCTCCGAATGCGTATGATTTTATAAGTCGTACCTACAACACTTTTTTTCCACATTCTCGCACTTTAAGCATATGGTAGCTGCCGAACAAATGTAAATGCTGAACCTGGGTTTACAAAAGAAGCTTTTGAAGCATTACGTAGAAAGTCCTGTCCCGTACTTTAGAAAGACTTCACCCTGTGATTTGTGCCTTAACACTAGATGAGATAGCTATTAGAATTAGAAAAAGATATTGCTGTATTAATGGATATTGCTATATCGTGGAAGTTGCCAATTGGGTACTTCTTTATTGGATCGCTTACCGGAGAGTAGAAGGCGGTCATTGTACGGACAGCTATACAACTCTGTCAAGATGCTGGAGAGTGGTTAGTATCACCTGCGATGGTCTGGCTGGTAACTTTGTAATGTTCTGAATGACCAAACAACGACTAAGTTTTAAAGCCACGACAGCATAATCCATACATTAATTGACCCATGCCATGCTATCAAACTAGTCAGAAATGCTTTTAGGGAATTACGGGGTTTTAATGATGGGTCGGGAAATAAAGTTTGAATGATTTACGGGGAGTCATTGTTGAGCCAGAGACAACCCAGTGTGGTTATTTCCACTACAAAAGCCGAGATTGTCGCAGCTAGTGAGGCAGTGAAAGAAGGCATTTGGCTAGCTCGTCTTATGCAAGGCATGACGAAGATGGAGGCTACACCTGTTCTCTGTGTGGACAACGAAGTGACTGCGAGATTAGCTGAGAATCCTGAGTTCCGTTAATTTATATACTATGATTTTGTTTGAATGTAGAATGTCACGGTCGGTCAAAAAGCAATGGTAACCGGCATATATTTTTTCATATCTGCAAACTAACGTTTTAATTATCTTCCACTGGTCAAGTTAAAGTCTTACTACTCGACTCTAAATAGAGGTCTAAAATGGTTTCGGATGAGCGTATTGTTTGGAACTTGCTTACTCAATGCATGGCTTATCTACAAAAATAAAACTAACAAACAGTTATCATTTCTGTTATTCCTAGACTTAATTATTCAGTCCCTTACAATAACATCTTTTTACAGAAGATAATCATATTGATATATCAAGATAATCAGAAGATAACAAAATCAATTTCTCACACATTAAAGTAATTTGTAAATTTAAAAGTGCTTTTTTTTGCTACCGCTGTCTTTGAAAAGTTAATTTCTTGTTCCGGCACGCTTTGGCTTGGAGGTTTTGACGCGTGAGGAGACAACCACGGGTGCTGGTACCACAGACACGGGTGCTGAGAAAGGTTTTTGAGTTTGCGATGCTGTTTGGGTAGTGACACGATGCATCTGACCATTTAGTGAATTTGTTCAATTATAATCTTACATACTTAATTATAAGCCAGAGTTTTATACCATTTGCAGTGATATTTTTAAGTTTATTATTTATGTTTTCCCAAATTGCTAGACGCTAGCGGAGCGGAGCGCTCTTTCTCCAGGATGGCATATATAGAAATCAAATATAGGACAACAATGTAGAACCATCGAATAAATCATTTGTCAGTTCTTTCTATAAATTGTTATTCAACGAAGGACTTACAATGTGATGAGCAAATGAAGGATTTTGCAGCAGAAAATTGCAGAAAGGTTGCTTTTTAACGGCGACAGAGCGCGGTGCAGTCTGTGAATCGCCTTCGCGAACCTATTATTCAAGATATCAACATGGCGTCATCGAGAGTAAGGTATGAGCTGAAATAAATACCACCAGAGCTGCCATGACACAACAGCACGAGATGCTATGTCGTGACTTTTTAGACAATACTATACCATTGTCTGATAAATCATATTTGTACATTTATCACAGCCTAGGGTTAACTACAACGAATCCATGTTTCAGATCCTTCAGATTGTAATCACACATCTGATACAGTAAATGCTGAAGAGGTAATGGAGATACAGGAAGATTCACTACAAAGTATTAGAGAAGCCCTGGCGATGAATCCAAAGGAACTATACATACTGATATTGCTAATCGCTAGAGCCATCTGCTAATGAATGAACTACCAAAAGAAGAAAAGACTAACATTCTTAAGAAATATAAATTACCTGAAAACTGTAAAGTATTGGCAGCGCCAATATTGAATGTAGAGTGATGACGGAAAACCCAAAAACAAGAGACAAGAGCTTAGAACTAATCCAGAACCAATTAAGAGTTTCCACTACCATTATTAGACAAGTAATGAGGTCATTACTTATAACAGATGAAGACGTAAACAAGGTTCTACTTGTTACTAAACTATAGACGCAACAAAATTGCTCAATGATAGAGTCACGTGGGGAAGTATGCGCAGCGGGTAAGTGTACACATGCTAAGTATCTCTAAAACAGTTTATGACTAAGAATCGCCCCCCTCTCCAGTGCCGCACGCAGCGTCGTCCGAAGCGTGGAGTGTCAGTGATCGCCGCCGGTGCGCCATTTTGTCTTCACAGGTAAGAAATGTTTTTTACTTTTAATATTACGATATTTTACAGAATTTAGCGTGTAATCTTTTGTTGACGTAAATCTATAGTATATAAATATCTAGTGTATCTATTATATAAAATATCTAGTGTAACAAGTGGTACTGTTATCCAAACATTACCACTAGTTGCACTAGAATTACTCAGTTATTATAATGACGCGCGGTTATGATGACGCAATTGTGAACAATTTTGAATGAATCTTGAATGAATGCGCTTGCTTTGTATTTATGTTGAAAATTTTGTTTCAGAATTAAATTATTCATTGAAAATGCTTCGAAACTAGAAGCTGCTAAGCTATTAATTTCATACTAGTAAAAGAAAAGCTGCATCTCAAGTTGGATTGAGAGAGTACTCTTCGAAAACGCTTAAATGTTGGAATCACAGCAAAAAGTATGGGTAGATTTACTAAAACATTTACGAAAGCACATGAAGACGAAATTTTCGAATATGTGAAACAACACGACGATCTTTATTACGGTCTCACTATGAGTAGCCTTCGACAGTTGATATATAAGTATGCTGAGTTGAATAATATTCCACACTACTTCAAGGGTGTACTACTAATTGGGTGTATGTGTGTACCTTAAAATATACCCAGGGTTGAAATTGCGTCAACCCGTACCCACTAGTATTGCTAGGGCGATGGGATTTAATAAAACCCAAGTACTAATATTTTATGACAATCTGGAGAAAGTCTACCACAAACATCTCATCAGAAGATCTCTCCGTCCTGTCACAGATAACAAATGTGTCCATCTGGTACACAAGGGAAAAGATGGGCACTTGTTTTCGCCAGCAGGGAACTAGTAAGGGTGTTTCGAGGATTGAACTCCCGTGCATGAGGTACTATGCAATGATATCTTGTGCCAACCAGACGGAGCTTCTATCAGGGGTTTACACTCAGGTGGCAACTGTGCCCTGCTTTAGCCGCACTAAAACTCACAAATTAGACTCATGTTTCTTCGAGCACATTGAGAAAAAGCGAGTCCTAACTAATACAGGGAAGACCATCTCACAAATCACAAATATACTCTCGAGCACATTAGAAGAGTTACATTACATGCAAACCTTAGAAAGGATAGCGGGAAAATTCACATAGGACCTACCAATTGGCGGCTTACAGACGCTGTCTGTCGGGGTGCCAGGAGAGGATGTTAAAATCAAAGTCGAGGGCACAGGGAAAACTTTACTCGTGAAAAATCAAAATGCTTTTGGGACAGAAGCACCTTGTTTGAGCACCGTGAGGCGATGGTTTGCTGAATTTGAGAGAGGTCGAGTTTCTTTACATGACGAATTTACGTCAACGACTATTGGGGATTGGTATGAGCCAAATTTAGAAAATTTTACACAAAGAATTGAAAGTTCGGAAACTTTGTTGTCGTTGGATGCCTCATGAACTGACAGCGGAGCAAAAGCGGGCTCGCGTGGAATGGTGCTCACAGTTGCTACTGAAGCACGACCACGGAAATTCCAATGCTGTTTATGACACTGTCACAGGAGACGAAATGTGAATTTTTATTGTTTTGAACCCGAAAAAAAACAGCAATCTTGTGAATAGGTGTTTGAAAATGAGAACAAGCCAACAAAAGTGAGTCAGGCAAGAAACGTTGGTAAAATATGATCGCGATTTTTTTCTCAGCTACGGGTCCCATCTGTACAATTCCACTTGAAGATCAAAAGAGTGTTAATGCCGAGTGGTATTCTACCATTTGTTTATGACGAATGACGACATAACAAATGACGATTTGACGCAGATTGACAATATTGAAATTTCCTTGCTCAATAGTAGCTTTCAGCTAAGTTCGGAGTCTGAGAAAGAGTATGACTTACAACCACCTTTACGAAAGCGACGTCGACGAGTTCTGTCCATTACTGACACGAGCGACATTGAACTTGAAAATGCCGTGCCAAGTACTTCTGGTCACACCGCGTCGCTTCCTGCATCATCTACCATATGGCACCAACCAAAAGGTAATCAGCGTCGGATTATCCCGTACACTGAATTCCCAGGATTAGATCCACGAATTGTAAGAGAAATGGTCATTAAGACCCCAGCAGATTTCTATCATCTTTTAGTACCAGACGAAGTATTTGAAATGGTGGCGGATTATACGAATAGCTTTGCTATCAATAAAATCACAGGGTCTAGCTCAGCATCTAAATCTGCGTGAATTCGCCAGTGGAAACCAACATCCGCAGCAGAGATGAAACGATTTTACGGATTGATTATTTTCATGGGGATCGTAAAATTACCCAAAATATCCGACTGGGCCGATTGGTCAAAAGATCCTGTACTTGAACAGAATTTTCCTCTAACAATAATGAGTCGAAACCGAATTGAGCTGCTGTTGCAAATGCTGCACTATTCTCAGCAAGACGAAGACAATAAATCTAATAGATCACACAGGATTGAGAAATTGCTGGAAGTAGTGAACAGGAACTTCCAAAAAAACTACACCCCTTCCGAAGAGATCTGCATAGATGAAAGCGTGGTGCCTTTTCGCGGACGAATCATTTTTCGACAGTACAACGAACAATAAAAATTAAATTAAAAATTTAAATAAACCCCCGACACAATAACCTTTAAAAAGGAAAAAATAAATACTTCGCGTTGGGGACCACTCCTACTTATTTATTAACTGACCCCTGGTCCCCCAACGCGAAGTATTTATTTTTTACTTTTTAAAGGTTATTGTGTCGGGGGTTTATTTAAATTTTTAATTTAATTTTTATTTTATACTTTTTATAGGCACATACTTATTATAATGTAGATTTTGTCAAATTGCACGTGATGCGCTTTCATTTGAGACCCCACTCGATTATATTTGCAGACATTCGGTTATTCTTCCCCACTTTCACCCCTCATAACTTTTAAACGGCTCACCCGATTTTCATCAAACATGTCTAAGAACACTCGCCCGTAACTCACCTTTCATACAAAAAAAAACTTTATTGAAATCGCTTCATCCATTCGCGAGCTACGGTGCCACAGACAGACAGACAGACAGACAGACACGTGAAACTTATAACACCCCTTTTTTTGCGTCGGGGGTTAAAAATCAACAAAGGCTTTTTTTATACCTAGTGTCGAAGCGAGCTAGCATGCGTAAACTGTTCTCAAGGGCCGCGCCGGGCACGCTCAATATAGTTTTGTACCGGCACTGTGTCCTGCAGCGAGAAAAATGAGTTCAAACACGAGCCCGTCGCGCGGCCACCGGTGAGCCCCACGGCCTGAACGGGTAGTATTGCTGTCGCTCACCGGTGAGCCCCATGGCCCAAACGGAACATCACCAAATTTGAATCGGCGTTTAATGTGTTAAAATTTTACTATCAATAAAAAAACGATGAAATTTGTTATTCGGCGAAGTCAAAGCTTGCATGCGGCTCTCGATAAGGTAAAGTTCTGGTTATAGTACCCCGATGCATATTCAATGAAATGATTCTGAATATACGAATTTTCGGTATTTTTGGGTTTTCTACGATTACAAAATTATTAACATTTCTTTAGAGATTTTGAGATTGTTCGTTTTTTAATTTAATTATGGACGCCGTCCAAGTGGTCAATACACTGAGACTAATTTTAATTTTGTTTTGAGAATTAATAAGGTTTTGCAGGCGGCTAGGGATGTAGGTGTCACCATCTCTTAGCGCCCCGGAGTCCCACATACGCCGGCCAGTCCCCAACGGCCGGGTATCCACGAGGATCTCCGACGTAAAAAAAAACCATTTTCCACCCGCTACTCGGATCAAACAAACACAAGCGCGTTACGTTCAATCTATAATTTAGGACCTAGGGAATCGCTGAGAGAACGCTTTAAAGAGATAGGCATTTTAACTGTAGCGTCACAGTACATTTTCTCAAATCTCATTTTTGTTAAACAAAATTATAATAGCTTTAAAAAAAATAGTGACGTGTCGTCCTCCAATATCCAGACCAGAAATAGGCGTAAGCTAGTTACACCATTCCACCGGCTACAAAAAGCACATGGTTCTTTTGTAGGTCTCGGAATTCGCCTGTTCAATAAATTACCGGAAACTGTCTTGGATTGGTCGTTCGAGAAATTTAAAGGTTACATTAAGTCCCGTCTAATTAAAAAAGCGTACTATCAAGTTAATGATTATCTATCAGATAATGACGCATGGGAGTAACGTCGGCTGTGTTATGGTCTAGCTCTGATCTTTCAGCCATTTTATTAGTGAAGTTTGTGAACAGTATGTGAGTGCAGTTTCAGCACGCACCATGTAATTTGTGTGTAATTTCACTATTTTTTATTTTAAATTTTTATTTTAAATTTTTAATAGGCTACATGATTATGCGTGTTATTGCTTTCACAAATCTGTAAGACTTGTTTGTACCACCATCATTGTAATCCTTTTATTTAAAAGAGCAACCACAGAGTTTCTTGCCGGCTCTTCTCTGTGGAATGGCGTTCCGAACCGGTGGTAAAAACTTTTCGAAGAAGGACTTCAACATTTATCACACCTGAAAAATGGCGTAGCTGCGTGTCTCATATAATTTGACACACACACTCAATTTCATCAAATTGATATTTTTTTACTTATTTTATTTACTATGTTAAACTTATACTAATAAGTCAAAAAAAACCTACACAGTCTCAACACTCCTAATATGCTGGTTCAGAATATATTGTGTCCTTGGAAGGTTACTGGTACTTAAAGCTCAGGTATTATCCTATTTTTAGATACCAGCCGTACATACCCTGTAACTTACATATACCACATATGTAAGTTACAGGGTATGTACGGCTACGTGCATATTGTAAATGTGGAACAATAAAAAAATATTATTATTGTTATATTAGTTTTCTTTTCTTCAGGAAAAGAGTGTTAAAAAGCATGGGGACTTCTGCGAGATGCCTCCTACAGACGTGCTATTAAAAAGAGGAAAGATACTAAAAGCCACCAGGCTAGTGTTGTTTAAAAAATATGGAAGTAAGTATGAAAATGAAATTTGTTTTTTGTTACCGTACATGAAGGAACAATTCCAGA
This sequence comes from Clostera curtula, assembly GCA_905475355.2. Lineage (NCBI taxonomy): Eukaryota > Metazoa > Arthropoda > Insecta > Lepidoptera > Notodontidae > Clostera > Clostera curtula. The sequence continues at coordinate 2,130,907 of FR997816.1, read as the reverse complement.
TTGTGAAAATCATAACAACACTAATGAAGAAGAGGAAACTGCTCAGTCATCTGAAGATGGTCAACAAACGACTGGTCCATTTCCATCTATACCTGACGTTAGTCAATAAACCACTGCCACATTGCCAACTACATCATCACCGGCTACAACTCAAAACTGCCGTCGACCAAAGCGCACTAAACAAGGCCCAAAATGAACTGAAGATACGGCTAGCACAGTACTGATTAAGTAAATATGACAGTAAAACCTATTCTACACGGTTGGGTCCAACCACCAACAGAGGTCACCTTGGTTGAGTTGGAGCAAAAAGCAACCGTGTAGAAGTTGGTTGATGTCAATATTTGGTTGACCAACCGAGTGGTCTTCCAACCACCTTGATCGTGAGCGCATCCCTCACTACCAAGGACCAATAGAGGACATTGGGTTGAAGAGCGACCGTGTGGATGCTTGTTGGCCTGCGACCGTGCGTAGTTGCGGCCAGTGTTGCCATATAAACAGATTTATCTGTATCTTTATAAATATAATTCAACTGATCATGAACGTAGAAAGAACAGCGGACGGAATCCCGTAGGTATACCATTATTAAGAAGCATAATTGTAAATTAATATTATAATACTCCTGAAAATAAAATGAAGTAAAATTATATATTTAAGTGGCTTAGGAGTCGAATGATCGAATTTTTAGTAATTATTATTTATTTTATTTTATTGGACAACAAAACAGGTAACAGTTAATAACTAAACTTAATATCTAATAAACGAATCTATCCTAGGTTGGAACCCCTAATAATGTTGACACATCATGTCGTAAAGTTACATATTAAACATAGTACAAAGCAACTATTATTATACTTTATCATAGAATCTGAAAATGTCTAAAATTTATCTTCAAGTTCTAAATCTGTCCGAAAAGCATCTTTTGAACCGTATTATGGAAATGTGAATGTAGGTATGACGACTGATAGGTGTGTGTGGAGACTACCACCTAGTGTGGGACAGGGGCCGTAAGATGATAATGGTGTTTATAAATATGACGATTTATAAGAGTTTTGTGATGAAACCTACGTAAATAAAGTTCCTTTTGAGTTTGAGTTTGAGCATTTTAGTATGGCGAGAAGATTTCTAGATTTGGGTGAGTTTAACATAGATAATTATCATTCATTATAATTGAAACTGAATCTAAGGCTGGTGGATTTTTCTAGCGGTTTACGCTAGAAAAATCCACCAGCCACTAAAAGCAATATTTCGCCACTAAAAGGGGAGTCGAAACCACGAGTTTTAGTGGAAAATACCACTAAGTTGGCAACACTGCTGACGAGTTGTCTCAACTACACATCGTGTAGATTGAAAACCAACTTTGGTTGGAACAACCAAGGTGACCTCTGTTGGTGGTTGGACCCAACCGTGTAGAATAGGTTTAAGAAAAATATTCAACCACCGCTTGACATTGAACAATTCATGGCTGGAAATACAACTACCTTGCGATCTTTTCCGGCAAGAGACAAGGCTATTGCAAAAGCCAAAACATTTGAAATAGTCTCTCGGATGGAAATAGACATATTGAGTAGACCATCCACAAGTAACTTTATGGTATCCACGCCATCATCCCCGAACTATTCAGAAAATACTCCTAAGCCGATACATGCAAGACTTCTACCAAAACTATATTACACCAGATTCAGAGTTACGAACATATGAGCACATATAAAAAAATCATGATGATTCCATTTTGTTATAACATAATAATATTATGATACTGGGAAATTCTGTATTAAATCTTTCCTGAGGCATAGGTACTACTAGTTTTTCTTTTGGTGACAATGCTTCCTTGAAAACTGTATGTTGTTTGGTTATCAGCAATTCTATTTTGTTTAGTAAAATGTCCAACTAATACCGACGAGAATATATTTAAAAATTGTTTCTTCATCATCAAGAAGTTCTTTAAACAGTGTTCAATATTCTCCTTCTAATTTTCCTTTATTGAGCATAGGATGAACGGCCATGCGTTTTTTTTTTACCCTGCTCTTCCTCTTCTAGCAACAACGAAATTATGAATAAATATTCCACAGAGAAGTGTCTGAACATTGTGAAAGCTATTCATTAACTGATTGTTAGAGCAGCCCGACCCTGACAACGGTGCCTGTAGGTGTCTGCCCCGGCACGTGTCTGGCACGCTCAGATGTAAATAAACGGTGTGGACTTAGATAACGTTATCTGTGCACGCAGAAACCTAAGAAATCATTACGGGAGTTTCGCTTAGAAATAATAGCACGACTGAATGAACAACTTGAGCTGTATGCATTACTTCAAGATAGATTTATCAAGGAGCACCCCTATTCAAGGTGCCAAATATTCCCGCGTATATATTATAAACGAATTACGGATTGACGTCATCCCTTATGAGTTTCCCGTGACACAGTGTTCGGGATGCTTCCAGCAGTATTAGCACACCAAAAGAATTTGTTAGTCAAAATCGATAATATGTTCAAAATGCAGGAACAACCACGCCAATTGTGAAACTGAATCATTCAAATGAATCCATTGCAACGGGAACCATATTGCCTTGGCTAGAAATTGTTCAAAGGATCATAAGGAAAACAAATTAAGAGACATCATGGCGGAACTCACCTGCACGTACTACGTACCAGAAAGCTTTCACTATGTACCCTCTCAGTGACGAAAAATATGAAAGAACTTATACCGACAATGAACCCTTTATTCCACCAGACAAGCGCGCATCGGGTATCAAAATCTTAAAATAACATTATGATAATTATAATATTTACGTTTTACCAAAATATCCTATCAACTCAGGGATAAAAACCACCAAATCCTGTATAAAGTATTAGTTTCGATTATCTATTTACGAACGTGAAATACATAATTAAATAATTTCCCCCTATATGACACTCCTTGCTCAAATCATTTGGCAAGTACCTCTACTAAAGCGTCGTATTATCAACCTGTTTGAAATCTTTGTAAATCTTATAGGTATATCTATATATAGTCCTACCCACAAAAACCAAAGACAGCCCGCTACCCAGAGGGGCGTTTATTATCCGATCTGAGTACAACAGAATTCCCAAATAAAAAATAATGTGTGCATTCCGAAATTAACTCCATAAAACAAAGAAATAAGTTATCTTCATTTGTATCAACATTTCTAGTTACTAATTATGCCAGATGTGACGAACAACATTAACAGATTACTTGAATAAAGAAACTGCAGCTTTGATGTTACTTAGGTACGTGGGGTTTCTAAGGTACAATACTGATAACATTTCCACAACCAATAGCGAGAAATTATGCAAAGCTATTCACACCTCGGTTTACTCATCGGCCATCAAGGTCCATTATAAAAGGTCTAGCTCGAATGACTGCAACGTTATGATTGGCTAAAACGAGGCAGAAATGAAATTTCTATGCGCCTCGGCCCATAAGCAACGCAGCATGTGAACAGATACTCCAAATATATAAAGAATAGCGTCAAGTTCTAAGTCATGTCATGTTCTCTTATCGAAACTGTAATAATTTGCAGAAGTGGCGCCCAAATATATTTTTTCCACCATCTAACTTTCCCTGCGCTTTCGTGTCCTAGAATATTCATCATAATAGCCCTTGGCTTATTATAATCAATGTGAAATTCCAAGCCAAGAATTAATTAAAGTTACTTTTTATCGTAGGTTTTATCATAAAACTCTTTTAAATCGTCATATTCAAAATTAGCATTAGGTATGATCTTTCGGCCCTTGTCCACGCTGGGTGGTAGTCTCCATAGACTCCTATTGGTCGTCATATCTACATACATATACACATTTCCTCACTCCATCCATCTTTTTTGGTCTCCCACAACCCTTGCGGCCACCCCCATTCATACTGAAACTACCACCTGTTCAGAATGCTGCTCTACAGAGAGCCGGCAAGAAACACTGTAATTGCTGTTTCACATTACAAAAACCACTATCATAAGAAAATACGACATCCTAAAATATTCATCCAAAAACCCTTGGCTTAATAAAACCATTGCAAATTTTCAAGTCAAGCAAGTAGTTATTGACAATCATAAGAAAGCACATCAAGTCTATCCAAGTCAGTGTCAAAATACCTTTATTTAAGCAGGACTTTTGTAAGAATTCTCAAACACTTAACTATGAAACTACCACACCAATCGTTACCAACCAACAGAAATCCATATAGCATTATTTACAATACGAGCATAGATAGAAATCAATCCTAGACGCATACCCTGAAAGATAGCAACTTCACTGTACCAATACACTCACTGTTAACCTATGTACCAATTCTCAAAACATCAAGATTATCTTGTAAGCTAGGTAGCTTTTACGAAATAACTAGTCCAGCGGCTGAAATTCGATCATCATCAATATAAATTATAACACTTTTATCCAAGTACTTAGATAGATAGATATTCTTTATTGTACCTGTACACAAAAGAAACATAAACATGAACTAACATACAAAATTACAGTACAAATGGCGGTCTTATTGCTAAAAGCAATTTCTTCCAGACAACTTACCACAAAATTTATGTGAAAAGTTCAAATAACCAAGTTTTTGGTTATTTATTTTTATGATAAACTAGCGACCCGCCCCGGCTTCGCACGGGTGCAATGATGAACATCTACATTTATCAGTGTTTCTCTACAATATTAAGGTTGTATTATACAATATAAACCTTCCTCTTTAATCACTCTAACTATTAAAAGAAACCGCTTCAAAATCCGTTGCGTAGTTTTAAAGATTTAAGCATACATAGGGACGGACAGATGACAGCAACTTTGTTTTATACTATGTAGTGATGTAGTGACAACAAAATAAAATTCCCTCAATTTGGTGGAAACATACCTTTTCATGTACCAAATACACTGTAATTTGTCAATCGAAAATTCTCACGTCGGGAGCAATGTTCTCAGAAAATGCAAAGAAAAGCTGAGTAGTAGAGGTGCGAGTAATAGAGACTCCACTGTATTATATATATTTTTTTTTTATAAAAAAAATAAAATAAAATATTTATCCGACTTCACCAGAGGTCCTAAATGCAATTGGTATTTTTCATGTATGTACACCGATTACGCTGATCTTTATGATCCGACATACATACTCGATTCTTAAAATATTTAATTGAAAAAATAACATACTCCAGTAGTTTTCATTGTATTACCTACTATTTTAATGCGGACAATAAAATTGTAAAAAGAAAAGTAAATACATATTTATTTTTATACTAGCTGACCCGGCAAACGTTGCTTTGCCATATAAATATCGCAATAAAAAATATGGGTTGACAAAAAATAAAATAATTATGTCAACAATATTATAAATAATACAAAATTATTACTTTAAAATTTAGGGGGATGAAAAATAAGTAGATCGTAGACCTAACCGATATACCCACAAAAATTCACGAAAATCGGTCGAGCCATTTCGGAGGACTTCAATAACAAATACCGTGACACGAGATGCGGGTGAACCGCATGTGTGTGTGCACTCACACTAAGTGAGCTACGTTAGTATTGATTATGAAATGTACCATGCGCAAGTTCGTACCCACGGCTACATTCGGACCGGCCATAAAGATTGGCGAGGACTGTACTTCTTAACTATTCCTTTCCCGTCCCACCTGCTGGTAGCTTTGCAGGGCCAGAGGTGTTACTCAAGAAATAACGGGAAGCTACACAACTACGGTTGTTTATTGAACAAATATATATATTTATTGTTGAAATAATCCTTCCATGAAAAAGAAACGCTTCTTTCTCTCATTCTCAATAAATTATACAAGTCAAATGTACATTTATGTTTTACCCTGTGTCGGGACGGGGTAGAATATAAACTTCCCCACCACACGCTGAGAAATAACGCTTGTTATAAGTCAACAAAACCCAGCACGCTTGGTGGTAGGATCTAATGGTCCGCCTGGTTAGCTACCACATCTAAGTCCGGCCGCCAAGCAGTTTTACTGTGCCTCGTCGTGTGTGTGTGAGAGCCGGTGCCCGACCGGGCATTTCCTTAAATTTCCTACTCCATATTTGACCCTGACGTTGCTTTCCATCACGCAAGCATAGGGTCAAAGGCATTCAAGACACGGGTAAAAAACATACACAATTTATCTGTGGCGATTTTGGATGGCCAGTTGGGTTGGCAGGGTTACGTATAAATAAATAAATATCCTTGGACATTTCACACAACGCCATCTCGTCCCAAGCTAAGCAACTCAATGCTTGTGTTATGGTAACGAGATGGATGATAAACTACTTATATACATATTTTTTTGTAAATACATACATATTATATATAGAAATGACACCCAGACTCCGAGCCAGTGCCTCTGGTTTAGACTAAGACACTTGCCCGACCCCGGAATCGAACCCGGGACCCGTTGATCCAAAGGCGGCACATCTAACCACTAGACCAACGAGGCAGTTAAGTAGTATATCTAACTCTTTCCTTTTGTCGGCTGTTACGACACCCTTAGGATAGAATTGGGTGGCGACACCAAGTATTCTAAATCCGTCACCACACGGAAACTAGCATATCGCTTTAATATACAGGGTGTGCCAAAAAACAGTGTCAAGCGGAAGTCCAGAGATAGAGCACCCCTTGGCGTACCCGAATCACCCCCATATATGCTCTACGATATTTCATAGTTTACGTGTTATGATTTTTTTTCTGGAATTTTCGACCTAAAAAACTTGATTCATTTTTTTTTAATGTAGGAGACTTTTCAATTTTTTCATTCTCTAACTCTATCATCTTGAATTGTACTTTTATGCATAAAATAATCAGCTTCGTAACTTTGAGCAAAGTAAGGAAAATATTGGTGTAAAGCTATTTAAAATTCAGAAAAAAATCTAAAACGAAAACTAAGAAAAATCGTAGAACGTACATGGATGGGTACCCAAGGGGTGCTCTATCTCTGGACTTCCCCTTGACACTATTTTTTGGGACAACCTGAATAACTACAGACAATAACCTAATTTCCTCTCATTACATCACAAACACTTCCAAAGTGTTCACTTTCGTCATTATAATGAATCAATACAAAACATTACATTCACTTTGTTTCACTTAGCTTAACACTATCACCAATGTCAGATTTGTCTTCACCAATGTCTTCGTTCTTTTCACTTCCGTCTACTGTCTTTTCATCAGCTTTCACATCTGCCTCTTTTTCATTATCTTTAATTTCATCTCCATCATCATCATCATCGTCATCACCCCCAATTTCATTTTCATCGGTTTTCAAATTATCCTCAGAAGGCTCGTACGAGTGCTGGCTAATTTTCTCCAGCCAAGCGCCCATGGATTTCTCCTCGACCTCCCCCTTAACTATTACGGGGTATATATGTTCGTGTTTGAACTTCTGTATGGTATCTTCCTCGCTATCCCAACTTAGCGTATCGTGGGTGTTTTTGAACTTGGCGTCGTATCTGTCGTAGTGGACCTATTGATAAGCAACTCTGATAAATATTAAGATAATTCCGTGTGGTGACGAATTTAGAATACATATTGTCACCACCCCATTCAAGCCTGAGGGTGTCGTAAGAGCAAACAAAAGGAAATGCCAAGGCTGAAGAGTTAGCCACAAGAGAAGGAAAGCTTGAAATGAAACTCTGTGCCTATCCATCTGGCCAGCGTGGCACAGTAGGCTAATTACCCTCCACGTAATTGGAATTGGAATAGGGTGTCATGTATGGGAACTTTATTAATATTTCAAGAAATGTTTTCTTGACACTTTGCAGTCTCTACTGCGGAGTGTCTGAAACATTGGGATTAAAATAAAAGAACACCATCAAAACCGTCAAGAAATAATTTCCTGCAATGCGCAAAGATCATGAATGATCATCATTGTATTTTTTTGCCAATGGTTCTCTTTGAACAAGAGCTACATCCACTGGCTACATTATCTGTGACCACGGCTGGTGCAATCCACACCAAAACCTCAGCCAACTATAGGTCTATAAAATTAAACTAATAAATAAAATACGGATTCAGGGTAAAAAAAAAAAAAATGTCGGCCCCCCATTCCGTCGTGAGGGTGTCGTAAGAGCCGACAGAAGGAAATGACAAGACCTAGCCGTAAGAGAAGGAAAACTTGATACGAAACCCTGTATGAACCTGTCTGGCCAGCGTGTAGGCTATATATCTTCCACGTAAGTGGAGGAGGCCCGACTCAAGGGTGGGTCATTTAAGGCCCCGTGTAGAGCTACTATAAGAACACTGAAGCCATACCTTGTCCAAAACAAGCCCGAGGCCAGGGGCAGTTGGTATCATGACCTTCTCCTTGCCAAACGCCTTCTCCATGGTGGCCATGTCTGTGTGTCCCCGCAGCACTGCTATTGCTAAGCCCACCATTTTCCTTATCTGGTGCAGCATGAAGCTTTGACCCTGGGGAAAGGAAGATTGTACTATTTAGCTCATCTCTCAGCACGCTGGGAAACAACGCGTGTTGCAAAAATCTACAAAACCGAACACACTTGCTGATAGGATGTAATGGTCCACCAAGTCCAAGCAGTTTTACTGTGTTTCGTCGTGTTTATGTGAGAGCCGGTGCCCGACAGGGTATTTCCTTGAATTGCCTGCTCCTTCTTAGACCCCGGCGTTGCTTTCCACTTCGCAAGCCTAGGGTCAAAGGCATTCAAGTTGGTAGTAATATAAAAAAAAAACTTTGTAATGAATAATGTCAAAAACTAATGGCAAATATCAAAATTGTCTTTGTGTAAATAAGAGGCAATTGCGCAGAGTCTGAGTTTGTTTTTTTTTTAAACGAATCCCCTGCACTCTGTATAACCTGTGTCGCGGGGGCAGTTTACAAACATGTAATAAAATTTTTAATACAGTTGCTCAAAAAGTGGCATATTACAGGGACGTATAGCGTTCGGGAAGTGGGCTATTACACACGCGTGCTTTTTCTTTACCATTCCCGCACTAGTGCGTTTTCTTTCCCAACTGTCAAAATAATGTCTATTATAAGGAAAAACCAACCATGAAGTTTTTACTAAAAAAAATCATAGAAGTTTTTATGATTCATGCAAATACGTATATTTCTAAAAAGAAACTACGTACTAATTTGTTTCAATATCAGATTTAATGATTTGATTGAATGTGTTTTATTTCATCTAATTAAATTTCATTTCATATCAATAAAAAAATTCTACTGAAGACTTGGCTGTATGGGCATTGTTCCTTTTGCCTACCAGAATGGGTGAAGAAAAAAAAACCCTGCTTATATTCTACGGTCGGCGCCATTTTACAGAAATGATTAGTTAGTTGAGTTTATTGTGTTTATAATATTTTATTAAATTGCTTCATTTTTTCGCAACTGTATTAAAAATAGTCGTTCAGTACACGTGCGGAACCGTCATTGCAACTTGTTCCGACTGTCAACCCTCGCCTTCGGCTGCGCCTCGGCTCGGGTAGCCATTTGTCGGAACTCGTTGTAATGACAGCCTTTCCGCACTTGTAATGAAATATACTATAATGAACACAGACACATGACACCCAGACTCAGAGCAAATGCCTCTCGTTTAAACAAAGACACTTGCCCGACCCCAGAATGGATCCCGCGACCCGTTGATCCAAAGATTCGAGTTCGTGAATTTTTTGTTTGTAAACGGCTCTTGCGGTACAGGTTACACCTAGTGCAGGGGCTTTGTGTATACTAACGGATTAATACTTGAGACTTCGCTTTCATAGTGACAAAATACGTGCTGAACAGCGCACGTTTCAAATCCGGTAGAACAGTAATTAAAGTATTTAAATATACACCTTTACTAACAATACGGCAAACTCCATGTCCGAATCTACAAACACTTTTTCCACGGTAAATCCCATCATGTATCTCAATGCCGACGGATCTTGGTAATGTCTGTAACAAAACAAAGTCTTCTATACTTGATCTTTACTCACTTCTCAGCCCACAAATGACCCACTACTGAGTCGGGCCTCCTCCAACTACATGGAGGGTAATTAGCCTACTGTGCCACGCTGGCAAGACGGGTTGGCACAGGGTTTGTATCAAGTTTTCCTTCTCTTACGGCTAGGTGATCTGCCACTTCTTTCATTCGTGCTCACGTTCTTTTAGTCACCTCTTACGACACCCACAAGACTGTATGGGTTGGTGACATTGTGTATTCTAAATCCGTCACGATACGGACTTTTCTTTAGTAAACATCATAAACACAAGCAAAGCTGTGGTCAGCAACTAGCGATAAACTCACTTTCGCTCCGTGAAATTGTGGTAAGGTTTTGTGCCTTTGTACACAGCAAACACTTTCTTGACCTCTTCCAATTTCTCCTCGTTTATCCTGTACTGTTTCCTCTCCTCCTCTTCCACCAGACTGGCATCAAACACGTATGTGGGCAGGGTATAGCTGTACGTCCTGGCGTTGCACTTGGACTTTGAGTTAAACTTGTTGGTGACACGCTTCATGCCAAACACTCGTATGCAATCTGGTAAACCTTTATTTATTTCTTCTATGTTGGCTTCGAGAGCTGTAAATAAAGTTATTATACAACATTAGCATATCATATAATCACGCCTCTTTCCCGTAGGGGTAGGCAGAGACCACTTCTTTCCACTTGCTACGATCCTTACATACTTGTTTTGCTTCGTCCACTTTCATTATTCCCTTCATACATGCTCTTCGGTTTAGGGTACTCCTGACCTGGCCATATAATCCGTGTGGTGACGGATTTAAAATACATTGTCACCACCCCATTCCATCCTGGCGTCGTCATGGTTACGAAAGGAAATCTCAAGGCCGAAAACCTAGCCGCAGGAGAAGGAAAACTTGAAACAAACCCCTGTGCCATCCCGTCTGGCTAGTGTGGGACAGTAGACTAATTACCCTCCATGAAATGGCGGAGCGGGTCAGGGAGGATGCTCTGGCTGACCCGCGCCGTAGGTGGAGGCCGGAGAGGAGGAGGCGACTGTACGCACAGCTTTTGTCCCCGCCACAGAGGCCGGTGGTTGGGGACCCGCCACAGATGAAAGTGTGAGCGTGTACCGCTGGGGTTTTATTGAGTGGACGAGTAATTTTCGGAGTCCAGGCGACGGTATGCACAAAGCATTTACCGGGCGTCAGAAATAAGGGCATTGCATCACGTTGTCCTTCTGTTCCGGCAAGGTTACGGGCTTTTCATTTCCTTTTGTCAGCTTTTACGACATCCCCAGCATGGAATGTGGTGGCGACACTGTATTCTATTCACCACACAAAAAGCAATAAAAGTTCAAAAATTGCATAAACTGATTATTTAAAGAAGCTCTGTTTGGTGCCCTTAAATATGTGCCTTTCAAGTTTAAAATGTATACATTCATGTTTTTCTCCATGAACAACAACTAATCAATGTTGATATAGAAGTAGATCTCTTTGGACTTTCAATGTTAAATAGAGCAACTACAGAGTTTCTTGCTGGCTCTTCTCTGTAGACCTGCATTCTGAACCGGTGCTAGATGGAATAATTTAAATATTAACCATTTAAAATTTAAACTCGATTATTATTTTAAATTCTAGATGGTAAATTTTAAACTTTATTATATTGTTTGACTTGTCAAAAGAGCTCTAATGAGCCAACGTGCATATTACTTTTGATTTTGAAATAGGTTCACACACAATATTGCTTATTATTTGAGTATATAAAATGAATACTAACGCAACTTAAGTGACACAACCTGTCTAGCCGCCGACACACCCTTGTCTGTCCGTGAACTCCGTTGGAAGTGTGCATTCTGCTGGTTTGTAAAATCTTCTTCTGTTATGTACTTGGCATTTTTCAGGGCTATAAGAAGATCCTCTTCTATAGTTCGCACACCCGGGTTTCTGGGAATAATAAAGATCTGACATAGGCAACTGTTTGTTTCATAGCTTACAACTTTCATTTCATCTATTAAAAAAAATTGCCTCTAAGTAGTGTGTTGCTTGCTAGTAGCACTGCAAACTGTCTTTATTTTTTATTTAGCCCAGTAAAGTGAAATTCATAATTGTGATAGCCTTCAAAACCTTCAAAATGTATGTAGGGATATTTGGTTTAAGTATATGCATTACGTAACTTTTTAAATGTTACAAATGTAATGTTTCAAATTTATTTAGAGATATTAAGCAGAGAAAACTGTGCAATTGAACTCAGTCTCATCTTTTATTCCATGTTTACTGTTGCAAGTCTGCTAGAAAAAAAAACTGTAGAAATAAGTACCACCATAGTGATAGTTTTCTAACAATATAACGTGTGTATATTTACTGTTTGATAAAAAAAAATTACTTACCGTTGCATACCAAAGTAGTTAACTCCACAATATCCTAGCAATAAAGCCATTTTTTTTCTCTTAATCCTCTCAACAGGCTCAGTACATAACTTCTTTTCTTCACTTTCGCCATTCTCCTTCTTATTATAATCTTCCCATTGGCGTTTCATGAATCTTTTCTTGAATCTTGTCAAGTTTTTATTATGAATAATTTCATGTTGGTCTGTTGATTCTGTGTTTTCCGCAGATGCTACATCCATGGCAGCTACTGTTCTGATTTGTAATCCTGAAACAAACAAACATAAAGTGTTAACAGCTATAGGCCAAACTTTCAAGGCCTAAAATCAATTAAGATAGAGCTTAAATTAAACTTAACATTTTACTAAAATCCATCCATTACTTTGTCAGATTATTTTGATTAAAAATGGTTCCTCGCGTACCTACATGCTGTCCACGGAACTATCGCCGGCGGCATTTTTCAGTTAAAGTTAGTTAGACTTATTATTAGCCTAAAAATATCGTCTCTTTATAAATACAACATTTTATAGGTTATATCTGCTGACAAAAACAAGTAATCGTTTTCTGAAGTCAAAGGCTAATAATCGAATAAAACTTTGACGGTATGTGTATCTTTGTTGAGACGTATCGTATTTTGTCAAGTTTAACACAACAAAAATATCATACACCACTAGGGCAGGCTCCATGTGTTTGTGTTCTGTGACTACGTTTTTACCTGATTGAAGCGGACACCTCGGCAAAGTTTGTCTCAAGGAATTTAATAATCTGAATACAGACATACCTAAACACGAAGCTTAGACGAAATATTTAAAATAAAATCACATTCAATGAGGATAATAATTTAAAAATATACTAAATTGGTAAAACGCGTAGCACAACAAACCAACCAGCCAACCACTACCATTTTTTATTTCACTTTCTTCTTCTTCTTTCTTCTTCAAGGCAATCCGCCAAATAAGTAACATTTATGCCAACGTCGAGTTTTAATTAACAATTTAAGGCGTCTGTATTATGATAGGACAGAAGAGGGGGATGGGCAACATATAGACAGATGAAATTCACATATAATCAACTTCATTTCTCAGCGCCAACCTCAATCATATGCTTCATACTTTGGCCAACAAATGTTTTCATTATCAGCATGGCGTCCAAAAAAATCATAACAAAACATTTTCATTTTTAAAAATATATTCTTGTTTTTCGTTCGTCGAATAATAATAACAAAATCGTTCTGTACTTAGTTACCTTTTAATAACTTGCCGTGAGGATGATTGTATACCTAGACTTCTATTTAAAACGGATGCGTGCATGTTATTAGGCATCTATGCTATAATGCTTAAACAAGAATGCCCCTAAATCCAGTCAATGAAACAAGAAATTGCACAGCGCATGTCTAGTTCTGGCGCATGTGTGATACCGTCTAAAATATGGGCCAAGTTTCATAATTCAGCAGTGGCTGACGCAGTGCACAAAATGAGAGGTGGAAGTTCCGAACGCTTGGTCGTACGGCCGTCACGCCGCCGAGGGGATACAAGAGCAAAGCTAACAAGATACATTACCGTGATACTTGCAGCTATATTGGGCGGTGGCAGTTCGGCTCTGCTGTTTCTGGTACCCCTCTACGCCGATCCAGCTTTAAGCGCTTTAGCCGCGGACTTTGACCCGATTCCAGCGGAATGCGTCACTGAACGTCGCGATGACCGTCTGGGCTTGGACAACTGCACGTGGGCTTCGTGTCGAGAAGGTTGTACGAGTGACGCTTATAAATGCACACAGCTCCACGTTAAATACAAGGCGTATGCCGAGGAATGGCGTCCAGCGGTGCTGTTCGTCAATATAAAAGGATGCGGTTATCCGCCAGCAGTCGACTGCGAGAATTTCACGACCAGCTACGGGTTTGTGGGGGCGAAGTACCCTTGTTACTGGTCGCGAGCTGACACCAGCGTGGTTGTGCCTCGGTGGTCTAGGGGGGAGCAAGTGGCTACCGTGACGAGGACCCTGGCTGTCCCATTGTTCCTGTCTGGTTGTGCTGGGATTGGTTTGTGCGCGTTGCACTGTGAATGCAGGCCGCGTCGGCGCCGTCGTCCTCCACGCCGACCACCTCGTTTGCCGGCGCTCTCCCCCGACGAAACCTCTGTATATCGATTAGCTTAGTCATATGCACAAATTATATTTTCAAGAGTGGAATGTAAATAAAGTGTACATAATGTACAGTAATCAATGGTACTTTTATTGTTAGCATAGGCATTGCGTTCCAAATGGACTCTCAGAATGAGTCTAACCTATTTTCAAAGTTGAGTGAAAGGTTCAGTAACAATTTCTGATAGAATCTTGCAATGGTTTTTTTATAATTCAAACGTGGCGTAGATTACCTGCAGGTGTCGATGAGATAAGCACAAACGTCTAAAGAAAACCATTCCATTGGAGGTCTATTATTAGTATATGGTATACTGGTTTGCATTTTTGTGGACCACTATAATCCACATAATATTAGGAAGCTTAGTAAAATAAAAAGGAGCTTATAAAGTAAAATATTTATTTAAAGGTTCATAATGCATCTTTATCTAAACTAGTTTTTGAGTACAAAATATTTTTATTCAGTCCAACGCCATTGCTTTCCTTCAGTCTTCAAACGAACAATCTTTACGATATACATTATTAGTTGCGATACAATCGACACATTTGGGGGCATGGTAGTGTACCCTGCCAAGTCAATAATTATGATTAACAACAAAATGGCAGAAAATAATAGCATCGTCATATAAATGGTACATCTCATCGATAATGTTTGAAAATCTAGTCAAAACGAAATTGTTTATATCGACTATTGTAGTCGTAAAGATAACATATAAATAAGGTGGTCACTATACACTCTTACAGATTTAAAAGTAACTATCATTACAGAAGCGCAGTTTTTTTTAACTACGAATGAACGAGCTGTAAGTTATACAGCTCGTTCATTAAAGTATATGGATGTTACATTACATCTCCGTCTCTATCACATGGAAGATAGAAACGTATTAGCACATGTATTGGAAATCGATATTAAGTTTATTATGTTTATATTATATCGCTAAAATGTGCTAACTGCCTACCGGTTTTAATAAATAGAATAATAGGAACAGCTTTATTTATTTATTGCTCTAAGTAAAATATACAATGGAACCCTACCGTTATCTCTATCGATATTAAGGCTGTCCCCAGTAGGCAGACAGTTTACAGCCGACTGAGTGAGCCGCAAATTTATAAACTGAAATTTGAGTTAGCTGCAAACTCAGATCGATTTTCGTGCGCCGAAACCGGTTTTGCTGTAAGTGGGCTACTAACTGAGACAGCCGGCGCACGTAACGCTGCAAACTGCATACAGTGAGCGCAAAACTAGCAAACTGCGAACACTCCATTTCAAATATGTATATGGAAGGGCGTACAAACTCAGTCGGCTGCTAACAGGTTGCCTACTGGTACACAGCCTAAGGCAATAATTAACGTCTGTTTTTCAAACACAGGCAGTGATTTTATATTCTGTACTATATATATATATATATATATCTATACTATTCTAATCGTTACAAGTCAAACTAATATGAAATCGTAAGGCAGCATCATTTAGGAAGCACTGTTTACAATTTTCTTTTTGGCTATAATATATTGTTTTAAAACATATTACTTAAGTACATTATGTTATATTAAGTGCGAATTTTATCTACTGGTAACTTTTAGCAGCTCAAAATTGATATAGGCGAGCAGATTTCATTTTTTTAAAACGTACGTACCACATAAATAATAAAGTGCATCTTGGGTCTTTGAACAAGTGAAATAGAAATGATTTATAGATATAGCAAGATGAGAGCCAACATATTAATAGTTATTAGCCAATCTTTTGCTATACAATGTTCATTTTATATCAAATCTGAAATTCAGTATATTGGCACTATGTTTGTGACTATTTGTACATACTATCGGGTGGTTAGTCATAAACAGCATTTAGCCAGGGGGAATCAAATCATGCTTCATACAGATTTACATGCAACTAGTCACGATCAGTATGCTAACTATACACAATGTTAAAATATACTTTATAGCAAGTAGCATAAGAGCTTAATTCCCATTGGTAGTTTAGCTGGGTTCTTTGTACTGGAAAGCAAGTGGTAATGTTAGACAACAGGTATACCAAAAGAAATATAAACAATTCAGTCCATAACCAACATTATTAACCTTTTAAAATAACAGTATACATCATGTAATTTAATCACGATCCCACTTTGAACCCTGTGTATTAAAGGCTATACATTTGGAGAACTATCGAAACACCTATTAATATAGATATTATAAAAATCCAAATTGGATATATCGGATATATGTTTTGATTCTGATGGTTCTCCTCCGATGGCCACTATAACGAACAACGTTAACAACAGTGAAAATGGAACGGAATCTTCGAGTAACAACGAGAAAAAGATAACTTAAAACTTAATGTAATACAAATGAGCAATAAGGACTTTCTAAAAGATTCTATTCCATTACACAATGGAACTTCATTTTTTACTCATAAAATGCGGGCCGGTCACCTGTCACCTAATAGTGTCCAAAACTAAGAATTAAATAGAACGAAATAAAAACATTCTATTGGCACCACTCGAATTTCGACACGTGAGAAAAAACAAAACGCGTAACCACCTGATCAGTTCTTGGTACTCGGAATCTGATCTGTCGGACGTCATAATATCGGGCCGCGTGTCAATAATATGTAACCAGCTTTATTAAATCATATAATTTTATAAAGGACTCATACACCACCATCACTTTATAAGTAAAAACGCAATTCATACACAATAAATTAAAACACATAATCACAACCTCACCACATCCAAAACAGCAAAATCGTTCGCCAAAAAAAGACACATATTCGTTCATAAATAGACATAATTGATTGCTATTTCGGATACAGTATTAAGAAAATAAACTATATTGCAATACCAAGGCGAAGGACGAACCACAATTTTTTTAATTTAGGGAGCCAAGTCTTGTCATTTTGCATTCATAAAAATCGAACTTCACCTTGGTATAAATGCAAAATAAAAAAAATGCCGACTAATAAATTATTATAGAAATAAAACGAACGACAAAACGCACATTGGCAATCACTATAGTACGTCAACATTTTACATAACACAGTCATTGTAATAATTTGTTAGTTCGACGTGACATGACGGACAGGATGCTTCCACATTTAAAAATACAACTGATTTTTTAAAATCCAAAATTGGCGATTGTGCCATTTATTTGACATTAAGTTTATTTTATGTAATAACAGTATCATCGATCGTACACTGACGTGGAATATTCTTATAGATTACAAAAAAAAAAATACAACATACATCGTTGGTTTGCTATCTTAGATTATCCTAAAGTTATTGATGACTTTTTTGTTGTTTGGTAAGCAAACAAAAGTGTAAACATTATGTACATTGCTCGAGGCAGAGTTACAGAAGCTTAGCTCCAATTTTCACATCCATCCGTCATGTGAATTATAGTTTATCACCCCCCTAAAACCTGCGGCCAGTCTCATAAATGCAAGTTTACAAATTTGGCGTTTCGCCATTTTCAGTTTTTAAATGTTATTTACGTTTATAAACAAAAAAGATTCAGAATCTAAATTCAAACTACTCATATAGCTTGCCGGTTTACAGAATACATACTTTTACCTGCCCATTATATTTTTGAGGGAGTCATACTAGCTAGAAGCGTTAAGCTAGACTTTTAAAGACTGCTGCTGCGAAAATTAAATTTTGTGCCTACCCTTCAACAAAGTGGTAGAGGCCTGACTTAGCAGCCCTTTTACGGGTTAAGTGAGGATTTTCTAGAGGAGTCAAAAAACCTGTTAATTTTAAATCACAATGAGACTGGCCGCGTACAATTTGTTAAATATTCCTAACTATCAAATGCAATTGAGAAGTTTGTTGCCATTGCAACGCACTAAGGCACGTTAATTTTAATATTGCTTATAATCATTGTTGCAATTAGACACTACATTATTTTTAAACTGTTATCTCTGTTTACATTGCAGCCGTATCTTGATTTGATCTATACAAATACGCGACTAAACTTCTCAATTAATGTTATGGTAATATTGTAGTATGCAAGCAGAAGTATTGGGCAAAAAGACAATATTATACTTAAGCGAATAACATTTCGTGTGAATTCACCAGTGTTGCCAACTGTAAAGACCTGTTTACCTTACCGTGTGGTGATTTAGAATACATGGTGTCACCACCCAATTTCACCCCGAGGGTGATGTAAGGGCTGGCAAAAGGACCGAATACCTAGCCGATAGAAAAGGAGAATTTGACCCGAAACCATGTGCCAACCCTGGCCAGACGCCAGCGTGGCACAGTAGGCTAATTATATTTCCTGTGATTGAAGGTAGCCTGACACACGTTGGTAATTTATGGGCTGAGTAGTGGACTACACGGTGGACCGACGACCTGGTTAAGGTCGCCGGAAAGTGGGCGGCCCAGGACCGGCCTTTGTGGAGATCCTTGGGGGAGGCCTATGTCCAGCGGTGGACGTCTTTTGGCTGAAATGATGATGAATAGTAGTAGTTCTTGTTGCCACGTAAAGTGGACCGCGGTAAACTTTTACAGACGGGATAGTAAACAGTCCTTTTTTTCTCAATGTAGTACTACTAATCAGCCCATACGTGACCCACTGTTGAGTCGGGCCTATGGTAACATCGCTTCGTATCAAATTTGTAGTTATTTAATTAGTCAATGTAATTTTGCGCCAACTGTACAGGGACAGGGAATGTATGTATTCCATGTTTCGCTGTAAACTTACTTCCCATATTTCCACTTGCACACACTTAAGTTTAAAGCTTTTACTGCGCTAGCTACAAGTATTTCTATATCGGAATATATGCTGTATTGTATAACAGCCAATACTTCTGATATGTGAATAAATAAATTTGAATAACTAAGGTCATAAGGTTCCACAATTTGATTGAACATCCAGCCAGACAAGGTGGTATGTCTGGTGGACGCGGCGCCTATCCCATCACTGTAGTCGGGAGTTCGAATTGATCTTTGAACTTCGCTATCGCGGTGTAAGACGTTTAGTTATTCTTGGTTGATAGTTCATATTTCGGGTAAATTGTGTAAAGTATGAAGCATTCTGGCAGCTACAAACATTACGTGAAAGAAAAAAAGAAAATATATTTTTAAAAAGAATGTGAGAAATGGCCGCGATATTTATCCAACGTGGGGGCGAGTTGGTGAAGTTTTATTATTTGTAACTGCAATTCAAGCTTTATTGTGGAACCCTTAGAGACTATAATCAGAAGTACTGGCAACCTAACCTATGTTCATGGTTTTATCACATATAAATCGTTTCGTTTCGAATGGTTATTGGCTTAATTAATACATTTTTTTATGTGTAACATTTCAATTATACGATAAGACTTGAAAATTTCCATTTTAATATCTAGTGTAACTGACATTTTAGTAACTTGCTTCAATTTATAATCACAAGATCGACATCGAGAGGCACAAATGGCATATTAATATTATAATTAAAAACGCGATTCCGTACTCTAGCGCTATTGACATAAAGTTACAAGTTACATAAATGCCATTAATTATCTTCGCGATATTGACATTTAGATCCACAGGGTATACAATTAGTTGAAAAGTACAAATCGATTGCAGTCGATAAAATGTATTAATCGATTCCAATCGAACACTACAGATATAATTAATCGATAAGTACACTGTGACACATACAGGACACCATCGTTCACCGCTAAGATAGCGTTAAAATAAATGTTACACATCAAAAATTGGCCATGAACAGAACTCAAAAGACTAGAGACGATCAAAGAACGACCTGCGACATCTGTGAGGTGAGCCTGTACCGTTTCCTTTCGATGTCACCGTTTGCGTCCAAGCCACGTTTCACGGCCATGCTGGAGGATGGCTGGACGGTCTCCAGGCTGGCTTCCACTAGCCTGCGGGACCGGCAATACCTGGTGACAAATGTTAACATTCGCTTAAAGGATAGAACGACAAGTTTAGCAACGTTTAGTAAAAACGCATGTTACTTGGACGCCATCTTATATCCAAGTAAAGAAAATCATATTTGATAACACAAAAAGAAGTATCACTACATAGTAAAAAAAAGTCACTGTCGTCTGTCCGTCCCTATGGTTAAATCTTTAAAACTACGCAACGGATTTTAAAGCGGTTTTTTAAATAGTCAGTGATTCAAGAGGAAGGTTTATATGTATGTATGTGATTTAGTAGAGAAACACTGGTAAATTTAGCTGTTCATCATTGCACCCCTGCGAAGCCGGGGCGGGTCACTAGTAAACTATAAAAAAGGCCGCATACACATCACGTGTCCCTCTCGACTGTGCTGCTACCTGGCCGCGGTGAGGGGGCTTGCATGCCTAAAATACCGTTGGGGCCATACCAGCTCGGGGTCACCCATGCCGGGCGGGCCCACGGGGAGAGCCCAGATGAAGGCACACGGTGTCGGGCTCCAGAGACTCCTCTGTCCGCAGAGTTGCCCTGCGAGCTGTAAACCGCTGCGGTACAAGACCAACCACCATCCCAAGGGCCTGGCGTGGCACCACATAGGCGGGCGGGTCGGAAAGGAGAGAGCCGGATTTTGGATGGGTGACCATAACCATCCGTGTGGTGAGGGGTTTAGAATACATAGCGTCACCACCCCATTCCATTCTAAGGGTGTCGTAAGAGCCGACAAAAGGAAACAAAAAGTCCGTAAACCTAGCTGCAAGCGAAGAAAAACTTATTGCAAAACCCTGTGCCAACCCGTCTGGCCAGCATTGTACAGTAGGCTGTGAAGGGAGGAGGCCCGACTCAGCAGTGGATCTTGTATAAGCTGACTAGTAGATATAAAAAAGCAGTACCTGTAATCCGCAGCAGTATTGACCCGTTGCAACGGCATCTCCACAGCGGTTGGCAAGCGATAATACTCCTGAACGTTCACCGTTGAAGGCACATTGGTCTCATCGAAGTCCAGCACCGAGTAATCGGTGTCTGTCCTTCCACCAGATATTGGCCGGTGTCTGTAGTCCAAATTCCTCTGGGACGACGTACTAGAGGCAGGGGAGACGTGGAAAACTGGCGACGTAGTAGGCGTTTGGTTTGGCGATGTTCTGGCACTGCTGTAGCCCTGGTCCACATCAGGATCTATGCCGGTCTCGCGTGACTTGAGGATCTGCATCATCCTGGAAGAAGGGTGAGTGTTACATTTTGAAGAGTTTGTGGTGTTTGTGGGGGCACACTGGGTGTGTCAGGGTTTCGCTTCGTTGGTATAACCATACAGGGATATCGACCTTTCGGGATATCGACCTTGGTGCTCTGGGCGTCTTTTCGGCCTTTGATCATCATGTTAATAAAGTTACGCTAATGCTGCAAAAGACGTTTATTATTATTTAAAAAAAAAACTATGATCCTTGAATTGGGTTTTTAATATACGATAATTGTAACAGTGTCTATGAAAAGGTTTTAAGAAAAAAGTAAACCTTGAAAGAAAATTAAAATGTAGTCCAATAATACACAAATCTTTCTTCCGACAAATAGTTTCGTTCACTTACTTAAAGTTTTACAGTAAACTACAGAACCGATTTTGATAAAATTGCTACGGGACAAATTCGAAGGCTCTAATCGAATTGAGAAATAATTTGCTTATAGATTCATAAAAGACAGTTATGCGGTAAGACACAAAAAAAATACAAAAAGAATTGATTAAAACAGATGATCGTATAGAAGTTATCGAAATGTATGGGGCAAAAAATGTTACCCTGAGGACTCCAAAGGACGCTTCTGTTCCTCAAAGTTAAGGTAAATTCTCTCTGCCTCTTTGACACACCTAATTAATGAAAAGAGTAAACAAAATTACCTCTGCAACAACCGCGCGATGGGGGCAACGGCGGCAGCTTGCCTCCCAGCCCTCGTGGCCAGCCACTGTGGCCACGCGCTCAGGCCCAACTCGGCACGGGCACACGCCACGCACGCACAACCCACGTCCACGCACTCCACGACCTTCAGTCGCACGTCTGAAAACAAAACGTAGCTATTACACATTGACTGGATTCACAGAATACATGATGATGATACGTCACTCCACGCGATGGATTTAGAATACATAACACACAATCCATCCTGAGGGTGTCGTAAGAGTCGACTAACGGAACGTAACAGGCAGATCAATCACAACTCCAGGTATGTCTGAGAATATCCCAAGAGAAAACCTAGCCCCAAGAGAAGGAAAACTTGATACAAAACCCGTGCCAACCCGTCTGGCCAGCGTGGCACAGTAGGCTAATTACCCTCCATGTAACGGCAGGAGGCCTGACTCAGTAGTAGTATGATGATGATAATCGAACGAAAATGTCCGTGCGGTCACGGATTTGGAATACATAGTGTTGCCCCATTCCAAAGACGATAACCGTTCGCTTCTTGTTTCATTGTCTTCCAAGTTGGTAATAACCTGCGACACCATCTTTCTACGCCCCAGAGTCACACATAAATAAAATAAATAAATATCCTTGGACATTTCACACAACGCCATCTCGTCCCAAGTTAAGCAACTAAATGCTTGTGTTATGGTAACGAGATGGATGATAAACTACTTATATACATTTTTTTTTGTAAATACATACATATATAGATAGAAATGACACCCAGACTCCGAGCCAGTGCCTCTGGTTTAGACAAAGACACTGGCCCGACCCAAGAATCGAACCCGGGACCCGTTGATCCAATGGCGGCACATCTGACCACTAGACCAACGAGGCAGACCCAGTTAGCCTACTGCAGAAGGAAGGGGAGGATAATAAGCACACTCACCAGACAGTGTAAGATCCAAGTAAGCTTCCAGAAGCTTCGCGCCGTCCCTCTTGAACCTCCTCACGAACTTCGGATGCCGGGTGGTCAGATCGCTGTCAGTGACCACATACTGGGCCAACAGAGACGCGTACGTCACAGGAGTGGGAGACAGAAGCCTCCACCGGACATGCTGTCCCACCATCCACTCTAGTTGCCGAAAGGTCTTCCCGCACAGCTGCACTCCGCTTATTTTAGCCAGAGTCTTTAGTATAGGGGCACGGCTGAATTTTTCTTCGCTCTTCGCTGTAATAATTGCAACACACCATGTTAACCTGAGGGTGTCGTAGGAGCCAACAAAGGGAAATGACAAGGCCGATAACCTAGCCGCAAGAGAAGGAAAACTTGAAACGAAACCCTGTGCCAACCCGTCTGGCCAGCGTGGCACAGCAGGCTAATTACCCTACATGTAGTTGGAGGAAGATCGACTCAGCAGTGGGTTCAGCCAACGACACTGCCATCAGAACCAAGGACTCATGATCCAAAAGGAGCGATTGCGTCTTCAACACTTACTAGGGTTGGTAGTTGAAGGAATCCATTTTCCCTAGGAGTAGGCGACGAATTAGTGTTTTTTTAAACATTTCCCCTTTTTTTTATAGTGGAGGAACCTTTTATAAGTCCCCAGCCAGGGGGCGGGGCAGGGGTAGGCGGGAGTCCCGGTTTACCCATTAAAATCTACCACTATTTGTCTGCGGGAGCCATCTATCGTTTGGGAAACTCCGTAAACGATCCATTCGACAGTGGCTTATACGTTTCCATTTTTTTTTATATAGGAAAGGCTGGGGACCTATATAAGGTGGAAACCTTATATAGGTCCCCAGCCCAGGGACGAGGCTGGGGTATGTGGGAGTCCCGGTCGCGAAGGTGATTGCGACCGGTTTACCCATTAAAATCTACCACTTTTTGTCTGCGCGGGCCATCTGTCGTTTGGGAAACTTCGTAAACGATCCATTCGACAGTGACTTATAAGTTTCCCCTGCACTAGGTATAACCTACCGTTTCCCCTGCCATACATCGTAGGGGCAGTTTACAAACATGTAATTCACGAAAACAAATGACACCCAAATTCAGAGCTAGTGCCGCTGGTTTAGACAAAGGCACTTGTCCGACTGCGGAATCGAACCCGGAGGCCGTTCACCCAACCCCTAGATCAACGAGGCAGTCTGGTGTCACCAACGTCCATAGGCGACATCTATGTGCAGTCTACTGCACCCTGAAAAAGTAGTGCTTACCTGCTAAACTCAAGCAGGCCAACGCGACGTGTGTCAGCCGGTCCGCCCTCAGTCTGTGGGCGTCCATGAACAGGTCAAGCTGCGCGACCGCCGAGTGGAGTGTGGCTATGCTGAGGCCCAGTTTCTTGGTGACGTCACGCAACTGTTGTACTAGGGCACCGCGAAACTCCAGCTGATGACAAGAGGTGCTGTTAAATACGAGAATAGTTGCAAAGGCAAACATTTCGAAGCTGTAATAGAATGTGTATTAAAAAGAAGAGAAATTCGTTTCATCATCATCATGATCGCAACCCTTAAAAGGCCCACTGCTGAGTCGGGCCTCCCCCAATGACATGGAGGGAAATTGGCCTACTGTTACACGCTGGCCAGACGGGTTGTAACAGGGTTTCGTATCAATTTTTCAATTTCTTGCAGCTAGGTTTCCAGCCTTGGTATTTCCTTTAGTCACCTCTTAGGACACCCACAGAATGGAATGGGGTGTTGCTTAATAATCTAGTAACCGAATTAGAGGTAACCTCTAACGGTAACTCTGGTTCGATCTCGCAGGGAATCTCCGAGCATAACTCCATTGCCTTTAGGGTGACTTTGAGCCTTTTGATGGAGCCCATACTGAGCATCCAAGTCTCTGTACGTACGATTCGTTTACCAGGAAGCAACACGAGGTCATTCTAATTGTAGGAAGTGCACCGCAATCTACCAGGTGTGACAACGATGTTACGATTTCGTACGTTTTAACAATAAATTCGTCGCAAGGACGCGCCTAGCATGTTCATCGCTTTTTGTTTCGATAGCCGAGCCGCGCTCTAGACGGCTGCTTTTTTACGCCAAGCTATAAGGTTGTTTTAATAACGGGTGGATTTCATCAAGCACGAGTACCCACTACCGAGTCGGGCCTCCTCCAGTAGCATGGGAGCGTAATTAGTTTATTGTGCACCGCTGGCCATACGGGTCGAGTTGGTATCGTATCAAGTTTTCCTTCTCTTATGGTTGGGTGACCTCTTGGATGGTATGAGGTAGTGATACTGTAGTATATAAGATTAAAAGAGTGATCTCCCACAACCCAAATTCATGCTGAAACTACCACTGGTTCGGAATGCTGTTCTACAGAGAAAAAGCTAGTTAGCTAAATGACCTCCCCTTGTTCCCGACCCTCGCTGGGATTGGGAACAAGGGGAGGAAGATTATATTCCGCTAAGATTGTCAGCGGGGTTATGATGGCGCACAACTGAGTTCAACATGGCTACATTAATGTATATCTCTATATGCATTTGTCAGATGACAGACACCAAGTAGACCGAGACAAGTGTGTCATGGGGTCAACGATCCGTCAGATAATTCAGACGTAATTAAAGTAGAGCAGTTTGTTAGTGTAATCCTACTAATTACTCTCTTTTATACCCGTAATGGGGACAGCTGTGCATTTTGTGTGATTAGACTGAGTCATGCGGCACACGCGCAGTACGATCTTGATTAAACTTAAAACCTTTAACTTTCCTTGTGTTTAAACGTGTGGTGACGTATTGAGAAACATAGAGTCACCACCCCAATCATCAGAAGGGTGTCGTAAGAGCCGACATGACAAAAGGACATGGCCGAAAAACTGGCCGCAAGGAAAAACTTTACACGAAACCCAGTGCCAAGCAGTCTGACGACCCGTCGTCATCGTTTCAGTGAATGACCCACTACTGAGTGGGGCCTCCTCCAAATTCATGGAGGGAAATTAGCCTACTGTGCCTCGCTGGCACAGGGTTTGTATCAAGTTTTCCTCCTCTTGGAGCTAGGTGATTCGCCTCTTGCGTTTCCTTAGTCGCCTCTTACGACACCCTCGAGATGGTATGGGTTGGTGACACAGCGTATTCTAAATCCGTCGCCACACGGAGCTAGCGTGGTACAGTAGGCTAATTACCCTCCATGTAGTTGGAGGAGGCCCGACTCAGCAGTGGGTCATTTATGGGCTGAGCAGTAGCAGTGGCTGTACAAACCCACTGCCGAGTCTGGGTTAGCCTACCGTACCTCACTGGCCAGGCGGGTTTCACTTCAATGTGTGAACATGACGAAAACTTGGGACATCCTCAAAGTCAAATCGTTTATTTTGCATAGACACTTACAAAATTGTCAACGTACTATTAAACTAGTGGCACGCACTATCTTCGCGCGGGTATTTAAAAAACAAAAGAATAAATACAAATTTTAATAGACTTTTTAAAAATATAATTTTTCAAAACGGTCCGAGTTTCCATGCCAACAAACAATCAAATCATTCCTCTTTAAAATATCAAATGTAATTCTTAGAATATTTATAATGTGTCAGCTGTCATTATATGTATAAATTAAAATAAAATAAACTTCCGTCAATAATGTCCTTGGTCTACTGAGCCGACCCACCTCAAACAGACGCGCCTGCTTTCTCGTGGTTTCCTTACCAAGGCCCCTTTAGAACAAAGCCAGCATATAACATCAAAACAGTAGGATCGACGGTCTGCGGTGTAATGCGCATGATGCAACATTTACACATTAGTGAAACATAAATAAAATAGTACCGTATTTGTAAGCAAGGTACAGAATAATATTCTGATGAAATCTAACATAAAATAAAATCAATTCTATGATTCATTGATTGTATTGCAACATGTTTTCTTAAAATTATCTATGACCGAAATACTTTCAATCAGATTAAAAAAAAAAGAAATAGGTTTACTATTGACCTCAAACTCGGTTGCTGGAAGGCGTAGAAGAGGTCTAAGACATGTTTGCCTAGAATGTGAATCCTAATAAACCGAAGCCTGTTAAGAGATTAAGAGTTTGCAGTTCATGTTATGAACGGGCAGGACCAATCTGGCGACTAGCATCACAGAACAGGGAGGAATGGAAGGCCTTAGACGAGGCCTATGTCAGGAGACAAACCGGACAGCCGCCTTTGGATGAAAGGGTCCCGGGGTCAGGCAAGTGTCTTTGTTTTAAACCAGAGGCACTTGCCCCCGCGACATTGGTCGCCGTTATAGGACTCGACTTGTCGCTACCTTCTGTGGTAGCGGCCATCACCGGACGTGACAGCCTGGACTGCGTTCCAAACCTTCGCCGAATCCTTAATGGCAGAAAGGGAACCTGACGCCCCCCTGCAGAGACGAGCCCGCAATGGGCGCAGAAGATTGGCGCACACACGCAATCTGCCACCCTAACGGCAGACTCCGGTCGGGGGAGTAGGGAACACCACCGCCCATCGCAGTGACTAGTTTCCGACGTGTTTAGTGGTTTCTGGACCACTCGCTTTCTACAGCCGAGTTCAGATGTGACCCGCACGATCACGGGTACACAATGGGACCCAGAACACGGGTAGGGTTCTTACGCAAGGTCCTAGAGGGAAGCGCTTCCAAGCGCTTTGGTCCAACATCTGAGGGTAGAGCAAGGCTCCCCTCGCTAAGCCACTGTCGAATGGATCGATTACGAAGTTTCCCAAACGACAGATGGCCCGCGCAGAAAATTTGTGTAGGTTTTAGTGGGTAAACCGTTCTCAATCACCATCTCATCGCGACCGGGACTCCCACATACCCCAGCCCTGTCCCTGGGCTGGGGACCTATAAAAGGTTTCCCCACTAAAAAACACACAAAAAAAAAGGATAACGTTATAAAATATAAATAGACCACCCTCAGGATGGGATGGCGTGGTGACACATACGTCGTGTGTCACCCTGAGGGTGTCGTAACGCCGTAAAAGGAAATGACAAGGGCGATAATCTTGCCACAAGGGAAGGTAAACTTCATAAACCATATATGTATATAGCATAAACCTGTTTGCCAGGCTTATACCTGCAGGAATATACCTGACTCAGCAGTGGATCATCTATGGGTTGAGTAGTAGTAGAATAAAAGGCATTTTTTTCTTCAGAAACCTTCCCGGGCTCATGCACACTTTTGCTGACGATCATAATATGATCAAATGCATAGTTTACGATTCTATAAAGGTAATACAGACAACCATACATTATCATTTATAAGAAGAAGATGAAGATATATGAGCTTCCTTCAGGTGTTTTCTAAAGTCACAAATCTCGTATTAATTTTCATGGACAAGTCATTTTCGCAGAGAGGAATACAAATTACATATTAAGACAGGTATGTAGCGACCACATGCTACATACTTTACACAGTTTACCCGAAAAATCTGAACTAATTGCATCAAGAAATATCGCCTACAAATGCGAGAATTACCAAAAAGTCCTACACAGCGATAGCGAAATTTCAAGAGCAATTCGCAAGTTAAGAATTCCCCGACTACAACTATCGGGGGGAATAGGCGCTGCGACCCCTAGCCAGACATCACACCTCGTCTGGCTGGATGATCATCCCTTTGCGCCTAAAGGTAATATAGCTCACCTGCGGTGATTGCAGATGTATAGTTGGTTTTTCAGACTCCTGTGCAAGAAGATTCTTCCATATATCATCTCTGTACTTGCAGTTGTACTCATCATCATGGTCTGTTAGAGGCTGTAACAAAAGCATATATGTTAGTCTATGGTAGAAGAGGCTTAACTGGAGCACACCTCTTGACAAGGTGTTGTGTAGATGGAGTAACAATCTGGGAACGACTGCAGGCAGCAGCTGGATACATGGAGCTGAGCACAAGGCCTCATCAGCCTATTTCAACCTACTGCTGGACGTAGGCCTCCCCTATGGCACACCACTGAACCCGGTCGTTGGTTCTATGCATCCAGTTACTGCCGCCCGTCGCAATTTGTTGCTCCATCTAGCATGGGGGCATCCCAACCTACTATTAAGGGTATCTTGGCTCATTCATTAAAACATACACATGTGTCACTCATTTGGCAAACATGTTCTCACTACGCTGTATTGTGGTTGTTTGACATGATTTGAAAAAAAGCAACTACAGTGTTTCTTGCTCGCTGTTCTCTGTACAGCATTTTGGATCAGTGGTTGTTTCAATATGAATGTGGATGAACATAAGGGTTGTGGGAATCTCAAAGAGATGGGTGAATAAGGACATAGGCAGATAGGAGTGTACGGAGACTACTTTATGAGAAAATTATAACTAAAGTACTTTTTGAGTTTGAGTCAAAACCAGCAGTGGCCTATAGTTGGTAGATCATGATGCATATATGTTGTGATATGTGGTAGTAACCCTATCTGGCTTTTACATATTCACACAACTTTTTGTGCTAACTCAATAATTGGAGGATGAAACTTTGTATAGCCCAAAATTACATAGCTAAACAGTATAACTATGTACAAACATAAATTGATTCTGGTAGCCATAGACAATAAAAACTTAATGTGAATGCTATATTAGGTAAGGAGGCCCCATTATGCAAAAACTAAAAGAATCAATAAGCTACAAGGTAAATTATGAATTATAATCATCAAAATCATTAATACAACCCTCCAAGCTCATAAAGGTGCAAGAATGACTTTGAGCTTGCAAAAGATTTTCTTGCACCTTTATGAGCTTGGAGGGTTGTATTGATGATTATAATTCTATAACTGCATATGTCTTACAGCCGCGAATAACATTTTAATCAACATACAACCTAGCACTGACCCGCAAATTGCAAAAACCGTAAAAAAATTTGAATTTCGCTGCCTACAGTGGAACATTCACCTTAAGTTGTTTGTTAATTTGTGTAATTAGCTGTTGCTGGCAGCTCACCTGGATCCTCATCGTGATGGATGATGAATTGCCACACAGTAGGTACTCATACAGCCTTCAAATTTTACAGTGGTGATATTCAAAATAGCTACAACCCAAAATCTACCTTTTTGATAAAATATTCAAATTCAAATTCTTTATTTATCGGAACTAAAAACTAGGGATACTTTAATTTATGTGTGATAAATAGCTACATTAGTGCTAGACTGTGTCACAGCTATTAACGCCATATATAGCTCATTATCACATTTAAAAGTTGCTGTTAACATTTTGAAATGGCTCTCCATACTCAATACTTAACCAGTAGGAATGGCTTTTAGTTGAATTATAAAATTATTAATATCTATAGATCCATAACCAGCCCTGGACTGTTATAATCTACCAATAAAAGAAAAAAAATAGGATTTTTAGTATGTGATAATTTATCTCAAGGTATTACTAAAAATGTAATAAACAATTAGATTTTTTTTCATACACATGTAAATTTAATTGAGTTGTTCTAGATGATCAAGATATGTCTATGCTAATCAGATTGGATCATCTATTTACTAAACAGCAGTGCAAAAATGAAATAGGATACATTGTACATTGTAATACAACATATTGTGAAACGAGGCATGAGGATATTGCAACACAAATTATAATTTATTTGGTATTATAAAAAAAAACATATAATACTTTAGTTTTCATGAGTATTTTATGTAATGACAACGGATAAATTGTAATATGTTGATACCATCTTTATTTGGTCATGAAAACCGATATGAGTTTTAATATGTTTGGTAAAAGAAGTAATCAATAATGTAAATCTTTATTTCAAGGAAGGTTGGAGTCATTTACTAATAATTTTTAAGGCCAGAATAAGTGTTTATATGCCTCTATTCATTGAAATACCGCTGAAATAAATAACGCATGGTAGATACGTTTCTTACATTGGCATCGAAGTTTTCTTCCCGATTTTCTGGCTTTTTACCAGTTTCTTGAGAACTGTGGCTTGTCACGCTGGACAAGTTTAGCTTAGATATGTTTATAGACTCCATTTCTTCGTGTGATGCGTTCAAGAACTTGAAAATAAAACTACAAAATTAACACGTCGACTGAATATGACGTGAACCACGTGGAAACAAGTGTCAAGATCATTAACGCAACAAAGAGACTTTAGTCAATTGTTATCGATGCTAGCAAAATTCCATCTATAAAAATCATATCACTTTGAGTTTATTGTAATGACACGAAATTAAAAATAGTTTCATCACTTAGCACGACGAACTCCAAGGTACATTTTGAAATGAATGCGCAAACTTGCTACAGAAAGGCATTGGCATGATGACAGATTGACTGACACAGACAGACCATAGATTCGATTATTTATACTAACTAGAGGACCATTACATGATAAATTTTGTTTTGCTGGACTTAGGCCTCCCCACAAAGATTTCCACCAAGGCCCGTCTTGAGGCACCCGATCTATTGGATTTGTGACTTTGACTATGAAGGAGCCCTACCAGCCTTGTGCTATCCCGCACGTGGTCGTCGCTACCGGACCTTTCTGCCTCATCGGCCGTCAGTCCTGTGTGCCCTGCCCACTCACTGCCACTTCAATTTGGCAATTTTTTTTATTGGCTATTGAGCTTTAACGGCACTACTAATTTGCTTCCGTATCAACTCATTTCTAAAAACTTTTCCATTGCCCTATATAAAAAGTTTGAAATCCCGTTGTAAAATCTAACGCGT
Organism: Clostera curtula; assembly: GCA_905475355.2. NCBI lineage: Eukaryota > Metazoa > Arthropoda > Insecta > Lepidoptera > Notodontidae > Clostera > Clostera curtula. The sequence goes on along the minus strand of FR997816.1, from coordinate 2,099,092 downwards.
TTACATTTAACAGAGGCACTAATAAAAAATGTCATCATCAAATCGAAATCGATGTGCTCACTATTTACGTTGGTGATCCGTTATTTCCAGTCCAGAACCGTGAAAACATCTTCTACTGTAGTGGTAAATAGTTATGAAAAAAATAACGGATCCCTGTCACACACCTAGCTACAATTGGATTGGTTTCAAGGTTTGGTCCTAGAGTCGGACGGACACTGTGGCGTTATAATACAAAGAATTCAACACTTCATTATACCGATAATCGAACTATCACCTCTGGAGATACTGCCCCGGTCTCGGTCAAGCTTTCTTGTAGACCACCAAAGCTAGACAAAGGGAAAGGATATTCATTTGTATAACCTGTCGTATCGATTTAACATGGTCTACGGTACTGAATCTTTTCGGAAATGGGTTTGTTACGGGTTGGGAAACGTCAGCCTTGTGTGCGACATGGTTCATGAGTATCATCGAGCACAACTTGTAGACTTTTTTTATTAGTGAATGACATTGCAAACATTCATATGCGACGGTAACTCCTTTTATGGAGCCATAAAGAGGGCCACCATAGTTGTAAAAAGAAGTCATATTATAGAATTCGTTCAAAATACCCCTAAACTAACTAATCGCTGTTGCTAGCCAAGGGTACAACCCACAGGAGCCTGTTTTTAAATTGACATAATAATTGTTCCCTTCTTGGCTTTATAGGTCTCCAGATAGTAATTTAATACCGAAGCTTTTTAATTTGACATAGCTGACAGATTTGACAGGAAGATGTCAGGCTTATGGGTACTACCATAGAGGATGGGACCACTTCCAATTTTTAAACTGTATTCAATAAATTACATTTAGTAGATTTAAAATTAAATTTAAGTTCAATTAATTAGGCACTAAAATATTTGCAATAAATGAATCATGATCCAACGATTATATCACTTTTCTTTAGCTGAATAGTCCTATGCCCTTATAAGGAAATATCAATGAGCAACATCATAACTGAGATCATAGACAACCTTTAAAAAAAATATACATACGTCATTTTTTCGGAAGGCTATGGGACATAGCGGCTGACTGTATTTCTGTAGAAATAACAAAAAGTACTGAAAAACTAGTAGTTTTATCGTTTAGAAAGTAGTCATAAGTAGCAAAGTGTATTGTTAAAATGTCGTACTCAAACAGTAAGTTTTAATTTACAAGATCCAACCCAGAGCGTGGTGGAAGTGTTCATCAGTTTTGAGAGCTGATATTAGGTGTTTTAGACAGTGTTTTCTTGTGATTAGTGAGTATATGAAGTGGTTTTGTGTCCGCAGAATATACCTGGGCCGCTTTGCCCAGAACCCAGAGAGGTACACCGCTGGTTTTGGGTGGTGATCCAAAGGGGAGAAATTTCCTGTACACTAACGGAAATTCCGTTATAATCAGAGATATCGAAAACCCAGCTATCGCGGATGTATACACGGAGCACTCATGTCAAGTAAACGTAGCAAAATATTCGCCGAGTGGATTCTACATTGCCTCTGGTGGTAAGATTATAATATTTTACCATTACTTGTATTTAGATCAAAATTTTCGCTCTAACAAATGTGTATCTCACAGACAGACAGCCTTTGATTCTATTTCATTCTTCTTATTTCATGATTATACAAATATTTTTACGTTTATTACAAAACAAAATCAAAAAGATAATACATATTAGTATTTTAAATTCAGTGAACCTATATTGTCTTTAGATGCATGATTTTTTTTATTGAAATATAATATATGATTAATGCTGTGCATACCATTACCAACTACCATCACCATTACAAATATTAATTTTGTGATTTATTATTGTCCTATCACAATAATGACTAGATACTTTTCTTTTTCACTTTATCATATTTAGTAACCACTGACTGACTATAAAAGAAAATTATTTATTATTATAGAGCATTCTCATCTACTTTTTATATCTATTTTTTCTATATGCATTTTGTGACATTATTAAGAGATACACATGTGTTATTCACCTGTAAATATGTGTATGATATAACAATAAAGTCTACAGTAAGTCTTATCATCACCTAACTCTCCAGTTGAACTATAACCTTGATAATGTATACATAGCAATAGCAACTACAAACAATGAAGGAAATGTGGTATACTAGGATGTAATATGTTCATAAAACCAGTTTCTAATTACCTTAGTCTTATAAACCAAATAACGTTTTTGCTGCAAATGGTCTGCAGACACTAGCGACAATATCACAGATCCTCAATATTCTGTAGATCAGGAAAACGTCCACACCCTCTTGCCTAGATAACAAATTATGATATTTTTATCGGAATATAAATTAGTCCCACAACCAGGCTACTCTAGTAGCTTGCTGTTCTCTTATTGATCCTTGTCTGATTCACAATAACTGATTTATTATTTACAACATTAATCACAGTACAATTCTTTTCTTTTAACAGTCATTAAAGGCATTGACATTCCATACTGATTATTCATTAATTACATGTAAAATTTGTTACGGAAAACTAAATGTTGATAACTTGAGTGGTGTCATAATTTAAATTGCCTAGAATTGTTTTCCTTCATTGGCTTATTTAATATCATAACAATATGAATGTTGTGATTCTATTGTGTATATATAGATATATATATATTTCTTGTTTTTGTCTTTATTAGACATAGTGCAGCATTGAATATTCCTTTTCTTTAAAATAGACTAAGAGATAGTAACCCATAAAATACTCTACAAGATATTATAAAAATTGAAATTATCGTATATATATTTATAACCAATAAATTCATGTATTTAGAAAGCTATTGTTAGTGTACTGGAATAAAAATTCAATAACATAAAAAAAGTTTTATTGGATGCATTATAAAATACTGCTTTCTCTGTTTGTTTTCAAGCAAAGCATATGTATGGGTTGAAGTATTTAATAACTTGATTTGTTATTCCATATCATATTTCTTCTTACATTTAGTGAGTAATTCTTATTATTAATACTTAATATTGCACCCTTAAAATAGTTTTAGCCAATACCAATAACTCTATATATCCCTTGTGCGGTTTACCACAGGGTAATATTTTTGGTGCCATGCTTTAGCTAGTACACATTCCCAATATTTTGCTTGTTCAGAAACTAATTTGCTCAAAGTTTAGATTTTAGAGCTGTAAAATCATATTCATTGACTAGTTTTATAGTTACAAGTTGCCAAAATGAAATCTTTTAATATTGTTGGAGGGCAAATATGGCACCATGATTCTTGCATAGATTGGGGTGTTAAGATTTCTCTTCTTGGGGCTAAATTACGTATTTCATTACATACAGGTATTCTAAATCCACTACTGCTCTTATATCTAAAGGTCTTGACTTCTGTCCATGACCTAGCTAAACTTTCGCCTTGGAGACTTCACCTCCTACTCAGGTTAATGTGGTTGGCTAGTGCTGCTAAGGTTAACGTAATCGATATTTTAAGACATGTTTGTGCAAAAATAAGTTGCTAATGATGTATGAATAGAGATATTAAAGTGAATTATTTATTGAAAATGTGTTGTCTTTATGTAATCAATTTGTCTTTGCCGCCGTGGCGTAAGGCCGTGGTGTCGACAAATTTGTTTTGCCGGTGTGTACAAAATAATAAAACCATGAGAGATTATTATCGAATAGCGGTAATCGCACTAGTGGGTGATGGTCCATTAAATTAATGGGTTACAGACAATTTATATCTTTGCGCACTCCCCTAGATCTACATTTCTAAATCCAGGCAAATCGTCAATCTAAACTCTATTTCTATTCGATTGAGTCTCCATGTTCGTTCATCGTTGGTACAATATTATTTGATTTTGATATTCTACCCGTACTAATCATAATGTAGGATTCGGAGATATGCGATTTAGAATGAAGTCCTGTAAAGCATCATTATCCTACCATAGCGAAACGTTACAACATGCCTCATATATTATCATTCATGTATAATAGTCAGCGATTGGCGCTGGGCCAGATGGAACTTGTATCACTCCAGAATTAAACGCGGTTTCTAGTTTTGCGGCCTACAACATTCAACGGTATAGCATGGAAATGTCTACATATTATTAATATGTAGAAACTAACAATTTGAGAAAGTGATTAAGGAATATCCGTTGTACGCCTCATCTGCACGAATTTCGAACCCGTTTTCACTTTTACTTATTTTACCTATTTTACCCCTTTTCGTTGTTTTACGACAATTGTTTAAAATATGTATATACAATATCATTTATAAAATGTTTTTTAAATACCATCTCCGCGTCTTCACTGGTCCTATTGATGAATTCGTGCTCATCTCGACTTTATCTAATCGCTCAACGAATAGTTTGCGTCTAACACGACCCTATTTCCTTCCCATATTGTGTAATCTATCTTTAAACCTAAATTCGTACTTAATAAAAGGTTTTGGCGCGAAAGCGTAGTAGACAGACTGGACGAAACTATCAACTGGAAATACATAATTGCTTACCGAACCATGCATCAACTCCGCCCTTTTATCATTTTATCAGATAAAGAACAGTCCCCGGGTCGATCCCAGGGACTACAAAGTGTCTTTGTGTAAACCAGAGCCCCGCCATGCAGATATTGCCAAATATTGGGTATATAAATTTGCATTCCGGTGGTTGTTTCAGAATGAATATGGATGAAAGTAATGGTTGTGTGAGACTTAAAAAGAGAGGATGGTTTGTGTGAATAAGGATATGCATATGAAAGTTGTGAATGTAGATTATGACGATGTATTAAACATACGATTTGTAAGAGTTTTGTGATAAAATCGCCATTAGTAAAGTTCTTTTGAGTTTGAGTTAGTTTTGGCAAGAGAATTTCGTTTCTAAAGAGTTGTTCTTAAATGAGTCAGCCCTAGTTTTAGCCATATGCGATGACTACCATTTCAGTAAGTAGGTAGTACGCTCAATAAAGTTATCTCGTATTAAAATGTGGTGAAACAAGTTTTGTCCGTCACACCACACTGCTTTGGTGTGAATGTGAAAGTTTGCAGATAGGTTTTTGTGTTGTTTTATATAAATAGCCTTTGTTAAAACTCTGTGATGAGACAAAGGGAGTCTCATCACTGAGTTGTATATAACAAAGGCAATTTATATAAATGTTGAAATGCTCACAGTATCTGCAACACTGTAATGGATGGGACTTTTGTATTCTAAGTTCTGTACGGAACTGACGTATCGAGATTAATATAAGGTATATGTATGTCTCAAGGTTCTAGACGCTTTTTTATCATATCATCTGTATTTTAGTTAAGAAAAGCCCACTGCTGGACATAGGCCAAACATTTCATGATGTAAAAGAAAGTCTCGCTTGATAGCCTCATTTAAAAAATGATTCGTTCGCGTTACATAATATTTTAAAAATTTCAAAATATTTTTTATACTTGTAAACTCCTAAGAATGCTTTCAAATATTCAAATACATTCTAATATTATATATGCGAAAGTAAATGTATGTCTGTCGCGCTTTCACGCCAAACCTATTAAACTGATTCAAATGAAACTTGGTACACAGAAAGGACATAGGCTAATCCTTAGTGTGAAAAAAGACAATTTCACGCGGACGTAGTCGCAGACACAGCTAGTAGGTAATAAAATCCACTGCCGCTTCAGAATGCCACTCCACGGGGAAGAACCGGTGAGAAACTCCATGAGTGACAAGCAATGCTGCCTCACCAACAAGTTTAACTTTGAATACCAGTCCTATCTTTATTGACGTTGGATAACAATATGTTGATACGATAGATTTTATTATGTATTAAAAAATACTTAGATATCCATTCGCAACGTGTTTATCTTGAAAATTGTTTAGATAAGACGTTTCTGAATCATTGCATTATACAACTTATAATGCAATGATTCAGAAACGTCATATCTAAACAGGTATTAGTCTAAAACTAAGTTAAGAAATCAGGTTTTGCGTAGAATGTCCAATTTTAATTCTCTGTAGAGTAGACTTCCGACCCGGTGGTAGTTTCAGCATGAATGTAGGTGGACGAGATGGATGGACTGTAAGAGTGAGGAATTGTGTGTGTATGAAAGATGTTAATGTAGATATGAAGTCTGATAGGTGTGTATGGAGACTACCACCCAGCTTTGGACGGGGGCCGTAAGTTGATATTAGTAATTTTAAATTTGAAGATTTATAAGAGTTTTTTAATAAAACCTACGTAAATAAAATTCCTTTTCTGTGTGAGTTCATGCGGTGTATTAAATGCACATAATTGTTACGTAAACTACACTGAATTTCAACGGGCTTGCTTACTTAATGTTTTTTTAATTGATTAAATAATATATAATGTATAGCTAAGAAATTAGAGTGTGGAAATTATGTAATTATTGAAATCGACCAGTGGCAACAATGCGTAATCTATACTAATATATAAAGCTGCAGAGTTTGTTTGTTTGTTTGTTTGAACGCGCTAATCTCAGGAACTACTGGTCCGATTCCAAAAAATCTTTCAGTGTTAGATAGTCCATTTATCGAGGAAGGTTATAGGCTATATTTTATTTTCAAAAGAATTAGGGATCCGTATGAAAATTGCGATTTTGTAAACCAAGGTGTAAAATCGAAAACCTATTTATGCGTGCGCCGCAAAAACTATTGACAATAGAACAAAATGATGTACTACGGGTTTGTAGGTCTTATAAAGATCTACAAAAAAGTCCGCGAGAGCACATATCTAACTATCATAGTTTAGTCACAATAACCGATTTTATGTTCATAAAAAATATGCACGGGTTCGGAGCCCACGCGGGCGAAGCCGCGCCCAAAAGCTAGTGAATAATATTATTCTTTTATATTATGAACACTGCATTATACATAAGTGAATGCCCTACAGCATAACCTGAATAATGTTAAAAGATGCTTAAGATCGTAACGTCTCGTATTCTCGTGTGTTTCTTTCAGTGTTGGTAGGCCGCCCACACGGTGGACTGACGACCTGGTTAAGGTCGCCGGAAAACGATGGATGCGGGCGGCCCAGGACCTATGGGGGGGCCTATGTCCAGCAGTGGACGTCTTTTGTCTGAAATGATGATGATTGAATGATTTTGGACGACGAGTGCCTTTCTGTTTTTCTTTCAACTCAAACTCAATATGAACTTTATTTACGTAGGTTTTATAACATAACTCTTATAAATCGTCATATTTACAGTTACCATTATCATCATCTTACGACCCCTGTCCCCCGCTAGGTGGTAGCCTCCATATACACCTATCAGTCGTCAATCTATCCATCTCTCTTGATCTCCCTGATCTTAAACTGATTATACAGGATCCCTACATCAATAAAGGAACAATGAATGTTACTACTCAGAATCAGAATTAATTTAATCAATTTACTTTTGACGAGTCTAATAATTAATGAATAAAATTTAAAATTTATCTACCACAATTGAAAAATTTCCATTGCGGGATGCAGCTCTACAGAAAAGAGCCCGAAGGAAACTACGTATCCATGAGGATTTCAAACGAAAAATAAAGGGTGGTGTTCCGTGGGTCCTAAAGTAGTTTGTGGTGATTACAGATGTGTCGGGCAAAATCAGGATTTGGGACACGGTCAACAAAGAGCACATTCTCAAGAATGAGTTTCAGCCAATCGGAGGTCCGATCAAGGACATCGCTTGGAGCGCCGACAACCAACGCATGGTTGCCGTTGGCGAAGGCAGGGAGAGGTACGTGTACCCGGGGCGTCACGGTGGAACGCGTTTACGCGAACTTGTGGCGCCTCAAGCGTGTCGTGTGATGGTATACCGCTGGGGTTTTAGTGGATACCACCGCTGTCCGTGTGGTAACTTTTAGAATACTTCTAATAATAGTGTCGCCACCCCATTCCATTATGAGAGTGTCGTAGGAGCCGACAGAAAGAAATGACAAGGCTGAAAACCTAGCCGCTAGAGAAGGAAAACTTGATACAAAACAGGTTTTCGGCCTTGTCATTTCCTATTGTCGACTATTACGACACCCTTAGGATGGAATGGGGTGGTGACATAATGTATTCTAAATCCCTATATAATCTAAGTTTGTTATTGAACCACAACCTTATTTTTATTCTCAGGTTCGGTCACGTGTTCATGTCGGAGACTGGTACGTCTGTGGGTGAGATCAGTGGTCAGTCCAAGCCTATCAACTCTGTGGACTTCAGGCCCACGAGGCCATTCAGGATCGTCACGGCCTCGGAAGACAACACCCTCGCTGTCTTCGAGGGCCCTCCTTTCAAGTTCAAGTGTACCAAGCAGGTAATGTATACTGTAGACGCAATGGAACGATAGTGAGTTTATTATCAGTCACTAGCGGCTCGTCCCGGATTTGCACGGGTGGACATTTATTTGTTTTTTCTTGTAATGAAAATAGCCTTTATTAATCAGTGATAGTGTAGCAGTCAAATGGTGAAAGAATTTTAAAAATCGGTCAAGTTCGGTCAAAATTACTGACATACAAATCTTCCCTCTTTATAATATTAGTATAGACTTGAATGCCTTTGACCCTAAGCTTGCGTGATTGGAAGCAACGCCAGGGTCTAAGATGGAGTAGGCAATTTAAGGAAATGCCCTGTCGGCAGGCACCTGCTCTCACGTACACACGACGAAACACAGTCAAACTGCTTGGCGCCGGACTTAGACGTGAGGGTGGTAGCTAGGTGGGCGGACCATTAGATCCTACCACCAAGCGTGCTGGGTTTTGTTGACTTTTACAACACGCGTTATTTCGCAGCATGCGGTGGGGAAGTTTTGTATTCTGCCCTGTCCCCACACAGGGGACGGGAAGATATTTACCATGGCCATTTTCTATTGTAGTTCGTTTTACTGCGATATTTCTTGATGCTGAACGTTTAGATTTTATTTTGTTTGTTGATTGAAAGCGTAAAGCATGTCGACTCGTCCCGGCTGGATAAACAACCGTGAATATTGACAAAAGTTGAGTCATACAATATAATTTTCAAGTTACATTTAAATACTCTCAACTTATGATTCATACAGCTGTGATAACACAGGAATCTCGTAGTTTTTGCCTGACCTTGATAGGGGACTGGCTGAAACAATAATTGTGCGGTAATAGTAGTTTCCGTGTGGTGTCGGATTTAGAATACATTGTGCCTCTTTGGTCTAGTGGTTAGATGTGCCACCTTTGGATCAACGGGTCCCGGGTTCGATTCCTTGGACGGGCAAGTGTCTTCGTCTAAACCAGGGACACTTGCTCTGAGTCTGGGTGTCATTTGTGCTCGTGAATTACATGTTTGTAAACTGCCCCCGCGATACAGGTTATACCTAGTGCAGGGGTTTAGTTTATTCTCCTCCATAAAGAAGGTAGGCCAATCGAGTCACCGTCGGCCTACCGCCCGATCGTCCTGCTGGACGAAGTCGGAAAGCTATTTGAGAGGATCATAGCTGACCGACTCGTCCAGCATCTAGAGACGGTCGGGCCTAACCTGTGCGAGGCACAATTTGGATTCCGACGCGAGCGATCAACGATCGACGCTATAGGTCGCGTCAAGCGCATGGCGGTGGAGACGATCGCCCAGGGTAAAGTGATGTTGGCAGTGTCAATTGATATTGCCAATGCATTCAACACACTCCCCTGGGCAGTGATACTAGAAGCGATGAGGTACCATGGGTTCCCACTCTATCTACAGGAACTCATAGGTTCCTATTTATCGGAGAGGACGATTAAATTCCCCACCAAGGATGGGTGGGTGACAAAGAGTATCGCTCGCGGTGTTCCACAGGGGTCGGTGCTGGGACCACTCCTGTGGAACATAGGCTTTGATTGGGTACTCAGAGGGGAGTTCGTAAGGGGCGTCGCTGTCACCTGCTACGCCGATGACACATTAGTCACGGCACGTGGCAGCGACTACCAGGACGCACGAGCAAGGGCCACAGCAGGAGTGGCACAGGTCGTGCAGAGAGTTGAGATGCTGGGCCTGAAAGTGGCCCTTGCAAAAACAGAGGCCCTGTGCTTTTATGGGCCGCGCAGGAGGCCACCAGCCGACGCACATATAAACGTAGGTGGGGTGAGAATTGACGTCGGGTTCGCCATGCGGTACCTCGGCGTCACACTGGACTCTCGCCTCACCTTCACAGAACACTTCACTCGGCTGGTGCCCAAACTGATGAGAGCAGCAGGGGCCCTTAGTGGCCTGCTGAGAAATGTGGGCGGACCCAATGAGGCGTGTCGCAGACTGTACGCGACCGTCATCAGGTCCATGGCGCTTTATGGGGCGCCTATCTGGGCGGACGCCCTCACCGCGAAGAACAGGGCAATTCTTCGTCGCCCACAACGTGTAATGGCGACAAGAATAATCCGAGGGTATCGCAGCATCTCGTTTGAGGCGGCGTGCGTACTCGCTGGTACCCCGCCATGGGAGCTGGAAGTCAGGGTCCTCGCAGCCTTACATGCCCGCGTCGCTGAGGCCCGGGCCAACGGCGAACACCCCATGGTGGAGACAATTGCGAATTGGCGAGTCGAAGAGCGAAGCACGCTTCTCATCGATTGGATCGAGACGCTGCAGGAGCCCAGCGCCGGGCACAAGACCATCGAGGCCATTAGGCCGGTAATGGAGTACTGGCTAACGCGGCGGCACGGTGAACTTTCGTATCATCTGACGCAGGTCCTCTCGAAGCATGGCTGCTTCGGGAGGTACCTGTACAAAGTGGCGAGGCGGGAGCCCCTTCCAAACTGCCACCACTGTGCCGCCGCGGAGGACACCGCCGAGCATACTCTTGAAGAGTGCCCGGCCTTCTGTAGTAGTGGCCATCACCGGACGTGAACGAGCCTGGACTGCGCTCCAAACCTTTGCGGAAACCGTGATAGCAAGGAAGGAGGACGCGGAAAGGGAGCGGGAGAGGGCACCCGACGCCCCCCCGCAGAGGCGAGCCCGCACAGGGCGTAGGAGACTGGCGCACACGCGCAACCTGCCACCCTAACGGCAGCCTCCGGTCGGGGGAGCAGGGAACACCCCCGCCCGTAGGAGCAGATAGCAGTTCCCGTGGCGATCGGTTTCTGCACCGAGGCTCTCTTGAGCCAAACAGGATTGCGGCACGCTTCACACATGGTGCGCATCGAGACTGGGATCAGGGCAGGGACACCCTATCCCCATAGCAAAAGTCTCCGAGAAGAACGCTTCAGGCGTCAAAAAGGTAAACAACACCAAGGGTTCGAGCCAAGCTCCCCGGTCCGTCACTGCCAACACGGAAAGGCTATGTAGTTTCCCGTACGGCAGAATGACACGCGGTGACAACAGTGGTAGGTTTTTGTGGGTAAACCGGTTCGCAACTCACCATCTCAACGCGACCGGGACTCCCACATACCCCAGCCCCGTCCCACCGGCTGGGGACCTATAAAAGGTTTCCCCCACTATAACAAAAAAAAAAAAAAAAAAAAGGGGTTTAGTTTAAAAAAAAAAAAGAAAATAAGTTTTTCATCGTAAGGGTGTCGTAAGTGTGTACCATGGGAAATGACAAGGCCGAGAACCTAGCCGCAAGAGAAGGAAAACTTGATACTAAACCCTGTGCCAACCCGTCTGCCCAGCGTGGCACAGTAGGCTAACCCTCCATGTAGTTGGAAGAAGCCCGACTCATCAGTGGGTAATTTATGGGCTCATCAGTGGGTAATTTATGGGCTCATCAGTGGGTAATAAATAGAAGAAAAGAAATAAATAGAAGCTATGCTCGAGTAAACTATTGTTCTTTTTTCTTTTTCTTTTAACGGTAACAAAAAGGGCGACTCTATCAGAATGTCAGCATTTGTGTATGTGTGAGCAAGTTTAACGTCAAGATGTTAAACTTGCTCTATTGAGCTAGTTATTTTATTTTAGTAGGCATAGCAGGGCATCGTTAATCAAATAGTTAACTTCGTTAATCGTTAATCCGTTACAATAAAAGTTAGCTTCGTTAATCGCTAAAAAGTCTAGAAAAGAAAAGAGCTACTTTGCTCCCACATATAGAGGAACAAAACGACACTTTTCGAATAGATGGGATGAAAAATATTTTTATAATTCAAATGTGTAATTTAATCGTCGGGCATAAGGTGCATATTCCCCTTCATGAACATGTTGAAGTTCTTGTCTGAAAGTGAGACTCGTTTTGGTATTAAAATATCTGGAAAAAAGACGTTCAACTTCAGCGCTTGAGGTATTGTATTTAATGAATATATAACGCGTTTGCAGTTTAGTAATAAACTATTAGGCATTGGATTAACGGACTTCTGCATATTAACGGAAGTTAACGTGTCCGTTAACATTTTTGTAAGTTAACTTAAAAGTTAATCCGTTAATCAAAATGTTAACTTCGTTAATTAACGATTAACGAGTTAATGCCCAACTATGTTAGTAGGTATAATTGTCCGTGTGGTGACGGATTAAGAATACACAGTGTCACAACCCAATTCGGTGTACGGAAACCGGTGGTGACACTATTACTACTCAGCCCATAAATGACCCACTGCTGGGTCAGGCCTCCTCCCGTCACAAAGAGGGTATTAGCCTACTGTGCCACGCTGGCACAGGGTTCCGTATCAAGACCTTCCCTTTTGGTGTCTTGTGAGGTCACGACGTTTTCTGGATGGAATGGGGTGGTGACACTACCACTCAGCCCATAAATGACCCACTGCTGAGTCAGGCCTCCTACCGTCACAAAGAGGGTATTAGCCTACTGTGCCATGCTGGCACAGGGTTCCGTATCAAGACCTTTCCTTTTGGTGTCTTGTGAGGTCACGACGTTGTCTGGATGGAATGGGGTGGTGACACTACTACTCAGCCCATAAATGACCCACTGCTGAGTCGGGTCTCCTCCCTTTACATCTGTTACGTCGTAGTCATTTAATTATTGTTTGTTACAGGAGCACACTCGGTTCGCACAAGCTATCCGCTACAGCCCGGACGGCAGCCTCTTTGCGTCAGCTGGCTTCGACGGCAAGATTTTCCTCTTCGATGGTGCCACTTCGGAGCTTAAAGGAGAGGTACGTGCTGTATGACATTAAATATAAATAAATAAATATCATTGGACATTTCACACAACGCCATCTCGTCCCAAGCTAAGCAACTTAATGCTTGTGTTATGGTAACGAGATGGATGTAATACATACATAATATATTATAGATAGAAAACACCCAGACCCGGAAGAAATACTTGTAGGTCGTACAAATATTTCTTCCGTGCGGGGATCGAACCCGCGACATGATGCGCAGCAGTCGATCGCTCAACCACTGCGCTACCGTGTCGTCAAAATCATTCATCGTCATCATAATTTCAGCTTAAATCCCCACAAAGGCCGGTCCTGAGGCAACCATCGTTTTCCGGCGACCTTAACCAGGTAGTCGATCCACCTTGTAAAACGCGGTCGCCACTCGAGGAGCTTTCCGCCCCTTCGGGCGTCTGTCCTGTTAGCTATGTGCCTACTGGCCACGCCACGCTAACCAGACGGGTTGGCAGAGGGTTTTGTATCAAGTTTTCCTTCTCTTACGGGTAGCTTATCGGCCTTGCCATTTCGTATTATAGGGTCTTACGACACCCTGAGTATGGAACGGGATGGCGACACTATGTAGTCTAATCCGCACGCACAACACCATACAGCCCACTTTTATCGTGTGCTCTATAGATTTGGCGCCGTGATCGTCGTTTTTTTTTTTTCGTTGCGCAGATAGGCTCTCCTGCGCACAAGGGCGGTGTGTACGGTATCTCCTGGTCACCCGACGGCAAACAGCTGTTGTCGTGTTCCGGGGACAAAACATGCGCCATCTGGGACATCGAGACGATGCAACGCGCCACGCTTTTCAACATGGGAAATGCTGTGGAAAACCAACAGGTTAGTTCTTTTTTTATTTGGTTTTCTATTTTACAAACAAGTTTGACAGTTTAGTGAAAGCAATAACACGCAGAAACATGTAGCATAGTAAAAAAAATTAAATTAAAAATTTAAGTAAACCCCGGACACAATAACCTTTAAAAAGTAAAAAATAAAAATAAATACTTCGCGTTGGGGGACCACTCCCACTTATTTATTACCTGACCCCTGGTCCCCAACGCGAAGTATTTATTTTTATTTTTTACTTTTTAAAGGTTATTGTGTCGGGGGTTTATTTAAATTTTTAATTTAATTTTTATTTTAAACTTTTTATAGGTACATACTTATTATAATGTAGATTTTGTTAAATTGCACGTGATGTGCTTTCATTTGAGACCCCACTCGATTATATTTGCAGACATTCGGTTATTCTTCCCCACTTTCACCCCTCATAACTTTTAAACGGCTCACCCGATTTTCATCAAACATGTCTAAGAACACTCGCCCGTAACTCACCTTTCACACAAAAACAAACGTTATTGAAATCGCTTCATCCGTTCGCAAGCTACGGTGCCACAGACAGACAGACAGACCGACAGACACCCCTCTTTTTATGTCGGGGGTTAAAAAATGGAAAATAAAAATCAGTAAATTTACACAAAAATATTATAGGCGCGCGAGTTCATGTCCATCGGGGCCTAAATAAGTAATTACTTATCACATTGTAACCAAACGGTTGGTTCACCAACTTAAACTATTATTAATATATACACATATAAATAAATAAAGATAAAACCTAACTTAAACTATATAGTTTACTTATTGATATATTTTACTTAAATGACATATAACTTAATAAATAGATAAAACAATATATAAATAATACAATATATACCTTAAAGAACTTAATAATAATAAACTTAACATTAAATTGAACTTAATATTAGATTGAAATTAAATCATAATTAGATTAAATTAACTTAAGATTAGATTGGCCAGTGATTGTCTAGTAATGAGGACCCTTATGTTGTGCCGCATTATAACCTAAGAACGTTTAGTGAAGGATTGGTACATAGTTTAACAACCGGATTCCCTACCTGTCCCTACTTCAATATATGACCTAAGCAACCTATGGTGGAAACATAAAGTATGATTAAATGATATCCAAGTGTTAGTGAAACAATGATGCCTACAGAAGGTTTCCCACACATTCCTATTACCTGAAGACCCTATATGATCTAGATACCCTATATGACATAGCTAACCTATATGACCTAGGTAACCTATATGACCTAGATACCCTATATGACATAGCTAACCCATGTGACCTAGGTAACCTATATGACCTAGACACCCTATATGACCTAGCTAACATATATGACCTAGGTAACCTATATGACCTTTTTTATCCTATATGACCTAGCTAACCTATAATATTTTATTCTATGGAGATCATGGTAAACACATAGTATGCTAGTAAATCAGACCAAGAGTCATAACAAGAGTAATAATTCTATCTGGAGTATAACACTAGAGATCAAGAAACTACTTATTATTATATTTGCAGCGGGACTAAGGGAAAAGGCCCCAATTCCCCGCCTTAACCTGTGAGCTTCGACTAGCCTGACTTGGACACTCTCCACCCCGCAATTTGTGGAGAATTGTGTTGAATATTCCACAAATTATGTAGTTTCATTTCTCTTTAAAACTACTTACTTTAATAATTACTCTAATGTAAAATCTAACATTACCACTGGTTCACAAAGTCCATCCACAGAGAAGAGCCAGCAAGAAACTCTGTGATATTACTGCTACTCAGGGGTTTATTATTGAAAGGTCTGACTTTCAATTCTTACAAATAATGCAACTCTGTAGCAAATGCAAAATCTATTACTCCATTATAAAAGAGAGGACTCAACTCATTGTACTACAAAATGAAGATATATTTGTTGATATCATCTAAGTACAACGAATTATTCTAATGATGATGATGATGCTTCGACTCTAGCATGAAATACAGCACACTACTGCATTGAATATGGTTATGCATCCCAGCCAACCCACAGCATGAGTACCCAGAGACTATTCAGTACAATAAGTATTAAGTATTTAGTAGTAGATGAACAATCAGATACTGCAGGTTGATGGTGTGATTTCTTCTCTAATACTCTCACATAAGCACTCTTGCTAAGCAGGTATTTGACTGAACAGGTGGTTGCTTACCTCATGAGCATTTGATAATTAGACTAATCTCTAAGTCTAGATTTCTCTCTATGTACAGTCCACTGACTCCCCAGTACTGATAGGTAACTAGGTACACAACCACATCAAATAGGTAGTATCATATTGCTTATGATTTCAAATGTTAAGTAATTATTTGAATGTTTTACCCTTGAAACTTTGGTTAAGTTTATGTATGTTAAGGTTTCGACGCCTTACATATATAGATAAATGTCTCGCTAGGTCTTAAGTAGTACTCTGAGAAAGTCTAAGATACTAAATAGATCTTAGTTCAAACATAGGCATTAGACGACACAGTAAATTCCGAAATAACGTAAAGTAACAGTCTACAAGCCATAAACTAACTACTATGAATGCACATCGTAATATCTTATTGAATAAATACGTATTCTCGTAAATTTAACTCCAAATATGTTTGAAATAACCCATTAAAGTAGTTCACTAGATTTCCGTCTAGTCATAATGATCATTCCTCGATCTATCACGTTATGCACTCTAATTGGAAAGTCCTCACCAAGTTCTGCTGCCAGATCCGGATCCTGAATCCATATATCCAAACCGTAATCCAAAGGCTTAGGCACTAACACAAGCACTGCACTCGCGGAGCCCTATGAACGCTTATATTAACACTGAAATCTAGGTTTTAAACTAGTTTAAGCACTAAACCGACTAGCACACATCTGACAAGAGTTACGATCCTCGAATCAAATACTAGGCTAATTCACAGTACTGTCCCGAACCGAGTAGCCAGCCAGCACTCCAAGGTCCAGAGTTGCGGCTACAAAAGACCAGCGTAACGATTCGCGACGAAGAAATTTATTAACTAACTCCCCTTGTTCCCCGCGACTCTATTTATGCACGACAGAAAGTAGCTCCCCCTCTCTGTGAAAAATAGCTCCGTCTCCGTAAAATGTAGCTCCGACTCTTTCTGGCGAATTTAGGGCCGAAGGTGCCGCAAGTATCGCGAGTATCTTTTACCATAATTAATAATACAAAAGTATTATTACAACGACATACCCTTGTATTGGATTTTGAGCCGTATAACTGTGTGAATAAGACTTATATTTGCGAATCTCAGTTTATTGAATATCAATCAGTCACATAGCATAGTAGGTATAGTTAAAAGGAACAAGTCGGTGCTTGCTTTAGCCTCATTTGTTAGATTCGTAAACTTTACCATAGTATTACTTATATGTATAATATTAAAAATAGATAGTTAGAACATTTGACTTGGTTGTTTGTATATTTGTGAATCATGATGGGGTGGATCGAAATCTGGCCCATCACAACATTTATTTTAATACATAATTTGCAAAATTACCTTAGATTGCAATAAACCAAATTGTCAGCTGTCGAATAAATCGGTAGTTATTATCGACATTACCATAACTAATTAGGTAACAGCATTCCTCAGGATGGACATGAACTCGCGCGCCTATAATACATGGCGCGTGCAAGGATCGTGGAAACCTAAGACATCAGACTGATGAGTCGTTCCATTTCACAGGTGTCATGCCTCTGGCAAGGCAAGCACCTCCTGTCGGTGTCCCTCTCCGGAGTGATCAACTACTTGGACGTGAACAACCCGGACAAGCCGTGGCAGGTCCTGATGGGCCACAACAAACCCATCACCTGTCTCACTCTCCACCCGGACAGACACACCGTGTACACGGCGAGTCACGACGGCTGCGTCACTGCCTGGAACGTGGAGTCTGGTGAGTTGGTTATTCTTACCCACCCGATACTACTACTTCTCAGCCCATAAATGACCCACTGCTGAGTCGGGCCTCCTCCTATCACAGGGTGGGACATTAGTCAACTGTACCACGCTGGCTAGACGGGTTGGCACAGGGTTTCGTATCAAGTTATCCTTCTCTTGTGGCTTAGTTTTCGTCCTTGTAATTTTCTTTAGTCGGTTCTTATGACACCCTCAGGATGTAATGGGGTGGTGACACTTTGTATTCTAAATCCGTCACCACGCGGACTTACCGATAGTAAGCACAAAAAAATATCGAAGGTGTGGTGAAGGCATTGTGTTACCACTCCATTCTATCCTGAGGGTGTCGTAAGAGTCGACAAGGCCGATAACGTAGACGCAGGAGAAGGAAAACTTGATAGCAAACCTTTTTTTTTTTGTTCACCCGGGGTAAAATCTTGTTCACCCGGGGTAAAATCCTTGATGGACTTCCTCGCCGGCCGCGGGGATGGCCAGCGAGGGGAGTGTGGGACTCTCCCCCCATAGTGGGGGCCTACCCACTAAACCTCCCCGGGGTGCTCCAACTCGCGTCCTGTTTCGGCATTGTGGGATCTGATGCAGAACCACGCCGTGATAGGAAACCCTGTGCTAACTCGTGTGGTTAGAGTGGGCTAGTTACCCTCCATGTAATCGGAGGAGGCCGACTCAGCAGTGGGTATTTTATGGGCCGAGTAGTAGTGGTAGTAATCTTACTAATATTATAAACGTGAAAGTTTGTAAGTATGGATGGATGGATGGATGGATGTTTGTTACTCTTTCAAGTAAAAACTACTGAATGGATTTTAATGAAACTTTACAATAATATAGCTTATACATCAGAATAACACATAGGCTACAAGTTATAAAGATATTTTGTGAATTACAACAATATAAACAATACGAATTCAAAACTTTTGGAGCCTGTGGATTCTACTGTCTTTTTGGGTATTACCTTAGATACAAAATTACAGTGGAGACCACATATAACTAAACTGGCAAGCAGATTAAGTTCGGCAGCCTACGCTGTTAAAAAAATTAGGCAGCTAAATGACGTTGCTACAGCCAGAATTGTCTATTTCAGTTACTTTCACAGTATTATGTCTTACGGTATATTGCTTTGGGGATGCTCTGCAGACATAGATACAATATTTGTTCTCCAGAAACGAGCAGTACGAGCCATTTATAACCTGGCTCCCAGGACATCCCTCAAAGACAAGTTTAAAGAGATAGGCATTCTTACTGTAGCTGCACAATACATATACGAAAACATAATGTACATTCGTAAAAATGTCGTAAAATTCGACAAACTAAGTGATACTCACTCTGTTAATACTAGGAATAAAAGTAATCTTGTTCTGCATGCTACTCGTCTCCATAGAATTAGTAACTCTTTCGTTGGTCAATGTATTCGCTTCTACAATAAAATCCCTATGAAGTTAAGAGAACTTCCAATTAATAAATTCAAAAAGCTTATTAAATTTCAACTTTGTAAGAAAGCCTACTATAGTATTACAGATTATTTAAATGACCCGGTAGCTTGGGATTGAGCTGTTTGAGCTCAAATACTATGAACATACGAATAAATGTATCTTCTTTGGATCTGAAACTGCAGTCTTGCTGGAACTGCAATTTTCAAGCTATTTTTTTTTTTTTCACTTTACCGCTGATCAGGCTTTGGTTGGTGAGTTGTCATGCTCACTAAAATACTCTGAGCAGCGGTAGCGACATGTGACGGGTCGGTTACTTCCCTTTAATATGGTTGAGGAGATCGATGGCTGTCACATGCGTTATACTTGTGAACAGGTGCTGCTGTTTGGGGTTGGTCGGCTCACTAGACCAAGGAAGTTTTAGTTTATTTTAATAATGTTGTATTGTTTTAATATTCACGTTTCAGTTGACGCTTTTCAGATCCAATAGAATAGTTTGTATATGGAATTTGTTGGGTAATATGTTTAAATTAAATTCTAAATAGGACCGCAAAGTAATAAACAAGAAAAGAATGACAAGCCCTCTGAGTTTCTTGCCAGTTCTTCTCAGCAGTGGTCGCGTTCCGAACTGGTGGTAGACTATATTACTTTGCTTTGTATAAATTTTATTAATATGTTGACAATTTGTAAGTGTCCATTGTGTCCTATGCAAAATAAATGATTTGACTTTGACTAATTTCTAATTGTCAAATTTTCGGCCATATTAAACTATAGACAACATAACGTTTCTATGTCAGTTGCGTTTTGTTAAAGTAGGTTTCATACGGAGGGGATAAAAATCTCAGGTATCCTATGTCCAACTTTCTTAAATATTTATAATGCGGAACAAAGTTCGCCGGGTCAGCTAGTAATAAAATAATTGATCATATACATAAAAATGAATGTTCGTCTGTATGACCTTTATAGAATCGTGAACTATGCATTTGATCCCTGGAAGGTTTCTCAACAAAATAAATTGAAATTGAGTGTAATGTAATGCCTTTCGTCGCGTAGCAATAAACGAAGCCTTAGTAACAGTACTTAGTAACAGCCTTAGTAGTAGCAACAGTCAGACAAAAATTGTAAAAAAAAAACGTAGTTTTGGCATATGTGTTGGGTATACATCCAAATGCACTTAGTCTAAAGCTGCTATTTTAATATTACAAACAGGCACTCCAACTTTTTAGTTTATGGCTATTATTAAGTATCCGTTGTGTCCTATGCGAAATAAAAGATTTGACTTAGATTTTAACTTTCTGGTCTATGTATCGCATTGAATATTCGTATTGTGTTGTTAACAGGTGAAGGTCGCCACATCACGGGTCAAGGTCACGGGAACCAGGTGAATGGCATGAGGGCAAGCAAGGATGGGTCCCTGCTCACTTGTGGTATTGACGACACACTGCGAAAGGCTGCACCGCCTGCGGAGGGTAAGTGGTTCCATAAGACATCTTTAATATATGTAAATTACGCGTATTTTAACACACATCAATATCATAGTGTGTATTCACAAACGTGTCTATAACGTGGGTTTGCCCACATGATTTTAAAATACAACCTCATATTACGGCAGGCAAATACGAAATTTCGGTGTGTATCTAGTTAAACACCTATTTAGAAATAATAATTTTCGGAAACATTCCCTTTTCTATCTTGCATCCACACTTAAACTACTGACGGTTAGTAATAAATGTAAAAACCTTGAAAGATCAATTTAATATTCGTTTCTTAATCATTTGTTTATATCGGTTCCATCATTGACGAATGAAACGTTTAAAGAGTTGGCACTCGCAAGAATGTTATTGCTACAGTTTCCTATTAATTTACATTTGAGATTTCCCTCAATGAATTTGGTGGAGGCCCGACTCAGTAGTGGAGCTTTAATATGGTTATTTCTCTTTCAGGTGAAGTGCCCGTGTATACAGACATGGCGATCGCGCTCGGCTCTCAACCCAAGGCTATGGACCATATCATTGATGACGACACCACCATCATTGGCACGGTTAAGGAGGTAAGGGCAATGGAGGGTATTCTAGGAGTGTTTTTAATCCCCTGTACTAGGTATAACCTGCATCGCGAGGTAGTTTACCAACACGAAATTCACTCAGACTCAGAGCAAATGTCTCCGATTTACTCAAATACACTTGGCGGATCGATAAAAAAATAAAAAAATATTACATTTGAATTTGGAATCTGTCATTTTTATATGATTTATATAAAAATGACAGATTCCAAATTCAAATGTAATAATATTTTGTTATTTTTTTATTGTAACAGTATTTATGGCCAGACAAAGTAGAAATAAATAAAAGTAATTACCCACCGTGTAATGGGAGGAGGCCCGACTCAACAGTGGATAATTTGTGGGCTGAGTAGTAGTTACGTCACCCATTAGTTGGGCTATCTCTAATTGGTGACCAGCCACTGGTTTATAGTGCAGGGGTTTTGTAGTTTGCAGAGATATTCCGCTGCTTAATATCATGGTGTAGTGATGCTGATGATGATGACGGTGGCATTTTTCAGTTGGCAGTCGTCATCGGCGCCAGCAAGCAGTCCAGCCTACCGCTCAAATATGAACCCTCGTGCGTCAGCATAGATCCCAAATCTAGATTTGTTGCTGTTGGTGGTAAGTGGGTTTTGATTCTCCCATTTTTTTTATCTAGGGTTGCCCTCACCCATACTGTCTGCTTGATGGTAAGGAGAGAGGAAGCAGGAGGTGGAGTTAGCTTAGGACTGGCCTTTGTGGAAATGCTTGAGTGCACTGCTTTTGGCTGAAGTGATGATGGTGATACCAAAAATAATCTATACTAATACTAGCGACCCGCCCGGCTTCGCACGGGTGAAATTATGCACATAAACCTTCCTCTTGAATCACTCTATCTATTAAAATTTATTATAAAACAAGTTCATTATGTTTACATAGATAATATATACATTTTTAAATAAACCATTGTACGAATTAGTATTTCGTACCTATATTTAATTTTGATTTATCGTTATGTAATTCGTCAGTATAGGTCTGGGTGAAAATCAACGCCAGGCATTCATTCCGTCTGGCTTATGCTGAACAAGCGCCTTTTCAGCGCAATTTATATTAGAGTATAAGTAATTATAGATAGTTTTAGGATATAAAGCCCGATTTGTTTAAAAAAGAACATTTGAACTACACAAATTACAATGATTTTATTAACTTATAAGATTTAAACCTATTTAAAGCAATTTTTAACAGTAACCAATATTTTAACGGTAACTAATATTTTAACAGTAACTAATATTTAATCAGTAACCATTATTTAATCAGAATTACAATCGAAATATATAAACAGCCTTTAATTATGATCGATACCTCACGACAACCTTCCCGTCCGAACGCCGGCGAGCAAATGCCTCGATCGACCAAATAACCTGCCTTTTATAGAAGTCGTGCAGTGACGTCACCGCAATGCAGTAGACAATTTGTGATTATCCTAACACGGCCTCTCCTGACCGTGTGCCGTCCTCGGACACATCTTCAGCGACGTCCGCAGTAGCAGGCGATGGATCTGCAGGAACTGACGAAGGTCCTGCAATCTCATAGTCATTTCAGTCTTCTGTGCCTGAAATTGTTAATTCGCTAGATATTGCCTACACTTTCATACTTCACGCTACCAAGGCCCGCTGTCATAGATTCATACGAGTACTTAAATAACGTTTGTCTTTCACTTCTCACAAGCTTCAGAGGCACACACACAAACATACATCTACGTTTTAACACGCACTCGCATTCTCTTCCCCATTAAGTTAAAGCGATTTGTCTTCTAGATCTTTTATACGCGCTACACGCTTACACGTGGAACGTGTCTACCGGGGTGCGGTCCCCTCACATATTACAATGTGTATTGCCAGGCCGAAGCCCATACACGTGAAACGTGTCTGCCGGGGTGCGGTCCCCACACATAATACATATGTGTATTGCCAGGCCGAAGCCCAAACACGTGAAACGTGTCTGCCGGGGTGCGGTCCCCACACATATTACATATGTGTATTGCCAGGCCAAAGCCCATACACGTGAAACGTGTCTGCCGGGGTGCGGTCCCCACACATATTACAATGTGTATTTCCAGGCCGAAGCCCATACACGTGAAACGTGTCTGCCGGGGTGCGGTCCCCACACATAATACATATGTGTATTGCCAGGCCGAAGCCCATACACGTGAAACGTGTCTGCCGGGGTGCGGTCCCCACACATAATACATATGTGTATTGCCAGGCCGAAGCCCATACACGTGAAACGTGTCTGCCGGGGTGCGGTCCCCACACATATTACATATGTGTATTGCCAGGCCGAAGCCCATACACGTGAAACGTGTCTGCCGGGGTGCGGTCCCCACACATATTACATATGTGTATTGCCAGGGTTGCCTGAGGAGATTCTCCTTGAATGCTCCGATCTTTCACAACTTCTTATCCAAGCAAACCCTCAGATACATTCATTTGCATATTTTGGAATATATCTAAAAGCTGTAACATAGGACTTTTGTTAGGAATACAACAAATAACAGTACTCACTTTCATACAAAGCCGTACAACTCTCGAGACACCACTCCCCTTTCCATGGTACCATTTGCTGCCCTGCTGCTTGCGTTGTTTTCCGCGTGCACCACTCAAGAGTTTTTAATACACCGGCGGAAGTAACCAGCCAGGCATAGAAACTGCCCGACCTGTTTTAAGTTCCTTGGTACGGGGGCGTTTGCCAACGCTTCCATCTTCCGAGAGCTCGGTCTAACCTGACCATGATTTATGACGCGGCCAAGATACTCCATTTCGGTAGCCCTAGTTTCGGTTAATGTTTTAACACCTCGCGCAACAAGCTAATGCCTTCATTGACAGTCATACTCACAATACGAACGTCGTCAATAAATATGAGTACCTGGCCTGCCTTAATTGCATTTCGAAGTATTCGTAATACCCCTCAGGGGTAACGAAACCCGTCATGTGGACTGAACCCTCATCTATCAGGATCTGGTGGAAGCCTGATGCCATAACTTGACCTGTGAAGAACCTCAAGCATCCAAGAGATTAGAATACCATCGTATAGCAATAACTCAATACGGCCAACCTTTTGCAATAAGTGCTTTTTACAGTTTTAGATTTTCATTAGGTTTAAGTTTTTAGGACAATTGATACGGAGATGTCCCGTTTCATCGCATGAGTAACACGAATTGTTATCGCTACTCGTGGGTATAGGTGTTCGTTTAAACGTTAAGTTAGGTTTATAACCTGAACGGTTGTCAAATTTGCCACGGCTAGGTTTGAAATAAATCGCTAAAAATGTAAATAAGTTATCAACTTGTTAACTTGGCATTCGCTGCCGCAGCTCGGACTTGAGCATCATTAATGCCCCGAACCACTATTTGAACCAACAGTTCTTCACTCAGGCCCTTAACAATGCGCAGTCGCAGCAGCGAGCGTCGAGCATACTCAGCGTATGTATTGAATTTATCGAAGTTAGTATTCATGACTTCAAAAAGTATATTCGCGTAATCCAGATCATGTGGGCATAAAGATCTAAATAATTCATAATAAATTGATAAAATTACTCCAAGAACGGTCATTAGTGACCCATTCATTCAACCAGATCTTAGCATCCCCTTTTAAGCAATGGGCCACCTGAGATAAACACTCTAAATCGCCCCAATTATTTGTCAATTTTGCCCGCTCAACCTCGTCGTGCCATACCACAAAGTTGTGTACCGCGGGATCGAAATTAGACACGTAGTAGTTATTCGGCCTTACCTTATTTATCACCACGTTGAATGCATCAGCCAACTTTTCAGCCGCGGATGGTATATCGCTACTACAGTGAAAAGCGGTGTTACCTGCACTACGTGGAGGTGTATGCGATGAGCTGGCCGTCCTTCCCATTATAGCATCCAGTCGCTTCGTTATGGCTGCTAACGCTTGCACTACTGTACCTGCATTGCTGCGGGAGCGCGCATTCTCCACTAGAACTCGACGGTGAGCGCGAAACGGAGTCGCGACACAATCGAGAATTGCGGAGGCGTCGACGCGATTTGCTACGCTTGCGCTTTGCTTTATGACACACTGACGTATCAGATACGACACGAGATGAACGAGGCATTTTAATTTTTAACCACAAATTAACGGCTGTTTTTCTAAAACTAACTCAACAAATTAATATATGTGGGCCCCTGAGCCAATCCCACTTCTGATTTTAGGATATAAAGCCCGATTTGTTTAAAAAAGAACATTTGAACTACACAAATTACAATGATTTTATTAACTTATAAGATTTAAACCTATTTAAAGCAATTTTTAACAGTAACCAATATTTTAACGGTAACTAATATTTTAACAGTAACTAATATTTAATCAGTAACCATTATTTAATCAGAATTACAATCGAAATATATAAACAGCCTTTAATTATGATCGATACCTCACGACAACCTTCCCGTCCGAACGCCGGCGAGCAAATGCCTCGATCGACCAAATAACCTGCCTTTTATAGAAGTCGTGCAGTGACGTCACCGCAATGCAGTAGACAATTTGTGATTATCCTAACAATAGTATTTATGGTAAAATTGTGCTGAATAAACCATTTTTCTTTCTTTCTTTCTAAAAAAACCGCTTCACAATCCGTTGCGTAGTTATAACGATTTAAGCATACATAGGGACGAACAGACGACAGGGACTTTGTTTTATACTATGTAGTGAGAATAAAGAGTAAAGATTTGTATGTACACTACTATTATTACTACTACTACTACTACTACTACTAACCCATATATGCTGAGTCAGGCCTCGTTCAATTACAGGGTCTACGGTGTTCGTATTAAGTTTTCTTTCTCTTTGTATGTATGTTGGAAACGGATAAAATACTGTACTGATTTCAAACATTCTTACACGATGCTACATCCCTGAGTAACAGTAAACCGGATTTGTTAACTATAGTTTGTTCGCGTTAAATAATCAGTAGGTGGTGTATTTTATGTATTTAATGGATAAAAGACAGGACACAAACGTTGAGTTTGGGAATGTTTGCCCTGAACTGGACGCCGTTAACGTGACATTATAATTTGCAATGATTTGATTGGTTGCGGGGCGTGAACAAGCCCTTAAACAAATGTAGGTAACTACTTACCTGCATTTTTTTAAGAACGCGTAGTGTTTATTTTAATTGTTTTCTTTTCCATGTCAACGATGCCTAACCTAGTGTCTGAGTGTACTTTGTGCTTATTGCTTATTTTAGTTCCTCTTATTTATATAATTATCGCTTGCTATTTAGTGATCTTAAGATTTCTACTACCATGTCTGTTTCTACTCGTGAGAAACTGTAACTGGGTCTCTGTCTCAATTGTTAATCATTCATTTTAGCGGTTGGTTCTTCTTCACTATCACTACATATTATAAAACAAAGTCGCTGTCGTCTGTCCGTCCCTATGTATGCTTAAATCTTTAAAACTACGCAACCGATTTTGAAGCGGTTTTCTTTAATAGTTATAGTGATTCAAGAGGAAGGTTTATATGTATAATACATGCATAATATTGTAGAGAAACACTGATAAATTTAGAGGTTCATCATTGCACCCGTGCAAAGCCGGGGCGGGTCGCTAGTTAATAAATAAATTCCTAACGCGAACCAGGTATAAGGATAAATAATGTTCCAGGCACGGATAATAAGGTGCACCTGTACACGCTGGACGTTCGTACCCTGACCCCTGGCGTGGAGTTGGACCACCTAGGCCCCGTCACCGATGTGCGGTTCAGCCCTGACGCTAAGTACCTGGTCGCCAGCGACGCCAATAGGAAGCTTATTCTGTACTCCACTGAAGAGTTTAAGGTTAGTTTATGGTCTACACAAATAATAGATAAATATCTGGATGACCGAGCATTGCTCGCTTTTTTTATATATTGTGTTTTTTGGAAATTATATTTAAGTACGAATTACTAATAAAATAATGAAATATGAATAATATTTATCGATTTTACCGATTTTACCGATTTTACTCAAACGCCTCCTTTTTGTTATTTTTCTTCCAAGTTTAAAAAAAATGATGATGATGATTCCTAGCTAGATCGATTTATCGCCCCCGAATCGTTGGAGCCGATTCCGAGATTCCAATTATATATATATATATACAAGCTCATTTAAAGATATAAAATTAAAGTATCTACTCAAACGGAACTTTATTTATGTATGTTTTACGACACGTGCCACGCTGGCCAGACGGGTTGGCTCAGGGATTCGTATCAAGTTTTCCTTCTCTTCCTTTTTATATCAGATGTGAATAATGGTAAAACTCTTTTTACTGAGAAGTAAAAAAGTCCACGCATACGTAGCTATATACTATAACTGTTTAATGATCATCATAATAGCAAGCCTCCTGCAAATTCATGGAGGGAAACAAACCTATTGTGCGGGCCGGACGGTTTCGGCCTTGTCATTTCCTTTAATATGCTCTTCCGACGCCCTCAGGATGGAATGGGGTGGTGTCACTATGTATTCCAACTCCATCGTCAGACAGACTTGGTAACACTTGGAATATTTCCCTCGGCAGCTGGCTCACAACAAAGAGTGGGGCTTCCACACGGCGCGTGTCAACTGCGTGGCGTGGAGCCCCGACTCCAAACGCATTGCCTCGGGTTCCCTGGACACTGCCATCATCATCTGGACAGTGGACCAGCCAGCGAAGCACATCATCATTAAAAGTGAGTACTGTTTCGCCAAACTTATTCCAGGTTTACGGAGTCGTTCTGGCATGATTGGTTAAAAACATCCCTGCAGGCCTCCTCTAATCATATGGAGGGTTTTTGCAAGCGTCTATTTCAGTCGTCATATCTACAGTCACACCTTTCATGCACAATTCCTCATTCTTAAGTGGCAGTGGGCAGGTCACATAGCGCGCAGGACCGACGCCCGACGGGGTAGGAAAGTCCTCGAGTGGCGACCGTGTTTCGGAAAGCGCAGTGGTGGGCCTGGTTAACGTCGCCGGAAAGCAATGGATGTGGGCGGCCCAGGACCGGCCTTTTGTTGATCCTTGGGGGAGGCCTATGTCCAGCAGTGGACGTCTTTTGTCTGAAATGATGATGATGATCCATCCATCGCTTTTGATCTCCCACAACTGACATGCATATCAGACATAAATCTGTGTGTATAGTAATATGTATGTTGTTGACGTGTGTTAATAATTAAATGATCCGTTAGTTACGATAATGATAATATGTTCCCATTACAGATGCTCATCCCCAAAGCCAGATCACGGGTCTCGCCTGGCTGGACGACGAGACTGTGGTGTCTGCCGGCCAAGACGGCAACACTCGCGTCTGGAGCGTCCCCAAGGCTTAGATAGTATAGTATTCGCGCGTCAAGAAATGTTGCAGGTTCATTAAAGTTAGACACCGAAAGATGATGGTACATTGAAGTTAATCTACCCATTGTATAGGTTTGGTTGCCACTTTTTAGATAACGCGGCCACACTTCGAGTCCGTTGTTGGTATGTTATTTGTAGAAGTACATACAGGGTGATTTTTGGACCACCCAAATTTAAATTGGTGGTTCAGACCATGAAAGGTAACAACTTTCCCAAAGAAACATGGGTCGTAAAGTGAAAAAAAATTCGGCCCTCCTATAGATAACTGCTAGACTTTTAAAAGGTCTGAATTTTTCTGAAAAGTCACCCTGTATATAATGAAAAATATTATAAATGAGACAAAATCACCTATTGCATCGAAAGTATCGAATTTGTGGGCTTATTGGTTGGATGTCGATTGTTTACAATCTCACGAGTTTAGAAATTAACAACTTACACAATAATGCGGTGAAATGTTTAAGCATGCAATACCTTGTGGTGTCTAATTTCAATAGCTGACAACGCAAGCATTTTCTCAGACACGCAATTTATATAAAGAAGCAAATTATTTAATAATATAACCTATTTAAGAGAAATACTAACGTATTTATTTCGCTTTATCACTTAGTTACGAGTTTTGAACGAATAAAGGTTGGACTCCATCTGCCATAGAATGCGCAACGTTTCTTTTGTTGGTCCTAAACATCATCATCATCAGTTCAGCCAAAAGACGTCCACTGGTGGACATAGGCCTCCCCCTAGGATTTCCACGAAGCCCGGTCCCGAGCCTACCCGCACTGCGCTTTCCGCGACGCGATCGCTACTCGGAGGACGTTTCTGCCCCTTTCTCTGACTTTCTCAACTATATACATAGCCTATTCTACGCTAAACTGGCGAGGCACGGTCAGGGCCCAGGGAGTGTGAAAAAAATGTATACTAGTCTTTGAAATCTAAAAATCTTAATGGAAAATGTTTGGTGCAAGCCTTGGCATTTAATAAACGTTGCGTAATCTCGGTCAGATGGATAACAGTCATATGCTCTCAGTTAGTTTACAATAATGAGATTTTTGTTACTAACAGAGTGTTTTTTTTTTGTGTAAGTTGTCGAATTGTGCGGACTGACTGAATAAAAGGTGGTTAAAATATTTTTTTTTATATTATTGATTTTTGTCTATGGAACAAATTAAGACATCTTTAATCGCTTAGGCCATTTATTTTAGAGGTAATTATTCGGAAATAGATTTTTTATCATATTGTGCAAAAAAATCTAGTCTAATATTTTAATAAAGAGAATAAAATATAGCGAGAAATGTATACAGTCAGTCCCATATTATGGACATTGTGATTTTTTTAAAGCATTTTTTTATAAATGAATTCGGTGCGTACGTCCTTTTTATACCAATGGCGCGTGTTAACGTAGTGTGAAGTCGCATTTACATTGTATTACGAAATTTAAAACTGCTTTCATTTATTTGGAAAGAGAATACAAAGAGTTTTGTTATCTTTCTCATTTTCTCACTACACGTATTTAGAAAGTGTTATTGCCATTTACCCTC
This sequence comes from Clostera curtula, assembly GCA_905475355.2. Lineage (NCBI taxonomy): Eukaryota > Metazoa > Arthropoda > Insecta > Lepidoptera > Notodontidae > Clostera > Clostera curtula. Next base: position 2,068,933 of record FR997816.1, on the reverse strand, counting down.
GAAAGCCCATTTAGTGGGCCTACCGGGATATGGTTTGACAGGTTATTTGTTTTACTTTAAAAAAACTAATTTGACATTTAAAACAACCTTACATTCAGTAAATTGCATCTAGGTATTGAAAAAACTTAGAAATATAATTAATCTTTCCAAATAAATGAAATGAATCGTGTTTATCTGAACAGTATTTTTATACTAATTTCTGATGTATTTTTTCTAGTGTTTACGCGGTTTCTACTAAAATAAGTATGCAAGATAATAAAGTTGTATACACTTGTAATTTAGTGTTTTATTGGTATTTGAGTTCAAATTGTTATTTTTAGTTTCTTCCACAGAATATCTTGGTATTCAAATTTACCTTCGTACTCGTAATTCATTAATATATATTATATTAATATATCATAATGCACATATTCAATACCTAACGGGTAAAATAAGAAAACTTATGTATGTTTTTAAAAATCTTCGTCATGTAGGGGAATCTAAATTAATTAAACAAACTTATTTAGCTCTTTGTCAACCACTACTCGTTTACTGTATCACAGTGTGGGGTGGTGTTGCCAAATCACACTTACTTAAACTGGAAAGAGTGCAACGCGCTATCCTTAAAGTAGCCTTTTCTTACCCTTTCTTTTACCCAACTAGGGATTTGTATAGGGAGATCGGAGTCCTAACCGTACGGCAATTATATGTCTTAAACATAATTTTAATGAAACACTGTCAGCTTTACTACAATCCAAACACCGTTACTGGCAAACGAGTTCAAAACGTCTGCAAACCTAGATTGTGCAAGACTAGTTTTGCACAAAACTTCTTCTGTTTCCAAAGTGATCGTCTTTATAATAGGATCCATAACAGTATTTCTATATATTCGCTCCCAAAATCTAAATGCAAACTTGCTGTATCCAAATGGCTACTGGGACTTGATTACAGTAAGACTGAAGACTTACTAAAAACTTTGACTTAATCTTGATGGTGTAAACACACACACACTCACTCACACACGCGCATACACACACACATACACACACACACTCACTCACTCACCCACGCAAACACACACTGCATGCATTTATCTTTTGTAATAGTTTAAGTTTTATTTTCTATTTATTCGTGAATTACTTCTTCTCACAACAAAAATGTTTAAGTTTTATAGTTCTACCTCATTATTTTTATTGTCAGTGGGGGGCCTGGTAATCTGTTTGACAGGGCAACCTAGTGCAGATACCAGTCTCCCACAAAAGTTCCTAAGTTTAAGCTCTCAATTTGTTGTAGGCTACTTTGTAAACTTTTGTGGAAGATAAAATAAAGGTCTTATTATTATTATTATTATTAATTACCCAATGCCGAGTCCTGCTGATTCGTTTGCAATTCAATCAAATTGAAATGAAGTCCATTTATTGATTCCTTATTGTATCTTGTAAAAAGGATCAAATATAAAAGTGTACGAGAAGTGACTGAATCGGAAATAAACGGCATCATTTAAAATTTTAATATAATAATTAATATATACTATAGCTTAATGTCTTTTGTAACATAAAATGTCTTTTTAAAGTAGTTAATATAAAGGCAGAATTAAGAAACTTAATTCTTTAACATCATCGCACATATAATATTTTTTTAATATCATCCTAAGACAATTAATTATCTACAATAACAATAGGACAAACACAAACAAAAAACCTTTAAGAGGTAGTTGATAACGTTTTAAACAATTTAATTTATGAACAACTAATAAATAGTGTGGCAATTACCAACATTGTTTAACAGGTTAAAAACAACTATGTGCCTGAATAACAAAAACAATATTAGCCCAATTTTGAAGGCTTTTTTATATAATAATATTTTTGGTGCTTTTATTTTCAACTAGGTTTTAGATTTAAATTAAGAACGCCGCGGTTGATAATAAATATTATGATACAACATTATATAATATTGATAGCAAATATAACAGGTCATGTGTTATTTATGCGTTGCGGCTAAATAAAAAATAATAGATATCACAGAACAAAAAGTAAGTACTTATGATTTTACACTTAATATACTTCTTATCAGAAAAATCGAAACACTTCCCTTTTTATGGTTGTAAACATAATACGAAACTTAAGAAAGTTTAATTTGAGAACATTAACATTAGGATTTGAAAACCTTTTAATGTTCACTATTAAACGACATATGTATATTCCAAAATATATACATTTTTCTGATAATCCTTACAAAACATAAACTTGTGGGTGTTTCTATGTTTCGACTTTTGTGATGAGAAGTGTATATCAAAATTAAATTTACATAAGAACATTCCTATACTTATTATTGGACGAAACTTATAAAATTATAGGATGATTATAAGTATGTATTTAAATGGCGGTCTTCGATGATTTCGGCGGATTGGTTATTCAATACCAATTTGCCATTTACGTAACATATCGTGTCTTTTAAAGTTTACAACCCTATTATATAAATAGTATAACAAATGTTATAAAATGTATGTGTAATGTTTTTATAACAAATAACTTATTTTATACAAGGGTCATTTATTTGCAATAGATCTGTGATCCGTGACGTCTGCCCACGGCCCGTGACATGCGTGATCTGTGGGCACGCGCGCGCGACCCGTGCCCGATCTGGCAACGACATGTCAAAAAACTGATCGGCGTTTAGTATTTCAGTAGCTTCTAGAAATAGTATATGCTCGTATTATTTTGTATAGATAATCCTATCCATTATCTATACAAATAAATAAATTTTTGGGAGTGTCTCTTTGAAATATTAAAATATCCGCTTTTTGCTTAGAACATTTACCCAAAACAATATTTTTTTAAATATTTGAGACTTCTTTTAATTATGTACTAAATTTTTAGTGTTTTTCGCACGATATACAGAATAAATAAGTCATCGTAAACTCTGCCTGCGAACTGAAAAATAACTTTTATGTTCAATAGCACGCGGACGACGTCACGAGTAACAGCTATGTTTCGTATACAGAATAATCACAATGGCTGTATCTGTTCCTCCAATGACGCCGAACGCAATTTCTAGGGGATCTCTGATGAGATTTTCTATCTAACAATATGTTGGGGACTTTCAAGTAAATAAAGGTAACTTTTAACGAATATGGCATCTGTAGTTATATCTGTCTCTTTCACACATCCGCCCGTCCCTGTCGCTGCGCGGGTGCGTGTCGGTACGCGACATGCTTCCTCAGGGCATCCCGTGACCGTGACACGTGTGAGCATGCCCGACACGCGTGACGTCTGCCCGCGTGTGTTTCCATGTGAACTCGAAGGTTGTACTGGTTGCTTAGTCGTTTGTTGCAAATGTTACATACTGAACTGTTGATCCGCCATTTTCTGTCGTAGGGCTCTTGGGTGTCTGTTACTGTTAATATACGATTATTTATTTTAGTACACATAGAAACAACAATATAGATGTTAAAGCCCGTAGGTAGATCCGCCCTTGTTTGTAGGACAATCATACACAATCATCATCATCATCATCATCATCATCATTTCAACCAAAAGACGTCCACTGTAAATATCTGTGTATATTCTACCACCTAGCGTGGGACAAGAATGGAAGATGATGGGAGTTTTAAATAAGACGTTTTTAAGAGCTCTGTGTTTGAGTAAATTAAGCGTGGACAGATCTCAACAAATAGGTAACTATAATTAAAAAATTGCCCCTTTGAAAAATTGAAAATCGAAAGAAAGGATTCTAATACAACTACTACTCAGCCCATAAAAGACCCACTGCTGAGTCGGGCCTCCTCCAAATACATGGAGGGTAATTAGCATACTGTACCACGCTGGCTGGGGTGTGCACAGGGCTTGTGTCAAATTTTCCTTCTTGGGACGAGGTGAACTGCCTCTTGCGACACCCTCAGGATGAAATGGGGTGGTGACACTATGTATTCTAAATCCGTCACCACACGGACCAAAGCAAAGCAAGAAAGGGTTCTAGCCAGGTCAAAGACGCGTTAAACTTCTAGTTACCTCATAAATAACTAACATGACTTAGTTAAAACTAATGTAAGTCGCTGAAGTTTGGGAATCGAATTAATAATCCTGTTTAACTAATGGAATAACAATTTGCCAACTGTAATCTATTTATAGTAAGCCGTCTTGGTGTACTTAACCTGGTGTTAGTTGTGTGGATAAAAGAAAAGTTTGAATCATTATATCATATTAAATAAATAAAATATCCTTGGACATTTCACACAACGCCATCTCGTCCCAAGCTAAGCAACTCAATGCTTGTGTTATGGTAACGAGATGGATGATAAACTACTTATATAATTTTTTTTTTGTAAATACATACATAATTATAGATAGAAAAACACCCAGACCCGGAACAAATACTTGTAGGTCGTACAAATATTTCTTCCGTGCGGGGATCGAACCCGCGACATGCTATTTTGCCTCCTTGTGATGGGAGGAGGCCCGACTCAGCAGTGGGTCATTTACGGGCTGAGTAGTAGTATCACTATCACTACTTATTATAAAACAAAGTCGCTGTCGTCTGTCCGTCCCTATGTATGCTTAAATCTTTAAAACTACGCAACGGATTTTGAAGCGGTTTTTTAATAGATACAGTGATTCATGAGGAAGCTTTATATGTATAATACATCCATAATATTGTAGAGAAACATTGATAAATTTGGAGGATGATCATGATCATCATTACCTTGCGAAGCCGGGGCGGGTCGCTGGTTAGTAATAATAAGATGTATAATTCGATTTGGCTCACGACTTTACCGCAATGTGGCATGTTGATTCAACAATCATTGTGCCGATAGTTGTTTCAGTAAACGGTCTTTATAATGCGAAGAGTTTCGACCAACATCTCAAGAAACTCTCGCTGGGTTGCTGGATTAAGGGCCTGATTCAAAAGGCTGTCATACTGGATTCGGCAAGGATCGTGAGGAGGCCTCTCTGGAGCCCTGAACCGTCGGTAGCTTAGGTCATCGTTTTCGTCTGTTTTTGTCTATATTTATTTTTTAAACATTTTGTATGTTTTTAAAATATATGTAAAAATATGAAATAAAGAGACAAAAGATGTATAATAATCTCACCAATATTAACCATATTCGCAGTAGGATTTCCGATTTTGTGCGTGCTATACAAGTTCTGTACTATCTGGTCCAGTTTACTGAGTCTGTCCTTTTCACTCCTATTGATGTAGTCGTTGAAATTATCTTCTCTCTCTGTCGGTGACGGGATCTCGTCGTAGACTCTTGGGCTAGAGCTGGAGTCTATAGCTTGAGGCGGCTCAGTCTTTACATCTTGGTCTATTAACGAGGTGGTCTCTTCGTTGGTCGATTCAGGTTCTGTGGGAGTTAGTGTGGAGTTCTGAAAAGGATTATTTGAAAATATATTTATGAGATGTCATCATCAACATCATCATTTCAGCTAAAAGACGTCCACTGCTGGACATAGGCCTACCCCAAAGATTTCCACAAGGCCGGTCCTGGGCCGGCCGCATCCATCGTTTTCCGGCGACCTTAATCAGGTCATCGGTCCACCGTGTGGGAGGCCTACCAGCATTGCGCTTTCCGGAACGCGGTCGCCATTCCTTGACTTTTCTGCCCCATCGGGCGTCGGTCCTGCGCTCTATGTGCCCTGCCCACTGCCACTTAAGTTTGGCAATCCTGTGGGCTATGTCGGCGACCCTGGTTTTCCTGCGTATCTCCTCATGTGCATAATGCAAAATGGACCTGCCCTACTGGATAGAGAGAATCATCATCATAGTTTCACCTCCCCCAAATTCATGAAGGTAAATAAGACTACTGTGGCACGCTGGCGAGGCGGGTTAGGTAGGGTTTGCACCAAGATATCCTTTTCTTGCATTTAGGTGGCTTGCCTCTCACGATTCTTTAGTAGCCTCTTACGACACCCTGAGCAAGGTATGGGATGGCGACATCCTAAATCCAACACAATAGGCCCTTTATAGGATATCGCAGCGAAATAACATCACCCATTGGCGACTATGAAAATCTAAGGACTTGTAATATTTTGTCTTTCGTCTTTTTTGTTTGTTTTAAAAAACGAAATCCCTAGCGCTAGGTATACCCTGTATCGCGGGGACAACATATAATTCACTAACACAATTGAAACCCAGACTCGGAGCGGAGTGCCTCTGGTCGAAGCCACGGAGGAGATCCGATAATACAAATGATGGACACCTCAAACTCAAATAATTTATTTCAATTGAACCTATTTACTGGTGTTTTTGAAAAGTCTAAGGTGAAGATAGGAATCTAGTTGCTTGTTCCAAAAAGTAGATCCTATGGAGAAGAACAGGCAAGAAACGCCACCTATCCAATAACCAGCCTAATTATACGTTGCTTTACCTGCCGGTAGACTTACTACGTTGTCCGTGTGGTGACGGATTTAGAATACATATCGTCACCACCCCAATCCAGCCTAAGGGTGTCGTAAGAGCCGAAAACCTAGCTGCAAGAGAAGGAAAACTTGAAACGAAACCCTTCGGTGTGCTAGACCGTGCTAAACCGTCCGGCCAGTGTGGCACAGTAGGCTAATTACCCTCCATGTAGTTGGAGGAGGCTCGACTCAGCAGTGGGTCATTTATGGGCTGCGAAGAAGTAGACTACCTTCCGAAATATTTATTTGTTTATTACTTAGAACTTACTGGATCGGCGTCAGTTAGCCCGGAAACTTTCAAAGTTTGGGCGAGACGAAGCAACGACGGCAGAACCTTTTTTGATGCGGTCACCTCGCCCGTGTACATGAAGGAGAGGAGAAGTTTCAGCTCAGCGGCGTCACATGCTAGCACTACCACCAGCGTATTGTCAGCCTCCACTTCCTGCAAGATATTTTGATTATTTATTTCTTATAGCAATTATTGCAAAAATGCGTTTTATTTTATGTTCTTTAAACATAGTATATGCGCCATTAAAAAACACTATTTTATCTTTATCTTTTTGGACAAACTTACCTTGAACAACTGTGCAAAATACTGGCTGCATGAAGCCAGGACCAGTTTGTGGGCCTTCAAGGAGGTCCCACCAGCGCTCAAGGTGACATCTGTTAGGGCTCCCGTACTCAGCATGCGGCCTAGTGCAGCGATTACGCTGTTCTGTTGGTTATAGTTTTGGTCCTTTAAGTTCCTGCCATTTAGCAGACATTTAGTGAAACCCGTCAGATTTTTGTCATTAAATATATTTATTCGAGAAACAAGGCAAATGTACATATAACATACTACCTACATTTATATATACCTACAGAAAAGAGAGAGAAAGAAATAATAGAAGAAAGCCGAATAATAAATTGGCATGCAAGTGCGCAGAAGGCTGGCTGCATTCTCGGAGAGAGACAGTCAGGCCCCACGGGGTGTTCAGCTCGGATACACCATGGGATGTTTAGTAGGTGCGAGGGCACCTCCAGGCTTTACCGCAAAAAAGGCTAGGTACATTGCCACTGGGTAGCAGTGCTTATGCGCTGAGCAAAGTAGAAGCCAGCCATCTGATCACGTAAATAAACGATGTGCTCTTAGCCTTCAGTCTAATATCGAACTTGCCGTTTTACAATTTCATTAGATCAACCAGAATAACCTGATTTGACTAAGTACCCTTAAACCGAGTATTTAGCTTTCGAAACCTATCTAATAGCACTGAAATACTTGGTAAGACCAGCTATCAGTTTTCAAGCTATCGACTGCCGTAGATATTAGAATGGCAACTGGGAATAACGGTTTTTCTTACTGCGGTGGTCCAATATCGCGCTGCGGTGGAAATTATTGAGAAACAGGATGACGTGTTACATGCCATTTTCCTTCATAAGTTTTTATTTCGGAAAAAGAAAACCTTGTAAAAAAAACGAATAATTGATAGATATGACAAAAAAAATATCATAAAGTTTTTGTTAGTTGTTTTCTGACGGATCCCATAAACATCTGCGTCGAATGATTTAACATATGTACTAAGTTTCTTTATTAGTTATGTACATTTTTCTTGTGTGTGCGTGTTGTAATTAGTAGCATAGCTAATTTATCTGTAGCAACTATGTACAAGGTAACGGTTACTTAAATTTTTGTCGAAAATAAGCAAGTTGTGAAGTGTAAATAAATGGAACTAATATTTGCTACAAAGCTTCAGAACTTTATTGGACTCTAATCAAAATTGCAATTAGCACGTAATTTAGCATCACAGGCATTAATCAGTACTCTTATAATGGTGGAAATATCTTATTTAAGTACCCAAATCGAGGGTATAGAATTATCATAATAAGTACCTAGTAGATTATCCGTGTGGTGACGGATTTAGAATACACAGTGTCACCACCCATTTCATCCTGAGGGTGTCGTAAAAGCCGACAAAAGGAAATTTTAAGGCCGAAAACCAAGGCCAACCCGTCTAGCCAGCGTGGCACAGAATGCTAATTACCCCCCCTGTGATGGGAGGTGGCCCGACTTAGCAGTGGGTCATTTATGGGATGAGTACTAATAGTAGTAGATTTATTCTTAAAAAATTATCGCCTTGCTAACTATTGAAACATTCGATATTAGGTGTCGGAACTGTCGGCTGAGATTAAATTAACATAGCATACGATTGAGATAGAATCACTACATAGTATAAAACAAAGTCGCTGTCGTCTGTCCGTCCCTATGTATGCATAAATCTTTAAAACTACGCAACGGATTTTGAATAGGTTTTTTTTAATAGATAGAGTGATTCAAGAGGAAGGTTAAAATACATGCATAATATTGTTGAGATAAATTTAGATGTTCATCATTGCACCCGTGCGAATCCGGGGCGGGTCGCTAGTTAGAAATAAAAGAAATCTGTTCACTATTATAGCTCTAAAAGGTTTTTGGTTGAAGGGTCACAACGCCCGGAAAATATGTCGTATTCAGAGCAGCAGTATCTTGGATTGGTGACCATGTTTGGGAAGCGCCGGTTGGGAGAGCTGTCGACTAGGCGGGGCAATGGAGGACGCTGGATAGACCACACCGTCCGCCGAACTATGGGCCATGTTCAATTGTCACGTTAGTGTTGGATGTACAATTTACCCTACTGTACCACACTGGCCAGACGGGTTTCATTTCAGGGTTCCCTTCTCTTGTGGCTAGGATTCTGCACTTGTCCTTTGGTCTATTCTTACGATACCCTCAGGATGGAATGATGTGGTGACACTATGTATTCTAGATCCGACACCACGTCGGATAGATGGAGATTCGAGTGCAACGGAAGATATTAGGATACCTTTGCCTAGTCTTGTCTATTGGGTAATTTAACGGTGTTTTGTTGAAAGGTATTTTATTTATGGCTAAATTACTTATAATGTTATAAGAATGGACATTATTATTTTATACTAGCGGCCCGCCCCGGCTTCACACGCGTGCAATTTTGTACGTATTATACTTATAAACCTTCCTCATGAATCGCTCTATCTATTAAATAATCCGCTTCAAAATCGATGCGTAGTTTTTAAGATTTATGCATACATAGGGACAGACAGACGTCAGCGACTTTGTTTTATACTATGTAGTGATGATAAATTATATTTCTTGATCATTTTAATTCTAGAACATAAATAAATTTAAAATGGTTTCGCCGCGCCATAAAATGCATCGTTACAAATAACATTTTTCACAGTATCCACAAATAAGATTAACTATGAATAAGTGCAAAATAAATTTACAACAACGATATTTTTATTACGTACCGCCTAAGCAATATCGAGACAATATTTCATTTGACTGCACATAAAAAGTTATCGCTCGTCTATCAATAAGCCATTTATTTTTACGACAGCAATAAAATAATAAAAAAGGGCAAACTTTCAACTAAGCGTTACTGTGAAGCGTTAAAAGAGTGTGAAATAATTTCTGCCAGTGTACCTGTCCCACTTTGGATGTGTCGATGATGTGTATTACTCACCTACCTGGTGGTTGTGCCAGCGCAAAAAGAATTGTTGCACATCATCATCCATTTTCACAATTAAAAAAAATAAGCCAGCACAGATCTTACGTTCACTATTGATCCACGCACGCACGCTGCGACAATTATATTGTTAACAAATCCAGGCTATTTTATTTTGAGGCGCAGTTCGCCTGGAAAACCTGTAGCCACTATTTCTGGAGCTGATTTTATTTATAAATCGAATGACATTCAGTGACGACGCGCATACCAAAACTCATCCAAAAACAGATTTAGTTCGCTCGAATGATTGGCAGCATTGTTCGGCGGTTCTCACTAATTGATCCGGTAATCTAAAGTATTCTATATTTAAACATTGAAATATTAATTTATTACTTTAATTTTATTACAAACTTATGTCCATCTCTAGTTAATTGGCCAAGCATAAAAATAAATAGACAATAATGTTTATTTATATTATCAGATATCGCGTCGTTATTAAATTACGCGGGAAAGTTGGCAGATTATCAGATCTGTTTATATTTTGTATGCATATTTTATTTTTCTTAACGTGACACCTACATGAAGTTAGACTTCTGGCTCATTAATTAGAATGCTGGCACGTTCTCATTTCTCAGTAGTATTTTATTATAATTCTATATTATTTGTACGAAATGTGTTGGATTATGTCAATGAACAAGTATATTCTATGCACTATTCAGGCTAGTCAGAGTTGATAATGTTTTATCGCATTAAACTGTCTAGTATTTTAATAACTTATGGTTTTATGCCTTTATTTTATTTTTCCATTCCGCCCTCTTATTTTATTCATAGGTAATATTAATACAAAAACTAAAAAATACTACACTAAATATAACTATACAAATTAAAACATACGAAACATATAAAAGAAACCTTAAATTTATGTATTATATGATAACTAAAAGTTAAAATGAGAATACTTGGCCATGTATGTGGTAGAGTGGAAAGAAAGCAATATTTTGACATTATTTATGTTTTTAGAGGAAATTTCCTGCCGTATACATAAATCTAATGTACATTGACAATTTAGAAACCAATAAATTTTGTTGTTTTGGCAAAATTTGACCTAAACAAACAGTATGAGTTAAATAAACGCTTATAAAGAACAATAAGACATTGTAATTTGCATAAAGACTACATAAAGAAAATATTACGAATAAAATCCTTATGATGTCGTCAAAAAAGGTTACAGCATTTTTTCCTTATAAAGATCCCTATTCCCTGGTATTAAAACTCTTTTGTTTAAACCAGCTGTTTGTAGAACATCGCGTGCGATCGTTGACCTAATTCTGATTTTAAAAGTTTTTCAATGATCTCCCGCGTTTGCATTGTAGATTAGTTTTAAAATTTTAGAACGTGATTCTATCCGATTCTTGGAATACAAGTTTCGTATTAGTTTAGATTGCACTGCAGTGTTATTAAAAAATATAAGAATTAATATAATTTGCGGCCTAATATTATATTTTGAACTAAGTGTGTTTTTTTAGTTTGTTAGTAATCTAGGTAAGTCGGTAAGGTAAAATGTAGGTAACCTAAATATGTGTTTAATTAGAGAGTTAGTTAAGTACTTTACTTGTATGTACTTTAAAATTTAGGTATTAGAGATCTTCAAACCAACAAATTGATTTCTATGGGTTGAAAAAGGTAATCATATTGATACGTATAAGTATATACAATTTTTAGTTACTGAGAAAAATGGAACAGCGTAGCAAATCAATTGAAGAGTTATTGCCAGATCCAGATTTCTTTCACAATATAAAAGCGTCGATCGACAAGGAATTAGAGAAAATGAAGAAAATTGTTAATAACATCAATCAGATGAGAGGTGAGGTATTTGAGTAAGTAAAAAGTTATTTAAGTTTGTGTTTTTTAATTCCAAATTGGGCGCAAAACTTAGTAGGGCGCCAAACTTAGTAGGGCGCAAAACTTAGAACTATATTTTAAAGCAATTTAATTACTGAAATCATTTCACATATATATTTTCTGCCAGTGACAAGTGTGTTTTGTTAAAAAAAAGTCCAGCGATTATGAAACTTAAAATGAATAAAATTGGTCATGAGTTGCGTTAGAGTTTAGGAGTTAAAAGTTAGCAGACAGCAATATCGAAAACAAAACAAAGCATTCAAGCAAAAAATAGTGCTAGTAATAATAGTAGTGCACAGCTAATAGAGCCTTAATACAGGAACCTTAGACATTTTTGGTTAAATACAATCTAAACATACCTTTATGAGTTCGTTGTTATGGAGTTTCTAAATCACTTTCACACAAACATATTTTCATATTTCAAATTCTGTCAAAAATAAATTTGATCTCTGTCTACTCTATTTTGTCAATGGCCTCTGTACAGATAACAAGAACATAGACAACTAGTGTAACAAATAATCTTACTAATATTATAAACGTGAAAGTTTGTAAGTATGGATGGATGGGTGTTTGTTACTCTTTCACGTAAAAACTACTGAATGGATTTTAATGAAACTTTACAATAATATAGATTATACATCAGAATAACACATAGGCTACAAGTTATAAAGTTATTATGTGAATTACAACAATATAAACAAGTCGAATTCAAAATTTCTAATTGTCAAATTTTCGGCCATATTAAACTATAGACAACATAACGTTTCGCTGTCAGTTGCGTTTTGTTAAAGTAGGTTTTATACGGACGGGATAAAAATCTCAGGTATCCTATGTCCAACTTTCTTTTTGTTTTAAATATTTATAATGCGGAACAAAGTTCGCCGGGTCAGCTAGTACATTAATACATGTAACAGTGACCTAACAATAGTGAGTTTTACGTTATAGGTACATGATTTTTGAGGTTGCGGGTTAAGGTTTGCTATAATAGTAAATTCCTACCGCGCTTCACACCCTGCCCTTAGTTTTTCTCTCTGATTAACTTCATTGCGGGTTCCGAGACAGTTTAGAGCTCCCGAGAGATTGACCCCAAGTTCTAAATAGCGTGGATGCTGTAACTCTACTTGTATTAGCAGCTTTTGTGTAGATAGTATTCGGCCAAATTTTATATTGGTAAATAAATTGTGTAAAATAAATTGGAATTCTCAAATTTTGTCGTTAATGGCTTTAGTAGCTACTTAATAAGATTTATAGGGATAAAACATAGTATTCTTGGAACATTGTAGTGAATTCAAATTATATTTTTTCTTCAAACTCTTTGTCACAGATTAAAAAAACAGAAAGAATTAGAAGAAGCAACCTAAAATCAAACCGTAATTATTCCTGTCCTCTTTAAATTTAGTCTATCTAATAGTTTTGCAGGAAATAGTTACACTGCGACAAAAGTCAGCAAAAGACGACACGTAAATTTTCTTGACATTTATGCCAAATTAGCTTATGCGCGCGACCTCGCGCTACTCGGGGGTAATGTGGCATTCATGGTGAAAGATTTATTGAAGAAGAAGAATTTATTGAAACAGAAGTCGGGCAGCAGCAACACTCTGATAAAAAGTCACGCTTTCTTTATTACTGCGATCGCCAACCCGCCTGTCCAGCGTGGCGATTAGGCCCAACCCCCCTGATGGAAAAGGCAACCTAAAAACGGCCCCCAGTCTCCGGTAGCTCCAACGCCCCTTGTGAAGGTCGCTGGGAGTAGGTGGATGCGGTCTGCACGAGGTCGTAGGTACATTGTGAAAATCTATGGGGGAGGCCTATGTTCAGCAGTGGGCTTCTGTGGCTGATAGATATGTAGATGTGGGTCATTTAAGGGCTGAGTATAAATAAATAAATATCCTTGGACATTTCACACAACGCCAGTATACTACTACTAAGTTGAAATTAAACTCGTTGTTCTACCTGGCCAAAATTTTATTCTTGTTTTTAGTGGAAGCAGCATACTTGGAGTCAGACTTGATCATGGTGATAGACTCGGAGGCGTGGCAGCAAATATCGGACCTAATTCGACCTTCTCCAATGAACATCGATGTGTCAATCAAAGAGGAATTCATTGAATAAACTCTTGTTGTTTAATAGATACATATAATATATAGTCGTTATTGTGACAATCCATTCTGTTTAATGTATTTATTTACTAGCGATCCGCCCCGGCTACGCACGAGTGCAATGAAGAACATCTAAATTTATCAGTGTTTCTCTACAATATTATGCATCATCACTACATAGTATAAAACGCTGTCGTCTATCCGTCCACATGTATGCATACATCTTTAAAACTACGCAACGGATTTTGAAGCGGTTTTTAATAGATAGAGTGATTCAAGAGGAAGGTTTATATGTATAATACATGCCTAATATTGTAGAGAAACACTAATAAATATAGATGTTCATCATTGCACCCGTGCGAAGCCGGGGCGGGTCGCTAGTATGTTATACATAAAAACCTTCCACTTGAATTACTCTATCTATTAAAAAACCGTTTCAAAATCTGATGCGTAGTTTTAAAGATTTAAGCATATACATAAGGACGGGCATACGACAGCGACTTTGTTTTTTAATATGTAGTGATGTGTTTTCGAAATTTACCATGTATATGCCGCTAGTTAAATTCCTAGCCTTGCGGTTTTTAATTTGTCCTAAACTAAACCTTGATACGGAACCCACGTTTGTGAACCTAGAACCCAGCAATAGTTTCGCCAGCGTAGTAAAGAAAAAAATACAATCCTAACTATTTTCTCTCACTCTTGACCAGACCCACTGCTGAGTCGGGCCTCCTCTCATCACAGGGAGGGTAATTAGTCTATAGTGCCACGCTGGCCAGACGGCTTGGCACAGGGGTTCGTAAAAAGTTTTCCTTCTCTTGCGGCTAAGTTTTTAGCCTTGTCATTTCTACTTGTCGGCTCCTACGACACCCTCAGTGTGGAATGGGGTGGTGACACCCTGATTTGGAGTTTAGTAGAATGAAATACATTTTGATTTTGTTAACCACTGACTGACTATTAGATAGGACTGACTATTAGATAGGAGGTATGTTTTAGCGCGACCTTAGGGACATAAAGGTATATAAAAATTATATAATTTTGGCCCATACTACTGAGTCGGGCTTACTCCAAATTCATGGAGGGACATTAGCCTACTGTGCCACGCTGGCAAAACGGTATTTTTTTTTGTACATGATTTCCTTCTCTTTCAGCCAGGCGATCTGCCTCTGCGTTCCTTACGACCTCAGTATAGTGTAAAATATATTTATTTATTCATTCTATATATGTGTGGGAAGTAGGGCCGCAAGGTATAAATTTTCGATTGCTCACTTATGTGACGGGTCGTTTTCGCTATCTCCAAGCTACGTTACGTGTTGCCACTTTATTTTGTGACGTTAAATATAACGGACACTTTTGTTGCCAGCTATCAAATCTCTACACCAATGGTGGGACGCTTCTAGAATACAAACAGCGGTTAGTTGCATGTGTTCTTGTATTTTCTCATTTATTTTACTTGATTGTAAATTACATAAACTACTATTCTGATTATAGACGAAAACCTGCTGAGTTGGATCTCCTTGCCTTCTCTTGTAGCTAGGTTTCCGGCCTTATCATTTCCTTTTGTCGACTCTTACTGTCGTCTTGGGGTGGAATGGGGTGGTGATACTGTATATTCTAAATCCGTCACCACATGGACTAAAAAACAAATCTATTATATAAAAATGAATCGCAAAATGTGTTGGTAACCGCATAACTCAACAACGCCTGGACCAATTTGGCCAATTCTTTTTTGAAATGTTCGTTGTAGTTCAAGTTTTTACGGCGAGAAGAATTCGAATAATTGCCGGAAAACCCCTAAAAACCGCCTTTTTCTTTTTCCCATACAAACGTTTTCTAACTAAAATGTAGAGATAAATTGAGCTTTTTGCTATTGTATAAAGTTCATATTAAATTACAACCACTCACTGTTGTCTAAGCAATGTAGGTGTGTTCATAACGTCAAAGAGTCAATTTGCACTTTAATACCGCTATCTTTTTGACAGGACGAAGTCTGTCGGGTCCGCTAGTTACATAATAGTTATGCTATTTTTCGATGAGAACCTGTGTTACTTGTTCTTGCAGGGTAGACAATGAAAGAGGTCGAGATTCAGTAGTGGGTTATTTCTGGGCTTAGTTCTGAACGAATCTATTGTTCCTATATAGATAATTAGTATAGACATGTTACAAGTTCGTTGCAGTAGGACCCCCAATTGTTCGTAAAAGGATTTTCGTTGCGCCCGGCTGTTGCAAACTTTGCGGTGATTTGTTCAAAGTAAAACAGCTCCTATACTATTGAGTTTAAGTTTGTATTTGTTTTTGTCGCTATTTCGCCGGGGAAGTCGTGCATTACTCGGTTCGAAGCTTCGAAGCGCGGGCACGGAATATGTAATAGTGCTAGATACAGACAGGACACTATGAGTCATTTACGAACATAAGAATAAGATAAATTTATATTATCTGAACAAAACGAACTGTAATTTTGTTTTTAAATACGAAACCCCTGCACTAGGTGTAGACTGTATCGTGCATTCACGCACACAAATGACACCCAGACTCAGGGCCTCTGGTTTGCGAGACCCCAGAATTGAACCAGGGACCTGTGATCCAAAGGCGGCACATCCAACCCCTTTTTGTCCCCGCGCTTGGTGCCCCATGGGTCCCGACTCCCGACAGCATCTCCACGGCGGCAGAATGCGCTGAGGGAACGGAACCCCATTCTGTCCGTGCTCCGTATGGAGCATCCTTCCCTGGAGCATTCTTGCTCCTTGGTGCCTCGATAAAATAGGAGAATAGAATAGGTTACTTACCAACCATTGTATTAAGTGTCCAACCAGTGGCACGGGAAAAGTCGACGGTACTACAGCTATTTTACGACACTCGACGTGGAAATTCCTTTCGGATTCAACGATTGTGAATCGAATTGAATTTGATGTTGACAATTTGCTATTTTATTTACCGACGACGTTGATAGACTTGTATACGGTTGTCGGGGCTTAGGAGTGACCAGCGTCTGTTAGGTTACGTTTTAATTGTAACAAAAGATTTCACGGAAGTTGAATCTATGGCTAGTTCTAGTTTTTTCTGTCTTTGTGCCGATATTGTCAAAGTATATACTGACAAACAACTGTCTGTCTGTATGGTGACGGATTTCCACCACCCTATTCCATCCTGAGGGCCTCCGTAAGAGCAAAATTAAAGAAATTACATGGCAGAAAATCTAGCCGCAGTAGTTTACCGGTGTGGGGACGGGTCAGAATATAAAACTTCCCCACCGCACGCTGGGAAATTGATAGATAGATAAACTCTTTAGTGTACAAAATAAATAAAAACAGAACACAATATATGCAACAATAATTTGTGCAAGGGGCGGTCTTATCACTAAATGCGATTTCTTACAGACAACCTTGAGATGGACATTAATAAGAAGAAGTTGATAAAGGGTAGTTAAGTACAATAATATGCAATTTGAAAACATTAAAAAGAAAAGATAGTTTAAATACTATATACTGTAAGTAAGTTTGTAATACATCATCATTTTTCATCATTTCAGCCAAAAGACGTCCACTGCTGGACATAGGCCTCCCCCAAGGATCTCCACAAAGGCCGGTCCTGGGCCGCCCGCATCCACTGCTTTCCGGCGACCTTAACCAGGTCGTCGGTCCACCGTGTGGGAGGCCTACCAGCACTGCGCCTTCCGGAACGCGGTCGCCACTCGACGACTTTTCTGCCCCATCGGGCGTCGGTCCTGCGAGCTATGTGGCCTGCCCACTGCCACTTAAGTTTGGCAATCCGGTTGGCTATGTCAGTGACCCTGGTTTTCCTGCGTATCTCCTCATTTCTGATTCGATCTCGCAGGGAAACTCCAAGCATAGCCCTCTCCATTGCCCTTTGGGTGACTTTGAGCCTTCTGATGGAGCCCATAGTGAGCGACCACGTCTCTGTTCCATATGTCATCATCATATTGTAATACATACATAGGTACAATACATACATACAAATAGTACTTTTATATTCAATAACGCGTGTTGTAAAAGTCAACAAAACCCAGCACGCTTGGTGGTAGGATCGAACGGTCCGCCCGGCTGGCTACCACCCTCACATTTAAGTCCGACGCCAAGCAGTTTTACTGTGTTCCGTCGTGTGTTTGTGAGAGCCGGTGCCCGACAACGCAATTCCTTGAATTGCCTGCTCCATCTTAGACCCTGGCGTAGCTTTCCATCACGCAAGCCTAGGGTCAAAGGCATTCAAGTCACTGATAAAAAAAAAGAAGGAAAGCTAGTAACAAAACCTTTTTCTTTTTTGGTTTCGCTGTGGAAATCCTTTATGCATACCGCCGCCCCTTGGAGGTGGGGCGTCGGGTATGTATGTGGGACTCCGGAATTGTCTTACAAGATGGGTCGTAGGGGGCAGGCGGCAATCACTCCTTGTAAATTCTGGTAGTCAGCTAAATCTGGTAAGACTGGTAGGCCCCAATGAATTTGAGAAATAGGCGAAGAAGCCACACACCATTTATTAGATATACAAAAGGCAAGAAAATTGGTATTAACGCTAAATAAACTTCTGTGAAAATGGTCCCCGCAATGTGGTTTCGGGGCTTAACTTAACGAAGGATGTAAATAGGTCAGGATTAATAAAGTTTACAATAAAAGGTAAGGTTTATCACTACGATAGTCCCTTTTTTTCTTCCTCTATACGGTTTCATAGGTCACATATCGGTTGATCATCAAAGAGTAGATATTACCACCACACCAAACATTTCACCAATATATCGACTTACTTTTTTAAACGCCGATACAAGTAGAAACACCGATGACCCTGAAACGGCCGAACCAAATTAGGTAAAATATGTGTTCCGTGTGGTGGCGGAATTAATACGGAATACATATTGTCACCACCCCATTCCAGCCTGAGGGTGTCGCAAGAGAAAATGACAAGGCCGAAGAGCTAGCCGCAAGAGAAGGAAAACTTGAAACGAAACCTGTCTGGCCAGCGTGGCACAGTAGGCTAATTACCCTCCATGTAATTGGAGGAGGCCCGACTCGGTAGTGGGTCATGTGTGGGCTGAATAGTAGTAGTATTTCTAAGGCTGCGGACACGAAACTTGCGACGGCGGAGCGATGGCGGCAGCGGGGCGACGCGCCGCCCGTGCATCGCTCGATCCGCCGCGCCGTCGCCCGTTTCGTATCCATCGCTATACTTTTATACACATCGTCGTCGCCCCGATGCCGCCATCGCTCCGCCGTCGCAAGTTTCGTGCCCGCCGCCTTAGAACCATAAAAGCATCTTAATCTGTACATTGACACGTAAGACTTGTTGTCAGGAATTAATTAGATTTTTTTTTGCTGCTTCTCGGACACCATCTGTACTAATATATCGTTTTGTATAAGCCCATTTAGTCACACCATGTACAAAACTACCTGTAGTCACTAATAGCATATCAAATATTATCTTCCCACGCGTTTAAATGCTTCAACGCGATGCTGTTGGACGGTCGTTAAATCTATTTAATCAGAGCCAGCCAGGAGATTTAAGCTGACAAGCACACAGACACCCAATCCCGTCCGTGGCTTATCTCTTCGGAAAACGGAGATCGCCCTTCGTCACTCTCACCGGGACGACGGAGGATAAAGATTCATTCGGTCACAATCTGGTAAATAAACTTAGTTCGGTCTAAATTGGCTTCGAGTGAGTTGAGCAAAATTCCAAGCAAAACGTGCTTGTATTTCGATTTTACACTTGCTCCGGTTGTAGGTAGTATATTGTGTGGTGTATTTAAAATTCCTTGTGGTGACGGATTTATAATACACAATCTCAACAACCCATATAATCCTGAGGGTGTCGTAAGAGGCCACCAAAGGCAAGAGATATCAGCTAGCCGTAAGAGACGGAAAACTTGACACAAACCGGGTGCCAACCCGTCTTGCCAGCGTGACACAGAACGCAAATGCTACGTAGTATGTTCACGTGTCACGGTGTTTGTTATTGAACTCCTCCGAAATGGCTTGACCAATTTTGATGAATCTTTATATTCACATTCGGTAGGTCTGCGAATCGGACAACATCTATTTTACATCCCCCTAAACTTATATTATTATTATTTAGACATTTTTTTGATTGAAGATTGCCAAACTTAAGTGGCAATGGGCAGGGCATATAGCGCGCAGGACCGACGCCCGATGGGGCAGAAAAGTCCTCGAGTGGCGACCGCGTTCCGGAAAGCGCAGTGCTGGTAGGCCTCCCACACGGTGGACCGATGACCTGCTTAAGGTCGCCGGAAAACGATGGATGCGAGCGGCCCAGGACCGGCCTTTGTGGAAATCTTTGGGGGAGGCCTATGTCCAGCAGTGGACATAGGCATCTTTTGGCTGAAATGGTCATGATGATGAGATTTTTTTTTGTTTTTATATATTTGTATGATACAGCATACAAAAATACAAATAACCCTTAAATTTCACCCCTCTACGATCAACCCCCTTTTTTAATAGCGATATTTATTTGGCAAAACAACGTTTGTGGGGTCAGCTAGTATAAATATAAGTAAGTTATTAAATATACATACTTGAAATAAATCATATCACGAATTAATAAAAGTAAATTGATACTGTTTTTTATAATAAATTTTAGTATATATTTAATACCAGTAGCAGGACTGTCCTGCCTCTATTTTTAAGACTCATAATGCATGTGTACATTCGAAATGCATTCTAGTTAATGTAGCGTTATGCATTCTAGTCAACTCAAGAGTTCAATGTATTGAGGCAGAATTCCTTCCAGAACGATCTTATTTCACGGGCACTTTATGAGGTTCTATATTTAAAGTTAGATCCAAACTAGTCGATGCAGCAATTATAATAAATTTACTTGAAACGTAGGCGCAATTTCGAATGCGCAATGTCCCAGGGGCGCTACTAAGGTGCGCTGTACTGTCGTTCACAAAAGTGTGCGTCTTTTTTATAAATAAAAGAAAGAAACAAAAAAGAATTCATTCGAAATACAGACAGGAGGAAAAAGGACAACAACAATACGAGGTAATTTATAGAGATTGACAATTTTATCTTTATTTACATGAACAAACTGCCATAGAAAAAAATTGTTTTTCTTTTTATATTAATTAAACAAAGGATTATGTATTGTCATAACAGAAGATTCATAGGCTTCCGGAAAATATGTTTTTTTTTGTTTTAATTTAGGTATAATTTTGGGAACTTTTGCTAATGTTTAATATTGTAAATAATTATTCGATTTTTATTTTAGTATAGTGAGTATGTTATAATAATGGTATTATGTATAACCACTTGTATGAAACAAGCACGCATAAGTGTAATGAAGGCGTAGAAGAAAATATCTAGATATTGAATAATTTGATAGCACTTCTGTCGTCATCAGTACCTTCGCGTTAAACTTAAATTAACTCACACATTTCAGGTCTTCCGTTAATCTGACATCTACATACGTTGTTGAAACGAAGAAATGACTCTAAAGCTCTTTCCACACTGTGAAATACTTTACATCGAACATAATTTACATAATCATAATTATCATATTGGCGAGCGGCAACCTTTTTGGCTTATGATTTTATATATTTTTTTATTAATTTAAAGTTGTATTAATGCCTTGTCTTTTTTATATTTTTTCATTGTTTTTTCCAAGTTACTTGCCAAAACCTTTTGAAGTAAATGTACGTAATATATGTATATTTCAGTCCTGCGAGCTATGTGCCTTGTCCACTTAAGTTTGGCAGCCCTGTAGGCTATGCCGGTAACACTGGTTTGTCTGCGTATTTTCTCATTTTTGATCCTGATAAAAATAGTGATTAAATACCCTAGGACAAATTGGTTCTTTACAAATGAAATAACCATTTATCCTTATATTTGATACCAACAATTATTGATAACGACGAGCAACCTGCGATGCCTGGCATACAGCAAGAACTGCTAATTTGGTACTTCATTCAACGTAATTTCCCTCCTCGGAGCCGGGGCTCCACTAAGCGAGGCGTGCCAAAGTCCACCAGGGTAGCGGAGGGTACTCCCCCATTGAAGTCGGCCAGTCGAGGATGGCCGTTGGTTTTGGTGCGTAGGTCGGGGCGCAATTTGCCATCTCTACGCGCCCCGGAGTCCCACTTATCCCGGCCAGCCCCAACGGCCGGGAATCCATGCGGATTTAAATGAGGAAAAACTTATATAACGATGTTTGTTTTGTAAGTGTTTAAAATAAGCCTTAGGGCTGCGATCAAGGTTGGCAAAAGGCTTTAAGTTTCTTCTGGAAGGTATTTGTCGTACCCACGTAGACAATAAGGAACTAACATTGCCACGTCATTTCGAATATATCTAGGCAATGTACAGGCAATACGTTAATGCGTTCACTCTTATCTAAGCAGGTCTTTACGCCATTTATCCTTGTCTAAGATATACATCAGACGAAACTAATTCCCGCGACGTCGTCGTTGCGGGCCTGGGGCGCTTCGCAACAGTTCACGGCAATCAGAACGACTGTTTTTAAGTAATCTCGAAGTGGAAATTGTATTTGGAATTTCGAATTAGCTTTATGGTCGGTGTGGAGATGTTTTAATGTTGGGGGATATAGGTTTATCTTTTCTAGTTATTTTTTGTTGTCTTTTTTTAGCCTTTTTTTACGTTGTTTCTCTTTGTAGGTTACACACGCACATTGTGTTTACATTCCCGCACAAACAAACACACACGCGCACACAACCGCACTCTCGCGCGAACACTCCGCCACACACACACACCCACACACATACTTCTAATCTTTTTAATAACTCTGTTTAGAATATCCTTTATTGTACGTTAAGAAAACATCATAAAACATATGACATAAATAAAAGAAAGTTTACAACTAAATTAAACAGAAAGTAGTGCAATTGGCGACTTACTGCTAAAAGCAATCTCTTCCAGGGAATTACTAGCAGCATTTTATAAAAAAGTCTGTTTCCTAGTTCCTTTTTCTTTCGGTTACTTATAAAAAAATAAAGAATCAGGAATACTACAGGAAAGATTAAACGAACACTGATTTATTTAGCGTCCGTGTGGTGACGGATTTAGAATACATAATGTCACCGTGCGTGTGTGATAGTGTGTGATTAGGATAATCCATCCTGAAGGCCGACAAAAGGAAATGACAAGGCCGATATCCTAGCCGTTAGATAATGAAAACTTGGTACGAAACCCAAGTGTCGAATTTCGAACGCTGGGCGACCACTAGTTTGTGTAACTAGGTGAGATATCGTCTTTAAAAAGGTATACAGTATGGCTTTTATTTATATTGTGTTTTCTTTTTCTTAGACATTTATTTCTAAAGTAAATGCCACGTCCTAAGATAAGCAAGTATAAAGTTAATGCCCGTCTTTTCCTCCATTTGCCCGTTTTATACCTCCCACGGGTCGCCACGAAAGATAAACATGACTCAGAGCACGTCTTGTCTAATGCTTGGAGGTGATTTTACGAAATTTTGAAATATTATAAAACTAGCCTTTGCCCGCAGCTTTGCTTAAATTTTGTGTTCGTCACGTTTTACATTTTCATCTCGTATTTGTACTACTTAACCCACAATACAAAATGCGCTACTTACTTCTTAGCTCATAATGACCCGCTGCTGAGTCGGGCCTCCTCCAACTACATGGAGCAGCCTACTGTGCCAAGCTGGCTAGGTTTCGTGTTAAGTTTTCCTTCTCATACGGCTAGGTTATCGGCCTTGTTATTTCCTTTTGTCGCCTCTTACCACACCCTCAGGATGACATGGGGTGGTGATACCATGTATTCTAAATCCATCACCACACGGAATGAATGTATGTTCACGAAATATACGTAATTGAGTGTGTAATAAAGCGCCTTTTTTATCCTGTACAAAACGGAAAATTGGTCGCACTTAATTTAAAACAATATAAACATTCGAACTTCAAAACTTCTGGGTGTCATTTATGTTTGTGAATGACATGTTTATAAATTTCCCCCGCAATACACGCATAATAGCAAAAAATACCAACTATTTCTAGCCACTTCTTCTTCTTCTCGCATCCTGCTTACTCAGCGCTATCATAATTTGACACTGACGTTAAATATGATACAGGGCACAGACTGCAAATAACTGGTTATGTTTATATGGCCGTTTTTGTTTGTTAGCACTAGCGGTTGAACCCTTACGCACTAGCGGTTGAACCGCGCGGCCTGCTGCCTTTCCGCCTAGGCGGTTCGTTTGAGCGGTCCAACCGCTTGACGCGGTTTCGTCGCGGTTGCTTATCAAATTGGAAAGGCGGCAAAAAGCAAAAATTTAAAATAATGAACGCAAAAGAACTGTGGCAACCCGCCTGGCCAGCTTGGCACAGTAGGATAACTGCCCATGAATTTGGAAGAGGCCCGACTCAGTATAGGGTCATTTATGGCATGGACACTACTTTAAAGTAGTATGCAGAAGTTTAGTACAATCAAATTAAGTAAGTTTTCAAAAAACACTTCATTGCTAATGTTATAAATTCTGCATGACAACTCTCCAAGTAAACAGTGCTCTATTATTCGCTAATTCGTTTGCGCGTGGTCCAAGGTTCGTGTTTTAGTCTAGTCGACAAGTTGAAACTAGGTCATTGGATTCGGAATGACGCCTAAAAAAATGTGCCAAAAGCCTTCAATAAATTAATGTGCCGTACTCGCTTTTGACGCCACGCGTGCAACCTAAAAATGTTGCGCGGAGATCTAA
Organism: Clostera curtula; assembly: GCA_905475355.2. NCBI lineage: Eukaryota > Metazoa > Arthropoda > Insecta > Lepidoptera > Notodontidae > Clostera > Clostera curtula. The sequence continues at coordinate 2,044,369 of FR997816.1, read as the reverse complement.
TAAATATGGTGGCGTAGTGCGGCGGGTCGTTCTCTTCCCTGCAATATGGTTTAGGAGGGCGATAGCTGCTGCATGCGTCATGCTTGTGAACAGGTGCCGTTGCTGGGGGTCGGTTGGCTTGGGCATTACAAGGTTACTATTGTCGACTAGATCTGGCTGATGTTTGTCCCTTTGGAAGTATTGCGCGAGTTTGCTCTCACAAATCTGTCTTAGAACCAGTCTTGTACCATACCCAAATGGCGATCTAAAAAGAGCAACTACAGAGTTTATTGCCGGCTCTTCTCTGTAGAGGTGCATTCCGGTGGTAGATGGTAAATAATTAATTTTAAATGGTAAATTTTAAATTTTATTTTTTGTTTGACCTGTCAAAAGAGCTCTTCTGAGCCAACTTGATTAAATGAGTTTTGATTTCATTTTATTTTCAGCGTTAAATTAAAATTATAAATAATGGAGGTAGAGTTCCGAAAGTTAGGAGTTTTTTATTGAAAATTTCCTCTACTTTAGTTTTTTATTGGAAATTTCTTATAAATATTAATAGTTTATGAAATATTGACAAAAAACGAAATGTCAATTTTTTTTCATCTTTAATTGTTTATAACTTTAGCAATTTTTTATGTGCTAATACACGCTTTTGGCACATTTTTCTAGGCTTCATTCCGAATCCAATGAGCTATCGCTATAGACCAACGAGGCAGTTCAGAATTCTTCTTCTTCTGCTTGGGCCTCCAGTTACTGGAGGGAATTCAGCCTACTGTGCGACACCCACACTGGCATAATCCCAGGCCGGTGTGAAAAGTCCACCACGAATTATAAGCCCCACGAAAAAAAAAGATACTACGGTGGTACTATGTATTCAAAATCCGTCATCACTAAGAATCTTACATACATACATATATCACGCCTCTTTCTCGTAGGGGTAGGCAGAGACCACTTCTTTCCTTTTGCTACTAACGATCCTTACAAACTTGTTTCGCTTCGTCCACTTTCATTATTCCCTTCATACATGCTTTTCGGTTTATGGGACTCTTGACCTGGCCTTTGTTATATTAAATTTTACATTAATATCATGGACGTTTAAAAAAACTTTTTTTATACGTCCATGATTAACATACATTAAATTAACTTTTAACATGGCGCCATCTATTGAATACTAATTTATTTATACAGTCGTCACATATCGCCATCTGTTAGATTTTTTGTAGCTAACATAAAATTGTGACTGCCCCTGAAATTAAGATGTAATTTATTAAAATACAATAAACATTCCTTAGAACATGAATGAAAGAACAGACAGGTACTCGATGGCTAAATAAGTATTGTAAGTTTGGTTTACAAAGTACCCTTGAAGAAAATATTGTTAATAATCCTGGGCAATTTAACAAGATTATCAATCAATACTAAATTGGAGGGCCTGGGGTTTTGAACTCAGACTTTTGTTATTGCAACACCTCCACAATTGTGGAGGGGTTTGTTTTCTGTTCAACCGATTTCAAAAGAGTTCTTAAGGATAATGGTTTCAAAGAATCGAGCTATGCGGTTTTAGTTTAAGTCAAAATCAATTTTGAGACTGTAGAACGTTTTTCGCTTTACAGTTTCTTTATAAATATCCTTGGACATTTCACACAACGCCATCTCGTCCCAAGCTAAGCAACTAAATGCTCGTGTTACCATAGTAACCATAGTAACCATATGGACGATAAACTACTTATAAACTTTTTTTTTGTAAATACATACATATTATATATAGAAAACACCCAGACCCGGAAAAAATACTTGTAAGTCGTACAAATATTTCTTCCGTGCGGGAATCGAACCCGCGACATGCTGCGCAGCAGTCGATCGCTCAACCAAGACCTATTTGTCTATTTGAAACCAATGTCTATCTGAAAGTTCTGTATAATATGTTCTGTATAATAAACATACATAAATCACCATCTTCGCACGTGTAATATTAGGTACACTAATTGTATTAAGATGAAAGATTTGTATTTACGATTAACATAAAAAATCTGAGCAACAGGCTATGTACGAATCCGAGAATAGGTAGGGATATGATGCCCACGAGGGAAAAGCCAGTAGTTTGTAACGAAAGAACTCAAAAACACCTGGACTGATTTCTGAAATTCTTTCTCCATTCAGAGTAACAAATGCGAAGCCGAGATGAGCGAGGGGATGAAGGTCACACGGGCGAAACCAGACGTAAAAACTAGTAATCTATATGTATATCTATATATTAAAGAGGAGCGAATTGTATGTATGTTTGTGACGTATAAATCTCAAAAACGACTGGAATTAGAGTGCTACATTACCACAAAGTAGCATAGGCTATATTTGCGAAGCTAACATTTTCTTTTTCCAACCCAGGCGAAGTCGCGTACAAAAGCTACTAGAGAATAAGTACACCTCCTTTAAATTTTGTTACTACATATCATTCAACATCATTTTCATTTCAGCCAAAAGACGTCCACTGCTGGACATAGGCCTCCCCCAAGGATCTCCACAAAGGCCAGTCCTGGGTCTTTATCATCATCATCATCATCAGCCTATTTCAGTCCACTGCTGGACGTAGGCCTCCCCCAAGGCTCGCCACTGAACCCGGTCTTCGGTTCTATGCATCCAGTTGCCGCCGGCTGCCCGTCGCAGATCGTCGCTCCATCTAGCAGATGGGCGTCCCACCCTACGTTTGCCAGTACGTGGTCTCCACTGTAGCACCTGTTTGCCCCAGCGGCCGTCAGTTCTACGACAGATGTGGCCAGCCCATTGCCACTTCAGCTTGCTAATCCTATGGGCTATGTCGATGACACGCGTTCTCGCTCGGATGACTTAATTACGAATCATATATTTATCATAATCATACATTTATTTCTTATTATTATTTGGTTATTATAATTGGTACTGATTTTCTTGAGTGTTAGTCGGTGTCGTCTTAAGAAATAAATGACCCACTTTTGAGTTAGCCTCCTCCAAGTATCATGTGACTTGGACCGCATAATACATATCGCGCCTTCAGCGACGCGAGCAGTTTGCGGTGGGGAAAGTCCTGGAAAATTCGAACAAACAGGCACCGAATATCTTCAAGGCGTATTTTGACCACGAATATGTATTTAAGAGGACTTTTCCCCAATACAGAACCCGAACCTTCTAATTTATTTATTTACTAGCTGCGCCCCGCGGTTTCACCCGCGCTTACTTATTGTCGTACCGCGGGTGACGTGAAGCTAGTCTAAGTTACTCCTTATATCATCAGCTACCTATCAGTGAAAGTCCCGTCAAAATCGGTCCAGCCGTTCCAGAGATTAGCCGGAACCAACAGACAGACAAACGGACAGACAGACAAAATTTTAAAAATATATGTAATTTGGGTCTATGTGCTGTGTATACATACTTACCCGTTTAGTAAAAAGCTGTTATTCTATTATTACAAAAAGCCACTTCAATTTTATTTATTTGTTTAAATTTAAATGCTTCATGCAACGAAGTACATAGGCGGACTTAATGCCATTAGGCATTATCTACCAGCCAACCTTTGGGTGATGCAGAGAGGTAGTAGACGGTAGATGCACACAATACAAGAGAAAGAGAAAGATATAAATTAATTTTATTACTATTTAATAGAGTCTAAGGGTTAGCGCCGACCTACGGAGTGGCGGCGAAGAGACTAATTCAGTAACAATTTAAATTCAACCTTAAACGCTTCAAAATACGACTGTATTTAGCTGTATTTATAATACGCTTGCCGCGGTTTATGTCGCTCGCCGTCATTGTATTTCGTTGTACCAAATGCAGTTGTATTCAGAGGGGTTTTAGGGTGAATTTAAATTGTTACTGAATTAGTCTCTTCGCCGCCACTCCGTAAGTCGGCGCTGACCCTAAGTTGAAAGTTTAGGTTATCATCATCATTTCAGCCCAAATAATGCTCGAAATAGGCCTCCCCCAAGGATTTCCACAAAGCCGCCCTCATTCATCGTTTTGCGGCAACAACCAGGTCATTGGTCAAAAACAAAACCCCTACAGCTACAACGAAAGGATTTAACGAATGTGTGATACCTAGTATTTACTACAATTCTGCTCATAAATGACCCACTACTAAGTCGGGCCTCCTCCAATTACATGGAGGGTAATTAGCCTACTGTGCCACGCTGGCCAGGCGGGGTATCGTTTCCTTCTCTTGCGGCTAGGTTATCGCCCTTGACATATCCTTTTTCGGCTCTTACGACACCCTCAGGATGGAATGGGGTGGTGACACTAATTATTCGAAATCCGTTACCACACGGATTTCTATGTATTCTATTTTACATCCTTCGCCATATGTGCTATAATGGTACAGATGTAAAGACTCAACAATTGCGCGACACAGGAATCGTACCCGGGGCTCGTGCTCTAAAGGCAGCACTTGCACTTCGATATTGGACTGTAATAGCATCTTAGGTTTCTACTTAAGCTATGTACTTCAAGGCAGCAGACAATGCGATTAATGTTAACAAGTTTCGAGTCTTAGCAGTTGTGAGCGTCGCATAACTTTAATTTAATAGTCGCCTTGCTCTTGGATAATTCTCTGCACAGTGTCGTCCAGCGGCGATTTTGAGGCGAACCACTTATGAACTACTATCGGCCCCGGCTGCACACTGGTATTTAACAAAAAATACTAAAATCTGTAATCATTATTTTAGCCAAAAGATGTCTACTGCTGGACATAGGCCTCCCTCAAGGATTTCATCAATGACCGGTCCTGAGCCGCCAACCTTAACCAGGTCGTCAGTCCACCGTGCTTCACACTGCGGTTTCCAGAACGCGGTCACCATTCGAGGAATTTTCTGCCCCATCGGGCATCAGTCCTGCGAGGTATGTGCCCTGTCTATTGCCACTTAAGTTTGGCAATCCTGTAGGCTTTGTCGGTAACTCTGGTTCTCCTGTGTATCTCCTCATTTCTGATTACATCTCGCAGGGCAACTCCGAGCACAGCCCTCTTGCCCTATGTACCTATAATCAAAGCAAATAAATAGATTCATTCATACATTTCTAGTATGAATGAATTTATTTATTTAGTAGTATTACGTATGGGAAAGAGAAGCGTGGGAATACCCCGGCTAGGTGGACGGATGACCTTGTTAAGGTCGCTGGGAGTCGGTGGATGCGGTCTGCACGAGATTGTACATTGTGGAGATCTATTGGGGAGGCATATGTTCAGCAGTGGATATCTGTGACTGATAGATGATCATCATCATCATAATTTCAGCCAAAAGACGTCCACTGCTGGACTTAGGCCTCCCCTAGGACTTCCACAAAGGCGGCCCAGGACCCCTGGGCCGCCCGCATCCTTCGTTTAGATAGATATTATTATTTGATTTAGTATTCTAATCCATTGATAGATGATACATAGACAGCTAGTAATACCACTATAAATCCTTTTGTTATGATTGTAGGAGTTTTATTACAACTTGTACATTCATGATTAAATATATTTTTATAGGTAGATTACGTGTGGTGACGGATTAAGAATACATGGTGTCACCACCACATTCTACCCTGAGGGTGTCGTAAAAATCGATAGAAGGAAATAACACGGCCAAAAATCTAGCCACAAGAGAAGTGAAGAAGAAGAAGTGAGAGTGAGAACTTGCTTCAAAAGTCAAAGTCAAATCATTTATTTTGCATAGGACACAATGGACACTTACAAATTGTCAACATATTAATAAAATTTATACAAAGCAAAGTAATATAGTCTACCACCAGTTCGGAACGCGACCACTGCTGAGAAGAACTGGCACGAAACGCAGAGGGCTTGTCATTCTTTTCTTGTTTATTACTTTGCGGTCCTATTTAGAATTTAATATTATATATTGCCCAACAAATTCCTTAAACAAACTGTTCTATTGGATCTGAAAAGCATCAACTGGAACGTGAATATTAAAACAATACAACTTTATTAAAATAAACTAAAACTTCCTTGGTCCAGTGAGCCGACCAACCGCACCTGTTCACAAGTATAACGCATGTGACAGCCATCGATCTCCTCAACCATATTAAAGGGAAGTAACCGACCCGTCACATGTCGCTACCGCTGCTCAGAGTATTTTAAAACCATGTGCCAACCCGTCATTAATGTAAGCCTGACTTAGCAGCGGGTCATGCATGAGCTGAGTAAGTAGTATTACTTACTTCTCAGCCCATAAATGACCCACTGCTGAGTCAGACCTCCCCCAACTACACGGAGGGTAATAAGTCTACTGTGCCACGCTGGCCAGATGGGTTTCCTTTCAAGTTTTCCTTCTCTTGCGGCTAGGTTTTCGACCTTTTGTCGGCTCTTACTACACCCTCAGAATGGAATGGGGTGGTGACATTATGTACTCTAAATCCATCACCACACGAACTTAGCAGTGGCTCAAATATGGGCTGAGTATTAGTAGTATTAGGTAGGTAAGTCTAAAATAAGGCTCTAGAAGGCCTCCGCATCGCTTGGCGCAGTGCCAGCCCTGATCTTGGGCCAATATCCTCGCGTTACCCGGAACCTGTGTCTTTGAAACGAAAACTATTGCTGGAATGAATTTTAATGCTGCGATGCTATTTATAAGTTGGCATCGTATTACTTTGGGATATTATGGAGGTCCGTGTGGCGGCTTTGGAATACACAATGTCACCAACCCACACTATCCTGAGGGTGTCATAAGAGGCGAGTAAAGGAACACAAGAGGCGCATTTCACAAATGTGTTTTATACCGGTCTTGTACCTAAAAATGGCGATCTAAAAAGAGCAACTACAGAGTTTCTTGCCGGCTTCTCTGTAGAGCTACATTCCGAAACGGTGGTGGATGGTAAATAATCAATTTTCAATTTTAATTGTTTTTTTTATTGTTTGATCATCTAGCCGCGAGAGGAGAATTTGATACAAGTCCTGTGCCGTCTCATCTTGCCAGCGTGACACAGTAGGCTAATTCCTCCCTCTGTAATTTTATGAGCCTCGCCTCAGAACCGGTATACCGGCTGAGAAGCAAAAGTAAGTCATAAGTTTGACTTGTTTATTTAGCGGTCTATTAGTATAGCGTTACTTCTTCTTCTTCGGTTATGGCGTTTAGTATAGCGTAACAATTTCTGACAAAAATAATCAAAATATATGGGTTGACACGACCTGTCATCGTCAATACCAAACATTCGTCTTTCTAGTCTACCAAAGCGTTCCGAAAGCCACTTGGTTACTGGGTCAAAACGGTAATTTTAAAAAAACAATCAAATGTATTTGTCTATGTATCGACAATTTTAGTAGAATACAAAATATTGAGTTACCTAGTATATTCCAACATAAATACTCAACGAGCGATGGAGAGAGCTATGCTTGAAATTACTCTGCGTTATAGAATCCGAAATGAGGGAATCCGTAGAAGAACCAAAGCGAACGACATAGCTAGAAAGATTGCACAGTTTATGTGGCAATGGGCAGGCCACGTAGCCTGAAGAACAGATGGCCGTTGGGGCATAAAAGTCTTGGAGTGGCGTCCACGTATGGAAAAGCGAAGCGTGGGAGACCCCCGACTAGGTGGACGTACGACCTTGTGATGGTCGCTGGGAGTCGGTGCATGTTACCGGACGACCTTGAGTCAGTCGCTGGGAGTCTTCATGTCTGTGAAGGTCGCTGAGAGTCTGCACGAGATGTGTGGAAATCTATGGGGGAGGCCTATATTCAACAGTAGACTTCTGTGGCTGATAGATAGTATAAGGGTCAGAATATAAAACTTCCCCACCACACGCTGGAAAAAAACGCGTGTTGTAAAAGTCAACAAAACCCAGCACGCTTGGTGGGACGATCGAATGGTCCGCCCGGCTAGCTACCACCCGCACATATTAGTCCGGCGCCAAGCAGTTTTACTGTGTTCCGCCGTGTGTATGTGAGAGCCAGTGCCCGACAGGGCATTTCCTTGAACGCCAGGGTCTAAGATGGTGTACGCCACCATCTTAGACCCTGGCGGTGCTTTCACGCAAGCCTAGGGTCAAAGGCATTCAAGCAATTGGTAAAAAAAAACATATATTCCAATGTGAATGTCACTCGTTGGTTCATAGATAGACATCGAGCACACGGGGTAATTAAATGGGTAAAACTTTAAACTGGTAGAAGTATAAGTTTGGGAGCGAGAACTCGGAAGTTTCTCACGTCTCTTGAATTATATAACGTATTAAGCTCCTGTTTCAGTCTAGAAATAGTTTTTTATTAACGGGACATGTTAGGGTAGCTAAGTTTGCCGTGTCTGTCCTTTGTTAGAGTTTCATACGGTAAGAAAATAGTGTTTTATTTTAAACGACTTGAAAAAGAGGAGGTGTAAATTTGTTCACGTTTCTTATCGCACAACTGATTCGTCATTTGTAAATCGATCCGAAATATTCTTTGTTTCAAACTCAAAAGGAACTTTATTTACGTAGGTTTTATCACAAAACTCTTATAAATCGTCATATTTATAATTACCATTATCATCTCATGGCACTTTACCCACACTAGGTGGTAGTCTCCACACACACCTAACAGTCGTCACTCACTGTTTTAGTCGATTGGTATTGCTTTCAGACAAGTGCTTTAAATTAATCGAAATTGATTTAGTAGTTTGACAGCAAACTTGGTATAAGTAATCAGGAAATATTATAAGGAAGCCAAAATTTGTATTTTTAATTTCCGACGTTCAGAACGTGTCGGATTTATAGTCATAGAGTCGAAATCAAAATAAAATAAAAATCTTTCAAATAGTCAACAAATATTACACAAAATTTAAAAGTAAAATACTAGTTAATAATTAATAATTAAGTTTTTACCACCGGTTCGGAATGCCATTCCACAGACAAGAGGGGTCAAATTTATGGGTCAACCCGTCTGGCCAGCGCTTGCTTTCACTAATCTGGCAGACTTGTTTGTACCACTATCATTGTAACACTTTTATTTAAAAGAGCAACGGAGTTTCATGCTCGCTCTTCTCTGTGGAATTTTCAAACCGCATTCAAAACCGGGGGTATAAATTAAATGATTAAGTGTTTTTTATTAATTTCTATATTTTTATTTTTTTTATATTTTTTTAATTTTTGTATTAAATAGCGTTAGCAAGAATTTTATTCGAATAAAAATCATTTTGATTTGATTTTGAAAAAGCTACTTATTCTAAGGAGACGAGTTTGTCTGTTGTTCTGTGTATGTATAATATGTATATATCACAGTATTTTCCAAAGTTATTAAAACCTTTTCTCCAGCAGCAGTAAATAAAAGTAGGTCTGCAAAGGGAACCTTGTTTTGATCTACGTACATTCATACAAATTCATCCATACAAACAAATCACTACGGAAAAAGGGTTTGCTGGCAAAATAACAATCCTTTTTCCATTCGCCTAATCGAGGTTTTATGGCCTCGGGATGAGTTTCGCCATTCCATTTTTATGTATCGCCGACAAGATTTTCTCGTAATAAACTTATTTGGGTTAGCTAAATGATATTTGGACAGAATGTACCTAAGAATAATAACTAAACACGTCCAAAGAAAAAAAAATTAAACGTACTTCAAAATGGGCCCTATCAAACTAAATGGACCATAACAACCTTGAGTTATTGTATATAATTGTTATACCAGTGATATTGGTGGAGACCAAGGCTCAAACCACGGGTTTTCAGTGATGAATCGTATCCATATGTACTGTCCTTGGTATCAGACCATGCTGTTAACTATATCGGTACAATGATTGTCGAAACATTATTCCACGTGGGGCCAACCTCCTCCAAAAGTACTTCCTCTACTTTCCATGATTAATCAATCAACTAATTTATTGTTATGCCAGAACTGCTTATAGCTGCCACAAGATGGCGTTATTTCATCAAAATCCAGACGGCCACCCCGGCACAGGGTTTCGTAACAAATTTTCCTTCTCCTGGTGCTAGGTTCTTGGCCTTGTAATTTCCTTTTGACGGATCTTACGAAACCCTAAATATGAAATGATTGAATAGAATATAAGTTTTATATTTTTATAGTGTTATAAACCAGTCTAAAAAAGATAATAAGTATTCCGCATTTATTCCACGTTATACTTCCAATTATAAAAAGAATAGTACAAACGAACCTTATTTCATGGTAGATATGATTGAAATAGGCATGATTCGAGGTTTTGTGCAATAGACGAGATCGTTTCGCAGTATCATGCGCTCAGGGCGGGTTCAGAGCACCACAAACAATCCTTTTTCAATTCACCTAATCGTAGGGATTCTACCAGTTTTATGAGAACCCCTCTGTTCTTTTAAAGCGACCTACTTCCCGGCTTGGGAGGCAATAGAATATGGTTGGATTTTGCTTGTATCGTTATTCGGCGAGGTAGATGAGGATTATAAATAAATGAACTGACGTTTGGCCATTTGCGACTATTGCGCGTTTGCTTTCACAAATCTTTCTGCCATGTACCTAAAAAGGGCGAACTTAAAAAGGAGTGCGTGCACATGTACCTACACATGTCAGAAGTGAACCTAAGCGCGTCCACGCAGAGAGAATAGAGCTAGACAGCTTGACAACTAATCTAATTTATACTCTAATTCCTACGTACACGTAGAGATCAATAGAGCGCCCTATTGCAGTTTTTTGGCCAATCGTAGGGTAGCTATAACATAGTGACATTTTGGCCTATACACTACTCCTACAGTAGATAGTCATAGAAAACAGTAAACGTCAGTTTAGTACGTCTAATTAAAAATACGACTATATCTTGACTGATCTACGACATGTAGATAATTCGAGAGCTCTTAGAGAGAGAGAGTGTATCTTTCTTTCTCCCTCTTGCGTTGGAATATTGGACGCTACTCCCACAGTCTCTTTCTACTCCCCCATCCCCAGGAGCGTTAAACGTTTAACGCAACCTTGTTGGAAGTCGCATTATAAGAAGTTTCACTTCAATAAAGCTACCGCAGAGTTTCTCGTCGGCTATTCTCTGTAGAGCTGTATTCAGAACCGGTAATAATGGTAAGTTTTTAATTTATTTTTGTTTTATTTGTTAAAAGATTTATTCTATACCAACTTGTGTAAATGGGTATAGATTTTGATGATGACCAAATTCCACATAGTAAGGCTATTTGAGAACTCATTTTGTTTCAAACTTACAAGTAATCTAAGTATGGTTCAAGTCTAAAAGGATTTCCATCGCTTATTTCTAGCTAAAAGCTAACCCACCTGCCGATAAGTGCTCATTGTTGAAGTAGTGCTGTACACAAAGCTAATCGATGACGAGCGATTTTATTATTCGAATGATTGAGCACTCGAATGAACTGAAAAGACTAAATTTTGTATCGGATACAAATAGTGTTGCCGATTCATTGTAACGCGAAATTGCTAAATGGGGTTTATGAAAATTCTGAACAAAAATTATGTACAGTGTTTGCTTTAAGGTTAGCGGGTCTTGCAGTCTTTTATTAGTATGTCCGTGTGGTGACGGATTTTGAATAAATAATGTCACCAACCCACACTATCCTGAGGGTAACGTAAGAGGCGAGTAAATAAACCCAAGATCACCTAGCTGCAAGAGAAGCAAAACTTGATACAAACCCAGTGCCAATCCGTCTTTCCAGCGTGCCACAGTAGGCTAACGACCCTCCCTGTGATGGGAGGAGGCACAACTCAGCAGTGGGATCTTTATAAGCTGAGTAGTAGTAGTAGAGCATCCACAGTAGTCTAGAAACCGACGGCTGATTTAACCAATAGCAGAAGAATATCCTTGTGGTGAATTTTGATTTAGAATCACCATCTGCTTCCATTCACCATCTCATCAGACTAGAGCTGAAGCATTTGAAAATGGTAAAAAGTGAAAAAATAAATAGCAGGATGATACTCATTGGAAACCACATAACCTGAAAATTTATGTGAAGAATTCAAATATCATCCGAGTTTTTGGTATTTTTTTAATCTTTTACCAAAAAAAAAAAATTGGTTTGTAAAATAAAACAAAAAGTATAAATAGAAAAGTTGTCGATTTTTTTTATTACCTGTAACTTTGCTATTAAACTTTTTTCTATAGGAATATTTTTGATCCGAACCGAATTCGATGAAATTTAAACAGTAGTCCCTGGGAAGAAGAAATAATTTCCAAAAAACGGTTAAAATATAAGAAAATTACCTCCTTCTTTTTAACTCGGTTAAAGTGTGTTCGCGTATATTTTGCACTGGACGACAAACGTTACACAGGCCAGTCAAGTTTCACATGTTGCTTTTTCCAAGTAGCCACTTAAGAGGTTGGTTTACTTACCGCGGTTAGCTCGCGGCTTTGTTCAAAGGGCTAAGGTATTGACTTTTTTTTTAAAGCCGAGTGAGCCAATTAGGTTCCCAAGGAAAATGGTATCGTTAATACTGAAAATTGCTATGGGTTATATGAGCTTGTAAAGGTTATACTAACATGGAGGTCGAAGATGACACGCCATGCTAGATGGAGCTACGATCTGCGACGGGCAGCCGGCAGCAACTGGATGCATAGAACCGAAGACCGGGTTCAGTGGCGAGCTATGGGGGAGGCCTACGTCCAGCAGTGGACTGAAATAGGCTGATGATGATGAAGATGCCATGCTCATGGAGACCCGGCCGTTGGGGACTAGCATATACCCCATGCGGCCCAGAGTGAAGTAAGATAGTAATTAGCTCCCCGACTCACCGACTAAAACTTGCGGCCTTCACTGTCTGATGTAGGGTCACGATCCAGGGTTTGGGACCCCCAATGGGTGAACATTCTCCGCAACCTTGAGGGGCAAAAGAGAATTCAAATGGTTGTTTTTTTTCCCGCTTCTTAGTTAATTCTTTTTTTTTATTTGTTCACTAGCTGTGCCCTGCACGCTTTACTACACCACTAACAAAATTTGAAGACATTACACAAATATTCATATTTTTCATTGCGGTCCTATTTTATAATATACTAGCTGTACCCGCGACTTCGTCCGCGTGGAATTTAAAAAAAGTTAATTAGTTCATTAATATTTTTTTTTGGTTTTTGCATTTATTTTAATTATCATTTATTTTCAGTTTTTGTTGGCTTATTTATCGAATCTTCTTTGATATTGAGATTGTGAATATCATCATAAATACTATGTATTAAAGTTTCAGTGTCCACCACAACCTAACAAAGACTGGTAGGAAGTTCTATATCATGATTACTATTGACTTCTAGGCACTTTCCCTCTCCAACATCAAGAAGAATTTTACTAAATTCTGAATCAGCTGAATGATGTGCTCTCATGTTTTGTTTTAAATTAAGTTTTTAACAATGCCTCCAAAGTACTAAACGTTTTAGCCGGAACAAACAGACAGACAGACAAAAATTAAAAAAAAAATATTTTGGTCTATTTGCTGTTTAAACATACTTACGCATTTAGTAAAAAGTTGTTATTTTATTATTACAATCAGACACTCCAATTTTATTTATTTGTATAGAAGATGTATAGACTAAATAAAAGTAGCCTAAGTTACTCCTTATATCATCAGCTACCTATCGGTGAAAGTCCCGTCAAAATCGGTCCAGCTGTTCCAGAGATTAGCCGGAACAAACAGACAGACAGACAGACGGACAGACAGACAAAAATTTAAAAATATTTTATTTTGGTCTATGTGCTGTGTATACAGACTTACGCATTTAGTAAAAAGTTGTTATTTTATTATTACAAACAGACTCTCCAATTTTATTAATTTGTATGTATAGAAGATGTATAGACTAAATAAAAGTAGCCTAAGTTACTCCTTATATCATCAGCTACCTATCGGTGAAAGTCCCGTCAAAATCGGTCCAGCTGTTCCAGAGATTAGCCGGAACAAACAGACAGACAGACAGACGGACAGACAGACAAAAATTTAAAAATATTTTATTTTGGTCTATGTGCTGTGTATACAGACTTACGCATTTAGTAAAAAGTTGTTATTTTATTATTACAAACAGACACTCCAATTTTATTAATTTGTATGTATAGAAGATGTATAGACTAAATAAAAGTAGCCTAAGTTACTCCTTATATCATCAGCTACCTATCGGTGAAAGTCCCGTCAAAATCGGTCCAGCTGTTCCAGAGATTAGCCGGAACAAACAGACAGACAGACAGACGGACAGACAGACAAAAATTTAAAAATATTTTATTTTGGTCTATGTGCTGTGTATACAGACTTACGCATTTAGTAAAAAGTTGTTATTTTATTATTACAAACAGACACTCCAATTTTATTAATTTGTATGTATAGAAGATGTATAGACTAAATAAAAGTAGCCTAAGTTACTCCTTATATCATCAGCTACCTATCGGTGAAAGTCCCGTCAAAATCGGTCCAGCTGTTCCAGAGATTAGCCGGAACAAACAGACAGACAGACAGACGGACAGACAGACAAAAATTAAAAAAAATGTTATTTTGGTCTATGTGCTGTGTATACAGACTTACGCATTTAGTAAAAAGTTGTTATTTTATTATTACAAACAGACACTCCAATTTTATTTATTTGTATGTATGTATGTATGTATGTATAGAAGATGTTTAGACTAAATAAAGTAGCCTAAGTTACTCCTTATATCATCAGCTACCGATCAGTGAAAGTCCCGTCAAAATCGGTCCAGCCGTTCCAGAGATTAGCCGGAACAAACAGACAGACAGACGGACAGACAGACAAAAATTAAAAAAAATGTTATTTTAGTCTATGTGCTGTGTATACAGACTTACGCATTTAGTAAAAAGTTGTTATTTTATTATTACAAACAGACTCTCCAATTTTATTTATTTGTATAGATGTATAGATGTGCTGTGTATACAGACTTACGCATTTATTTATTTGTATAGATGTATAGACTAAATAAAAGTAGCCTAAGTTACTCCTTATATCATCAGCTACCTATCGGTGAAAGTCCCGTCAAAATCGGTCCAGCTGTTCCAGAGATTAGCCGGAACAAACAGACAGACAGACAGACGGACAGACAGACAAAAATTAAAAAAAATGTTATTTTGGTCTATGTGCTGTGTATACAGACTTACGCATTTAGTAAAAAGTTGTTATTTTATTATTACAAACAGACACTCCAATTTTATTTATTTGTATGTATAGATGTGCTGTGTACACAGACTTACGCATTTATTTATTTGTATAGATGTATAGACTAAATAAAAGTAGCCTAAGTTACTCCTTATATCATCAGCTACCTATCGGTGAAAGTCCCGTCAAAATCGGTCCAGTCGTTCCAGAGATTAGCCGGAACAAACAAAAAGACAGACAGACAGACAGACGGACAGACAGACAAAAATTAAAAAAAATGTTATTTTGGTCTATGTGCTGTGTATACAGGCTTACGCATTTAGTAAAAAGTTGTTATTTTATTATTACAAACAGACACTCCAATTTTATTTATTTGTATAGATGTATAGATGTGCTGTGTATAGAGACTTACGCATTTATTTATTTGTATAGATGTATAGACTAAATAAAAGTAGCCTAAGTTACTCCTTATATCATCAGCTACCTATCAGTGAAAGTCCCGTCAAAATCGGTCCAGCCGTTCCAGAGATTAGCCGGAACAAACAGACAGACAGACAGACAGACAAAAATTAAAACAATGTTATTTTGGTCTATGTGCTGTGTATACAGACTTACGCATTTAGTAAAAAGTTGTTATTTTATTATTACAAACAGACACTCCAATTTTATTTATTTGTATATTTTATAATATATATCTACAATAACTTAGCTATAGAATATTGACACTGAACAGCCTAGTCCCAAGCGGCAGAGTCGTTCACATAATCGGCAATGCAATGTAAAGTTAAAATTTGACCGTCTTTTTAAAGGCATTGCGAGGCAATTCTCTAAACTGCATGGGCAGTGTGTTGTAAAAACTTATGTACATAGACCCATGAAAGAGTTACTTAATCTGTGGAGACGAGTACAATGGACAGCAAGATTATTCTTGTTTCGTGTATTCATATTGCGTATATCACAGTTTTATCCAAACTTTTAAATATTTTTGTGTACCCATGGACGTATAAAAAAAGGCGGACGGAACTCTGGCTAAGATAAAAGTGAGACGCCAAAATGGCGGCAGCTCTGTATGTGTGAGTTTATTTTGGGGTTACCAAGATACACAAAATTTTGCAATAAAAACATGGTTAAAATATAAAAAAAAATTGCTCGAAATTGTTATGTTTAACTTTAACATCCTAAATGCTGAGTATTTTTTTTTTATAATAATGTCTTTTACTTTGAGAGTTTTTTGAAATTTCCTCTAATTTCGCCTAACTATAATTATAATTTATGGCGCACCTCTTGAGAAGCACTGGTATTAAATGGTACAGTAACAGTTTATTCCTCTGCCACGTGTCTTGACTCAAACAAATATTAAAACAAAATAAAGCACTGGGGATTAAAATAATGTATGAATATTTTTACGATTCGACGACACGGTTGGCGCAGCATGTCGCGGGTTAGATCCCCACACGGAAGAAATATTTGTACGACCTACAAGTATTTGTCCCGGGTCTGTGTGTTTACTATCTATAATATGTATATTTACAAAAAAAAATGTATTTAGGTAGTTTATCATCCATCTCGTTACCATAAAACAAGCATTAAATTGCTTAGCTTGGGACGAGATGGCGTTGTGTGAAATGTCCAAGGATATTTATTATTATTATGTACCGACACAATAGCTACAATGTACATTTAAATTTAAAAAAAATAAGCGGCATATTCAGTTTTTTTTTTGTATTATCCATGTCTTGGTAGATTGCTAATTTACCTTTTAAGGTACTGCATAAGTAACAACACGCCGGAGTCCTCCTTTAGTTGTTTATAAGTCATCCGCATCAAAATGTATACTGCAAATGACACTGTATTTGTTTGGAATCCAATCGTTTTCACCATTACAATTTCTACTAAGTAATTTTAATTCAATCATTTCTCCATACTTAATTTTCCTTAGAAAATCTAGCAAAAGGAATATAAAATAAAATACCCAGTAGTAACTATTAAATAATTAACCATAATAATATATAGATTTTTATAATAAACGAAAAATTGCCCACATTTCGGTTAATTTGCACACGTGAATATTGGCAACACCGAACATAAAATTAATTGTTTTGTTCTAGCAAATACAAATTGATTTTAATGTATATAATCTGGAAATAAGTGACTGAATTATTCATTTACGTATGAAACGTGATTCCTGGATTGTTTTTCTTTCGGTCACTACGGTTTTTACACCATTTTACCACGCAAGGCATGATTTATAGTTTTTATTTTTTCGCCGCATATTGCGTCTTTAAGTATCGATGTTCACGCGCGTAATGGCCGACTAATGTGTGAAAGTGTGCGTGCTGGCCTGTACATATAGCTGATCTGGCCGACTATGATGTCACAGTTTTTAATTAGCGAGACTGTCCGACTTTTTTTATACGTCCATGTGTGTACCTTCAAATTGCCAAGAATATAATTGAGATGGAACAGTTAGAATAGAATAGAATAGAAAAATGCTTTATTGTATAAACCAATTATGGCGTTCACAATCGTCATCGGATACATCACTTATAAAATACTACTACCAGGTCGGAACGCAGCACCAACCGAGAAGACCTGGCGGAAGAAACTCGGTGGGCTTGTCTCTTTTAAACGCCATATTACAATAACCGTTCTCTTATAACTAATTTCGTTTAGTTCCGAAAGGCGCTCAACTGAAATATGAAGTTTATAATAAAAAAAAAAAAAAAAATGAAATTATAAGTCTTGAATCCAGTGAGCCGACCAACCCCAAACAGCGGCACCTGTTCACAAGCGTAACGCATGTGGCAGCCATCGATCTCCTCAACCATATCAAAGGGAAGTGTTCGACCCGCCACATGTCGCGCCAATGTTCAAATATTTATTGTCTTTTCGGTTGTGAACAATGAGCAGAGAATCATCGAAATCCTGGACTAAGCCCTCTGCTCAAGCTAGATTATATTTATGTTAAGTTAAAGTACCGATAGTCCTTTCATTCGAATATACAACCGGCGTACAAATACGTCTGTTAAACTTGAGAATGAATATTTGCGCCAATACGATATTTTTCATGTTTTGATTGTGTTGTTTAAAGGTATAGATGGGCCGTGGCCTGATGACCTGGATAAGGTCGTCCGAACCTGATGGATGAGGGGGTGGAGATCCTCCTTCAGGTGTTTCTAATCCTTTGTGGTCTTTTGACTGATATGATGATGATGAATGGTATAGACATGGGGGATATTAAGACTTTTGCATTTATTTTCATTGCCTTAATCTTCCTGTCCTGATTTACCATTATTTACAAGGCGAATACGTATATAACTCTGTAATTAATTAACTGATTCGTATTTATTTAATTATTTATTGTCTGATTTATTTATTAATTTTATCCAAGACAATCGTTATTGAAATCGGTTCAGTTTGTCACAAAACTTGATGTAAGTAATCAACAAAGATTATTAACTAGGCAAGATTAGTATTATTTTGATAATTTCGATACGTTTGTTCGCCGATGTAAGTGCGGACGAAAAGAAATGACAAGGCCTATAACCTATGCGCAAGAAAAGGAAAACTTGATACGAAACCCTGTGCACATCCCTTCATGTAACTGGAGGAGGTTCGACTTAGTGGCAGCATATTTATTTGCTTACAAAAACACTTCAAAGCCGACTTCAAAATAGGTACTAAGAAATAAAAAAACCATTTTAAGTCTCTATGAGCCCCCAAGGATCATGCTCGTAAAAGAAGCGTAATCCGTGGTCCTGGAGCCGGAAGTTACACACAGACATTAGCATAAAAACTGACAGCTGGTCAAACCATCCCATTTTTTTTAAATGACGATATGACTTGTTTCGCTGGGTTTACAAACATGTAGTTCACGAACACAAACACCACCCATACTCAAACCAAGTGCCTCTGGTTGGCTCTGCTGCTCTGGAAATCTGGTTAGACCCATGAAATTGGGCAAAAAGGCGACTAAGAACCGATAACTATCTTTAGTTTTACCAAGTCAATGTAAGTAAGTACTAAAATAAAACCTGTTTGGTCGAGTGGGTATGTTTATGTCTTTTTACGGCCCCGTTCGGAAATGAATTTTGTTTACGAAAAATGAAATATTCGATGTTTTCGATAAACATGGTTCTGGCGAAGTTTGCCGTTAGTTGTGAACGTGTTTTTAAACGCAATTCGTTTTATTCGCATGAGACAGCCAAGGCAGCCACAAGAGACCAAACTAAGAAAATCTTGAAACAAACCCGTCTGGCTACCGTAGAACAGTAGGCCAATTACTCTCTATGTAATGGGAGGAGTTCCGACTCAGCAGTGGGTCATTTATGGGCTGTAGTAGGTATAGTATTGACAGGGCTGACCCTTGGGGCTAATTCTATTTTTAACCCCCGACACAAAAAGAGGGGTCTGTCTGTCTGTGGCTCCATAGCTCGCGAATGGATGAAGCGATTTCAATACAGTTATTTTTGTATGATGAAAATCGGTTGAGTCGTTTATAAGTTAGGGGGGGTGACAGAATGTCTGCAAATATAATCGAGTGGGGTCTCAAATGAAAGGGCATCATGTGCATATTACAAAATAATATGTTCCATGAAAATCAGTTGAGCCCTGAAAAAAACTCTGGGGGTAAAATGGGGGGAAAATACCCAATATCTGCAAATATATGTGGTGGGGAGAAAAAAGGATGCGACAAGAATCTATGTATTAACAACCTAACAACATCTACATCATAATAAGCGTGTACTTATAAAAAGCAGAAAATAAAAATAAATTTTGGGGTTTATTTAAATTTTTAATTTAATTTTTATTAATTTAGCATTCCGTGCCGTTTTGCAATCAGATCAGAACAATTTAAACAAGATTTGCTAAGTAAACCCCTGTACGTGCGCAGCGTACAAATAAGGCAACTTTTAATTAAATACATGGAACTCCTAACCGGCATAAATACACTATCTGTACAAATGAATTAATTTGGCTAAAACCTTTATGAATACATGCCTACGATAGGCCTAACATATGCAATATTCATACACTGCGTTTCGTCACCCACACTGTAGACCGACGACCTGGTTAAGGTCGCTTGAGACCGATGTTCTTGAAAGTGAGGACTTTTGGCTGAAATGACGATAATGAGGAGATGCACCTGAATATACAGGGTAAATAAATAAATAAATATCCTTGGACATTTCACACAACGCCATCTCGTCCCAAGCTGAGCAACTTAATGCTTGTGTTATGGTAACGAGATGGATGATAAACTACTTATATACATTTTTTTTGTAAATACATACATATTATAGATAGAAATGACACCCAGACTCCGAGCCAGTGCCTCTGGTTTAGACAAAGACACTTGCCCGACCCCGGAATCGAACCCGGGACCCGTTGATCCAAAGGCGGCATATCTAACCACTAGACCAACGAGGCAGTCACAAAAATCCTATTGGCGCCCGTAGTGATGTTGGAGCAGTTCTGACGTAGCAACAGATACTACTACTCAGCCCGTATGTTACCCACTGCTAAGTCGGGTCTCCTCCAATTACAAAGAGAGTAGTTAGCCTGCTGTGCTACTCTGGCCAGGCGGGTTGGCACAGGGTTTCGTATGACCACGGTAGCAACGTACGCGGTACCCGTGGTCCGCGCGTGGGGGCGGGTGTCGGCGCACGGCGGGTTATTTTAGTGGGTGAGGGCCCCACACTACCCCGTAGTCTCCCCGGACGCGGGATGTGCGGTCAGGCATTTTTTCCCGCCAAACCAAAAAAAAAAATGGTTTCTTTATTTTACAACCGCTGTGCAAATCAACTTGGCATAAGAGGTTAATTTCCCCTAAATCTGGTGGGGGCTCGACTCAGGAGTGGGAAATTTATGCAGGTTCACGGGGTTTCTTATCAATTTTTATTTGTCTTTGTACTAGAAGTACGACACTCACATGGAATGGGCTGGTGTCACTATATATTTAAATCTAACACAACAGGGACTTTTGTGAATACAATACAAAAAACAACAAATAAGGAAACAACCTACCATAATCTAGCTAAAAGAAGACGATTGACGCAATTTGTATGCCTTCAGGCAGTTGCCTGAGTAAAGGAAGGAACAAAAATTACATTCACATTACGATCGATGGCACTTCGGGTAAAGACACTTTACTACTATAATGATTTCTTAGGATTTTGCGTTTAAACACCGTGACCGCTGCAAATCATTCGAAACGTCGGGAATTATATAATGTAATATGTACATTATAAGATTATAATACATTATTATTAGAAAGAGTAGAAGAAAGGAGAAGCCTGTTGACCTGCATAGACAACAGAAGAGGAAAGATGATTGGGCATTTGATACGACACGACACGACACACTTATGACAACTATCATAGAAGGGAAGGTAGAAGGGAAGAGAGGACGAGGAAGACCTGGGAGAAGCTTTTTCGATCAAATTAAGGAAAAAGTGAATGTCGGTTCGTATCAAATGGTCAAGGAGCTAGCAGAAGATCGAGATGCTTGGAAGAAACTCCACCGACAAGAGCATCGCTCTTAAATTTAAGAAGAAGAATATATACACGCTATAAATCCGTTAAAAGTGTTTAATCTCAACTTACTTACTACTAGCCGATAAATGACCCACAGCTGAGTCTGGCCTGGGAGGAGGCCAGACTCAGCTGACTCACATAGAGACTGGCTACCTACTGTGCTACGGAGGCCAGGCGGGTTGGCCTAGGGTTTTGTTTCAAGTTTTCCTTCTCTTGCGGCTAGGTTTTCGGCCATTCCATTCCCTTTCGTCGGCTCTTAAGAAACGCTCAGGAAGGAATAGGCTGATGGCACTATGTATTTATTTTAAACTAGCGACCCGCCCCGGCTTCGCACGGGTGTAATTATGCATGTATTGTACATAAAAACCTTCCTCTTTAATCACTCTATCTATTAAAGAACCCGCTTCAAAATCCGTTGCGTAGTTTTAAAGATTTAAGCATACATAGGGACGGACAGATGAAAGCGACTTTTTTTATACTATGTAGTGATGATAGTGATCAGTCACCACATGGACGAGAGGGATACCTTTCCCTCGAACGCCCTGTCTGAGCCGCTTTAGTATCTGTATTTCCAGTGGGGAAAACTCATCTGACAGTTATCCTTGGCCGAAAGATATTGAAGGTAGTTTTAAGCATGATCACTATCACTACATAGTATAAAACAAAGTCGCATTCTTCTGTCCGTCCCTATGTATGCATAAATCTTTAAAACTACGCAACGGATTTTGAAGCGGTTTTTTTAATAGATAGAGTGATTCAAGGGGACGGTTTACATGTATAACCCACCCCAGCTTTGCACGAGCGAAGCCGGGGCGGGCCACTAGTAATTTATAAGAGTAGAGATGAAATATACATAAATAAAGTACTTTTTGAGTTTATGTTGAGCCAGTATGAAAGATACGACTGCCTGCCTCACAAATACTTGATCGGTAACCTGCAGCGAAACGAAACAGGTGCATAAACCCTTTCTGTTCCCCCTCAGAGTAAACAAACAAACGCTGACATACGAGTATATCTCGACATCACCTATCCTAGCTTGTAAGCGAAAAAAGGGAGGCATATTATCTGTGGAGCTACAATCCTCTAGCGTGAGCATTACGGACTCCGTCAGAGGGCGCTCGGGTGCCCTTCTGTGTTTATCCGTGAACAAGTAACAACTGCCGATATTACTTCAATTTCTTCCAGCGCTCTTATCTTGCGGTACTTGATGTGACATACGAGCGATAAGGTTGGATAGCGGAGCTTATGATGCATATTCGTATATGATGTATATTCGTGGATAGGTTACGAGATGGGGGTTCTAGACTAGCAGCCTTTTTTGCGGAGTCAAATCTTTGATGGGGAGGGCTATAATAGGGCGTGCAGCGAGAGGCTTCTCCCTTACCCACTAAACATCCCCCGGTTGGTCCTGGTTATATCTCTACGGGGTCAGCGTGCGCTAGGGCGAGGGGACTTGTCCTTTTTTTTGGCGGTTCTATTTCTTATATTTACAATGTTCCAGGGCAGCCCGCGAAATTCAAATTTTCGTACGTTTTTTGCAATTTGCAGGTCAGTGCTAGGTTGTTGACTTTGAGCTTGAAAAAGTTTTTCTTGCACCTTTATGAGCTTGGAGGGTTGTATTGATGATTTTGGTGATTATAATTCTATAACTACATACGTCTTACAGCCGCGAATAACATTTTAATCAACATACAACCTAGCACTGACCTGCAAATTACAAAAAACATAAGAAAATTTCAATTTCGCGGGCTACCCTGGAACATTCACCTTAACAGACGTCGGCAATGCACTAATTAGAATTTTTGTAAAGTTTTGTCTTGACTGTCTTTTTAAAGGCATCGTATGGCAATTCTCTAAGTTGCATGTGCAGTTTGTTGTAAAAGCGTATATACATTGACCATGAAAGAGTTACTTGTTCTGTGGAGACGAGTACATTAGACAGCAAGAATATAGTCCGTGTTTATATTATGGATATCAAAGCCAATACTATAATACTTTTGTGTACATTGATAAATTGATTCTACAGACTGGTTGTGCGCGGTAAAAAGACTCCCAGGCAGACTGTTGCGGACGACCAATAATCCTGGTATAGGAGCAAGTTCTGGCGATGTGGTAATAAATTTAATTTTTACTTCCGAACAAGTTTATGATCCTTCGAGACGGTGTGTCCCCAGGGCAATCTCTTGAAGGGCTGCGATACGCGGGCTTGCCCAGGGGATTGTCTGAAGCACTGATATACATAACTCTCTGGCTTTGCTTGTTGCCCAACGAATTAGCTTCCAGACGCTATCTACTGTAGGCTTCTTAGTTGTATTGTCTGGAAGTTTACGAGGCTACGAAGGATTCCTTGTTTTATTTTGCAGCCGTTCGATGCCGCAAAGAGATGTGTTTGTTTTCAAGACCGACTTACTTTTTTTTTAGAGTGTATTTTGTGTAGTTTTAGGTATGGGGCCAGGCTTTTCCTAATAAAGGTTTGGCAATGTGAATAAGGTTACATAGTTTCACTACCCCATTTCATCCTGAGGGTATGGTAAGGGATAAAAGAAAATGATAGGACCGATAACTTAGCCACACGACCAGGAAGACCCTTTTTTACCCTACATACCAAAACCCATTTTTTATTTTAACGTGCAGGAAACCTTTTGTTGGTGCCCAGCCCGTGGGACAGGGCTGGGGTATGTGGGAGTCCGTCGGTGCCATTGACCATAGAACCACGTTTTTTTTAAATCACCTGCATAACGTAATATGGTCTGTGGCTGGGAAAAATGGCGGGAAAGGTCGCCATTGTTTTACATCGCTTCGCACTTCATTTAATGCAGGAAAATTCGTTTTTCCTTTGAGGTTCAAATGATAAAAGTGTGAAGTGTAACCTGTAATTTACGAGTGCGATTCGGTCAACTGTTTCATAGAGGCATGTTGTATTTTTTTTTATTGCCTACGGTCTCATCTAGTTTAGCTTGATCTGCCCGCCTGTATTTCGTGTTCGTAATATATCTATTATACAAAATCGGATTTCATTGTTCTAGCTTCTAGTTCTTCTTAGATTTCCCAGCCCATAAATTAATATAAATATAATAATATATAAGGTATAAATATATTCTTGCAATAGGACCTTCAAAACAAAATTTGGTTTTGCGAGACATGCTCGCGCTCATGCAAGAGCCCAGGCGAAGACGAGCTAAGGGTGTCGCCGTCGACGGATACGTCTGGCAGGACATCATCAATATGAACTATGAAATTTTCCACATTTATAGGAGGACTGCAGAATGATATATATTTTTTTAATTATACGTACTCGTATATTTTGCTTATTGTTAAAGTCTGTGGTCATATTGAGAATAAAACTATATTTAAAGAACTATATTTAAATTAATTATGGGGGAATTTCGACCGTTGGGCGACCACTACTAGAAATAATTACGAAGGCAGACATTATCTTTCCAAAAATGTAAAAAAATGAAAATGTTTCTTTAAGTTAAATGATATATAACGAAATCTGAAACAATTTTTTCTACAAATGATATTTACATTGAATTCAGTAACTGATCTCGCTTTAGTAAAAACTAAATGTGGAATAAAGAAGATGTTAAATGTTTTTATCATTGTTTAGAAATTTCAGAATATTGTTTATAAAGATCAAACGGATTTTTTAAGCAGAACTCTGAATAGGACAACCTTTGATATCAACAAGATGTTTGTAAATTTGACATTATAAATGAAAATAATAAAATAAAAAGAATGTGTGTATTTATACAAACATAGAATGAATAGGTTTAGAAGCTGAGTCCCTTTCGTTGAGTGAAGCCATTTTAAGTAAGCTTAAAGTCTTACTTGGAAACCCCGTTCTGTTACTTCAAATGGTAATAAAGATTTGATTTTTCTTTCTTTCTTAAATTTTTACAAATATTATAAATATAATACTTATTTATACAATTTGGTAAAAATTTACCAATTTCATTGAGTTCGGTCTAACTTGATTTTGATAACTACCAGTATTTACATGGATCAATTGCCATCTCCCCTCCACGGTCTATCTAGTGGGGCCACCGGTAATTATATTAAAATATGTCAAGACCAGCTGTCAGGTTACACACTACTGTCTATCTATCTATCTATCAGCCACAGAAGTCCACTGCTGAACATAGACCTCGCCCATACATTTCCACAATGCACAATCTCGTGCAGACCGCATCCACCGACTCCCAGCGACCTTCACAAGGTCGTCCGGCCACCTAGTCGGGGGTCTTCCCACGCTTCTCTTTTGTTGTTGGTGGTAGACAACACGCCTCCGGGGATTCTTAGCACCCCATGCTCCAACGCTTGCCTGACCGCTACCGTAATCGGGGGCGTTGGAGCTACTGGAGACTGGGGGCCGTTTTTTGGTTGTCGCTTCCATGGAGGGGATTTTCCCTAATCGCCACGCTGGGCAGGCGGGTTGGCGATCGCACTAATAAGATGTGATTTTGTATCAGAGCGTTGCTGCTGCCCAACGTCTGTTATCCCTTAGTCACCTTCTACGACACCCACGGGAAGATATGGGGTGGTGATATTCTTACTCCGTCACCACACGGACTACGTGTAACGACTGCTATAGATGGCAGAATAGCAGCTGTGATTAACAGCTTTACGTGTCCTCCGAAATGACCCCTGGTCCCCCAACGCGAAGTATTTATTTTTATTTTTTACTTTTTAAAGGTTATTGTGTCGGGGGTTTATTTAAATTTTTAATTTAATTTTTATTTTATACTTTTTATAGGTACATACTTATTATAATGTAGATTTTGTTAAATTGCACGTGATGCGCTTTCATTTGAGACCCCACTCGATTATATTTGCAGACATTCGGTTATTCTTCCCCACTTTCACCCCTCATAACTTTTAAACGGCTCACCCGATTTTCATCAAACATGTCTAAGAACACTCGCCCGTAACTCACCTTTCATACAAAAAAAAACTTTATTGAAATCGCTTCATCCGTTCGCGAGCTACGGTGCCACAGACAGACAGACAGACAGACAGACCGACAGACATACAGACAGACACGTGAAACTTATAACACCCCTCTTTTTGCGTCGGGGGTTAATAAATAAAATGGGGTAGAGACACTATGTATTTTAAATCCTTCAATAACAGGGTAAAGCATTCACTCTAACATTGCGTGGGTAGTCTCACTTATCTACATGTTTGTAAACAGCGCGATCACAGGAGTAGATAAAGGGGGACAGAGATAAAGATTCTTAGAACAGCGCCATGGTAAACACACCACTACAAGTATGATGCGCGTGTGTGCGGGAGCACTGGCGGCTCGTCACGTACGGAACGAAACTGGTTTATACTGGTTCGGCCAGTGCTTTAACAAAGGGCTACCTCACCGCTCGCTGTGAGTCGCGTCGTGCGTGTTTGTTTAAATTTGAATAAATTAGAAAGAGTGTAAATATGGTTTATTGTGCTGTGTGCATGAACAGCAATCGAAAAAATAAAAACATATCTTTTTTTAATGATCCCAAAGACCAAAGAAGACTTTTTGAAATTATGTGATAAGTTTATGACTAAAAGTATGTCTCAAATTATTAAATGACAAATAGATGTAAAAAAACTTTTGTCTATTTATTTTAATCCTCCTGTGCCAACCCTGTAAGAATAGGTAACAACTTTGCTCACTCTTTAGAAGGTTTCTCTCTGCTATACTCTGTGGCGCGATACTGGTTATACGGTCCCAATGTGGGCTACTTTTTCCCACCACTTAGGCAATAAGAATGTCTATGTGGTAAAGGACTCAGAATAAATACTGTCATCATCCCGTTTCTTCCTGGGGGTGTCGGCAGAGCCGAAGACAAAAATCGAGCCGCAAGAGAAGGAAAAATTCATACGAAACTCTGTGCCAACCATTCTGGCCAACGTGGAACAGTTGGCGAATTTCCTCCCATATAACTAGAGTAGGCCTGACTTAGTGGCCTGCTAAGATCTTTTTATATTAAAAAATAACGAAATCCCTGCAGTATTACCAGATTACAGACATATAATTAACGAAAACAATTCACACTTGGACTCGGAGCAAGGGCCTCTGGTGTACACAAAGACACTTGCCAACCCCGGAATCGAACCGCGATCCATAGGCGTTACAACCAATCTTTAGAGCAAGAAGGCATGATGATGATCCTCAAATATTTCGTGTATAATGTACTGAACCAAATCATCTCACATCAACACAACCCCTTGTGCTCCCCCCTCTAAGCTCACTCCCCCGCAGACGTCTTATCTGTTTCCTTTACAAATAAAATAGGTCGCAATACGGACCACTCCACTCAAACAATAAGCTTTTCAATCCTTTTAGATACAATGTACAGAGAGGGAACGTTGATTTGTATTTGGGATTTTATAACAAAACTAGTGGCCCGTCCCGGCTTCGCACGGGTGCGATGTTACCCGCGGGCGATGCCGCGGGGCGAAGCTAGTAAAAAAAGTAGCCTAAGTTACCTACCAGTGAAAGTCCCGTCAAAATCGGTCCAGCCGTTCCAGAGATTAGCCGGAACAAACAGACAGATTTAATGAGGAAGAATAATAGTAAACTGTAAAATGGTGACATAGAGAACCATAAATCCGTCACCACTTACAACAACGAATACTACAGTGATCAATCTAAAACTTAACGGTTAGTGAAATTAAACTACAGCAGTTAAGTCTGCTTTATAAATGGCGTCTCGGTTAAATTTGGACGGTTAAAACAATGTTCACTAGTCCAATTTGCCGTGAGGATAATTTGTCAAAATTAACTGTATAATTTAACTCGTTTGGAGAGCGGAAATAATCCTGGTAATTATGCATAAGGTGCAAAGTTATTGCAACACTAGCAGCTACGCGCGGTTTCAGCTCATCTAGATAATTATTTGTCCACGTGGTGACGGACTTAGAATACATAGGGTCACCACTCCATTCCACCCTGGGGGTGTCGTAAAAGCCGACAAAAGGAAATGACAGGCCGATAACCTCGTCGCAAGAGAAGGAAATCTTGATAAGAAACTCTGTGCCAACCCGTCTGGCCCGCACAGTATGCTAATTGCCCTCCACGTAACTGGAGGAGGCCCTATTCCGCAGTGGGTCAACCTCTTTTTCTTCTCAGCCCATAAATTACCCACTGCTGAGTCTGGCCTCCCCCAACTACATACCCTCCAGTAGCCCATGCTTTAAGCATACCTCCGCCCCTCGGGGGTAGGGACAGCGGTTATGCGGGACTCCGGAAACTACTCGCACACCCTAAAGCCCTCGTTATACCCTCCACGTCCCGCTTGGGGCGCCACAGGTTTTCTTTTAGCTGTACAACATACGCAACATAGTAAACGCTGCCGTCAGGGTATAACGCAGATATTCAAAAAATGCGAAAAATAAATGAAGTAAATCTATACATCTATACATACATACATACTAGATACATACATACTACATACATACTTACATACATATACATACATACATACATACATATACGTACATACATACAAATAAATAAAATTGGAGTGTCTGTTTGTAATAATAAAATAACCACTTTTTACTAAATGCGTAAGTATGTATACACAGCACACAGACCAAAACAACATTTTTTCAAATTTTTGTCTGTCTGTCTGTCTATCTGTCTGTCTGTCTGTTTGTTCCGGCTAATCTCTGGAACGACTGGTCCGATTTTGACGGGACTTTCACTGATAGGTAGCTAATTATATATGGAGTAACTTAGGCTACTTTTTTTTGACTAGCTTCGCCCGGCTGCGTCACCCGCGGGTAACATCGCACCCGTGCGAAGCCGGGACGGGCCGCTAGTATTATTTATTAATAATAACTGTTTATTTCAGACATGCTCTGTGTCTAATGGCCAATATCTTAAAAAGGATAGCGCTTTATATTCTAAATACATCACCATACAGATTACTCTTCAGTTTTAAGTATTTTAATTAAAAGTCAAATATAATGGTTGGTAGTAAAAATAGTAAAATGTAGAAACGCTGCCGTTATACGACAAAGAAGGAAACTGTATCGTGAAACTCTAATTACGCGCCAGGCACTTTCGTCGCCATGGAGTTAGGCTTCAAAGCCTGTGGATGCGGTATCCTTCTTCCGCGCCTTTTTAACGACCTCATTGGGCTCGACCAATCTAACCAGATTTGGGTACCAAGAATTGGTTACATCTGTTCATAATAAAGAGCCCATAATAAAGATTTAACAGCAATTGCTAGCAATACTACTATGACTCGGTCCCTAAACGACCTACTGAGGCAGGCCTCCTCCAATTACATGGAGGGTAACTAGCATGGTGACATGACGTATTCTAAATCCGTCACTACATTGACATTTGCTGGCATAAAGCTACTAAATTCAAAAGTTCTTGCCCAGTTCTTGTATAACTAGCGTTATAGATTGCCAAAACTATCAAAATCGTCACTTGTTACAAATCACTTGAAATGAAAGAATGAGAGGGAGAAGTCGATCGGCATGCGGGCTGCCGGGCGTCCATGAATTCGCCAATAAGGTCCGTCAGAATACCAGCGCCAAGCCTCCTAGGCATGAAGCTGAGACGGGCCCATTTTATTGTGATACTTGCATGTTTCTTTCGGTATATTTATTGTTATGATTTTTACATGTAAGTTACACCCCTAAAGGGCAATCGAGAGCTCAGAGTTATAGCCCACAGGGCACTTAATGCAGGATTGACTCCCAATGGGGCAGGAAACTCCTCGAGTGGGGACAGCGTTCCGGAAAGCACCATGCTGGTAGGCGTTCTACACGTTGGACCAATGACCTGGTTAAGGCCGCCGAAAATTTGAAATCCTAGGCTCAAATGATGATGTAAGTTACACAAATAAATGATATTTATTTCGAATTCGCTCTCTCGCCAACATCCAGAAACCTAGGCATTTTATACGCTTTTTATTTTTTTATCTGTAGATAGATCCGCTTGACTACAATCTTTAGAGTAATTACCATATCCAAAGATTTAAACATCTATGCACTTACAAAGGAGCAAGAAAATTAACTTGCAACAAATTCATTCATTGGCACTGAACTGAGATGGTAGACCAAGTGTACTAGTTAGTTCCCATGCAAGAACTAATTGAATCAAATGATGGAAGTGATTTCAGTCACCAGAACTTCTTTTCTTTGTGTAAACCAGGGGCTTGAATTATTATTGTACGTGAATTTAATATTTGTAAACTGTTACCGCGACACAGGCTTTTTTTTAAGAAATAATAAAGATACCCAACATGGGTAGATAATCATCAATCATAGTCAATTTGAGCTACAAAATTGAAGCATATGATGGGAAAGTTTCATTGATAAATACGAGCCATTCAAACCAATCATTCATATTTAAAACTAAGAAAATGCGATGTTGTCATGTACATGTGAGCATGTTTTACATTAATAATCTTACATACAAATTAAAGACATGGTGGGCCCGTCCAGCATTCAGCAGAACCAGACGTTACTTAATCTACAGATGAATTACGTTACGCATATCCCGCTAAGCTACAGCTAAGGACTAAATGGCGGATATAAAAGATAGTCATGTATGATAGTCATTTATTTAAATAAAATAAAAAAAACTGTGTATCTTTTAAAGAATCTTAAACTATGCAAAGTGTTGTGCATGCAAAGCGTTGTGCATGCGCCCACGACAAATACTGAACAAAAATATATTGAATATTTGTGTAATGTCTTTCTTTCAAATTCACAACTTTTAAATCACGATTGCGTCAGTATTTGGTTGAGGCACAGCGAAAACCTGTTTTAAACTCGACATGTAATATTAACTATAATTTATCATAATTGGGATTCTAAAATTATTTTAATTGGCTTATGTGCCCTGTGACAATATTCAATTCAATACTATCCAATAATTAATTAATTATTTATTATTCACATTTTTATTCATTTCAGCCTTACTATTATTCACAATCATTATTTAGTTATGTTAATTAATTATCATTATAATACTCAATGACTTATATTTTAATAATGTCAATTCCTGTATACTCTCTGTAACATACAGATTTGTTTAATCTGTTTTTATCAAATCATTACACCTTCAATTGAGAAATGTTTTAATAATTTGTAACTTAAACTTCATAAACTCTGTTTAGCTTTATAATTTGTTTAGTTTCTGGTTTCCGGGCTGGAGCTGAAAATCAGTGCTGCAGAAACCTGCAGTGTATGCTGAGCTCCTGCCTTTTAGACACAATATTGTGACCTAAATTGTTTTTACTATCTGTATGTGTGTGTGTCTAATAAAAGTTTTTTCTTTCTTTCTTTCTCTTCTTTCTTTCAAATTTATTTTAGTAGCGTAGCAACGCGCGCGTACCCTGCGCGCGCTAGTAGCTAGCATTTTATATAAAGCGTGTATTTTTCATCCACGCAATGGCATTTTGGCTGCATATATATAGCCAATTTATTTAGTTTTTTTTAAAGATTTACGAATCCTTGGTTTGGTGTTCGTGAATTACGTGTGCAACCCCCATGACACAGGTGTCAGATAGTGCAGGTCACGTTTTACCTAGAAATTCCTTTCTTTATATACAACACCCCGTATACTATAACTAATTTTAGTTTTCTTGTTTCCAGCCTATAATAGATGGTAATATTTCGTATTACATCTAAAGTACTTACAGTTTCTGAAATACAAATGGAGTTAAAACATAAATTGCTCCAAATTAAGATTAAACTTGTAACCATTTCAAGTATTCTACTTATATTTTAGTTTTTCAAATAAGCTTTTTGAGTCGAGATATTTCTTTAAAGATTTCAATAAGCTTTTAGTGACTAAACACTGCTCAACCTTATCTGGATTTGCTCACGAGTCTGACAGTGAAAGCGAACGAGTTTTTAGACCTGTAGCGACCAACATGCTACATACTACAATTTACCCGAAAAATCTGAACTATCAACACCAAGAAATATCGTCTACAAATGTGAGAATTACCACCTACGCCGCGGTAGCGAAGTTTACAGAGCAATTCGCACGGTTACGAAATCCCCGACTACAGTTATCGGCCCGACATACCACCTCATCTGGCTGGATGATAATTTTCGCCTAAAGACCATTATCTATCTCAACCCCAAAATGAGATGAGAGAAGAGCGATGAAAAATTATCGCAAAATGTGTTGGTAAGCGCATAACTCAACAACGCCGGGACCAATTTGGCCAATTCTTTTGTTTAAATGTTCGTTGAAGTTCAAGGATGGTTTTTACGGCGAGAAAAAAAACGAATAATTGCCGTAAAACCCTAAAAACATTTTTTTTCTTTTTCCCATACACACGTTTTTTAACTAAAACCTAACTAAATCATATTATTTTAATATATACTAGCGGCCCGTCCCGGCTTCGCACGGGTGCGATATTACCCACGGTTATTGTAGTACCGCGGGTGACGCTGCGGGGTGAAGCTAGTAACATTATACAAACATTGATGTTACGGTACAAATGCCGCTCAGGTACTGAGCTCGGCTTACACTAAGACATTTACCTCGTAATCGAATGTTCTAAAGACAGAACGTGCGATTCTAATGCCCAATCTATATACCTGGCACCTAAGGAATAAGACCTGGCAAAGTTGCGGAGAGAAATTATTGAAGTTATTTTTTAAAATAACACGAAACCGCTGCACTATGTATATCACTATCACTACTCACTACTTAATATAAAACAAACTCGCTGTCGTCTGTCCGTCCCTATGTATGCTTAAATCTTTAAAACTACGGAACGGATCTTAAAGCGGTTTTTTTAAATAGATAGAGTGATTCAAGAGGAAGGTTTTTAGATATAATACATGCATAATATTGTAGAGAAACACAGATAAATTTAGAGGTTCATCATTGCACCCGTGCGAAGCCGTGGCGGGTCGCTAGTATCTATATAATTTGTATCGCGTGGGCTGTTTACCGACATCTAATACACTTAAACAAATAATATACAGATTCAGAGCAAGTGACTGTCTGTGGTCTACACAAAGACACTTGCCCGACCCCAGAATGGAACCCGTGAGCTAAAGGTCCAATTCCTAGACCAACAAGGCTTGATTGGGCGTGGGGTGACGGATTAAGAATACATAGTGTCGCCACCCCATTTTATCCTGAGGGTGTCGTAAGAGCCGACTAAAGGAAATGATAAGGCGGAAACCCAACTACAAGAGAAGGAAAACTTGAGACGAAACCCAATGCTAACCCGTCTGGCCAGCGTGGCACAGTAGGCTAATTACCCTCCATGTAGATGGAGGAGGTCCGACTCACCAGTGATTCTTAAATGGTTATTTTAGTTAGCAAAGAAATTTTTTTTTTTTTTAAACGGAACTTCTGCACTAGATATACCTGTATCGCGCCAGACTCAGAGCAAGTGCCTCTGGTTTACACAAAGACATTTGCGTGGCCCCGGAATCGGACCCCGTGATCCAATCAAAATCAAAACTCATTTAATCAAGTTGGCTCATTAGAGCTCTTTTGACTGGTCAAACAAAAAAATAAAATTTAAAATTTACCATTTGAAATTAATGATTTAACATCTACCACCGGTTCGGAATGCACCTCTACAGAGAAGAGCCGGCAAGAAACTCTGTAGTTGCTCTTTTTAGATCGCCATTTGGGTACAAGACTGGTTGACAGATTTGTGAGAGCAAACTCGCGCAATAGTTCCATAGGGCCAAACATCAGCCAGATCTAGTCGACAATAGTAACCTTGTAATGCCCAAGCGTCTGTGTGCTTTTACACACACAGACGCAGACACCGACGCACTTCATTTGACTGAGTGAATAGTTCTTCAGACTAACTCTTTCAAAATTATTATTGTAGTATATGGCAAATTTTGTCAACAGTTTCTTAAAATGGAATGTTATTAGAAATGTAATTGAACAACTGAAACCATATTTTATGAAAAGCGCCATCTGTGTTTAATTTCATTTCTAATACTCTTTAGTAAACAAATTTTCGTAGAATTCGACTTTGTGTCTCCAAAGCGACTAAACTTAAATTGCTTTTCGACGGAAGACGTAATTTCTAGTTCAAAATCATCTACTAGGCCTATACAAACAACTTTATTAAGTTCAAATAAGAATCAAGAATAAGACCACACGTTCGTCGGCAGTTACCGCCCATAAATGACCCACTACTGGGTCGGGCCTCCTCCAAATTCATGGAGGGAAATTAGCCTTCTGTGCCACGCTGGCAAGACGGGTTGGCACAGGGTTTGTATCAAGTTTTCCTTCTCTTGGGGCTAGGTGATCTGTCCCTTGCGTTCTTTTAGTCGCCTCTTACGACACCCTAAAGACGGTATGGGTTGGTGACATTGTGTATTCTAAATCCGTCACCACAAGGGTGGACCACACAAAACAAGTTAATCCTCAAAGGGAACCGTTTATCAGGGCGTACAGATTCCGAGGAACTTAACCTTCGAGTTTTTATCTCGGTATCTAGGTGACAAAGGACCAATAATTCGGCGGGTACCAGAAATCGGTAGTTCTGTCCAAAGTTGGTTCTGATAAAATTAAAGTCTTCAAAGGCGAAGTTTTGAAGATAAAGACCAAGTTGCTATCTAGTAGGGGCCGAAGAAGTCGTAAGTTTAGAAGTCCGGCTAGTCAAGACAGTTTAAAGCCTATGTATTAAATCTATTGTTTATACGAGTATGTATACGATTATTGTAACACAGCTATTAAAAATACCCACTGAGTTCCACCAGGTCTTCTCGGTGCCGTGTGGAAGTAGTTTTTTGCGTGTGGTGACGTATTTAGAATACATAAAGTCACCACCCCATTCCATCCTGTGGGTGTCGTAAGAGCCAACAAAAGCAAACGATAACGCCGAAAACCTAGTCGCAAGAGAAGGAAAACTTGATAGGAACCGTTTTTTTTACGTTTGAAATCCTCATGGATACCCGACCGTAAAACGCGACGCCGGTTATGTGGGACTCCGGGGCGCGGAAATATGGTAGTTGCGCCCCAAACTACCCATCAAAACCAACGGTGTCCCTCAACTTCCCGAAACAGGGCCATGGGCCACGCATTACAAGATCGTCCAACGACCTAGTCGGAGTCATCCCACGCTAATTTCCTTCCATGAATTTGGAGGAGGCCCGACTCGGTTATTGACGGTTATGCACTGCATTTTTCTGCCAATATTTATTTATTTATTTACTCTTTATGTACAAACACGGCGGACTTAATGCAAGGGCATTCCCTGCCAGTCAACCTTCGGGTTAAAAAGCGAGAGCATATGGGGTACAAAAAGGAATATATTGATTATATATATATAATCAATTAATACCTAGATACAAATAAAATGAATACATACTATAATATTAATACATATATAAACATTTACAATATACATAATATACAGGGTGTAAGTGACGGCGTCCCGAAAAATTAGTGAAATGGGCTTTCTATGGGCACTTATTATGATGCAAAATTCAGTTCAGCAAAAATATGAAGAATAAAAGATTTATCATTATTTAGTTAATTCGCGCTACGCAATGTACAGCAAACAATACAATTTATCGCTGCGCGGCACGCGGCGCGGGCGGCACCGCGCGATAGTGCCATTGTGCTTGCCGCCGTAACATCTGGTAGTGCGATTTTTCGTGTCTTAACTACATTGCGTTTTTTTGAAAAATTGTTTATTTTTTAGAATTTTATAAAAAAAGAAGTGCAGGTCGACAATAGTAACTACTTCATTACATTATATGGAAAAATAATGCCAAGAAAAATCGGAAAATTCATGAAAAAAAATCCGGAAAATTCGACCGCCATGGGCCTCAGTATCATGTACTGAATCACTGGTATCTTTTTTCGGGACGCCGTCACTTACACCCTGTATATAAAAATACAATCTAAGATACATATTTAATTACAATAATAACAAGACGAAGATTATTCATGTCTGAGGCAGTGTTAGCAAATAGTGTTGTTTAGTTTGGTCTGAGATTTTCTAATATCAAGAGGGAGCGCGTTCCAGAGCTTGATGGCCGTGACAGCGAAAGAATCAGAATTGTTCACGCGTTACGTATGTATAAACAAAACTGAAACATAGAGAGGGTTTCGAGTTGCATTTAAATGAAAATTGTATGTAACTAGCTTTCTAAGAGTCATTACTCTATGGTAGACATAAAACGGCATTTCGGGAGTTGAGTTTCGAGAATTTAAGTTTGCACTGCATACGGGCGCCATTAAGGTTAGGAATTTTGTTCTAGATAGATCTCTGTTGCGCTATAGCCCAACCTATAGATATAAAACGTAATCATCACAGAGGGAGGATGAATTCCTAGTTAACAGAAAGTTTCTTTTTGTTTTTAAACGAAACCCCTGCACTACTAGCCTGTATCAAGGGGATATAAAAAATATATAAATATCCTTGGACATTTCACACAACGCCATCTCGTCCCAAGCTAAGCAAATTAATGCTTGTGTTATGGTAACGAGATGGATGATAAACTACTTATATAGTTACATTTTTTTTTGTAAATACATACATATTATAGATAGAAATGACACCCAGACTCCGAGCCAGTGCCTCTGGTTTAGACAAAGACACTTGCCCGACCCGGGAATCGAACCCGGGACCCGTTGATCCAAAGGCAGCACATCTAACCACTAGACCAACGAGGCAGCCCAGATACTACTATTCAGCCGATAAATGACCCACTAATGAGTCGGCCTCCCTCCAGTTACATGGAGGGTAATTTTTTGGTACAAGGTTTTGTATCAAGTTATTCTTCTCTTGCAGCTTATCGGCCTTGTCATTTGTCGGCACTTACGACACCCTCAGAATGGAACTGGGTGGTGACACTATGTATTTAAATCACGAGCACAAATGACATCAGACTCGGAGCAAGTGCCTCTGACTTAGACATAGACACTTACTTGCCGAACCGGAATCGAAACAGGGCCTCGTTGATCTAAAGGCACACCTAACCCCTAGACCAATGAGGCAGTCAATCTAGCAGTTCAATGCTAGCAATGGCAAGTTTAGGGACTATAGATCGTTTCGTTGACTACTACTCAGCCAATACATGATCCATGTATTGGCTGAGTAGTAGTTGCTGAGTCGGGCCTCCTCCAATTACATGGAGGGTAGTTAGCCTTCTCTGCTACGCTGGCCAGACGGGTTGGCACAGGCTTTCGTATCATTCCTCTTTTGCGGCTAGGTTATCGACCTTGTCATTTCCTTTTGTCAGTTTTTACGATGCCCTCAGGGTGAAACGGGGTGGTGAGACTAAGTAATCTAAATTCGTCACCACACGGACAAACACGTTTCGTTAAGGCTGAACAGATCTTGGTATACCCTGTATATTTTTTTAGTTACTACAAATAGAGACGTCCTGCAGTAAAAAGTCATATTACATTATTAACGTAACTCAAAGTGACCTTAGAACAAGCAAAACATGAATAAGCCCCCTTGAGAGAGATAAATGCTCCTTTTGACAAACAATTGAGTACTCTGCAAGATAAGATTAAGGTTTTGTGCCCTCTCCGCGGTTTTGACAAACAGACAAAACATGCTTGGGATAACATTATTTAGGGAGATTTTCTGTAGGTCATCGTCACAGTAAATATTACAAGCAGTAATCTTGGTTAAGACTTAGAACACATAGTAGTATGTTGCGGGTGTGTGAATTAAAGGAATAAATCTAAGTAAATTCATTTCTAATCCAATTCAACATCTTAATCAAGAATTAGAAGAAATATAAATGAAGAATCTGAAAAAAGGATAAAAAGAAAAAAATATTAAGTTACGGCTGAAAAAACGAAATGACAAGGCCGAAATCATAACTGCCACAAAACTCGTCTGGCCAGCGTGGCACAGTAGGCTAATTACCCTCTAGGTAGTTAGAAGGTTAGAGGCCCAACCCGGCAGTGGGTAGCGGCAGTATCTATGGGCTCAGTAGATAAGTTAGCTCCCATGTTACTACGAGTACAACTCCCCTGCACTATGTAGACCATATTAAGACATAGCAGGCGTATTTTTTAAATTAAAAGATATTGGTTTAATTCGATTTGTTAGGTATTAAAATGAAGTTTTTAGACAAAAACGCGAGCAATTTGATTATAGAACAAATATAATGTTCTGCGTGGTGTAAGTTACAGCTATATTGTGATTGAATAATGCCGTGTTTGGGTACTGGTATCGTTGTGTTGACTGTGGCTCTAACACGAAATTATCGTGATTATGTATTTTTGTGGATTTTCTATAATTCTTGGATATACTTCATGATCATTATAATCGTATCAGTTATAAGAAGACCACTGCTGGGCATCGGCCTCCCCCAAGGATCTCAACTAAGGCTGGTGCTCGTGTTGAATATACCTTGTCATTTCCTCCTGTCATGTATCCTAAACCCCCATACATTGTTTTGCCAAATACTTAAACGCCTCGCAAGCCCCTTTTTTGGAATTTCGCTAAATCCGTAAAAAGAATATTCCTACCAAATTTTAAGTCTCTAGGTCCTATGGTTCCAGAGATATCGTGATGAGTCAATCTATCTATAGAACAGCTCCTTTAAACCTATTTATTATAGGATAGGATATTTGATAGGGATAGGAGATTTCCACGTATAAAGTTACTTAGCACGATATCTCTGGAACCATAAGACCTAGAGACTTGAAATTTGGTAAGAATATATTCTTTCGCCGAGTAGAGGTCAGCTAAGATTTTCCGAAATTCCACGAAAAAGGGGGTTGATGAAAACAATTGATTTTAGGTAGAGGCGTAGCAACGCGCGCAGGTTACAGCTCATCATCATAAAATATATATAAGATGCGCATAACCTTAAGCACATAAGATATCGACAGTCTATTGCCGGCAAACGTGATAGGTCTTATATATGTCAAGATAGGTGCACTTAACCTTATACTTACCTGAGGGCCTTCATCATCATCCTCTTCTAAATTGGACCTCCTCCAAGTTCATGGTGGGAAATTCGTCTACTGGGGCCACGCTGGCAATACGGGTTGGCAAATTGCTTGTATCAAAATTTCCCGCACGGTATATGGCAAGAGTACGAACTATGTGTAAGAGGTTTAAGTGGTAATTTCTACTTAACCATGCTACCAAAGGCCTGGTATTCTCATGGAGGGTAATTAGCCTACTGTGAGTTTGGGATAGGGTTTCGTATCAAGTTTTCTTTCACTTGCGGCTAGGTTTTCGGCCTAATCATTTAATTTCGTTGGCTCATAGGACATCCTAAGGACGAAACGGGGTAGCGACACTAGGTATTATAAATTTTTGCCGTGCCCACCGAGAGGTATGTATGGGATATTGCACGTGCCTCCATCAGGCGCCGGATAAAGTGGCGCCCGATAGAGGCCTCCTGGGTTCCCCACCGTTGCTAGTGACGGCAGTCCTGGCACAATGCCTGGTCACCCACCCCGTGCTGTGTGTCGAGACAATTTAAAGCTCCCGAGGCAACCCTGAGAACAGAGGACTCCCTGGAGCCAAAAATAACCACAATACTGTGTGCCGCTCTTTGTCTGGCCTTTCTCCCAGGGCCCACCCGGCACGGTATGGCCCCAAAAGATCTTAAAGGCACGCAAGCCCCACAAGGTGGCAGTACAGTCGACGGGGGACTGTAGTATCCCTTAGCATTTTATGGTGGAGGTAAACAGCAAGCGTTAATCGCTGCGTGCAGCGCAATAAGGGTTAAGCTAAAGCAATCTGTACTGAAAACAGATATTATCCAGAATAATGAACGAATGTATTTAAATTAATTTCAACATTTGTCACAGTAATTGTCGACGGCAAATTATTGAATGAATGGAAAGATAAAATCGCCGATACCACTTGACCATTCACGTTTTAAATAAAGATTCTTTGGTTATTATTGAAATGAATGATTCAATCGCTCAGTTGGATTTATATTTAGTAAATATCGTAACTGTGAAGCACCATGGTGTCGGATTTAGAATACACAATGTCACCAACCCATAGCATATTTAGGGTGTCGTAAGAGGCGACTAAAAGAACGCAAGAGGCAGATAACCTAGCCCCAAGAGAAGGAAAAAACAAACCCCGTGCCAACCCGTATTGCCAGCGTGGCACAGTAGGCTGGCTAATCTCCCTCCATGAATTTGGAGGAGGCCCGACTGTAGTGGGTCATTTATGGGCTGTAACGACGAACGACGAGGCACCATTCGAGTTGTATGATGCTTCATGAGAATTATTCCACATGCTTTAACAGTATATATGCACAATATATACAACTTAAACCTGCGTCAGTAATTAGGTCAGTGAACCAGTATGCTACTTTTAGTAACACCCAATAAATTTGAATGTGGTACTGCAAGAAATCCGCTACTTACTTTCTTTTTCGCATCGAAACCGGCCGTAATAACGTAAGATGACCATACTTTCCGATTTTCGGGACACTCCCGATTCCTGATGAAGTATAGTTTTTTTTCAATAAAACATAATCTCTACCCTATTTATATCCTGTATCGCTGGGGCACTTTACAAACATGTAATTTACGAACAAAAATGCCACCTAGACTCCGGTTACACAAAGACACTTGCCCGACCTTGGAATCAAACCTGTGATTCAAAGATCAACCCCTAGACCAACAAGGCATTTTCCTCTGAACAACGAGAATCACATATTTTAGACGGAAATAAATGTTTTCATTTATATATTTATGGGGTCTGGATCGCGG
Source organism: Clostera curtula (assembly GCA_905475355.2). Taxonomy (NCBI): domain Eukaryota; kingdom Metazoa; phylum Arthropoda; class Insecta; order Lepidoptera; family Notodontidae; genus Clostera; species Clostera curtula. Next base: position 2,003,171 of record FR997816.1, on the reverse strand, counting down.
AAATATTGAGCAGGTATGAAGCCATCTCGATGTTCCTTGCATGCTTCTAATGGAGTCAGTCCCAAATCACTGGGTTGAGCTACAAAAAACCAACTATCCTCTCCACGGACCGCCACTACTATTCTAACATACCTTGAAAATATTTCTGTGAAACTGACTACTGTCATAAATATATCACTACATAGTATAAAACAAAGTCGCTGTCGCCTGTCCGTCCCTATGTATGCTTAAATCTTTGAAACTACGCAACGGATTTTGAAGCGTTTTTTTATAATAGATAGAGTGATTCAATAGGAAGGTTTATATGTATAATACATGCATAATATTATTGAGAGCCACTGATAAATTTAGATGTTCATCATTGCACCCTTGCGAAGCCGGGGCGGATCGCTAGTATTATATAATGTGTACAAATCGTTAGAGTCTAAAAGAGTAAATGTACATTGTATAATTATATATATACATAATATACAATTTTAGTTGTAGCATATAATTTCATTAGGGGAGGCCTATGTCCAGCAGTGGACTAATGTGGGCCGATGATGATAATATAATGTTTTCAAATTAGATCTATACTCCTCACCTACCATTGGTACAGTGGGAGAGAATGCCCATGGCATTAAGTCCGCCTTTGTTCACTTTATGTGCAAAAAGTTTGAATACATAAATAAATATTCCATTAAAAAATATCCCAGCTATTCTGCAATTTCCTTTTGCAATTTCCTTTTGAGTTTGTTTGTATGCAACATCATCCACATAAGAATAACACATCGTGTATTGTGTAAAAATCATCACCATCATCAGCCCACATTAGTCCACTGCTGGACATAGGCCTCCCATAATGAGCGCCATAGCGCCCTGTCTTCAGCTTGACGCATCCAGCTGCTGCCTGCAACCTTTCGCAGATCGTCGCTCTATATAGCAGAGGAAAAATAATGTAAAAATAATGTACCTCAATGGTGTCTCGCTTTATCCATGTAAAACATGGTCACATTATGCAAAGACGAAATTTATTTGGATTTGTGCTAAAGAAATAAACATCAAAGCGATATAGTTTATTGAGCTCATTGTAAATAATGTTATATGCTCTGATTTTTTCATAGTAGGACGCTATATACTGCCAGGTAGGGGGAAAAGTACATAAAATTTGGTGCGGTGACAGATTTAGAGAACATAGCGTTACATGATGACTTTTTTCGACGGAAATCCTCTTGGATACTGAGGACTCCGGGGCGCGTAAACTGCGCACCTACCTGCCCACTAAAACCGTCGGCGATCGTCGGCTGCCCAAACCAGGGCAATGGGATTCACTTTTAATTGGGGAGCTTAGGGTCCTTGGCCTGGCTCGTTTTGTTGAGGAATGCCTGCTCTAACAGGTATTGTCAGGCGCTCACTGGAGCTTTGGGAAGAAACTGGGGAAGAAGAGCAAAATGTTGGCAGCTGGAGAACAAATGAAGAAAAATAACAAAATCTCCTTCGAAACCAGAGTTAAATGACAGAAGTTTAATTTGGACGTGTCTAAATAGCTCAAATGAGCTTGTTTAAAAAAGCTGATTTGTTGTAATAGCCCGCGTGTTGACACACTAAAAATAAATAATGTCACCACCCCATTTCGTCCTGAGAGTGTCGTAAGAGCCGAAAAAAGGATATTTTTAGGCCGTAATCCTAGCCGCAATGGAAGGAAAACTTGATACAAAACCCTGTGCCAACCCGTCTGGCCAGCGTACTGTGCCACGCACGCATATTTCCCCGCCCTGTAACTGGAGGCGACCCGACTCAGTAGTGGGTCGTTTATGGGCGAATAGAAGTAGTAGTAGATGTAATTTGTCAATCAAGAAATGAAATTAAGTAAATTAATTTACATAGAGCGACGAACAAATTTTGATACACGACAAAATGGCGGAAGCCCGTACCCTTTTTAATGGGAACAACAAAACATGAGCGGCTAATCTCATAATTACGAACAAAACACTGCACGAAATTGTTTCAAAATCAATTAGGAAAGTAAGAAAAGTGGAAAATCTAATTGGAAAATATAATTGCGAGCAGGAATTGGGGTGTACGATGGATAATTCCATTATGTCGTGAACGCGGTTGATATATGTACATACGTGCATATGGCTTTTATAATGGGTTTTCTTATTTTATTATTATTACTACTCAACCCATAAATGACCCACTACTGAGTCAGGCTTCCCCCATTGCAGGAAGGGTAATTAGCATACAGTGCCCACGTTGGTCGGACATGTTGGCACAGGGGTTCGTTTCAAGCTTTCCTTCTCTTTCGGCTAGGTTATCGGCCTTGTCATTCCCTTTTGTCGGCTCTCACCACGCCCTCAGGATGGAATGGGGTGGTGACTCTGTGTATTCTAAATCCGTCACCACACGGATTTGTTGCAACACTGTGCCCTTACTACCATGATTTTATACCAGGACTATTGGCTTAAGAATTTTGAACCTGATTTTGAAGATGGAATGGAAAATTTTGTATATTAGCAGACCTGGGCCAGACTTCCTTGAAGATCTCCACGAAAGGTATATTGCCGAGTTTTGACATCTCGACGATCTCTAGCAAAAATGAAACTGGTTATCTACATAAGATCTAAAAAAAGGATAAATCCCTATTACAGTTCGCGACGACTGTAAAGGGTGAAGAAAAAAATAAACCTGAAAATCCTCCGTGGGAATTGCGCTATCACAAAATGTAGTCCGACTCTGTTTTACTACCACCGTGGAGGTTTACGATTTTGTACGATGGCAACAATCACGTCCTTATCTTGGCCGAGTATTTTTCTACATTACGCCAGCACTTGCGTCTTAAAATATAGTTATATTTTTCTATTTACTTACTAACTTTTTTACCAAGATGATAAGGCATAGCCGACTAAATCCGACTAAACAAATAAATTATCCGACTTATACGAGTATATCATAAATGCCTAATCTTGGAAAGTTAAAAAAAAACTATACGCTTTTACACAAAATCCAACTATAAATAGATTTAATTTAATTTGAATTAAATCTTCTGAGTCGGACACTTTTGTCAGAGCGGTCGTGGTTGCACTGATGAGGCACATGAAGAGGCATTCCTGGCGATGCGCTTCCAATTCTGACGATTTAAAGCGTTCCGCGTACATTGGACTATGGTGGACTCAGTCGCTTTGGTTATTATGTCAGTCCAGCGGGTTGGTGATCGGCCGCGTGATCTTTTGCCTTCCACTTGGCCCTGAATCACCAGTCTCTCGATCGCGTCCTCCTTTCTGGAGATATGGCCAAAGAAGTCTTTGAGGAAGGATGCATTGCTGCGGAACGCCGTCCACGGGATCTTTAGGAGGCGTCTCCAGCCCCACATCTCCAGTGCATCGATTTTGCGGCGATCCTGCAACCTCAGACTCATTTGAATTAAATATGGTGTCAGAAAAAATGATTTTATTGTAAAAAGCGTGTTAAGTTTTTTTAAACTATTATTTATTATTAATTTTTTAGTGATTATTTTAGGATTATTTTAGCAATTATTTTAACAATTATTTTAGAGATTATTTTAGCAATAGCTTTAAGATATTTACATCTCTATTAGCTATTGCATCGAAGAGCGGTGTTCCACCTTGATTACCGTTATTATTATTATCCTAGTAAGGATAACGGGTCAAAATGATTAAAATATTGAATTGTCATCGGTCCGTATTAAGTATGCCAAATTTCGAGTCAATCCGACGTTTTGAAGTGGGTCAAAATCTTGTTCAAAGATTCCGTTACATACTAACATACGTCTGAAGCTAATAGAAGCGTATTAAAAAATCAATTCGACAAATAGTCTAGTGACGGAATTAATTACAACTATATTTTTAGGCCTATATCTAGCAGTAGACGTCTTTTGGCTGAAATGATGATGATGATATTTTTCCGAACTTATTTTACGTCTTGTATGCATGTCATGTCCATCGGATAAAAGTATCTTCGAGTCCCACGAACTGTAAATATCTGGAATAGCACAAATTGTGCACTATTGGTGTTATATCTCGAGTAATTGAGTTTGCAACGGAATTCCATTTTGCGCTTTGTCCAAAAGCCAGTAGGGCTGGGAGTACTTAACAGTAGCTGTATTTGTTCTAGATAGTTTTTTCTAAAATAAAAGAAGAAAATAAGATAAGAAAAATATGATAAAAAAAGAAGAAAATATACCCTCTACACTATGTAACGTATTTACAAGTACGGGTCATGAAATTCACGATCACAAATAAATAAATATTCTTGGACATTTCACACAACGCCATCTCGTCCCAAGCTAAACAACTTAATGCTTGTGTTATGGTAACGAGATGGATGATGAACTACTTAGATACATTTCTTTTTGTAAATACATACATACTCGTATTATAGATAGAAATCGACACCCACCCACACTCAGAGATCCGCTTTACACAAAGACACTTGCCCGATCCGGGAATCGAACCGGACACCCGTGATCCAAAGTCGGCCCATCTAACCCCTGTGCCAACAAGGCAGTGGCCTTCTCTTGTCCTAAGCTAATAGTTCCTCTTTATCATAATATAACTTGAATCGAACCCTGTGCCAACGCGTCTCACCTGCGTGGTGCAGTAGGCTAATTGCCCTGCATGTCATTGGAGGAGGCCCGACTCATGTATGGGCTGAGTACTAGTATCACTTTTAAAGAGCTATCATTCGCCAACTTGGCATTGCTCCTTATCAGCTGCATACTGTTCTTGGGAAAGTGCTTTATAAATTGTTAAGTGACAATAATATCCCTCTTTTGGTAGAAAAGCCCTCCTCGGTGCTTGGGGACGCGGAGCATGTCCTGAAGCTTTTATTTTGTTTTTGCAGGTCGGGGCACCTGTGGCGCCCCAAGCGTGTCGTGTGAGGGGTATTCCGCTAGCATTTCAGTGGGTAGATGAGTAGTTTCCAGAGTCCCACATAATCGCCGACCACAACCCCTAGGGGCAGCGATATGCCTAAAGCATTTCCACAGCGAAACCAAAAAAATAAGAAAAGGTAGGTCGATGCGCTAATTACCACCTTTCGCGTCCCGGAGTTACACAAACCCCGCTTAGTCCCCAAGGGCCATTTTTCTTTGGAATCCATGAGAATATCCAAAGAAAAAAAAAAGTGTTAATGATATTAAAAAATAAATAACTCCATAACTAGCTTCTCTCATTCAACCGAACCTATATGTCTAGATTACCTTTACTACAAATGGCCCAAGATTCCTGTATTAGAGCTACATATTATATATTTAATTGAATATTCACAATCTGTGCTGTAATATTCTGTTGACTTCTAAACTCTAATGCAGATCATGACGCTGTAAATTTAAATTCATTCATGGATTCGATCGATACCGTCATTGGCAAAATCGCCGTAAGCTAAAACTTAATGAAAAGAAGAACCTTTTAGAATGCTTTTTTTTTCTCACTTTTCCCTAAACCTGTTAATTCAATAGAGTCTTAATCGACGATCAAAGGCACGGCGATGTTTCCCAGTTTTGGTAATCTAATACAATCGTGTCAGTTATCTTGTGTCGAATAATCTTAAATAACATTGTTCATTGAATTTGCTTAAATTGACGTTTACATTGAAACGTAGTCTCTATAACTTTGGCTCGCGCGTTTTATGCCAATGCTATCGGTATGACCTTTCCACGGCGATGAGAAGAGACCTTTTCGAATTTAGAATTCGAATTGATACTAACTACTACTACTCAAAAAACTCAAAACTCAAAAGGAACTTTGTTTACGTAGGTTTCATCACAAAACTCTTATAAATCGTCATATTTATAAATTCCATTATCATCTTTCGGCCCCTGTCTCACACTAGGTGGTAGTCTCTACACACACCTATCAGTCGTCATGCCTACATTCACACCTTTCACACACAACTCCTCTCTCCTACAATCCCTCCATCTCCCCTGATCGCTCACAATCCCTGCGTTCACTCACATTCATGCCGAAACTACCACCGGTTCGGAAGGCTGCTCTACAGAGAAGAGCCGGCAAGAAACTCTGTAGTTGTTTTTTTTTTAAATATTGATCAACTTTTGCAGTCTATATGTGTCCCACTGCTGAGTCGAGCCTCCTCCAGTTACATGGAGTATAATAAGCCTACTGTATCACGCTGTCCAGACGGTATGGCACAGGGTTTCGAAAAGTTAACAAGGTCGAATAAGTATGTAATATTTAAACATAGGCAAATAGCCTGATATTTGTTATACTGTCGAAAATTTGCAAACTTTTATATGAAGGAACTCGTATATTGAAATCGATTACCCAGAAACTTGTCAGCCCTACGAAGCACTCCACCACAGCGCGTCCTAAATAAATAATACGATATTGTAAGAGGACATTTTAAGAGCTATGGGCGAGCCATTTCCAAGTTCCATACTTTAGGTCTCGACTGTGTAGTGTTGGGAATACGTATCTTATCTTTTTGATATCGTATCTTATCGATATCTATCTATTACCTAGAACACTTGTTCTATAAACTTCCGCTAGGATATTTAAACCTACATATCAACCACAACTGTCCCTGTGGTGATGGATTTAGAATACATAGTGTCACCACCCCATTCCATCCTGAGGGTGTCGTAAGATCCGACGCCGCAAGAGAAGGAAAACTCGATACGAAACACAGTCCCAACCCGTCTGGCCGGCGTGGCACAATGGCGCCATTTTTATGGTGCTACTTAACTGCGTAGGTTGATAATGTTACGAATATCATATAAACTCCTTGTTATATATTTTAAACTAGCTGACCCGGCAAACTTCGTACCGCCTCAGAATCAATAAATAAAAAACCTGAATGATAATTCCAGAATGTTAAACGGAAACAAAAAAATGCGTATTAAAATTTTTTTTTTCACATTTTCTCAAAACCTCCATTAAAACCTTCCCAGGACTTACACGGATATTTCAATACCAAAATTAACCAAATCGGTCCAGCCGTTCTCGAGTTTTAGCGAGACTAACGAACAGCAATTTATTATTATTTCTATAGTTAGATAAGGAATGTGTTGGAATTTGTGAAGGAAATTTCTCTTCTGTAGAGATAAAAAAATATAGAGGCTCAAAAATAGAATTCGAATAGAGGATTATAATATTTAGGACATTTATTTAAATGTAACCCATGCTCTCAGTACAACTTGTATCCCGGGGGCTGTTTATAAACAATTCACACACTTACCCTGTAATCAAACCGGGGCTCGGTGATCCAAATGTGACCCCTCCAACCCGTTTAGGTTCCACGATGATTTTTGGCACTACTCAGTAGCAGTAGATAGCAAATTAAATACCCAAAAATACTTTACCTTTTCTTTCGGCTAGGTTTTCAGCCTTGCCATTTCCTATAGCGGCCCCTTACGACACCCTCAGGATGATAATGGGGTGGTGACACTATGTATTCTAGATCCCTCACCACTCGGAAAAATTTTCTATGCAAACCTGCATAATTTTTATACATTTTAATTATTGTTAAAATGTCGATATTTTGCACAACACTATAAGAAGGCTGTTTGTTTATATTTTTATGATATTGTCAAAGTTGAAGATTTTAAAACGTGTCGAGTTCTTAAAAAGTTATCGAGTCCCTCCTTTTCTTTTCAGAGTCACTTAGTTAATGAATATTTAACTTTTTTAGAGATAAGAGCACTTAGCCTGATGATATATATATAGATACAGATTTAAGGTAGATTCAGGAGACGGATTTAGAATACACAATGTCACCAACCACAATGTCTTGAGGGTGTCGTAAGAGGCGACTAAAAGAACGCAAGAGGCAGATCACCTAGCCCCAAGAGAAGGAAAACTTGATACAAACCCTGTGCCAACCCATCTTGGCAGCGTGACACAGTAGGCTATTATCCCTACATGAATTTGGAGGAGGCCTGACCCAGTAGTGGGTAATTTATGGGCTGAAATGACGACCACCTTCCGTATGCTTTGCAGACGCCGAGCTGTTGTTTGCACGAGAGAGACTAGGTGACAGCTGTCTTCAAAAGTACAAATGAAAATTATAATACAAATAAGTACAAAGGAAATTGAAATCAATCCCCAGAGCCGTCTTAAACTAGGCTGGGGCCCTCGGGCACACAAGAATTTGGGGCCTTTTTGGAAAGTAAAAAAGCGAAATATAATAACAATATTTTTTACTAATATCACCATTTATTATAGGTAATCAAATATAATATGATATAATTGATATAATATGTCATTAATGATATTAGAATACTGCTGGTTTTTCGGTTACGATTACGGTGCGATTACAAAAATGTTTTGAGATAATATGTTTGAGAGAAATTGACGTTCCTTCGGGGTCCCCTGAGAACAGTCCCCTACATTTCATATATTTTGCTATTTACCTGATGGTTTTCTGTTACATTGTCAAAATAAATAAATAAATTTCAATATTCTCTGATTCGTCAAGCTGAAGACAGGGCGCTATGGCGCTCTTTAGGGGAGGCCTATGTCCAGCAGTGGACTAATGTGGGCTGATGATGATGATGATGTTGATGATTCTCTGATTCTCTATTTATGTGATATTCGTCCTATTTCGTTTGCATATATGCTGATTATATCTGTCAGACATATATCCCGATGATGGCTGAAATACTTAATTTATGCGGATTTATGCCCCAATAAGAAAAAGCCTGTGCATCCTATTTTTATCCCCCACACTCGTGAAGAAGGGAATTTTTATCACACAAAGAGCGCTAAGATGGCGCTTTGAGACGCAACGCCGAAAACATCTCACAAAGCTTCCACTCATTCAACCCGCGATATTAAAGGTATTATCTGCTAAAGGAGATCGATTACTCGCTGTGAACCGGCAATCTATAATAAGATCTCATTCTGTAGGCACCGCACAATGGTATGGGCGCTTTGTTCGAAGGTATGGCTTGGGGATGGCGGCCTTAGTATGCCGCATGACAAATATGTAACCGATTTTTAGTAAGGCCTAGACACTTTTCAGTCCTGACTCTTGAGTCATTGCTGAGTAGTCTTCCTTTATTTTACTCGAAAGGAACACGTGACCTGTCGTCTTGCGAACATTTTAATTTTTTTTCATTTCAAGATTTCCTTTTTTTATTTCGTATATGATCTATCTTATATCTAAATAAACATTGCATTGAGGAATTTAAATAAAGACTGCACCTAATTGGATAATGCTATTTTTGTGGTGATTCTTATTGACTGAAGGCTTGTAGAAATATAACACATACGTAGGTAATAGTATCGTCAACACGGACAAACTCAAGAAAAGTTGACGTCTCGTTCTTAAAGGGGTTGAAGAACTGACTTTAGGGCACGTGAGCCCTAGTGTCAGTATCTTTATGTAATTGTGTCTGCTAATTGACTGCGTTGTTGGTAGGGGTTGGACGTGCCGCCTTTAGATCACGGGTCCGCGGTTCGATTCCGGAACCTGGACACTAATTATACTTATTAATACTAGCGACTAACGACGCCGCTACTTGTCTCAATATACCTATTTCTGCTGATGATTCTAACGGCTAAATAATATAGCGGATTCTAGCGGATAAATTGACGAAGTGAACAATGCACTTTCTTCGGTTGTCCATTGGTTTAGTATGAATAACTTGCTTTTAAATGAAAAGAAAACTAAATGCATCAAATTTTCACTGCCCAATGTTGTCCAGAATCCGACCAACGTACAACTGAATGGAACAATTTTGGAACCGATTGAGTCAACCGTATTTTTAGGTATAACCATTGATAATAAACTACAATGGGGCTCACATATAGAAAAGCTATGTAATAGACTTAGCTCGGCGGCTTTTGCTGTTAAAAAAATTAGACTTTTGACAGATGTTGATACGGCTAGAATAGTTTATTTCAGTTACTTCCACAGTATCATGACTTACGGGATACTTCTCTGGGGATGCGGTGCAGACCTTAATAGCATATTTATATTACAGAAAAGGGCTGTAAGGGCTATATACAACCTTGCTCCTAGAACTTCTCTCAGAGATACATTCAAGGAAATAAATATTCTAACTGTGCCATCTCAATATATATTTGAAAATTTGATGTATGTACATAAAAATATTAATAACTTTGGAAAAAACTGTGATATACATAATATTAATACACGAAACAAGAATAATCTTGCTATCCATTGTACTCGTCTCCGCAGAATAAGTAACTCATTCATGGGTCAATGTATACACTTTTATAACAAATTGCCCATGCAACTTAGAGAATTGCCTCGCAATGCCTTTAAAAAGACTGTTAAGACAAAACTTTTCAAAAAAGCATATTACCGCATTGCTGATTATTTAAACGACCCAGCTGCTTGGGACTAGGCTGTTCAGTGTCAGTGTATTTTTTATGTTCTTTATTTATGTTACTAGTCAAATAGGACCGCAATGAAAAAAAAAAATGACAAGCCCTCTGAGTTTCTTGCCAGTTCTTCTCAGCAGTGGTCGCGTTCCGAACTGGTGGTAGACGGTCGATTTTTTTTATTGTATAATATGACAATGTGTTGACTATTTGTAAGTGTCCATCGTGACCCACACAAAATAAATGATTTGAATTTGAATTTGAATTTGCAAATAATATAAATAAAATATTAAAAAAAATCCAACCCGTCTTACTAACGTGGTACATTTAACTGGCACCGGCCAATTATGGGATAAAGAGAAGAACCAAGGCCAACCCACACTATCCTGAGAGTCTCGCAAAAGGCGACGAGTTTCTTACGCAAGAGGCAGATGACCTAGCCACAAGAGAAAGACAATCTGATAAAAACCCTGTGGCAGCGTGGCATAGTAGTCTAATTTCCCTCAATGACTTTGGAGGAAGCTCGTCTCAGTAGTAGTCATTTATGGGCTTATTTGATGATGGCGAAGAAGAAATGCGCAAAATAATATTAAAATCAAAACAAAATTCAATTGCAGTTGTTTCTAAAAAGCGCCATTTTAGTCGCCCATCTTATAGAATAGAGATTTTCCTCATTAGCAATTTTACGCTAGCTAAAAGGCAATAAGGATTAAAAGCACTTAACGCGGGTTAGCGAGATCGTTCAATTAAGTTGTCCACGGGAAATGGGGGGCTATAGATCTCATTCATGACTTTAAATTTTATTTATATTGAAAAGTCACTATTTTACTAGCCGACTTCAGAAGGAAGAGGTTCTATGTTTGGCTGTAAACTCGAGAACGGCTGGACCGATTTGGCTAATTTTAGTCTTGAAATATTCGTGGAAGTCCAGGGAAGGTTTTAAAGTATTTTTAAAAGGTAAAATATAAGGTAATATAATAAAAATAGAATAATAAATCTTTTTTTTAATACGCATTATTTTTGTTCCAGTTGAGGATTGCACATATTTTAATAAAGTTGAAAAGTTCTGGAGTTTTCGAACAGGTTTATTATTTAATGATTCTGAAGCGGTATGAAGTTTGCCGGGTCAGCTAGTATATTTATTATATACACTTCTGGACACATCTATTGGCCCACCTTAGAGTTTAGGTTTCGATGGCCGCTACCGAAATATGATTGCTAGATTGAACAAAAACTGTTGATGCAGTTTTAAACCTGATACATTTTACCATCTTTTTCGATCGTATTGTTTTAAATTTGAATTCAGAATACCATACGACATGGAGCTACGCCTAACAAGTCGGATATGCGCCTTGTTAAAGGCAATTGATTTTTGAATAAAAAACATGTTTTATCAAATAAAGGTTTAATTTAATAACGCGTGTTGCCTCCATGGGCATCTACCACAGCTCTCATACGATCAGGCATAGAGTTTATCAACCGCTCTATGAAATTTTGAGGGATCATCTCCCATTCCTCTTCTATGGCAGTTTTCAACTCCTGCATCATCTGGGCAACTGGCTGTCGAGCCCTAACACGTCTTTTTAGCTCGTCCCACATGTGCTCGATGGGGTTCATGTCTGGGCTTCTGGCTGGCCAGTCCATAACTGTGATGTTCACATCCCAAAGATATTCCCTGACGATGCCGGCCGCATGGGCTCTTGCATTATCATGCATAAAAAGGAAATTTGGGCCCACATAGTCCGCGTATGGTATCACGTGAGGTTCTAAGCACTCATGAATGTACCTTTCAGCATTTAATGTTGGCAGCCGTGGTCCTGTAACAACCTCAAGTTGAGTTTCGCCGCTCGCGGATATACCACCCCAGACAGTCCATGAGCCACCGCCATAAGCAACCCTCTCTTCAAAGCAGCATTGTGCGAAACGCTCTCCCTTACGTCGGTAGACCTTCTTCCTTCCATCATTGCCATGTAACACAATTTTAGACTCATCGGAAAGAGTACACGGCTCCAATCTTGCTGTGTCCAATTTAAATGACTGCGTGCAAAATGAAGGCGCGCTATTCGGTGGGCTCGCGTTAGTTTGGGCCCATTAGCTGGCTTGTGTGGTACCATATCGCGTTCTTTTAACCTTCTCCAAACAGTTCGAGCGCTCACAGATACTCCGTGGAAGTCGCGAAGTTGGTTTTGTATCTCAATGGAGGTAAGGTGACGATTTCTCAAGCTGGTCGTCACGATGAATCGATCCTGCCTTTCAGTTGTGACCCGAGATCGTGGCTTTCCTTGGCGACGAACAAAGCCGCCAGTCTCTAGGTACCTCCGATAAACATTTCGGACCGCAGATCGACTTAAATTAAGTTGAGCACTCACGTTTCTTTGGCTGTCTCCGGCCTGAATAAGTGCCACAGCTTGGGCAGCGACTTCAGGTGAAGTATCCATAGATTATTGATAGAACCTCACCTTAATGTTAAGAATAAGTAGTTAATGTTTGTTGCAAAACCAAAGATATCAATCACTTTTTCAAGAATTAAATCCAAGTAAACCAATAAAACCAAGTTTTCTTAGTATTCGATTGTTTGATATCAACAAACAGGCTCCAAATTGTCTTTTGTTTCTTTAAATTGTGTGTTCGGAATTCAAAAAAAGACTATTGAATGAAATTGTGAATGTGCCAGGTTCAAAACTGCATAAAAACTTTTTGCTCGACCTAATATAAAATTTTAGCTAGGACCAAACGAAACTGAAAATACAAGGTGGGCCAATAGATGTGTCCAGAAGTGTCGCCCAGTGGTCGAATGTCGACCAGTAGTGTGGTCGCCCAGTGGTCGAATGTCGACCATATTTAATTTAAATTATAGTTCTATTCTTAATTTGACCACAAACTTAACACAAACCAAAGAATATGCCAGCGTGTGTGTCAAATGCATGGTAGTGTATAAAAAGTTTTATTTAAATGCATAATTTTAAAAATAATTAGTATTCTGCACTCCTGTGTAGGAAATTTCATACCCCTCCGTCGGCGCAATTTTCGTAAAAGGTGTACAACGTTTTTGATTTACGTAATAATACACTTCTCATCAGAAAAATCGAAACACTTTCCTTTTTATGGTTGATAAACAAAATACGAAACATATGAAAGTTTAATTTGAGTTTAGAACATTAACATTAGGATTTGATAACCTTTAATGTTCAATATTAAAGGACATTTGAAATAATGTACGAGTATATTCCTAAATTTTTTTTTTCTGATAATCCTTACAATACATAAACTTGCAAAGTGTTTCGATTTTTCTGATGAGAAGTGTATATGTATAAGAGATTTCCACCTATATACTGTCTCACGATATCTCTGGAACCATAAGGTGTCGAGACTTGTTTGGTAGGAATATTTCTTTCGTCCATGTGGTCACGGATTTAGAATACAGAGAGTCACCACCCCATTTCGTCCTGAGGGTGTCGTAAGAGACGACAAAAGGAAATGATAAGGCCGAAAACCTGGCCGCAAGAGAAGGAAATCTTGACAAGAAACCTATGCCAACCCATCTGGCTGGCTGGATATGCCAATCCATGTAGTTGGAGGAGGGCCGACTCAACAGTGGGTCAGTTATGTGCTGAGAAGTAAGTAAGTTAGAAGTATTTCTTTCGTCGAGTAGAGTAGAGATCGGCTAAGAACGGATTTTACATAATTTCCCAGCGTTAATTAATTATGTATTATAGCAAAACAGAGTTTGCCGGGTCACCTAGTTATAAATATATTATTAGCTTGATGTGCTTCTGATGTCCACAGATATTCTCCATCATGATCTTACTACTTCTCAGCCCGTAAATTACCCACGGCTGATTCGGGCCTCCCCCAATTACTGTGCCATGCTGGCCAGACGTGTTGGCACAGGGCTTAGTATCAAGTTTTCCTTCTCTTGCGGCTAGGTATTCGTAAAAAAGAAAGAAAAAGAAAAATACTTTTATTCCCGTACATATATACATAAATACAGACACGCCTTTTTCCCGCAGGGGTAGGCAGAGATCACATCCTTCCACTTGCTACGATCCTGGCTCACAACTTTCGCGTCTACCACTTTCATCAACCTCTTCATGCATGCTCGTCGGTTTAGGGTGCTTCTGACTGACCTTTCTTTACATCACCGTTTTGGTCATGAAATGTCCTTCTAGGCCTGCCCCTTCAAACGTTCCCATTCACAGTCCCATTCACTCATCCATTCGGCCTTTTTTCCCACTGTCGAATCTTACGACACCCTTAGGATGCAATTGGTTGGTGAAACAATGTATTCTTAATCCATCACCACACGGAAATCGGACCATCATCATCATAATCACATATGTCAGAAAATATGTCAGAAAATATGGCAAAAAAAAAAAAAAGGCTATGTGCGGACTCGAAAACGCAATTTGTAACGAAACCCTGTGTCAACCCATCTGGCTAGCGTTACACAGTAGACTAATTACGCTCCATGTAATGGGAGGGGCCTGACACAGCAGTGGGTCATGTGGGGGCTTAGTTGTACTAATAACGACATGATCGATAATTAGTTACATACTTTATTTGTTAGATTAAATGTTATGTACCTCATCATCATTCATCATTTCAGCCAAAAGACGTCCACTGCTGGACATAGGCCTCCCCCAAGGATTTCCACAAAGGCCGGCCCTGGGCCGCCCGCATCCATCGTTTTCCGGCGACCTTAACCAGGTCATCGGTCCACCGTGTGGGAGGCCTACCAGCACTGCGCTTTCCGGAACGCGGTCGCCACTCGAGGACTTTTCTGCCCCATCGGGCGTCGATCCTGCGCGCTATGTGCTTTGCCCACTGCCACTTAAGTTTGGCAATCTTGTGTCAGTGACCCTGGTTTGCCTGCGTATCTCCTCATTTCTGATTCGATCTCGCAGGGAAACTCCGAGCATAGCCCTCTACATTGCCCAACACACATTGGTTGAAGACTTTCGTCTTCAGACACTGCGGTATTGTGGACGAGAAGATCTTTCGCAGCTTCCCGAACGCTGCCCAGCCGAGTTGGATCCGACGATTAACCTCTTTCCCGAAGTTGGACTTACCTAACTGTGTGTGTCCCAGGTAAATGTAATGGTCAACAACTTTGAGGGTAGAACCTCCGGTGTTAACAGGAGTGGCTTGAACATGGATATTAGACATGATCTTCATCTTCTCCATGTTCATCATAAGGCTGACGCATGCGGAGGCTCAACAGAGGCCATCGGGCAACGTATTAATCGTATTGTACCTACGTTATCTATAATCTTATATATATCTATCTACATAATTAAAAATGAATTATAATGAGCAGATAAAAAATAAAATACTAATTTTTTTTTCATTATTTAATGGAGTCCCTTTAGGCTAGGTTCCGAAGATACTGGCTGCGTTCCCCCTTTGAATCCCTAGACTGATTCTTTGTCCGAGATAGCTGCCAGCTCTTCGGTCTCCTGTGATGTCGAGTAACCTTTTTGCTATTTCCTTAAAAGGCTTATAGCGCTAGGACCCCACGGACCAAGGGTCTCGACACCGAAAGGGACAAATTTATATTCGGAGCCTAGACCCCTGTATTTGCATGCTGTAGCTTTTTCAGCCTACGTTATTTCTTGTTATTTTTCGTTTTTCATACCATACAAAATCCAAAACACTCCTAATATTATTTCTCGCGCCCATTTTATTGTACACATTCAGTTCAGTCTCGAAATGTCTAGAATATTCTATAAAGTTCCATGTAACTGCGCTACAGCGGAACTGTCTCTAATGTCATCGTTATCCAACAGTTTAGATGTCGCGATAGACTTTACTAACTATCGTCAGTACCTGTTAGTTTTGGGAAACAATTGTACATGCAATAAACTTATAATACTAGTTTAATCACAATATACAGAGTTGATATGACAGAGGGGCATTAAATTACACTACGTATACTATATGTGATTAGTATGAATTCGAAACGGTACAAAAAAAATACACGTGATTTTTCATGGGGGGTGGAGGGGTAGTCTTAAACCTCACCAGGGTATCACCAAGGGGGAGCGACGAGTTAAAAAATGTTAAAAAACATCACGTGATTAATGGACAGCCCCTAAGGTTAATAAACGATGCGTTTGGCAGAAACATCTGTTAGGAAAGTTAAATCATGTTCAAATGAGGCAAAAATTTAAAAAATCATTTGCGGCTAAACTATTGCTCCAATTTAATTGATTTTTGGTACAGAGCCTGGAAATGATACCTAGTATAGGCAGTTAATAAAATGCCCCAATGTCGTATCAACCCTGTATACTAATACATATCAGCTACTACTACTCAGGGTAATTAGGCTAGGGTAATGACATTTATTATCAAGTTCTCATTTTCGTATCAAAATCAGAAAATATTACATCGTAAAAGCCGAAACAGTTTTTACTCGACAAGGACAAAATATTAAAAAGTTATAATCTTGTAAATTCATGTATAATCATGATCAAATCATGAACACAATGTTGCCTACAATGAAACATACAGTCCTCGCCAATGTTTATGGCCGCTCTGAATGTAGCCGTCGCGTCGGTGCGAACTACGAACGTAGCACACTCACACTAACGCACGGGAAGTGAGGACGCTTGCGGGTGGAAGACGCGTGGGGTGGAGGCAAGACTGCCTCCACCCCACGCGTACGTCCCGCTGATACCCGATTTTGTGTTCTGCGCAGCGTAATGCGGATACATTCAGAGCGGCCATAAGTTTGGCGAGGACTGTAAAAACCTTTCCTGAGTGTTTTTTTTTATGAATGGGATAGGTGGTAACTATTATTACAAGGTATCATTCAGTGTGTTTGCGCTCATGCACTCTATGTTTTGTACCTTTCAAAGAGATTTTTTTAACTTACCAATAATAATTATTTTATAGGATATTTTTTCAGGTTTGACTAAATGACAGGTTCAGAAATGACAACATCTCTATTTATTAACTGGCTGACCCGGCAAACTTTTACCGCCTCAGAATCAATAAATAAAAATCCTAAGTGATAATTCCAGAATGTTTCAACTTTATTAAAATATGTGCAAACTCTAACTGAAAAAAAAAACAATTACCATAATCATGTATTTTTTTACTATTTTTCTTCAATTTACAATGTTTAGTGTAAATATATATTTAGTTATCCAATGTCAACGGTAATTATAAAAAAAATGCTGTATTTATCAATATGCTACTGTAGACTCTGACAAGTGCCTTTAAATTACAAAAATAAAGCATTTTTGTATTTAAACTCTTGATAAATCAACACCAATACCAAAAAGGCGTAAGCGCCTTCGAGAATACATATATTCATCCAAGATTAGAAGTCTCGAGAGCGGGCTGAAACAACATTCTACTTACGCCAATTACAATAAAACACCGCAAAAGTTCATCGAACACCGAATATCGATGCGATATATATCCGTATAGAGTAAAACAGTTTGAGAGTGATAGTTTCATACAAATATTTGATCATAAACTTGTTACTTTCTTCATCATGGTATATGCAGTATCGCCTTGGCATTAAGGGGTAATGGTTTGATTCCAGTTCTATGTCTGGGTGTCTATGTTCATGAATTATTATATGTATGTGAAGATCCCCACAATATGGCTTCTATATGAACGTCTATCCTATCAGCGGCAGCGTGTGAGTGAGAAACACAGCTTCAATTTAGTTTACACACTCATGCACACAGACATTAGCGATGCTCGAAATTATATCATTATTTAATTGTGAGCTTGTCCCGTCATTCCCGTCAATATAATCCTGGATAGAAGGACTTCCACGACCTGTTCAGAGCGGTCTAAATGCAGACTCCGATAAACTTAAACAGATCGTCGGTTCACCGTGTACGAGTCTATTACAATAAGTAATTTCAATTCGAGAAACTTCCTAGAAAAAGACTCATCCTAGAACTTTGCTGTGAGTACTAACATAATTAGCCAAACGAGTTGCGAAGCCTTTAGGCTTTTAACGCCTGTACTAAGCAAAACACTTCTAAGCTTATTACTTCTATACGCCAACGTACTTTGGCGACCAAACGGCTCGAACTTGTCAAATGAGCGACGAGAGGGTAACGAGAAAAGTTTTTTGATCAGCTAAACCCTGATACCGCCGCAGTAATCATAAGTTTGATCGAGCGAGCGGATTGAGTTATGTGAACGCTAATACCTAATACGGAGTTCCAAGGTCGACATTTGAATTTTTCCACGAGAATTTTCTCGACGGGTTCTCGGACGCTGCGCGCTATATATATACATTTTTATTTATATCGCGCTGCGGAAACTTCTCTCCGCGGACTTTTGTTCAAGTGCAGCCGGTATCTAAAGGCTTGGTGTATATTTTTTATTCGGCCGTAACTAAATTAGTGAATAGGATTGTGTTCAAACTGGAACATCTTTAATCATAGACTATTTATGTCAATTAAGGTTAATGATTATTTTATTCGAGATTACAAAAAAAACTATGTAGTTGATTGAAATTAAACACTTTTTAACGGATTTATCGCGTATATATTACATTATATAATTCCTGACGTTTCGAATGCTTTGCAGCAGTCGTGGTCGCGGGAGAGACTAGATGACAGTTGTCTTCAAAAGTACAAGGAAACAATATACACGAGATAAATCCGTTAAAAAGTGTTTAATTTCAATGTGTAATAATCGCGAAAACCTAAGAAATCATTATATGTAATTATATCTTTTAAAAGTTTCGTAACATAAACTATAATTTAATACATATATAGTCTGTGCAATAATCTTAATAATCTTCAGTACCTAATACAGCTTATGTATTTAATGAATGTTTGTCTGTACCTATGTCCTTTAAACAATCGTAAACTATGCATTTGATCATGTGATGATCTTCATGAAAATTATAGTGCATGAGCCCAGGAAGGTCTCAGAACAAAAAAAAAAGAATATTTGTGTAATGATTTTCCTTCAATTTGATTTTAGTTAGTGGCGTAGCAACGCGCACCGGATGCTGCTAGTTTAATCATAATACGAAGCCTATTTTATAGAGCCGTTTGCAGTTGAGACATTGGGTCCGTGGGGTCCTGGTGCCCATTGGCTAGCCTACTTCCAGTGTCGCTGTGGCTGTGGCTACTAATTTGGGACACCCTGTATAGAAGATTATGGGGAGTGTGATTTTTCCTAATCAGCCCTCACACTCCCCGCATTAACTGTTGTTATTTTAATAGGCCCCCTGTTAATACGGCTCCTACTAATAGGCCGACGGAGAAACCATAAATTGTAAGGAGATACCCTAACGCGCCGATTCTATTACGATATGTACTCAGCTTGTTTTGTAACACTACTACTTCGGTAGTGGCGCTTCGAGGATTCTGGAAATATTTTTTTTGTAATCATCATCATCATCATCATCATCAGCCCATATTAGTCCACTGCTGGACATAGGCCTCCCCTAAAGAGCGCCATAGCGCCCTGTCTTCAGCTTGATGCATCCAGCTGCTGCCCGCAAACTTTCGCAGATCGTCGCGAAAGGTAATAAGTAGTACGAAATAAGTAACTACAATATATACATATTCAAACGTATGATATTCAACTGTGATTGTTTCTACTTTTTCTAAATTATTACGTACTAGCTGTGCGCCGCGATTTCACTCACGGTTTCACTCAAGTATTCCTTCTCCTGCTCGTTCTTACGACACTCTCAGAATGGACATGGGAGGTGCTACTATGTATTCTAAATCCATCATCACACGGACCAGAGGCAGATAATCTAGCCGCAACAGTAGGACAACTTAATACAAACACTGCGTCTTATATACAGTAGGTTAATTCCCTTTATAAATTTGGAGGAAGTCCGACTCAGTAGTGGGTCATTTATAAGCTGATGATGGCGAATAATAAATTAGTATTTATTATAAAAAACTATTTGCCGTATCACATTTTGAGAGACTCGGCAAATCATACCTCCTTGGTGCCAAAAGCGAAGTATTCGAACTATACCGTGGCGCAGAAAGAATTAGCCAAATGTTAGAGCGGGCGATAAATTATTCGGATTCACACCATTAGCAGAATGCTCGAGAGTGGATTAACATAGCACAAATATCTTTTAGCTTAATAAAACTGGAGCATTGGCATCGGGGCTTATTTCTTTTAATTTCATTCCGAACAATAATGGACCTGACGGAGAGATAGTTTAAGCTTTCTTTTTCGTTGGAATGTTTAATGTAATTTACTTTCTTAGTTTTGTTGTGGATTCAAAAATAACTAGCCGCTCGTCCCGGCTACGCACGGGTGCGATGTTACAAACGGTTATTGTCGTACCGCAGGAGAAGCTGCGGGATGAAGCTATTCTAAAAAAAAGTAAGTTACTCCTTATGTCATCAGCTACCTATTAGTGAAAGTCCCGTCAAAATCGGTCCATCTGTTCCAGAGTTTAGTTCGATTAGTTGAAGAGTTAGAAAAGCCCTTATATCTTTAAAAACACGCCCTTTAGGTTAAAACGGGAACTTTCCTGTTCGAGGGGGGATAAAGAGCTATCACACTATATAAGTCCCTTTATCGTGTCGGGACTTCTTTTTAAGTTTTATCGGCACGCACATTTTATCAACTTAGTTTTATTATATATAATGACTAGCAACCCGCCCCGACTTCGCACGGGTGCAATGATGAACCTCTAAATTTAACAGTGTTTTCTAGAATGTTATGTATGTATTATAACTATAAACCAGCCTCTTGAATCACTCTATCTATTAAAAAAATCGCTTCAAAATCCGTTGCGTTGTTTTAAAGATTTAAGCATACATAGGGACGGACAGACGACATCCAGCGACTTTTTTTTATACTATGTAGTGATGATAATATAACGATGTGTAAAAAAAGAGGGGAGTCGGTGGATGCGGTCTGCACGAGATCGTGCATTGTGGAAATCTATGGGGGAGGCCTATGTTCAGCAGTGGACTTCTGTGGCTGATAGATAGATATAGACAGTGTAAAAAAAATCTTACGAGGTGGGTTTGATTGCTAGCTATTTCTTCAATACAGAAAGAGCATTAAGTATAATATTATTTATTATATAACTAGCGACACAGCCCGGCTTCGCACGGGTGCATGTATTATACATATAAACCTTGCTCTTGAATCACTCAATCTATTAATCAATATCCATTGCGTAGTTTTAAAGATTTAAGCATTCCATGGGACGGACAGACGCCAGCGACTTTGTTTTATACTATTTAGTGACAGTGATGATTGTATTACTTACTTTACTTGTCCGTGTGGTGACGGATTTAGAATACACAATATCACCAACCCATACCGTCTTGAGGGTATCGTAAGGGGCGACTAAAAGAACGCAAGTGGCATATTACCTAGCCGAAAGAGAAGGAAAACTTGATACAAACCCTGTGCCAACCCGTCTTGCCAGCGTGAATCCATGAATTTGGAAACCCTCCACTACTGAGTCGGCCCTCCAGGAGGCCCGACTCAGTAGTGGGTCAATTAAAGGCTGGAACGCCTGCGACACAATGTAGATAGATAGGATCAGTGACAATATGTTCCGGAGACATTTGCATGACAATGGTAATCAGTGCCTTTGGGAAATATATAGCTTGTAGTTGCCATCGGTAAACACGCCTGAACATGCCTAGTCAACAACAAGGACATTTGTGTTCCGCTTTGAATATTAATAGATATATAATAGTGGTTAGATGTGCCGCCTTTGGATCAACGGGTCCCGGGTTCGATTCCGGGGTCGGGCAAGTGTCTTTGTCTAAACCAGAGGCACTGGCTCGGAGTCTGGGTGTCATTTGTGCTCGTGAATTGTAAACTGCCCCCGCGACACAGGTTATACCTAGTGCAGGGGTTTCGTTTATCATTAAATAAATTAGGGCTGGAGATCTTAAAGGATTGTATTATGTTTGTGTCTGTGGTAAAACCATCAAATTGTACCAGGCCGCAGTTATAAATAATTGTATTTTATGAAATCAATATTGATTAATACATTTCGGTTGAAATTCACAATGCTCTCCTTTCAGGAGAGTGACTACTAGTTCGCAGCCCATAAATGACCTAAAGCTGCGTGTCGACTCCTCCAACTACATGCAGGCATATTATGATAACTAGCCTACGAAGACCATCTGGTCATCGTAGGTAGTCACCACAAGAATGAAGTGACCTATTATATGATAAAAAGAGTGTCCATGGAGTTCTTCTCCATAGGATCTACTTTTTGGAACAAGCAACTAGGTTCCTAACTTCACTTTCGACGTTTCAAAAACACCTGTAATTATTACTGTTCAATTGAAATAAATGATTTGAGTTTGAGTTTCAATACTTCCTGCGCAACTGTCTTAATATTCCCCAACGCGCCATACCAGCAAATAATGACTATTTAGTTAATACAGAGAGATACAGCTGCGTATATGATCCGGGAGAACCCAGAGGCAAGATGCGCATGTCCATTGTCTTACGAGAAAATTGCGCGACACGACTTTGTATTTTGTAATATTAATGCAATCAGTAAAAATATACCATTCTGAGGGTGTCGTAGGAAGCGACTAAAAGAATAGCAAGAGGCCTCATTGTACTAGGGGTTCAACGTGTCGCCTTTGACGTATCCCTGGTTTGATTCCGTAGTCGGGCAAATGTCTTTGTGTAAACCAGAGGCACGTGCTTTTGGTTCAAGTTTTCCTTTTCTTGCGGCCTTGTTATTTCGTTTTGTCGGCTCTTACATCACGCTCAGGATGGAATGGGGTAGTGACACTATGTATTATGAGTCCATTACCACACGGACGAAAAGATGTCTGGGTGTCATTTATGTTCGTGAATTTAATGTTTTCTAAACTGCCCCGCGGTACAGATTAAACACAGTGCTGGCCCGCGCAGACAGTTAATGATAGATTTTAGTGGGTAAACCGTTCGCAATCATCATCGCGACCGCGACGTTGCTGCTGTTCTAAGGTTTTTGATGTGAAACTTCACTAGGCGAGGGTAAAACAGATTTTCGGCATGGCGAGAATTGCCGTGGCGACGCTTCTCCACGCTATGTGATGGTATACATGTGTGCGAATTACATGTTTGTATACAGACCACGCGATACAGTACATGTACAGTTCGAACAATACAAGGAAACCGTGTTTTCTTCACTTAAATGACTTGACGACACGGTTGGCGCAGTGGTTGAGTGATCGACTGCTGCACAGTATGTCGCGGGTTCGGTTCCCGCACGGAAGAAATGTTTGTACGACCTACAAGTATTTGTTCCGGGTCTGGGTGTTTTCTATGTATAATATGTATGTATTTACAAAAAAAAATGTATATAAGTAGTTTATCATCCATCTCGTTACCATAACACAAGCATTAAGTTTCTTAGCTTGGGACGAGATGGCGTTGTGTGAAATGTCCAAGAATTTTTCTTTTATTTATTTATATCTCTGGTGTCAGTGTTTTCGCCTACAGATCCGACGATTTGAATGAGTTTTGTGAAAATATTAAACAAATAAACATACTTTTGAGTTCGATTTTCGTCATCCGTCATTTCGGTGACAATGGAAACGCGCACTCGTCCGGAACAGTAAACAATTCATCGGATGTGAGCAGCGACACGAACACATTACATCCTAATTACACCGAACAAGTCGAATGAGTGATATGTCATGTTGTGGTGTTGAAATGTAGGGTGTATTTCGTATACGAAGGTAGTCACCAACCCTATTAATTATTAGGGGTGTTGCAAGTATGCCATGCTGCAGGCCTGACGCCCGATGGGGCAGAAAAGTCCTCGAGTGGCGCCCGCGTTCCGAAAACCGCAGTGCTAATAGGCCTCTCACACGGTGGACCGACGACCTGGTTAAGGTCTATGTGAAAATCCTTGGGGGAGGCCTATGTCCAGCAGTCGTTTAGCTGAAATTATGATGATGTAGTCCGTGTGGTGAGGGATTTAGAATAAACACTGTGTCACCAACCCACACTATCCTGAGGGTGTCGTAAGAGGCGACTAATGGATCGTAAGAGGCAGATCACCTAGCCGTATCAGAAGGAAAACTTGATATACACGCTGTGCCAACCCATCTTGCCAGCGTGGCACCGTAGGCTAAATTCCCTCCATTAATTTGGAGGAGTCTTGACTCAGTAGTGAGTCATTTGTGGGCTGAAACGATGATGATGATGATGCCATGCTAATTGCTAATTTGACATGCTAATTTGACTAAAAAAAGAAACTAATCTTATGGAATAGTCCGTATGGTGACGGATTTAGAATACACGATGTTATCATACCATCCTGAGGATGTCGTAAGATGCGACTGCCTCGTTGGTCTAGTGGTTAGATGTGCCGCCTTTGGATCAACGGGTCCCGGGTTAGATTCCGGGGTCGGGCAAGTGTCTTTGTCTAAACCAGAGCCACTGGCTCGGAGTCTGGGTGTCATTTCTATCTATAATATGTATGTATTTACAAAAAAAATATGTATATAAGTAGTTTATCATCAATCTCGTTACCATAACACAAGCATTAAGTTGCTTAGCTTGGGACAAGATGGCGTTGTGTGAAATGTCCAAGGATATTTATTTATTTATTTATTATTTATTTTGTAGGCTCTTACGACACCCTCAGATTGGTATGAGGTGGCGACACACGTATAGTGAGTATGAGTCTGTGAAAAGAACAATTACTCTTAGTCCACTTTTTCTTGTTACGGCATTCCTTTGTTTAGGATCGCTCGCTAGTTCCTAATGCTTCTGCTATTAACTGAATTAGCGACTTTCACTGCAACGCGTGCTTCACACATAACTGTCATATAAGTCCATAGTTAGATATACAGGATGTTATAAAAACCCTATCATCATCATTACAGCCTGTAAATGACCCACTACTGAGTCGGGCCTCTTCCAAATTCATGGAGACTAATTGCCTACTGTGCCCCACTGGATGGACCGGTTGGCATAGAGTTTCGTATAAATTTTACTTTTCTATTTCGGCCTTATCATTTCCATTTGTCAGTTCTTGTGACACCCTCAGGATAAAATTGGGTGGTGAGACTTTTGAAATAAAATTACATTAAATTGAGAAAAATGATGATGGTGGAATAAATGTTAACTACAATCAACATTTTGAATGGAAACGTACGCAACCGCTCTTTCCATGCAGCCATTTTATAATAATCCATGTCTTATATTAATTGAGCTATTCACGTAAGGTTTAATTATTGTTGCGTTACTCTACCTTCCGGATTAAATGTAGTTTAATAAATTACACGTTATATTTCCTGTTGCAAATTTTGTGTCAACAAAGACACGGAACTTGACCACAGGAGTAGTGTCTTCACTAGCTTCAATGAGTTGCCAGCTCCTAATATTTATGTAGGTTGTACGTTTATTTTCTAGCTTATGCTCTTCTGTCCGCAGCTTCGTCAGCATAAATTTATAGCTCATACATTTGTGTTTTCCCGTGAATTATGCTATTCGGACTGAAGATGAATACAATAAATCAACCGCTCTTGAGTAGAATATACCCGAATTGGTTTTGTGTTATTATAATATTATTAGCAATAGATATAAGTTATTTTTTTTATTAGTTAATGCCTTTGAACGGACTTGTCGTGTGTATTTTACATTACTTCATTCCCGACGTTTCGAATGCTTTGCAGCAGGCATGGTCACGGAAGAGACTAGATGACAGGTTGTCTTTAATATTACCGCCTATAATATAGTTTTGTATGCGTGCATGTTCCTTGTGCACGCAGAAATTGTTCACGTTGTCCAGAGCGCTTGCAGATAGCCTCGCGGATCATTCTTGGTATGTCATGAATTTCCTTGCCAAGGATTTGAGATCTATTAAAGTAAATGTAGCAGTTGGTCTTGTTGAATGTGTGCTCACAAACTGCAGATTTGGACAAGCGAACGTCGGGAATTGAATAATATAATATACTCGCGACAAATCTGTTGAAGTGTTTCATTTCAGTGAGCAACGCGAAAACCTACCATAATTATTTTATTGCTTATTTGTCGCTTTTGTAGTGCGGCTGACGTTGTAATTTTAGGTAACACAAAAAGAATTATTCATTTTTGTGATAAATTTGTACGTTTTGTATCTTTAACACTGGCAGTACTAGCGTGTGCGCATCGCGGGGTGCGGCCTTGTGCCGTGTCCAGAATACTAAGATGGCACAAACGGACAAAGACTCATTGTAAGGGGCAAGCACCTTTACGTGACACGGTACACGATTTATGGAATATTTTTTAAGAGTAACTCGCTGTCTACATATAGCTGATAGTCGGGTCCCCAATTGTATCTGAATGGATGTTTAACATATTATCGTTCTGCGATTCTATGACTTTCTCCCTGCTTTGGGAGGCGCGTAAGCGCGTTGGTTCTGGCTGACATTCCCAAATCTATGTCAGTCGTCACTCAAAATCGGTGGCGTAAAAAATATTGGTGGCTTAATCAAATTATTGCCGGTAGTGCAACTAAATGAGTATTAGGGGCAGATGGCAATTGCCCTGTGTAAATACTGGTAAATAGCTAAATAATTATGTTACAGGGATCCTCGATGATTTTAGGCTATGTTGAGGTGGTCGCCCGAGCCGGATTGACCATTAGGTCGGATAAGCAAATGCTTAGGGGTCCGCGCGTCTTAAGTAGCATTCAGATAATGCTGCTGATGAACAGCTGAAATGGTCCCCCGATAATGACATTGCCTAGGGGCCCGTACATTTTTAATCCAGCCCTGGCTGGTGATTTTTCTGTGAAGTAAAAAGCAATTTGGAAGCTTCTAAACCTATTACTGCACACGTCACGTATTTAAATAAAATGAATTTAGTTTTATGAGCATCCTTCCGATTACGCTCGACAGTAAGATATACCCTTCAATCTCTGGCACCAGGACTCGCCTCGCAAGCTCCCAGTGGCACACTCTCCCACCATATGACACGCCACACCCTTGGCAGACCAGAAAAAAAGCTTTGTCCACCGCCAACACACCACAATCCCTATGCGCCTACAACAAGAACTGGACTAAACATTACGCGATAAAGATACATGTGCCCATTGAAGCGAAATACTGAAGTTATGTATGTGGTTGAACTGGTTTGCAACCAATGTATCGTCAATTTCACTTGGAATGATATGCATTATTTTTACAGATACCATTCGTTCATTTGGTGGTGAGCGAAGTCGACTGCCTCGTTGGTCTAGGGGTTAGATGTGCCGCCTTTGGAACAACGGGTCCCGGTTTCGATTCCAGGGTCGGGCAAGTGTCTTTATCTAAACCAGAGGCACTTTTTCTCAGTCTGGGTGTCATTTGTGTTCGTGAATTACGTGTTAGTAAACTGCCCCCGCGATACAGGTTATACATAGTGCAGGGGATGCGTTTAAAAAAACCCGTGTGGTGACGGATTCACAATACATAGTGTCACCACCCCATTCTGTCCTGAGGGTGTCGTAAGAGCCGACAAAACGAAATGACATTTACGAAACTATCATATTTACCGAAATGCGTACACGTGGAAAAACAAAATTACCATAATTATTGAATTCATACGAGTATTATGAGAATGCGTAAAACGAGGACAAGTAAATGTGTTTTTAAATCATACTAGAAGTCGCCCAGTGGTCGAAATTCGACCTTATTTAATTTAAATTATAGTTTATAAAGTTCTTTCAATATATAGTTATAATCTCAATTTGACCACAGACTATAACAATAAACAAAAGAGTATATTAAGTAGTATATTATTAGGTATACATGCGTGTGTCAAATACATGGTAGTGTGTGTGATTATTTTTTTATTGATTTAATGTATTGTTTTTTTAATTAGCGTTCTGCACTTTTTCCACCCTTTGTTTATTTACTTGTCATAAAAACCTTATTGACCTGAACCTTATTGATAAAATTTTAGCATATGTCCGATTAAATGGAATCTAAGCATTGTTTGCGTTTCTTGCGGTGCGAAATAAAAAAGGAATCGTATGTAAAGTAATACTTTTATTATTAATGATCAGTATCACTAATGGACATAACCGAATTAATGGCGTTCTCAATATTAAATTGAGCTAATGATTAATCTAATAAAACCAAATGATACGCAACTGAATCGGCATACGCCTTATTTCATAGATACTTACAGATAGACACTCAATTACAAAACATAAAATTTAAATTGAAAAAAGTACTAATTTTTAAAGTGAATCTCTTTGTCTTTGTTTCAATGTTTGTCAACAGAATACCTTACTTAAATACTCTTTACTGAGGCACGTGCCCTCAATAAAGAAAATAAACTTTAAATGATTTGGCTGTACATCAAACGCTTATGCCTGGTAGACTAATCATTAAATAAGTCGAACCTCCTTCTTTCGAAGACGGTTAAAGACTAAGATTCCGCAATTCGTGTGCCGCATAACCAAGTACAATACACAGCAATATCAGCTGTTCGCGGTTGCAATACTAATTCGTTCCCTTACGTTCGTCAAATGTTTTCCTGGACGATTCTATTGGGCCTAGCTTTAGTATCAGGACACCTGCGTCCGCGCAAGTGCGCGCCTTACGGCCTAGAAAAAAATATAGGTGAAATTATCGTCTTAATTCACTTAATAGTTTTTACAAGTGTCAGTGCTGTGTATATGTTTTAAAAACTGACCGAACGGTCCAAAAATAATTAAATTCGCCACGACTGACTTTTGCCAGTCTTTGGAAAATCAATTAATTTATTCATATAGGTATGTATCGTAGTGAATTAAAATGTATATGTTGCAATTGTAATTAAAAAAAATGTCAACCCTTATGATTAATTTAAAAAATATTGAATTAGGAATTTTGAAAAGAGTTTTTATTATTGGCAAATCTTGGAGAGTGAGTCTTGGTTAAGGGTTGAGTTCAATGCTTGTATTACATTGCATGTTCTGCAATTTTTACTGGCAGTTGAATATTAATATTCGAATGGGATAGCGTGTTTGGGCGTTGTTGGATTCATTGTGTAATAAAATTGGATTCGTGATGATTGCTTTATTAATACTAATATAATACAAATGGTTGCCTGTTCTATGGAAGTCGCCAAGATCCCACGTTTTTTTTTATTAAAATTTCTTAGGTCCCAATATTTCGTTGAACACATTCGGTATTTGATTTACATTCGTTCGAATTTAGATTCAGTCCTACCTAGCTATCGCTACTATTAAAAAAGAAATCTCAGATTCACAGTTATAAAAGAAACATAAAATAAAGCTGCATTGCAAATTAAAAAAATATATATATATACGAAACTCCGGACCACTTTCACACTTAAACTACTGAACTAATTCTGATAAGTTGTATGTAAATAATTAAACAAATAACTTGTCTATTGGCTCTTTGTCATTCACATTATAGGTACATAAATAAGGAACTAAAGCTGTGATTATGTCAACTAGAAGCCATAGTGTTCAAAAGCATTTTTAAGATACAGCAATGCAAACCGGAACCGAATATTATTTATTTATAGGACAAAAACAAACAGGTAACAAATCGCAACTAAACAAGTAATTTTAATAAACGGATCTAATCTAGGTTGGATCCTTTGTTTTTTTTTCGCGCCGGAAATCATCATGGATTATGTGAGGTTGGAACCCTTCATTATGTTGACACATCATAATATGATATGATATCTCAACAGTTACTTAGAATAGTAATAGGTTTTAATTTTTACAATTTATCCTAAAAATAACTAAAATTTATCATATAAGTTCTAAATTTTATCTGTAAAGCACCTTTCGAACTGTATCATGGAAATAATTTTGATTTGGCGAGAAGATATCTAAATTTGGATGATTACAACATAGTTCTAGCCATGGAATTGTAATAAGATGTGCTGCTTTAATAAATATTTAAACGAAAAGGTCTAATAGATTTACGATAGATTTTATAGGTGTTGAAATTTAATAAATTTAAAAGATTGGAATTTTTAGAATTTTTAGAACTTGGTTGCGTATAAGTTTATGTAAGTAACGTAGGTCTTGTTTTTTTCTACGTATTTCAAGTGCATTAACATTGAACCTCGCTAATCTTTCGTCACAAGGGATCTTCCACAACCGTCCCTTTAACATGGTAAACCTAATGCTTTACATTATCTAAATATCAAATTACATAGACCAATACTAAAAGAAAACGAAGAAATAGAATGGAAAAAATTTGTTGCGTTCGCGTCAAAAAACTTAAAAATAATAATATTTACGAACAAACTACATCTAAAACCTAAAATATATATATTCCGGTAAAATTAGAAACTTCACTCCTGTTCACACAGCTACGTTATCTATGATCTATTTTGAAGATGGTTATCTAAAGTCACCATAGACTTAGTCGTGGGTCGCCTCGGAGTCCCACATAACCCAGCTGGCGTCGCGGTCGCAAATCCATGAGGAATTCCAAAGTAATAAAAATTAAATTAAAAAATTAAATAAATCCCCGACACAATGACCTAAGTTCCCTTTAAAAAGTAAAAAAAAAAAAAAAATACATCGCGTTGGGGGACCGCTCCTACTTATTTATTACCTCTGGTCGTGTACCACCAGAGTTTTTTCAGGGCTCAGCTGATTTTCATGAAACATATTATTTTATAATGTGCACGTGATGACTTTCATTTGAGACCCTACTCGATTATATTTGCAGACTTTCGGTTACTCTTCCCCACTTTCACCCCCTATAACTTTTAAACAGACAGACCGACAGACCCCCCTTTTTGCGTCGGGGGTTAAAAAAAGACTTAGGGGGTAACAGCTAGTTAGGTATAAATCGTACAATAAATGGTGTTAACAACATATTCCAATCTGAGGGTGTCGTGGGATATAAACAATAATGAACACACCTCCAACATCCAGCTTGACCAGACGTTGCTGAACCTACAGGAAAATTGCCTTTATTTAGTTCCGATTCTCGATAATTATAGTGTGGTCGTGGCGGATTTAAAATACGGAGTGTCGCCACCCCATTCCATTCTGAGGGTATCATAGGTCTGTGTCGTAGAAAATGAGAAGATCGAGAAAAAAACAAAATAAGAATCTCGCATTTTTTTGTTTCTTTTGTTCATAGGTTCACAGGATTTTGTTCACAGGCTTAAGACTAGTCATCATAATTTCAGCCCATAAATTACCCAATGCTGAGGCGGGCCTCCTCCCGTTACATGGAGGGTAGGTATTTAGCCTACTGTGCCTTGCTGGTCAGACGGGTTGGCACAGCGTTTCGTTTCAAATGTTCCTTCTCTTTCGGCGAGGTTATCGGCCTTGTCATTCCTTTTGTTGTTTCCTCTTACGACACCCACAGGATGATATGGGTAGGTGACACCATGTATTCTAAATCCGTCATATATGGACAATAATCACTATTTGACGGTAATTGGGACATATTAGTCACAGTACAAAATGTCACCACCCCATTCCATCCTGAGGGTGTACTAAAAGCACAGTGCCGTCTGGCCAGCGTTGCACAGTAGGCTATTTACCCTTCTTGTGATGGGAGGAGGCCCGACCCAGCAGTGGGTCATTTATGGGCTGAGTAGTTGTAGAAGTAGAAATGACTTCAAATATATTTTCTCTCTTCAGTGCCTGGTTTAGTAGTCGGTTTATATTTTATCCTACATGCTTTTAATCCATAATTATCTTATTTATATACAAACTCTTTCGATCCAAATCAGTAACGGTATGAATCGAAACAATTGCTAAGTGAAAGTGTTCCTAATTTGTATAGTGACAATGTGTGTTCCAATTTTGAATAGCTGCGTCGAAAAGCCGAGGTGACACGAAGATAGCCGAACCTTATCGCTATAATTCTTATCTGTGCAATTAGATTATTTACGATGGCACATCGAAATCAAGTCAGTGTTCTATTTTATATTTGAAGACTCGTACAAATTTTATTGTGTAGTAAAAATAAAGTTTTTTTGTTATTTAGAGAAAGTGTTAAACCCGCGTCGGAGGTGAAGGAACTTTTACATTTTAAAATTGGAATCAGTGTTCGCAATCTTTTCGGGACCAATCGGGTGCATGTAACCCGATTGGATTCGAAGCGAGATGCAAAATTGGAACTTCGTTTATTGTTTAACCGTTATTCTGTACCGTTGTGTCCCTTTGCAAATCGAGAGCGGGTGTAGAGACAAACAATTTTGCTTATGTTACGAGGGTTTCATTCGATTTTAGACCTTCGGTGGTTGTGTTAAGGTAGCTGTATTTCTTTGATAGTATAAGGTTATTTATTTAAGTGCATTTAACGATCTCTGATAAACATTGTTCGTTGACCCCACAGTTTTGTTTTGTATACGCTAATTGAAATTTAAATGTATGTTTGCATGAATGTGTCGTTTGGAATGTGTGTTAAGTTTTGATATTTGTCAACGTATTTACTATGCACATGAGTAATGCAATGAAATTATTCATTATGATACACGTGGCAGATCTAAACGCAGTTTGATAGAGTGGGAGCTATTAGAGTAGATCGTATCAATTTATTTTTTATTAGCTCTTGCGCGCGGCTTCGCCTTGTTTATCTACTATTACTACTACTGAGCCCAACAAATGACCCACTGCTGAGTCGGGCCTCCTCCAACTACATATAAGGTTAAATTAATTAGCACACGCTGGCTAGGCGGGTTGGCATAGAGTTTCGTATCAAGTTTTCCTTCTATTGCGGCTAGGTTTTCGGCCTTATAGTTTCCTTTTCCAATCCAATCGTTCGGGAAGCTGCGAAAGATCTTCTCGTCCACAATACCGCAGTGTCTGAAGACAAAAGTCTTCAACCAATGTGTGTTGCCAGTGATGACATATGGAACAGAGACGTGGTCGCTCACTATGGGCTCCATCAGGAGGTTCAAAGTCACCCAAAGGGCAATGGAGAGGGCTATGCTCGGAGTATCCCTGCGAGATCGAATCAGAAATGAGGAGATACGCAGGAAAACCAGGGTCACCGACATAGCCCACCTGATTGCCAAACTTAAGTGGCAGTGGGCAGGGCACATAGCTCGCAGGACCGACGCCCGATGGGGCAGAAAAGTCCTCGAGTGGCGACCGCGTTCCGGAAGGCGCAGTGCTGGTAGGCCTCCCACACGGTGGACCGACGACCTGGTTAAGATCGCCGGAAAGCAGTGGATGCGGGCGGCCCAGGACCGGCCTTTGTGGAAATCCTTGGGGGAGGCCTATGTCCAGCAGTGGACGTCTTTTGGCTGAAATGATGATGAGTTTCCTTTTCTCGGCTCTTACGACCCTCTCAGGATGAAATGAGGTGGCGAAAATATGTGTTCTCTAAATCCGTTACCATACGGTATGAAGGATTTTTTTCATACGTAAATGAGACTGTTTTGTGTACAATATGCGTAATGACTTTAGAATATGCAGTGTCACCAACCCATATCATCCCCAGGGTGTCGTAAGAGGCGACTAAGGGAACGCAAGAGGCAAATCACGTAGCCGCAAGAGAAGGAAAACTTGATACAGACCCTGTGCCAACCCGTCTTGCCAGCGTGGCACAGTAGGCTAATTTCCCTCCATGAATTTGGAGGAGGCCGGACTCAGTAGTGGGTCAGTAATGGGTTGAGACGACGAGACGAGACGACTTCATCTTCTTATGAAGCTTGGTTACCAAAGATCGCAATCCCACATTCTACGCGTTAAGCTTTAGTTGTTTTGGTGTAACGTCGGTGCAAATATTATGTAAACTAAGTCATAACATCTGATTGGCATGCAAGGAAATTATCACTGTACAGGCTGTTGCGAAACCCGTTATCTGATAAGAGATTACATTTTTTAATTTTGGGGAATTACTATAGAGTTTAAGAGTAAAAAACCTCTTATTAAAAATATTTTAGGAATATGAAAATAAAATATATAAACATTTTAGAAAGAAAAAGCTCCAAATAAATTTGTGGCAAATATTAATAATAAAAAAATAACGATCAATATTATTTTTAGTACCAGTTTACTAAGAAAAACCCCATTAATTTTAGTAGCATAACTTGATCAGCTCAGTTTTTGCAAAAATGAGTAATTACCTACGTAATCAAAATATGCTTAGGTACTATTAAAATTTGATAATGTCTTATGTCTTAGTTCACATTCCGCTCTTGATTTTTTCCTCTTTAAAACAGTTTAAAAAACGTATTATATAACCTGAAGTTACACATTGTCACAGAACAAAAACATGTGACGTGCAATATTATAACTCTGAACACTTTCAACAACCTGTATAACGTTGTACTATTTTGCAATAACCATTCAAGATCAGGCTTGGACATATTGCTATTATGAACTTTAAGATAGTTAAGTTTAAAGTCGACATTTCAACAATGAATGGGGTTTTCTTGAGTGAGTTTAGCTTGCTATTTGTTGTTAAAGGGGCATATTAAAATTCAAATAAATAGCATTACCTAAGGAAAAATGTACTACACGTGGTTTTGATGTAGAATTTAATGTTTATAAGACTTGGTTCTAATGGGTTCGTGGCACAAGTGTCTTAGTTGTGATCTAGGGTGTTTGGAGATCAATTTTATTCACAGTTAAGGTAGGTTTTTATATTTTATCTAAATCATAATCATTTCATCCCATAAATGACCCACTACTCAGTCCAAGTCCTCCAAGTTCACGGAGGGAAATTTCGCGATTATAGCCCGAATAAACATTTAAAATAAAAAAAAGAAAGCAAGGAAATACAGAAAGACAGTTCTACAGAGAGAACCATGAAAGAAACTCTGTAATTGATTTATACCAGATCTAAAAAAAGTTAATCAAAGAGATTTGTGAAAGCAAGCTCACGCAACAATATTTCTCCAAAGAAATAGATTTGGAAATACGACGAAAACGGTAAATCATTGATTGACTTTCCATGAATGTTGATTAAATTAATTATACGAACTACTATACAAATCTACCGTGTGGTAACGGATTACGAATACAAGGTGTCACCACCCCATTCCACCCTGAGGGTGTTGTAAGAGCTGACAAAAGTTAATGCCAAGGCCGGTAACCTAGCCACACGAGAAGGAAAGGAAACTATGACAACCCGTCTGGACCCTCTTATCTAATGGGAGGAGTGTCCGTGTGGTGACAGATTTAGAAAACACAGTGTCACCACCCCATTCCATCCTGAGTGTGTCGTAAGAGCCGACAAAAGGAAATGACAAGGCCGAATACCTAGGCTCAAGAGGACCAAATCTCGATATGTAACCCTTTATTTTTTTTTGCCCGGGGTAAAATCCTTTATGGACTATCGTGCGTGGGTCGTGTGGGACTCTCCCCCTGAGTGGGGGCCTACCCACTAAACATCCCCGGAGTGCTCCAACTCGCGTCCTGTTGCGGCATTGTGGGATCTGGTGCAGAACCACGCCCGATATGTAACCCTGTGCCAACCCGTCCGGCCAGCGTGGCACTGTAGGCTTATTACCCTCCCTGTTATGTAGCCCATAAATGACCCGACTCAGAAGTGGGGCATTTATGGGCTTAGTAGTAGTACGTACGTAAAAATAGTTTTTTTAAAACGATTAATGTGTTTTGGTTAACTTTATACGGTTAGGTCACCTAGTATTTGAATGTCAAGTTAACAGTAAAATGATGGATGCTGAATCATTAACATAATTTTAATGTCATCGCATTGTTTGGGTTCCGACGCAGTCAATGTTTGAACTAGATTTCTGATCTGGTGGATTTGATCTCTGGGCGTATCCGGTCAGCGTGTTTACCGTGCGGATTTGGGATACACAACGTCGCCAACCCATTCCATGATGAAGGTGTCGCACCAATAAAAAAAAATAACTTTAAAATAAGACTAAGTTGCTTTAATTAGCTATTTACCATCATTGTAACTCTTTTATTTAAAAGAGCAACCATGGAGTTTCTTGCCGGCTCTTCTCTGTGGAATGGCATTCCATCCGGTGGTAAAAACTAAATGAGTGTAAATGATAATAATTTATTTTAATGTTTATTTTTATTTGTTTCTGTTATAACTTTGACTATTGAAAAGCATTCGCAAGAATTTATTCGAATAAAAAACATTATGATTTTCATCACAAAATTAACACACAGTTTACGAAAAGTTTATAATGGAAAAATAAAATAGTTGATATAAAATAGTTTAAATAAAATAGTTGATATAAAATAGTTGATATAAAATAGGTGAAATAAAATAGTTTATAATAAAATAGTTGTAGATTCTGAGGCCGGGCAAGTGCCTTTGTGTAAATCAGAGGCACTTGCCTTATTGCACTTGGGTGTCATTTGTGATCCTGAATTTCATGTTTGTAAACTGCACCCGTATTATAGGTAATATGTAGTACAGGGGCTACGTTTAAAAAACAAGAAAACTTACGACATCATTATCCTGAAGGCTATCCTGAAATCCTTCATATTTTCTCACCTTTTAAACCTTGCAGAAATATTTCAATTCAGTCCGTTAAAAATTTTGTGAGACTAACAATATAGACTAACGATATGACGACACGGTTGGCGCAGTGGTTGAGCGATCGACTGCTGCGCAGCATGTCGCGGGTTCGATACCCGCACGGAAGAAATATTTGTACGACCTACAAGTATTTGTTCCGGGTCTGGGTGTTTTCTATCTTTAATATGTATGTATTTACAACAAAAAAAAAATGTATATAAGTAGTTTATCATCCATCTCGTTACCATAACACAAGCATTAAGTTGCTTAGCTTGGGACGAGATTGCGTTGTGTGAAATGTCCAAGGATATTTATATATAGAATCTATGTTTTTATATTGCCCCCTATGATGGTAGAAAAAAAATTAAGCTCCGTGTTAATGACGCTTACGATGGAATGGGCTGTTGACATTTTCACGAACGAACTAGGAAAGTATTGTCTTAATTAGTGTAGTGTCTTATTTTCGATTAATTCATCTCATCGATCATTTAAAGCGAATAGAAATACTTAATTACGCTACAAGTCATAACTAAAGTCCTACATACCAAACGCTACTCTCAAAAATGAATACGTACACGATGCAAAGATGAGATATGCCTTTGGATCAACGGGTCCCGGGTTCGATTCCGGGGTCGGGCAAGTGTCTTTGTCTAAACCAGAGGCACTGGCTCGGAGTCTGGGTGTCATTTCTATCTATAATATGTAAGTATTTACAAAAAACAAAATGTATATAAGTAGTTTATCATCCATCTCGTTACCATAACACAAGCATTAAGTTGCTTAGCTTGGGACGAGATGGCGTTGTGTGAAATGTCCAAGGATATTTATTTATTTATATTTATTTATTTATTACTGAAATACTGACATTAAACATTTTCTTCAAGCAACTACTACTACTCAGCCCAAAAATGATCCACTGTTGAGTCAGGCCTCCTCCCGTCACAGGGGGCAGCGTGTTTTGTTTAGAGTTTTCCTTCTCTTGCGGCAAGGTATTCGGCCTTGTAATTTCCTTTTCGCGGCTCTAACGACACCTTCAGGATGGAATAGGGAAATCTTTAAACTGCTGAGCACATTTTCAACGATGGACATAAAATCTAAATATAAATTTCTCTCTCAGTGTGTCTGTTGGGGACATCGTAGCTCAGAAACAAATGCACTCGAAACTCAAGATTCATCTAATCAAGTTGGCTCATTAGAGGTCTTTTGACAAGCCAAACAATAAAATTAAATTTAAAATTTACCATCTACCACTGTTTCGGAATGTGTTCATTCTCTTGTGACTAGTTGATTTGCCTCTTGCGATCCCTTAGTCGCCTCTTACGACACCCTCGAGATGGTATGGGTTGGTGACACTGTGTATTCTAAATCCGTCACCTCACGGAACATGTTTTATGTTTATGTAATTAGAAAATAGTATTAAAAAATTGGCAAGCGTAGTGTAGGACGACCCTCTGCTAGATGGAGCGACGATCTGCGAAAGGCTGCGGGCAGCGGCTGGATGCGTCAGGCCGAGGACAGGGCGCTATGGCGCTCTTTAGGGGAGGCCTATGTCCAGCAGTGGACTAATGTGGGCTGATGATGATGATGATTAAAAAATTAGCCTTTTTGTCTCGTCATATAAAACGTGTACTCAGTGTTGGAACACGAATATATAATTCGTTGCAAATGGAATACACCGCGGGGATTGAGTGCGCTTAACCTTTACACCTCGTGAAATGTAAACTGCGCATTGTATTCTATTTTACTTCGTTGTAGGGGTGGCACGTACAGTTATAAAACGGCCAAAGATTTTGCTTTCCAATGCATTAGACTTAAATGT
Source organism: Clostera curtula (assembly GCA_905475355.2). Classification (NCBI taxonomy): domain Eukaryota; kingdom Metazoa; phylum Arthropoda; class Insecta; order Lepidoptera; family Notodontidae; genus Clostera; species Clostera curtula. Next base: position 1,964,682 of record FR997816.1, on the reverse strand, counting down.
ACCTATTAAAAAATCAATCGCACTTTATCCCTTTTAAGGAAATGAAGTCTTTTATATTCAAACACGGTATAGCCTACGTATACGTAATAGCCAACAGATTTAATATCCATTAAAATTAGGATGGGTTTAAAGTTAATTACTTGGTCGCGGGGTATGTTCCCGGAATTGGATCGATTCCGGGGTCGGTCAAGTTTCTTTGTCTGAACCAGAGGCACTTGCTCTGAGTCAGGGTGTCATTTGTGTTCGTGAATAACATGTTTGTAAACTGCCCCCGCGATTCAGGTTATAACTAGAGTTTTTTTAATCTTTGCTATCTTTTTAAAATAGTATGTCATAACATATAAAACGTTATCGTTTTTAAATTCAGGATCCACAGATAACATACCGCATATACTATAGACACAACATCGGGCAACCCTATTCTAACCAATATAAAATTATTCAGAAATTGTGTACCATCTTGTATTCTGCTTATTTATGGTTTGATCCCTTGATGACCCTACAATATTTTAGTAAAGCGATCTTAACAGGTGTTTAGAGACTTAATAGACTTATCAATATCTTCATCTTGATAGAATTGGTACATATAGTAAATTGACTATAAGAGGCCAATCCATTGCGGGCGGTTGTCCGCTATGGATTGGCCTTCTTGTACCACCACCCAGAGCTCCTGCAAGTTGTCATCACTGAAATATGTAGTTCGAAACTACCCAAGAAAAGTCCTCAATGTTTTGTTTTGAAGTGATTTTGAATCATCGCTTTGCATAATATCTCAAGTTCAATCACCTCGTTCATCGCCTTATTGTATGCTAATCTTGAATGGAACCAATATTTTTTGTTGCATTATTTAGTGCGAACTGCTCCAATGACCTAGATTTTTGACAATGACGTGAGTTGGAAAGTCCAAAGATAAAGTCCTACCTGGATGATTTCCTATATTCAACTGGAGGAGGCTCGACTCAGTAAAGGGTCATGATATTAAGATATTCAAGAGATACTTTGAGACCATCTGCCCAAATTTCTGGATAGCACACTGGGATGAGCTGCGGGAAAAGGAAGCTTTCCCCGGTCCAATTTGAATTAGGGCTATGATTTGAGGCAATATAATATATGAATTTATTCCAAAAGGATTTTTTTCTGTTTACCATCAAATGTCTTTAGTTCTCTGTGCCTACTCGTTATAACAATAAAAATACAATATAAAAAAATATAATTATTTAATCATATATAAAAAAATTGTTATAAATTTGCCTGAAATTTGGACATGGAATTTGGTGTCTATCTATGCTGTGCCCGTCTTGCCTGCGTGGCGCAGTGAACTAATTTCCCTCCAAGAATAAGGAGGGGCGCGACTAAGTTGTGGCAAAATTATACATCTTTATCTTTTTTAAACTCAAACTCAAAAGGAACTTTATTTACGTAGGTTTTATCACAACACCCTTATAAATAGTCATATTTAAAATTACCATTACCATCTTACGACCCCTGTCCCACGCTAGGTGGTAGTCTCCATACACACCTATCAGTCGTCATATCTACATTCACACCTTTCATACACAATTCTTCATTCTTACAATCCATCCATCTCTTTTGATCTCCCACAACCCTTGCGTCCACCCACATTCATTCTGAAACTACCACTGTTGCTCTACAGAGACAAAAAAACGTATAACTTGTATCGCGTTACAGTTTACAAACATGAAATTTACATCCAGACTCAGAGCAAGTCTTCTGGTTTAGAGACAAAGACTTGCCAGACCCCGGATTCGAACCTAGGACCCATGATCGAAAGGCAGCACATAACTCCTAAACCAACAAAATGCCACAATTTGTACAAATGCCAGGATATTATTATCTTGGCATTTATGCTACTAATAATTCAGTTTGCATATCAACCCAATTAAAACCATCATTACGACGCCTGCATTCAATCAATTGGAGATTTCTAGAAATAAAAAATGATCTGTAATTACAAATAGGATGCTTTAGGGTGAGGAAATATTACATAGACGGATAGCGGAGCGGGTCACGGATAACACGGATTGCAACAAATCTACAAGTTAACCAATGTTGTCTGTGTGGTGACGGAATACATGGTGTCACCATCCTATTCTACCCTGAGGGTGTCGTAAGAGCCGACAATAGGAAATGACAAGGCCCATAATCTAGCAAATAAGAGAAGACAAACCTGGTATTATACATGTGCCAACTCGTTTAACCCGCGTGGCTAATTACCCTCCATGTCATTGCGGTATCCCGACTCAGCAGTGGGGCATTTATGGGCTGAATGGAAGTAGTATATGACATGATGTGTCAACATATACAGGTTGTCCTAAAAAATAGTGTCGAGCGGAAGACCAGACATGAGCACCCCTTGGGGTACCCAAATCACCCCCATGTATGTACTACGATTTTTTATAGGTTTGTGTTATGATGTTTTTTCTGCATTTTAAATGTTTGGCTTTACACCAATATTTTCATAATTTTGGTTCAAATTACGAAGAAAAATAATAAAAAGTCTTCTACTTAAAAAAATGAAATTATGTTTATTAGGTCTAAAATTCAGATAAAAATCATAATACGAAACCTATGAAAAATCGCAGAACATGCATGGGTTTGATTCGGGTACCTCAAGGATGCTCTATTTCTGGACTTCCGCTTGACATATTTTTGGGACACGCTATATAAGGGTTTCAACCTAGATATGATTATTTGCTAGTTGTTACCTGTTTTGTTGTCCTTTAATAAATGCAAATATGCCAAACACTCAGTTTTTAGACGATAATATTTGCGTATAGCCTGAGTAAATATACCGAATTGAGTGATGATAATTAAAAAGAACAAAGATTTTGAAGTTGTTGTGTGTTTTTTAATTTCCAGGTATTTTTATACCGTGCGGGCTCGCAAATTAGTTTAGTAATTAACGGACGTAAACAATAACAAACGGGTTAATCATCATTTACTACTTAATTCTTAGCCCATGAACCACTGATAGGTCAGGCCTTCTTAAGTCAGTACTTAGCCTATTGTGCCATGCTGGCCAGACGGGTTGGCATAGGGTATAGTATCGAGTTTTCCTTCTCTTGTGGCTTGGTTTTTAGCTGTATCGTTGCCTCTTTGTCTTACGACACCCTGAGAATGAAACGGGGTTGCGACACTATAGTAAATCATTCACCACACGGAATCATCATTATAGCCAAAATACCTACAATCACTGCGCTATATGGTAAGCAGTGGCGACTAGGGGGTTGTCCATTAATTACATGATGTTTTTTTACATTTTTTGATCCCTCCCTCCCCCTTGGTCATACGTGGTGAGGTTTAAGACTCCCCATTAAATAACCACCCCCCATTAAAAATCACGTGAATTTTTTACAAAGAATCGTAAACTCAAAGGCTTTTCCGCTTTTCTGTTTAGAAATCAAGCGTTTGACGAAAAAATAAATACACGTCATATCTTACTATAACCCCCCCTCCCCCTTGTGATATTTGTCGAACCCCTCCCCCCATTTCGAGCCTCACGTGATTAATTGACTGCTCCTAGAGGAGTTTTCCGCCCCATCGGTCGTCAGTCCTGCGACCTGCCGCGGACGCCTTGAACTCGAACAACGTAATTTCGCCCAAAATCGCGAATTATCGTGCAATGTAAACACAGTCTTAGAGATGCCTATGTCATAACATTGTCATTCTGATAGCCACTTGTCATATTATTAGATAATATGCATTATCGGTTACTTTGTAAATGCGGGTTAAATGAACAACGGATTATAGTTCGTTCACATTTTTTTTACCTCCGTCATTTGTAATGTTTGCGTTTTGTTTTTTTATTGGGTCTACTGTCGGTAGGTATACCACTATACCCAATTTACTATGGAAATATACTTTATTTTATAGCGGTTTTTTAATATAAAGTGTGTTTCAAGAGGGATGTTTATTTATGTATAATACATGCATAATATTGTAGAGTAATACTGATAAATTTAAAGGTTCATTATTGCAACCGTGCGAAGCCGGGGCGGGTCGCTAGTAATACTATCACTACATAGTATAAAACAAAGTCACTGTCGTCTGTCCGTCCCTATGTATGCTTAAATCTTTAAAACCACGCAACGGATTTTGAAGCGGTTTTTTTTAATAGATAGAGTGACTCAAGAGGAAGGTTTAAATGTATATTACATGCATAATATATACTACTATAATAGAGAATCACTGATAATTTTAGATGTTCATCATTGCACCTGTGCGAAGCCGGGGCGGGTCGCTAGTCAAAAATAAAAATAAAAATTAATGCAGCCAATATTTTTACAAAACTAAACAAATTAGATCTCTCACTTTCTCTCACATCTAAGTGCGGCGCCAAGCAGCTTTACTGTGTTCCGCCGCGTGTATATGGGAGCCGGTGCCCGACAGGGCATTTCCGTGAATTGCCTGCTCCATCTTAGACCCTGGCTTTCCATCACGCAATCCTAGGGTCAAAGGCATTCAAGTCAAAGATAAAAAAAAAGAGTAGCATGACATACTGACAGCTGGGCTACACATATAATTACCGGTAGTCCTACTAGATCGGTCGCGGAGTGGAGACGGCCATCCCTCCCAGTATAAACTGGTAGTTATCCAAAGTGAGAAAGGAGAAGGCAGATCACTACAAATTTGTCTTTGTACATTCCAGCATGAATTAAATATTGTCATCATAAGGACAACGTACTGCCGAAAAGTAATGCTTCGTTTGAAGAATGAGGTATTAATAAATAATTAATGTTCAACCGCATTTTCTATACACAAAGGCAGTGTGATTCACTGTTAAGCAGCATGACAAACAATGCTCTTACTCACTTGTTATCAAATTAACTAGCTGTTGCCGCGACTTCGGTTATGAATATAAACTTTCTCCCGCAAGCCGCTACCGCAAGCCGCTAATTAAATACTAATACTATTCAGCCCTTAAATAAATAAAACAAAATAAATATCCTTGGACATTTCACACAACGCCATCTCGTCCCAAGCTAAGCAACTTAATGCTTGTGTTATGGTAACGAGATGGATGATAAAATACTTATATAAATATTTATTTTGTAAATACATACATATTATAGATAGAAAACACCCAGACCTGGAACAAATATTTGTAGGTCGTACAAATATTTCTTCCGTGCGGGGATCGAAACCGCGACATGTTGCGCAGCAGTCGATCCACTCCTTAAATTCGTCTTCGTTTCAGCCCATAAATGACCCACTACTGAGTCGGGCCTCCTCCAAATCCATGGGGGGAAATTAGCCTACTGTGCCATGCTGGCAAGATGGAGAGTTTTCCTTCTCACATGGCTAGGTGATCCGCCTCTTACGCTTCTTTAGCTGCCTCTTACGACACCCTCAGGATAGTGTGGGTTGGTGACATTGTGTATTCTAAATCCGTCACGACACGGACGGACTCATTCAATTACAGAAGGGAAATTGGCCTACTGTGTCACGCTGGGCAGACTTCAGGATTTCCTTCTCTTGCAGCTATTTTTTGGTCTTATTATTTCTTTTTGTCGGCTCTTACGACACTCCAGGATAGAATGAGATGGTGGCGCTATGTATTTTATATCCGTGACATAAATACAGTAGCCTTTTTCCATCTATAAAATTCCAAAAATAAACTCAATCTTGGAAAGCGTAGCGGGGTAGGCACAACAGATAGAGAGTTACTTTTGATATCTAATATATAAAAGTCTCGTGTTTCGGTGGTTATGGTTAAACTCCTGCGAAACGGCTGGACCGATACTCATGAAATTTTGTGTGCATATTGAGTAGGTCTGAGTATAGGAAAAAAACTAGTTTTCATCCCCCTAAATGTTAAGGAAGGTGTACACCAATTTTTTTATTTTTTAGGCAATATTTTTTGTTTTAATATTTATATGATACAGCATACAACAATACATACAACTCTTAATTTTCAACCCTTTACGATAAACCCATTTTTTGAATAGCGATATTCATATCATATTTAATTTTATTTATTTGTATGTATAGATAGTTTGGGTATATCGCAGTCGCGAAGTTTCATGTTGTTGTTGTCTCGTCGCCTGAGCATATATAAATGATTTTTAAACTATTCTAACACAGTTACAAATAATAACTTAAACTTTAATCTAAAATACAAGACCTGAAACTAGATACCTATAACCTAGGCAGTCAATTGGACTTAACGTGGACTTTAAAGACGTGGAATGTAGTCTTTAACCAGAAATTTTACGATTTTCAGCATTGCCCCAAAATGGTTGGCATATGAAGTAAATTCCATTTAAACACACAAAGAAATAAACATACTGGATACATTAATAAATTGACAAGAATATCAAAAGCAAAATATTAACATTTAGTCAGAATTAATTTAAAAACAAATAAAAATACATTGACAATTTTAAGACGATTTCTGTTTAAACAATTTAGCACTTTCAACAAAGCACCGGAAGATTGACTCAGCTCAAGAAGGGCTCCGCTCTCAAACAATAAATACAATTAGATTTGTCACCTTGACCGACCCACTAACGTGACCGGGATAAGAAACTGTGCTAACGATTATTATTACGTATCTCAAAATCATTCCAATATCGGCATTCGGTACAATGCGGGCTCCACAACGGTTGTCCTACTATAGCGCGCCTATATAAATGATACCTTATGACATGCAAAATCAGTACCGAACCAGCCTTTTGATGAGAAGTTTGTGTCCAATACTTTCGTATTTTATTTTATAGAACCGGTTATGGGACGTCCAATGCTGGTGGTACTCGCCGCGGTCGTCGCGGTGGCGTCCTGCGCCCCCCCTGGGAAGCCCACCCTGGGATGGGGCGAGCGCACCTTCGCTATCGTCGAAGTCAACCAGGCAGCCACGGCGTACAACCAGCTGGTAACCAAGAGGGATGCTGCAGACGTTTCCGTCACGTGGAACGTCTGGTCTGGCGACCCGGCAGACAAGGCGAGGGTTCTGCTCAATGACAAGGAGTTCTGGTCCGGCTCTGGAACTGCTACTTCAGCCGCCTTCAAGGTGAAGAAAGGTGGGCGGTACCAAATGAAGGTGGAGCTATGTAACGCTGAAGGGTGCAGCTACAGTGAAGCAACGGAAGTCGTGGTAGCCGACACTGACGGCAGCCACTTGCCTCCATTGGACTTCTCTATGGGCGAGAAGAACAAGCCGTTCAAGCAGACGTCTGGTAAAGTTATTGGCGCGTATTTCGTGGAATGGGGTGTCTACCCAAGGAAATTCCCCGTTGACAAGATCCCAATTCCCAATTTGACTCATCTTCTCTATGGTTTCATTCCAATTTGTGGCGGCGACGGCATCAACGACAGTTTGAAGGAAATCGAAGGCAGTTTTCAAGCTTTGCAAAGATCGTGCAGTGGCAGGGAAGACTTCAAAGTATCCATCCACGACCCCTGGGCTGCTCTTCAGAAACCACAAAAGGGATTGTCTTCTTGGAATGAGCCGTACAAAGGCAACTTTGGCCAGTTGATGATGCTGAAACAAGCAAGACCCGATCTTAAGATTCTTCCTTCAGTTGGTGGTTGGACTTTGGCCGATCCCTTCTTCTTCTTCACCGATAAGGAAAAGAGACAACGTTTTGTGGCATCTGTGAAGGACTTCCTCCAAACCTGGAAATTCTTTGACGGAGTTGACATCGATTGGGAGTTCCCTGGTGGTAAGGGTGCTAACCCAGACCTTGGTAGCCCTGAAGACGGCCACATCTACGTCCAGTTGATGAAGGAACTCCGAGAAATGCTTAACGAGCTGTCTGCTGAAACCGGTAGGAAATACGAACTCACATCAGCCATCAGCGCTGGATGGGACAAGATCCAAGTGGTAGATTACAATGCTGCTCAACAATACATGGATCACATCTTTGTGATGAGCTACGACTTTAAGGGAGCCTGGTCTAACGATACTCTTGGTCACCAGACCGCTTTGTATGCACCTGCATGGAATCCCAAAGAAACCTATACCACTGACTTCGGAATCAAATTCCTGTTGGCCCAAGGGGTTAAGCCAAAGAAGTTGGTTCTTGGTATAGCTATGTATGGTCGTGGCTGGACGGGAGTTCACAATTACACTGATGACAATCCGTTCACAGGAGTAGCAACTGGACCAGTGAAAGGTACATGGCAAGATGGTGTAGTGGACTACAGAGAAATAGCTCAAGAAATTGCCGCTGGTAAATGGGAGTATCATTATGATAAAGTAGCGCAAGCTCCTTGGGTGTTTAGGAAAGAGACGGGAGATCTTATTACATTTGATGATGCCAGGTCTACACTGGAGAAATGTAAATATGCGAAGAAGAATAAGCTTGGTGGGTGCTTCGCTTGGGAGATAGACGCGGACAATGGCGATATTTTGAACGCCATGAATGCGGGACTTGGTAATAATTGGTGACCAGTTTTTAATGATTTCGGATATGTGAATTGTGATCGTATTGTTAAGTTAGGTGTAACCAAAAAGGTCTCATATTGTGAACAAACGATTATTGAACGACTGAATGTATTTGTAAGTAAATTAAAAATTTTAAAATACTATTTTGGTGTTTACTACTCACCCCAAAAGTGATGGTCTCCTCCCATCACAGGGAGGGTCATTAGCCTACTGTCCCACGCTGGCCAGACGGGTTGGCACAGAGTTTCGTATCAAGTTTTCTTCTCTTACGGCTAGGTTATCGGCCTTGTCATTTCATTTTGTCAGGTCTTACGACACCCTCAGGATGAAATGGGGTGGTGACACTATGTACTCTAAATCCGTGGGCGCAAGGTTTTTTTTTGTTTATCTGAGTTTATTCTCAATCCAAAGCATAAATGCCCCCTGCTAAGTAAAATTGTAACAACAAAAGAGTAAAATTGTAATAACAAGTTTCCCTTCGAAGTTTCCTAAAGAAACCTTCAAGATGGAATGGTCTCACTTTTCTTTATAAAGAGTGGTGATCCATCACCATATGCTATATCATCATCTTCAGCCCACTTGGGCCACTGCTGGACCGCATCGGCTACTGTGCTCTGTCATTGGCAATAAATGGCAAATGTAGATATTGTTACCTACCCTACTAAAGAAAACTAGGCTAGGATAATTTTTTTGAAGGCTGAACGATTAAAAATGTATTAAAAACACAGTTTCATTAATCTCACTCTACAAAGAAGACACTTTTCAGTCGGGTTTCTTAAACAGGATTCGTAATAAACAAAATGATGCCGTCACAAAACTTTGTTGATCACTTATATTGACTTCTCTGTAGAGCATGCTCCGAGCCGATGTAAAATAAAATGTAGGTATAGAGACGTGGCAAAAGAGGTCGGATGAGCCAACTTGCCAACTCCTGCGGTTACATGGAGGGTAATTGGCCGTCTTGGGGTTGGCACATGATTTCATATCAAGTTTTCCTTCTCTTGCTAGGCTAAGTTATCGGCCTTGTCATTTTCTTTTAGCTCTTACGACTCCCTCAGGATGGAATGGGATGGTGATAATTCCGGAAATCCGAACGAAACGCTTCAAGTCCACATTTATCATGCGTACCGCGGAAATGTGGAATGCGCTTCCCGAGTGGGTCCTCCCCGATAGATATAATCTGGGTGTCTTTAAATCACGAGTGAATCGGTTCCTTCTAGGCAAGCGCGCTCCATCTTAGGTCGCAGTGTCGCTTAACATCAGGTGAACTGGCGATCAAGCGTAAGCCTATCAAGAATAAAAAAAAAAAAATGTATTCGAAATGCCTCACCACGCCGATAAGGTTTATACCAACTACTTGGAGCCGATTTGGTGATGGATTTAAAATACGCAGTGTCACCAACCCATACCACCCCGAGGGTGTCGTAATAGGCGACTAAGGGAACGCAAGAGGCAAATCACCTAGTGCCAACCCATTTTGCCATCGTGGCACAGTAGGCCAATTTCCCTCCATGGTGTTGGAGGAGGCCCGACTCAGTAGTAGGAGTAGGTCATTTAAGGGGTTAACCAGTTGAGCGCCCGGCCCAGCGCTCACCTACACAGCCGAAGCCTGATGGCGTGCGACTTCCAATGGCGTGATCCTCCCGATAACGTATCGCCAACCCAGTAGCCTTTACTCACCAAGCTTCTTGGTTGGTCTACTGACTGCCTGCCTGGCTGCCTCGTTGGTCTAGTGGTTAGATGTGCCGCCTTTGGATCAACGGGTCCCGGGTTCGATTCCGGGGTCGGGCAAGTGTCTTTGTCTAAACCAGAGGCACTGGCTCGGAGTCTGGGTGTCATTTCTATCTATAATATGTATGTATTTACAAAACAAACAAAAAAATATATATAAGTAGTTTATCATCCATCTCGTTACCATAACACAAGCATTAAGTTGCTTAGCTTGGGACGAGATGGCGTTGTGTGAAATGTCCAAGGATATTTATTTACTTATTTATTATTCTTTCAAGCACAGAAACTCAACACTACCCAAGGATGACGTCATTTGACTGCAGTACTCCATGAAGTAAGCCCACTGGATTGCCAAACTTAAGTGGCAGTGGGCAGGGCACATAAGTCGCAGGACTGACACCCGATGGGGCAGAAAAGTCCTTGAGTGGCGACCGCGTTCCGGAAGGCGCACTGCTGGTAGGCCTCCCACACGGTGGACCGATGACCTGGTTAAGGTCGCCGGAAAGCAATTGATACGGGCGATCCTTGGGGGAGGCCTATGTCCAGTATTGGACATCTTTTGGCTGAAATGATGATGACTAGATAAAGCCCTTAACTCAAACCGAGCAGTACTAGCAAACGGGTTTACTTTTACACAGTCCATATCGTTTGACTTGAGTCCTTTTTTTTTTTTTTTTTTTTTGGTTTCGCTGGGGATATGCTTTACCCATACCACCGCCCCCCGGGGGAGAGGTCGGTGATTATGTGGGACTCCCGGGACAGAACCCGTATACCCACTAAAACCCCAGCGGTATACCCTCACACGGCACTGTGCCAACATGGTACAGTACGCTAATCACCCTCCAGGTAATTGGAGGAGGCCCGTCTCAGCAATGGGTCATTTATGGGCTTCAAACGTAAATACACTCAATTAGTATGTAAATTTATAGAAGTTGAGTGTGTCACTGGGTAAATGATATTAGGATGCGACAAAACTCATTTTGGCTCGCGACTACTAGCTATGTGTGGCTAGTAAATGGGCGAGATTGCTCTATTAAAAAAAAACCTTGAAGCGCATGTGCTGAAATAAAATATTAAAGATATACAACGTGTTTTTATACGTTCCATACTTTTAGCAAGTTTGTAAAAACTACGGAGGTTTTTTTTAATACGGTGATTCTCTTGGATTCCCGGCCATTGGTACTAGCCGGGTTATGTGGGACTCCGGAGCGCGTAGAGATGGTAAATTGCGCCCCGACCTACCCACTAAAACCGACGGCGATCCTCGACTGTCCGAACCCGGGCCACGGGATTCGCTCCCCGTTAGGAGAGCATGCTCCAGGACCCTGGGGACGAAACTACGGAGGCCTGCAAAAACAGGGATATAACAAAACCAGCAAGTATCTTCGTTTACTACCTACTACTCAGCCCAAACCCACTGCTGAGTCGGGGCTCCTCCAATTACATTGAGAGTAATTAGCGTACTGTTTAGTAATCTGTGACGCTGGCATGGTGGGATGGCACAACTTTTCGATTGATGTTTTCTTTCTCTTGCGGCTGGTTTTTCAGCCTTGTCATTGCCTTTTTTCGGCTCTTACGAAACCGTCAGAATAGTATGGGGTGGTAACACTATGTATTGTATATCCGTTACCACTTGAGATAAAAAATACCGGTAAAATTTAATGAACATAAATACTTTCAAATAAATGAGCTCAACCAAAGAAGTAATTTGTCAAGCATAAAAAATTCATACCGAAATAACTCGTACTAAATTAAATTTTTCAAAAATGGAACCTTACAATTTATCTGTCAGTATCGCTATATTTACAACATTAAGCGAATGCATAATGAATTTAAATGGCCCTAATCTTGAGGTTATTGACCTGGGCTGTGCATTCCCGCTGGTTTCGTGGCCCCTGCAGTGCAAACGAGTTTTCTTACAATACCGGTATATCAATTGATATGCGGCTCAAAATAACGGAGTTTTTATTTGTTTTCTTAAGCTTAAGTGTGTTTATTGTTTGTTTTGATTTGTTTTTCGGGGATTATGCTTGTAAGTTTAATTGAGTAGGCGGATTACTTAGTATCTCGCTGTAGCTGTCCGATTGCGGAACGACCTTATGGGAATAATGGAAATAATGTTCGGATAATGTAATGTATAAACACAGTATGTGAGAGTATCCTAACGCGTTATTATTATAACTTTTAAATTCAGTTCCTTGGTGCTCGAGTTATAATGATCACTTTAACACGTTTAGTGCGTTAAGGGATCTAAAAGATCCCTTGCGTTCCTTAGAGCCAGTGCGGCGCCAAATCGGTTTCTAAACCTTTGTGCGGGATACCGTATTTTATTTATTTCTATGTTTATGACAGAGATAAATATATATACATGATTCCCGCTTCAAGATTAAATCAATGGTCTAAAAAAATAGGGGGTCGAAGAGGTCCCTAACGCACTGAGTAGTAATTTTATATCATAGGTGCGTTACGGGATCTTTTAGAGTCATAGAAGGAGTGAAGAGCGGGCGACGCGGAGGCCGCACGCTTTGCTTTAGTGCTGAACCAGTGTCGATAATGTGAGCTCGTGCGGTCGATTTCTGAACACTACGCCAAATTACCTATTTTAAATATAATAAATTCTACTATGAGTTCTCTTAAATAAATGCATAAATAAACGTTACTGTACAGTTTGCGCACTTACGTTGTCATGATGGAGTGCACAATAAGGAAATCACTAAATCTAAGTATGTAGTTTATTCCGTAGGTTTACGGTTAAAGGAATAAAGAATAAGGAATAAAAATGTTTCTATATGCCATTTAATTTATATCGCTGAAGTAAACGCAAGCGTCAGCGCTATATGCACGGTACTTAACCGTACATTTTGGCAACCCGAGAAAAGAGAAACATAAAAGAATCATAGTTACTTAAATATTATAGTAAATATTCAAAAATTATTATTTTAATTAGTTTTATAGAAGCTATTACCTAATTACTTAATAAAAGTTTGATTATCGATATTTTCTTTCACATTTCCCCTCACTAGTCACCACTAAAACAGCACTATCATTTGGTGCGATGCGGGATACAATAGATCTCCAATTTTCTTTTAGTATTTTCTCCTAATCCATATGTCATAACTGGAGGCGAAGCAACCATAAAATAGAGTAATCGATGGTCTTTAATTCAGAAAAAAATTCAAATATCTTAACTTAATTTTTCAACGACATAAGCAGTTTTTAAAGAACCGTTTTTTAAGGGTGTCGAGTAGGTCCCAAACGCACTGCGGTTAAGTACAATTATGGGATCTCATAGGTCCCTAACGCACTGGAAATAAGTTATCTGAAAATGGCTTCGCAGCAAACGTGTTAAGACTTATGCCAGTGGTGGCGTTGTGTGGCGGGTCGTTTTCTTCCCTGCAATATGTTTGAGGAGAACTATGTATGCCACATGCGTCATGCGTGTGAACAGGGCCCTAAATCTAGGATCTAAAAAGAGCAACTAAAGAGTTTCTTGCCGGCTCTTCTCTGTAGAGCTGCATTCCGAACCGGTGGTAGATGGTAAATCATCAGTGTAACCAACATAGCCACTGAAAACCAACCCTTTCTCTAGGGGCTGTCCATTAATCACGTGATGTTTTTTTAACATTTTTTTAACCCCTCCCTCCCCCTTGGTGATACGTGGTGAGGTTTAAGACTACCCCCCCACACAAATAAAAAATCACGTGTATTTTTTAGTATATCTACAAAGAAGCTTAAACACGCCGCTTTTCAGTTTAGAAATCACGCGTTTGACGAAAAAATAAATACACGTGATATCTTACTATACCCCCCTATACCCCCCTACCCCTTGTGATATTTCGTGATTTTTGCCGAACCCCTCCCCTTTCGAACTTTACGTGATTAATGGACAGGCCCCAGTTAATTTGTTTCGCAGGGTAAAGGATTAAGACATACCGCCTCCCGTTGGGGTTGGCGGTTACATGAGATTGCGGTATACCCACATCGTTTGGGTCGCCACAGGTTCGTGAGAACACAGCCTACTGTAGCGCCCCACCAGGTTACGGCTTAAGCCGGCAAGAGTCTCGTCGTTACAGCCCGTAATGACCCACTACTGGGTCGGGCCTCCGCCAAATCCATGGAGGGACAGGGTTTGTATAAAGTTTTCCTTCTCTTGGGGCTGGGTGATCTGACTCTTGCGTTCTTTAGTCGCCTCTTACGACACCCTAAAGAAGGTGTTGGCGACCCCTTATCATAATATTAAAAATTTGTAATGTACATAAATAAGAAGAAGAATGTGAGTAGTTCCAGAAAAGTCCGCGAGGCGCAGTGGCGCTACTCGCGCACGGTTCTGTGCGCACAAAATGGCGGCGGTGCAAAATTAAATTCGTTGACGTTCGCATATATGTATTTTTTAAGTTTTTATTATATTTTGGCTTGTAAACATTAAAACAGACGGTATGGGTTGTTGACATTGTGTATTCTAAGTCCGTCACCACACGGACTGGGCAACTCACAATCGATGTAGAGCTGCTTTCCGAACCGGCTGTAGTTCCAGCATGAATTAAGCAACACTATTTTCTAACACTGCCTCAGACTTGATTAATCTTCGTCTCGTTGAAATTGTATTTTTTATATATATTACTAGTGGCCCGCCCCGGCTTCGCCCGTGCAAAGCGTGGGTGGGTTATACATATAAACGTTCCCCTTGAATCACTCTATCTATTAAAAAAACCGCTTCAAAATCCGTTGCGTAGTTTTAAAGATTTATGCATACATAGGGACGGACAGAAGAATGCGACTTTGTTTTATACTATGTAGTGACGTATAATGTATATTTCTATGTGTTTATATATATTTATGTGTGTATGTATATAAATATATATATATCTGGTATTCCTTTTGTACCCCATATGCTCTTTCCTTTTAACCCCAAGGTTGACTGGCAGAGAATGCCGCATGGCATTAAGTCCGCCTTGTGTACCGTGTTTGTAGTACATAAAGAGTAAATAAATAAATAAATAAATGTGGGTGGACGCAAGGGTTGTGGTTGTTCAAAAGAGATGGATTGTAAGAATGAGGAATTGTGTATGGAGACTACCACCTAGCGTGGGACAGGTGCCGTAAGATAATAATGGTAATCTGTTTAAATATAGGAGCACGGAAGAATATTTGTTCCGGGTCTGGGTGTTTTTCTATCAATAATATGTATGTATTTACAAAAAAAATATGTATATAAGTAGTTTATCATCCATCTCGTTACCATAACACAAGCATTAAGTTGCTTAGCTTGGGACGAGATGGCGTTGTGTGAAATGTCCAAGGATATTTATTTATATTTATTTGAAATTTGGTAGGAATATTCTTTTAACCTAGTAAAGGTCAGCTAAGAACATTACTTAATTAAGGATTAAGGATTTTACTTAATTCGAAAAAAATGAGGGTTTCATTATTTGGCAAAACGGGATCAGCTTGTTTTAAATATGATGATTTATAAGAGTTTTGTGTTTGATGTGTGGCGGGTCACCCTCTTCCCTGTAATATGGTTGAGGAGGGCGATGTCTGTCATATGCGTCAATCTTGTGAACAGGTGCCGTAGCCGGGGGTCGGTCAGCTCAGGCATACATTTCTAAATACTGACAAAATTCTGCTGCCCTTTCTGACTATTGCGCGGGCTCGCGCAAAATAAATAAATAAATAAACTCCTCCCCCACACGGGCCTCCATCTGCGGCGCAGGTCAGCCAGAACGTCCTCCTCTCTGACCTGCAATATAGTAAAAAGCCTTTGCCAGTTCGGTCGCCAGTAATTTACCAAAATGTCTATAGAATGTTCGTCAAAATTAACAAATTTTATAGAAAGATTTATTTAACGAGCTGTCGCAAACCGCCAAATAACAACACGCTTGGTGACGGCTTTAGATTACACGGTGTCACCACCCCATGAGGGTGTCGTAAGAACCGACAAAAGGAAATGACAAGGCCGAAATCCTAGCCGCAAGAGTATTAAAACTTGATACGAATCCCTGTGCCAACCCATCTGGCCAGCGTGGCATAATAGGCTAATTAGGTACCCTCTATGTAAATGGAGGAGGACCATCTCAGCAGTGGTTACCTATGGGTTGAGTAGAAGTAGTAGTTATTCACATTGGTTAATACTGTTATGGAGTTATTAGATAACATACATGATTCTGTTTCATATATGATTCTGTTTCATATTTGAATTCATATATGATTCTGACCATTGTGGCCAGCTGGCCATATTTCCAGTAAAATCTATACCAATTCAAAGGAGAAACATTACTTTTATTCCAGTTACAACCAAACGCCTAGCACATTTTAGAAATAATCTTTTGTATACGCTACCGGAGCTGCCTTATCACGATACCAATACAAACAAGCAATACGATAAATTTTTTGAGTATTTTAAACGCGAGTTTGCGACCGTCTTTTAACCTAAGAGTGCTATGATATCTGACAAAGTCACTTTTAACGATTGGGCAACCCCCGGCATATACAAAAGTAGAAAACGTTTATTTGATTTGTACAGTCAAAAAAAAAATACAATCATAGTGTATCGTTTCTTGAATACGCTAAGATATATTCAAAAATATTTAAAAAGGTTTGTGCCTGCGCGAAGGCATTATTTCTAAAGACTAAACTGCAAAACTCCGATAATAAAATAAAAACGACATGGAATATAATAAATAACGAAACTGGTAAAACGAAAGTGCCGAAAAGTAATTTTTATTTAAAAATAGATGATCGATATGTCAAGTCAGACTCGGAAGTAGCGACAGAGTTCGAAAACTTTTTTACCAATATTCCTTTATTAACGACGAAAACTCTGGACGCATCTCCTAGTTTGGCTGAATCGATCTTAAAACAAAGTATGGGTACATCGAACAATACATTTAGCTTCTTGCCTGTAACTCACAAAGATGTCACAACCGCCTTCAAAAGTTTAAAAATGAAGAAGACTTCCGATGTCTGGGGAATGTCTGTATATATTATTTCCTCAGTTATAGATGTCATAGCACCCGCTTTAGCAATAATTTTTAATAACTGTATTATGAATGGGGTGTTTCCTGACCAGTTGAAACTCAGTAAAGTTTTACCTTCGTTTAAGGCTGGTAGCACTGAAGATCTTTCTAACTTTCGACCTATATCTGTGTTGCCAGCCTTAAGTAAAATTTTTGAGAAATTAATTTTATTACAAATGATGCAATTCTTTAACAGCAATCATCTATTTCACGGCAAACAATTCGGGTTCACTAAAAACCTCTCAACCATAGATGCAGGCATTGAGTTGATGAAACATATATTCGGGGCCTGGGAACAGAAACAAGATGCTCTTGGTGTTTTTTGTGATCTGTCCAAGGCATTCGACTGCGTTCATCATGAGATTCTCGTCAGAAAACTCCACCATTACGGCGTAAAGGATGGAGCTCTTGCTTTGCTTAGTTCTTACCTGAGTAATAGAGTCCAGAGGGTTGAAGTCAATGGTAAGCGTTCCCAAGGCTCTCGAGTGACCATTGGCGTCCCTCAGGGCTCTATTCTCGGCCCATTTCTGTTCCTTGTATACATCAATGACTTACCATTCTATGTTCAAAATAGTCATGAGCATGACATTGTTTTGTTTGCGGATGACACATCCTTATTATTTAAGATAAGTAGACAGCTAAAAGACTATGACGATGTGAACAATGCACTGTCCAAAGTTATGCATTGGTTCAACACTAATAATCTACTACTTAATAACAGTAAAACCAAGTGTTTGAAGTTCTCAATGCCTAATGTTAAACACTTAGCAACCAATGTGCAACTAAACGGAGATGAATTGGGATCTGTGGAATCCACTGTTTTCTTGGGTATCACTATAGACACAAAATTGCAGTGGAGACCTCACATCGATAGGCTGGCAAGCAAATTGAGCTCCGCAGCTTACGCCGTGAAAAAAATTAGACAGTTAAGTGACGTGGCTACGGCCAGAATAGTCTATTTTAGTTACTTTCATAGTGTAATGTCCTATGGTATACTACTTTGGGGGTGTTCTGCAGATATAGACAGAATTTTTGTTCTCCAGAAACGAGCAATAAGAGCTATTTATAACCTGGCTCCCAGGACATCCCTCAAAGATAAGTTTAAGGAGATGGGTATTCTTACCGTAGCTGGTCAGTACATTTATGAAAATATATTGTATGTCCGAAAAAACATTGAGAAGTTTGATAAATTAAGTGACACTCACATTGTGAATACTAGGAATAAAAGTAATCTTGTTTTACATGCTACTCGTCTCCATAGAATAAGTAATTCATTTGTAGGTCAGTGTATTCGCTTCTACAATAAGGTCCCTACAAATTTGAGAGGACTTCCGATCCATAGATTCAAAAAGATAGCTAAATCTCAACTTTGTAAGAAAGGCTACTATAGCGTTACTGATTACCTGACTGACCCCGTAGCCTGGGATTAAGCTGCTCGAGCTCATGTTACCACATATAAAATAGAAAAATAATTATATATTTTTAATAGTTTGGATTCAAAGCGGCAAGCTTACTGGAAATGAATATTCGAATTTAACTTCATTTATTTTTGTGCGTCTATCCTGTGAGTTGTCATGCTCACTAAAATACTTTGAACAGTGGTAGCGACATGTGGCGGGTCGAACACTTCCCTTTGATATGGTTGAGGAGATCGATGGCTGCCACATGCGTTATGCTTGTGAACAGGTGCCGCTGTTTGGGGTTGGTCGACTCACTGGATTCATGACTTATAATTTCATTTTTAATTATTCTTTTTTTTATTATAAAATTCATATTTCAGTTGAGCGCCTTTCGGAACCAAACGAAACTAATTATAAGATAACGGTTATTGTAATATGGCGTTTAAAAAAAGAGACAAGCCCACCGAGTTTCTTCCGCCAGGTCTTCTCGGTTGGTGCCGCGTTCCGACCTGGTAGTAGTATTTTATAAGTGATGTATCCGATGACGATTGTGAACGCCATAATTGGTTTATACAAAAAGCATTTTTCTATTCTATTCTATTCTATTCTATTCTATTCTACATACACATAATCACGCGCCCTAGGGGTAGGCAGATACCACTTCTTTCCACTTGCTACGATCCTTACATACTTGTTTCGCTTCGTCCACTTTCATTATTCCCTTCATACATGCTCTTCGGTTTAGGGTTCTCTTGACCTGGCCTTTTTTCAAGACGTCCCTGATGTGGTCTTGAAACGTCCACCTTTTTTTTTTTTTTTTTGTTTTCACTGGGGAAATGCTTTATGCATACCACCGCACCCCGGGGGAAAGGTCGGTGATTATGTGGGACTCCGACAAGGGTCGTCTACCCAAGCGTCGTTTACCTACTAAAACCCCAGCGGCATACCCTCACACGACGCGCTTGGGGCGCCACAAGTTCGCGTAAACGCATTCTACTGTGACGCCCCGGCGTGGTGCCCGCAACGCGGGCAAGCGACTATCAGAGAGGGCGTCCCGGTATACTGGGACGCCCTCAGTCATCGAGGCTTTCGTCGGTGGTGGCTCCCCCGAACCACCACCGGCCTCCTAGGCGAGGGCAGAAGGGGCCCGCATCGTCACGAACCCCCCTCCACCCCCGCCTCCGTCCGCGGCGCGGGTCACCCGGAGCTCCCTCCCTTGCGACCCGCCCCGCTGCCCCCTTCTGCGACATCGGCCCCGCAGAAGGAGGCCCGTCAGCCCTCGGGCCGGCGCCAACCAGAGGACACCGGCGCGCCGCAGCCGTCCAGGGCCCGCAGGGACCCCTTAGGACAGGGTCCACCGTCTACCCAGGTCCCCGGAGCCCCCGTCCAGGGCTCGCAGCGAGACACTGGGGACAGGGTCCCCATCCACCCAAGTCCCCGTAGCCCCAATCTACCGCAGCGCACCGGCGATCCGTCCCGCAGCCCCCTTCTGCGACATACGGCCTCGCAGAGGAGGCCCGTCAGCCCTCGGCCGGCGCCAACCCGAGGACGTTGAGTGAGGACTCGGTTTGACGGCCAACTAAGTTGAGCGCCAACCCGAGGACCTCATGGTGCGCCGCAGCGGTTTACGACTCCCAAGGCAGCTCTGAGGACAGAGGAGTCCCCGGAGCCACAACCCGCCACGACGCTGGGTGCCGCTCTTCGTCTCACCTCTCCCCGTGGGCCCGCCCGGCATGGGAGGCCCTGGCCGGTATGGCCCCACGGATCATTGAGGCACTCAAGCCCCCTCACCACAGCAAGGTGGCAGCACAGTCGAGGGGGTTGAAACGTCCGCCTAGGTCTTCCCCTTCCAACACTTTCGTTCACACTCGCCAGATACACTTTTTTCGTCAAAAACATTTAAAAACACATAAATAGCCGAATTGTGAACCTCCCTTTTCATGAAGTCGGTTGAAAATGAGCGCATCTACACTTGTCAAGAGGAAGTTCGTAAAGAAATGTTGAAAAACCAAAAATTTACCGTTACTCGGGCCGGACACCTAACTATAATAAAAAGGTTTTAGCCAGCAAGGATAATATCGTAGTAAACCTCTATTCCTCGCTGCCTGATTAAGTTTAATGCGAGTTTGAGGAAAGTTTAGCCCTCCCCAGGGCACAGAGATTTAATGCTCACTTGATTTGTGGGCTATCACGTGGGTTTTACAAGTAAAAGCACAAACGACGTGACCCACAGAAAACACATAGATTCGGTATTTTTTTAATCTGTCAGACAAATTTGTCTTTCCGGCTCTTCTGTGTGGAATTCGGAACCGGTGGTAAATTCTAAGTGATTAATTATTTGTATTGAAGTTAAAAGGTTTAAGTTCTTAACGGATTAATTGCGTGTATAAAACATTATTTAATACCCGACGTTTGCACAGGGAACGTTATCAATAAAACAAAGTTGTAGGCGGTAGATTTTAACTGTTTCTTTGTACTTTTGAAGATCCTGAAGAACTGTCATCTTGTCTCTCCCGCGACCACGACTGACTGACCGAAAGCATTCGAAACGTCGGGAATTAAATAATGTACTATACACGCGATAAATCCGTTAAAGTGTTTAATTTCAATGTGTAATAAACCTAAGAAAAAATGACTTTTAATTTGTAAGTTTTGTATTATTATTTTTTGACTATCTGAGAGCATTCGAAAGGATGTATTCGAATAAAAAGCTTTTTGATTTTCATTTTACAGATGAATTGCCGTTTAGTGAGGAGTTGGAACTACGGGTAGAAAATGGGGCCGTTCCACTCGGAGAGTGTCGTTTAAGCGTGCATGACCTACACCTGTCTCCCTGTGGTGGGGCCTCCTGAAAGGCAGGCCAAGTCAAATCATTTATTTTGTATAGGTACACAATGGACACTTAAAAATTGTCAACACATTAATAAAAATATACAAAGCAAAGTAATATAGGTTACCACCAGTTCAGTGCTTGTCATTATTTTTTTACTTCGCAGTCCTATTTAATAATTGAATATTTATTTTCCCAACAAATTCACGTATAACAAACTGTTCTATTTGATCCGCAAGGCGTCACCTGAAACGTGAATATTAAAATAATCACTGCATAGTATAAAACAAAGTCGCTGTCGTCTGTCCGTCCCTATGTATGCTTATATCTTTAAAACTACGCAACGGATATTGAAACGGTTTTTTGTAATAGATTGAGTATTTCACGAGGAAGGTTTATATATATAATACATGCATAATTGCACCCGTGCGAAGCCAGGGCGGGTCGCTAGTAGAAAATAAACTAGACTCATCAGGGTCGCGGAGCATCTATCTGCATTTTGGGGTGAAACCTGTGGCCCTACTTTGGGCAGACGAGGGACGCCGTTGGTTTTAGTTGGTAGGTCAGGGCAAACTCCCATCTTACCATGCCCTGGAGTGTTGGCACTTCATCATCATCATCATCATTTCAGCCAAAAGACGTCCACTGCTGGACATAGGCCTCCCCCAAAGATCACCACAAAGGACGGTCCTGGGCCGCCCGCATCCACTGCTTTCCAGCGACCTTAACCAGGTCGTCGGTCCACCGGGTGGGAGGCCTACCAGCACTGCGCCTTCCGGAACGCGGTCGCCACTGGAGGACTTCTCTGCCCCATCGGGCGTCGGTCCTGCGAGCTATGTGCCCACTGCCACTTAAGTTTGGCAATCCTGTGGGCTATGTCGGTGACATTTTTTCTTTTTCCTGCGTATCTCCTCATTTCTGATTCGATCTCGCAGGGAAACTCCGAGCATAGCCCTCTCGATTGCCTTTTGGGTTGGCACTTAGTGGTCTAAAATCCAAAGGAGGAGGATTTCCAAAGTAAAAATATTAAAAAAATTACTACTACAAGTAGTACACGTAACGACCCTCCATGTAACTTCACGGTAGGCAACGGCTTGGCTGTCCCCCTGGCACTGCCAAAGTCCATGGGCGGCGGTTACCACTTACCATCAGGTGTAGAGGCCCGGCTCAACAGTTAATCTATGGGCTGATTAGTAGTATTATTTTCCTGCTATTTTGTGTTTCTACTTAAATAAGTTGACTGTCTTGTTGGTCTAGGGGTCAGATAAGCTGGGATAGGGAGAGGGCGCCCGAACGGGGCGCCGCAGACTGGCGCACGTGCGCCTTCTGCCTCCCTAACCGGGGCCTCCGGGTGGGGGCACAGTGGAACGCCCCCCACCCAACGGAGATCAGGTCCCGAGGAGACGCCGTCCACGCACACGGCGAAACATAGGAGATCCCGGGGCGGGGTACGGGGATGTCTCGCCACACACGGGATCTGAGGGGAAGCGACGTCCTGCCGGTTGCTCACGGCAGGACGTCGAGTGCTCGTAAAGACCCTGAGGAGAGGAGGAGGGCCTCCTCGTCTGCGGCGGCGTGGTTCTGCATCAGATCCCACAATGCCGCAACAGGACGCGAGTTGGAGCACCCCGGGGAGGTTTAGTGGGTAGGCCCCCATATACACTCCCCTCGCTGGCCATCCCCGTGGCCGTCGAGGAAGTCGGTAAAGGATTTTACCAAGGGCAAATAAAAAAATAAATAAAAAAAAAATAAATAAAAAAGGTGTCAGATAAGCTGCCTTTGGTTCACCATACCGGGGCTGGGCAAGTGTCTTTGTGTAAACCAGAGGCACTTGCTCTAAATCTGGGTGTCATTTGTGTTTGTGAATAACATGTTTGTAAACTGCCTCCACGATACAGGTTATATCTAGTGCAGGCGCTTCGTTTTCATGTAAAAAAAATACACGACGCTTAATCGCATTAACCAGGTTAATGTTATCGATTAAAGATATCACCCTAACTACTTCTGTGCCCCGGTTGGCACAGAGTTTCGTATCAAGATTTCCTTCTCTTGCGGCTAGGTTTTCAGCCTTTCATTTCGTTTTGTCCGTCCTACCTTTACTCCGTGTCGTGACCGATTTGGAATACACAGTGTCACCAACCGTTACCATCCCGAGGGTGTCGTAAGATGCGCCTAAGGGAACGCAAGAGGCAAATCACCTACCCGCAAGAGAAGAAAAACTTGATACAAACCCTGTACCAACCCGTCTTGCCAGCGTGGCACAGTAAGCTAAATTCCCGCCATGAATTTGGAGAAGGTCCGACTCAGTAGTGGGTCATTCATGGGCTGAAACGATAGTTGAATCGACAACGTGTTTTGATACTAGTTTTTGATTGAGTTTTGATAAGCCACTAAAACTATAGTGCCAGTTACGGACCTATGCCACAAGTTTTTACCCAAGAAGTTGGATTTAGCAGATTACAGTTTGACGGTCTTGTAATCACATTGAGTATATAAAAATGCAGGTTTGGTCATCAAAGACTCAAGGAACAATCAATGGACAAGGATACCTCAAAGAAAGTGTCAGTTGGTTGAACCACCAAACAAAACTCCCGATTCCCTACAATATTAAAAACCTGACTCATCTTCAAGTGACAAGTGACACCGTGAAAATAATAAAGGTGAACAAAAAAGTAATTTTGCGTAGACAGTGATACGAGGTGGCGTTTATTAAAAGATACGGCGTCAAATCTTTGTTGGTAAATAAATAAAATGATATGAGAGGGGAGTGTTTTTCCTGTACCTTTGTCATCATCATCTCAGACAGTAATTAAAAAAGGAAGGACGTCGTAGCCTTTTTTATTAACGTATCCTCTGCACTAGGAACCTGGGAACAGGCAACGCTAAACCCACTTTCTACCCAACCCTACATGCCTGTAGTGGGTCCGAAGACCCGACACGAACAAGAGCCTCATTCACTCTTGGCTTGCTAAGTGACTGCTGCTGCTGAGGAGTAATAGTCTTCAGTAGGTTGACGAGGCGGAAGGATGTGGAACACTCGTTGGAAGGTTCCTCTACAGTTCATCACGTTGGGGTCACCACTTTAGGCACAAAGGGATGACCATCCAGCCAGACGAGGTGGTATGTCTGGCAGGAGTCCGCGGCGCTCTTGAAACTTTCTTTTCGCGGTGTAGGACTTTCTGGTAATTCTCGCATTTGTAGGCGATATATCGACAAGGCTTACCAGAATACCAGCGCTGCGTCATTTATTGTTATGATGTGGCATATGCTGAGCTATGGTCCTTTTTTGTTGTCACAAAACAGGATATTAAAAATTGTTATTGATATATACCTACTTTGTATTTTTCCTTTTTTTTGTTTTTAGTTTTTTTTATTTGTAACATGTATTTTGTACCGCTCAAGATGTGAGAACAAAAAAACACGTTTCTTTCTTTCTCTTTATACTTCTTGATGTTATTAGTTCAGATTTTTCGGATAAATTGTGTAAAGTATGTAGCATGCTGGTCGCAATACCCTCGGATAGTCGCTGGTCCATCTAGCCAGTCGTAAAGCTGCTTTCTCGCGGACCTATATCCAGGCGGCTGTTTATCACTACATAGTATAAAACAAAGTCGCATTCTTCTGTCCGTCCCTATGTATGCATAAATCTTTAAAACTACGCAACGGATTTTGAAGCGGTTTTTTTTAATAGATAGAGACATTCTATGGGAAGGTTTATATGTATAACCCACCCTCGCTTTGCACGGGCGAAGCCGGGGCGGGCCACTAGTTATCAATAAAACAAAATTATAGTCTAGTCTCTCCCGTGACCACGACTGCTACAGAGCATTCGAAACGTTGGGAATTAAATAATGTAATATACATTAGCGATAAATCCGTTCAGTGTTCGGTATTTCAATCATAGAGCTGATTTGATGATAAGCAACATGTCTCTACTTCGGAATGGTATAGAGATTTTGTTACACGCTATACAGACATAAATACTAATGAAAATAAACTTAATTTAAACTATAAAATAAAATTGTAAATTCCGAAATCAAATCACTACATAGTATAAAACAAAGTCGCTGTCGTTTGTCCGTCCCTATGTATGCTTAAATCTGTAAAACTACGCAACGGATTTTGAAGCGGTTTTTTTAATAGATAGAGTGATTCAAGAGGAAGGTTTATATGTATAATACATGCATAATATTGTAGAGAAACACTCATAAATTTAGATGTTCACCATTGCACCCGTGCGACGCCGGGGCGGGTCGCTAGTAAACATATAATTCACGAGCACAAAAGACACCCAATCTCGGAGCAAGTGCCTCTGGCTCACACAAAGACACTTTTGCCCGACCCCAGAATCGAACCAGGGATCCAAAGACGGCATCCAACCCATGGATCAACTTGTAATTGATCAGGTTAAGCAACCTGAGTTTATGCTGGGTACAGGATAGGATATTTCGGAAGACACCTAAAGCCGTCGATCAGCGCTGTAAGTTAATCATCGTTGCTAAATCAATTAGTTTCCGTACAGTCTGTGCAGCCCGTATAGCAGCGCTACGAAAGCTGCTATAGCAGTTGCCACTTAAAAGTCTTTTAGCGATAAGCTGTCAGTATTTACGACAATTGCGTTACTTAAGCGATAAACTGCCTTCTGCGTAACAGGAAAATACAAGGTGCGTGATTTTATCTTATTTTTGTAAAAATACAACATTCTAACTCTTTCCCGAGTTCATCTCAGCACATAAAATGGAGAGTTAAGCCTCTTAAGCCACGCTGACCATACGGGTTGGCAGAGGGTTTTATATCAGCCATGGCTTCATCATCATCATTTCAGCCAAAAGACGTCCACTGCTTGACATAGGCCTCCCCCAAGGATCTCCACAAAGGCCGGTCCTGGGCCGCCCGCATCCGCTGCTTTCCGGCGACCTTAACCACGTCGGTCGGCCTACCAGCACTGCGCCTTCCGGAATGCGGTCGCCACTCGAGGACTTTTCTGCCCCATCGGGCGTCGGTCCTGCGGGCTATGTGGGCTGCCCACTGCCACTTAAGTTTGGCAATCCGGTGGGCTATGTAGCCATGGGTTACCCACGCTAAACGGGGACCAGGGAGGAAGAGCCGACGCTACACCCTTACTAGTTGGCTCTTTTGCACTTTGGATAAAACAAACAAAATAATTAAATTAAATTAACAATTTTAAATCCACGCCATCCTGAGGTCACTGAGGTAAGAGGCGACGAAAGGATCGTAAGAGGCAGATCACCTAGCCGTATGAGAAGGAAACCTTGGTACAAACCCTTGGTCTTGCCAGCATGGCACAGTAGGATAATTTCCCTCCATGAATTTGGAGGAGGCCCGACTCAGAAGTGGGTCATTTATAGGATGTAATGACTCATAATGTAGCCCATAGGATAAGCAAGCTGAAGTGGCAATGGGCTGGCCACATCTGTCGTAGAACTGACGGCCGCTGGGGCAAACGGGTGCTACAGTGGAGACCACGTACCGGCAAACGTAGGGTGGGACGCCCCCCTGCTAGATGGAGCGACGATCTGCGACGGGCAGCCGGCAGCAACTGGATGCATAGAACCGAAGACCGGGTTCAGTGGCGAGCCATGGGGGAGGCCTACGTCCAGCAGTGGACTGAAATAGGCTGATGATAATGACTCAGAGATCAAGAAGTCCGTCAAGAAGATCTCTGAGTATATGGCTAAAAACTACCTATTCTATCGAAATATCGAAACTAGGCACTATTTATTTATACTTACTAATTTATCTGTGTACATAAGTACTTCTAGGTGTTTCCACCCTCTTCCATGCACAGCATGAACTATGGAGGCACAAGTGGTACATAAATACGTTTGCATTATTATCTCGCAAGAACTTTTCCACAGATAAAAGTTTTGCAAATTTTCTAACCAAACCTTAGTACGTCATAATATTCCGCAAAATCGATAGGGCTTTCCCGATTACAATTTATGTTCCAGATAAAATCCCGCTCGTTCCGGAACAAACTTTTATGTTCCTGAGCCGGGCGTCTTTACGATTTTAAGTTTCGATAGGCAGTGTTTCTTTCAATTTATTACCAGATTTCTTTAGAATTACAAATCTAAATCAAAATAAATAGAACTGACTGCCTCGTTGGTCTAGGGGTTTGATGTGCCTCTTGGATCAAGGGTTCCCGGGTTTGATTCCGGGGTCAATCAATCAATCAATCAATCTCTTTATTTGCTGAATATGGGTACATTACATCGTGGTTAAAAAAAATATATTAAGTCCAATTCCATATTTTACCCTTGTGGGGTGTGCAAAAATTATATAAGAATTATTAAAACTATGTTAAATATAGATACAAACCAGTCTTGTGAATGTTACTTAATGACTATTAAACATTGTAATACAATATAATGCCAGCCCCATACAAGAGTGGGCAATGTCCTGAATCAACCACGCTCATAAAAGTAGATAATAAAGTCAAACGTAAACATTCCGTAACTTGTCATGCAGAAGCTTAATCTTATAACGATACCCACATCTAGGTTTGTTAATACTGCTAGCGAATAAATAATAAATTGCCAGCGCTGGCGACGGAGTTACCCATTTTTGTAGTATGATGTAATAGATAATTATTACAAAATAATTTTAACGAAAACACAAATAATGTCAACACTTATTATAAATATTAATTATTAATTAGCAATGAAATATATTAGAATAAGGCAAATAGAAATAAAAATGTCAATTTAAAAAAATAAAATAGTATAACAATATTATAAAATGCCACTTAAAAATTCATCTACACTATAATAAGATTTTTCTATCAAAATATTATTCAATTTTTGATTGAACACCTTTTTGCTTCGAATCTCTAATAAGGTCTTCGGTAAGTGATTGTATATCCGTGGTCCCATACAAAATATACTTTTGTTAAATAAGGTTGTTTTATGTCGTGGACAATAAATTTTATGCATATGTCGCTCACTCTTGTAATTTTCAAATAAGTTAATATTATTTCTAATAAAAATTACTGTTTCATACACATAAAGACAAGGCATTGTTAATATATTGAGGCTTTTGAAGAAAGATCTACAGCTGTCGGCCTGTTTTATTTTACATATTGCTCTAATACACCTCTTTTGAGCCTTGAATACATCGTCATTATTTGTAGAATATCCCCAAAACATGATTCCGTAACGCAGAATAGATCCAACATATCCATGATATGCTGCTAATACAGTAGATTGACTAACAACTTTGGAAAGCATGTACAAAGCATAGGATTGTTGATTTAATTTTTGGCAAAGATTATCAACATGTATTTTCCAATTTATGCTAGAATCAATGTTTAGACCCAAAAAATTTGTGGCATTTACCTCAAGAATTTTTGTTCCCATATATTCTACGTCAATATTACTTATTTGGGAAGTTCTATTTTTAAATATCATTAGGTATGTTTTGCTTAGATTAATTTTTAAATTATTTGATTTCAACCATTGTATTATGTCATGCAAAGTATTTTCGATGTCAGTTTTTAATGATAGTTTGTCATTTCCTGTGAAAACAATAGTGCTGTCGTCAGCGTACAGGAATATTGGGTGACTAGTTACCTTCGGCAGATCATTTATATAAATGATAAATAAAAGTGGCCCTAGTACACTGCCTTGTGGAACTCCCTGTTGTACTTTAACTCGGGCAACTATCTTTGTCTAAACCTCTGCACTTGCTCTGAGTCTGGGTGTCATTAGTGTTCGTGAATTACATGTTTGTAAACTGTCCCCGCGATACCGGTTATAATTATACCAAGGGCAGGTACGTTCCTAAATAATAAAATTTTAAAAAAAGTAATGGGTAGGTATAGTATTATTGTTACATCCTGTACGTTTAGCAAAAGGCACTCTAAAACTACACCTACAATCGGAGGAATTTATATGAAAGCAAATAGAAAACATTTAATTAGCTGTAAGTGACACTTTTACTAGTTAATTGTTTTAATGGAAAAAGTTCGATTCCGCAAATTACAAAGAAATCGATTATATTTCAAATTATTTATTCCAAATTCAAATTTCAAATCGGTCGTATATTTCTCCAAATCATCAAACAGGTGTTAGGACTATTAGGAAGCCTAATTAAGCCTTGCCGGGGCACTCGCTGAGAGGGACGCATTTTCCGTCCTTGTTCCGCACAGTCGGTGGGTCACAATAACAGGCAGAGAAGTCACAAAGCATGCCCCGTCCCTTCACGGGCTCTGGAACTTCGCAGGTCGCTTCTGGTAGCAATGGTCCGCAGCCTGTAGTGTAAGCGTGCGTTCCTTCCTCGCACTGGCGCACACCTGAAACATTGTGACGTTTGATTGTTGTCTTGCTTTTTTTTAACTAGCGTTCCGCCCCAGTTTCGCACGGTTGTAATGATGAACATCTAAATTTATCAGTGTTTCTCTACAATATTATGCATTTATTATACATATAAACCTTCCTCTTGAATCTCTCTATCTATTAAAAAAAACCGCTTCCAAATCCGTTGCGTAGTTTTAAGGATTTAAGCATACATAGGGACGGACAGAGCGCAGGGACTTTTTTTTTTTTTAATATATAATATATATATAATAATATCCTTGGACATTTCACACAACGCCATCTCGTCCCAAGTTAAGCAACTTAATGCTTGTGTTATGGTAACGAGATGGATGATAAACTACGTATATACTTTTTTTTTTTTGTAAATACATACATATTATACATAGAAATGAGACCCAGACTCCGAGCCAGTGCCTCTGATTTAGACAAAGACACTGGCCCACACTGACACCATTTTGTATTATACTATGTAGTGAAGACGTCTCCGCACTTCTCATTCGCAATCACAAAGACACCCAGACCCCAGAGCAAGCATCTCTGGTTTATTTATTTATTTATTTATACTTATTGCACAGTAATGTACAAAGGCGAACTTAATGCCTTAGGCATTTTCTACCAGTCTACCTTAGGGTAGTGCAGAAACGGCGCGTGGTAGGTGCACTACTACATTGAATTAATTACATTGGATAGGATAATATAGATCATACATATACTCGTACGTACATAATATATCCTATAATAAGACATACATACATATAATACATACATAACGTATAAAACATATGTTATAGATACATACATACATATATATATATAACAACATACTCAGATAAAGAGAAAATAAAGACCTATACACCTGTCCATGTCGTGACGGATTTAGATTATGAGATGTCGCTTACGACACGGCTCTTAAGCTGACAATAGGAAATGACGGCTGATAACCTAGCTGCAAGAGAAGGAAATCTTGACACGAAACCCTGTGCCAACCCCCCTGGCCAGTGTGGCACAGGCTAATTACTCTCGATGTAATAGGAGGAAGCCCGACTCACCAGTGGGTCATGTGGCAGTAGTAGTAATAAATGTAAAATAAATAAATATATGCTTGGAGATTTCACACAACGCCATCTCGTCCCAAGCTAAGCAACATAACCCTTAAATTGGCAGACTTTTACTTTTTTGAATATCAAAATAATATTCATAGCACTTAACCCTAACGACCAAAGGAGTCTAGAAAAAATACTAAAAAAAAAAATCATGAAGGTAGTTTAAAAAAATCACATGTATCTTGTGGGATACATTGCCAAGAGAATTGATAAGTATATTACTCTAACAATGTATCTCTATAGATACATTGCCAAATTATCTATGACTTGAATAAATAATAATGTTTATGAAAATAAATATGAAAACCACGTTAATAATTAGTAGTTTAGTACCATTTATTTATTTTTATTTAGTACAAAAATAGAACTAGGATAAAAACAAAACAAAAGTATTAAATCTGATTAATTTTAGTAATTCACATTATGGAAATTGAAAAAACAGTTTCTATCCGGTAAAAGACATAGCCTCATGCCACATTTGAGGCATATGACTGTTGTCTAGCCTTTGCTGCATAGTTTGCATCGTCCTTTGGACCCAATTGTCGGGAAATGATTATACCCATCATATTTTATAGATTTTCAATTGCTTTCTTTGTATAGGTGCAATATGCGTCTTACAGCAAGCCTTGGCTGTTTTGAGCGTGTATTTATATTTGATGGCGATGGTGAGGCTGCTACTATTGCTGGCGATGACTCTGGTGTTTCAGGAACTATTCGGTTAAATCTAGGCCTTTTGTTTCGACTAACATTTACAATGGCGGTTGGTGAAGTAGGTATAACCGAGCGAAGAGAATCTTGAGCTGAAGAATCCAAGGAAAGTTTTTCAGAAGCTGGTATCATTGATACTGAAGGGCAGGAAGCAGCAATTTGGGGCACGGTGAGGTTGTTTTCGTCGTCAGAAAATATGTGAAGATTTTCTTTTCTCTCTAAATATCATATTAATAAGGAAGCGAACGAGCAGATGAAGATGCAGAACAATCACGATTATGAAAATTAAAATTCTCAACTTCACTATTAGATTCCGAGCTTTCTTTATCATTTGAATATTGTCTGTGTTTTGGCACCAATGTGAGTATTTTGC
Source organism: Clostera curtula (assembly GCA_905475355.2). Lineage (NCBI taxonomy): Eukaryota > Metazoa > Arthropoda > Insecta > Lepidoptera > Notodontidae > Clostera > Clostera curtula. The sequence goes on along the minus strand of FR997816.1, from coordinate 1,932,775 downwards.
TAGCTCTTGAAAGCATACAGACCTACAACAAATTTAAAATAAGCCAAACATGCATAGGCACATGAGCAGTTGATCAGCTTGGCAGTGTGAACATACAGATACAAGACGATTGTGTAAATGTTGTTGGTAAAGCTGGCAGTGTGTACCATGAGATACATATCAAATATATACAAAATTGTTAGTTCCTTGGCAATGTGCACGAGGAGATACATTCATTAAAAAAGTCAAATAAAGCATCAGCCAGACAATTAAAGAATGTCCAAAGTAATTAATTTAATGCTAAATATATTTTTAATTAATAATTTTATGCACCCATCCAGTAAATATGTAAAAACAAAATTATTATCAGAAATTATCTTACCTTCTTGCTTGGCACCATGTCGGAACTTGAACTAAAGTGAAGTTTGACAGCCTATGAGTCTGACCAACACAAGAAACTAAATTTGCGTTCAAAATTAAAGAAATGGCCTAAACATTCATATAATAATATCCAGCTTTTACTAAAAAATAATGGCAGTAGATTTTTTTAATTCTAATGTATCTCTACAGATACACTAACAAGAAAAGGGTTAATGCTTGTGTTATGGTAACGAGATGGATGATAAACTACTTATATACATTTTTTTTGTAAATACATACATATTATAGATAGAAATGACACCCAGACTCCGAGCCAGTGCCTCTGGTTTAGACAAAGACACTTGCCCGACCCCGGAATCGAACCCGGGACCCGTTGATCCAAAAGCGGCACATCTAACCACTAGACCAACGAGGTTGTAGTAACACCCTTGCTCTGGAATTAAACTACGAACCCCTGATTTAAAGGTGGCACATGCAATTGCTATCGTCAATCTACCTTTTCCTAAACAGACTTAAAAAAACGAGGAGTTTCTCAATTTGTCGGAACCTTTTTTTTACCAATTACTTGAATGGATTTGACCCTAGGCTTGCATGATGGAAAGCAACGCTATGGTCTAAGATGGGGCAGGTAATTCAAGGAAATGCCTTGTCGGGCACCGGCTCTCACATAGGTACACACGACGGAACACAGTAAAACTTGGCGTCGGACTTAAATGTGAGGGTGGTAGCCAGACCATTACATCCTACCACCAAGCGTGATGGGTTTTGTTGACTTTTGTTTATTCGGTCTACAAAAATGGTTCGTTTTATATTGTGATAAGGATTTCTTAAAAAAAAAGGCTAGTTATATAGCACCTTTTTAACAGGTCTCGAAAGCACTATTTTTATTACCTTGTGACGTCGGCCCACGTCTCTATGCGGATGTTATTAAATAAAACAATAATTTTCGCGCTAACTTTACCTAATATGATAAATCACGTAGAAGCCAAGTTAAGTAGTTGCTTTCAAGTTCTACGTGCACGAAGTCACGAGAAAAAAAACTTAGTATACTAAGTATACCTACTTGTAATCACTTCCAGCCACATCATCGCCATAGTTATTTAAATTACGCGATGCTTAACCTTGACATAGACTAAGGCAAGTTCAATTAAAAAAAATACTACAAGCAGTAATTTATTTTTTTGTGTTACTGTGTGTTCAGGTCAATTTCCGAAACAGTTGAAATTATTTTCATGCGATTTTCGTACTACTCAGCCATAAAGGACCCACCGCTAAGTCAGGTCTCGTCCCATTACATGGGATTATTAGCCTATTGTGCCATGCTGGCCAGACGGGTTGGCACAAGGCTAAGATTCAAATTTTACTTCTCTTGCGGCTAGGTTTTCGGCCTTGTCATTTCCTTTTGTCGGCTTTTACAACACCCTTAGGATGGAATGGAATGGTGACATTGGATATTTCTTAATCCCACATTAATGCCCGCGATACAAACTTAAATAAAGTAGTCTTTGAGCATTTCTTAAAAATGCCATCAAATTATAATCTTAATTGGCAATTATGAAGAAGATAAACAAAGTTATCGCACTGAGAGCAATAACAAACGTAATGAGAAATATTTCATTCGTTCTCGGATAAACAATAGTTATTTGTTATACAAGAGTACAAAGTTGCTTTTTAACCGCGTGTTCAATTTTGATGACCGAGCAAGCGAAGGATTCTAAAATTGAAATTAGAATTTCAAAATTAGAATCCTGAACGTTAGCGAGGGAATCAAAAGAGCACGAGGTGAAAAATCTTTGCACTCGAGTGCAACACGTAACTTTTCATTCCACCTCAGCGAGGAAATGACTAAATGCAAAAAAAAACGTTTACAATCACAAGATAGTTAGGTACACTTTTATTTCAGTTTAGGTATTAATTACTACATTATGACAGGTAAGTATTACAGAATAATCTTTACTTTATTCTCTAGCGAATAAAAACGGCTTTTGCACTCAGATATCGAAGAGCAAAAATACTTTATTCTCTAGCGAATAAAAACGGCTTTTGCACTCAGAAATCGAAGAGCAAAAATACTCTTTCCGAGATGGGGGGATGAAAAAAATATTGCTAAACACACCTCGAGTCATATTTAAAAATGGTGAATGAATTGAACGGATATATCGCGTTTATTAAACATTATTTAATTCCCGAAGTTTCAAATGTTTTGCAGCAGTCGTGGTTACAGGAGAGACGGTTGACTTTAAAAATACTTATAAACATGAAATCGCCTATTTTTCGTTTTCTTGATAACGTTCCCTGTGCACGCAGAAATCGCTCACGGTGTCCGGGGTAATTACCCTACTGTGCCACGCTGGGTTGATATAGGGTTTCGCATCAAGTTTTTCTTCTCTTGCGGCTAGGTTATCAGCCGTAATTTCCTTTTGTCGGCTATTAAGACATCCTCAGGGTGGCATGGTATGGTGACACTGTGTATTATAATTCCGTCACCTGTGGCGTGCCCTCACAAATCTCGTTTAGGACGCGATTTCATGTACAATTCCTAATGACATTAAAATGCATAAAGATACCCAAAATCAAAACTCATTTAATCAAGTTGGCTCAATAGAGCTCTTTTGACAAGTCAAACAAACTTTTCTTATCTGCCTATACTAGGTATCATTTCCAGGCTCTGTACCAAAAATCAATTAAATTGGAGCAATAGTTTAGCCACAAACGATTTTTTAAATTTTTGTCTCATTTGAACATGATGTATCTTTCCTAACAGATGTTTATGCCTAACGCATTGTTTATTAACCTTAGGGGCTGTCCATTAATCACGTGATGTTTTTTAACATTTTTTAACCCCTCCCTCCCCCTTGGTGATACCTGGTGAGGTTTAAGACTACCCCTCCAACCCCCATCAAAAATCACAGTGATTTTTTTTGTACCGTTTCTAATTCATACTAATCACATATAGTATACGTAGTGTAATTTAATGCCCCCTGTCATATCAACTCTGTATAATAATTTAAAATTTACCATTTAAAATTGGAAATTGATTATTTACCATCAACCACTACTACTACTCAGGCCATAAAAGGCCAGTCGGGCTGGCACGGGCCCGCCTCGGTGCATGGGGCTCCACTTACTATATACGAGCATGCTCCCGCAATGGGAGTGAATCCCGTGGCCTTGGTTTGGGCAGTAGAGGATCGCCGTCGGTTTTGGTGGGTAGGTCACGGCGCAATTTACCATCTGTACGAGCCCCGGAGTCCCACATGAGCCGGTCAGTCCCCAACGGCCGGGTATCCAAAAAGATCTCCGGCGTATAAAAAAAATGTTTCGTTTCAAGTTTTCCTTCTCTTACAGCTAGGTTTTCGGCCATGTCGCTTCTATCTGTCGGGTCTTACGGCGTCTATGTATCGTATTTTAATTCAAACTCGTACTTACATTTTCCTAATGCGTAAATGCAACCCCGGCTATTTCCACTGTGATCGTGGCCGTCTCCTTCATGATGTGGCTTCGCCAGGGCAACAGCCGACAGCAAACACAGAACAATTACAGTCTTCATTCTAGCAACTAGTAGCGAAGGAGTATCTGAAGCTTCTGATTAAAACAATAAACAGATCGTCTCTTATATACCAAAGGTCAGCAAAGTCGTGTTATTAAATAACGAGTAACATCGTGTTAATAGGGTGTACAGTCGAAAACAGAAGCGTTCAAATATCATCATGACTATCACTTAAGTGTGGTGACCGATTTAGAATACGTATATATACATACCGGCAAAGAAGTTTGCACTTCAAAAGAAATTGCTTACCAAACATAAGCTAAGGAAGCACCTACTGAGAGTAGGTTAAATGAAACACCAATGTCCCAGGTGCCGAGGCGCTGGGTACGACAGACGAAAGGAAAAAAAGAAGAGCAAATAATTACCATTCATTGCTAAAAAGAACACGGACTACAAATAAATAAATATCCTTGGACATTTCACACAACGCCATCTCGTCGCAAGCTAAGCAACTTAATGCTTGTGTTATGGTAACGAGATGGATGTTAAACTACTTATATAATTTTATTTTTTTGTAAATTCATACATATTATAGATAGAAATGACACCCAGACTCCGAGCCAGTGACTCTGGTTTAGACAAAGACACTTGCCCGACCCCGGAATCTAACCCAGGACTCGTAACAAAATATTAAAAAAAAAAAAAAAAATTTGCTTCTTAAAAAATTGTAGTCCAGATATTTTATACAGTCCGTGTTTTGACGGATATACAATACACAGTGTCACCACCCCATTGGATACTGACAGTATCGTAAGTGCCGACAAAAGAAAATGACAATGCTGAATACCTAACCACAAGAGAAGGACAACTTGATACGAAACCCTGTGCCAAGGGAAAGGCCAGCGTGGTCGTCGTCGTTTCAGCCCTTAAATGCCAGCGTGGTACAGTAGGCTAATTACCCCACCTGTGATGAGAGGAGGCCCGACTCAGCAGTGGGTCATTTATGGGCTGTAGTAGTATGTCCTCATATCGCATGGCTTTTGTAACATAAAGGGTTTTTGTAACACCCTGTAAATTGTGGAAGCCCCTGCACTAGGTAGGCATAACCACAAATTACACCCAGACTCAGAGCAAGTGTCTCTGGTTTTCGACAAAGACACTTGGCCTACCCCGGAATCGAACCCGGGACCCGTTGATCCAAAGGCGGCACATCCAACCCCTAGACCAACGAGGCAGTAATTTATTTTTAATCTTCATAAGCAATTTTTCTCAACGATTGTATGTAACGATGTTATCAACAAATAATAAATCTCTACAAATGTATCTTTAAATTTAAATCTATTTTGATACTTATAATACCAGTTATCGTTTAAGTCTCTCACGGTATGGTAAAAATTAAAGGTTAAAATGTAATGTTTTAGGTTTCCTAGGCACTTTTTACGTACGGGCAAGTGGTCCCGGCCGGGGCACGGCCGAGCCAAGTTCAAGCATGAATCTCTTCATACAAAATGTACATACCAATAATGTTCGACCGTGCCCCGTATGGAGCCCGGGCGGGCCGGGGGGCAGAACCATAAATACTCAATTATTGCATTATAAACAAATATCATACGTGGGTGAATTTCCCAAACGACTTTTTTTTTTGTCTTCGGTGAAATTAGTATTGGAAAAAAGGAATATTGTTCTAAATTATTTTTTTTAGTATTCAATAGGTTGTTATTGGGCTGTGGCAAAAATGTGATTTGCATAGGACTATTACAAAAGGTAGAAAAAAATTTATAAACCTCTATTTTTTTCAAATCGGTGCTGTCCCTCTACTTTTTTTACAAACAAAACAGCTTATACACGAATAAAAATAAGTAATATAAGTATATAACTTATTCTATTTCATAGAATATTAGTTTTGTTATCAATATATAGCATATTTTATTACATAATTAATTATTATTATTACTGAGAGACACAAACGTACTTGTCTTGCAATATGATTTCATATCGGTGGACAAAAGTAATTTAAACCTAACTTTACATCGACGAGTCCGAAAGCGTCTCAACCCCAATTTTAATTCCCTCGTTAGTGTGTGCTATTGCGCAGTCAGGACGAATGCCTGTCAAATCGCTTCATATTCCCGCAAATAACGTAAGTACGCCATTCCAGTTGCTCCCGGACAATAATTTTATACTATCGGTGGTTGCATTTTTTTAGTGTAATGAGTAGTTTTATTGTTGTTGTTTGGTTCTAACAGAGGTAGTAATTGGATTAGCTTCATTGAGTATTATTGAATTTATCCTATATTTTATGCATTTGTTCTAATTTCCTAAAAAGTGTGTTATTTCTCACGTCGGTGTTCACATATCGGTGTAATCGGTGGGCTTTATTACCACCGATGTGATAATTTACACCGAAATTATAAGAAAAAATCAATCGGTGTCTTATATCTAATATCGGTGTTTTGATTCATGATCAACGCACAGTTTTGTCATATCGGTGGCTTGCTTTATCATATCGGTAGAACCCGTGTCATTTCTTTACGTATCCAAAGAAACAATGGAACATACAAACATACATACTACCTACATAGACTGCTAAAATCATTACCACGATATCACTGGGTAGTAGAAGATGTATAAATGTATCATTAGGGGAGGTCTGTACTCGGTAACGTACGTCTATAGGCTGAGATGATGATGGTGAGGTGGAGCAATTGAACGCATTAAAGATTTTTCTAGAAAATATTTTCTAGTTAAAAACATATAAAGTACATAATAAAAAATAATAAATAGAAAACATCATATTAGCTTAATTTTGTTTAAGAATGCCAAGGCCAAAACTGAAAGAGGAGGAGAAAAAAAGAGAGATGTTGCTGGAACGAATACGAAAAGCTAAAATAAACATTCTTTTTTAATTCTAAGTACCCATAGTAAATATAATAAAAAGAAAATAAATACATATAATAAAATAGTACCTATTTCAAAAAATATATTTTGATTGGATTTCTAAGAACTCGGTTCTTTGCATGTTATGTGAGTTCAGGTCTTCAGTTCTACGTCACCCTTGTAAAAATATATAGGCATCTACTAACTATTTAGTTTTTATATTCAAAGGTGGATAGATTATCATATCGCTGGATATGTAAATCATTTCGGTGGATAAACTTATCATATCGGTGTACAGAAAAAATAATCGGTGCCGGTTTGTCATGTCGGTGGAAACCAGAATTCAAACTGAATTTTCTCCCTATTTTTAAATGATAACTCGATGAAATTAACTTTGGAGATATTTGATGTCCTATAGATTACATAAGACCTGAAAAATATACAAAATATATTTAAATGAAAAAGTTCACCGATATGATAAAAAAAATGGCATTTGTTGAAATTGACCCACGTACAACATTTCATTCGAATGTCACATACACTAAGATAATTTCTATAAATAAATAATTAACTATATATCACATTACAATCAAACTATAATGATATATTTAGTCTACTGTATAAAATTAATTAATGAAACTAAACGATAAATACATAATTTATATCATGCGTCGGTCTTTTATCACGTCCAACGTTCCGACGGTTCTAGAACCGAACGGTCTTTGGCGTGACGTTGGTAGAAGGCCAGACGGAATGACTGTCATCCCCTGGAAGATGCCGACACCTTGGCGCCGTCTCTTCTTCCTAGAACATCTGTTGAGGCTGGTAGTGCTGCAGATTTTTTGACGGAGGCTACTTATTTGAGCCGTTTGCGGTTGAGACTTTGGGTCCGTGGGGTCCTACTGCCCATCGGCTGTTCAGAGACCTGTCACGTAGGGTGGTCGATACTTCTAGTGACCAGAGGGTTGGCACGTATCTCTCGCAAAGGATTAGCATAGCTATCCAGCGCGGGAACGCTGCTAGTCTTCTGGGCACTTTGCCAAGCGGCATCGATTGAACACAATTTAACTTTTTTTAAACAAATATGTTCGATACATCTTCTCTTAAATATAAAATTCTCGTGTCACAATGTTCGTTCCCATACTCCTCCGAAACGGCTTGACCGATTCTCATAAAATTTTGTGAGCATATTGGGTAGGTCTGAGAATCGGACAACATCTATTCATCCCCCTAAATTTTAAGGGGGGGGGGGTCCACACCAAAAATAATTGTTAATTTTTTTGACAAAATTTTTGGAACGAAGTTCCTTATCGCGCGTTGTGAAAGGGGGCTAGACGGAAAAAATTCTTACGAAAAGTTGTCATGACACAAAAATTCTTACGAAAAGTTGTCACGACACTTTTGGAACGAAGTTCCTTATCGCGCGTTGTGAAAGGGGGCTAGACGGAAAAAATTCTTACGAAAAGTTGTCACGACACAAAAATTATTACGAAAAGTTGTCACGACACTTTTTGCTATAGTATGTATGCTCTGTCTCTCTCTCTCTTTCGCATTGAACAGTGTGGTGTCGCGACGATTATTTTTGTTGAGTGGATACAGGTTTTTTGTAAATAATAAATAATAAAATAAAATTTTATTACAATTCCTTCACTAATTAATCGAAAGGAACTTCGTTCCATCCGGGTGTCCCTTGACACCTCTCAAGTTTTTTTGCTTTAATTTTTTTAAGATGCAGCATACAAAAATAATTATTTGGCAAAACAACGTTTGCGGAATCAGCTAGTTACAATATATAGGTAATAGTATTTTCCATATTCTACAATATATGAATTCTGTGTGGTATCGGATTTAGAATACACAATGTCACCAACCCATACCATCCGGATGATGTCGTAAGAGGTGACTAAAGGAACGCAAAAGGCAGATCACCTAGCCGAGAAAGAAGGAAATCTCGATACAAACCCTGTGCCAACCCGTCTTGCCAACATAGTGACACATAGGCATAATTTCTCTCAATGAATTTGGAGGACGCCCGACTCAGTAGTGGGTCATTGGTATATATATGGGATGAAACGATGACGATAGTATGAAATGGAACTTGGAATGGTCAGTTTATTAAAATACTAGATTTGCGCGCGGCTTCGCCCGCGTGGGCTTGCTTATCTCTATGCATATTTTTTATGAACATAAAATCGGTTATTGTGACTAAAGTATGATAGTTAGATATGTGCTCTCGCGGACTTTTTTGTAGATGTTTTTGTCAATAGTTTTTGCAGCGCACGCATAAATAGGTTTTAGATTTTACACCTTGGTTTACAAAATCGCAATTTTCATACGGATCCCTAATTCTTTTGAAAGTAAAATATAGCCTATAACCTTCCTCGATAAATGGACTATGTAACACTGATGAAGATTTTTTGAAATCGGTCCAGTAGTTCCTGATATTAGCGCGTTCAAACAAACAAACAAACAAACTCTGCAGCTTTATATATTAGTATAGATTTACGAACGCAAATATCACAGTTATTGTTAATTTATTTTGAGTGACAATTGAGCCCACTTTCCATACGCCATCAAATATATTTATTAAAAATCTTGACCAAGTTGTATAAGAATTTTGTTGCTAACTGTACAAATCAGAGATAATATAGTTGCTATGAGAAAAATATGTTTTGTTCATTCTAAATTGATAACGCTAAATTGTCTCGTCATTATATTCTATTCATCAATTAGTGATTGCCTCATAATGTCCTCATTAACATCATGGCCCTATCCGAGGGAACTAAGCAGTCAATTACTTTATTATAAAAACTAGCGACCCGCCCCGGCTTCGCACGGGTGCAATGATGAACATCTAAATTTATCAGTGTTTCTCTACAATATTATGCATGTATTATACATATAAACCTTCCTCTTGAACCACTATATCTATTAAAGAAAACCGCATCAAAATCCGTTGCGTAGTTTTAAAGATTTAAGCATACTTATGGACGGACAGACGACAGCGACTTTGTTTTATAATATGTAGTGATAGTGATAGTCAAGTGATAGTGATATATATATGTAGTGATAGTGATAGTGATGACGTGCCAAACATCATATTGGGCGACGGTTGCTTTAATTACATAATTATTTATTTACTAGCGACCCGCCCGAGCTTCGCACGGGTGCAATGATGAACCTCTAAATTTATCACTGTTCCTCTACTATATTATGGATGTAAATGTGAACCTTCCTTTTGAATCATACATACCTACTTAAGCATACATAGGCACGGACAGACGCCAGCGACTTTGTTTTATAATATGTAGTGATAGTGATAGTGATTATCTGTACCGCCTTTGGATCACGGGTTCCGGGGTCGGGCAAGTGTCTTTGTGTAAACCAGAGGCACATGCTCTGAGTCAGGGTGTCATTCGTGTTCGTGAATTGTATGCTTGTATTCTGCCCCCACGATACGAATCCCCGTGCCAACCCGTCTAGCCAGCAAAATCAAAAATCAAAATCAAAACTCATTTAATCAAGTTGGCTCATTAGAGATCCTTTGACAAGTCAAACAATAAAATAAAATTTACCATTCAAAATTAATTATTTACCATCTACCACCGGTTCAGAATGCACCTCTACAGAGAAGAGCCGGCAAGAAACTCTGTAGTTGCTCTTTTTAGATCGCCATTTTTGGGTACAAGACTGGTTAAAAGACAGATTTGTGAGAGCAAACTCGCGCAATAGTTGCAAAGGGCCAAACATCAGCTAGTCAACAATAGTAACCTTCTAATATGGCACAGTAGGTCAATTACTCTCCATGTAACTGGAGGAGGCCCGACTCAGCAGTGGGTCATATATGAAAAATAATAATAATAAATATCCTTAGACATTTTAAACAACGCCATCTCGTCCCAATCTAAGCAATTTAATGCATGTGTTATGGTAACGAGATGGATGTAATAATACATATTATAGATAGAAAACCCCCAGACCCGGAACAAATACTTGTAGGTCGTACAAATATTTCTTCCGTGCGGGAATCGAACCCGCGACATGCTGCGCAGCAGTCGCTCAACCATTGCGCCAACCGTGTCAATATGGGCTGAGGCACAGACAAGTTTGGCGAAAGTAAGTCAGTAAGGGAAGATATTTCACAGTTAAAGCGATAAGTTTTTTGTATTTACGATAATTGCGTTTCTTAAGCGATAAAGCGCGTTCTGAGAAATAACGGGACGAAAAGAAAGAAGGATTTTATATTTTTTGCTTGTGTTAAAGTCCGTGTGGTGATGGATTTAGAAACCCTGGTGGCACCAACCCATTCCATCCTAAGGGTGTCGTAAGAGTCGACAACAAGGTGGATAGGTTAGTGTGGAATCTTGATAAATAAATCAGTCTTTCTTATTAAAATCTTCGTTTTTAATTTCCATAAAAATACAAGCGTCGGTTTTTCGTGGTGGGAAAAATTAGAGTCATGACGTTTCAAAAATGACAGATGACGTTATCACTTCTCGCCACATTTAAAAAAAACCGAACCGCTTCGCTGTTATCTGTATCGCGGAAGCAGTTTACAAACATGTAATTCACGAGCACAAATGACACCCAAACTCCGAGCAACTGCCTCTGGTTTAGACAAAGACATTTGCCCGGCCCCGGAATCGAACCCCCTTACAACTACTAACTACTATTTAGCCCGTAAATGACCCACTGCTGAGTCGGGCCTCCTCATGGAGGAAATTAGCCTATTGTGCCACGCTGGTCACACGGGTAGGCACAGGGTTTCATATTTTAATTATTCTTTAAAATCTTTTTTTTTTCTTATTATAAAATTCATATTACAGCGCCATTCGGAACCGAACGAAACTAATTAGTTTTATGTACAAGGTCATTGTAATATTGCGTTTAAAAAAAAGACAAGCCCTCCGAGTTTCTTCCGCCAGGTCTTCTCCAGGTCTTCAGGTTGGTGCCGCGTTCCGACCTGGTAGTAGTGTTTTAAAACTGATGTTTCCGTTGACGATTGTGAACGCCATAATTGGTTTATACAATACTAGTGGCCCGCCCCGGCTTCGCCCGTGCAAAGCGGGTGTGGGTTATACGTATAAACCTTCCTCTTGAATCACTCTATCTATTAAAAAAAACCGTATCAAAATCCGTTGCGTAGTTTTAAAGATTTAAGCATACATAGGGACGGACAGAAACAGAGACTTTGTTTTATACTATGTAAAGATAAAGAAGATAGCATTTTTCTATTCTATTCTATTTTTTATTCTATTCTATCAAGTTTTCCTTCTCTTGCGGTTGCGGCTCTTACGACACTCCGAGGACGAAATGGGGTGGTGACACTTTAAATTCTAAATTCTTCACCACCATGAAACACCCCCCATCGTAGCTTGTAATATAATTTTATTATCGAATTCTGCCCGCGGTCCGTACAAAAATGCGTCCCGCCTTTGTCGTTTCCAGTCACGTTTTGGTCAATTTGGATGAGAAAGTTAATTTTGTTTCTCGGATAAGGCTCACTAAATATCTCATAATCAGCTTTAGATGTACAACTTGCCTTAAGTGGGAATTCAATTTGTTTGAATCGAATTATCATTGATCAGTTGTGGACTAAGAAATACATTTTATTCTGGCCGGCATTCTACCATCTACGGCAGTCGATACACGTAGATATAGAACTACCTTTAGGCGCAAAGGCATCCGGCCTGACGAGGGTCGCTGGGTCTATCCCTCCATAACTGTAGTCGGGGATTTCTTAACCGTGCGAATTGCTCTATTAACTTCGCTATCGCGGTGTAGGACTTTTTGGTAATTCTCGCATTTGTAGGCGATATTTCTTGATGTTAATAGTTCCGATTTTTCGGATGTATAGCATAACCCGTTCGGTACATAACCAAATAGTTACCGAAGTGCAGATAGAATTCGGTGAGGTGACGGATTTAGAATACACAATGTCGCCACCCCATTTCTTCCTGAGGGTGTCGTAAGAGCCGATAAAAGGAAATTATTACAAAAAAGAGAGAGGAAGGAAAACTTGACATGAAACCCTGTGCGAACCCGTCTGGCCAGTATGGCACAGTAGGCTATTTCCCCTTCTTGTAATTGGAGGAGGCACGACCCAACAGTGGGTCATCTATGGGCTGAGTAGTAGTAGTAGATAATATTCGAGGTTATAATATCCATATTTAAAAACTATCGAACTACTACTAATCAGCTCAAAGGTGCCCCCTGTTGAGTGGGGCCAGACAACTGCAATTTTTTTTTCATAAAGAGCTGCGAAGGCGCTTTATGTTTTAAATCGAGTCAAAATTTTAATTTGACTGTGCGTCACTCGGATCCCGTGACGTCGGCAATGATTTACGCTTCCCAGTTGGCATCGATGCCCGTATCGATATCAATTATTCGATTCTCGACATAAATCGAGGGTTTTACTCGATTCGAGGGCTGCTTACTGCCATTGTGCCATATTTATTGCTACCGCTTGTAAGCTTTGTCGAAAATTTATTTTATTATGTCCCGTGTTATTAGAATGGGTAATTTTGTCAGGAGATATGTCTTCATCTTTATCAGTTCAATTTGGTCCACTCCTGGCTCTTTTATTGAGCCTCGTAGAGGGCCGTCTCCATGCAGCCATAGATGGAGTTTGGAGCACACACCCGTCTTATCCGTATTTGTATCACAAATTGCGATTTAAAAATAATTAAACTATAGAATTGCTTACCGGTTTATCTTTAAACACGCCTCGTCCACGATAGATTAAAATTACGGAGAGTGACTTTCATAAAGCAATCTACGACGTGTACACATTAGCAAGACTACCCTAGCTAATTTGGCACTACAGTCTACTTAGACAGGCTCGGCTACTCTCGGAAGGCGTCGTGGACGCAGGTACGATGCGAATAGAGAGGTCTCGTATTTCGTATCGTCGTATTTTTAATTAAACGTAGTCAACTGACGTTTACTGTTTATATATGAATATCTAGTCTACGAGTAGTGAAGTGTACGCAGGCCAAAATTACACTTTGTTAGAGCTACCCTACGATTGGACAATCTCGCCGGGAAACTCCGAACACAGCTCTATTCATTGAACGTTGGGTGACGTTGAGCATTTTGTTGTCTTTGTACCATATATTATTGTTACTGGCGTCGCAAACTGATTGAAGACTTAGGTCATAAAACACTGCAGTATTTTGGACGAGAAGATCTTTCGCAATTTTTTAGGTTTGCTAAAGTTAAATGTGTAATTTGTGTTCGTGAATTTCATGTTCGTAAGCTGCCCCCGAAGTATCACTATCGTGAATATTATCCTACAAACTTCGTAACTTACAGTCCTCACATTTGCTTGGTGTTCTATGCTTATTACTCTAGCTAAACACTTTCGTGAGCTGGACACTACATGTTAAGTTACTTACTGTCTTTTTAACTCTTATTTCTTTATAGTCCTCACATTTATTGGTGTTCTATGCTTATTACTCTAGCTAAATACTTTCGTAAGTTGGACACTACATGTTAAGTTACTTACTGTCTTTTAAACTCTTATTTTACAACCCATAAACGGCTAAGTCAGGTCTCATTCAACTATTGTTACAAGAAGCGTAATACGCTTTGGCATAGGCTAAGTTTTCGGCCTTAATATTTCCTTTTGTCAGTTCTTACGATACCCTCAGGTGGCGACACTGTGTACCTATTCAAAATCCGTCACCACATTTAATGATTACTGTTTCCCAAAGTTTTAATCAAACACTGTATAGGTTACATCACTGTTTTTTCTAAAAATACACGAGTGAATATTTATACTCTCAAATAAAAACAAAAATATAAGTGTGATTTTGATGTTTTAACAGGCTACATATTTCATCACATAAATCTTCAAACTAAAGGTCAGTCTTGCAAATAATGTTTTGATAGGACCGAAAAAATACGTACCTACTGCGAAGCGGTCTATGTAAATTTCAAACTATATAGTTAGTAATTTACATTGTCAGTATATACAGAGTGTGAGAAAAAGGATTTCAATATGACGGCATGGTTGATAATAGTTTTTTAACTAAACATAATTTAACTACTACACTTCACTAACTAGACGTTCCGTTTGTTGTTGTATTTAGAACTAGCTTTTGCGCGCGGCTTCGCCCGCGTGGGCTTCGAACCAGTGTGTATTTTTTATGAACATAAAATCGGTTATTGTGGCTAAACTATGATAGTTAGACATGTGCTCTCGCGGATTTTTTTGTAGATCTTTATAAGACCTACAAACCCGTAGTACATCATTTTGTTCTATTGTCAATATTTTTTGCAGCGCACGCAATAATAGGTTTTCGATTTTACACCTTGGTTAACAAATCGCAATTTTCATACGGATCCCTAATTCTTTTGAAAATAAAATATAGCCTATAACCTTCCTCGATAAATGGACTATCTAACATTGAAAGATTTTTTGAAATCGGACCAGTAGTTCCTGACATTAGCGCGTTCAAACACACAAACAAACAAACAAACAAACTCTGCAGCTTTATATATTAGTATAGATATACAATGTCACCAACCCATACCATCCTGAGGGTGTCGTAAAAGTCGACTACAGGAACGCAAAAGGCAGAGCACCTAGCCGCGAAAGAAAGAACACTTGATACCACAAACCCAGTGCCACCCGACTTGCCAGCGTGACACAGTAGGCTTATTTCCCTCCATGAATTTGGAGGAGGCGCGATTCGGTAGTCGGTGAGTTATGGGCGGAAACGTCGACTAATTACATCTAAAGAAGAAGTGAACTTTTATATATGAAGCTTCATCCAAAAAAGGCCCATTGGGGGAGGGTGCCCAGAATGCTGGCGACATTGCCACACTGTATGGCTTCCGTGTGGTGATGGATTTAGAATACATAGCGTCACCGTTAAGTCATAAGAGTCAACAGAAATGAAAACACCGAAAGAGAAAGAGAAAGAAAACTTATTTGGAAACCTTCTAGCCTGCCTGGCACAGTATGCTAATTACCCTCCATGTAATTGGAGGAGGCCTGACTCAGCAGTGGGTTATGTATGAGATGAGTAGGGGTATATACCGGCGCATGAGTTAACGGCAGCGTCTGAAACTCCGGTAGGCCTCCCACACGGTGGACCGATGACCTGATTAAGGTCGCCGGAAAACGATGGATGCGGGCGGCCCAGGACCGGCCTTTGTGGAAATCTTTGGGGGAGGCCTATGTCCAGCAGTGGACGTCTTTTGGCTGAAATGATGATGATGATGATGAGGGGTTGGAGCTGAGTCGGTGGCACAAGTGACCCGTGTGCACTAAGGCCTACCGGAGTTTCAGACGCTGCCGTTAACTCATGCGCCGGTTCGATTTCGGGGTCGGGAAAGCACAGATAATCTATAACTACACTTTATTGTTCAGTGTATGGGTTTTATCTAAGTGTGTGGTACAAATAAAACAGTATATAGAAATTATAAGTTTATTGATTCAACATTTATTAGACTTAGTAGTTAATACATAAATTAACATAATTTATTTATATTTTACAATAGATATCTTTTAAGAAACTTGCTTAATTTTTAACGTGGAATTATATCTTAAGCAGTTTAACGTATGTAACTTAAAAATAATTTAATTAATTGCACAAAATGCATTTTTGTACTTTGTTCCTTTTACAAAAAAAGTCCTTTTTAAGTGGATTATTAATAATTCAAACTTACCTCTATATAAGAATATTATGTACAAAAATATGAACTAAGAATATATACACAAATATTTAAATTAATCAACATGTTAGCTTTGATAGACGAATGGTTAATTACCTTCGGTATC
The DNA here is from genome assembly GCA_905475355.2 of Clostera curtula. Taxonomy (NCBI): domain Eukaryota; kingdom Metazoa; phylum Arthropoda; class Insecta; order Lepidoptera; family Notodontidae; genus Clostera; species Clostera curtula. The sequence continues at coordinate 1,916,258 of FR997816.1, read as the reverse complement.
CATAAACATTCAATATAACCTCCAACTATGTTTTTAACTAATATTTTTTTAACAAACCCAAAAATATGTAGATACGTGAAGCCCTGATATTACAATACGTTATTCCACGATTAATATAGTGAAGGGTAATACTTTACGGCGTTTTTCTATAATAAAAATAAAATAAAACTAGTTGTCCAGCGAAATTAACCGCCGCCGAGCCGACAAACGGAATTGCCAATAACCTAGCCACACGAGTAGGAAAACTTGATGATACACCTTATGCCCACCCATCGGGCACCTTTTATCCACCCTTTATGTAATTGGAGGAGGTCCGACTCAGCAATGGGCTGAATATTAGTAGTAGAAGTTTGAATTAGTTTGGAAAATAGGAATATAGGACCTCACAAAATAAAGCAGTGAAAGGTTATACATATTTATTAATTATCTTTTTAGGGAAGTTATATTTGCGACCTGTTTTGATGTAATAATTTCATTTCAATACCGACGAAAAATAGGTCATCATAGTTCCTAAATTGATGGACTGATTTTGATCGACTTTTTGTGTCTTTCCCTTGGCATTGTTTGACCAAAGTCTACGCACCCATTTGGATTATTTAGTCCTTAGTCGAAAGATTCTTATAACACTTAAATGAACCAAATTCAATTAAAATTTCATTCACCACCACAAGATTTAATAAAACTTTTCATTTATAAAATCTGTGTTAAAAACTCCTTATGGTTTTTTAAAACTCTTTTAATGATAGTTGATATGGAAGATTTGACCTAAACCCTAACAACCTTACATCAAATAGATCGTTGGCATTCTCTGGAATTTACAAATTATAGTCTTTTAATAAAAGTATTTACAATTCACTCGTCACTCGATCCTTATGTTATCTCTCAGGCATCTGAAACAAATATAGAAGTGATTAAATGCAGAGTCGACGACGTATTTTCTTGGAGGGTGTCCAGAAAAACCTCGTTTGCCAGAGAAAAATGCACTGGAAAAACCAGCCATCAGACGCGTGTTGGCTTTCGTTAACGCATTCGCAAAATATCTTGGTACGGTCCTGTATGGGCCGCCCCTAAATGAGCAACGCAGCGATCCGAATAGCATTGCTTTAAATTGTAACAATAGAGGAGTCTGAAATTCTTTATTTAATATATTTTTGTTACTTAAGTATAAATGAAATTGATTCCTTCCTGAGGGTTTCATAAAAGCCGACAAATAGATATGACAAGGCCGAAAGCCTAGTTGCAAGAGATAGAAAACTTGTTAGGAAACCTTGTGCTGGTCAACAATAGGCTAAGTAGTACCTAGTAGTAGTATTTCCCAGAATTGGTTCCTTATTATACTTATTGGCTTTTGACACAAGTGATTGGGAAGATTTAGGCAGATTAATGCGTATAATAGCAAATTTTCAATTCAAATTCATTTAATAGAAAATAGATATAAGTTATGTCGGGTACGATTCATGAGTAGAACAGAAAAAGGCAATATTTCTTCTTTTTTTGTTTCTTCTTAATTTTTTTTTTCTTCATAGAATAGGAAATCCTTCCTTGGACATTTCACACAACGCCATCTCGTCCCAAGTTAAGCAACTTAATGCTTGTGTTATGGTAACGAGATGGATAATAAACTACTTATATAAATTTTTTTTGTAAATACGTACATTTTATAGATAGAAATGACACCCAGACTCCGAGCCAGTGCCTCTGGTTTAGACAAAGACACTGGCCCGACCCCGGAATCGAACCCGGGACCCGTTGATCCAAAGGCGGCACATCTGACCACTAGACCAACGAGGCAGTCAACGATATTGTTTATAAATACCAATTATTATTGTATATATATTTTATAATACTACTACCAAGTCTGAATGCGGCACCAACAGCGAAGACCTGGCGAAAGAAACCCAGTGGGCTTGTCTTTTTTAATACGCTTTTATTAGCTTCGCTTGTATGTATGTATGTAACGGAATCTTTGAATATGATTTTGTCCCAGTTAAAAACGTCGGATTAACACGAAATTTGGCATACTTACTAAGGAACGATGACAATTCAATATTTTAATGGCTGGGGTGCTTTTCAGAATATTATCAAAATAACCCTTATAATAATATCTGTTCATAAAATATTTAGAACTATTGATACCATGCACGCTTTTACAATAAAATATTTTTTTCTGACATTATTTTTAATTCAAATTTATTAAAATTTATTTTCTATTTTTTAGTTAGATTTTCTATAAAAGCGTATTTTTTTGTTTTTTTTAAAGCCATGTTACAATGACCGCGTACATAAAAGATCCAGTTTCTTTCGGTTCCGAAAGGTGTTCAATTAAAAAAATATAATTAAAAATGAAATTATAAGCCTTGAATCCAGTGAGCCGACCAACCCCAAACAGCGGCACCTGTACACAAGCATAACGCTTGTGGCAGCCATCGATCTCCTCACCCATAACAAAGGAAAGACGACCCGCCACATATACAGTACCCGCCAATCTTTATGACCGCTCTGAATGGAGCCGCATTACGCTGCGCACAACACAAAATGAGGTATCAGCGGGACGTACCCGCGGCAGGAGGCAGGGCACGCCCGCGGGCGCCCTCGCCTCTTGCATGTAAGTGTGAGTGAGCTACGTTCGTATTGGTTATAAAATGTGCGATTAGCAAGTGCGTACCCACATTCAGAGCGGCCATAAAGATTGGCGGGGACTGTAGTAAGGAAAACAGACTAAGAATAATAAACACAAATCGTGTTTGAATCATGTCTTTTATAGTTTGTTTATTGTCTGCGTTTCCTTGTATCCAAGCCGTGCAATGAATCAATAATATATCAATAACAATACGATATTAGCATAATATATTTCTCAGCATTATATCCGTGATCTCGCGGTGATGGATTTAGAATACTTGGATTTAGAATACAACTACATGGAGGGTAATTAACCTACAATAGGAAATGGAAATAAAAGACAATAGGAAAATGACAAGGTCGAAAACCTAACCGCAAGGGATTGGAAAACTGGATACTAAACCCTGTGCCAACCCGTCTGGCCAGCGTGGCACAGTAAGCTAATAACCCTCTATGTAATAGGAGAAGGAGTGGGTCATTTATGGGCTGAGTAGTAATAGTAGTTGGGGGGCTACGACGGACGGAGGCCAGGGGGGCCCTCACCTTAGAGCCCGTTGGTGGGTTGGAGCCCTACCACCACCGAAAGCTGCATTGACAGAGGGAGTTCCAATCGAGATGCCCTCGGATATTCCTAACCCGTCGGGGCGTCACAGTAGAATGCGTCCTGGGGTGTGGTGACCCAAACGAACGACTAAGGGTATACCGCTGGGGTTTTAGTGGGTAGTCGAGGGCTTCAGGGTCCCACATAACCACTGACCTCACTCATGATGAGCTTCCCCCAGCCAAAACAAAAAGGCTTTCATAACAAGTTGTGTATTTGCCTTTACATTTCCTTAAATCAGCTCTTACGACACCATCGGGATGGAATGATGTCCCTATGTACTCCGAGGCCCCACATGGACAAGTGGTAATTTTGTTGAAAACCTTACCATATCGTCGTCAGTCAATGGAGGGCTGTATCCAGACTTGTGTGGTGCGCCAGCCTCCCTGATGGTATAGCTTTTGCTGTCCGTAGACTCGAGCACCACGCGTGGAGGCTCATTATCTGCTGACAATTTGAGGACAAATAATTCTAATGAGAATTGGAGCACCTAACACTTACTTACTGTGACACCAAAAAAGATTTTTCCATATCGGTTCAGGCGTCTTCGCGTAATCGGTGGACATACAACGTCTTGCTATTTATTTAATCGCCGGTTAAAAGAAAAAAAAATGGAAAGTCATCAGAACGTGAAAAGCCTTGATTCTTCAAGGTTTCCATGTCGTACTAGATCTGAAATACCTCCGCAGTCAATTGGTTTCACAGAGTTGCAGTGCGCGGAAAAAAGTTTCTCGAGTAATGCACGGTTGTCAACCATCCATCCAGGCGATAAGGGTAAAAGACCAGCGGTATTTATGAGTCCGAACAATTCCTGGGAGCACTCCCTGTGGTTTTTTAAACGAAACCTGTACTAGACATACCCTGAATCGCGGGAGTTGTTTACAAACATGTAATTTACGAACAGAAATAGCAACCAAAATCAGAGCACGTGCTTCTGGTTTCTGCCATGTTGTGGAATCGAATTCATCAACATAACATGGCAGGAAATGCAGAATAAACGCCTAGAAAGAAGAAGCATGGAAAAATACGTCTTACTTACCAGACTTGGGGTTCAAAATGTCAGGTTTGCTGTCCGGTTTGTCGGCTGCAGATGGATAGGCGATGAGATATCTTCGCCCTTGTGCATCCACTTGAACCACGCTTTGGGATGGTCTTTTGCTTGACGCGGTTGTCTCACTGCGCCTAAATACAAATATACAACTTAGACCATCAAGAACCAATGCCGAGTCGGGCTTCCTCCCAATAAAAGAAGTTTTTTTTTAATACGTAACTACTGCACCATTCTGGATCGCGGGGGCAGTTTACAAAAATGAAATTCAATTTCTTTTTCTTTAAAATTCACGAACACAAATGACACCCAGACTTGCCTCTGGTTTCACAAAGACACTTCCCCGGAATCGAACCCGGTACCCCGTGAGTCAAAGGCGGCACATCCAACCCCTAGGCCAACGAGGCAGCCGCAAATAGTGTGCTGATAGCTTCCAATCAAACCACCACCGATCTTGATGAAGTTTTAGACGTTTCCCACAGGGGGATTGGCTGTAGACCTGAACAATAGTGGTAGTTTTCCAGGGTTCCATAAAAGGTTCCCCCCACTATAAAAAAGGGTTTCCAATCAAATTATCCTTCTCTTCGGGTGTAGCCGTAACATAAAAATGTATGTGTGTGTGTGTGTGTGTGTGCGCGCGCGTGTGTGTGTGGTGTGTGCGCGTGTGTGTGTGGTGTGTGTGTATGCGTGTGTATTTATATATGTATAATTTATTTATAGTTGTTTTATATATATTTTTGTTGTTTTCTTTTACTTAAGGTAATACTAAAACGTCCTACAATATAGTATAGAGAACTCTCCTTGACGCCATGTGTGGGTTGCCTGGAAGAGATTGCTCTTTAGCGATAAGGCCGCCTATTGTACAAGTGACCTATAAATGTATACTGTCGTAAGTTGTTCCTGTTATGTTATACTGTTCTTCATCACTACATAGTATAAAACAAAGTCGTATTCTTCTGTCCGTCCCTATGTATGCATAAATCTTCAAAACTACGCAACGGATTTTGAAGCGGCTTTTTTAATAGATAGAGTGATTCAACGGGAAGGTTTATATGTATAACCCACCCCCGCTTTGCACGGGCGAAGCCGGGGCGGGCCACTAGTGTACAATAAAGAGTTATCTATCTATCTCATAAGGCTAGGATTTATGACTTGTCATGTCACCTATTTAAGTATGAGAGAGATATTTACGTTATAATGAACCTGACATGTATCACAAATTCCAGTGAAACCAACCAACAAGCTAATAATTATCTTATAAGCTACGTAATCCGTGTTCATGTTTCTTGGATTCTCTGTGCTTATTAAGTAAGGTAAAACACTGTAGACCATGTCGATATTGATCAAATCTCAAGCACAACACTCATCTGCAAGACCTCTGGACACCGTGAGCGATTTCTGCGTGCACAGGAAACGTTATCAATAAAAAAATATATAGACCGTAGACTTTAACTGTTTCTTTGTACTTTTCAATACAAATGTCATCTAGTCTCTCCCGCGACCACGACTGCTGCAAAGCATTTGGAACGTCGCGAATTAAGCAATGTAATACACGCGAAAAATCCGTCAAAAAGTGTTTAATTTCAAACTATAGACCATATTCAAAGAAAATTTGCGTTGTTTTTCCTGAAATGTTGTACATAGACAAGGCTAAATTGTTGTAGAAAATACAATATATCCTATTGCAAGCACATTGTAAAAGGAAGAGAATATTAGAAAAATAACAGGAAACATAATTTACGGGCGATCTGAGGTCGGGAAGTGGAACGAGGTGAGATTTAAAGGGTTATTAAATAAATTTCGCATTTCCTGTCATGTTGATGAATTTCCTTTATTTTGTTGTTATATATTCTCTTTCTTTTCCAATGGCTTCCATATTTATTTTCACAATTTATAAAGGCTTCAACCTTCTAATACTACTTCTCAGCTCATAAATGACTGCCTCGTTGGTCTAGTGGTTAGATGTGCCGCCTTTGGATCAACGGGTCCCGGGTTCGATTCCGGGGTCGGGCAAGTGTCTTTGTCTAAACCAAAGGCACTGGCTCGGAGTCTGGGTGTCATTTCTATCTATAATATGTATGTATTTACAAAAAAAAATGTATATAAGTAGTTTATCATCCATCTCGTTACCATAACACAAGCATTAAGTTGCTTAACTTGGGACGAGATGGCGTTGTGTGAAATGTCCAAGGATATTTATTTATTTATTATTTATAAATGACCCACTACTGAGTCGGGCCTCCTCCAACTGCTCCTACTAGCAGGTAGCATTCTAATACTATCTCTCAATAACAAATCTTGCCTTTTGACAGCCAGCACGATGAGCGCCCCAATAGCAGTAAGGACAGCAGCAGCCCCGGCCAACGCAGCAGCTGCTGGGAACTTACTCTCCACTCGGGTGGTGCTTTCTGGAAGAAAATCTTCACTATCACTATCACTACATTATATATATCACTATCACTTGACTATCACTATCACTACTAGTGCAAGAGCCCGTGAACCCTAGACCTACGTTATTTTATAAAAGCTGAAAGTTTGTCAGCGCATGCTCCCAACACAGGTAAGAACGATGGACCATTTATGAAGTTTGGGTTACAGTGGCTTTGGCAGGAACGGATTTCGAAGCGTTTTTTAATAGATAGAGTAATTCAAGAGGAAGGTTTACATCCATAATACATATGTATAATTTATTTATAGTTGTTTTATATATATTTTTGTTGTTTTCTTTTACTTAAGGTAATACTGAAACGTCCTACAATATAGTATAGAGAACTCTCCTTGATGCCATGTGTGGGTTGCCTGGAAGAGATGCTCTTTAGCGATAAGGCCGCCTATTGTACAAGTGACCTATAAATGTATACTGTCGTAAGTTGTTCCTGTTATGTTATACTGTTCTTGTACAATAAAGAGTATTTTATAAAAGCTGAAAGTTTGTCAGCGCATGCTCCCAACACAGGTAAGAACGATGGACCATTTATGAAGTTTGGGTTACAGTGGCTTTGGCAGGAACGAATTTCGAAGCGTTTTTTAATAGATAGAGTAATTCAAGAGGAAGGTTTACATCCATAATATTGTAAAGAAACACTGATAAATTTACAGTTTCATCATTGCACCCGTGCAAAGCCGGGGCAGGTCGCTAGTAATATATAAAATTCTCCTGTCACGGTGTTTGTTATTGAACTCCTCCGAAATGGCTCGGCCGATTTTGATGACATTTTTTATTCACATTTGGTAGGTATGGGAATCGGACAAAATTTATTTTTCATCCCCCTAAATGTTAAGGGTGGTCCACTATAATATTTTTTTTTGGCTTTTTTTTTGTTCCTGGATACATCTCACAATAATAACCCTAAATTTTCACCCCTCTACGATCAACCCCTATTTTTTAATAGTGGTATATAAATAGCAAAGCAATGTTTGCAGGGTCAGCTAGTTGTATATAATAATGTCTAGCGGTGGCTAGAGTTAGCTAATGATGATGATGATCTCCATGTATGTTACATTAAACTTTCTAATTGTTGTTTAAACCAAGTAAAAAAGGAGAGTGGGCGAGTTTGCTCTCACAAATCTGTCTTGTACCTAAAAATGGCGACCTAAAAAGAGCAACTACAGAGTTTGTTGCCGGCTCTTCTCTGTAGACCTGCATTCCGAACCGGTGGTAGATGGTAAATGATAAATTTTAAATTTATTTTATTTATTGACTTGTCAAAAGAGCTATAATTAAAGGTAAGAAAAAGCATTACCTTTTAAAAGGTGGTAAGTTAATGACTCTGCTGTTTTAAAACTCTTACCAGCTCTTTTAGCTCCATCTCTAAACACCAGGCCCTTGAGAAGGACAGGATCTGAAGCTCCCTTGCTGTTACGCGCAGTTACCACTAGATCCTCATCCTCGGTCATCGTGGTAAGTAAGGACCAGCTTACGTTGAACCACACCACTAAATCTAGATAATGAAATAAGGGTTTTACAAAAACGGGGCATACATTCAACCAAAAGACGCAGTTCTGTTAAGATAGTTTTCTAAGTTAAAGTATGAGGGAGCAATCAATGGTTTTTTGAACCAATATTGTACTACAACTGCAACTGCAACTGTAACCGTCGTCCATGTGTTGACGGATTTAGAACAGGAGCGTAGCTACCGCCGTATCTGCCGTATCAATTATACGGGGCCCCCGGGCCTCGGGGACCCCGACGTGCGTAAGCAAAAATTAATAAAAACTTCGCTGAACGCCTGTCAGACCTGTCACTATTGTCCATAGAGGTAGAAACCTTAGAAAAACTAAAGTCATCATCAGCTATAAATCATTTAATAAATCAGTTTGCCGAAAAAAAGGCAAGGAGAGTGTCCTAAGTATATAATTTAAATTGTGTGAAAAAAATTTGGTAGAAGTGTATTAATTTTATGCACATTTTTTTTTCTTTTGTGAGAACTCTTTACCTTTCCTAGGGGCCCGCAAATAATTGTTTATACAGGGCTCCACCAAGGCACGCTATGCCCCTGATTTAGAAGGCATAGTGTCACCACCCCATTCCATCCTGAGGGTGTCGTAAGATTCGACAAAAGGAAATGACAAGGCCGAGAACCTAGCCACAAGAGAAGGATATCTTGAAACGAAACCCTGTCTCAACCCGTCTAGCCAGCGTGGCACAGTAGACTTACTACCCTCCCAGTGATGGGAGGAGGCCCGACTCAGCCGTGGGTCATTTATGGGCTGAGTAGTAGTAGTAGTAATAACCGTAACCGTTCACCGAAGACGGCGGCAAACTTTTTTTTTTTTAAATCGATTCTCCTTAGCTTAACTGTATCGCGGGGGCAGCACGAACATCATCTTCATCTTCTTCTTCTTTACTATAAAACAAAGTCGTTGTCGTCTGTCCGTCCCTATGTATGCTTAAATCTTTAAAACTACGCAACGGATTTTGATGCGGTTTTTTTAATAGATAGAGTGATTCAAGGGCAATGTTTTTATCTATATCAACTTTGCACCCGTGCGAAGCTGGCGGGTCGCTAGTAATATATATAATTCATGGATACAAATGACACCCAGACACCCAGACTCCCAGCAAGTGCCTCTACTTTACACAAAAACACTTGCCCGATCCGGATTCGAACCGAGGACCAACGAGTTGACTTTTATCAAAAAGGCCCTAGACCGAAATGACATCACAATAGACCTTACCTTGAAATGCAGCTGTCGTGTTGGCAAGAACTCTACCAGTCTCCCCTAGAGCGTCGAGCGTGAAGTGCTGGGTTAAGCCCCCGTCGTACCCAGCTATACACCGCACAGAGAGATATGGCTCATTGTTTTTCATCAGGCGGTCTGCCGTGCAATTTTTTGGTGACGACGGGCGGGCTACAACAAAACGGAAATGTTATACCTACTAATGTTATAAATATGATAGTTTGTATTTGTGTCCTCCCCCCTCCAGCCTCCGTCCGCGGCGCGGGTTAGCCGGAGCTCCCTCCTTTGCGAACCGCCCCGCCGCCCCCTTTAGCGACACAACGGCTTCGCAGAAGGAAGCCACGTCAACCCTGGGTTAGCGACCAACCAGGTTTACCGTCAACCCGAGGATACTGGTGCACCGCAGCCGTGTAGGGCTGAGGACAGAGGAGTCCCTGGAGCCCCAACCCTCTACGACACCGTGTGCTGCTCTTCGCCTGGCCTCACCCCGTGGGCCCGAGCGGCAAGGGTGACCCTGAGCCGGTATGGCCCCAACGGATCATAAAGGCACGCAAGCCCCCTCACCACACCAAGGTGGCAGCGCGGTCGAGGGGGTTGATACGAAAGCCTGTACCAAGCTATCTATCTAAATGGAGGAGGGAGATAATGTAATAAATAGTTTTGTTGTGCAATGATTCAATAACGCCACTGTGTTTTTCAAAACCATAAAAAGCTCTCTTTCCCTGCGATGGGAAACTTGAAATTAAATGAACAAAATAAATTGTCCGAAGGAAAATTTGGGTATTCTTGGACAACTTGCTATATTTTGGGTCTGTGTGGTATGCACACTTTTTCTTTTTTTAATTAAAAAAGTAAACATAATCCAAAGTCAAAAAAAAAACTAATTCGGTGCCTCCTCCTACATGGAGGGTATTTTGACTCCTGTGACACGCTTGCCAGGTGGGGTGACACAGGGTTCCCACTATCATCATCATCAGCCCACATTAGTCCACTGCTGGACATAGGCCTCCCCTAAAGAACGCCATAGCGCCCTGTCTTATTTTCCCCTCTATACCGTAACATAATAATTTATTAGGCTTTCGCGATTAAATAATGTAATATACACGCGATAAATCCATTAAAAAGTGTTTAATTCCAAAGTTTCCGTCTCTTGTGACCAGGTTATTAGCCTTGTCACCTTTTGTCGGCTCTTAAGACAGCCTCAGGATGGAATGTTGTGGTGACACTATGTAGTTATTCTAAATCCACACGGAGAAAAAAACAAACTTGGTACCAATCGTCGTTTCAGGCCATGAATGACCCACTACTGAGTCGGGCCTCCTCCAGATTCATGGAGGGAAATTAGCCTACTGGCCACGCTGGCAAGACGGGTTTGTATCAAGTTTTCCTTCCCTTGCGACTAGGTGATTTGCCTCTTGCGTTCCCTTAGTCGCCTCTTACGACACCCTCGGAATGATATGGGTTGGTGACACTGCGTGTTCTAAATCCGTCACCACGCGGAATACCAACCAATATCAATATCATATTTACCAAATCGAGTATAATCGGTATAATTGAAAGATAACAATTAAATTGGTAACAAAGAATACTATTGAATTGAATAACAGTTCAATTCGTTCGTAACTTATCAATTTGAACCAACAATCGAATTGAGAGATTGAAATTTTTTACGCAAACATTAACTTTTCAGTTCCATACTTTAATTTTGTGAAAACGCTAAATTGGATATTTTTAATCGGTCTAGGTGTTTGGCATGCCCTGGTTCTTTAGATCATCACGTTCCCGGTTCGATTCCGGGGTGGCAAAACGGGTAGACACAGGGTTTGTATCAACTTTTCGTCTCTTGCGGACTAGGCGTTAGTATTATTATAACATTGTATATTCAGAATTAATATACATATTAGTACATAACATCCGACATGGTGACAGAAAAATATAGAAATGACGAGGCCGAAAGACAAGGAAAACAAGAAAGTCAAGGACAAGGAAAACTTGTTACGAAACCCTGTGCCAAGTCGTCTGGCCAGCATGGCACAGTAGGTTAATTACCCTAGTTGGAGGAGCCTAAATTTAGTATACTCGTTGGTGCTAGGTCGATCAGACGGATATTGCCAAGCGAGCCAATATCTGGTAACCATATAATTTAATACATTCAATCAAACTTTCATTAGGAACACATCTATATCGCGGTTCAGTTATCAAACACGGCGCCTTCGAACTTCGCTCGTATTTTAAACTAAACTCCCAACCAATAACCCAACACCGAATATTTTAATTAACTCGCAAATTATTAATTTACACACCCCAGTTCCTTGCCCGGTTATCTGTCCGGATCTGTCTGTTGGAGCTATGATTAATCGATTCACAGTATTCGGCTAAACAGTAGCACAAAATTAACTTTATAACCAGTAACTAAACTTCACATGGACGTTGTAGTCGGTTCACACACACACGCATCAATAGTTATATCATTTTTGTAGTATAGCTACAACTGCTACTCCCAGTGTTGTGGTTATCTGTCATGACATGTTAGATTCATATCCATTATAATTTGGCCGTGCGTATCGTTATGTTCCGAATACTGTAAAGTATTTAACAATACTTGGTATCGCCCAGCCACCGGTAGACTTTACCACAGACTTCAACAATAAACAAAAGATAGAATTAACATTTTAAAATTTTTTAGGTGTGTGTGTGTGTGAAATACATGGTAGTGTGTATAATGTTTCTTTTAAAGACTTAATGTACTTTTAATGCCCAATTTTAAGAAATATTATCATATTGCTCTTTAAAAACTATAAGTGTGTACATACACATAAAAAGGGGACAATTGGTTTTGCTTTACGTATTAGTATAAAAATACACTTGTATACAAACTCGCGCTTCGTTTGTATTTATTATCGACGATAACAGTGGAGTTTAACACAAATACCATGATTTATTTTTTTATATTTCAAGACAGAAAATCATTTTAAATAAAGAACATCTTTTGATGAGCTGTATACTCATATGTACTTTATCAGGTGGGTCGTGTGTATATAAGGTAATGTACCACAGTCATTTTTGTAGACACATCACATTGATGTGTGCATACTGCTTACATATACTTCGCGAATTTGACCAGAACGTTTAACAGCGCGAAATACTGGAGGCAATGTTGGGAGTTGTGATTTTGCCAATTAAAAAGTTCCTGATTGGAGATATTAAGAAATTAAATCGTTTTCCTTTGTTCAAATAGAGGATAAAGTCAAAATGATTACTGGAACATAATATTATTAATTTTAACGCACCTTTTTTTTTACTTTTTCTAATATTCACATTCACAGAAAAATACTTGAAGACGAACACAAAACAATACTCATAGAAAAACTATATTTTTTAATCGTACCCTAGGTTTGTTTGAAATATGCAATGGAAAAGAAAAAAATATTTAAGAAAAGAAGTTCATGAATTGTCAAAACTAATGAAAATGTAAGCCCACTTCAAAAAGACTCAAAGTAATAAACAGCAATTTGAAGTCATTATAAGAACCAATATGGGTAACATTCGAAAAAAAACACAAAAATAAAATAATTTTATTTTTTCTCAACTGTCAGGAGTTATGCATAAAACAAAGCCTACAACAAAAAGACAGAAACAAAATTGTGCGGCTCTAAAATCAAACCTCAAATACCACGGAGTATCTAATTAAACTAATGGGTTAGTTAGTTATTAAACTGTGATCCGATAAGCTAGGCAATAAGGTTGAAAGTCAAGTATCATAATTTAATGATCTAATTAAAACCGTTGGCGACTTCGGTGATTGGTTACGGGAGCAGCCGGATTTAAAATACGGTCCAAGTTTAACTTGAGTAGGGTGACCAGAAATAAGGACTAAACTCCTGTTTGAGAATTTGCTTGTTCAAGTCATGATGGATTTAGAATGGTATGGGATGGTTCCAATAACATCCTCGGGGTATCCGAGCATGTATGGCCATTGGGGGGCAAGTATGCTTTATAATTAAAAGATTAGAATGGAGAATCGTGTTAAAATATTCTCGAAATAGCTGTTTACATTTCGCAATGTCACCAACCCCCCCAGGATGATGTTCCTGAGGGTTTCGTATGAGGCGACTAAAGGAACTCAAGACGCAGACCACCTAACTACAAGAGAAGGAAAACTTGATGTAAGCCCTGTGCCAACCCGTCTTGACAGCGTGGTACAGTAGGCTAATTTCCCTCCATTTTGGTGGAGGCCCGACACAGTAGTGGGTCATGTATGGGCTGAAATTATGAAAATGAATGTCATTAATGACTGAATTTTCTCGGGTTATGGGGAATATTAGTAAACATCTACTATATGTATAAGCAAGGTAGTTCAATTTTAACTGCGATACGAGTGCGAACTGTTCTGCGCAAACAAGTGACAGTGAAATGCTAGTGATTCTATCAGTGTTTTATTTGTATTTAGAGTCCAAATAGTGAATTGGTGTGTGTGATTGTCTTCAAATTCTACGTTGTAATCGGCGTTTAAGTTACCCAAGGTTGTAACAATAATATAAGATATAAATACGCATTCTAGTGTAGTGAGCAAAAGTGAAATGTCTCATAGCGAGTGCGCAACCAAGTCACCCTACTACGTGACGTCCACGTGAACGGCCCAACTTGTACTAAGTTACCAGCTTTCCAGTATCGAAAAAATTATCGTACAGATTTTTTTTTACGGAAACTACCCGGCAATATATTGGCTGTTGAAAGAACACTATTTTGCAGAATACAACACTACTAAAAGGTGGTGGTATTTGATAGCGGTATTTAATAAGGTGAAGGGCTCTTCCCGGTCGAGCAAACTCAGTGTGTTCGAGCGAATGAATGTCTTCATCTGTCACTCATTCATTAAATATCTAATACTAGCTTTTGCGCGCGGCTTCGCCCGCGTGGGCTTTGAACCCGTGCATATTTTTTATGAACATAAAATCGGTTATTGTGACTAAACTATGATAGTTAGATATGTGCTCTCGAAAATTTCTTTGTAGATCTTTATAAGACCTACAAACCCGTAGTACATCATTTTGTTATATTGTCAATAGTTTTTGCAGCGCACGCATAAATAGGTTTTCGATTTTACACCTTGGTTTACAAAATCGCAATTTTCATACGGATCCCTAATTCTTTTGAAAATAAAATATAGCCTATAACCTTTTTCGATAAATGGACAATCAAACACAAAAAGATTTTTTGAAATCGGACCAGTAGTTCCTGAGATTAGCGCGTTCAAACAAACAAACAAACAAACACACAAACAAACAAACTCTGCAGCTTTATATATTAGTATAGATTCATCAAACTGGTAAGCTATAATAACGGCTCTTCAAAAAATGCGCAATCACTGTACATAACTAATATTTATTTTGTAATAAACAAGTATAAATACTTATTGGAGTCAGATTTTATACTACTACCAGAATACAAGTTGGAGCCAAAACACAGTGATAATACATAATAATACTAATACAACTCGGCCCATAAATACTGTGTCCTCCCATTACATGGAGGGTAATTAGCCAACTGTGCCACGATGGCCAGACGGGTTAGCACAGGGTTTCGTTTCACCCCGTCGACCGTGCTGCCACCTTGTTGTGGTGAGGGGGCTTGCGGCGTGCCTTTATGATCCGTTGGGGTCAAAAGGGTGAAACTCGAGGCCCTGTCTCGAGCAGTTAAGGGACATCGTTGGTTTTAGTGGGTAGGTTGGGGCGCAACTACCAACTTTCCGCGCCCGGAGTCCCAAATAACCCGGCTGGCGTTTGGTGGTCGGGAATCCATGAGGATTTCCAACGTAAAAAATCGTTTCAAGTTTTCCTTCTCTTGCGGCTAGGTTTACGGCCTTGTCATTTCCTATTGTCACATCTTACGACACCCTTAGGATGGAATGGGGTGGTGATACTATGTATTTTAATAGTAGCTACCTATACAATTAATAATGTACATACGAAAATTATTGCCCTCAGAAAATATTTTCATGAAATTATGATCAGTTGTCGTTACATTTAATAGAAATCAGCCCAGAGGAGGGTTTTTCAATCAATTCGTTATTATTTTAGGCTATCCGTTTCCAATAATGGTCGATAAACATTTTAACTGTTATGGACCTATTGTTTTGTACATGTTCATGACTAAAGAGACCTGATTCGCGTGGAGATATATAGTTATAAGTTTATACAATCATTAACAACATCTCCGAGCCTTCTCTCTCTAATTTTCATAACGGTCTTACAAAATCTAATATAATAAAATTCTTGTGTTTGTTATTGAACTCCTCCGAATTGGCTCGACCGATTTTCATGATTTTTTTATAGTCACATTTGGTAGGTCTGCGAATCGGACAACATCTGTTTTTCATCCCCCTAAATTTTAAGGGTGTTAACCCAAAATTTTTCTTTTTATTTTCCTGTATTTATTTAAAATATGGGCCATAATATTGATGTTGTGAGAGCCCTACTAATACCCCAGCGATAAACCTTCACAGGACACGTTTGGGTCGTCACCGCGTAAACGCATTCCACTGTCATATCCCGCCGAGGTGCACGCTACGCGGTCAAGCGACTATCAGAGGGCGTTGCGGGCAACTGGGATGCCCTCAGTGAGGCTTTCGTTTCCTCCTCCTCCCCGGCCTCCGCCTGCGGCGCGGATCAGCAAGAGCATACTCCTCTTTTTCGCTGTGGAAAAACTTTATGCCTTCCTCCGCCTCTCAGCGATTTTCTGGGACTCCGGAAACTACTCGTCTACCTACAATAACCCCAGCGGTATACCCTCACACGACAGACTTGGGGCGCCACAGGTTTGTGTAAACGCATTCCGCTTTGGCGCCCCGAATGTTGAGGGAAGTAATAATAATAAATAGTCTGACTAAACAGTACGCCATTTTTAGAAGGAAATGGTGATTCAAGCTACATACCTGCAGGGACAATTTGGAATACACACGGCTTCTTTTGTCGTCCAACCGTGTTGGTGGCTCGACATAGCAAAGCACCGTAGTCCCTCTCACTCGCCGCGCGGTACCGAAGCTCACTTGACGTACCTCCAGTGGAAACTGTATAAAAATAATCTTTCCTTTACTTACGCCTCCGTTCGTCAGATGGCACATAAAAGTGTCGGTGTCTTATCAGCTGATACACGAATAGAATAGAAAAATGCTTCATCACTATCATTATCACCATCAACACTATCACTACAATAAAACAAAGTTGCTGACGTTTGTCCGTCCCTATGTATGCGCAACGGATTTTGAAGCGGTTTTTCTAATAGATAGAGTGATTCAAGAGGAAAGTTTCTATGTATAATACATGCATAATTGCACCCGTGCGCAGCCGGGCGGGTCACTAGATAATGTATAAACCAATTATGGCGGTCAACGTCAACGGATACATCATTTTATAATACTACTACCAGGTCGGAAGCCGGTACCAACCGAGAAGACCTGGCGGAAGAAATGCAGTGGGCTTGTCTTTTTTTTAACGCCATATTAATTTAATTACCGGCTGCCCAACTAGATGGATCTCGGAGGCAGACGTCTATCACTCACTGGTAGTTACCCTAGAGTTACTATGGTAGCAGACTCCAAAAAATATAAGAAAAAAAATGATAGTTACTTCTGGAATAAGATGATTGTGAAAAAAAAACAATTGGAATTTTAAAGAAAACATTTTTTTTTAGTTCTCAAAGCATTGCAATCTTTTTTAATCGATTTAAAAACAAACCGTATCTAGCCGGTGACACTTGGAAGCTCTCGCCGCTGTTATTGAACTGCCAATAGAATGTCACGTCAGCTGGGTCCGCGTTCACAGTGCAGCGAACGCGCAGTGGTTCGTCGAGCCGCGCGCCGAGTAGTAGAGGCGTGGGTTGCGCGCAAACCGGGGCGACTGTGTGTAGTACAAACATGTTTTGCTATTTTACCGCAAACAATTTATAGGCCTATGTTCAGCAGTGGACGTCCTTCCGCTGAAATTATGGTGATGATGATGAATATCCCTTATTTTACTCGGTAAAGATGCAGCTTTGTACTAATACTGCTCAGCTCATATATCACCCACTGCTGAGTTGGGCCTCCTCCAGTTACATGGAGGGGACTTGGCCTACTGTGCTACGCTGGTCAGACGGGTCGGTGCAGGGTTTCGTTTCAAATTTTCCTTACGGCACCCTTAGGATGGAATGGCTTAGTGACACTATGCAGCTTTATAATGGTGAAATAATTTTTGAAACGGTTCCGTAGTTTTTGCGTTTACCTACTCGTTACAAACAGACTTGCAATCTTTCCTCTATAAAATATTCGTATAGATAGATAGTTACGTAAAAAAACCGTCAATTATTGAGTATTTCTTCCCATCAACTGCACTTACATTGTACTCTCAAGTAGACGGCTTGACTACTGGACTCCCCCATCTGGTTTGCAGCTCTGCAGGTGTACAGGCCACCGTCACGCCTGGCTACCCTCTGCAGCACCAGAGACTTGGTGCTGATGAAAACCCCTGACGACATATTCTGGCTCACTTGTTGGTCCTGAGAGGTAGAAAATATGGTTACCTATCAATTGCTTTTTAGGCACTAATGGATGATAATTCAGGTCCGTGTTGTGACGGATTTAGAATACACAATACCGTCCTAACCTTAAATAATGTGAACTATTTAAAACAACCACACCCATCAACACTACAAGTAATAGAGTATGAGCTCCTTAACGACACAAACCTAGAAGCACCGCCAGCTCGTCAAATCGCAGGCCCACAGATCTACACAGACGGAAGCAAGATTGAAGGAAAAGTAGGAGCGGCTCTATCATGGTGGGAAGACGGCAAAGAAAAGAACCATGCAATTTTCACTCTGCACCCAGCTTGCACAGTATTCCAGTCAGAGATGTACGCACTATACAGAGCCACACAAATGGCGAGAGCCAGTGGAGAACGAACAGTCAATATATTTAGCGACTCAAGATCCTCGCTGGACCTTCTGAAAAATCCGAAAGCCAATCATCCTCTAGCAATAGCTATTAAAGACAACATCAAAAAAACTAGAGCCGAAGGAAGAGAAATTAAACTATTTTGGCTAAAAGCTCACATCGGGACGTTAGGAAATGAAAGAGCCGATGAACTTGCAAAGGCAGCAGCAATAAAAGGCACAGCCCTGGACTACGACAAGATCCCTCTATCCTATGTCAAGAGAAAAATCCGCGAGGAGTCAACCCATAAATGGCAAGACAGATACACGACCTCAGAAACTGGAGCCATAACTAGAGATTTTCTCCCGGATGTCCAAACAGCATACCGTATCACCCGGAAAGTTAAATGGTCTCCAACACAAGTGCAGATAATGACAGGACATGGTGGAATAGCTAAATACCTGCATAGATTCCATCTGAAAGATAGCCCAGGCTGCGAGTGCGATCCTGAAATAGAAGAGACGGTATGGCACGTGCTGTTTGAATGTCCGAGATATGAGGCGACGAGACTAGAAACGGAGGTCATAATCAATACCAACATGACAAAATCCGAGTTACAAGGCATCATGACAGACGACAACAGAAGAACAGCATTCCTAGCATTCGCCGAAAACGCCTTCCGCAATGCAGCCAAACGAAACAGCACACTGCCTCTAGGACGTCAGCGGACATCTGTAGCCTCTCACCCCAACATAGAAAATACAAGCGCACCAGAACCGAGCTCAACAGACACTATTTCTTCATCCCTATCTCTACCAAAAATCGGAAACCTCAAACACATGCTGATACAAGCAGAAATCGGAACACCTGGAATCAGACTAAGACCGGTGCCACTCTTTATGGACAACCCCAAAGAAAGACTTGGCATAAGCTTCTGCAACTCACTACTCACGAAACGCGCAACAATATCACCAGGGCTGGCAGCTCTCCTAAACGGTAGTACCACCAAGGTAAAACTGAAAAAGAAAACTCTCCTCCAAATGCCTAAAATAAAAGTGGCGGATACCCAATGCCGGGTAGTACGAACAAAAAACAAAACCGTTCTACTACTTGAAACGGAAGAACGAACGCCATATTCCCAAGCCAGGGCGATACTAACAAAAATGGGAGAGGCCGCAAAGGATAGCGATCACATCCCACGAATAATTAGCGTGGACGCCATGGCCATCGAACTAGACAAAGGCGAAGTCGAAGACTATATCGGATGCATTCAGGCCGCGGAATACCATGAGGTAGTCGTATATGAAAACAGAGGACAAGACCTCAGTTTTCTAAAAAAACAAAAAACAACGACTGTCCCCCAAAACAATCTGAGTGAACCATCAACATCCACACACCAACATGAAGCAAGCGGCTCCGAGCGTTTACAAAACAAGCAAGCCAGTGCAGAAGCAGAAGCTAGGCAGAAAGGAAACTCCACCAAGGACAAAGAAAGACAAAAGACAAAACACATAAGCGCACTTATGCACGTCTTAGATAGGGTGGCAAAAGGAACCACGAGGAGACAAAATCTAACCAGCAGGACAACACAGGCGACAACAAAGCAGGAAACAGCGGTCAAAGCTTTCTTTAGGCGATCCTCGCGAAATCTGCCAAATGAAAGCACACCAAAAACAAGAGCTGAAATGGGGCAAGTCGAACCGCCGAAGCTTCAACCAGCAAGAAGCCGAACAGAACACATGCAGAATGCTCTCAGAGAGTTCTTGGCAATCACGCGCGGGCGACACCAAGTCAACTTGACGACTTGTCAGAAAATCTTGGAGGCCTTCTTAAGAAACAACCGAGGACTGCTAAAGGTGAGACTCGAGGAAGCCAACGCCGCGATTTACAACAACAATACCGGCACTATCCAACATGGTAAACAAGAAGGTATATACATGGCGGCATACAATCTAACAGCTGGCTTCGTATGTCTGGATGAAGACGAAACGAAGAAAACAGGGCACCTTAAATTCAAAACACCTACAGAAGATCCCGTAGTAGTAACAGCAAAGTGCACCAAGACAATGCTAGAAGATAAAATAATAGAAAAAGCAGAAGCTGAAATTGCGTCGTGGGACTATTGGACAACACCAAAAGTTAAGTGGGTAAATGGAGTCCCCGGCTGCGGAAAGTCTACATGGGTAATAAACGAGTTTCGGCCAGCACAAGACATAATAATTACCACAACGTCTGAAGCTGCCAAAGACTTAGCAGAAAGAGTGTCGCACCGCCTAGGAGCAACTGCCCGAAACCGAGTACGCACGATGGCTTCCATATTAGTCAACGGTGTCAAAGAGCCAGCAAATCGTCTCATTATTGACGAGGCCCTTATGAACCATTTTGGAGCCATCGTAATGGCCGCGCAACTGACGAAAAGCAAAGAAATTGTCCTACTGGGAGACGTAAATCAACTGCCTTATATAGAAAGAGAAAACCTATTCTCACTGACCTATAAACTTCCAACAAGCGTCGCAAGAATCAGCGAGGAAATGCTGTGTACTCACCGCAACCCGATGGACGTCGCATACGCCCTAAGTGAGGTATACAGCGGAATTTACTCCTCCAATCGCAAAGTCAGATCGCTGCAGCTGAGAAGAATAACTGGAGTAAGAATACCCCCCGCCCTAGGAAATACCCTTTTTATCGTCCACACACAGGCAGAGAAGGAGGCCCTAACCATGGAGGGCTACGGGAGAGGGGAAGGCTCAATCATCCTAACAATCCACGAAGCTCAGGGATTAACCTACGCAAACGTTCTCATAATGCAAACACTCTCAGCAAAACTGCAACTGCACGATAGCGTTCCCCATGCTGTAGTAGCAGTTTCAAGACACACTGAGAACTGCACATACTACACAGACAACAACAACGACGCTATTGGAAGACTTATAAAGCAAGCCCTGGCTGCAGACGACCACACCATCCAGGAATACAACATGAAAATGGCAATAAAGGCCAGGAACAACAAGGCGATCGAAAACCTTGATCAGCAGAAAATATCACGGACACGGAATATAATTTAAATATCAAGACCAAACAGCTATTACCAAACATAAGCTAAGGAAGCACCTACTGAGAGTAGGTTAAATGAAACACCAATGTCCCAGGTGCCGAGGCGCAGGGTACGACAGACGAAAGAAAAAAAAAAGAGCAAATAACTACCATTCATTGCTAAAAAGAACACGGACTACAAGTCTGTGGTGTAATAACAGAATAAATAAAAAAAAAAAAAAAAAAAAAAAAAAAAAAAAACCTTAAATAATAAATAAATAAATAAATATCCTTGGGCATTTCACACAACGCCATCTCGTCCCAAGTTAAGCAACTTAATGCTTGTGTTATGGTAACGAGATGGATGATAAACTACTTATATACTTTTTTTTTGTAAATACATACATATTATAGATAGAAATGACACCCAGACTCCGAGCCAGTGCCTCTGGTTTAGACAAAGACACTTGCCCGACCCCGACCACTAGACCAACGAGGCAGTCTTACGACACCTTAACCTTAGGGTGTCGTAAGAGGCGACTAAAAGCACGCAAGAGGCAGATCAGCCCCGAGAGAAGGAAAACTTGATGCAAACCCTTTTTTTTTTTTTTTTTTTTCGCCCGGGGTAAAATTCTTTATGGACTTCCTCGCCGGCCATGGGGATGGCCATGGGGATGGCCAGCGAGGGGAGTGTGGGACTCTCCCCCATAGTGGGGGCCTACCCACTAAACCTCCCCGGGGTGCTCCAAGTCGCGTCCTGTTGCGGCATTGTGGGATCTGATGCAGAACCACGCTTGATGCAAACCCTGTGCCAACCCGACTTGCCAGCGTGGCACTGTAGGCTAATTTCCCTCCATGAATTTGGAGGACGCCCGACCCAGTAGTGGCCGAATTCAGTTAATGAGGTGGTATGTCTGGCCGGGGGTTGCGAACCCTATCCTCTTTGACTATTATTGGCTCTGTAAACATCGCTATCGTGATGTAAGCCTTTTTGGTAATTCTCGCATTGTAGGCGGAATTTCGTGATGATCATCATCTACACTTAAGTATATTCCTGGTTTGTATTTTTTCTTTCTTTTGTTTAAACTATGTTTTTGTAACTGTATGTCATGGGTGTATTTGTCACAAATAAATCCTTTTTGTATTCTATTCTATACAACAATTTGAAGTCTTGAATAATTTTCCAAATGGTTTTATAAACGACGGAGTTATGCGGTCACCGTGTGTATGTAACACCAAAATACAATTGCATTAAAAACCTTTCCTTTTTTGGGATTGGGATAGGGATTAGGTATTTTTTTCCTTGATACATTGCTTTTTGACTGCCTCGTTGGTCTAGTGGTTAGATGTGCCGCCTTTGGATCAACGGGTCCCGGGTTCGATTCCCGGGTCGGGCAAGTGTCTTTGGCTAAACCAGAGGCACTGGCTCGGAGTCTGGGTGTCATTTCTATCTATAATATGTATGTATTTACAAAAAAAAATGTATATAAGTAGTTTATCATCCATCTCGTTACCATAACACAAGCATTAAGTTGCTTAGCTTGGGACGAGATGGCGTTGTGTGAAATGTCCAAGGATATTTATTTATTTTGTTATTATGTTTGGACTTTTGTTGTCTTTCTCATTTCATTTTTATATAATAAGTAAATATCCTTGGACATTTCACACAACGCCATCTCGTCCCAAGCTAAGCAACTTAATGCTTGTGTTATGGTAACGAGATGGATGATCTTAATGTTTCCGTCGGATTTTTATTTATTTCATGATGATGATTAAATTCCGTGTGGTGGAATAGGGTGGTGAAATAGTGTCACCACCCCATTCCACCCTAAGGGTGTCTTAAGAGCCGACAAAAGAATATATCGAGACAAAAGGAAAAGCGGACTGGCCAGCGTTGCACAGTAATTGGCACAGGCTAATTACCCTCTCTGGCATGGGTGGAGGCCCGTCTCAGCCGTAGTCGGCGGGTTGGCACAGGGTTTCGTTTCGAGTTTTCCTTCTCTTGCAGCTAGGTTATCAGAATTGCCATTTCCTATTGTCGGCTCTTACGACACCCTCAGGGTGGAATGGGGTGGTGACACTATGTATTCTAAATCCACACAGACAGATTGGTTCAAAGAATAGAAACTGATATTGAGCACGGTTTAACCAAAACGATGGAGTAAAAATCTTTTAGAAAAATATTTTGATTTAATAGTTTAATAGGTTAGGTTCCTAATATATTGTGATTTTAGACTTTGAAGCGACAACACATTTTATGGGAACGGCGCTAACTACCCTCCATCCAATGAGGGGAGGTCCGACCCAGCAGGGGGTAATTTACGGGCTGAGAAGTAATAGTAGAACCAAACCCGCGGGTAAAAGATACGAAGGAGAAATTACAAAGCAACTCACTCACGTTATGGTACCACGAGATGCGATGTTCTTTGGGGTTCGCTTTGATGTTGCACTCGAAGTAGACGTCATCACCTTCCTTGATGTCGTTGGGGTTCAGGGTGCTGCCCAGAGACATTGTGAGCACTGGCTTATCTGTAATACGACACAATGTTAGTACGTGCCACAAGAGAGGTGCCTGGTTAAGGTCGGTTAAACGATGGATGCGGGCGGCCCATCTTCCGTCTCCGGGCGGGGGACTATTAGGGTCCGTCCCCCGCCAGCAGATGCAGGGTCCTGAGACGGACGATACCATGCCGGATGTCCCCGGGCATGGCGTCACAGGAGACAAAAATAACTTTTTTCTTAAATACCACTTCTATACTCGTAATTTATGTGACGCTATGTGTTGCATGTAATGTTTAATCTAATGAATCCGCATACATACTAAGTGCGCGTTCACGTTAGCTGTCACAGTGTCAAGCTAAACTGTTAGTGTAAGCCCAGCTTTAGCTGTGACACATGATCACGGCACTGAAGACGCCATTAGAAGGTGTAAATAATTTATTTTCTCATTATACATAATACTGGGATGTTTGTGTGTATCGAGAGTGAGACCCCTAGCGTGAGACAGGGGCCGACTGCCTCGTTGGTCTAGTGGTTAGATGTGCCGCCTTTGGATCAACGGGTCCCGGGTTCGATTCCCGGAGGCACTGGCTCGGAGTCTGGGTGTCATTTCTATCTATAATATGTATGTATTTACAAAAAAAATGTACATAAGTAGTTTATCATCCATCTCGTTACCATAACACAAGCATTAAGTTGCTTAGCTTGGGACGAGATGGCGTTGTGTGAAATGTCCAAGGATATTTATTTATTTATTTTATTTTTAAGATGATATTGGTCATTTTAAATATGAGTTCGTTTGGTAACAGATTTAGAATACCACCCCATTTTATCCTGAGGGTGTCATAAGAGCCGACAAAAGGAAATTAAGTACAAGGAAAACTTCATACGAAACCCTTTGCCAACCCATCTGGCCAGCATGGTACAGTAGGTATTACCCCCCATGTAGCTGGAGGAGGCCCGACTCAGGAGTGGGTCATATACGGGCTGAGTATTTTCAAACTCAAAAGGAACTTTAGAATACCCCCATTCTATCCTGAGGGTGTTGTAAGAACCGACAAAAGGAAATAACAAGGCCGATAAGGAAAACTTCATACAAAACCCTGTGCCATTCCATCTGGCCAGCATGGCACAGTAGGCTAATTACCCTCTATGAAGTCGGAGGAAGCCCGACGCAGCATCGGATCATATAAGTATTTTCAAACATAAACTCTAAAGGAACTTTATTTACGTAGGTTTTACCACAAAACTCTTAAAAATCGTCATATTTATACATCCCATTACCATCTTACGGCCTCTCTCCCACACTAGGTGGTAGTCTCCACACATACCTATCAGTCGTCATACCTACATTCACACCTTTCATACACAATTCCTCACTCCTACAACTCACTCCTCCTATTAGTAGTAGTAATATGTTTTTTTTATACTTACAAACTACACTCATTTTGAAGGAGTCTTCCAGAGCAATCCTGAGCACCGGATTATCAGCTCGGCACCTGATGATGGAGCCATCGTCTTCTGGCTGAGGCAGCATAGTCAGTCTGCTGATGGTCGTGGTTTCGTTCGTGAACTCTGTGTGCTGTTAGAACATACAGTTTGTGAAGATTATGTTTTCAGATTTTTTTTTTGTTTTTGAAACTTATCCCCGGCAGTATGTTAACCTGTGGCGCGGGGGCAGTGGACAAACATGAAATTCACGAACACAAATGACACCCAAACTCAGAGTAAGTGCCTCAGGTTTACACAAATACACTTGCCCGGCCCCGGAATCGAACCCGGGACCCTGTGATCCAAAGGTGGCACATCCAACCCCTAAGTCAACGAGGCAATTATTGGTACTGTATGTCAATCATGTCTTGTTTTTTTTTTAAATTTTATATATTTAAGTGTTGTTAGTTTCTATTTCAATTAGTGTACACTGCTCACGCAAAGTAACATGTTTAAAGTCTCTGGATAAGTGCATTTTGTTTTTTTTTTTAATTTAGACTACCATTTGTTAATGAAATATCAATGTATATATGTATATTAGAATAATAATCATCGAAATTAAACTATATTTAACAGATTTATCGCGTGTTATCGTCGTTTCAGGACATATGTATGTGTAATTTCACTAATCATTGATCAAAAATCAACCTATTCGTTTGTATTCGACATTTGATAATTCACAATGTCACCAACCCATACCATCATAAGGGTGTCGTAGGAGGAAACCAACGGAATGTAAAAGGCAGATGACCTAGCCACCAGAAAAGGAAACTTCATCTTACCAGCGTGACGTAGTTGGCCGATTTCCTGAAATGACGACTTGATGTTGGCGAAATCGTGTTTCTTGAGCACAACACATTGAGCAAGTTATTTCGTACAATGTCTTAATACTACACAGCCTAAAAATGACGCACTGCTAAGTCGAGTCTCCTTCAATCACGTGGAGGGTACTAGCCTTCTTTAGTCACGCTGGCCAGACGCGCTGGCACAGATTTTTGTATCCAGTTTCCTTCTCTTGCGGCTAGGTTGTTGACCTTATCATTTCCTTTTGTCGACTCTTACGACACCTTCGGATGGAATGGGGTGGTGACACTATGTATTAGTCACCACACTGAAACACATAAAACATTGTCTTAGTAGCAGTCAAAGTTATGTTCTAAAGTAGACTATACAATTTCCTAGCCTTAACATTTCTGACAGCAACGATAGCGCGCAACGAAAATTAATGATCGGATAAACAAAACAAGTCGTTGAAGACTTGTTGCTAAACAACGGACCTTGTTGAGTCCCGTTCAACTATTTTCGGGAATCTTGGTAATCTTTAAAGTTTGCTGCTTGATGCGACGTTGACGTAAGGAAATTATATCTAATATATAGTTCGTCCGCCATTTTTTTTAAACGTAATTCCTGCACTGGGTGGCATAACCTGAATCGCGAGGGCAGTTTACAATCATGTAATTCACGAGCACCAATTACACCTAGACTCCAAGCAAGTGCCTCTGGTTTAGACAAAGACACTTGCCCGACCGCGGAATTGAACCCGGGATCGTACTTCAGGGCTGAGAAAAACGATGGATTGGTAGCAAATCAGCTAGCCTCTAGACCAACAAGTAAACATGTGCCTTGTTGGTATGGAGGCTAAAAACTCCTTTAGATCGTGGTTCCCAGGTTCTATTCCGGTTTGGGCAAGGGTCTTTGTGTAAACCAGAGGCACTTGCTTCGAGTCTGGGTGTCATTTGTGTTCGTGAATTTCATGTTTGCAAACTGTAAAAGTGCAGTGGTTCCGTATAAATATATATAAAACATACTTCTACCACTACTACTCAGATAATAAATGACCCACTGCTGAGTCGGGCCTCCTCCCAAAAGAGAGGGAGGGAAATTAGCCTACTCTGCCACGCTGGCAAGACGGGTTAGCATAAGGTTTCGTTTCAAATTTTCCTCCTCTTATGGGTAGGTTTTCGGCCTTGTCTTTTCGAGTTGTCGGTTCTTACGACACCCTCAGGGTTGAATAAGGTGGCTCTATGTATTCTAAATCCGTCACCACAGAACTACTTCACAGAACAATTTTGTAACAGTTTTAATTACAGAGTTTCTTGCCGGCTTTCTCTGTGGAGCGGCATTCTGAACCGGTGGTAGTTTAAGTATGCACGTGGATGGACGTAAGGGTTGTAGGAAAAGAGTTGGATGGATTGATCCCCATCCTCAAGGACTGGGAATCACGGAGAATATCCAATGAACAAAAGAAGCCCTATAGGATTTAAGGCCGCGTAAGACAACAAAATAGGAATATTGGAAACATTTTCAAGATTTGCTAAAATTATTCTGCAGGCACTGCACTCATGGGACTAGGATGACGACGGAAGTTAGTATAGCTTACTTACTATTGCAATCTCTAAAAGTCACTACCCCATTTTAATCCTAAGGGTGTCGTGAAACTAAAGGAATTCCAAGCTGCAAGGGAAGGTAATATTTTTATTTATAGTGTTGTTACAACACCACAGACTTGTAATCCGTGTTCTTTTTAGCAATGAAGGGTAATTATTTGCTCTTCTTTTTTTTCCTTTCGCACCCGGCGCCTTGGCACATGGGACATTGGTGTTTCATTTAACCTACTCTCAGTAGGTGCTTCCTTAAGGTAATCTTGAAACGAATTCCTGTGCAGTAGGCTAATTGGGTCTTTTACGGGCTGAGAAGAAAAAACCTTTTTAATACAGTTGCTCAAAAAGTGGCATATTGCAGGGACGTATAGCGTTCGGGAAGTGGGCTATTACACACGCGTGCTTTTTTTTACCATTCCCGCACTAGTGCTTTCTCTTTCCCAACTGTCAAAATAATGTCTATTATAAGGAAAAACCAACCATGAAGTTTTTACTAAAAAAAATCGTAGAAGTTTTTATGATTCATGCAAATACGTATATTTCTAAAAATAAACTACGTACTAATTTGTTTCAATAACAGATTTAATGATTTGTTTGAATGAGTTTCATTTCATCTAATTAAATTTCATGTCATATGAATAAAAAAAATCTACTGAAGACTTGGCTGTATGGGCATTGTTCCTTTTGCCTACCAGAATGGGTGAAGAAAAAAAAATCTCTGCTTATATTCTACGGTCGGCGTCATTTTTCAGAAATGATTAGTTAGTTGAGTTTATTGTGTTTTTATTATTTTATTAAATTGGTTCATTTTTTCGCAACTGTATTAAAAATAGTCGTTCAGTACACGTGCGGAACCGTCATTGCAACTTGTTCCGACTGTCAACCCTCGCCTTCGGCTGCGCCTCGGCTCGGGTAGACATTTGTCGGAACTCGTTGTAATGACAGCCTTTCCGCACTTGTATTGAAATATACTATTCTCTAATGGTGACTTGTAAGTCGTCGTAAAAGTCGACATTAGTAAATTGCAAGGCCGAAATCCCAGCCGCAATAGAAGGAAAACTTGCTACTAAACCCTGTGCTAGCCCGTCTGGCCAGCGTGGCCCAATAGGCTAATTACCCTCCATGGCAGTGGAGGAGGCCCGACTTAGCAGTGGGTAATTTATTGTCTGAGAAGTAGTAGAAGTCATAGTTACCTTTCCCCTGGTATATCGCCTGTTCTCCCGGTACCAAGTGACTTGCGCTGGTGGACGGCTTCCGTGGGACACGCATACCAGGGTAATCTCCACATCAGCTGACATCTGCCCTGGTTTATTCGTGATTTTCACTGAAGTGGGACGCACTGTAGACAAGATTTGCCAGGTTCATATAAACGGGGTGATTTTTGGACCACCCGCCAAATTTAAATAGGTGGTTCAGACCATGAAAATAAACCACTTTCCCAAATAAACATGAGTCGAAAAGTGAAAAAAAACCCTCCCATAGATAACTGCTCGATCACGTGGTTGAGTTCGTATGGAAGGTCTGAATTTTTTTTTCACCTTTCGACCCGTGTTTCTTTGGGAAAGTTGTTTACTTTCCTGGTCTGAACCACCTGTTTAAATTTTGGCGGGTGTTCCAAAAGTCACCCTGTTTACAGGGAGTTAGAAAGACCTTATACCGATAATGACTGCCTTATTGGCTTAGATGTGCCGCCTTTCGATCACAGGCCTCCGGTTCGATTCCGGGGCCGGGCAAGTGTCTTTGTGTAAACCAAAGGCATTTGCTCTGAGTCTGGGTGTCATTTATGTTCGTGAATTTCATATTTGTAAACTGCCCCGCGATAGCCTATATTCAGACTTACAAAGTTTACAATTTCACTTAAAACACTATTTCATTTGACTCGCGTCTGTGTGCCTATAAGGGCTAAGTTTAGGTAACAAACTAAAAAAAAATACAGTCTAATTGAGAAGCGCCTTATTTTGAAGTCGGTTAAAATAGGAAACTGCTTTTTCTTTAAATTTGATTTTCTTAAACATCACTACATAGTATAAAACAAAGTCGCTGTCGTCTGTCCGTCCCTATGTATGATTAAATCTCAAAAACTACGCAACGGATTATGATGCGGTTTTTTGTAATATATAGAATGATTCAAGAGGAACGTTTATTTGTATAATTCATCTATAATATTGTAGAGAAACACTGATCAATTTAGAGGTTCATCATTGCACCCGTGCGAAGCTGGGGCGGGTCTCTAGTTTGACATAAAATAAACTTACAGTGCATCTCAACCCTAGCAGTTCTTTCGTGAGGGCTCAAAAGATCAGTGTTCGTGGCCTGGCAACGTATGCTAGTGTTGAGCCAGCTGCGTTCTGCTCCTCCAATATTAATCCTGGATATTATGACCTTTCCGTCGTTCTTCAGAATCGTGTGGTCTTCTATGGGTTTGTTGTTGATCAGCCAGGTCAGAGTCGGTTGGGGTCGACCTGTGGGTAAAAATATGTTTAAAATGGGTTTAAGTTGGAATAAACACCTGAGAGAGTATTTTGGTCACCGCTTCGGAGTAAGACTCTACCGAGAAGAGCCGGCAAGAAGCTCTGTGTTTCCCCTTTTGGAGGATAATAATTATAATTATGGGGGTAGGAAAAGGGCGGCTAGATTAGTGCGCGTCATAAGAGTCGACAAAAGGAAATTACAGAGCGGAAAACCCAGCCGTGAGAGAAAGAAAACTTGAAACGAAACTCTGTGCCAACCCGTCTGGCCAGCGTGGCACAGCTAATTACCCGCCATGTAATAGGAGGAGGACTCAGGAGTTTGTCGTTTATGGGCTGATTAGTAGTAGTAGTACTTATATATTTTGAAAGATATTTAAGTGACTGATTCCAGAATTTTCTGACGGAACGGAATTCAGAACGGATTTTGACGCGGTTTTTTTAATAGATAGAGTGATTCAAGAGGACCGTTTATATGTATAAAACATGCATAATTGCATCCGTGCGAAGCTGGGGCGGGTCGCTAGTAAAATATGTAATCTAATTATTGTATGTCTGTATAATGTGAACAACATTGGAGGGGACCAATTGGGGACCAATTGTTTTATCGGGGTCATGTTTTCGAAAGTTGCTCGAAACATGTGTTCATCTCTTTTGATGTACGGCAACCCTTGCGTCCACCCACATTCATAGTTAATCCATCATCGGAATGCTGCTCTACAAAGAAGAGACCCCAAGAAACGCTATGGTTACTATTTTCAATTTATCGGCATAGTGAGAGCAAGTCCGCCAGACGAGACAAAGTTTAGATAATTGAATAAAAAATAATTCTCCAAATCGATTTATTAATGTCGAAGTTACTCAGTATCTACATATCAATAAAATATGCATTCGATTAGGGAACCTTCTCTATTTTGGAGTGGGTTATAAAGTGCCAACTCTGCTAAGCTGACATTGTTTTACTACCCATCGAACTGTTAGCTGAACTTTATGCATCCGCCGAAAAGTTAGCGTAAGCTATTTAGTTCTAACACAGCGCTTGTTTGCGTTCTACTAAAGTTAGTACCTTTTCGGGCTAGAGCTGTTCAGAATACTGGCTTTATAATTTAATTGTCACCAACTTTTCAACCCGTTGTAAATAAGTTTGAAGACCTTCAACCAATGTGTGTTGCTAGTGACGACATAGAGTCGTGGTCGCTCACTATGGGCTCCATCAGAAGGCTTAAAGTCACCCAAAGGGCAATGGAGAGGGCTATGCTCAGAGTTTCCCTGCGAGATCGGACAGAAATGAAGAGATACGCAGGCAAACCCGGGTCACCGATATAGCCCATAGGATTGTTAAACTTAAGTGGTAGTGGGCAAGGCACATAGCGCGCAGGACCGACGCACGAACGGGCAAATCTACGAATTAGGCGGTCAAAAATACAATCCTTGAAATATGTCGCAGGTAAAAAAAAATGACTACCTGCGACTGGTGAGTAACCGTAGAACAATGGGTGACCCCACCCGCTTCCGCACTGGAAGCTCACGCCGAGGTATATCAGTCTAAACTTGATCGTCGCTCTAAGTGTTCGTATTGCGTTTAGACATTTTGGGAAAAACTGCTATTTTAAAAGTGAATATTTTTATTTTGGGGTGTGTTGTGAAGAATATTGTGATGGATTTAGGTATAACAGGTAAGAATACATATATATTAATAAGTTTTATTCCAATGGTTAAAAAAAAATACAGCGTACTTGAAGATTAAAAACCATGCTCGAGATTGTTGTATTGAAATATATTTTTTTGTTTTTAAAATGGTTTTTGTTATACTTCAGGGTTCGTCCCATTGGGTTTGTCAGTTGTAACATAAAATAGAGTATTTAGGCTAATTGAAAACGATGAAATTGGCCGTGATCTCCCGTGAAATCAACATTTTCAACATCAATGAATGATGTAGTAGAAATTCATCGAATTTTAAACATTATTTATTTTCCTTTTTCAAACCAGTTTTCGTTCCATTTCAGAAGCTGAGGGTACCTCAGGAATGCGAGTAGTAACGCGTAAACACCTTTTTAACAAAATGCAGGAACAAGACTTGCATAATTTTGACGAAAAGTTGAATTATCTCGAGAGATATATTTTATCGCAAGATGAGTATTGTGAAGAACTAAAGAAGGAAGTGAAACATAAATTATCTTATTTGAAGTCTCAATTTAAGAAAAAGTGGATAGAAGCTCATAAAAAATCACAGCTTTTCCTTCAAAAGAATGATAAGTGGTTGCAAGGAACCTTTGAAATACCAAGGGCTAGAAGACGTTCTTCTGGTCGACCAAGAAAGTCATTTATAGATTCAAGTGAAAGGAGTAAACGCAGAAAAACAAGGGAAGTGCGCAGTGCTGTTGAAAAAAAATTACTAATACATGCTGCTCAGACATCCCTTCAAAGTTCTGGAGAGAGAATTGCATCCAATATTTTAAAAACATTACCAACTCTCCGCAGACAGCTCAAGTATATAAAAATGCTTACAAAATAACCAAGCAGTGTAAAAAACAAGATCCAACAACTGCCCTCTCAATGTTTGTGGAAGCTGATCTTTCAAGGCGACAATATGAAATAATTAGAAATGGCACCAAGAAGTTTTATCCGAGCTACAAATTGTTACAGGAAGCAAAAAAGACTTGTTATCCGGCGAAAGATGCGTATCGGATAACTGAAACATGTGCTGAAATTAACCTGCAGGATTTATTGGACCATACAGCTAAACGTTTGGCAACATATTTAGAGGATGTACTTAAACAATTAAGTCCACAAGACCGTCACTCTTTGACCCTAATTTCAAAATGGGGATGTGATGGGTCGCAACAATCACAATACAAACAAAAAATGCAAGATAGAGATGCGAGTGACAGCAACATTTTCCAAAGTTGCTTTGTTCCGCTACAGTTAATATGTGGTTCAAACAAAAAAGTTGTTTGGCAAAATCCAACTCCTTCTTCGCCACGATTCTGTCGACCAATAAGGATCCGTTTTACTAAAGAAACAGTGGATAACACTAAGTCTGAAATCGCAAATGTCGAAGAGGCTATAAATGCATTGAAAACCAGTGAATTTGTGCTGAGCGAAATGTTATTAAGTGCAAAGCACGTCATGACTCTGACTATGGTTGATGCAAAAGTGTGTAACGCTGCAACTTCAACTACTTCAACCATGAGATGCTTCATCTGTGGTGCTACATCAAAAGAATTTAATAACCTCGATATGAAGAAAACTGTTGATAGCGACGCATTACAGTTTGGCCTATCCGTGTTGCATGCTAGGATTCGGTTTTTTGAAAGCATACTTCATTTGGCATACAAGATTCCTGTTCAAAAATGGCAGTTAAGGTCGGAAAATGACAAAGACATTGTCAAACAGAAAAAGGCAGAAATACAAAAAAAATTTAGAGAGCAAATGGGCCTACTAGTAGATGTGCCGAAAGCTGGTTTTGGCAATACCAACGATGGCAATACTAGTAGAAGATTTTTTGCCAATCCTGAAATTGCTGCTGAAATCACCGGCGTGGATTTAAATCTATTAAAACGCTTGAAAGTGATTTTGGAAGTCATATCCAGCTCTTATAAAGTAGATTTAAAAAAGTTTGCTCTATATGGGTATGAGACTGCGAAGATTTACATAGAATTATATCCCTGGCATCCGATGACACCCACGATGCATAAAATATTAATTCATGGCGCAACTGTCATGGAAAATGCACTTTTGCCTATAGGTTTATTATCTGCAGAAGCAGCAGAGGCGCGTAATAAACATATTCGACTGTATCGGCAGGATTAGGCTAGAAAATTTTCTAGGGAGCAATGCAATTTAGACGTAATGAACAGATTATTGCTCAGCTCTGATCCCTTGATATCTAGCATAAGACCAAAACCTAAAAACAGGTCTACGCCACATAGCGAAGAAGCAATAAAAATGCTTATGTCAGCTCAGCCCCACACGGCTGAAGAGAATTCCTCGGACGAGGAAAGTGGCATAGAAGGCCCTGACAATGAAACGAAAGGTTTCAGCTCTGGTGAAGAGACGTGGGACTCCTCTTCCTGATTTTTTTTTGTTTTATCAATAAAACGTGATTTTTTTTATGAACAATTGATTTTTTCGTTCACCAAAAGCTTATATAATTGAGATATAATAATTATAAACTATTTATAATACATAAAATAAAGAAAATAATTTTGACCGCCTAATTTTGATAAATGCCCCACTGTGCGACGCCCGATGGGGCATAAAAGTCCTCGAGTGGCGACCGCGTTCCGGAAAGCGCAATGCTGTTAGGCCTCCCACACCGTGGAACGACGACCTGGTTAAGGTCACCAGAAAGCGATGGATGCGGGCGGCTCAGGGCCAGCCTTCGTGGAAATATTTGGGGGGAGGCCTATGTCCAGCAGTGAACGTCTTTTGGTTGAAATGATGATGTAAACAAGTTACATTACATTTTGATTCTATGGTAGTAGATTCGCAAAGTTGGTTTTAGTAATCATCAGATGGTTTTAGGCGCAAAGGGATGATCAGCCAGATGTGGTGATATGTCTGGCAGGGGGCACCTATCCCCCAATAGCTGTAGTCGGGGATTTCTTAACCGGGCGAATTGCGCTTTAAACTGCGCTATCGCGGTGTAGGACTTTTCATTCTCGCATTTGTAGGCGATTTTTTGGGTAAATTGTATAAAAAAGTATGTAGTAAGCTGGTCGCCACAATATAATGATAATAAATAACATACGCAGTTCAAGTAGAAGTGGCCAAGCCGGTCAAATAAGTCTTAAAGTGGTAAAGTCTGGGAATACCCCCGAATAGATAGTTTGACGACCTTGTAAATGTCGCTGTAAAAATAAAACCAAAAACTAAAACCAAATTGGTGACTTCGCTAGTTATATTCAGTTATGGAGCGGAGACCTTGACACTGAAAAAGGCCGACAGAGACCGAATAGATGCCTTTGAAATGTGGTGCTGGAGAAAAATGCTACAGATTCCATGGACCGCCTTTCGCACCAATGTGTCTATTCTGAGAGAGTTTAATGTCAAAACTAGACTTTCTATTATATAACTTCTATTAGGGTCACAATCTGCAGCAGCTGATGGTGACAGGCAAGGTAGATGGCAAACGTCCCAGGGGACGCAGTCACACGAGATGGTCGGACCAAATACGATCTTCTCTGAACATCAACTCCACAATGCCCTTCATGAAGCTAAGGATCGCAGCAGATGGTCACGACCCTCAGTAATGAGGAAAACGACGGAGGAGGAAATGTCGCTGGGAGCTTGTCGGTCTGCACAAAATTGTACGTTATGGATAACCTATGTCCAGCAGTCAACGTTTGTGGCAGATAGGAAGGTCTTTGTGCACATGTTTATTTAATTATCCACAAAAACTCGAATAAAAAATTATGGCCTAGCTCTGACATTATTTTTTTAAATAATCTACAAAGGATTTGTCCTCTTTGTTATGCCATGCTATCAAGCCATTGTGACAAAAAACCGGGCAAAAAGGCTCTCGCCCCAGGCCATGTGATAGCGCCAAATTGTGTTTTTAAATATTCATGCCAAATATTCGGCGGCGCAAAAATCTGGTTTCAATTTCAAAACAGCTATAAACATAATGTTGACGTTCTATGACAGAACCAAAAAGACACCAAAAATATTATTTTTCGCATTTCATTTGTTTTAATACGCGTACAAATCTTTTGTGTTTATATGAAACATGTACGAAATGGAAAAATATTTGTTCAGAGTTACATGGAATAATGTGTTATAACATACAAGATATATTGGCGTATATCCCACTCAGCCGGCTAGGTTGGGGTGCAATTTACCATCTCCATGCCCCCCGGAGACATAACCTGGCCAGTCCCCAAAGGCCGGGAATCTATGAGGATAACCGACGAAAAAAAAGGAGCTTACTCAGCCCGAGGGGTGTTGCAGCACAAAATCTTAAAAAACTCCCTGCTATTATTACCCTTGTCCAAACGACTTTCCGGGATTCCTTTTCCTAAAGCTTACGACTCTCTCGAGCGAGACGGCATAGGCTGACGACATGAATACCAAATCTGACACACTGACAAATTTAAAACTAGTAACAACATATTTCGTGACCAAAATGAGAGTCTCAGAAAAGTCTTTAGCTGTCACAGGGCCCGACTTCCTTTAGCCATCTGAAGTCGTTATCATCAAAGTGTCCGACTTTTTTATCAACTTCCAAAGTCGTTTGTTCAGATTAACCGCACAAAGCTGCTGCTCCCCTAATGGTATAAAGTGATATACCGGCTCACCCGTTGGGACCGTTCGCGTATATATTCATTTGGTTTGTCGTCGCGCGTCGCTATTTTTCAAGATATTGTGGTACAGGTCTCAATGAGAGCGATTTTAGAGTATTTTATTACGTAATTTTCGAAGTTAACTACCCTAATATTGTTCAATACCAGTTGCTGTAGTGAAATATGTCAAACATACAAAATATTATTATTATTTATTTATTGCATTTCAAGTTAAAAGTCAGAAATAGTAATTGTATAATTAATGTGGCCTTTAATCGCTCCTCTTTATCTTTACCAGGCAAACTTGGAACAAAGTGGGTAAGTCATAATTAATAACAATAAATAATACTTGAACAAATTTCCTAAAACTATATAAAGGGACAATAGGGGGGCCCGCTTTATCCTGAGGTTCCATTCGCTATTATAGCTAACTGCAGACGTGGGTAGTCGGGCGTGGAGATTGAAATACAGTCTCAACTGACAAAATATAATAGCAAATAGTGTTAACAGTAATCACAGTTAATTAAACGATAAGACACTCCGCTGAACACGTAGCTATCCGCGTGATGCGAATCGATTACCACGCGGAGGTGTGAACTGATCGCCGCCTCAAAGTATAATGGCCGCCACCAGTCCGTCCATAGACACTAGCGCTCAGCGTCGCGTCAGAGTGAATGACATTGACAGATGACTGATAATTCAAATGTCCAATCAATCTTGTCATTCACTCTCAAACATCCGGTCGCGCCGTCACGGCCAGACTGACATTCGCACGTCCTCGTGCGTCTCTGTTTCAGCATCAGGGAGATCTGAAAGAAAGAGACAACCGCTGGGTTCATTGTTACATTTCGCTCGTCCTATCCTGACTTATATCAACTACTCATAATTTCTTATAGAAACTCTCATAAAAAACCAACTCATGTTTGGCCTCTTGCAAACATAGCTCAGCCAAGGCGTCCTTTCGACCATTCGTCATCTCATATGACGACATGGACCGGACAACCTGACCTCTCGACCAGTCATTATCTCATATAATGACATGGACCGAACAACTTGGCAGCGTCCCTTCGACCAGTCATCATCTCATATGAAGACATGGACCGGACAGTCTGCTGGCAACCACCGTTTTATATCACAAGATTGGGACATTGTGATCCACTAACTTTTTCAGAATTCTTCGTTTTCTGAAGCCGAAAGGGTGGCAGAGCCGGCGGTCAAAGTGTCCGAACTACATACTGACATGGTGTCACTCCCATCATTTGATGATACCGCTTCAACCATTTGACCCAGCTCCGCCGTCTCGGCCTCTCCTTCCTCATTACTCATTAATGATGTAGCTACTTCTACTAGGCCTTCGTGGCTTCCGGGTACCAAGCGCAAATTCTCGTGCGCGTATTTGTACGTACGATTAGACCTATCAATACTTTTTAGTTCATACCTATCATTTTCTAAGACCTTGGTGATTACGAATGGACCCTTGAATTTCTTTTCTAATTTGGTCTGATTGCGTTCGTTATTTTTGACAAAAACGTATTCACCTAACGAAAATGGTCTCACAACGGCTTTGCTGCGATTGAACCGTACCATTTCGGCCGATGCTGCTTTCTTGATATTTGACGAAGCATCACTTCGTATTGTGTCTAAGTCTAAGCGGGATGCGGGTTCTAAGTTGGGGGCTATTTTTGTTATTCCCAGAGATTGGGCTTTTATACCGAACATAAGCTCTATGGGTGTATAACCGGTGACCCTGGACCGTGTGCTATTTAGTGCTAATTGGACCTCGAGCAGTTCGTCACGCCAAGTTCTGGTAGAATCGTTCTCTATTATGGTGAGTAAACTTTTCAAAGTGCGCATCACTCTCTCAACCTGGCCGTTTGCACGGCTGGACCCTGTCGCGATGAAGTGAAGTTCGATAGAGTGATCACTACAAAAGTTTTTAAACTCAGCACTTATGTAGCACCTGCCTTGGTCCGCTATGATGCGTTTGGGTGCTCCGAAAAGACACACGGACTTTTTAAGAGCCTTGACTGCGCTCGCCGAGTCTAAGGATGGGGTATACTCAAGGAGTACATATTTAGTGAAGGCGTCAATGATTACCGATGAGTATTCTTTCCGATCGCTTTTACCGCTGAGTTTACCGGTGATGTCAATGTGAATAGTATGCCATGGGACGGGTTCCTTCGGTATAGGATGGAGCCTAACTTGGGTAGCACCAGATGGGCCCTTTGTAGCTTTGCAAACTATGCAAGACTCGACAAATTTGCGGACCTGCTTCGACATTTGAGGAAACCAGTACTGTTCGTACAATTTGTCAACAGTCTTGTCAGCACCAAGATGTCTAATCTCTGTGTGAATGTGATTAATAAGAGTCCATGTCAGAGAGCGCGGAACTACGGGGAGCCAATAACTACTTTTGTTACGTTCGATCTTTCTGTAGAGTACGCCTTTGCGCACATCGTAGGTCTGAGCGACGGTTTCAGGGATATCTCTATTGTTGAATTTGTTAACTATATCTTGAATTTCTTTGTCTCTTTTTTGCTCTACTATCAACCAACTCTGATGGAGTTCAACGTATTGGACTGTTTTGATTCTTTTAGAAGAAATGTCACGAGGGGGGGTCTCAGATGCGGGTTCAGCGATCGGGTTTCTGGAGAGATAATCAGCGTGACCCATGCTGTTTCCCTGCTTATGGATTATATCAAAATCGTAGGCCTGCAAAAAGGCCCACCAACGGTGTACTCGAGGTGTTAAGTCAGTCTTGGATTTGGAGGCCTTTAAGGAGTTACAGTCTGTGAAGACCGTGAAGTGTTGTCCGTATAAGTAATGCCTGAAATGCTCTACGGCTCGAACGACAGCTAAGGTCTCCAATTCATAGGAGTGGTAGCGGGATTCCGTATCGGAGGTACGGCGGCTGAAGTAGGATACAACATGTGGTAGGTTATTCCGTCTTTGAATTAGAATCGCACCGTAACCCTCCGAGCTGGCATCTGTATGAAGTTCAACCGGAGACTTGGGATCAAATATTGTCAAAACCGGTTCAGAAGTCAGTATACCTACTATTCTCTTGTGAATCTCGCTATGATTAATCGTCCACTTAATGGGGCCTTTCAACTTTGTTAGGGGGTAGAGTGGACCTACTAGGCGGGTGTAATCGGGAATAAATCGCCGAAAATAAGAGGCTAGACCCAGAAATTGACGGACTTGAGTCGCGGTTTGTGGAGTAGGCGCTTCCACTAAGGCCTGTATTTTTCTAGGGTTAGGGGTGACCTTACCTGATCTAACAACATATCCTAGGTAATCAACTTCAATTTTTATGAACTTACATTTATGAATGTTAAAGGAGAAACCTGCTTCCGATAAAACCTTTAAGGTACGGTCTAAGCGGTCCAAGCCTTGCGCGATATCACGAGAGTAACAAAGTACGTCATCCATATAGGCCAAGGCTACCGTGTCCTTTAGGGGGCCCAAGGCCTTGTTAATGCATCTTTGATACACCGAAGCTGCGTTTCGTAATCCAAAAGGCATGGCCAGGTACTCATATTGCCCGTCGGGAGTTACAAAGGCGGTGCGAGCTATGCTGTCCCCTTCGGGATCTATTAAAATTTGATGGTAACCTGAAGCCATGTCCAGGGATGAAAAAAAACGTGCACCGTGAAGCTTATCTATCTGTTCATCAATTATAGGTAATGGGTAGTGCTCGGGGCGGGTGTTGCTATTTAATTCGCGATAGTCAACACACATTCTATCCGAATTGTCTTTCTTTTTTACCAGTAATATTGGACTAGCGAAAGGTGAAGTGCTCTCACGAATAACCCCTGCCTCTAGAAGTCGCTCTACTTTATCACGGACTACTTCTTTCTCCGCGGGGGATAATCGATAAGGGCGTCGTTGCACAATCTTATGAGGATCAATAGGCTCTATTCGCATAAAACCAGTGGTAACGCGGCGTATCGGTATATCATCTATAAAGAACTCTGCATACTTTTGCAGTATATCAATGAGCGCCAATCTATCGTCGCCTTGAAGATCCGTATCAACGTCTGTGAAATCGCGACTATTAACTTTACCGGCGAAATTAACCTCTTTACACGACGTGAATCGAATTCGATCGTTACTTATCTCAATGCTAATTCCGTCGTCAAGGATATCTCTACCTATGATCATTGAATCGCATATACAGGCATCAGGAACAATGTGAAATAATATTTCTAATGATATGCCTTGGACATTAATTTGACTTAGGATTTGAGAGTTACATTTTACTACGTTATCCTGTCCTATACCTGTTAGGTGTACTAAATCGTTACGCACGGTACCCGGTAGCCTCCTAGCCAAGCTGCTCTTTACTAACGAACAGGCAGATCCGCTGTCAAACAGAAAAGAAACGGGCTCACCAGATGATGTAGTCAAGCTGCCGGTGACCGGTCTTCGTTCGCATAAGTGGACTTCTTTGACCGCCGGCGACTGGTCACCCCCCTTGCGGTCCGGACACGCTGACGCCACGTGTCCGGTTCGGCCGCACACGAAGCAGGTGACAGGTCGCGAGATGCTCGGTGGCTTCGAGGGTAATTCGGACATCCTAGTCGTAGCCTTAGGGTTCGGCTCCTCTCGTCGTTTGCGGCAGTCCATCGCTCGATGACCCGGCAGACCGCACCGGTGACACGTCCCAGGAAACCGTGGCTCATTGAAACGACCTCTCTTCGCATCGGTGTCGCTGACGTCTTGACCTTCCGCTTTCCGTTTCAGGGAGACACCGTTAAGGACCCGAAACAATTGAGCTCTGGTGGACACGTTGCAAGCTTGCAACTCTCGGCGTATGGTGCTGTCTCTCTGACATAACACTGCAGAAACGAACCCAGTTATGATATCTTCTTCCATCCCTGTTCGGGGAATGCGTTCTACCATACTCCATAAGCGCAGTGCAGCCTCACTTGCAGTTTCTCTGACACCCACTTGAAACCGGAGTATTTCGTCAAAGTAATCTTGAGGAAGCATCAGTTTACCGAATTTGGCCAAAAGCATTTCTTTAATTTCCAGCCATGTTAGTTGCGAGGCTTGTAATTTAGTTAAGCATACGGCGGCTCGCCCGCGCAAAGCGTGCGTAAGGGCTAATAAAAGTTCTGCCCCCTCTAGCTTGCGACTGGTTACTACTATCTCGGTTACTCGACACCAACCTTGTATATCTGCGTCGGCTTGATCAGGGTCAAAGCGAATGAGCTGCGTAGCCGTGCCGCTTACTCCTTGCGAAGGCGGCGGGGTTTGCAGAAGCCGCGATAGTAGTGCTTCCATGTTGCGTAATAAATTATGCGAAGACGTACCACCGCAATCATCACCACTTTCTCCAGACATCTGCCCTCCGGATCCCACTTCTGATAAAGGGACAATAGGGGGGCCCGCTTTATCCTGAGGTTCCATTCGCTATTATAGCTAACTGCAGACGTGGGTAGTCGGGCGTGGAGATTGAAATACAGTCTCAACTGACAAAATATAATAGCAAATAGTGTTAACAGTAATCACAGTTAATTAAACGATAAGACACTCCGCTGAACACGTAGCTATCCGCGTGATGCGAATCGATTACCACGCGGAGGTGTGAACTGATCGCCGCCTCAAAGTATAATGGCCGCCACCAGTCCGTCCATAGACACTAGCGCTCAGCGTCGCGTCAGAGTGAATGACATTGACAGATGACTGATAATTCAAATGTCCAATCAATCTTGTCATTCACTCTCAAACATCCGGTCGCGCCGTCATATATTATATTATACGGAAATATTTATCCAGAATATAATAAAATAATAAACAATAAGTTGTCATGTTTAAAACTACCATCATCATCTTTCGGCCCTTGTCTTAGGGGATAGTCTGCGCAGCATGTCGCGGGTTCGATCCCCGCACGGAAGAAATATTTGTACGCCCTACAAGTATTTGTTCCGGGACTGGGTGTTTTCTATCTATAATATATATGCATTTACAAAATAAAAATGTATATAAGTAGTTTATCATCCCTCTCGTTACCATAACACAAGCATTAAGTTGCTTAGCTTGGGACGAGATGGCGTTGTGTGAAATATCCAAGGATATTTATTATTTATTTATTTATTAATACATTAGTACCTTTCCTCCTCATGACCTCATTCACACTTTACATGCATCTCTTTACCCATAGCCCGTACAGTATGTACAGTCTTGAACCCTGTTTTTTATACCTGGTATGAAAAACAATAAAACACCTGGAAAAACAAATAATTCGTAATATTAAAATAATCCCGCTATCATTCAGACCGCATCAAGGAAAACGTTCTACTGCTACTCGTAAGTCGAAATGACTTATTTTCTTTATATTTCTCTCCCCGCATTCAAGGTACAGAGGTATTCAGACCCCAAATTCCATAATAAGCCTCAATTCAAACATTTGCAATTTAGCTCAATATTGGCAATCAAATTTATAAGACGACGAATAGAATGAACGCGGCTTTACCTAAGATTTGTATTAAGGGCTATGTAAAATAAATTCGATAATAGCATATTTAAACAGCAACTTCACTCAGAGTTTAAAGACATTTATCAGCCCCAAGAACTGTGTTCGTGTGGTATCAGAATACCACACGAACACAGTTTAGAATACCATAGTGTCACCACCCAATTC
Source organism: Clostera curtula (assembly GCA_905475355.2). Taxonomy (NCBI): domain Eukaryota; kingdom Metazoa; phylum Arthropoda; class Insecta; order Lepidoptera; family Notodontidae; genus Clostera; species Clostera curtula. Next base: position 1,873,093 of record FR997816.1, on the reverse strand, counting down.
CATGCTGAGGCTGTCGTAAGAGCCGACAAAAGGAAATGGCAAGGCCGAAAACCTAGCCACAAGAGAAGGAAAACATGATATGGAATGCTGTGGCAACCCGTCTGGCCAGCGTGGCAGTAGGCTAATTACCCTCCATGTAACTAGAGGAGGCCCGACTCAACAATGGGTCATCTACTGTACCAAATATTTGTACGACCTACAAGTATTTGTTCCGGGTCTGGGTGTTTTCTATCTACAATAAAAAAATATGTATATAAATAAGTAGTTTATCATCCATCTCGTTACCATAACACAAGCATTAAGTTGCTTAGCTTGGGACGAGATGGCGTTGTGTGAAATGTCCAAGGATATTTAATTATTTATTATTATTTTTTTGGCGTTGGAAATCCTCATGGATATGTGGGACTCCGGGGCGCGAAAAGCTGGTAGTGGCGCCCCAACCTACCCACTAAAACCAACGGTGTCCCTTAACTGCCCGAGACAGGGCCACGGGTTTCACTCCTCCCGATGGGGGAGCATGCTCCGTGACCCTGATGGGGCCTTGGCCCGCTTGTAAAAACGGGCCCCACGCTTTGTGGGCATAACTGCCCTTTGGGTGACTTTGAGCAATTGAGCCCATAGCCCATTTATTGATATAATTTATCCAAATCTAACCCAATACTACAATTTCGACATACGTGCGTAAAATGTTATTCGTGATAACAATAGTTCTATTATCTTTTGGATTCCCCTCAACCGTTAAGGAGGGGCTTATAAGATGTCTGGATGGGATCAAAATTACCACTTACAGCCTTAGATTACCCCTATTGTCAATCTTGACCCAATTCATGTTCTCTGTTAATATACAACGTGTTAGAGGTTAGTATGCAGTGTACATTTGGAGAAATCCATTTCTGTACCCGACGAAAAAGAAAAGTGTAATAAAACTGACGCATCTATCGCTCACTTTGATGAAATCATTGTTTATGCAATGAAATACCAATTTTGTTGTCGTAGTTTATAATGAAAAACCCTTTTAAAATCTGGTCAGTCTTTATGTGATGTGATGAATGATCAGTTCTATAGTTGTGGCTAGACGAAAATCTAAACTCATTAAGAACCGAAATATGTAGGTTATATCACAAAACTCTTAGAAAACGTCATATTTAAAATTACCAATTTCATCTTACGCTAGGTGTTAGTCTTCATACATACACACCTATTAGTAGTCATATCTACATTAACACCTTTCATACATAATTAGGTACTCATTGTTACTTTCCATCCATCTCTTTTCATCTACCACAACCCTTGCGTCCACCCACATTCATGCTGAAACTACCACCTGTTCGGAATCCCGCTCTACAAAGAGCAGGCAAGAAACGATGTAGTTGTTTTTTTTTAAACTGAAGCTGAAAGGAGTATTTAGTTTGTACATTTAGGCTCACGCGAATTGTACACGTTTTTTAAGTATATAACTGACATGGGAGTGAATCGCGGTTTCTATAAGGGATGCCGCCTCGGTAATTAAAATCATGCCGCGAGTATGACGTCATTGGTGTTGTGTGTCTGTCGGAGTACCGATGGTTTTGCAAGTAATAAAATCTAGTTTGCTTGACATACCTACTACGACACAATGATTTCTTAGGTGCCGTTGCTGGGGGTCGGTTGGCTCGGGCGTTAGAAGGTTACTATTGTTGACTAGATCTGGCAGTTGTTTGCGCGAGTTTGCTCACACAGAATCTGCCATAACACGGCCTTGTACCTAAAAATGGCGATCTAAAAAGAGCAACTACAAAGTTTCTTGTCGGCACTTCTATGTAGCATGCATTCATTCCAAACTGGTGGTACATGGTACATTTTAAATTTTATTTTAATGTTTGACTTGTCAAAAGACTTGATTAAATGAGATTTGAATTTAGGTTTTCGCGATTGACATTGAAAATTAAACACTTTTTAACGGATTTATGGCGTGTAAATAACAATTGACACTCTCGGGATGGAAAGAGTGGGCTACAATATGTTCTTGTATAAGATGTCTTGATATACACACATCTTCATCATGTCATGCTGAATCGGGCCTCCTCCAATTACATAGAGGGAAAATATTCCGTTGCACACACGTGAAATAAATATCAAAAGCATGAAACCAATGTTATATATCATGTTAGTAATATTGAATGTTCATTTAATTAATAAGTTGCTTTCCGTATGTCACTAGATGTCGCGTACCATTTTCTGAATCGCACTATGGTTTCGTTACCGCCGAGACGCTAGTTACGCTGTGTTATTTTGTTAGAATATAATTCTCCCGCAGTTCAAAGTGTGGTATTATTCAAATATGTTTACTGTGATGTGATGTGATTAAACGTAACGTAAGCTTAATGTAAGAGACTAAGAGCCGATAGAAGGAATTGACAAGGCCGATTACCTAGATAGAATATATAGATTACTAGCTGACCCGGCGAACTTTGTTCCGCATTATAAATATTTAAAACAAAAAGAAAGTTGGACATAGGATACCTGAGCTTTTTATCCCGTCCGTATAAAACCTACTTTAACAAAACGCAACTGACAGCGAAACGTTATGTTGTCTATAGTTTAATATGGCCGAAAATTTGACAATTAGAAATTTTGAATTCGACTTGTTTATATTGTTGTAATTCACATAATATCTTTATAACTTGTAGCCTAAGTGTTATTCTGATGTATAAGCTATATAATTGTAAAGTTTCATTAAAATCCATTCAGTAGTTTTTACGTGAAAGATTAACAAACATCCATCCATCCATCCATCCATCCATCCATCCATACTTAAAAACTTTCACGTTTATAATATTAGTAAGATTCTTTATTGTACATGTACACAAAGTAACAAACAAAATTAAAAAGCCACAAGAGAAGGACAACTTGATTTGATACGTAACCCTGTGCCGACTGCCGTCCCGTCTGCCCAGCGTGGCACAGACATTACTCTCTATTGGAGGAGGCTTGACTCAGTAGTGGGTCATTCATGAGCTGATTAATTAAAATATTGCGCACTGCTAAACTGCAAAGTAAATAATTCTTCGTTTTCCTCTTCTTCCTATTTAAAGAAACCCGTTGTCCGTAATCTTCTCAAATTCCCGAGCAAGTCTGTGTGGACACAAGAAAAATGTACGTTCCGTTGTTACAGAAACGTAATTTGTAACACTAATAGTTTGCCTTCACCCCTATTCGCTGTTCGCCCACTCCGCTCTAAGGCTTAATACACACGAACGATTTATGAGAACGCATTAAGGAATAGAATTAAAGATAATATCTTTTAGCAGTCTCGGACAGTTTGGGCACACAGAAACTTATAAAAAATGTTGTGGCCTAACTAACCTAGTTTTGACTTCGGATCCTTTCACGGCCGGATTTAGGGGGCACCCACAAGCAGGGGGCCTCCAAAATAGAGACTTCGGAAAAAAGAATCTTTAAAAATTTCAACTATTAAACCTAGTAAACATCTTTTCCTTTGATATTTTTTTTTCGCTTTTACCTTTACATACAGCCTAAAGTACTTTGTATTCAAAAAAATTGATAAAAATTGTTCATTTTATTTGGAAAATAATTTGGGGCAAGGGGGCCTCCACTCCTTTGTTGCCCCGAGGCCTCTGGGCCCCTAAATCCGGCCCTGGATCCTTTAATGCGTGCGTGCCACGCTATGCGCTATGTGTTGGCATAGTAGAAGTAGTGGAGGCCGGACTTAGCAGTGGCTCATGTATGGGTTGAGTAGTAGTAGTTGTCATTAAAGGCAGGACTGGTCAAGTCAACTTGAGGCGCCCCAAGCGCGCCGTGTGAGGGTATACCGCTGGGGTTTTAGTGGGTAGACGACCCTTGTCGGAGTCCCACATAATCACCGACCTCTCCCCCGTAGGGCGGTGGTATGCATAAAGCATTTCCCCAGCGACAACAAAAAACAAAAAGAGGACTGGTCATGTCGATGGTGATCCCTAAAATTATCGTCTACTATTATATTTTTGTAGTGGGAATTAGTCTCAGGTGAATTAACTCCCAGGATCTGAACAGATATTTAAGTTCATCTGTCAGACTTGTTTGTACCACTATCATTGTAACACTTATATTTTAAAAAAGCATGGAGTTTCTTGACCGTTATATTTAAGAACAACCATGGAGTTTCTTCCTCTTCTCTGTAGAGCTGCACTCCGAACCAGTGGTAGATCCAGCATGAATGTAGGTGGACGCAAGGGTTGTGGGAGATCAAAAGAGATGGAATTGTTTAAGGTTACCTATTACGACTACCACCTAGTGTGGGACGGGGGCCGTAAGATGATATTTCTATTTTAAAATAAGACGTCTTCACTGTGGAATGGCATTTCGAAACGGTGCTAAAGTTTTTTTTATGTTGTATAATAGATATTTTGAATATTTGAAAACCATAGATGACCCACCACGGACGGGTCAGAATATAGCACTCGCCACCGCACGCTGGGGAAAAAACGCGTGTTATAAAAGTCAACAAAACCCAGCACGCTTAGTGGTAGGATCTAATGGTCCGCCCGGCTAGCTACCACCCTCGCATCCAAGTCCGGCGCCAAGCAGTTTTACTGTGTTCCGTCGTGTGTAAGCCAGAGCCGGTACCCGACAGGGCATTTCCTTGAATTGCCTGCTCCATCTTAGACCCTGGCGTTGCTTTCTATCACGCAAGCCTAGGGTCAAAGGCATTCAAGTAACTGATTCAAGCCTCCTCCAGTTACATAGAGGTCATTATTTATTTTTTTATTTTATGAGAAATTTTCGTAGGAATTTATTCGAATAAAAACATTTTTATTTTGATTTCGCTCGTACACGATCGCCCTAAATGTGCGCCATTGTGGGGTTGTCTGGTTGACTGATGTCATAACTATTGTTCGTTCGCGTTTTGTTCGGTAAGACAAGTGTAAATATGTTTCTAGCCTCAGTCGTATTCATAGGGATTGGTGAGCGACTTTTTATATTATGACGTCATAAGATTGCGGAATCTAAACAAGAAAAAACTACTTTACTATGTTTATTTTTGGATGTCTACACGGTACATATAGCAAAACAACATGTTTTACAATTTTTGTCTGTTTCAGCTAATCTCTGGGCCGATTTTGACGGGACTTTCACTGGCAGATATGTGGTGTAACAAGGAGTAATTTAGGCTACTTTTACTGACAGGGATATTCTACTATTTCACTACATAGTATAAAACAAAGTTGCTGTCGTCTGTCCGTCCGTATGTATGCTTAAATCTTTAAAACTACGCAACGGATTTTGAAGCGGTTTGTTGTAATAGATAGAGTGATTTAAGAGGAAGGATATATAAGGATATTCTTGGAGGTATTAGAACTAACATAAGATACATTTAATTAAAAAAAAAGAATTTACTCTAAATCCGTGACACGGTTATGATATATTATTTATGAAATATTATCAATTTCATATTTCAGTAGAGCGCTTTTCGGAACCCAAGAAATTTAGTTATAGCTAACTGTAGATGTACACAGTTATTGTAATAAGGCGTTAGAAAAAGACGAGCCTACTGAGTTTCTTTCGCCATGTTTTCTCGGTCGGTGCTTTCCGATCTAGTAGTAGTTATTTAAAAAAATATCGGTTGACGATTGCGGGCGCCTAATCTATACATACAAATAAATAAAATTGGAGTGTCTGTTTGTAATAAAAAATAACTACTTTTTACTAAATGCGTAAGTATGTATACACAGTACATAGACAAAAATAACTTTTTTTAATTCTCTGTCTGTTTGTTCCGGCTAATCTCTGGAACGGCTAGACTGATTTTGACGGGAGTTTCACTGATAGAGTAGCTGATAAGGAGTAACTTAGGCTAGATTTTTTACTAGCTTCGCCCCGTGGCCTCACCTGCGGGTTACATCGCACTCGTGCGAAGCCGGGACGCGCCGCTGGTTGCTTTATTTAATTAAGCATTTTTCCATTCTATTCTAATGCCGACTCTTCCTTTACTTACTCACTTAAGAATAAAATAGGTAATAAATTAATTAGCGTATTAAAACTACCTTTTTAATACAGTTGCTCAAAAAGTGGCGTCTTGCAGGGGCGTATAGCGTTCGGGAAGTGGGCTATTACACACGCGTGCTTTTTTTATACCATTCCCGCACTAGTGCGTTCTCTTTCCCAACTGTCAAAATAATGTCTAATAAAAGGAAAAACTAACCATGAAGTTTTTACTAAAAAAATCATTGAAGTTTTTGATGAATCATTCATGTAAATACGTATATTTCTAAAAAGAAACTACTTACTAATTTGTTTCAATATCAGATATAATGATTTGATTGAATGAGTTAGGTTTAATTTCATTTTCATTTCATATCAATAAAAAATGTCTACTGAAGACTTGGCTGTATGGGCATAGTTCCTTTTGCCTACTAGACTGGGTGAAGAAAAAAAAATCTGTGCATAAATTTTACGGTTGGCGCCATTTTTTTTTATAAGTCATAAATGATTAGTTAGTTGAGTTTATTGTGTTTTTATTATTTTATTAAATTGCTTCATTTTTTCGCAACTGTATTAAAAATATTCGTTCAGTACACGTGCGGAATCGTCATTGCAACTTGTTCCGACTGTCAACCCATTTGTCGGAACTCTTTGCAATGACAGCCTTTCCGCACTTGTAATGAAATATACTATTTATTACTATGCTTACCCCCTCTGAGTTCGCAGAGTAGCGTGAAGTTGCCCCCTTCTTCTAAGGGTCCGATCACACCAGCAACATCGCGACCCGCCTCGTCATACAGAAGTAGCTGGTGTGGCGGCACTGTAAAAATCAATCTGACTGAGCCCTTATTCGGATTATATCTACAACAATATACAAGGTGTAACAAAAACCCTAAATCCATCATGATAATTATTTTTTTCCGAACGTGATGCCCCGGAAACCATATTTCACTCCCCAATTAAATGACGATAATGGTGGAAGAGCGCGCAAAGTCTGTAACGTGACGTACCACGGCACCTGTTCCCACCACCTTTGCCAAGCCGCGGGCAGCAGCTATTACAAAATGCAGCAGCCATTACAAAATACAACAGCTATTACAAAATGCAGCAGCCATTACAAAATACAGCAGCTATTACAAAATGCAGCAGCCATTACAAAATACAACAGCTAATACAAAATGCAGCAGCCATTACAAAATACAGCAGCTATTGTGGTTTAAGACATTTATTTCCCATAAAGAACATTGTTCACTTAGAATGAGAAATACAGCGATGGACATGTAAGCAAAATTATTAGCTACAACGTTCATAGTAATAATGAACAATTTAAGTATGATCGATAATTAAAATGTAAATGACGGTAAGTTGAAAAACAAACCAAAGCATACAAAGGACTCATTACGTATCGGTGCATAATTGCTATGGCCGTTTCGTAATAGAAATTACCGTTTCAACGTTTGTCTTTAAAGTGTATCGTTAAATGTATAGCTTGAAGTCTTTCATGATGTGATATTTTAATAACTTTTTAAATAACACGAGTGACTGAACATCTTTTATATGCTTAGGTAAGCTGTTATATAATTGTGCACCTTCAAATATTTTTTTTTTTCTTTCTTTCCGGAATTACGTATTCCGTATTCCGTAACAGCTATTACAAAATGCAGCAGCCATTACAAAATACAGCAGCTATTACAAAATGCAGCAGACTTACCTACGACATTGAGCCGTATCTGGAAATTTCTAGTTGGAGAGTTCTTGAAGTCCACCCGGCACCGGTAAATTCCTTCGTCATCCAGCTGCACAGCTTCCACCGTGAGAGCTGATGGCCTGGACATCGTGACGAAGTAGGCTCTCCTCCCGAAGGCGAGAGGGTCAGACCAGTGGAGCGCTTTGTTGAAACTGCGGCCACGGACGTCGAAACTGGGGACAAGTGGAGAAATATTTTTTTATATGAACTTATACAAAAACAAATTCATTCACCGTTTCTTTCAAACTTATTGCATGTAACCACCTGTAAAATTTACTACTACTCAGCCCATAAATGACCCATTGCTGAGTCGGGCCTCCTCCCATCACATGGAGGGAAAATAGCCTACTAATTAGCCACGCTGGTCGGACAGGTCGGCACAGGGTTTAGTATCAAGTTTTCCTTCTCTTGCGGCTAGGCTTTTGGCCTTGTTATTTCCTATTGTCGACTCGTACGACACCTGTAGGATGAAATGGGCTGGTGACACAATGTATTCTAAAACCGTCACCACACGGGAAGCCGTGTCTTTAAGCCTATTAAATTTCAACACCTGTAAAAACTGTCGTGAACCGATTAACTACGAATACCTATCGAAAGTTAGAAATTTTCGTTCAAATATTTATAAACTAGTGGCCCGCCCCGGCTTCGCCCGTGCAAAGCGGGGGTGGGTTATACATATAAGCCTTCCCCTTGAATCACTCTAACTATTAAAAAAAACCGCTTTAAAATCCGTTGCATAGTTTTAAAGATTTATGCATACATAGGGACGGACAGAAGAATGCGACTTTGTTTTATACTATGTAGTGAAACAATACGGCTTATAATCCCATGGCAAGAATGTGTCGCCTCTTTAATGAACTAAGTTGTAGTCATCCAAAATAAGATAACTCCCCGCCAAATCAAAATTATTTCCATAATACAGTTCGAAAGAATTACAGATTTTCATCCGCATTTTTTTATTCCGGTAACATTCACCTAAATTTCAGTCCATCGTGTGGGATGCCTACCAGCACTGCCCTGCCCTTCACTTAAGTTATGTCAATGACTCTGCTTCACCTATATATAATTATCATCTTTAATAAGTAGTATCCACTCGCCCTTTTACGAAGCCTATGCGAACTTAATCACTACATAGTATAAAACAAAGTCACTGTCGTCTGTCCGTCCCAATGGATGCTTAAATTTTAAAAACTACGCAACTGATTTTGTTTTAATAGATAGTGATTCAAGAGGAAGGTTTATATGTATAATACATCCATAATATTGTGGAGAAACACTGATAAATTTAGAGGTTCATATTTGCACCCATGCGAAGCCGGGGCGGGTCGCTAGTAATAGATAATTTTAGCTAGTAAATTGTTAAAGAAGCGCACCTTGTTCGATGAAAACTAGCCTCCTAAGCACACTTTTTCTTTAGGCAAAAACAACGCCCTCTGCTCTTTAGCAGTCGCTATTGGCAACTACGATTGATGTCTCGTTTAAAATGCTCGCCTTGAAACCAAACAGGCCGAAACGTTTCGCGGCCACATTTTTCATCATCCCTTACAAAAGGAAGCCCTTTTTTAAAACCTTATCTAAATGCCGCGTATTTATCAATGTACCGTATTCGGTTGCATCGTTAAACTAGAAAATGTCAAACGAATTCGAGCTTTATCTCGTTACTAATAGATACAAAGTCCGGTAACTTAAAACTCAATACGTGTGGGGCCATTAAACAAGCTGTGTGCGCTTGGACGACAGAATTCAGTTTGCAGCGATTCCGGTCGCAGTCACGCCAACTTTCCGGTAGTTTGCGAATAGGAATATAGTTGGGATGCAGTCAAAATTAATGTAGCCAGACTGCATTGTCTCAGACTGCACGAACCGTTTTTCTGTAGTTACTAAGCAACGTATAGTTTTTCTGTATATTTAAGCCACCCAAAGTGTCAATTGTGTAATAGTTTATTATAGTTAGATCAACAGTCAGATTTTACAATTAATGGACACCAATCCCAGATTGCCCGTGTGGTGTTTAGAAAACACAATGTCACCAACCCATACCGTCTTGAGGGTGTCGTAAGAGGCGACTAAAAGAACGCAAGAGGCAGATCACCTAGCCGAAAGAGAAGGAAATCTTGATACAAACCCTGTGCCAACCCGTCTTGCCAGTGCCTCCATGAATTTGGAGGAGGCCCGACTCAGTAGTGGGTCATTTATGGGCTGACCGACGACGAATCCCAGATTACCAGATGTTAACCTACAAATCGAATGCATCACAACTAATAAAATAATGTATTTTGCATTAACTTTACCTCAATTTATAGTATTCAGTTTTACATGTAGTTGCTTCATAGTTATTATAATTTTTAAGTATTATAATATTATTTATTTATGTTTGGCACAACAAATTATTTATTGTATATTAGCGGCACACACCGGTTTCGCACGGGCATTTTAAAAAATACAATGATCTTATTAGACAAATATCATAATAGATTATTGCATATGTATTATTTTGTTGTATATGCTATATTATTCCAAAGTTTCATCAATACCAATCCGGTAATTTTTGTCTGTAATAGCAACAAACAAACATTCTTATAAACTCTCACGTTTTAAATATTAGTGGGATATACATAAATGGGAACTCGCAGTTTTCAGGGCCTCATTATAAATGACAGCATATTCTGTTCACTACACACGATCGCATTCGCCTCGTTAACATCCAGTCAGATGGACCGCAACGTAATCCAGCACGACATGGACACGATAATCTTCGCTTCGTCGTTTCAGCCCATAAATTACCCACTACTGGATCGGACCTCCTCCAAATTAATAGAGGGAATTTAGCCTACTGTGCCACGCTGGCAAGACAGTTTGACACAGGGTTTGTAACAAGTTTTCCTTCGCTTAATATATATTATACTTAAACTTTAAACTATCTCTATCGTCGTTTGATGATCTACCCATCAATTTAGAGGTAGCTCATAAGTGGCTGACAGAAAAAAACACTAATACTACTCAACCCATATATGACCCTCTGTTTAGTCGGGCCTCCTCCAAATACATGGAGGGTAATTAGCCTACTGTGCCACACTTGGCAAGTTTTCCTTGCGCCTAGGTATTCGGCCTTATCATTTTCTTTTGTGCGGATTAAGTCGGGTGGTGACACTATGTATTCTAAATCCGTCACCACACGGAATATAGTGAATACTATATTTTTAACTAGGAAACCTCCACAGAAAGTTTTATCAAACAATTAAGAATCTTATGCCTCCGACCGTAAGTTCCAATATAAAAAGTCTTAAGTCACATTAGTTACAAATCGTAGTAGCTCCCATTCATTCGGGAAGATTCTACAAAGTTATTGCCAGATACAAAGTTTTTCTTATCTTACAGATAGGTTATCGTCCTTGAATAGACTGGGTGTAGGTGACTATGTATCTTAAATCCGTCACCACAGTGATTTTTTTTTAATGATTCCTTACTTTGGTTATAATACGTATCGCACCTGTTTACAAACATGTAATTCACGAACACTAAAGACACTGAGACTCGGAGCCTTTGGTTTTGCACAAAGACACTTCTGAACGCACGGACTAAGATGAAATTGATCCGGGGACCCATCATTTAACCCATAGACGAACAAGGCGTTCGGTATTTGAATTGATTGGGAAACGATAATTCGTAATACAATAATTTGAATAGTCTTTGACAGGTCTACAGCCTATTATACGTAGAATTTAGGCAATACAATTGTTTTAGAAGTTTGGTCGTATACAACGCCACGCCTAACTTAGCCTAACTATTCAAACTTTCCGTACATCCATAGTGTTGTAATCAACGAGTTGTCGATAATTTAATACTCGGTTCAATATTTGTTTGTAATTGATGGGGAATTGGCTTATAGTAAAACAAACTCGGATGGAAAGATCTGGTGATTTTATGTATTCTCAATATATGAATCTCTATAAAGTTAGTGTGGTGACGCATTCAGAATACAGAGCCGACGAGAGAAAATGACTAGGCGGAAACCCTACCCTCCATGTAATTGGGGGAGGCCCAACTCAATAGTGGGTGAACTAAATTTTGTGATAAGTTGATAAATGGTACAACCCCTTTGTAAATGAAAATATATTTGTTCTTGAGACAAAAATAATATTATCATCGCTTCTAGATTCTCCTTTAAAATAGATATGACAAATTATATGTTTTCTATCTTTAAAGAAGAATCTTCTAATGTAGCTATCTAGTAGTCAATATGTAATTTGATTATGAAGACATACTCGTAGTATCATTAATTATTGTATTCCACGATGAGAGTATTATGTAATTATACTTTCTCCATACAATTTCAACAAAGATAATGTTATAATCCTAAATAAACACTTGCTATAACTAGAAGTTTATTTGTAACTAACCAACTTTCACACACTGAATTAGAATTATAAATGTATCGATACATTTTATCGACATACATCGAACTTCACTGGCCAGGACAAGTTGTATGTCAGAATAAACTAAAGGCTTCATTGCGTATTGTATGGTCTAAAGTTGCTTTATTAACTTTGGGACAACCGGGCAGCTACCCCAAGGGCAATTGGTCGGAAACTAATAGAATATTTTATGTAATAAATCGGTTTATACCAACAAATACCAAAGGTACCTACTTCGGGGTTGGGTTAGCTCAGACAAGCCTCACCTGCTACAAAGGTAGCAAAGTGGTAAAGACCAATGGTCGCTTTTTTTAGAATAGAATAGAATTTATTTATTTGTGTGGATTTTGGGTACATTGGATTAGATGTTGCTTAAAATATATTGGAATTCCTTGCAAAATCTGCTTATAGTAAGCGTACAAATATTTTTTTTTTTATTATCTTGTCATAAATGTCAAAAAATCATTTCATGCAATGTTAAATGTCAATTAATAGAAATGTATAATTATGTTTAATTGATTACAATATTTTATGTCAGCAATATAAAATTATGTTACTACATCACCAAGCCAGAACCATTAACCAGACCAGTAATTTTTGAGGGTTATCTGAAAAGTATTCCTTAATTGAGTAGTGGCATTTTTCAACTAGCCATTTATGCAGTTTGTTCCTAAAGCAACCACCGGTCTGACTGCGGATTTCGTATGGGAGAGCATTATATATTTTGATAGCCATGTAATTTGAGTTTTTCTGTGTTAATGTGAGCTTTACCATCGGTATTATTTTTCTATGCGCCTGTATCTTACGCGTTGCTTTACTTAAGTTGGTATTTTTCTCTGCGAAGTATTCGGGGTGATCTCTGACAAAGATGCACATTTGCTTAATATATAGATACGTTATTGTTAGTAACTTATGTTTTATAAACAAGGGTCTGCAGGAGTCTAAAAAATCTGCACCAAACAATGATCTTATACACCGTTTTTGCATCACAAGGACATCATCGGTATTTGTAAAATTTCCCCACATAATTAGACCATATTTTTTTTTTACACATATACACACACACACGAATTAAAGAAAAAGGAATGTGTGTGATTCCTTTTTCTTTAATTCTTAATGCCACTTAAGTTTGGCAATCCGGTGGGCTATGACCCTGGTTTTCCTGCGTATCTCCTCATTTCTGATTCGATCTCGCAGGGAAACTCCGAGCATAGCCCTCTCCATTGCCCTTTGGGTGACTTTGAGCCTCCTGATGGAGCCCATAGTGAGCGACCACGTCTCTGTTCCATATGTCATCACTGGCAACACACATTGGTTGAAGACTTTTGTCTTCAGACACTGCGGTATTGTGGACAAGAAGATCTTTCGCAGCTTCCCGAACGCTGCCCAGCCGAGTTGGATCCGACGATTGACCTCTTTCTCGAAGTTGGACTTACCTAACTGGACAGTGTGTCCCAGGTAAATGTAATGGTCAACAACTTCGAGAGTAGAGCCTCCGATGTTAACAGGAGTGGCTTGGACATGGATATTAGACATGATTTTTGTCTTCTCCATGTTCATCTTAAAGCCGACTCGTTCGGAGGCTCGACAGAGGCCATCGAGCATCGTATTGAGGCCCTCCATGGTCTCAGCCATTACGACTATGTCGTCAGCGAATCGAAGGTGAGTGATGTACTCGCCGTTCACGTTAATGCCCAGCCCTTTCCAGTCCAGAACCAAAACAAGTGGTAAATGGTTTTAAACCTGCGCTATACACTTAACTTGAAGCCTGCGATAACGTGGAAGGCTATTAAGCTTATAATTGTAGTTAAGACACATTTATCTCAGCAAGCTGGCTATAAATCTTGCGCTAGACTGCACTATCGGCCGTCCGCTCAGTATATTCGGACAATATACCTTGGTTAAGTCAAGATTTCAAATTAGTTTCTGCAGCAGAGATTCTAGCTCATTCATTTTGTAAAAAGAGAGTAGGGAAGAGGTCTTTGCGGAACGCGGTCTGTAGGTTAAGTAACGTCTTGTTCTGGTGGATTTTGCATAGGTAGGATCTATACAAAGAAATAAATTTGGAGTGTGTTTGTAATATTGAAATAACCGCTTTTTACTATGTGCATTTAGATGTATACATGGTACATATGTACCGTGTGGTGACGGATTTAGAATAAAAATGTCACCAGCCTATACCATCCTGAGGGTGTCGTAAGAGGAACACAAGAGGCAGATCACCTAAATATCCTTGGACATTTCACACAACGCCATCTCGTCCCAAGCTAAGCAACTTAATGCTTGTGTTATGGTAACGAGATAGATGATAAACTACTTATATACATATTTTTTTTTGTAAATACATACATATTATAGATAGAAAACACCCAGACCCGGAACAAATACTTAGGTCGTACAAATATTTCTTCCGTGCGGGAATCGAACCCGCGACATGCTGCGCAGCAGTCGATCGCTCAACCACTGCGCTAACCGTGACGACATCGAACCTGGCCGTAAAAGAAGGAATACTAGAAACAAACCCATTGCCAACCCGTCTTGCCAGCGTGGCACTGCAGGCTAATTTCCCTCCGTGAAATTGGAGGAGACCCGACTCTGTAGTGGGTTATTTATGGGCTGAAATGATGATGGTACATATGGCAAAACAACATTTTTTGTCTCTCTGTTTGTTCTAGCTTATCTCAGAAGTGTATTCCATTGGCAAATAGCCGTTAACAAGAAGTATGTAACTAAGGCTACTTTTATTGACACCTCCCCCAATTTCAGGAGCCTGTCGTTACTGAGTTTACCACCAACTTTGCCAGATTTTTCAATTTTTTTTAGTATTTTCGCACGAATTACAGTATTAGTAAGTTATCGTAAACTCTGCGTCCTAAACAATAACTTTTTTGTTTAATAACACGCGGACGAAGCCGCGCTTAAAAGCTACTTGCTTATAATATAATATCTGACCTCCGTTGAAGGGCATTAAGCCTCGCTATTAAACTATTAATTACGGGAACCGACGATTAAATATAAAATAATTACCCACTAAAACTGAAGGCTCTCAACTGCCTGAAAAAGGACAACTGGTTTTGCTCCCCAATGGGGAATATACTCCGTGACCTATGCCTTGGCCTACCTTTCAGCGAGCCTCACTTTTTACGGGGAGCTCAGAACGCTGCCCTTCAAAGAGGCACATGCGGGATGTTGCACAACTTTCGGGTGACAGATTTAATGGCGACTAACCCAGCACAGCGCTTGGCTACTGGTAGCGGCTCTGCTCCCGCTGTTGCAGGGAGATTATGGCCGGACCCCTACAACTGCTGGTCTTAGTTTGGCCTCTCCCCGAGGGGCCATCTGATCTTGAGACGGTATGGTCGAACAGATCTTAAAAGCATGCATTCCACAAACACTACAGCAAGTGATGTGAAACTTTGAGCTAAGTTTGGCAAACGAACTCAGCACAATGAAATATAGAAACTGTACTAGACAAAATACAGTACTAGAGGTTTGGATCCGCCTTTGGATCAACGGGTCCCGAGTTCAATTCCGGGGTCGGGCAAGTGTCTTTGTCTAAACCAGAGGCACTTGCTCTGCGTCTGGGTGTCATCTGTGTTCGTGAATTACATGAAGTAGAAAGTGCAGGGGTTTCGTTTCTTAAAAAAAGGGTAAAAGAAATGAAACACACAAGTTAATAAGAATGTGAAGGTCAAAATCGACTCAGCTCAGCTTGACTCTTGCCACGTGGCATGAGAGAAGTTGCGACTGCCCAATAGGGAATCTATTCCTGTTTTTGCTGGTTGCTACCAGTTAACTAGTTTTGCCAACATATCAAATACAATCTTAAAAAGATCAAATAATAGAACCAACTTATTTAATTTACATACATAATTAGGACATAAACAAAATAAGTAGGTATTAATTTTAATTAGTTAAGCGTTTAAAGATAAGTTAATGTAAAAATTATATGTAAAATTAATTTGTAGGAAATAAAAGGCTTTTTTATTTTATTTTATTTTTATTTTATTTACAATTAACTGCCTTGTTGGTATTGGGGTTAGATGTGCTGCTTTTGGATCAGAGGTCCTCGATTCGATTTCGGGTCGGGCAAGTGTCTTTGTGTAAGTCAGCGGCACTTGCTCTGAGTCTGGGTATCATTTGTGTTCGTGAATTGTACGAGTATGTTTGTAAACTGCTTCTGCTAGACAAATCGCCTTTTATCTGTATAAAAACCCCCAACTGTAAAGTGAGCTTCCACTCATTAAGAAGTTGATTTGGCGATGCTGACTAAATTAGTCCTCAAAGATATTTTCTTCAAGTTACCCTTCTCTTGCTTGCCTCCCGGGTTTGTCTAATAGTGTCCTTCACCGTTAGAATAGACTAAGATGATGTTTACTAAATAAAATAAATAATTTAACTACATTAAAACCTATAACGTCCATAAATACAACTTAATTTAAACAGGAATGGAAAACTCATACTTTAATTACTATTGCTTGATAACGTAGACGTTGCTACGACTCCGCTACGACGCTACGGCGTAGTCCCAGATTAATGAGGCGTAGCGCGTATAAGGCTGTGATCCCATTAGAGCAAAAGATTATGTAGATGTGAGCCTTGGTGATTATGTCAAATTGTAATACGGTACCTTTAATAATAACGTTTACTTCGTTGGTAAATTGCTCCGCTGCAATTTTGGCAACAGGGTATTTTACCCATTCTTTTTTGTTTTTTTTTAATAGATAAAGTGATTCAAGAGGATGGTTTATATGTATAATACATGCATAATTGCACCCGTGCGAAGCTGGGGTGGATCGCTAGCATTATATAAAATACTAAGCCAAGACAAAAAAAACGAAAGCGAAAAACAAAGTATCGTTAAGTGCATTTGCATACCACTTTACTATCACCGCCCGAAAATGTACATTCTACATTCAAAAAATCTTTTCACAAACTGGGACATCTAACTCGCAAAGCTACATTACGCTTCGATGGGCATGAAGCCTAAAGACGTGAAATATCAGTATGTGTATTTATCCCGTGAAATAAACTGGAAACTAGTTTATTCGGCTTGGGTGTGTTTGTTTAGGGGAATAGGAACCCAAGATATTTTGATGTATATTAATGAAATGTTCCCTCTGATTGAACCGTGAGCTCCGTAGGAGGAACATTAATTACTCTGACTAAATATTGACGTACCAGCTTGCTCAATCACTTCGAGGTAACGAGAATGTTCTGTTTTCTTTTGCACATGTTACGCGATAGTGAATTGCGGTAGATATATTTGTAGTTAGCTAGAACTATTGGTGTCTTAGCTCAGTGGCTGCTTTCTGAACATCAACAGACCAGTATAGTGGGCTTGAAACTCTATGAAAAAAAAATGGGTATTTTTTTTGTACAACTAGTTGTTACTCTAGCATCTGAACCTAAAAAGGAACTTATTCGTGTAGGTTTTAAAGTATTTTTTTTTAAACTATCGATACCCCTTTTTTATTATAGTGGAGGAAACCTTTTATAGGTCCCCAGCCGGTGGGACAGGGCTGGGGTATGTGGGAGTCCCAGTCGCGTTGAGATGGTGAGTTGCGAACCGGTTTACCCACTAAAACCTACCACTGTTGTCACCGCGTGTCATTCTGCCGTACCCTACTTGCCTTGTACTTGCATAACCTGTATTGCGGGGGAAGTTTACAAACATGAAACTCACGAATACAAATGACACCCAGACTCAGAGCAAGTGCCTCTGGTTTACACAAAGGCACTTGGCTGGACCTGGAATCGAACCCAGGATCCAAAGGTGGGCGCATCCAACCGCCTTTTTTTTTGTCGCTGGGGAAACCTTCCTCTAGCGGTCTTCTGGGGAACTAGCGACCTGCCCCGGCTTCGCACGGGTCCAATTATGCATGTAATACATATATATATATATATATATATATATATATATATATATATATATATATATATATATATATATGTCGTGGATAACGATATCGTTTTATTAAGTTTCTCAATTGATTGTTAACACAGTAGTGCGGCAAACGCGGTGACGTCAGTTGTTTTGCAATGGCGGCACGTGGACAGAGTCGTAATGGAAAGTGAGGTTGGCTCGATCAGTCAGTCGACGTTGGGACACGGACCGAGACACTTCTCCGTTGCGAACCTGTCGGTTTGTCTATCTAAGTGTGTTAACTGAACATTGTTATTTATACTGTGGTTAATATTGTGAATTATAAAGTTACAAGTAATAAACCTCGTACCAAGTCAAGATGATGACGACTCTATCGCTCAGCCGTCGCTATCTCCGACATCAGAAGTGGTATGTAACTCAGTCAGCCCACGTGGAGAAAACAGTGTAGTGATAATGTGTGTACTTCTGTACGCGATGGAAATAACCGATAATGGCGATTCATTGTCACTATAAAGGAGACATTAAGCTACATGAAGATTGTTCTAAACTGAAGATCACAAGCTGCAGTCATAGTGCGGCGATTAACCAAGTGGGGATCACTTGCTTTCATTGTGATGGACAAGGACACTATGCGTCTAACTGCCCTGAGCGGAGCAGCAGGAAGGCGAGCAACAGTACTGCGGTCAGCCAGGTCAAAGAATAGTGAGTGGATCTGTAGTAAGCGCACCAGCTGCAATTTTACGTCACTCCGGTGAGCAGTTTCCATTTTATTACTCGGGTATATTGTATGGTATACGACTTTACGATAGTGTGGCTTTGACCGGTGTAAGAAAATATTATTTGAAATTCTTTTACATGTTTACCTGTTAATTACTTGCGATACGAAGTTTAGATTGCTGTGCTTGTTTAGCTTGACAGTTCATCGGTCTAGCGTCATATTTTCGGCAGGTTATATCAGTTTTCCAAGATTATGGCACCATTATATGCCTTGATTTGCATCGGTGAGGTAGATTGAGAGCATAAACATAAGGCGATAGGACAGCAGATCCAGACCTCAGGCGATCGAAGTTTCAGTCGGCAACGGTGAAATTTCACAACTGCGGTAAAATAGGTCACCGACCGTCCGATTGCCGTTCCAAAGGCGAGGTGAAAGGCAAGGCAGCCAGTGCTGTCACTTCAGCGTCAAGCTCTGCGGGACCGAGGCCGCGGTCGGACTTAATCTGTTTCAGGTGCGGCACCGCCGGACATTTGGCAACGAAGTGTCCACGTGGCAACAGCGGAGGAGCTGGCGCGGCAGTAGGCGCAAGCAGTTCGGAGCAGCGCCTGCAGCAGCGGCGAGTAACGAGAGACATGTGGAAGTTTGCTATGTTAGCAATCCCAGCAGTACGCTGATGAACGCTTGTGAGTCGTATCCATTTTATTCTGATTCTGGTGCAGAGTGCTCTCTCATCAAACATTATGTTGCGCCGAAGCCAAGTGGAAAGAGTTATGAGCACCCTCAAAAATATGTTGACTGTTGTAGAAGTTAGTCCAAATAGGTCATGGCAAGATGCGTTAGATGATGTCCAACTTGCTATAAATAGCACGATTCATAGGGTAACTAAGGCAAGTCCATTAGAATTGTTAATAGGTAGAGTAGCTAGGCCACTAAATTTATTAACTATTGACGATCATGAGGTTGAGATAAATTTGAGAGATTAGGGAACAAGCTGACAAATTAATGGAAAATAATGCACAGCTTGATAAATTAAGATTCGATAAAAATAAGGCAAATGTGACTAGATTTTCGGTGGGAGATTATGTTTTAGTCGAAAATCATGAACGGAATCAAACCAAATTGGATCCTAAATATAACGGACCTTATGAAGTCATTGAGGTACTTGACGGTGACAGATATCATAAGAGTTTGAACGCACTTACAAATACTCGAGAGAACGCCAACGTCCACTCCCCCAATCATATGTCCCTACTGGGCTGGATCCATGCTTATTAGATAATAATGACGGTAAGATATTGGGACTAGTTTAATAGTTTCTTTAATTAAAACATCATATGGCTATGTGCTTATGTAACTTCACGCCTTTAATACCTGAGGGTGTGGTCAGCAGCAATTATGCCTCGACACGCTGGATTAATTTTCGAGTCCCAATTGTAATAGGTGGCTCTATGAACTATAAAGGGCGAGGTGGCCAAATATACAGTCAAGGGCGAGGTGGCTCTATGAACTATAAAGGGCGAGGTGGCCAAATATACAGTCAAGGGCGAGGTGGCTCTGTGAACTATAAAGGGCGAGGTGGCCAAATATACAGGGTTGATCACTATTGGTTCGAGCACATGGCTAAGTGCGTTCGTAAGTTTGTCTATGGTTGTATTACTTGTAAACTATCTCAATCGCAATCAGGTCGCCCACAAGCGGGACTTCATCCAATTCTTAAGATTAGTATCCCGTGGCATACTGTGCACGTTGACTTAACTGGCAAATTAAGTGGAAAAGCGATTGCAAGGAGTACGTCATAGTTTTAATTGATGCGGTCACAAAATTTGTTCCCTTGTATCATACCCTGAGAATAGATTTGGCTAGAACAATTAAATCCCTTAAATTAAGCGTCTTTAGTTGGAGCTCCAGTAAGTAATTGCAGATCTGGGACGATGCTTTGCCAACAAAGAATTCAAAGTTTTTTTGTCAGTTTCATTACGTTTGATAGCTACGGGTTCAAGTCGCGCTAATTGCCAAGTAGAAAGAACAATGAGCGCGTTAAAAAGTATGCTGACCGCGATAGAAGCGTCTGATAGGTCCCGGCATGAAGCGTTAGAAGACGTGCAATTAGTTTTGAATTCCTCTGTCCACCGTGTAATACAAGCGAGTCCACTCGAGTTTCTGATAGGACCTTTAGCTAGACCATTTAACCTATTAACTTTGAATGATTCCGGACCGGCAGTAGACATTAGTAAGAGAGCAAGCGGCCACATACATAGAAAATAGTGCCAGTTACGAAAAAGTAAAATTTGATAAAACTACAAGTTAAAGTGGTAAAGTTTGATGTTGGTAATTTAGTTTAAATTCAAAACGAAGAGAAACCAAACTAAATTAGACGCGAAATACAAGGGACCGTCAAAAATTGTGGAGTTACTTGATGGTGATCGTTATTTGCTGAAATCTTTGACCGGTAATAGAACATAAAAATACGCTCACGACTGTATAAGGAGATTCCACTAAGCAGTGTGCCCGTTGAGTTAAATTTGTCTGATGAAGATGGTGAGGAGGTTGCCTCCAACAGTAAAAAAGAACACATACCTTGGCTAGGTCGCACTACACGCACTAGTCTGTAGTCGTAACTGCAACTCTGGGAGTTGTACAGAGCGCGATGGGCAGCTAGTGGTGTGGCGGGGACCCGGGTCTCGAGAGAGACTATTTGTATGGTCCTGTGTACTGGGAGTCGTGAACTCTAGTTAAAGTGTTGGTCGTATCGCTTGGAGCGATGACGATATGGGTGACATGTGAATTGTCACTAGCTGCTGGGACAGCTGGGCCATGTGTTGTGTAATTATTACTTTAAACCTACTGTTTTAAAGTATCAGTATTGAGATTTAAAGATTATGGGCTTAGAGGAATCTTTCGTGTTAAAGTTGTTAAAATTATTTGTATGCTAACGTGATCTCTGTTAACTTGATTCTTAAGATACGATTACGGAACATTACCGTCAGGTTGGCCGAACGTGAAAATGTGCCTCAGTTGGTTATTTTGTTACAAGTACACACGAGGACGTGTGCTTCGTCAGGCTGGCCGTGTCGTGGATAACGATATCGTTTTATTAAGTTTCTCAATTGATTGTTAACACAGTAGTGCGGCAAACGCGGTGACGTCAGTTGTTTTGCAATGGCGGCACGTGGACAGAGTCGTAATGGAAAGTGAGGTTGGCTCGATCAGTCAGTCGACGTTGGGACACGGACCGAGACACTTCTCCGTTGCGAACCTGTCGGTTTGTCTATCTAAGTGTGTTAACTGAACATTGTTATTTATACTGTGGTTAATATTGTGAATTATAAAGTTACAAGTAATAAACCTCGTACCAAGTCAAGATGATGACGACTCTATCGCTCAGCCGTCGCTATCTCCGACATATATATATATATATAAACCTTCCACTTAAATCACTATTAAAAAAAACCCGCATCAAAATCCGTTGCGTAGTTTTAAAGATTTAATCATACATAGGGACGGACAGACGACAGCGACTTTGTTTTATACTATGTAGTGATAGTGATGTTAAAAAGCATACAAAATTACCTACAACCCTAAATTTCACCGCTCTACGATCAACCCCTAAGTTTAATATCGATATTTAGATGACAACTCAACGTTTGCGGGGTCAACTAGTAAAAATATATTTATAGAAATAGTTTAAATAAATTACGGTCGAATTTCGACCGCGGGGCGAACACTAGTGTGTATAAAAGCATAAAAATCCGTAGTGCCATTTAAAAGTCATAAAAGTGCGAACCACTCTCGTACTAACAGCTATTTTTAAACTCTGTTTGAGGGCTGCAAAAAGTGCCGCTGTAATTGGTAACAGAGCCAGTGCATGAGTTTTGAAGCGCCAAACAGGTTTATACTGTCGACTCTGTTGCTGGTTTATGTATGGTATGCAGGTAGTTAAGTAACAGAACACATGAAGCTGTGTGCTACGTTGTGCCTCGTTGGTCTAGTGGTTAGATGTGCCGCCTTTGGATCAACGGGTCCCGGGTTCGATTCCGGGGTCGGGCAAGTGTCTTTGTCTAAACCAGAGGCACTGGCTCGGAGTCTGGGTGTCATTTCTATCTATAATATGTATGTATTTACAAAAAAAAATGTATATAAGTAGTTTATCATCCATCTCGTTACCATAACACAAGCATTAAGTTGCTTAGCTTGGGACGAGATGGCGTTGTGTGAAATGTCCAAGGATATTTATATTTATTTATATTCAACCCTTAAATGCCTCGTTGGTTGGAAACTCAAACTCAAAAGGAACTTTATTTAACTACGTAGGTTTTATCACAACACTCTTATAAATCGTCATATTTAAAATTACCATTATCATCTTACGACCTTTGTCTCACGCTAGGTGGTAGTCTCCATACACACCTGTCAGTCGTCATATCTAAAGTCACACCTTTCATACACAATTCCTCATTCTTACATTCCATCCATCTCTTTTCTCATCTCCCACAACCCACATTCATGCTGAAACTACAACCGGTTCGGAATGCTGCTATTCAGAGAAGAGCCGGCAAGAAACTCTGTAGTTGCTTTTTTTTCAAATTATTGGTGTACTGCCTTTGGATCAACGGGTCCCGGGTTCGATTCCTGGGTCGGTCAAATATCTTTGTCTATACCAGAGGCACTTGCTCAGAGTCTGGGTGTTATTTGTGTTCGTGATTTACACGTGTGTAACCTGCCCACGCGATAGAGTTTATACGATATATATATTAAATATATTATTTTGACTGCCTCGTTGGTCTAGTGGTTAGATGTGCCGCCTTTGGATCAACGGGTCCCGGGTTCGATTCCGGGGTCGGGCAAGTGTCTTTGTCTAAACCAGAGGCACTGGCTCGGAGTCTGGGTGTCATTTCTATCTATTATAAGTATGTATTTACAAAAAAATATTATCCTTCATCATCCATTTCGTTACCATAACACAAGCATTAAGTTGCTTAACTTGGGACGAGATGGCGTTGTGTGAAATGTCCAAGGATATTTATTATATTTATTATTTATATATACGAGTATATATGACCCACTGCTGAGTCGGGCTTCCTCCAGTTATAAGGACGGTTATTAGCCTACTGTATCACGCTGGCCAGACGGGGTTTGATATCAAGTTTTCCTTCTATGCGGCTACGTTATCAGCCATCATCTCCGTTTGTCGGCTCTTACGACACCCTCAGGATGGAATGGGATAGTGACACTATGTATTCTAAATCCGTCATCACACGGACTAATACTCAGCCCATCTCATTTATCCCGTTGCTGAGTCGGGCCTCTTCCACTTACAAGGAGGGTAATTAGCCTATTGTGCCACACTAGCCAGATGGAATGGCACAGGGTTTTGTATCCAGTTTTCCTTGTGCGCTCTGTATAAAATATCGTGAAAGAAAACATTCTTGACCTAATTGCCGAACACATTTCGCTTCGTTGAAAAGTGTATCGGAAAAAGTACTGTAATGATCTTGAACTAGGAACGAGAGTTTGATGACAAATGTAATTATGGTATATTTTCACGCCTATCATCAGTAGTGGGTTTGGCAGCGCCGCTGTGGTAAGAAAAGTGTGCCAACGGATTTAGCCGCTTTTTGTTCAGTAAAATTTTATTGCGTGTATTTTACAGTATTTCGTTCCCGAAGTCTCGGACAGTAGTGATCATGGGTGTATAAAATGTAAAATACACTCGAGAAGTCCGATAAAAGATGTTTAGTTTGAATGTGCAATAACCGCGAAAACGTAAGACTTTTTTTGTTGTTTTCATCGATCAATTTTTATAAAACGGAATTTGGAATTATTCCTAAACCATTCCGATTTTGTTATATTGCCAATAAACATTTTTAAGAAGCAATTCACGTTTCACCACCCATTCGCTGGGGTAGGCGGCTATTTGGAACTACAGATTTTCTTTTGAATTTTCCATGTATCCTGAGTTATTAAGGGATAATGTAGCATTCAACAGGCATGTGTAACGTCCTGCACGTGGTATCAGAAACATCCAGAGCTCCCCATCAAAGCGTGGGGCATAGTGAAAGGCGGGACAAGGCTCATCATGACCGTGCAGCATTGGTGCAGCTAAACCCGTTGGTTTTTGTGGGTAGGTCGGGGTGCCGATTACAATCTTTCAGCGTCCATGAGTGCCACAAAACGCAGCTAGCGTTCAGCGGCTGAGTATCCATGTGGATTTCCAACATAAAAATAAAAAGAAGCACTGTCGACCTACAGAAGCTTTTGCTTGGCTCCTGGGTGAAGAGCCCGATACAAAAGCTAGTACTTTTGGATACGGGCATAGGAGGTGGCGCCCCTCTCCAGGAGAAATAAAAAGAAGCATTGTAACGATGAAAGAGTTCCAGCAAAGCGAGACACAGCTTTACCTGCGGATGGATTCTACGATATTCTACACCCTGAGATTAAAATTAGTTGGTAATAATATCTCGTTTAAAACTGTTTGTGTATTTAAAACTTTCTACATCAAGTAAGCTTTTCTTTTGACAGGATGTACTCCTCTTCAAAGATTTTTTTTATCAATTGTTTCTCTGTGTGTGTGATTTTGATAGCTTTGTACCAACCACGTCCCACGTCATGTCACGTCACACGGATTGACAGATTGTGTCAATTCCATACATTTGTTTTAAAATTCTACCAATGTGTGCGAGTCGAAAATATCTTAGTAAGATCTCCTGGTCACATAGTCTAGCTTGCACTGCAGTCAGAACTTTATGCGTCTGGCTTCGCTCTCACGCAGTGTTCAAAGTGAATTAAATTAAACATCCTGTGTAGCGCATGCTATAGACCCCTGGGGAGAAGGCTAGGCTAAGAGGGCGCTAACTTTAAATAAATTAAACAGAATAGCTCAACCTGTGTTTCTGCCAATACGATGCGATGCAAATTTTGCTGATTTAAATCCTAAAATTGGAGGAGGTCGACTCAGTAATGGCCATTATAATAATATGATGACTTACACGTCTCCATGGTTTTCTGGACTAGGAGTGAGTAGTCTAATATTTTTTTTTAACACCAGCAGCTTTCAGCCAGCTTATTTATATATATATACATATATATATATACATATATATATATAAAGGAAAACAAGAAAAAAATTATAATTGACAAATTATCAATATGATAGTTGATTATTAGATATGGTCTCATTTATTGTATGTTGTATGACTCAATAGTGAGTCCGCCCCAAAGTAATTGACTAAAATAGCTGTCAGCTTTTACGACTTTTTATGTCGACTGCTAAAGAGGGAAGAATGGCAGCTGGAGCTGACGGCTTTACGTGCCCTCCGAAGTACGGAGGAGTACAGAAATTACAAAATTATAGACACACACTTTTCCTTTCTTAGATTATACAGGGTAATTTTTGGACCACCCGCCAAATTTAAACAGGTGGTTAAGACCATGAAAGTTAACAACTTCCCAAAGAAACATGGGTCGAAAAGCGAAAAGAAAATTCGACCCTCCCTTAGATAACTGCTCGATCACGTGGTCGATTTCGTATGGGAGGCCTGAATTTTATTTTCACTTTTCGACCCGTGTTTCTTTGGGAAAGCTGTTGTAAATTTGGAAGGTGGTCCAAAAATTACCCTGTATAATCTAAGAAAGGAAAAGTGTGTGTCTATAATTTTGTAATTTCTGTACTGCTGTAGATGGTTTAGGGCGGTTTCAGATTAGCGTGTATACGGTCGTTTCAGCATACGCGCTTACACGCGCGCTACATTACGCGGTTCAAAAAACCTCGCGTAAACGGGCATATTTCGGCCTTCGCTTGAAACGATAGTGATATTTTGTCAGTATCAACGTGGATTCTGGCAAAGAATTCTGGATCACGCTTATGCGAGCTTAGAAGCGCGTGTACGAGTCGCGGGTGTGCCAAAAAGCGCGCCTATACGCGCCTACACGCGCATCCAAAAACAAGCTTATACGCGCGTATAAAACGCTAGTCTGAATCCGCCCTTAGGCGAATGTCACCCTCATGGAAACATAATGAAAATATACAGCTTATTGTTTAAGGGCCGTCTTTACAATTTTATAAGTTACTAGTGATCCGCCCCGCCATCGCACGGGTGCAATGATGAACATCTAAATTTATTAGTGTTATTATACATATAAAACTTGGTTTTAAATCACTCTATCTATTAAAAAAAAACGCTTTAGAATCCGTTACGTAGTTTTAAAGATTTAAGCATAGGTACTTAAGGACGGACGACAGCGACTTTGTTTTATACTATGTAGTTATTATGCTTGCTTTCATTGACAAAGGTTCTAACAGTATACTACTACTACTAAGTTCATATGCTACCACTGCTGAGTCGAGCCTCCTCCATTTACATTAAAGGTACTTGGCCTACTTTGCCCACGCTGGCGGGTTGGTACAGGGTCATAAAAAGTTTTCCTTCTCTTCTCTCTTCTCTTTGCGTCGTATTCCTCAACTAGTGGCCCACCCCGGCTTCGCCCGTGCAAAGCGGGTGTGGGTTATACATATAAACCTTCGTCTGGAATCACTCTATCTATTAAAAAAAAACCGATTCAAAATCCGTTGTGTAGTTTATGAGATTTAAGCATACATAGGGACGGACAGACAACAGCGACTTTGTTTTATACTATGTAGTGATAGTGAAGATGTTGAGGGTCGTGACCACCCTTCAGCATCACTTTCTCTTGTATGATGTTCTTCCATCTGTTCCTGTTTCTGGCGGTGTGGAGCGCATTGTGGGCCGTAGAATTCCTTCTCTTACAGCTAGGTAAACAGCCGTCATTTCTTTTTGTCGGCTCTTGAGACACCCTCAGGGTCGAATGGGATGGTGAACTATGTATTCTAAATCCGTCACCACACGGACTGAATAACAGTAGGGATATGTCAGAGTATTCTAACCCTACATTGAAACTGGGGTACCGCGGTGACATTTGTCTTCTCACCTCTTCGTTCCGTATACATTCCATCATTCTGTGATATACATCAGTGGATATTGCAGTTTGGAGCTTCTCTGTTGCCAATAAAAAAAAATTTAAAAGCTTTTTTTTTAAACTGAGCCCTTATACCCTAGGTATAACCTGTATCGCGGGGTCTGTTTACAAACATGTAATTCACAAACTCAAATGACACCCAGACTCTGGTTTTAGATATAGACACTTGCCCAACCCCGGAATCGAACCCGGGTCCTGTTGATCCCAAGGCCCAACCCCTAGAGCAACGAGGCAGTTAAACTAAAAAACTAAAGCTATAGCATCAGATGAGGACAACCACTTGTATCTCCTGATCTAAAACCAAGTCTATTATTTGATTTTCACTCATGCAAAGAAATGCTCTGTTGGCAAAGTAATATAACAAGTAACACTGACTTAATTAGTTCTTACCACAAGCCGTGGAAACCTTTTCACTATAGTTTTTTACCTCTACTGTAAAACTAGCTTCCACGCGCAGTTTACTTATTGGTAATCAGTTTTTATTTATTTTTTGGGTTTCAAGTAATTATTTCTCTAGATATAGCACATTCCGTTTAGTGACGGATTATGAATATTCTATTTCACCAAACCATACTATCCTGAGCTTGTCGTAAGAGGTGACTAAAGGCACGCAAGATGCAGATCACCTAGCCACTAGAGGACTGCTTGATTAGAAACCCTATGCCAACCCAACTGGCCAGCATGGCATAGTAGGCTAATTACTCTTTATGTAGTTGGAGGAGGCCTGACTCAGCAGTGGGTCATTTATGGGCTGAGAAGTTGAAGAAGTAGCAGGAAAGCTTTACAACATTAAATAAATATCGCTTATTGTTCCTGAGATTTTGCACATAATGCCACCTTTGGATCAACGGGTCCCGGGTTCGATTCCGGGGTCGGGCAAGTGTCTTTGTCTAAACCAGAGGCACTGGCTCGGAGTCTGGGTGTCATTTCTATCTATAATATGTATATATTTACAAAAAAAAATGTATATAAGTAGTTTATCATCCATCTCGTTACCATAACACAAGCATTAAGTTGCTTAGCTTGGGACGAGATGGCGTTGTGTGAAATGTCCAAGGACATTTTATATTTTTATTTATTATTTATTATTAGGTAGTAGTCGTCGTTTCCGTTCATAAATGATCCACTGCTGACTCGGGCCTCCCCCAATCACATGGAGGGGGAAAAGCCTACTGCAACGCTTGCCTGACGGGTTGGTTTCGTATCAAGTTTTCCTTCTCTTGCGGCTAGTTTTTGGCCTTACCATTTTTCCTTACCTTTTGGTCATTAACAACTTCAGGATGGTGACACCTATGTTTTCTAAATCCATCGCCACCCGGACCATACAATGACATGATTTTCTTTTGTTTGTCAAAGGTAAACTTTATCACGGTAAGTTTCGATTTGTCGTACGAAAGGAGATTGACATTCCACATTTTAAAATATTATAGGCCCGCGAGTTCATGTCCATCCTGAGGAAAGCTGTAATGTTACCTAATTAGTTATGGTAATGTCGATAATAACTACCGATTTAGTCAACAGGTGTCAATTTGGTTTATTGTAACCTAAGGTAATTTTGCAAATTATGAAATAAAATAAATGTTTTAAGTAATTATTTATTCAGGCCCCGATGGACATGAACACACGCGCCTTTAATAACTAGCGGTAGCCAAGTCGAAATTAAACCACAATTAATATAAATTATTGTTTTAATCTCAATGTGGCCACAGACTTTATCAATAAATTAAAGAGTTTATATGCGTATATGTGTCAAATACATGGTAGTGTGTGTGATGTTTTTTATTGATTTAATGCAGAATTATGCAAAATAAAAATAATAGTATTCCGCACTCCGTCTCTATCTAAACTATAAGCGTGGGAAATTTCGTACTCCTTCGTCTGCGCAATTTTCATAAAAAAGGGTACAAAGATTTGCTTCAATATCTTTATAGATTGTAGCTGATGTGCTATTCTGATGTCTATGCTATATTATTGTAAAGTTTCATTATAATCCATCCATCCATCCATCCATACTTACAAACTTTCATGTTTATAATATTAGTTGGAAGTAGGATTAGACTCATGGAGTTACAGTCAGGGCCTACGAGACGGATCCTGCGCGGGATGGTACACTGGGGGGATGTTTAGTGGGTATACCTACAACTTATATTAATTGTGGTTTAATTTCGACTTGGCTCTTCACGGGGCGGAGGAGAGTCCCACACGCCCCACGTCGGTCTTCCCCGAGATCGACGGGGATAGTCCATAAAGGATTTTACCCATCAACAAAAAAAAGGCAGTAGTATTAGTAGGATAACCGCTTCAGTTTGCCACTCACACCGTACATCAATACCGGTATGTAACGAAGCATAACAGCGCGACGCGTTCCTGCCTCAACACGAGTCTGGTAATTGAAAATTTATACCGACACATTCGAATCGGTTGGGATTAAATCGCCCGGGATACGCCACGGTGTGATGGGCGGTTGACGAATGAATTATTTATGGTTTCGGTGTGTATGTAAAATGTTTATACAAATTATTATAAGGAATGAATAATTCATTCCTTTTGTCCTCGGCTGGTTAAATTTATCCTTGCTGCCATGAATTCGCGGGAGAAGCCGGGTATTGTACTAGCTTGCTCCTTTTTGGATTTCGATGAATCAGGTCCAAGCCAGGTCTCCCGAGGTAGGGTAAGGGGGCTTGCGTATGCCGGACGGACTCACGGGGGAGGCCAGACGAAGAGTAATACACAGTGGCGTATTGGGATTGGGCTCCAGAGACTCCTCTGTCCTGAGAGTTGCTAAACAACTGCGGGGCATCAGTGTCCTCGGGTCAGCAGTCAACCTGGTTGGTCACTAAGCCATGGGCTATAATTTGACTTCATTCAGCGAGGCTGTTATATCACAGAAAAGTGTGGCAGGACGGGTCAGAAAGAGGGAATCTCTGACGTGACGCCCTTCATCTAACCTCATCTTAGAGCCTATGGGGCCGGTGATGGGTCGGGGGACTTACCGCCGACACAAGCCTCATTGAACAATAGCCACTTATGATACTGATGATGATGATTCTATTCTTGCCACAATAGAATCATCATCATCATTTTAGCCAAAAGAAGTCCAGCTGGCATGTGTCTCCCCCAAGGATCTTTAAAAGGCCGTTCCTGGGCCGCCCGCATGTGTGGTAGCGGAGTAAGAATACTACCACCCCATATCTTCCGGTGGGTCTCGTAGAAGGCCACTAAGGGACAACAGACGTTGGGCAGCAGCGACGCTCTGTCGGAGATCCACCATCCCTCACTGCGATCTCCAAGCGTGGCGATTATGGCAATTCCCCCCATATGATAGACAGAATAGAATATGACCTCGCAAACCTGAGGCGTCGGAAATGAGGAGGGTATTAGTGGATAGTCGAGTGATCTGTAGTCCCACACCGCTGACCATACCCCTGAGGGGAAGCGGTGTGTATGAATCATTTCCCCAGTGGTATAAAAATAAAGAAAGTTGTAAGCCGCTCCCGCAATGGGAGTGAATCCCGTGGCCCTGGTTTGGGCAGTCGAGGATCGCCGTCGGTTTTAGTGGGTAGGTCGGGGCACAATTTACCATCTCTACGCGCCCCGGAGTCCCAATAACCCCGGCCAGTCCCCAACCGAACAAAAGTCCGACGTAAAAAAAACGGTGCAGTGACCCCCAAAAAAGGTTAATTATTCATTGTTCAAAGCATTAAATTCATGTAGTAACTTGTAGAGCAAATGTATTCGCCTGAGCAAAATCGCTAGTGACGTCATATCTGACATACTTTGACGTCAGCAGTATTGAATTGCATTTTCCAACTGATAACCAAATGGGTGTACAATTTGCAAACGTCAGTATTCTCTCGTTTTCAATCGCTTACGCATGACGGCTCGGTTCCGTGACGTGGAAAACAGCAAATTTGATTATTTTTATTTGAAACGAAACTCATTTAGATTATATAGTGTCACCAACTAATTCTATGCCGAGGGTATCGTATGATGCGACAAAAGACACTTGATTTAAACACTAATTAAAGTAGTTCAATTAAGGTAATTTAGTGTGGACTCCTATTTTCTATATAAACTGATAAATATACCCTATGATGATAATGTAACATTCTAAGAGATTGTTTTTGTCATTTGTGAATTTATTTATTACAAACATACAAATATTTTCTCTCTAATTAAGTCCACTCCATTCCATCCTGAGGGTGTCGAGCCGACAAAAGGAAAATGACAAGGCCGAAAACCTAGCCGCAAGAGAAGGAAAACTTGACACGAATGCCTGTGCCAACCCGTCTGGCCAACGTGGCACAGTAAGAAAGAAAGAAAGAAAGAAAGAAAAATAATTTATTTGATAGCAAACAAAGACACAATATAAGATAAGGCAAAAACAATACAAGAAAAATAAAAAATAAAACATAAACGTGTGTCCCCGTTTGCAACAAACCGGTAACCAGCTCAGCATAAGTCGGACTGAAATGCCCGACGCTGATTTTCAGCTGGACCTGTTATGAGGTCACGAGTGCCAAACACAGCTACTTACCAATGATACTAGCGATATCAATATGTGTAGGTAGGGAACAGGAAGGAGGTCGTGTGATTTTAGCCATAATGAGTACAGCGCGAGCACAATTAAGTAAAAGTAAAAATAAAATAAATAATAAGGACTTGACACACATTCAGCTCAGCCCCAAACCAAGCCCGTGCCACGGGCACCAGACTGACAGAAAGGACATAATACATATATATCCCCTCCATTACGAAAACAGACCCAAAACACCCAAGAAACACCCAGAGCAACACAAGCACCTCATATTCATCACACAAAGTTATCGGGAATCAGGATAGGGGGTAGAAATCGGGATGAGATAGTCATTCTTAAATAAATGAGGCTAATGACCCTCCCCATTATGGGAGGAGGCTCGATACAGCAGTGGGTCATTTAGGGGGTGAGTAATAGTAGTAGCAGTAAATATTATTAAGCTATAGATAGGACAGGGCTATGCTCCGAGTTTCCCTGCGATATCGAATCAGAAATGAGGAGATACGCAGGCGAACCAGGGTCACCGACAGTGTTGCCAAACTTACCAGGACCGACGCCCGATGGGGCAGAAAAGTCCTCGAGTGGCGACCGCGTTCCGGAAAGCGCAGTGCTGGTAGGCCTCCCACACGATGGACCGGCGGCCCAGGACCGGCCTCCGTGGATATCATTGGGGGAGGCCTATGTCAAGCAGTGGACGTCTTTTGGCTGAAATGATGATGATGATGAGGTTCCTATTGATATATCCAAAAAAGATATACTAAATCAGTCCACACCTTATGCCTTGCACCATACACACATCGTTGGAAGTAACGAGCCATAAGGACGCGCCGTCACTTGTCTCACGATGCTTCGATGAAATTTCAATCCATCCTGTATACTGCACATGTACAGACAAATATCGACCCTAATATTATAGTTCTAGTGTTCGTTTTCCTATAATATTGGGTTGAAGAATGCTCAACCCTCAACTATTCAGAGAAATATCTTCGCGCTAGGTGCTCAGAGGTCGCTTTGGTTTTTATATTTGTATAACATATTGATAAATAAAACTTGAGAGTCAAGGGACACACGGATGGAACCAAGTTCAAGTTATATATATAGGGTTGATACGACATAGGGGCTTTTTTTTAACTGCCTATACTAGGTATCATTTCCAGACTCTGTTTTTTAAATGTTTACCTCATTCGAACATGATGTATCTTTCCTAACAGATGTTTATGTCTAACGCATCGTTTAGTAACCTTAGGGGCTGTCTACTACTCACGTGATGTTTTTTAACATTTTTTACCCCTCCCTCCCCCTTGGTGATACCTGGTGAGGTTTAAGACTACCCCTCCACCCCCCATGAAAAATCACGTGTATTTTTTTTGTACCATAGCAAATTAAGATTATTTACTTTTAACCTGTAGGCTAATTGCCCTCCATGAATTAGGAGGAGGCCTGACTCAGTAGTGGGTCATTCACGGGCTGAAATGACGACTTTTAACTGAATGAAATGAAATAAATATATATCTATTGAAAGTGTATGTCTTTTAAAAGAATCGTAAAATATCTACTTTATGAGCGATCAAAGGAGATGGAGGGATTGTAGGAGTGAGGAATTGTGTATGAAAGGTGTGAATGTAGGTATGACGACTGATAGGTGTGTGCGGAGACTACCACCTAGTATGGGTAAAGGTCCGTGAGATGATAATGGTAATTATAATTATGACGATTTATAAGAGTTTTGTGACAAAACCTACGTAAATAAAGTTCCTTTTGAGTTTGTCAGATCGGACGTCCAAGGTTACAGGATGACTAATTAAGTGTGGTGACGAATTTAGAATACACAATCTCACCAACCCACACCATCCTGGGGGTGTCACAAGAGGCGACTAGCCGCCTAGCTGCGAGAGAAGGAAAACTTAATACAAACCCTGTGCCAACCCGTCTTGCTAGCGTGGCACAGTAGGCTAATTTCCCTCCACGAATTTGGAGGAGGCCCGACCCAGTAGTGGGTCATTTATGGTCTGAACTGATGACGATGATGATTAATTAAAGAAAATTGTGTCAAGTCACCTTGAAATATTAAAGTGCTTTAATAAATATATGTTGCAGGTAAGATATAATATTAAACGACATTATATAGGCAGTGGGCAGGGCACATAGCGCGCAGGACCGACGCCCGATGGGGCAGAAAAGTCCTTGAGTAGCGACCGCGTTCCGGAAAGCGCAGTGCTAGTAGGCCTTCCACAAGGTGGACCGATGACCTGGTTAAGGTTGCTGGAAAACGATGGATGCGGGCGGCCCAGGACCGGCCTCTGTGGAAATCCTTGGGGTAAGCCTATATCCAGCGTTTATGAACGTTTTGTCGTGAATGGAGCGAGAGCCCATAACCCAAGCGACCGGAGCCGTGGGTAGTACCTAGTCTCATATAAAGCATATTTTCGTCAGCCGTCGTCTTACAGCGAAACTTTTCCGCTTAACATTTACGACGGGAGTGTTAATTTATTCAGCTGTTCCGAGACTTAAGTTACGAAACTTACGGCGCTTTCGGCGAGACGAAACGAGCGTCCTCTTAGTGTGAGAT
Organism: Clostera curtula; assembly: GCA_905475355.2. Classification (NCBI taxonomy): domain Eukaryota; kingdom Metazoa; phylum Arthropoda; class Insecta; order Lepidoptera; family Notodontidae; genus Clostera; species Clostera curtula. The sequence goes on along the minus strand of FR997816.1, from coordinate 1,838,265 downwards.
CCCAGAGCCATCAAACCATACTCGTCTCCTAAGTAACTATATGTATACAGCGTGTAACATAAATCCTATAAAATTCACGAAAGAATCGTACGGGGATATACGTAGAATATTAATATAAATATCCTTGGACATTTCACACAACGCCATCTCGTCCCAAGCTAAGCAACTTAATGCTTGTGTTATGGTAACGAGATGGATGATAAACTACTTATATAATTTTTTTTTGTAAATACATACATTGGGGGGTTATGTTGCTCGCGTCCGTAGGACTTACCACCTTCTCCTAGGCCCACCCTACACGTGCCCCCTGGGTGGTGCTAAAAGAGCAATAACGCCGAGCCACAGGCGGCGGTTAAATAACCTGTCATACCTGGTTTACCATAAACCAAGGAGTACCAAATCCCTCCTAAAAATAATGGCCATGTCGCCTTGGGAAAGCGGCATGCGTACTTCCCAACTAAATATGGTAATATGAGTAATACGAATGTTGATTTGTCATGCGATCCGGCTAACGCCCGGCGCTCACAGGTACCCGGGCCTGCGAGTGAGAAATATGTTACCGAAGACTGCGCGGGAGTAGGCGACCAGGCTCCCGTGACGGTGAATGCTACTGGCAGCACAAACAAAAAATTTATTCAGCAAGCTTTCCATCCAAGCTTATTTCACACAAGACCGAGATCATCTTCATTAGGAGCTATAACTGATAAGAGGAATCTGCCCACAACACCTATAGTGACAGATGTCATTAACAATCCTAATAATATTTGCCCACCCACATGGCAAAGAGTGCCCACAGCACGCAACCCTAAAAGAAAGAGACTATCACAAAGCCCACCAAAAGTGTTAAAACCAGCCCGAATAACTCAGATAGATGCTAATGCTAACAGGTTCAGTGGTCTACCAGTAGATGAAGTTGAAGAAGCCGTGGATGACTCAGCTGCGCATCTAAGAAATCACAAACCACCATCTATCATCCTTTATGGAATAGAAGACCTCTCAAAATTAACGGAGCTCATAAATAGTCATGTGCCTAGTGGTAGCTACTCATATAAAATAATAAATAGAGATCAGCTAAGAATAATAACGCAGACCACAGAAATATACAAAAATATAATAGAACTCATTCGAACTAATGGCTTAATAGGACATACGTTTACACCAAAGGAAAATAAATGCTACAGAATTGTAGTAAAAAATCTTCATCATACCACCCCAAAATCGGCAATAATAGAGGAAATTGAGAGAACCGAGAACAGAGTTAGAGGAGAGGTTATCTGTGCAATATCTAAAAAAAATAAAAAACCTCTAAATATGTTCTTCGTTAATATAGAGCCAAGCCCCAATAACCCAAAAGTTAAGAGCATAGAATACATATACCACACTAGAGTCAAGATTGAGGATCCAAAAAAATCTACAGAACTTCCGCAGTGTACTAGATGTCAACAGTATGGACATACAAAAAATAACTGCATGCGCCCTTACAGATGTGTGAAATGTGCTAAAGGGCATAAAACAACAGATTGTCCAAAACAGGATAAGAACACGCCAGCAACCTGTGCTCTCTGCCATGGAGATCATCCTGCCAACTACAAAGGCTGTCAAGTTTATAAGGAGATTAAAGCACGAAAAATGACTCACACGGTAAACAGGAAAGATGCCCATTTGCAATTCACCAAAGCAATAAGACCACCCTCCGCCTCTCAAGACGATTTTCCTCCCCTACAACCTAGCAAGTATTATAGGCAACAGCCCATTAGCAGTCACGAAGAAAATAGATCAAGACCACCTGAAAATAAATCCGACACAGCAAACTTTGGATGTTGGAGTAGAAATATAGAGAACTTACAATCTCAGTCAACACGCTCATTAGAGCAAATTATAATTAAACAATCAGAAAAGATAGACATTCTTATTCAACAAATAGGAACCCTAATGAGTCTCCTAACGACGCTTGTAGCTCGGCAGGAAAAATGAAATTCTTACGAATTGCTACATGGAACATAAATGGCTTGTCTCCGAACAAGCAGGAAGTTGAACTATTTATAAATTACAATAAAATAGACGTCCTTTTCATCTCCGAATCACACATGACCGACCAACGAATCATTAATATCAAAGGATACAGTATATATTACGCCAACCATCCAGATGGTACATCACATGCTGGTGCTGCCATAATAATCAAAGATAACATAAGGCACCATATGCTATCCCAATATAAACATCCACATATACAAGCTGCCATAATCTCAATTGACGACTGGCTGGGAGCTTTGAACATGGCTGCAGTATACTGCCCTCCACGACATCGAATAGATCAGGAAATGTTTACTGATTTTTTCCATACTCTTGGTAACAGATATATAGCAGGTGGTGATTGGAATGCCAAAAATACCTTCTGGGGCTCTCGGCTAACAACAACAAGAGGACGAGAGCTAAAAAAGGCTATAGATTGTAATGCTCTCTATGTACTTTCAACAGGAGAACCAACATACTGGCCAGCCGACGCAAATAAAACCCCAGATCTTATAGACTTCTTTGTTACCAATGGAGTATCAGGACTCTACACAAAAGTGGAATCATGCCTCGACGGTTCCTCCGACCATACACCGGTGATATGTACAATAAGCACTGAAATCATCCTTATCGAGCCACGTGAGACCCTATACAATCATAAAACAGATTGGCAAGCTTTCCAAAACTACATCGAACAAAATACTAATCTGTGCATACCATTAAAAACGGAGGGAGATATAGAACATGTGGCTTGGTATGCGACCAATCTAATCCAAAAAGCAGCTTGGCTATCAACTCCCTATTTAGAATCAAAACCACAAAACCAAGATACCACTTTGGAAATACAGGAGATGATTGCTCTGAAGAGAAGACTTAGACGACAATGGCACACTAGCAGGAATCGACAAGATAAAACAGCACTCAACAGAGCCCAAAAAGATCTAAAATCATTACTTAAAGAAAATGAAAACAAGACACTTCAAGATAAGCTACGAACCTTGTCACCACACAGAGCTGACGACTATTCACTATGGAAAATAACAAAATTTCTAAAAAGGCCGAAGGAACATACGCCCCCATTAAGGCAATACGATGGTAACTGGTCAAGGAAACCTGCAGACAAAGCAGAATTATTTGCTAGCTTCCTTAAAGATGTATTTAAACCAAATGGAGTTGATTCAATTGACATAGAGGGAGAGATTAATGAAGTACTGAACAGAGACCAGCAAATGTCTTTACCACTAAAACCAACTACACCAAGAGAGGTGAAGAAAGTTATAACACAACAGAAGCAAAAGAAGGCACCTGGTTTTGACCTTATAACAGCAGAAGTCCTAAAGCAACTACCAAAAAAAGGAATAGTACTAATGACAATTCTCTTTAATGCTATACTCAGAGTACAATACTTCCCACTGCTGTGGAAAGTGTCCATCATAAATATGGTGGCTAAACCAGGAAAACCTCCCACAGAAGTCACATCATATAGACCCATAAGCCTTTTACCACTGATGTCAAAAGTTCTTGAGAAACTTATTCTCCGGCGCTTAATCCCAATCCTCAGTGAACAAAAAGTAATACCAGATCACCAATTCGGTTTCCGTGCACATCATGGAACGGCAGAGCAAATACATCGAGTAGGGCACACAATAAGACAGGCACTAGAGAGGAAAGAATACTGCTCGGCTGTCTTCCTTGATATACAGCAGGCTTTTGACCGCGTTTGGCATATGGGACTGCTCTATAAGCTAAAACTCCACCTGCCAAGCACGGCGTATTTGCTTCTGAAGTCCTATCTACAACAACGTACTCGTATGTTTCAGGTCAAGTGTGGAGATTGCCTCTCATCTTTGTGTCAAATAGAAGCAGGGGTACCTCAAGGTTCGGTGTTGGGACCTACGCTCTACACCATCTTTACAGCTGATCTACCCGTTACAGAAGGGGTTGTAACTGCAACTTATGCAGATGATACTGCAGTCCTCTCCTGCGACAAAGATCCTTATATGGCATCATTGAAGTTACAAAAACACCTGGATAAGATTGAATCATGGCTAAAGGCGTGGAGAATCAAAGCTAGTCCTTCAAAATCAGTGCACATAACATTTACACTGAAAAGAGGAGACTGCCCATCTGTGACACTTGACGGAGCTGTCTTGCCGCAGCATACGACGGTTAAATATCTTGGCATGCATCTAGACAGAAGGCTAACATGGAGAGATCACATAAAGAAGAAAAGAGAACAGGCTAATAAAAAATTTACGGACATGTACTGGCTACTGGGTAGGCAATCATCACTAAGCGTAGAAAACAAACTCCTCATTTATAAATCCATTATAAAGCCAGTTTGGACATATGGCATACAGCTATGGGGATCAGCAAGCCACTCAAACATAGAAATCCTCCAGCGTTTCCAGAACAAAGCACTAAAGATTGTGACCAGTGCCCCATGGTTTATACGAAACGCTGAAGTGCATGAGTATCTTCAAATTAGCACAATACGAGAAGAAATAGAAAGGGCTTGCAAAGCCTATAAACAAAGACTTGGGCTACACGTTAATCACCTCGCGGCGTCGCTATTGAACACCAGCGACTGCGTTTTCCGGCTTAAAAGATCGCGACTGGCTACAATCTAGCCATTTTAATATGAGATGACACATCATTGGATGTGCATATCTCCAAAACAAAACAAATACAAACAACAAATCTGATTATAGCTACAGGCTGATTGCAGATAGAAGAGAAAAAAAAGAAAAAAAAAAAAAAAAAAAAAAAAAAAAAAAAATACATACATATTATAGATATAAATGACACCCAGACTCCGAGCCAGTGCCTCTGGTTTAGACAAAGACACTTGCCCGACCCCGAAATCGAACCCGGGACCCGTTGATCCAATGGCCACTAGACCAACGAGGCAGCAGTAAATCCAGTGTGGCCACTCCATTCCATCCTGAGGGTGTCGTAAGAGCCGACAAAAGGAAATGCCAAGGCCGATAACCTAGCAAGAGAAGGAAAACTTGATATGAAAACCTCTGCCAACCCATCTGGCCAGCGTGGCACAGTAGGCTAATTCTTCCATGTAATTGGAGAATGCCCGACTCAGCAGTCGGTCATTATGGGCTGCATACCTCGCCAACCCATTTCATAGTGAGGGTGTTGTAAGAGTAGACAAACCCCGAGTATAATTATTTTCCCTCTTTAAGACGACATAGTCTTTTACAAGTGACCATTTGCAAACAAAATGGCACAAAAATTGGAACAGTGACCATTGTCTAATAAGATGACACAATAGTACAGGAAAAGATGACGCTCGATGGGGCAGAAAAGTCCTCCAGTTGCGACCGCGTTCCGGAAGGCGCAGTGCTGGTAGGCGTCCCACACGGTGGACCGCCGACCTGGTTAAGGTCGCCGGAAAGCAGTGGATGCGGGCGGCCCAGGACCGGCCTTTGTGGAAATCCTTGGGGGAGGCCTATGTCCAGCAGTGGACGTCTTTTGGCTGAAATGATGATGATGATGATGAGATGGCAGAGTAGACAAAAGGAAACGATAGTACCGAAAACTTAGCCGCAAGAGAAGGAAAACTGGATACGAAAACTTACTGTGCCAACCTGTTAGGCCAGTGTGGCACAGTAGGCTATCCCTCCATTTAACTGGAGGAGGCTCGACGCAGCAGTGGGTTATGTATGTGCCGAGTAAGTTGTGTAATTATGCATACTCTAGTAAGAATTAAAATTAAAGACAGAACAGATTTACATGTCTCATTTCATATTGTTTCAGTAAAGAAGAGAGAAGAAAGTAGATCCACTGCTTAGTCGAAACCCCTCCCAGTTGATGGAGGGGAAATAGCCGACTGCACCACGCTGAGCCTCTAGTGTTCCAAAGTATGGAATGGCGGTGACAATACTACAGCTGCTACTCAACCTATAAATAACCCACTGCTGAGTCGGGCCTCCTCCCATCACAGGGAGGGTTAACCTACAGTGCCACGCTGGCCAAACGGGTTGGCACAGGGTTTCGTTTCATTCAACGTGGACTGCGCTTGCGCGAACTGGTGGCGCATCAAGCGTGCCCTGTGAGGGTATACCGCTGGGGTTTTAGTGGGTATACATACGGGTTCTGTCCCGGGAGTCCCACATAATCACCGACCTCTCCCCGGGGGGCGGTGGTATCCATAAAGCATTTCCCCATCGACGACAAAAAGGGGGTTCGTTTCATTGACGTCGGGGCGTCACAGTGGAATGCGTTTACGCGAACCTGTGGCGCATCAAGCGTGCCGTGTGAGGGTATACCGCTGGGGTTTTACTGGGTATACGGGTTCTGTCCCGGGAGTCCCACATAATCACCGACCTCTCCCCGGGGGGCGGTGGTATTCATAAAGCATTTCCCCATCGACGAAAAAAAGACGGTTCGTTTCATTGTCGTCGGGGCGTCACAGTGGAATGCGTTTACGCGAACCTGTGGCGCATCAAGCGTGCCGTGTGAGGGTATACCGCTGGGGTTTTACTGGGTATACGGGTTCTGTCCCGGGAGTCCCACATAAACACCGACCTCTCCCCGGGGGGCGGTGGTATTCATAAAGCATTTCCCCATCGACGAAAAAAAGGCGGTTCGTTTCATTGACGTCGGGGCGTCACAGTGGAATGCGTTTACGCGAACCTGTGGCGCATCAAGCGTGCCGTGTGAGGGTATACCGCTGGGGTTTTACTGGGTATACGGGTTCTGTCCCGGGAGTCCCACATAATCACCGACCTCTCCCAGGGGGCGGTGTTATTCATAAAGCATTTCCCCATGGACAAAAAAACGGGGGTTCGTTTCATTGACGTCGGGGCGTCACAGTGGAATGCGTTTACGCGAACCTATGGCGCCCCAAGCGCGTCGTGTGAGAGTATACCGCTGGGGTTTTAGTGGTAGACGAGTAGTTTCCGGAGACCCACATAATCGCCGACCCCCCGAGGGCCGGCGGTATGCATAAAGAATTTACCCAGCGAAACCAAAAAAAAGGTGTCGTTTAATGTTTTCCTTCTCTTGGGGCTAGGATTTCGGCCTTGTCATTTCGTTTGCCTGCTCTTACGACACCCTCGCGATGGAATGGGCTGTTGACACTATGTATTCCAAATCCGTCATTACACGAAAATGCGTATTCCATGGCTAGTTTTATCCAATTGTCTAAGTGTGGTGTGTGTAAAGTGTCATTCCACGCCGCTTATCAATGGTAACAGTAAGCGTCTAACAACCTAAAAATTCTATCCCATTCAAGGACTTATCGAGCAATACTAATAGACCATTATGCGCCATTTCTTCGCCATTCCCCCGCCATTCCTGTGCCATTGAGACAAATAAGCGCCAACATTAGACCCACCCGCATGTTATTAACGCGTAATGAGGCACACTGCCTACCTATTAGCACTGCTATAACTAAACAATGATGGAATCCTCCAAAGTTTGCGTGTTTCCTTTATTTTTGAGCCTCTCCCACCGAAAAGACTGTCGTGACTTTGACCAGTCTGCTATACAGAGTTGATATGACAGGGGGGCATTAAATTACACTACGTATACTATTATGTGATTAGTATGAATACGAAACGGTACAAAAAAAAATACACGTGATTTTTCTTGGGGGTGGAGGGGTAGTCTTGAACCTCACCAGGTATCACCAAGGGGGAGGGAGGGGTTAAAAAGTGTTAAAAAAACATCACGTGATTAATTAGGAATAAACATCTGTTAGAAAAGATACATCATGTTCAAATGAGGCAAAAAAAAATAAAAAATAATTTGCGGCTAAACTCCAATTTAATTGATTTTTGGTACAGAGCCTGGAAATGATACCTAGTATAGGCAGTTAAAAAAATGCCCCTATGTCGTATCAACCCTGTTTATGAGCAGTAGCTCTCTCTCTCTCTTTCTCTCTCTTCGTTTAAGAAAATTCGGTTGAAAATATTCGACTAACTAAGAGCAACTTAAGTATACACAAGGTGTAACAAAAAGAATTTCGATAGTTCTACTGAAACACATACAGTGTGCAACATTTTAGGAAACGATATTTTTCAGTTTGTCGATGATGACAGGTCCAGGGGCGACCGCGATCCGGAAAGCGCAGTGCTGGTAGGCCTCCCACAGGGTGAACCAACGACCTGGTTAAGGTCGCCGGTCCACGCGGTCGGTTCATGACCGGCCTTCGTGGACATACTTGGTGGAGGCCTATGTCCAGCAGTGAACATCTTTTGACTGAAATGATAGTGATGATGATGGTTGGTGAAAGTATCATAACTAGAGAAATACACAAGCACCATAACGTCACACCCCCTCCCCCCGGCCAACATCCGCGGCACGGATCAGCCGGAGTTCCCGCCCTTGTGACCCGCCCCGTCGCCCTTTCTGCGACATAACAGCCTCGCAGAAGGAAGCCATGTCAGCCCTCGGCCTAGCGACCACCAAACCGGAAGCCGAGGTTACTGGTGCACCGCAGTGGTTTAGGGCTCGCAGGCAACTCCGAGGACAGAGGAGTCCCCGGAGCCCAAACCGGCTACGACACCGTGTGCTGCTATTCGCATGGTCTCTCTCCGTGAGCCCACCCATGGGTAACCCTGAGCCGGTATGGCCCCAACGGATCATGAAGGCACACAAGCCCCCTCATCACGGCAGCGTTTGAGTCGAGGGGATGCCGAGTGTTACCTGCTCCCACATGGACGGAATGCTTAGTTTTCGCCGTGGCGACGGATTAAGAATACATAGTGTTACCACCCCATTCCATCCTGAGGGTGTCGCAAGCTGACAAAAGGAAGTGACAAGGCCGAAATCCTAGCCACAGGAGGAGGAAATCTTGGATCACCGGTCCTCGGTTCGATTCCGGGTCGGGCAAGTGTCTTTGTGCAAACCATAGGGGCTTGCTCCGAATCTGGGTGTCATTTGTGTTCGTGAATATCATGGTTGTAAACTGCCCCCATGATACACCTGTATCAGGCCTTACATAACCTTACACAAAGGGCATGGGATTCTCTTTAAAAAAAAAAAACACCACCCGGACATTTTCTAAATAAGAACAGTACTTAAATTAAACGTAGGTACAGAAAAAAAGCACGAAAAGTTCTCGAATATTCTACCAGAGAAACAAAAGCACGGCGTTTATTATTTTTTAATAAAGCAGCTTTTTCACGGCGTGTTCCATTAGTACTGAAATAGAATACTTTATTAGAAGGCTTAACCGAGCAAGGTAGGCGATAATAACACGAGAGATGTTCGTATTAGTAGAATAAGTTAAGTGTACCTAGTACTTATTAGTTTATAACGTATGTATTTTTGTTATAAATTGTCGACAGCGAAACTTTTTTGATTGTTTGAAAGACTACAGATGCCACCAAATACGTAGGTACTTAAAAAATTGTGTTCTTTAAGAAAAACTAAGACATCATTAATATTAAATAAGTTAAGGAAATAGCAAAAAGGTTAGTCGACATCACAGGACCGGAGAGCTGGCAGCTACCTCGGACAAAGAATCAGTCTAGCGATTCAAAGGGGGATTTTAGCTTTAGGTTAATTGGTATTTTTAAGCATTTTTTTAAGCATGTCCATGACCCTATTTATGCTTTAAAGAAATATATACAAAGTAATGTATTAAACACGTAATATTATAAAAGATACTATTTATTCCATAAACACTAACCTAAGTAATATGTACTTACATAAACACTAACTTAAGTAATAAAACAAGACTAAAAATACCAATTAACCTAAAACTTAAATACTAAAATATATTATTTAAAGGAGTCCCTTTAGGCAAGGTTCCGAAGATACTGGCAGCGTTCCCCCTTTGAATCGCTAGACTGATTCTTTGTCCGAGGTAGCTACCAGCTCTTCGGTCTCCTGTGATGTCGACTAACCTTTTTGCTATTTCCTTAAAAAGGCTTATAAAATACAATAGAGAAATTTGAACCCGCTTACGATAACTAGTGAACTTACCTGTACAACGGCTTCCCACCAGCATGACGGAACCACAGCACCATATAGACTCTATCTTCATTTGTATCTGGTTCAATATCGCATGGCAGCGACGCGGTCCGGCCAACGACGGCGTCCACTTCCATTGTCGACACTGGAACAAAGTCGACTACACCTGAGCTCGTTTGATCTTTCCACAAAACATTGGCATTCACACAATTTTTATTAAATATATAAATATAAATAAATATCCTTGGACATTTCACACAACGCCATCTCGTCCCAAGCTAAGCAACTTAATGCTTGTTTGTGGTAACGAGATGGATGATAAACTACTTATATACATATTTTTTTTGTAAATACATACATATTATAGATAGAAATGACACCCAGACACCGAGCCAGTGCCTCTGGTTTAGACAAATACACTTGCCCGACCCCGGAATCGAACCCGTTGATCCAAAGGCGGCACATCTAACCACTAGTATTAAAGACTATAACCGGCTATATATCTATAATGCGGTAATATAACCGCATTATAGACTATAACTTCATATAGTCTATAATGCGGGTCAAAGTCATATAATTTAGTTTGCTTATGGTACCATGATCCCTCCCTCGACCGTGCTGCCACACTTGGCGCAGTGGTTGAGCGATCGACTGCTGCGCAGCATGTTGCGGGTTCGATCCGCACGGAAGATATATTTGTACGACTGACAAGTATTTGTCCGGAACAAATAAATCTGGGTGTTTTTCTATCTATAATATATGTATGTATTTACAAAAAAAACGTATACAGGGTGGTCAAAAAGTCGTGGATCAAACGAAACCAGCGGTTATATGGGGCCATCAGCAGCAAACAATTGTTCTACGGGAGGTCCTTAGGGTCAACCCCTGCGGAGTTACTCTGGCCTTGCTACGAATGATCGTCCTCGAAAGATATCGAATCCACGCATAGCCATGTGTAATACCTTTTTAGAATCCCTATTAAATGCGCCAAAAATTGTGATAAAGGGACACTTTTCTGTAGAGTATTTTTTTTTCACAGTGGGGTCCGAAGTAAATCACAAGTTTTGATTTAAGAATTATTGCTTTCGTAAAACTTAATATTATCTTCAACACACCCAATAAACTACCACAAATAGCATGTCTAACGAAAGGACTCATCAGTACCAATCTAGTGAATATTATAAAAAAGATACAGGATGTAGATTTTTACGAATTTTATCAAGTTTTAGTAAAAAAAAGACAATTTCTCATAAAAACACAAAATCAATTGTAACTCCGCTGGGGTTGACCCTAAGGACCTCCCGTATAACAATATTTTGCTGCTGATGGCCCCATCTAACCGCTGGTTTCGTTTGATCAACGACTTTTTGACCATCCTGTATAAGTCCATCCATCTCGTTACCATAACACAAGCATTAAGTTGCTTAACTTGGGACGAGATGGCGTTGTGTGAAATGTAAATAATAAATATCCTTGGACATTTTTTTTTGTAAATACATACATAATATAGATAGAAAACACCCAGACCCGAAACAAATACTTATAGGTCGTACAAATATTTCTTCCGTGCGGGGATCGAACCTGCGACATGCTGCGCAGCAGTCGATCGCTCAACCACTGCGCCAACCGTGTCAATAAATAGTCAATGTCCAAGGATATTTATTTATTTACATTGTTCTAACGAGGGGGTTTGCGTGCCATTAGGATCCGTTGAGGCCATACCGGCTTAGGGTCACCCATGCCACGGGGAGAGGCCAGACGAAGAGCGGCACACAGATGCCTGGTAGTTTTTGGTTCCGGGGACTGATCTGTCCTCAGAGATGCCTCGAGAGCCTTTAGCTGCCGCGACATAGGCGGGCCAGGGCTGCCACCGCTAGTTACGGAGGGCGGCCAGGCAGGCGGGTACGTGCAATGTCCCGTACCTGTCTCTCGATGGGCTGGGGAGCGCCCATCCTCAAAGCGTAGGGACTAGCGGGCCAAGGCCCCATCAGGATCACGGAGCATGCTCCCCATCGGGGAGTGAAACCCGAGGCCCTATTTCGTGCAGTCGAGGGACACTGTTAGTTTTAGTGGGTTTTAGCATACCGACCGCCCCACCCCCGAAGGACGGCGGTATGCATAAATAATTCCCCAGCGAAACCAAAAAAACGTGTTTCATTATAAGGTTTCCTTCTCTAGCACCTAGGGTTTCGGCCTTTTTCTTCAGTCGGCTCTTACGACACCCTCAGAATGGAATAGGGTGGTGACACTGGGTATTCTAAATCCGTCAGAAGAATAATAGGAGCTATTAACAATTCTTTTCAATAAACCTGCGTCAATTCACAAGCATGGCGCATGGTCCTCAATTAAAATCACAATAATAAATCATCGTGAACCAGACGTTAAGGTCGCGGTTTCAATGTAAAAATTATACGTGTCTACGTGTGTTGTAAAAAAAAGTATATTTTTAATTACATTTTTGCAAGAAGGGTGAGCACTGACAATGTGTGACTAAGCGCCTTTTCAAGGTATTTTATCTATCAGTTAATACTCTTAATGCATTGACTTCTTCAACTTATAGGCACGGTCACAAATGAGCAAATCCATATTTTTTTAAACGAAACTCATGCACAATACTTCCTGTATCACGGGGGCTGTTTACAAACGCATACTCAAAAGTAGTGTTCCGTGTGTGTGACGGATTTAGAATACGCATTGTCACCAACCCATTCGATCCCGAGAGTGTCGGAAGAGGCGACTAATGAAACGCAAGAGGAAAATTACCTAGCCGCAAGAGAAGGAAAACTTGGTACAAACCCTGTTCCAACCCGTCTTTCGCTAATTTTGCCATGATTTGGAAGAGGCCTGACTCAGTAGTGGGTCATTCATGGACTGAAATGACGAACGACGACTCAAAAGTAACTTTATTTACGTAGGTTTTATCACAAAACTCTTATAAATTGTCATATTTAAAATTACCAATATCGTCTTACGGCTCTTGTTCCACGCTAGGTGGTAGTCTCCATATGCACCTATCGGTCGTCATATTTACATTCGCACCTTTCATACACATTTCTTCATACGATCCATCCATCATACATTCATAATGAAACTAGCAAACAAGCAAAGAACAACCAACAAAGAACAACAACAATCAAAAACGTGTAATTGACGAACACGCGTGACACCCACACTCAGAAATAGTGCTTCTGGTTTACACAAAGACACTTGCTCGAGCTCGAAATGGAACTGAGCCCAATTGGAGCACGCTCAATCCAGCAATGGGACTTTCACGAGCTGCGATGTTAATGATGATGATGAGAAATTAAGATCCTTGGACATTTCACTCTACGCCATCTCGTCCCAAGCTAAGCAACTTAATGCTTGTGTTATGGTAACGAGATGGATGATAAACTACTTATATACATTTTTTTTTTGTAAATACATACGTATTATAGATAGAGATGACACCCAGACTCCGAGCCAGTGCCTCTGGTTTAGACAAAGACACTCGCCCGACCCCGAAATAGAACCCGGGACCCGTTGATCCAAAGGCGGCACATCTAACCACTAGACCAACGAGGCAGTCCACTTATTAGAAATAACCTAGTGGATGGTGCGGAATGCAATTGGTTTGCAGGATAAGTAACGACGGCTATGCCTAACGTACGTGTCCAAGATGTGCATCATCTGTCCCCTCCGTGCTGGGGACGGCACGTATACCCGTCAGTTTCGGCGGCCATTTTGTCATCTACGTCATTCGTTTGTTCATGTGACGAAGAATTTAGAATACAAAGTGTCCCCAAACCATTATATCATGGTAGTTCAAATTAGGGTAGACTGGCAGACCTCAATCAGTTTGGAACAAAATACGAGGAGAAGAATATGATGATGAAAAATTTGATATTTGGAGAAAATATAGAAAACCACAAATTACGTAGGTATCTTTCAAAATGTATGCTGTGTTAAAACATTCTGCAGTATTCTGCAGTCTTAGGTTTTCACGATCTTTGCACATTGCAGGAAATGTTTTTTTGACGGTACTGATCGTGTTCTTTATTTAAAACTCAACGTTCAGACACTTGTTAGTGTCCATGTTCGGGGATACTGCAAAGGGTCTGAGTTGAGTTTAAAATAAAGAACACGACATCAAGAAATCATTTCCTGCATCCTGCCGCCACTACCCAACCATCTTTAACTTTAATTACATCAATGCATATGACTAAGTAGATTTTCCAAGGTGCTTTAAAATCTATTTCCAACAAAGAACAGAGAGTTCAAGGCAAACGTCTTTAGACCGATTTGCGTTTCAATAAATTCAGAGCCCTTTGTTGGGTCTCAGGTAGAAATTCTGAAGTGAATGCACAGACTAGATTATATTGAATTGAAGTAGGGTCTTACTCATGAAGCAATTTGGGTATAGTTATAGACCAACGTCATATTTTTTAATTCCCGACGGTATAATAGAGTGGAGTATATGCGTGATTTATGTTTGGCGGTGACATCATTGGCGGTAAATGAATAAACCAATTTCGATTACGTTGTTTTTGGTGTGCTAATCTTAGTCAGGCCGGCAACGCATCTTCTAGGCCGGCAACACATCTTCTCCCGTTAGGTTGCAGATGTCCTGGGCGACGGTGACCACTTTCCATCAAGTGGACCGCTGCTCGTGTGTGGTCTTATAATATAACAAAAAAAATGCCAAGAATGTCATCAACTATGTTTTGAAAGTAAGTTCTACAACACCGCCTATACATGACCCACTGGGGTCGAGCTTCCTCCCATTATATGGAGTGTAATTAGCCTATTTTATCACTGACTTGAATGCCTTTGACCTTAAGCTTGCGTGATGGAAAGCAACGCCCGGGTCTAAGATAGATCAGACAATTCAAGGAAATGCCCCGTCCGGCACCGACTCTCACATGCACACGACGAAACACAGTAAAACTGCTTGGCGCCGGACTTAGATGTGAGGGTGGTAGCTAGCCGGGCGGACCATTAGATACTACCACCAAGCGTGCTCTTTTACAAGACGCGTGTTTTCCCAGCGTGCGGTGGGGAAGCTTTTCCTTTCCTTCTCTCTTTAGAATGGACTAATACTCTTTAGAATGGAGAATACTAATGGACATACGAATAATTTTTCTTCGTGGATGCTCCAGGGTAGCCCGCGAAATTCAAATTTTCTTACGTTTTTTGCAATTTGCAGGTCAATGCTAGGCTGTGTGTTGATTAAAATGTTATTCGCGGCTGTAAGACGTATGTAGATAAAGGTGCAAGACGGACTTTGACGTTGAAAAAGTTTTTCTTGCACCTTTATGAACTTGGAGGGTTGTATTGATGATTTTGATGATTATAATTCTTTATGAGGTTGGAGGGTTGTATTGATGAGTTTCATGATTATAACTCTGTAACTACATACGCCTTACAGCCGCGAATCAAATGTTCATCATCATACAACCTAGCACGGCCCTGCAAATTGCAAAAAACGTAAGAAAATTTGAATTTCGCGGGCTACCCTGGAGAATCCACCTTAAAGTTGCAATGCCGAGTCGGATCCCCTCCAATTAAGGGAGGCAAATTATCTTCCAGTGCCATGCTGGCCAGACGGGTTTGCACAGGGTATGTTATTGACGGAGCCTCTATTCAGCAGTAGGTAGTTGAGTAGTACTAGAAAATAGGTCGCTGGTATATTTTTGCCTCCCACACGGTGGACCGACGACCTGGTTAAGGTCGCCGGAAAGCGGTGGATGCGGGCGGCCCAGGACCGGCCTTTGTGGAAATCCTTGGGGGAGGCCTATGTCCAGCAGTGGACGTCTTTTGGCTGAAATGATGATTATGATGATGATGATGATATTTTTTTGTGTGGCAATTCGATTGCCTGGTCTAGCATAATAATATTTTCTGCCTATAAAGGATAGGAAGTGAGATTCAGAAAGTCCTTAATGCCACGTAATAAGTGTTTAATTTTAATGTTCTAATGGATATACTTTGAAATTTCGTAACGGAGAAAATGTCACTGGTTGAATTATGAAAATCCCGTGAAATTCCGCGTCGTCTCGAGTGCTGTGTTCTATAAATTAAGGGCACACCCGCCGCCAGCCTATTATACATTCAGCGCCTTCAAAATTTAGATTGAATCAGAAATTCAGATGTAAAAATATTGAGAGCGAAAAATGAATTACCGGAATTGTGATAATTATGTTATTTTCGCTAGAAATTGTGTTTCTTCTATACAGCTAGAGTGGAGCTCAAGAGTGCACCTATTGGTACATGGGTCGTCGACGTTTCAGCCTTTAAATGACCCACTACTGAGCCGGGCCTCCCCCAAATCCATGAAGGGAATTAGCCTACTGTGCCAGGCTGGCAAGACGGGTCGGCACAGGGTGTGTATCAAGTTGAACCGCCACCGACGAAAGCCTCGATGACTGAGGGCGCCCCAGTGTAGCGGGACGCCCTCTCTGACAGTCGCTTGCCCGTTGCGGGCACCACGCCGCCGGGGCGTCACAGTAGAATGCGTTTACGCGAACTTGTGGCGCCCCAAGCGCGCCGTGTGAGGGTATACCGCTGGGGTTTAGTGGGTAGACGACTCTTGGGTAGACGACCCTTGTCGGAGTCCCACATAATCACCGACCTCTCCCCCGGGGGTCGGTGTATGCATTGACATTGTGTATTGTTACGTCCGTGGGTAATGAAATGCCGATTACAACGAAGAATGATTTTTATTCACAAAAATCACAATACAACACACAATAACTCACAACTAGAAACACTCACAAGTAGAAACACGCTGATACAATCACCAGCACTTGCTATCGACCGATAGTTCGCACTCGTAACGCAGTTAAAACGATAACTGTCCTGTTGCGCGGGTCGACCGTCCTTATATTGTAAATCTATTCGAATATTCCCGATTACTCGAGATTATTCTCACGCTAATTACCTGGCGAGACGTAAACAACATGCCATACAACCATAAAAATGCAACCGTTAAAATGCCGACAAAGGATTGCACAAACAGTCGTTATTGTTATCACACAAAAGAAACTAAACAATTGCTCGTTGTAAAAATTAAAGAGGTTGTAAAAACATTAGCCGTTGTTTACGCCCAAGTCCTTCGCGGAAGTCCGAGCCAG
Source organism: Clostera curtula (assembly GCA_905475355.2). Classification (NCBI taxonomy): domain Eukaryota; kingdom Metazoa; phylum Arthropoda; class Insecta; order Lepidoptera; family Notodontidae; genus Clostera; species Clostera curtula. The sequence goes on along the minus strand of FR997816.1, from coordinate 1,821,199 downwards.
AACTTTCGGCACAAAATGCGTTTCTAGAATTATCTCATCTGCGGCGTAACAATGCCCCCCTCTTAGGCATGCTCGTCCCGAGCATCATTACAGCCGTGATACTGCGCTAATCTATCGACATGGACTACCTTCGGTTTTCCTCTTAGTCCCTTCTTGATGCGGTAGGTCACGTCATTTATCCTTTTTATCACAGTATAAGGTCCTTCCCATCGAGGCTGAAGTTTCGGTGACTTCCCTTTGTGTCGAAGCGGGTTGTGGAGCCAAACCAGTGATCCTTCTTCGAATCCTTTTGCATTTGCATTGCGGTCATATCTGGTCTTCATCTTGACGCTGGTATTCATGCTGTTCACGCGTACTCGCTTATGCACTTCATCCAATTGATCTTGAAGGTCACTTACGAAGTCCGTAACTGGTTTAGGTTTGTCAGGCGGCACACCAGTTATTGCATCCACTGGAAGTCTCATCTCTCTACCAAAATTCACCCTTGCTGGGGTATGTCCCGTACTATCGTGGACTGCAGATCGGTAAGACATCAGAAAAAGGGGAATATACCGGTCCCAATCCTTCTGATGGTCATCAACTACTTTGGCCAGATGATTTTCCAGGGTTTGGTTGAACCTTTCAACCATACCGTCCGATTGAGGATGTGCAGGTGTTGTACGTGTCTTGTAGACTCCTAGGAGAGCGCACATCTCTTGGAACAACGCTGACTCAAAGTTTCGGCCTTGATCAGAATGGATCTCCAAAGGTGCTCCATAGCGACATATTACTTCGTGCACTAGTTTCTTTGCCACTGTCGACGCCTCTTGGTTGGGTATTGCGAATACTTCAGGCCACTTGGTAAAGTAATCCTGTATCACCAATATGTATTTGTTGCCGTCATTTGTCACGGGGAAAGGTCCGGCAACGTCGATGGCAATGCGTTCCCATGGGGCCCCGACGTTGTATAGTTTGAGCTTGCCCCTGCTTCTAGTCTGCGGCCCTTTGACTGACGCACACGCTGTGCATTTCCGACACCATTCTTCTATGTCCTCTCTACAATTGAGCCAGTAATACCGCTGTCTCACCTTCAGCAGAGTTTTCTTGACACCCAGGTGTCCACCGGAAACCCCATCGTGTATCTGCCGCAGAATTGGAGTAACTTCAGAACGTGGCACTATGATTTGCCATGTTACCTCTTTGCCATCGTTGGATTCCCATTTCCTGCAAAGGACGTCATTTTCCATGGCCAAACTGTCCCATTGCGCCCAGTAGCACTTCGTGACGGGGCTGTAAGACGATACTTCGTTCCACTGTGGCCGAACTCCATTACGTTTCCACTCCAGTAGCGGTCTGATATCGTCATCATTTTCCTGCGACTTCCTCAGGCTATCCTCGGCCCTAATAACTTTTACGTTTTCATGTGCCTCTTTGCGCTCGCAGTGTTTGCAATTCTCATCACATGGACGTCGCGAGAGGGCATCGGCATTGTTATGTCCTTTTCCACTGCGATGCTCCGTTACAAAATTGAATTCTTGTAGTTGCTCAATCCATCTAGCGACTTGGCCCTCTGGATTTTTGAATTGCAGCAACCACTTCAATGCAGCATGATCAGTCCTTAGAGTAAACTGTCTTCCTATGAGGTACTTATGGAAGTGTTGCAAAGTTTTTACCACAGCCAACAGCTCTCGTCGAGTAACACAATAATTCCTTTCAGGTTTCGACAGTGCTTTACTGAAATAAGCTATCACAACTTGTCGATCATCTTGCACCTGTGATAGCACTCCACCAATTCCAGTATTGCTAGCATCTGTGTCGACAACAAAACTTCCTTCTCTACTCGGGTACCCTAGTATAGGTGCTTCGCATAAGCGTTGTTTCAGCTCATTGAATGATGACTCACAATACTTGTCCCAAATGAAGCTCCGCTTTTCCTCCGTCAGCTGGTGTAACGGTTTTGCTATATCAGAAAACCCCTTAACAAATCGTCTGTAGTAAGTGCATAACCCTAGGAATGCACGCACTTCTGTTTTGTTCCGTGGGACAGGCCAGTCCTGCACAGCTGTTATCTTTTCAGGATCAGTTCTCACTCCGTTGGCAGAGATAACGTGTCCTAGGTAGCTGACCTCTCTCTTGAACAGGGCACACTTCTTTGGGCTTAGTTTTAAGTTGGCCCCACGTATTCTGTCGAAGACTTTCTCCATATTCCGAAGATGTTCTTTGAATGTGCGCCCCATTATCACCACGTCGTCCAAATACACCAGACAGACTTCTCCAAGAAGGCCCACCATGACTCTTTCCATAAGGCGTTCAAAAGTGGCTGGAGCATTACATAAGCCGAATGGCATAACATTAAACTGCCACAAACCGTTGCCAATTCCTGTAGTAAAGGCGGTCTTCTCTTTATCCTGTTCCTGGATTTCCACCTGCCAGTAGCCACTTTTCAAATCGATGGTGGAGAACCACTTCATACCGCTGAGCATGTCCAGCGTATCATCTATCCTGGGTAAAGGGTAACTGTCCTTCTTCGTGACATTGTTTAACATTCTGTAGTCCACACAGAATCTTGTACTGCCGTCCTTCTTCTTCACCAAGACAACTGGAGAAGACCATGGGCTCGTAGAAGGCTCAATTATTCCAGTATCAGCCATGTCCTTTATCATTTCTGCTACTTCAGCTTCCTTAGACCAGGGTATGCGGCGCGGTCTCTGTTTTATTGGTCTAGCGTCACCCGTATCTATTTGGTGTTTCACGAGTCCTGTTCTTCCGCAATCATTACCCGTTGCAAAGATGTCCCGATATCGTAGCAGTAGATCTTTGGCTTGCTGTAGTTCTATTGTTGATAAATTGTCCTTTGAATTTTCTAAGATTTGATGGATATGCTCTTCATCAATTTTCACAGCTCCTGGTTTTACTAGAGCTGACTTAATTTGACGAAGATAATTCACTTCCTCGCATTTCCCGATGACGGTGTTTTTCTTCAAATGGACCTCTTCTTTCCCGAGGTTTATAATTCTAACTTTGGCTTTTCCTTTCGTCATAACCAATGTCCTTGCAGTGATGAGCTCCGGGTGCCGGCCGGCGTCTTCAATAATCACACATCTCTGTTGTTTAACTCTCTCAGGGAATTTCACGTCAACTAGAGTCTCTGTTCTCGGAGCTAATGTGATATTCTTCAAACAATAAAGGTTACATGAGGTAACCCCTCGCAGGAACACTTCTTGGTCAGGGAACTTCAACACTCCTTTAGCGATGTCCAAGGCACACTGATTACTCCGTAAGAAGTCCAAGCCCAATATGCAATCGTCGGTTATGTTTGCAATCAAAACTGAAAGGCTGTAAACTTGATCACCAATGTTTAGCTCTACATCTGTTTCACCGAGGACAGATACTGGCTGGCCGGTTGCTGTCTGAAGTCGGCAGGGTGGGGATTGATTCTCCCACAAGATGGTGCGTTTCAGCAACTCAGGTCGCACTATGGTTCGTGAAGCTCCGGTGTCGACAGTAAAATTACAACATTGTTGATTTAGAGTTCCCTCGACGATCAAACTGTTCCCATTGCAAACTTGATTAACGGTGATGGTTGGGGCCTTATGTTGACCAGCCAGCACCCGCCCCGCGGCCCTGGCGACTATTAGTTTAACGCCTCCTCATCGACTTGGGTTTCAGAGTCCACACCTCTCTTTCCTTTCCTGGGGCAGTCGGTACGTATGTGACCTTTTTCTCCACAGCCGTAGCAGGTTAACACATACCGATGTTTTGCCGGAGGAGGACGAGCCACCATCTCACGGTAACGTGGCGGGGTTGAAGGCGCAGTAATCACTTCGCGAATCCGATGCGTTCGTGTGTCTTGTCGCACAGCTTCCACCTCTAGAGCGTGAGCCATCGCACTCTTCAGGGTTTGATGGTGCCCTAGACGCACTGCAGCCCTTACTTCGGTATCCCGTAAACCGTCGATGAAGGCTTGCACCAGATACGCTTCCACAGTATCCGGTGTCATCGACACGTAGGCACGCCGGACTAGTCGTTCAACTTCGACTCCCCACTGTTGGATGCTCTCGCTTATCTTTTGCGTCCTTTCACGGAGCTGTGCACGGAAGACGTGTTCTAGGTGCTTATCCCCATAACGAGTGTCCAAGCCTTCCATGAGGCGTTCCAGTGATCTTCCATCTGCAGGCAGATTCCCCAAAACCAGGAGAGCGTCTCCCCGAAGAGCTAGGGTCAATGCCGCAAAAGATTGTTCTTCATCCCATCGGTTAGTCTTCACCAACGTCTCGAACTGATATTTGAAGGCAGTCCATGATGACGTGCCGTCAAAACGTGGTACATCCAATTTAGCGCCTGCCGGAGCGATCATGGGGATGGATTCACGTGCCTCGAGTTTGACAATCTTTTTCTTCAGATCGTGGAGGCTATCGTCGTGCCCGTCAATTCTTGCCTCCAAACAGTCGGTTTTATTAGCTACTTCCTTGACCTCCAACGTGAGGGTTTTCACACGTTCTCCTAATGTCGCTATCCCCTGGTCTATCTTCTGAGCGACGAGGTCTTGGAGCTTGCGCTGGCTTTCTTCCTGTTCGCGGCGGGCAGCTTCCTGTTCGCGGCGGGCAGCTTCCTGTTCGCGGCGGGCAGCTTCCATACTGGCTTGCATAGCGGCTATAACCGCAGCCAGGCTGCTTTCAGAGGAAGTATCTGCAGCGACTCCTGATGCTACCGTACCAGGCTGATTCTCCACTTCCAGGGGTTGGCGCGCAGCATCCATCTCAGCTTGTCTCCTCGTCCTTGGTCGCGTGTCGTCGTCTCGTTGTAGGAGCGGCATCCCCAATTCTGACACCAGTTGTTACGTCCGTGGGTAATGAAATGCCGATTACAACGAAGAATGATTTTTATTCACAAAAATCACAATACAACACACAATAACTCACAACTAGAAACACTCACAAGTAGAAACACTCACAAGTAGAAACACGCTGATACAATCACCAGCACTTGCTATCGACCGATAGTTCGCACTCGTAACGCAGTTAAAACGATAACTGTCCTGTTGCGCGGGTCGACCGTCCTTATATTGTAAATCTATTCGAATATTCCCGATTACTCGAGATTATTCTCACGCTAATTACCTGGCGAGACGTAAACAACATGCCATACAACCATAAAAATGCAACCGTTAAAATGCCGACAAAGGATTGCACAAACAGTCGTTATTGTTATCACACAAAAGAAACTAAACAATTGCTCGTTGTAAAAATTAAAGAGGTTGTAAAAACATTAGCCGTTGTTTACGCCCAAGTCCTTCGCGGAAGTCCGAGCCAGAACTTTCGGCACAAAATGCGTTTCTAGAATTATCTCATCTGCGGCGTAACAATATTATAAATCCGGATCAATACGAATCGGATCGGTAAACGGGTACCGACGCCTAACTCTGCAATTATCTTTTGAAATTACCTCTGACACAATGCACTTGCTGGTCTGTAAAAATTCATAACATGCTAAATTAGGTATCCCATCTGCAAGAGGAGGAAAATTAGAAATATAAGCACCGTACCACCGTAGCACGCTGACTAAACGGTTCAACTCTATTACGGCCAGATTTCTTATTAGCTCATTTGGTCACTGGAAGAGATTGCTCTTTGATAACAAGGCCGTTAATTGTACATTGTTATCTAGTTTTTTGTATTGGTGTAACTTTGTACAAAAAAGAGTTATTTATCTCTCCGGTGTTTTCTTATCTGGCGAACTTGCTGTCACTATGCCATATAGTGTATTTTTGTAAACAAGACATATCATTTGAAAAAAAAAGCAAACTACAGAGCTTCTTCCTGGCTTTTCTGTGTAAAGCAGTATTCCGAATCATTTCTAGTATGCATTTAGTTAATGGAAAGTTAGTGAGAGAAAAAAATATGGATGATGCGTATGTAAGGTATGAATGTAGATACTTATGGCGCCGATAGGAGTGTGACAAGGGGTGAAATATGATGATGTAAGTTTTAAATATAACAATTTCTAAGAGTTTTGTGATAAAACCTGCCTATATAAAGATTGTTTCCTTGGGATGTTGCATTGGTAATACTAACATATGACGTATTCTGAACAAGGATAGCGAGATATATCTGTTTCAAACATAGCGTCCATTGTTTGTTCCACAATCAAATTTTGATTCAAGCTTCATCTGCATTGCCCTACCGCGTTAAAGCGTCTAGGTGAAACCACAACGTTATGGTTAATCCAAAGTGATGGTAGAGAAGCGATCTCTTTATCCCGCTTCAGAAACGTCTCTTTGTTTTGGAAGCAAAACTTCTGTAGTAATCTGGTGAGAACGTGACGTGAGCGTTACGAAAAGTGTGATCGAGCGAGGCAAACGGAAGTTCAGGAGAAGATATAAGTTAGTGAGCATAGAAAGAGAGAAAATTACGTTTCGTATATAACTGTAGAGGCAAGAGAGAGAGGTGCGAGCACACATTTGCTCTCTTCCTCTCATACCCAGTGCATGAAATAATATATGTCTCAGTCACGCAAACGGTGATTTATTGATGATTCCGTAGTTTCATTTCGTTCTTCAACAATTTTTTATAATAATATTTTGTTCCAAACTTTAAATACTCTGTGTAAAGTGAATAAAATAGTAAATTCATTTTAAAGTTCCTTTTTACTTTAGTAAGTTTTGCTTAGGTTTACTAAATCAATTCGAGGTATACAAAACGCTATCGCTAACGCTGCTATTCTATGATCCAGCCCAAAAATCAAAACCTGAACAAGCGCTTCCCATTTCGCAAGACAGGTAAAAGCAAATTTATATGTGCGCTTCGCTTAATCGATATAGTGCTTAAGGACAATAGCAGAAAGTCGATAAAGGCGCAGCAATAACTTTGTAGAATCTTCGCCAATAAATGGGGGTTTGTTTTGTAACTAATGTGACATACGACTTTTTAGATGGGAACTTACGGTAGGAGGCTTAGGGTTCTTATTTGTTTGATAAAACTTTATGGGGAGGTTTCCTAGTGAAATATATAGTATTCACTAGATTCATTTATTCCGTGTGGTGACGGATTTAGAATACATAAATATAAATAAATAAATATCCTTGGACATTTCACACCACGCCATCTCGTCCCAAGTTACGCAACTTAATGCTTGTGTTATGGTAACGAGATGGATGATAAACTACTTATATACATTTATTTTGGTAAATACAAACTTAAAATAGATAGAAATGACACCCAGACTCCGAGCCAGTGCCTCTGGTTTAGACAATGACACTTGCCTGACCCCGGAAACGAACCCGGGACCCGTTGATCCAAAGGCGGCACATCTAACCACTAGACCAACGAGGCAGTCAAGTGTCACCACCCGCATTTCATCCTGACAAAAGAAAATGATAAGGCCAAAAACCTAGCCGCAAGAGAAGGGAAACTTGATACGAAACCCTCTGCTGAGTCGGGCCTCCTCCTATTACAGGGAGAGTAAATAGCCTACTGTGCCATGTTGGCCAAACGGGTTACCAGCGTTGTCATTTCCATTTGTCCACTCTCACGACACCCTCAGAATAGAATGGGGTGGTGACACTATGTATTCTAAATCCGTTACCACACGTTTATTATGCTTTAGTGTTTTTTTTTTTGGTATTGGAAGCTTGAACACATACATAAGTTTGGCTTCTGTACTTAATTATTTTGTGATTCGAAGTTTACAATAATAGCCTTGTAACATTCAAGTCACAGCCAGGAACAACAAGGCGATCGAAAACCTTGATCAGCAGAAAATATCACGGACACGGAATATAATTTAAATATCAAGACCAAATAGCTATTACCAAACATAAGCTAAGGAAGCACCTACTGAGAGTAGGTTAAATGAAACACCAATGTCCCAGGTGCCAAGGCGCTGGGTACGACAGACGAAAGGAAAAAACAGAAGAGCAAATAATTACCATTCATTGCTAAAAAGAACACGGGCTACAAGTCTGTGGCGTTCTAACAAAATAATAAAAATAAAAAAAGTCCTACGGACGTCGTGATATACAAATACTATACTACTACTCAGCCTATCAGACCCACTGCTGAGTCGGGCCTCCTCCAATTACATGGAGAGTAATAAGCCTACTGTGCCACGCTGGCCAGACCGGTTGACACAGGGTTTGTGTCAAGTTTTCCTGCTCTTGGGACAGGGCCTCTTCCGTTCAATTAGTCGCCTCTTACGACATCCTCCGGATGAAATGGGGTGGTGACACTATGTATTATAAAACCGTCACCACACGGATAGATAGATAGATAACACTTTATTGCACATTTGCGACATAAACATAGCGTACAGGAGAAACTATACAAAACACATACAATTGGCGGCCTTATCACTAATAGCAATCTCTTCCAGGCTATATAAATAAATAAAGGCTAAATAAATAAAAAAAATACTATACTCTGTTTCATTTATTTTTCTGCACATAGGTCATGCACAGAGGCGGCCTTTAACATTTTCTGCCAGTCTACCTTAGGATGATGCAGAAAGGGAACGAGGCAGGTGCACTTAATGAAGTAGACTAAACGTATACTTGGACTCCATGAAACCTAAGCTGCCGCATTTATACTGTATACAGGTTGACAATTTATAGTTGTCGGACGGCGTACCACTCCGTGTTTACTGTGGCAAATCTTGGCACGTTTTGGTACAAGATGGTGGGCTAATTAATGAAGCCCACGTGTCCTTAACAACGCCACAGTAGAAGCTATTCAGTAGCTCATTGTCTTAGCTCATAAACGACCCACTGTCAACTAGTTGGCTATAAGAGCCTGCTGAGTTTCTTGCGAGCTCAGCAGATCTTCTAAGCTTTCCAAACTGGTGGTACACTATATTATTTTGCATTATACAGTGTGATTTTTGGACCACCCGCCAAATTTCACACTGTATATTTTTTATCAAAATTCTGTTTTAAACAAAATAAATGGCTCGACTTAGACTTTGGTATTCTACCATTTATACGAGACTAGTGGCCCGCCCCGGCTTCGCCCGTGCAAAGCGGGGGTGGGTTGTACTTAAAAACCTTCCCCTTGAATCACTCTATCTATTAAAAAAACCGCTTCGAAATCCGTTGCGTAGTTTTAAAGATTTATGCATACATAGGGACGGACAGAAGAACGCGATTTTGTTTTATACTATGTAGTGATGATACGCGTAACCTAACTTAATAATTACCAGTTGCCGCGGAGGGCAGGCGGCCATCGCTTACTGTAAATACTGGTAGTTGATCAAATCAAGACAGTTTCCGACACATAATTTGCCTAATGACCCCTATGTCATTGGGCAAATGAGCTGCTTCCTAACAAACCTACAAATCCATTTAAAATCCTTACTAGGAAAAATATTAATATAGCTCATAGAATTCGTTCCGGGCATATTCCGTCAAACAAATTTGCCTTTTTAATAAAAAAGACGCTATCACCGAATTGCGATAGGTGCGGCGTAATAAAAGATATACACCATTTGTTAATGGTGTGTGTACGGTATCGAGAACAAAGATTGCAAATTTTCCAAAGTCTAGGTCTCAATATTTCACAATTAGGTATCTATCTAGATATATTGTCCAATCCCAGCAGTAGTGAGACATGCCAAATATCATGTTCTGTATTTTTTTCAAAAATCATAGAACTAGGTACAATAGGACTGGCATATACGCATGTTTAAAAGTCCTTTACAAATTTAAAGAATAAAACAAATTTAAAATCCGCCATTTTGATTGTTACATTTCTACCTTCAACCATTTCGTTCCAAATCGCGCCATCTATTGTGCATAAACATGAGATTGTACGAGATTCGGAAATAGAGGCCGTTAAGTCGAATGTGTACGCAGCCTACAGAGTACTTTGTAAATTCATGAAGGCATGTGACGTCGTTTTGCAAAAAGAACAACATACAACAAAAGCTTTGCAGGATATTTGACTTTAAAATGAAGGCTGTAGGGTTTGATTTTGTAAATCGCCAGTCTGTGGGTTGGAACGTTCAGCGTATCTGGCTTCAAGTAATATGTATTGTTTAGTATTGCCGATAAAGGGATGAATGTTCTGCTATTTATGATCGGTGATCTTATTCTGTAATGTACGTAATAGGTTTGTTCCGAAATGCGGATTTAAATATTTGATTGTAACACTGCGTCAGTATGTCAAGGTCAGATCTTACAAGAATATGTAGGGCAGTTTTAGATGTGTGTTTAAATGAGATTATTGGATTTAGAATACATAATGTCACCACATCATTTCATTCTGAGGGTATCGTAAGAGGCGACAAAGGGAAACAACACAAATTGGTAGGTGTCAATATTATGTGCTGCACAACCATAAACCTTAGTCTTCGATCAATGTGCGTTACATATGGTACAGAGTCGTGGTCGCTCCCTATGGGCTCCATCATAAGTTATCCAAAAGGAAAAAGAGAGGGCTATGTTCGGAGTATCCCTGCGAGATCGCATTATATAAAAACAAATGAGAAGATACTCGAAGAACCAGAGTTAGGATTGACGCCATATAGGGAAGAAAAGTCCTCGAGTGATGACTTTTGGAAAGCGCAGTGCTGGTAGGCCTCCCACGCGTTGGACAAACCGGTTAAGCTCGCTGGAAAACGATGGATGAGCGGCTCAGGACCAGCTTTCGTGGAAATCTTTGGGGGAGGCCTATGTCCAGCAGTGGATGTCTTTTGGCTGAAATGATGATGAATGGTGTCTCGACGTCGGGGTGGGGAGTTAAGAAGCGAGTACAAAATGTGTTCGTTCAGAATACTACAGTTGACGGCAACATTAGAGAAACACAAATTACGTCAGACAAGTCGCGCGCTTGAAATTGGGACTAAGATAAGGAAAATTACTGCGTTTGGGTAATTTACTGGGTAGGAGAGCTTTTGTGAACAGCCTGTGTGGTTTATTACCTCTGAGAAAATAAGAGGTATTGTACATTTGACGTGCATGCTTCATCCTTTATTCTATACGTTTTATTAATCGACTACTAGTACTACTCAGCCCATAAATGACCCACTGCTGAGTCGGGCCTCCTCCAGTTAAATAATAAAAAAATAAATAAATATCCTTGGACATTTCACACAACGCCATCTCGTCCCAAGTAAATCAACTTAATGCTTGTGTTATGGTAACGAGATGGATGATAATCTATAGTAATATATAAAGCTGCAGAGTTTGTTTGTTTGTTTGTTTGTTTGTTTGAACGCGCTAATCTCAGGAACTACTGGTCCGATTTCAAAAATTCTTTCAGTGTTAGATAGTCCATTTATCGAGGAAGGTTATAGGCTATATTTTATTTTCATAGGAATTAGGGATCCGTATGAAAATTGCGATTTTGTAACCCAAGGTGTAAAAGCGAAAACCTATTTATGCGTGCGCTGCAAAAACTATTGACAATAGAACAAAATGAAGTACTACGAGTTTGTAGGTCTTATTAAAATCTACAAAAAAGTCTGCGAGAGGACATATCTAACTATCATGGTTTAGTCACAATAACCACTTTTATATTCATAAAAAATTGCATAGAGATAAGCACGGGTTCGAAGTCCACGCGAGCGAAGCCGCGCCCAAAAGCTAGTAAATAATAAATATAAATAAATAAATATCCTTGGACATTTCACACAACGCCATCTCGTCCCAAGTAAAGCAACTTAATACTTGTGTTATGGTAACGAGATGGATGATAAACTACTTAGATACATTTTTTTTTGTAAATACATACTTATAATAGATAGAAATGACATCCAGACTCCGAGCCAGTGCCTCTGGTTTAGACAAAGACACTTGCCCGACCCCGGAATCGAACCGGGGACCCGTTGATCCAAGGCGGCACATCTAACCACTAGACCAACGATGATAATACGTATTTTTTTACCACTGCACCACTGATTTAGCACGAAATTTCCGTCCAGTTCAGTTAACCCTTCCAGATTAACGTTTAATTAAAAAATATACGTGCGCAGTTATAAAATTAACCGTTATTATAACGTTATTTATAGCGTTTTACGTTGCAAAGCTACCTGTGAACATAAATGTATTCGAACACGTAAATAGCACGAAAGACGTAATAGCACAAAAGCGCACGATAGCACGTGTATTAAAAATGATGCAACAAAGGCCATTTATGAAAAAACCAACTCATAAATGACCTACTACTGACCGGGCCTCCCCCAAATTCATGGAGAGGAAATTACTGTGCCACGCTGGCAAGACGGGCGGGTTTAGTTTTAAGTTTTCCTTCTCTTGTGGCTAAGTGTATGCCCTTCTCATTCCGCTTTGTCGTCTCTTACGAGACCTTCTGGATGGAATGGGGTGGCGACAGTACGTAATCTAAATCAGTCACATTTGTTTATATTCATTATCCATTCGTTGGAACAGAGACGTGGTCGCTCACTATGGGCTCCATCAGAAGGCTCAAAGTCACCCAAAGGGCAATGTAGAGGGCTATGCTCGGAGTTTCCCTGCGAGATCGAATCAAAAATGAGGAGATACACAGGAAAACCAGGGTCACTGACATAGCCCACCGGTGAAATTAAACACTTTTTAACGGATTTATCGCGTGTATATTACATTATTTAATTCCCGACGTTTCTAATGCATTGCAGCAGTCGTGGTCGCGGGAGAGACTAGGGTGAATTTCCCAAATTACTTTTTTTTTTGTCTTCGGTGAAATTAGTATTGGAAAAAAGGAATATTGTTCTGAATTATTTTTTTTAGTATTCAATAGGTTGTTATTGGGCTGTGGCAAAAATATGATTTGCATAGGACTATTACAAAAGGTAGAAAAAAAATTATAAACCTCTATTTTTTTCAAATCGGTGCTGTCCCTCTACTTTTTTTACAAACAAAACAGCTTATACACGAATAAAAATAAGTAATATAAGTATATAACTTATTCTATTTCATAGAATATTAGTTTTGTTATCAATATATAGCATATTTTATTACATAATTAATTATTATTATTACTGAGAGGCACAAACGTACTTGTCTTGCAATATGATTTCATATCGGTGGACAAAAGTAATTTAAACCTAACTTTACATCGACGAGTCCTAAAGCGTCTCAACCCCAATTTTAATTCTCTCGTTAGTGTGTGCTATTGCGCAGTCAGGACGAATGCCTGTTAAATCGCTTCATATTCCCGCAAATAACGTAAGTACGACATTCCCGTTGCTCCCGGACAATTATTTTATACTATCGGTGGTTGCATTTTTTTAGTGTAATGAGTAGTTTTATTGTTTTTGTTTGGTTCTAACAGAGGTAGTAAGTGAATTAGCTTCATTGAGTATTATTGAATTTATCCTATATTTTATGCATTTGTTCTAATTTCCTAAAAAGTGTGTTATTTCTCACGTCGGTGTTCACATATCGGTGTAATCGGTGGGCTTTATTACCACCGATGTGATAATTTACACCGAAATTATAAGAAAAAATCAATCGGTGTCTTATATCTAATATCGGTGTTTTGATTAATGATCAACGCACAGTTTTGTCATATCGGTGGCTTGCTTTATCATATCGGTAGAACCCGTGTCATTTCTTTAAGTATACAAAGAAACAATGGAACTTACAAACATACATACTACCTACATAGACTGCTAAAATCATTACCACGATATCACTTGGTAGTAGAAGATGTATAAATGTATCATTAGGGGAGGTCTGTACTCGGTAACGTACATCTATAGGCTGAGATGATGATGGTGAGGTGGAGCAATTGAACGCATTAAAGATTTTTCTAGAAAATATTTTCTAGTTAAAAACATATAAAGTACATAATAAAAAATAATAAATAGAAAACATCACATTACCTTAATTTTGTTTAAGAATGCCAAGGCCAAAACTAAAAGAGGAGGAGAAAAAAAGAGAGAGATGTTGCTGGAACGAATACGAAAAGCTAAAATAAACATTCTTTTTTAATTCTAAGTACCCATAGTAATTATAATAAAAAGAAAATAAATACATATAATAAAATACAACGTATTTCAAAAAAAATATTTTGATTGGATTTCTAAGAACTCGGTTCTCTTTGCATGTGATGTGAGTTCAGGTCTTCAGTTCTACGTCACCCTTGTAAAAATATATAGGCATCTTCTAACTATTTACTTTTTATATTCAAAGGTGGATTATCATATCGCTGGATATGTAAATCATTTCGGTGGATAAACTTATCATATCGGTGTACATAAAAAATAATCGGTGCCGGTTTCTCATGTCGGTGGAAACCAGAATTCAAACTGAATTTTCTCCCTATTTTTAAATGATAAGTCGATGATATTAAATTTGGAGATATTTGATGTCCTATAGATTACATAAAACCTGAAAAATATACAAAATATATTTAAATGAAAAAGTTCACCGATATGATAAAAAAAATGGCATTTGTTGAAATTGACCCACTAGATGACAGTTGTCTTCAAAAGTACAAAGAAACAGTTAAAATCTACCGCCTATAATTTTGTTTTATTGATAACGTTCCATGTGCACGCAGAAATCGCTCACGGTGTCCAGAGGTCTTGCAGATGAGTATTTTGCTTGAGATTTGATTAAAGAAAACCGCTTCAAAATCCGTTGCGTAGTTTTCAAGATTTAAGCATACATAGGGACGGTTAGACGACAGCGACTTTGTTTTATAATATGTAGTGATGGTAACATTTTTTTATATTAATTTTCCTTTCGTTAAAGCTATTTAATTTACGTTGACCATCGATTGAACAGTTTCACTCAATGTTAATTGTATTGTATTGTTAAATTGTTTCCCTGAGGCCCACAAAATTACGATAATGTTTTTACTTTCAGATAAAATAATTGTTGTTCTCTTTAAATTTGTATGACGTATGATCATGAACATTATAGAGTCACCATTCGAACCCGAGGGTGTTGTAAGAGCTGACCTTATGAAATGCCAAGGCTGAAAAGTGAACCAAATCTTGATCTAAAGTCCAATCCGTCTGACCAGACCAGAATAGTGAAGCAGTGTCGTGAGTATTTGGCTAAGAATTTACCTGCAGAATAACCCTTCGATTACTTCTGATGGGATATAATGTGTATATTATGTTTATTTTCATTTAATATTTAGTATATTTATATATATTTTATATTTAATTAGTATTATATTTATTCCTCCTATCTATCTTCTTCACTATCACTATCACTATCACTACATAGTATAAAACAAAGTCGCATTCTTCTGTCCGTCCCTATGTATGCATAAATCTTTAAAACTACGCAACGGATTTTGAAGCGGTTTTTTTTAATAGATAGAGTGATTCAAGGGGAAGGTTTATATGTATAACCCACCCCCGCTTTGCACGGGCGAAGCCGGAGCGGGCCACTAGTTAAAAATAAAATTTAATTGCAAAATGTGTTGGTAAGCGCATAACTCAACAACGCCTGGACCAATTTGGACAATTTTCAAGTTCAAGGATGGTTTGAAATACTCGCTTTGTATGGCGGTAGTCGGTAGTAGGTATAAAATCGTTGAGTATTGAAGATTTGCGTAGCCTGTGTACGAAGGGCCTAAATTATTCGATACACGTAGGTACATAAAATATTATATAAGTACAAAAAATATTTTCCAAATATTTCTTATATACCGTTAATAATATATCGCAATTGGATAAATAAACATATTACTATCGAATAAAGCGGAAAATTGACTTAACTCGCTTTCGTAACGTGGGCGTATACGAAATACAAATTTAAACTCTATCCCAAGGGAATAAGGGTCGATAAATCTCACGTACGAGTAGGTTTCCCGTTAAACATAGGACGGTAGCGATTTGTATCCAAGTATTTATTTGTCGAAGAAAAAATATCAACAGATTACTTGGGAGAGATTTATCCGAGTATATTTTGTTGCTTTGCCTTTTGTAGCGTTTGCATGAGGAATATCGCAGGATTATCGGATAATAAGCTTCTAGCTATACTCCTTATAAGGCCCTGAGAAATCCTCGTAAATATCTTATGAGCCATAACTCTCATCGTACCGACTGCGCCAATCTTGTCTGACAGAATTATTGATCAGTATGTTTCTATTTTACCATATAGGCTTTGCTTAAGCTTTTCCGGAATAATATTTTTATCTTTTTTTTTTATTGAAACCCCTGTACAAATTACAAAGTTCTTTCGTTCAGACAGTTTACAAACATGAAATAAACGAATTCAAATGACATCGAGACTCAGGGCAAGTGCCTCTGGCTTACACAAAGACACTTTGTCCGGCCCTAGAATCGAACCCGGGACCCCGTGATCCAAAGACGGCACATCTAACCACTAAACCAACAAGGCAGTCAATCGTCAATCGAATCTGAACTCGATTAGATCTTAAAAGGTTCGAAAAAGTAACAAAACAATAAAATTGGTTCTCTTCAAACTGTAAATTGATAATTATAGATAACGAAAATTATCCTTATTGGTCATTTCACTAACCTTGTGGTGTCAACGTATTAACTACCACCAGTAAGATGATGGATTTAAAATACATAGTGTCACCAACTCAATCCAAACTGAGGGTGTCATAAGAGCCGACAAAAGGAAATGACATGGCCAAAAAGCTAGCCGCAAAAGAAGGGAAACTTGTTAAATAAAACCTTTTATTTTGGTAATTGCGAAGTTTGTTACAGAGCTACTATTCTACTACTAATATAAAACCCATAAATGTCATTTATGATAAGCCGGGCCACCTCCAATGACATGAAAGGTAAGCCTCTGGCCAGACGTGTTGGCACAGGGTTTCGTATCAAGTTTTCCTTCTCTTCTCGGCTAGGTTATTGGCCATGTCATTTCCTTTTGTCGACTTTTAGGACTCCTCAGGAAGGTATATGTTGGTGACATTGTTTATTCTAAATCCATCACGTGTGTACAGAATAATAAAACATTCAAGGCTTAATGGTGGTTTCAATTACAATTGCCCACCTACCCAAACGCTTCGGCTATGTGATTAACGTTTATAGTTACATAGTCATTGACGTCACTAATTATGAAGATAATATATAGATAATATATAATACTAGCTTTTGCGCGCGGCTTCGCCCGCGTGGACTTTGAACCCGTGCTTATCTCTATGCATATTTTTTATGAACATAAAATCGGTTATTGTGTCTAAACTATGATAGTTAGATATGTGCTCTCGGGGAGTTTTTTGTAGATTTTTATAAGACCTACAAACCCGTCGTACATCATTTTGCTCTATTGCCAATAGTTTTTGCAGCGCACGCATAAATAGGTTCTCGATTTTACACCTTGGTTTACATAATCGCAATTTTCATACGGATCACTAATTCTTTTGAAAATAAAATATAGCCTATAACCTTCCTCGATAAATGGACTATCTAACACTGAAAGATTTTTGAAATCGGTCCAGTAGTTCCTGAGATTAGCGCGTTCAAACAAACAAACAAACAAACAAACTCTGCAGCTTTATACATATACTAGCTTTTAGGCGCGGCTTCGCTCGCGTGGACTTCGAACCCGTGCTTATCTCTATGCATTTTTTTTTATGAATATAAAAGTGGTTATTGTGACTAAACTATGATAGTTAGATATGTGCTCTCGCGGACTTTTTTGTAGATTTTAATAAGACCTACAAACTCGTAGTACTTCATTTTGTTCTATTGTCAATCGTTTTTGCAGCGCACGCATAAATAGGTTTTCGATTTTCCACCTTGGGTTACAAAATCGCAATTTTCATACGGATCCCTAATTCTTTTGAAAATAAATTATAGCCTATAACCTTTCTCGATAAATGGACTATCTAACAGTGAAAGAATTTTTGAAATCGGACCAGTAGTTCCTGAGATTAGCGCGTTCAAACAAACAAACAAACAAACTCTGCAGCTTTATATATTAGTATAGATTTTAATAAGACCTACAAACTCGTAGTACTTCATTTTGTTCTATTGTCAATCGTTTTTGCAGCGCACGCATAAATAGGTTTTCGATTTTCCACCTTGGGTTACAAAATCGCAATTTTCATACGGATCCCTAATTCTTTTGAAAATAAAATATAGCCTATAACCTTCCTCGATAAATGGACTATCTAACAGTGAAAGAATTTTTGAAATCGGACCAATAGTTCCTGAGATTAGCGCGTTCAAACAAACAAACAAACAAACAAACAAACAAACAAACAAACTCTGCAGCTTTATATATTAGTATAGAATATAGAATATAGATTAGTGTAGATACAGGGTCTAGGGGTTAAATGTGCCTTTGGATCAACGGGTCTCGGGTTCGATTCCGGGGTCGGGCAAGTGTCTTTGTCTGACCAGAGGCACTTTCTCGGTGTCTGGGTGTCATTTGTGCTCGTGAATTACAGGGGTTTATGTCACACTAAACTACTACACCTCAGCCCATATATGACCCACTACTGAGTCGGGCCTCCTCCAATTATATGGAGGGTAATTAACCTACTGAGCCACGCTGGCAAGACGGATTAGCACCGTGGTTTTGTAACCTTCTGTTACGGCTAGGATACCGGCGCGGCGTTGTCATCCTTTTGTCCACTAATAAATACCCTCAGAATGAAACTCTAAATCAGCCACCACATGTTCGACGGGTTTAATAAATAATAATAATAATAAATATCCTTGGACATTTCACACAACGCCATCTCGTCCCAAGCTAAGCAACTTAATGCTTGTGTTATGGTAACGAGATGGATGATAAACTACTTATATACTTTTTTTTTGTAAATACATACATTATATAGATAGAAATTACACCCAGACTCTGAGCCAGTGCCTCTGGTTTAGACAAAGACATTCGCCCGACCCCGGAATCGAACCCGGGACCATAAATCATGTACCAAAATATCTTCATTTTTGTCTCTTTGCCTCGCCCTGCACTTACTACAGTAAGTGCATTTTGCACATACTAGAGTTGTTTTAGCTATTTTTTTTCATGCGATATCACTATATTGTTTCACTGTTTACCCTGTATACAGGTTGTAAGAAAACCACTATAGCCATTAAGAAAAATTAAATTCACTGATGGAATAACACTGATTAAAATAACTGATAGAATAAACGCCATTTTGTTTTTATTTATAAGTATTTTGTGTTTTATTACACCCTGTACCCGTGTGTGTTATGACTAAGTCATTGTTGACTTCGCGTCAGCAACAACAACACTCGCTTGGTTAGTCGTCGTCGTCGTTTCAGCCCAAAAACGAACCACTACTGGGTCGGGCCCCCTCCAAATTTATTGGTTGTGGTACATATCTATATTTGTCATAAATACATAGTAAATCTCCACATGTTATTGCGTGGTTGGACCAACTAAATTACAATGGAAACTGTCAAATTCGGCCTTCAATTAAAATTTGATGAAGGTAATAATAGTTTGTTCCGGTCATACTATCACTAGTCATATACAATATCATCATCATCATCATCATCATCAGCCCACATTAGTCCACTGCTGGACATAGGCCTCCCCTAAAGAGCGCCATAGCGCCCTGTCTTCAGCTTGACGCATCCAGCTGCTGCCCGCAACCTTTCGCAGATCGTCGCTCCATCTAGCAGAGGGCCGTCCCACGCTACGCTTGCCGATTCGCGGTCTCCACTCAAGAACTCGTCTACCCCGGCGGTTGTCGGTTCTTCTACAGATATGACCAGCCCACTGCCACTTCAGTCTGCTAATTCTCTGAGCTATGTCGGTGACCTTGGTTCTCTGTCGGATAGTCTCGTTACGGAGCCTATCTTTCAGAGAAAATCCAAGCATAGCTCGCTCCATAGCACGCTGAGCGACTTTAAATTGGTGGACTAGTCTCACCGTGAGTGTCCACGTCTCGGCGCCGTAGGTCATGACGGGTAGGACGCACTGTTCGAAAACTTTCGTTTTCAAACTCTGCGGGATGGGCGACGAGAAGACCCGACGAAGTTTTCCAAATGCTGCCCAGCCCAGCTGGATCCTCCTCTTGGCCTCCCTGTCGAATCTGTTTCTACCTAATTGCAAAATTTGCCCGAGGTATGTATATTCTGAAACAGCTTCAACAAGACGGCCATTCACAACGATAGGTCTCGGATGAATGTGATCATTCATCATGATTTTGGTTTTATCCAAATTCATGCCGAGACCCACCCGTCGCGAGGCTGATGCTAAGCTGGTCAGCATCTGTTGCAGCTCCTCCAACGACTCCGCCATTAGGACTATGTCATCTGCAAATCTCAAGTGAGAGATGTACTGGCCATTTATGTTAATGCCCTTATCTTTCCAGTCCAGCGTCTTAAACACATCCTCCAAAGCGCTTGCGAACAGTTTCGGAGATATTACATCCCCCTGTCTCACTCCGCGGCTCAGTTGGATGGGTTTAGTACGCTGGTCCTGTACTTGGACACACATAGAGGCCTCATCGTACAGACATCTCAAGACTTGGATGTAACGATAGTCCACTTGGCATCGCTGAAGGGATTCAAGAACAGCCCAGGCTTCGACGGAGTCAAAAGCTTTCTCATAGTCCACAAAAGCTAGACACAGGGGCCAATTATACTCTTCGGACTTCTGTATAATTTGCCTCACTGTGTGGATGTGGTCTATGGTGCTATAACCCCTACCCGGCCTAAACCCGGCCTGTTCCGGAGGCTGAAATTCGTCGAGCCTTATGGCGAGACGGTTCGCAATGACTCTTGAAAACAACTTATAGACGTGGCTCAGGAGTGAGAAGCGTGGTATCACCCTTCTTAAAAAACAGCACCACCAAACTCCTGCTCCACGCCTTAGGAGTTCTCCCGCAGTGAATGACGGAGTTAAAGAGTTTTTGTAGTTCCTGTATGACAGGAATCCCTCCTGCCTTCAGAAGTTCTGAAGTAACTCCGTCTTCACCGGGGGCCTTTCCATTTTTAAGTTGTTTAAGAGCCAGCACGATTTCGTCTTGGCTGATATCGGGCAGTTCGTCGGTGTAGTGGCGGACCAGGGTGGCTCTTCCATCCTGGATTGAACATTGGGGGCGAGTTGCATGTGCAGCATAAAGCCGGCCATAGAAGTCCTCGATCTCGGCAAGAATCCCCGGCTTAGACAAAACGGTTCTGCCATCGCGTGTTGTGAGCTTCGTCAGGTGGCTCCTCCCAAGCTGCTTAGTGAACACTTTGGACCCTCGGTTTCGCTCAATTGCCTCTAATATGAGGCGGGTATTGGAGCTCCGAAGGTCACGTCGTGTCATTTTAGCGATTTTCCGGTTGAGATTTGCCATGTCTGACGAAGTGGCATGTGTGGTTTCCCGTCTTTCTGTCATAAGCCGTAGAGTCTCGTCCGAGAGTTTGGACTTAGTGCCTTTACGCTGCGTTCTACAAAATTTGATGCCCTCGCCTCTCAGTGTATCCAAGATGTTTTGCAGGGTCTCGTCAACGTCATCGGTAGGCTCTATGGCAGCAAATCTAGCGCCCAGTATATCCTGGAACGCTTCGGTTCCTGCCATGATTTGGAGTGGGTTCGGTCGGAGCGTGGACTTCATCAGACGGTTTCTTTCGAGCTTTAAGTCGATATTCAGAGAGCCTCGGACAAGTCGGTGATCAGAACCGGTATTAAACCTATTGATCACCGAGACGTCTCTGAATATATGCTTCCTGTCCGTCATGATGAAGTCGATCTCGTTTTTGGTCACAGTATCGGGGCTTTGCCAAGTCCACTTCCTGTGGGGCTTCTTCTTGAAGAAAGAGTTCATCAAATAGAGCCCCTCTTTCTCTAGGAAGTCGACAAGCATTTGCCCCCTGTGATTCCTACTACCATAACCATGGGGTCCCACTCGGGATTCACCGCCAATCTGAGCACCTACCTTGCCGTTAAAGTCCCCCATAACAATGTTGAAGTGAGCCTTGGTGGTATTGTGTAAGGCTTTTGAGATGTCCTCAAACATATCCTCAACTTCATCATCCGAATGTGCCGAGGTCGGTGCGTAAACCTGGATGATCTTCATGCTATATCGTTTCGATAGCCGAAGAATCAGGTACGCTACCCTCGTCGACACACTGGAGATTTCTTCAACATTGTTAGAGAGGGCTTTATTGACAAGAAACCCTATGCCACCCTGAGACTTCTGCTGTCCTTCGCGGAAGTACATCAGGTGGCCAGATTCTAGGGTTATGGTGTCCTGTCCCTCTCTACGGACTTCGCAAGCACCCAGAATATGCCACCTGATGTTCTCCAGCTCCACTTCCAACTGCGCTAGATGTTCGTCAAGCCTCAGAGTACGTCCGTTGTACGTAGCCAGGGTCAGGTGTTTTAGGTAGCCAGATGTAACCCGGGGATTCTTTGCACCCCTTGCCCCGCCGTTACCGTGGCCGCTACCTAGATGACCAGGAATAGCGGGGCTGCCGGGAACTGGGGGCCATCTTTTTGTTGTGTCCATCATTAGGGGGGAATTGCCCATAATTCCCACGCTGGGCAAGCGGGTTGGGGATCGCAGTCATATATAAGATCTAAGACCAGACGTTGCTGCTGCCCAACGTCTGTAATTTTTCCCTTAGTCGCCTTTTACGACACCCACGGGAGGAGATGGGGTGGTGATATTCTAAATCCGTCACCATACAGACTACACAGACTATACAATATAATACATATAATATATACATATCATATATGTATGTCGTGGATAACGATATCGTTTTATTAAGTTTCTCAATTGATTGTTAACACAGTAGTGCGGCAAACGCGGTGACGTCAGTTGTTTTGCAATGGCGGCACGTGGACAGAGTCGTAATGGAAAGTGAGGTTGGCTCGATCAGTCAGTCGACGTTGGGACACGGACCGAGACACTTCTCCGTTGCGAACCTGTCGGTTTGTCTATCTAAGTGTGTTAACTGAACATTGTTATTTATACTGTGGTTAATATTGTGAATTATAAAGTTACAAGTAATAAACCTCGTACCAAGTCAAGATGATGACGACTCTATCGCTCAGCCGTCGCTATCTCCGACATCAGAAGTGGTATGTAACTCATTCAGCCCACGTGGAGAAAACAGTGTAGTGATAATGTGTGTGCTTCTGTACGCGATGGAAATAACCGATAATGGCGATTCATTGTCACTATAAAGGAGACATTAAGCTACATGAAGATTGTTCTAAACTGAAGATCACAAGCTGCAGTCATAGTGCGGCGATTAACCAAGTGGGGATCACTTGCTTTCATTGTGATGGACAAGGACACTATGCGTCTAACTGCCCTGAGCGGAGCAGCAGGAAGGCGAGCAACAGTACTGCGGTCAGCCAGGTCAAAGAATAGTGAGTGGATCTGTAGTAAGCGCACCAGCTGCAATTTTACGTCACTCCGGTGAGCAGTTTCCATTTTATTACTCGGGTATATTGTATGGTATACGACTTTACGATAGTGTGGCTTTGACCGGTGTAAGAAAATATTATTTGAAATTCTTTTACATGTTTACCTGTTAATTACTTGCGATACGAAGTTTAGATTGCTGTGCTTGTTTAGCTTGACAGTTCATCTGTCTAGCGTCATATTTTCGGCAGGTTATATCAGTTTTCCAAGATTATGGCACCATTATATGCCTTGATTTGCATCGGTGAGGTAGATTGAGAGCATAAACATAAGGCGATAGGACAGCAGATCCAGACTTCAGGCGATCGAAGTTTCAGTCGGCAACGGTGAAATTTCACAACTGCGGTAAAATAGGTCACCGACCGTCCGATTGCCGTTCCAAAGGCGAGGTGAAAGGCAAGGCAGCCAGTGCTGTCACTTCAGCGTCAAGCTCTGCGGGACCGAGGCCGCGGTCGGACTTAATCTGTTTCAGGTGCGGCACCGCCGGACATTTGGCAACGAAGTGTCCACGTGGCAACAGCGGAGGAGCTGGCGCGGCAGTAGGCGCAAGCAGTTCGGAGCAGCGCCTGTAGCAGCGGCGAGTAACGAGAGGCATGTGGAAGTTTGCTATGTTAGCAATCCCAGCAGTACGCTGATGAACACTTGTGAGTCGTATCCATTTTATTCTGATTCTGGTG
Organism: Clostera curtula; assembly: GCA_905475355.2. NCBI lineage: Eukaryota > Metazoa > Arthropoda > Insecta > Lepidoptera > Notodontidae > Clostera > Clostera curtula. Next base: position 1,797,264 of record FR997816.1, on the reverse strand, counting down.
CCGAATGCTCTCTCATCAAACATTGTGTTGCGTCAAAGCTTAGTGGAAAGAGTTGTGAGTGCCCTCAAAAATGTGTTTACTGTTGTAGAAGTTGGTCATGGCAGGGTGCGTTGGATGATGTCCAACTTGCTATAAATGGCACGATTCATAGGGTAACTAAGGCAAGTCCATTAGAATTGCTAATAGGTAGAGTAGCTAGGCCACTAAATTTATTAACTATTGACGATCATGAGGTTGAGATAAATTTAAGAGATTAGGGAACAAGCTGACAAATTAATGAAAAATAATGCACAGCTTGATATAGTAAGATTCGATAAAAATAAGGCAAATGTGACTTGATTTTCGGTGGGAGATTATGTTTTAGTCGAAAATCATGAACAGAATCAAACCAAATTAGATCCTAAATATAAAGGACCTTATGAAGTCGTTGAGGTACTTGACGGTGACAGATATCATCTTAAGAGTTTGAACGCTAATCGCACTTACAAATACTCGAGAGAACGCCTACGTCCACTCCCCCAATCATATGTCCCTATTGAGCTGGATCCATGCTTATCAGATAATAATGACGGTATGATCTTTGGAATAGTTTCTTTAATTAAAACATCATATGGCTATGTGCTTATGTAACTTCACGCCTTTAATACCTGAGGGTGTGGTCAGCGGCAATAATGCCTCGACACGCTGGATTAATTTTCCAGTCCCAAATGTAATAGGTGGCAAAACCTTTTGTCATACATGGGGTACAACTTTGTTAGTCATCGATGCTCATCACACATAACTTCCGGAAAGTTGCATTGGTTGAGCCAGGGTTCGAACTCGGAACTTCTGAACTAGAAGTCGGAGTACTGAACCACTAGGTCATCGAGACTTATGATACGAAAGATGGTCTGTATCGAGTCTAGTCCCTTCTGAGAGTGAGAGTCACCGAGGGAGTACGACGCCCACGTGAAAAGATGGGGTGGCACTATTCTCTGGAGTGGTATGTTTGAAGTATGGTGGGTCGTGGTAACAGCGAGGTGGCTTGTGGGCCATATGCAAAACATCTTAACAGTGCTGCGGTAAACGTACCTAAATGGCGAGGTGGCCATCTAGATATTTAAACAGGATTTATGTGAAGGGCGAGGTGGCCAAATATACAGTCAAGGGCGAGGTGGCTCTCTGAACTATAAACGGCGAGGTGGCCAAGTGGACAACAAATGGCAAGGTGGCCCAATGAACTATGAAAGGCGAGGTAGCCATTTTTTAATATGGAATCTGTTTACTAAACGGCGTGAAGGCACACACAGATTGGACGCTCGTTGAGATTGAGAAATTGAAGTTTGATATCTGGTTATATTTGAGAAAAAAAAAAAAAAAAAAACTTGGTCAGGAGTGGCCGAAACATGTTACCCAAACCGCACTGTTTATCGCTACCCTATAGGCTTAGCCCAGACGAAAGGTTATTAGTGCGTTCTAAGGTTAGTGCACTAATGGAAACTAATATCATTCGTCCTAGTCAGTCTCCATTTAATAGTCTTATTTTATTAGTGAAGAAGCGTGACGGTTCTGATCGTATAGTGGTCGACTATCGAAAGTTAGATTCCACCACTGTCCCCTATAGGTTTAATTTGCCCCTCATAGCAGATTCCAAATACCACTCTTAAGAGTAGACTAGATAGAGTAGAGTAGTAGACTCTAGATGTAGTAAATGCTGTAAAACACTTTAGACATTACTTGCAGGTTATATTTTGAGATTATTACCGACTGTAATTCACTAAAAGCTTCACGCAATAAAATCGATATCACGCCACGTGTGCATCTTAGGTGGGCCTTTGTGCAGGCCTTTGATTTTCAAATCAGTTATCGTGAGGGACGTCGTATGGCTCATGTTGATTTCTTCTCTCGTGATACTTTACCATGACCAGATGCCCGTAGTCTCACAAAAGTTGAACAAATGCGCGTTAACCTCGCTGGCGTCAGAGAACTGGCTTTTGGTAAAGCAGATACGTGATCAAGAAATTCAATCCATAGTAGGTAAACTTAAAGATCATCTGTTACCACTCGACATTTCCAACATGCGCTCAGGTGTCCTACATCACAAGGTACAGAGAAATAATCGGACCCGGTGTCTTCCAATTGTTCCCCGGGCCTTCCGCTGGTCAGTAATTAACCACGTGCACGAATCACGTATGCACCTTGAATTTGAGAAGACTCTTGAAAGGGTTGATCACTATTGGTTCGAGCACATGGCTAAGTGCGTTCGTAAGTTTGTCTATGGTTGTATTACTTGTAAACTATCTCAATCGCAATCAGGTCGCCCACAAGCGGGACTTCATCCAATTCCTAACATAAGTATCCCGTGGCATATTGTGCACGTTGACTTAACTGGCAAATTAAGTGGAAAAAGCGATTGCAAGGAGTACGGCATAGTTTTAATTGATGCGGTCACAAAATTTGTTCCCTTATATCATACCCTGAGAATAGATTTGGCTAGAACAATTAAATCCCTTAAATCAAGCGTCTTTAGTTGGAGCTCCAGTTAGTTATTGCAGATCTGGGACGATGCTTTGCCAACAAAGAATTCAAAGTTTTTTTGTCAGTTTCACGGTGTTTCTTTACGTAGAAAGAACAATGAGCGCGTTAAAAAGTATGCTGACCGCGGTAGAAGCGTCTGATAGGTCCCGGCATGAAGCGTTAGAAGACGTGCAATTAGTTTTGAATTCCTCTGTCCACCGTGTAATACAAGCGAGTCCACTCGAGTTTCTGATAGGACGTTTAGCTAGACCATTTAACCTATTAACTTTGAATGATTCCGGACCGGCAGTAGACATTAGTAAGACAAGAGAGCAAGCGGCCACGTACATAGAAAAGAGTGCCAGTTACGAAAAAGTAAAATTTGATAAAACTACAAGTTAAAGTGGTAAAGTTTGATGTTGGTAATTTAGTTTAAATTCAGAACGAGGAGAAACCAAACTAAATTAGACGCGAAATACAAGGGACCTTTAAAAAAATGTGGAGTTACTTGATGGTGATCGTTATTTCCTGAAATCTTTGACCGGTAATAGAACATAAAAATACGCTCAGGACTGTATAAGGAGGATTCCTCTAAGCAGTGTGTCCGTTGAGTTAAATTTGTCTGATGAAGATGGTGAGGAGGATGGCTCCAACAGTAAATAAGAACACATACCTTGGCTAGGTCGCACTACACGCAATAGTATGTAGTCGTAACTGCAACTCTCGGAGTTGTACAGAGCGCGATGGGCAGCTAGTGGTGTGGCGGGGACCCGGGTTTCGAGAGATACTATTTGTATGGTCCTGTGTGGCCTGGGAGTCGTGGACTCTAGTTAAAGTGTTGGTCGTATCGCTTGGAGCGATGACGATATGGGTGACACGTGAATTGTCACTAGCTGCTGGGACGGCTGGGCCATGTGTTGTGTACTTATTGTTTTAAACTTACTGTTTTAAAGTATCAGTATTGAGATTTAAAGATTATGGGCTTAGAGGAACCTTTCGTGTTAAAGTTGTTGAAATTATTTGTATGCTAACGTGATCTCTGTTAACTTGATTCTTAAGATACGATTACGGACCATTACCATCAGGTTGGCCGAACGTGAAAATGTGCCTCAGTTGGTTATTTTGTTACAAGTACACACGAGGACGTGTGCTTCGTCAGAATGGCCGTGTCGTGGATAACGATATCGTTTTATTAAGTTTCTCAATTGATTGTTAACACAGTAGTGCGGCAAACGCGGTGACGTCAGTTGTTTTGCAATGGCGGCACGTGGACAGAGTCGTAATGGAAAGTGAGGTTGGCTCGATCAGTCAGTCGACGTTGGGACACGGACCGAGACACTTCTCCGTTGCGAACCTGTCGGTTTGTCTATCTAAGTGTGTTAACTGAACATTGTTATTTATACTGTGGTTAATATTGTGAATTATAAAGTTACAAGTAATAAACCTCGTACCAAGTCAAGATGATGACGACTCTATCGCTCAGCCGTCGCTATCTCCGACATGTATATAAATTCGGATTTAGAATACATAGTGTCCCCACCCCATTCCATCCTGTGGGCATTGTGTGTCATTTGGCCGACAAAAGGAAAGCTAGCCATAAAAGAAGAAAATTTGATACGAATCCCTGTGCCAACCCGTCTGGCCAGCGTGGCACAGTATGCCCTGTGATGAGATGAGAGGAGGCCCGACTCAGCAGTGGGTCATTTATGCGCTGAGTAGTAGTAGCAGAATATGTTTTTACCAATTAAAGTTAGAGTGAGATGGCGATGTTTGCTATCTCAGCTGACATTATAGTTAATCACTATCACTACATAGTATAAAACAACTAGTGGCCCGCCCCGGCTTCGCCCGTGCAAAGCGGGGGTGGGTTATACTTAAAAACCTTCCCCTTGAATCACGCTATCTATTAAAAAAAACCGCTTCAATATCCGTTGCGTAGTTTTAAAGATTTATGCATACATAGGGACGGACAGAAGAATGCGACTTTGTTTTATACTATGTAGTGATAGTGAAGTCGCTGTCCGTCCCTATGTATGCTTAAATCTTTATATCTACGCAACGGATTTCGATGCGGTTTTTTTAAGAGATAGAGTGATTCAACAGGAAGGTTTATTTGTATATTACATGCATAATTGTACCCGTACGAAGCCGGGCCTGGTCGCTAGTAACTAATAAACCTCATGTTCATGTCACACGATTGACACCCATCCGACCTACAGGAGAGAAAGACGTTGCTTAACATGTACAACTATAGCACGTCACACAGTACGCTAGCCTACGACGTTTACAAACAGAGATAGGATATTGTACAAAGTGTTTTAGGCGCAAGGAGATAATTACCTGACAGCGGGCCGCGGCCCCTACCCCCCGTTAGGTGGATGCTCCAGGGTAGCCCGCGAAATTCAAATTTTCTTACGTTTTTTGCAATTTGCAGGTCAGTGCTAGTTTGTATGTTGATTAAAATGTTATTCGCGGCTGTAAGACGTATGTAGTTATATTATTATAATCATCAAAATCATCAATACAACCCTCCAAGCTCATAAAGGTGCAAGAAAAACTTTTTCAACGTCAAAGTCATTCTTGCACCTTTATGAGCTTAGAGGGTTGTATTGATGAGTTTGATGATTATAACTCTGTAACTACATATGTCTTAAAGCCGCTAATCAAATGTTTATCATCATACAACTTAGCACTGCCCTGCAAATTGCAAAAAACGTAAGAAAATTTGAATTTCGCGGGCTACCCTGGAGCATCCACCTTAACTATTGTCGGAGATTTCTGAACCATGCGAATTGCTTTATAAAATCTTCGCTATCGTGTTAAAGGACGTTTTGGGCAATCCGTTTTGGCGATATTTTTTAAGTTTTAGGCGCAAACGGATGATCATCCAGCCAGAAGTGGTGGTATGTCAGGCTTGGGGCCGCAACGCTTAGGTATCCCCCGATAGTTGTAGTCGGGAAAATCTTAACTGCGCGAATTGCTCTTAAAATTTCGCGATGTATAACTTTTTTTTAGTAATTCTCGCTTTTTTATGCGATATTTCTTGATGTAATTAGTTCAGATTTTTCGTGTAAATTGTGTAAAGTATGTAGCATGTTGGTCGCTACAAAGTTGATATCGTGTTTATTTGATCACCTATCACATAAAACGTGGACAAACCAACAAAAGTGTGTCGACGTTCCATTCAAACATTCAGACGGTAATGGTTCAAAAGGCACCGTTGGGCGAAGCGTGAAGCGACTTTACGCTCCATGGCGTATTGCTGCTCAATTTTCCTCAGGTGTGTTCTGTAGGTGCTCAAATAAATAAGGGGTATGTCGCTATTTATAAAATACTAGCGACCCGCCCCAGCTTCGCACGGGTGCAATTATATTATACCTATAAACCTTCCTCTTGAATTACTCTATCTTTTAAAAAAAACCGCTTCAAAATCCGTTGCGTAGTTTTAAAGATGTATGCATACATAGGGACGGACAGAAAAGTGCGACTTTGTTTTATACTATGTAGTGATTTTGTCAAACCATATATACTTACCGACGGATTTAGAATGCCAAGTCATCAACCCATTTCAATTTCAGGTCTGCAAGCTGAATCCACAATTTGTGGCCTGCAAAGAACCTCGGCTCTCCCATCAGCACAAGCCCGTGACATATGTAATTGTGTCAATACGTGTCAGAATTTGCAATGGACACAACTACGCCAATCAACCTGACAGACGTGTTACATTTTCAATTGTGTCATACAATATGGTGATGCAGCAAATTGGGACGCGTCGTTGCGTTGCAAATAACGGACCAATTGATGTTCATTCTATCAACACAAATTAATATTTTTTTAACCAAAACACTAGCTCTATCTAGCTTTTTTTATAGTGGGGGAAACCTTTTCTAGGTCCCCAGCCGGGGGACGGGACTGGGGTATGTGGGGGACTCCCACGGTCGCAATGAGATAATAATAGTAATAATTATTAATAATATATTAATTATTATAATTACTTTGTATTTTTTTAAAATATATGTAAAAATAAGAAATAAAGAGACATTACAGAATAATAATAATATCCTTGGACATTTCACACAACGCCATCTCGTCCCAAGCTAAGCAACTTAATGCTTGTGTTATGGTAACGAGATGGATGATAAACTACTTATATAATTTTTTTTTAATGTAAATACATACATATTATAGATAGAAATGACACCCAGACTCCGAGCCAGTGCCTCTGGTTTAGACAAAGACCGACCCGGGAATCGATCCCGGGACCCGTTGATCCAAAGGCGGCACATCTAACCACTAGACCAACGAGGCAGTCAGTCAGATGATGATTGCGACCGGTTTACCCACTAAAAACTACCAATATTAGTCTGCGCGGGCCAAACTTCTTAAACGATACATTCGACAGTGGCTTTAAACTTAACCCCTGCTCTCAGTAAACCCTGTACCGCAGGGGCGGTTTACAAACATAAAATTCACGAACACAAATGATACCCAGACTCAAAGCTAGTGCCTCTGGTTCACACAAAGAAAGCACAGCCTCTGAATCGAACCCGGGACCCCGTGATCCAAAGGCAGCGCAGCGCATCCAACCCCTAGACGAACTTAGACACCAATTTCACATCAAAGGCATTCTAGTCGTAAATTAAAAAAAACCTTAGTACAATAGATCTATATTTTTTTTAGAATAGAATAGAAATTATTTATTGTTATCACAGGTACATAGAAACTTAAACAAAGGTCATAGTGAACAGATCGCTGTGATATACCTAAACTGACCATTTATTTTTTAACTCAAAACGGGACATAAGTTTTTATACCTCAGTTAGCAGGTTAACAATGAAAACAAACACAGTTTTTTAATTTTTTTTTATTTAGAAAAAGTGTAACTTAATGCAATTAGTATTCACTATTATTATATTCATATTGATTATAATTATTTTTATGATAACAAGTTGGGAAAAATAAAAATCAATCACCAGTTCACCAGCTTTATTAAAGCAAAGTTCCTCTGACAGTAATAATTAAATTATATGCAACATATTTTTTTTAATTGTATTTATATTTGTCAGAGGAACAAATTTGCTTTAATAAAGTTGGTGATGATTTTAAATAAGAATAAAATTCTTGGCAGGTTTTTTTTATATTGACCTTAGTTATCAACATCGCTTTCAGAACTGGAACCTGTAAGTGATTTTTTTCAGACGTCCACAATTTATTCATAAGAGAAAAGACTCTTTCTACTGGAGCATTTGTACCAGGTAGACATAAAATATATTCAATTAAAATACAAAAATTTTCTTGTTGAAGATTGTGGGTTCGAAAGTGTTTGAATACTTCCACCCAACGAGTTTCTGTGGAGACTTTTGAATTATCCCATTCGGTTATTTTTTGGGAAGTGACGTACCTTGAAATTAACGTGAATTCGTCAAATACTTCTGTATCTTTATTACAGTGAATATATCCCTTTTGAATCAATACATCCAGTGCTTTTTGAATATCTTCCCATGCAGGAACTTTTCTTAAATCTGCCCAATGAAATATACTCATTTCTTTAGTAAGAAAGCAAGTCCACTGTTCCAGATATTCACAGCTTGTTTTATAAAATTCTGTAGCCGTATTTTTCACAAAATCTTCATCAATATTAGTGCCATTATCTTTTAATTTCTCAATTAAATTACGAACAGTAAATGGAAGAAACTGGTTGATCTGTTTCTGAGCCAAATTGTCTTTGAGATGATTAATTTCTTTTGCAGCCTCAATTGCCGACACAGTCTGGCCTTCAACCTTCAATACCGCGTGGTGAAAACTTGCAGATTGAGCGTGCAAAAAATAAATCCATAATTCTGATGTGGGGTCTTCAAAAAAGTCTTTTAACAATTTAGGACATTTTTCAATGCTTAAAAAATAGTCTTTTAACGGCTGGTACATTTTTAAAACTCTCTCCAAGGCAGGCATAAGCGCAAGCCACCTGGTTTTACTGTAGCCGAGCATTTGGTGATGTTCTATTTCAGCTTCAGCGCAAAACTCCTTTAAAGCTTCAACTCGAACCGTGTAAATATAAAAAAATGAATATATTTTTACAATAATGCTTTCATAATCTAAAGGTAGACCATCTGCAGCAGATTTTATTGCATTGTGAATTATATGGGCTCCACATCCAATACCTATCAACGGTTTTTTCAGAGATGATTGTAATTTTGCTAATACATTATTAGTTCCTCGCCTAGCTACACCCCCAAAATTGACATTAGCATTGTCGCCACAAAATGCCACGACTTTTTTTGTCAAATTATTATCTGTCAATACTTGCTGTAAATAATCAACAATGATATCAGAAGTTTCACCTGGTTGCTCTTGAAGATCTAAAATTTTTACTTGCACACCTTCGTAAGGTTGAAAAAAGCGCACTACAAAAGGATATATTTTCTTGTTACCGTGGTTTGAAGCGTCATTTAAAATTGTAATACAATTGGACTTATTAAGATCATCTTTTAAATTGTCGATTGCTGTGCGCGCCAAAACATTTACTACAATAGCTTCTGTTTTTGTACGCGCGCATGCGAATTTCGGATCAAAACATGACTGGATTAACTTCGACGCACAATCATTGGAACGAAAGCTGTGATTTTCTTGTATAGTGTGATAAGCCCAGACGCCTTCTGCAGCAGCAATATCCAAATCCTTTGAAGATGGCGTGTTTGAATTTTTGAAAAAGTTCAACATTGAAGAACTGGAAGCAGCGGCACGATCGGCATTTTTATGTTTTTCAGACTTCAAATGCTGTTCAATATCACCAGCACCACTATGGGAAACACTAAACTCTGTGCGACACTTTTCACATCTGACATCCGAGGGAGTATTAATTTGCTTAATAAATGGGTATTTTGCTTGTAAGTTGACATTAAATGAACACTTGCGTTTCGGCATAACTACAGGTTAAATTCCAAAACAACAGAAAACTTCTAATTAGTTACCAGTTTATCACTAAACTATTTCACGAACATTACGCAAAAACAAAACAATATCGATAAGTCTGTGTGCATATGCGTGGCTAGTCTAATAACCAAATAAATGCTCCCTCTCTTCCGCGTTACGTTGCTAGGTAACCGACAACGTGCGCGGGCGGGGAATCACCGATCGTCGACCACGCGACGGTCTGTGATTCCCCGCCCGCGCGTGTCTCACGAGCTATACAATTTTAAATTTTCGCGCGGTTTCGGAAAACGGGACTATTTTGCGTCCCGCTGCTTTGTTTGGGGACAACGGGACAGGTGACCGAGAAAAGGGACAGTCCCATTCAAAACGGGACGTATGGTCACTTTAGATATACCGTACTAGACGGTGTACAATATTATGTGTAGTAGTAGAATTTAAAATAACATTGGTGAATTATGAATTATTATTATTACATAAATTAAGTTATTATTATTTTAAGTTTTTATCGTTCAAATAATCCGCAATACTATAATATGTTTTATTTAAGAGCAATAGTTTAACTTGTTTTTTAAATATTTTAATGTTCTCTTCACTTCGCAAACTTTGAGATAATGTATTATAAATTTTAGGTCCCATACAGAAAATGCTTTTATTGAGCATAGTTTGAATTTGAATTATGAATGAAATAATGATGTTTATTCAACTATTCTATCACCCGATTCTACAAAGTCTCTTTGTAGAAATATGTGATCGCGTTGCGACATAGTTTTCTTTTTAAATCCAATTAATTGTGTCACTTCCTTAATACCCGTTTCAAGAGGACGCTTCATGGTAATCAGATACTTCGCAACATGGGAATTTCTCAGCACTTCTCGTCATTATTAATCCCGGGCTATCCCGGGAGACGGGCGGATCTCCGGGATCTTATTATTTAATACCCGGCGGTCACAAGACTCGGTGTCAGTTAGTGGTATTAGTTTACCAATCCTTGCGAAGGTGTTGTTTTATGTAGCTGCCACCAGCTCCCAGATGCGAGTGATATATTCCGGTATCGTAATATTAAAATGTATGACCGAAACAACAAATTGGTCAGCCCTCTAAATTACTTGCCAGTTATTCTCAGCAGTGGTAGCGTTCCGAACTGGTGGTAAACTAAAATATATTACTTTGCTTTGTATATATTTTATTAATGTGCTGACTGATTTGTAAGTGTCCATCGTGTCCTATGCAAAAGAAATGAAGCATAACCTGGCGTAGATTGGAAATTGAAGACTAGCATCAATGTTCTAGAATTTTGGTTAAAGGTTGCCATATTACAATGACTAACTAACTATTTTTGTTTGGTTTTGAAAGGCACTGAACACAAATATTAATTTTACAATTTAAAAAACTATAGAATAATTTATAAATGAAATTATAAGCCTTGAATCCAGTGAGCCGACCAACCCCAAACAGCGGCACCTGGTCACAAGCATAACGCATGGCAGCCATCGATCTCCTCAACCATATCAAAGGGTCGTGGTCGGAGCCTTGTTGCAACAAGTAAGGACTTAATAATCTTTAAAAATCTTGGCCAATCTTTTCGGAGCCACACACACACAGTAGCACATCCTACTTATAACAACCCTCTTTACTCAGTGGTTAAAAATAAATCAGTGGCCAAATATCTAGCTTTTAATTGAGTTCAAATTCCAATACAATTAACTTAAACGCAGTTAAAATAAAAGCCCGCCGCTATAACAGAGCGACTGTTCCACAAATAGTTTAGCGGTATAGAAGTGTTATGGAGTTTTATCATGACAAGTGATGTGGTCGGATAGACAAGCCTTAGTTAGGGCTAGGGTTGAGTCGATTCATATCGAATATCCGAGTTAATAGTACTTACATATTGTTACGCCGCAGATGAGATCATTCTAGAAACGCATTTTGTGCCGAAAGTTCTGGCTCGGACTTCCGCGAAGGACTTGGGCGTAAACAACGGCTAATGGTTTTACAACCTCTTTAATTTTTACCACTTGCAATTGTTTAGTTTCTTTTGTGTGATAACAATAACGATTGTTTGTGTAATCCTTTGTCGGCATTTTAACGGTTGCATTTTTATGGTTTTATGGCATGTTGTTTACGTCTCACCAGGTAATTAGCGTGGGAATAATCTCGAGTAATCGGGAATATTCGAATAGATTTACAATTTAAGGACGGTCGACCCGCGCAACAGGACAGTTATCGTTTTAACTGCGTTACGAGTGCGAACTATCGGGCGATAGCAAGTGCTAGTGATTGTATCAGTGTGTATCTACTTGTGAGTGTTTCTAGTTGTGAGTTATTGTGTGTTGTATCGTGATTTTTGTGAATAAAAATCATTCTTCGTTGTAATCGGCATTTCATTACCCACGGACGTAACAACTGGTGTCAGAATTGGGGATGCCGCTCCTACAACGAGACGACGACACGCGACCAAGGACGAGGAGACAAGCTGAGATGGATGCTGCGCGCCAACCCCTGGAAGTGGAGAATCAGTCTGGTACGGTAGCATCAGGAGTCGCCGCAAATACTTCCTCTGAAAGCAGCCTGGCTGCGGTTCTAGCCGCTATGCAAGCCAGTATGGAAGCTGCCCGCCGCGAACAGGAAGCTGCCCGCCGCGAACAGGAAGAAAGCCAGCGCAAGCTCCAAGACCTCGTCGCTCAGAAGATAGACCAGGGGATAGCGACATTAGGAGAACGTGTGAAAACCCTCACGTTGGAGGTCAAGGAAGTAGCTAATAAAACCGACTGTTTGGAGGCAAGAATTGACGGGCACGACGATAGCCTCCACGATCTGAAGAAAAAGATTGTCAAACTCGAGGCACGTGAATCCATCCCTATGATCGCTCCGGCAGGCGCTAAATTGGATGTACCACGTTTTGACGGCACGTCATCATGGACTGCCTTCAAATATCAGTTCGAGACGTTGGTGAAGACTAACCGATGGGATGAAGAACAATCTTTTGCGGCATTGACCCTAGCTCTTCGGGGCGACGCTCTCCTGGTTTTGGAGAATCTACCTGCAGATGGAAGATCGCTGGAACGCCTCATGGAAGGCTTGGACACTCGTTATGGGGATAAGCACCTAGAACACGTCTTCCGTGCACAACTCCGTGAAAGGACGCAAAAGATAAGCGAGAGCATCCAACAGTGGGGAGTCGAAGTTGAACGACTAGTCCGGCGTGCCTACGTGTCGATGACACCGGATACTGTGGAAGTGTATCTGGTGCAAGCCTTCATCGACGGTTTACGGGATACCGAAGTAAGGGCTGCAGTGCGTCTAGGGCACCATCAAACCCTGAAGAGTGCGATGGCTCACGCTCTAGAAGTGGAAGCTGTGCGACAGGACACACGAACGCATCGGATTCGCGAAGTGATTACTGCGCCTTCAACCCCGCCACGTTACCGTGAGATGGTGGCTCGTCCTCCTCCGGCAAAACATCGGTACGTGTTAACCTGCTACGGCTGTGGAGAAAAAGGTCACATACGTACCGACTGCCCCAGGAAAGGAAAGAGAGGTGTGGACTCTGAAACCCAAGTCGATGAGGAGGCGTTAAACTAATAGTCGCCAGGGCCGCGGGGCGGGTGCTGGCTGGTCAACATAGGGCCCCAACCATCACCGTTAATCAAGTTTGCAATGGGAACAGTTTGATCGTCGAGGGAACTCTAAATCAACAATGTTGTAATTTTACTGTCGACACCGGAGCTTCACGAACCATAGTGCGACCTGAGTTGCTGAAACGCACCATCTTGTGGGAGAATCAATCCCCACCCTGCCGACTTCAGACAGCAACCGGCCAGCCAGTATCTGTCCTCGGTGAAACAGATGTAGAGCTAAACATTGGTGATCAAGTTTACAGCCATTCAGTTTTGATTGCAAACATAACCGACGATTGCATATTGGGCTTGGACTTCTTACGGAGTAATCAGTGTGCCTTGGACATCGCTAAAGGAGTGTTGAAGTTCCCTGACCAAGAAGTGTTCCTGCGAGGGGTTACCTCATGTAACCTTTATTGTTTGAAGAATATCACATTAGCTCCGAGAACAGAGACTCTAGTTGACGTGAAATTCCCTGAGAGAGTTAAACAACAGAGATGTGTGATTATTGAAGACGCCGGCCGGCACCCGGAGCTCATCACTGCAAGGACATTGGTTATGACGAAAGGAAAAGCCAAAGTTAGAATTATAAACCTCGGGAAAGAAGAGGTCCATTTGAAGAAAAACACCGTCATCGGGAAATGTGAGGAAGTGAATTATCTTCGTCAAATTAAGTCAGCTCTAGTAAAACCAGGAGCTGTGAAAATTGATGAAGAGCATATCCATCAAATCTTAGAAAATTCAAAGGACAATTTATCAACAATAGAACTACAGCAAGCCAAAGATCTACTGCTACGGTATCGGGACATCTTTGCAACGGGTAATGATTGCGGAAGAACAGGACTCGTGAAACACCAAATAGATACGGGTGACGCTAGACCAATAAAACAGAGACCGCGCCGCATACCCTGGTCTAAGGAAGCTGAAGTAGCAGAAATGATAAAGGACATGGCTGATACTGGAATAATTGAGCCTTCTACGAGCCCATGGTCTTCTCCAGTTGTCTTGGTAAAGAAGAAGGACGGCAGTACAAGATTCTGTGTGGACTACAGAATGTTAAACAATGTCACGAAGAAGGACAGTTACCCTTTACCCAGGATAGATGATACGCTGGACATGCTCAGCGGTATGAAGTGGTTCTCCACCATCGATTTGAAAAGTGGCTACTGGCAGGTGGAAATCCAGGAACAGGATAAAGAGAAGACCGCCTTTACTACAGGAATTGGCAACGGTTTGTGGCAGTTTAATGTTATGCCATTCGGCTTATGTAATGCTCCAGCCACTTTTGAACGCCTTATGGAAAGAGTCATGGTGGGCCTTCTTGGAGAAGTCTGTCTGGTGTATATGGACGACGTGGTGATAATGGGGCGCACATTCAAAGAACATCTTCGGAATATGGAGAAAGTCTTCGACAGAATACGTGGGGCCAACTTAAAACTAAGCCCAAAGAAGTGTGCCCTGTTCAAGAGAGAGGTCAGCTACCTAGGACACGTTATCTCTGCCAACGGAGTGAGAACTGATCCTGAAAAGATAAAAGCTGTGCAGGACTGGCCTGTCCCACGGAACAAAACAGAAGTGCGTGCATTCCTAGGGTTATGCACTTACTACAGACGATTTGTTAAGGGGTTTTCTGATATAGCAAAACCGTTACACCAGCTGACGGAGGAAAAGCGGAGCTTCATTTGGGACAAGTATTGTGAGTCATCATTCAATGAGCTGAAACAACGCTTATGCGAAGCACCTATACTGGGGTACCCGAGTAGAGAAGGAAGTTTTGTTGTCGACACAGATGCCAGCAATACTGGAATTGGTGGAGTGCTATCACAGGTGCAAGATGATCGACAAGTTGTGATAGCTTATTTCAGTAAAGCACTGTCGAAACCTGAAAGGAATTATTGTGTTACTCGACGAGAGCTGTTGGCTGTGGTAAAAACTTTGCAACACTTCCATAAGTACCTCATAGGAAGACAGTTTACTCTAAGGACTGATCATGCTGCATTGAAGTGGTTGCTGCAATTCAAAAATCCAGAGGGCCAAGTCGCTAGATGGATTGAGCAACTACAAGAATTCAATTTTGTAACGGAGCATCGCAGTGGAAAAGGACATAACAATGCCGATGCCCTCTCGCGACGTCCATGTGATGAGAATTGCAAACACTGCGAGCGCAAAGAGGCACATGAAAACGTAAAAGTTATTAGGGCCGAGGATAGCCTGAGGAAGTCGCAGGAAAATGATGATGATATCAGACCGCTACTGGAGTGGAAACGTAATGGAGTTCGGCCACAGTGGAACGAAGTATCGTCTTACAGCCCCGTCACGAAGTGCTACTGGGCGCAATGGGACAGTTTGGCCATGGAAAATGACGTCCTTTGCAGGAAATGGGAATCCAACGATGGCAAAGAGGTAACATGGCAAATCATAGTGCCACGTTCTGAAGTTACTCCAATTCTGCGGCAGATACACGATGGGGTTTCCGGTGGACACCTGGGTGTCAAGAAAACTCTGCTGAAGGTGAGACAGCGGTATTACTGGCTCAATTGTAGAGAGGACATAGAAGAATGGTGTCGGAAATGCACAGCGTGTGCGTCAGTCAAAGGGCCGCAGACTAGAAGCAGGGGCAAGCTCAAACTATACAACGTCGGGGCCCCATGGGAACGCATTGCCATCGACGTTGCCGGACCTTTCCCCGTGACAAATGACGGCAACAAATACATATTGGTGATACAGGATTACTTTACCAAGTGGCCTGAAGTATTCGCAATACCCAACCAAGAGGCGTCGACAGTGGCAAAGAAACTAGTGCACGAAGTAATATGTCGCTATGGAGCACCTTTGGAGATCCATTCTGATCAAGGCCGAAACTTTGAGTCAGCGTTGTTCCAAGAGATGTGCGCTCTCCTAGGAGTCTACAAGACACGTACAACACCTGCACATCCTCAATCGGACGGTATGGTTGAAAGGTTCAACCAAACCCTGGAAAATCATCTGGCCAAAGTAGTTGATGACCATCAGAAGGATTGGGACCGGTATATTCCCCTTTTTCTGATGTCTTACCGATCTGCAGTCCACGATAGTACGGGACATACCCCAGCAAGGGTGAATTTTGGTAGAGAGATGAGACTTCCAGTGGATGCAATAACTGGTGTGCCGCCTGACAAACCTAAACCAGTTACGGACTTCGTAAGTGACCTTCAAGATCAATTGGATGAAGTGCATAAGCGAGTACGCGTGAACAGCATGAATACCAGTATCAAGATGAAGACCAGATACGACCGCAATGCAAATACCAAAGGATTCGAAGAAGGATCACTGGTTTGGCTCCACAACCCGCTTCGACACAAAGGGAAGTCACCGAAACTTCAGCCTCGATGGGAAGGACCTTATACTGTGATAAAAAGGATAAATGACGTGACCTACCGCATCAAGAAGGGTCTAAGAGGAAAACCGAAGGTAGTCCATGTCGATAGATTGGCGCAGTATCACGGCTCCAATGATGCTCGGGACGAGCATGCCTGAGAGGGGGGCATTGTTACGCCGCAGATGAGATCATTCTAGAAACGCATTTTGTGCCGAAAGTTCTGGCTCGGACTTCCGCGAAGGACTTGGGCGTAAACAACGGCTAATGGTTTTACAACCTCTTTAATTTTTACCACTTGCAATTGTTTAGTTTCTTTTGTGTGATAACAATAACGATTGTTTGTGTAATCCTTTGTCGGCATTTTAACGGTTGCATTTTTATGGTTTTATGGCATGTTGTTTACGTCTCACCAGGTAATTAGCGTGGGAATAATCTCGAGTAATCGGGAATATTCGAATAGATTTACAATATAAGGACGGTCAACCCGCGCAACAGGACAGTTATCGTTTTAACTGCGTTACGAGTGCGAACTATCGGGCGATAGCAAGTGCTAGTGATTGTATCAGTGTGTATCTACTTGTGAGTGTTTCTAGTTGTGAGTTATTGTGTGTTGTATCGTGATTTTTGTGAATAAAAATCATTCTTCGTTGTAATCGGCATTTCATTACCCACGGACGTAACAATATATTAGATTCGATTACATTTATTGCAATAATAATATACGAGTATGCTGCCTGCTGCAACGAGGCGGTGATACATAGTGGCACCGCCCCGTTGCATCCTGAGGGTGTCGTTAGAGCCGACAAAAGTGATTACAAAGCCGATAAACTATCCGCTAGAGAAGGAGTACTTGATACGAAACCCTGAGCCAACCCGTCTGGCCAGCGTGGCACAGTAGGCTAATTACCCGTCATCAATTTGGACATGTCGAGAGAAAGAATGAAGAACGATTGACGAAAAAAGTGTATAAGGCGAGTGTGAATGAAAGTATTGGAAGGGGAAGACCTAGGCGGACGTTTCAAGACCAAATCAGGTACGTCTTGGAAAAGAGCTAGGTCAAGAGTACCCTTAACCGAAGAGCAAGTATGAAGGGAATAATGAAAGTGGACGAAGCAAAACAAGTATGTAAGGATAGTACCAGGTGGAAAGAAGTGGTCTCTACCCTACGGGAAAGAGGCGTGATTGTATGTATGTAAATTTAAATAAAATACCTAATACAATATTAAGGGCATCATTAATCAAACAATGAATTCCAGTGCTACAGCCCTATAAAAACCGATTTAAGTCTGTAGGGCATATCTATAGTAGGATGCATTACGAAATTAAATGGGGCCTGTGGATAACGCGCTTACAACACGCACTTTGAATAGACAACAGATTTACATCTTTATACGTATTGTTGTGCTTGGTGAAGGATTAAAACGTATCGATCATCAGCATTATCATTTCAGCCAAAAGACGTCCACTGCTGGACATAGGCCTCCCCCAAGGATCTCCACAAAGGCCGGTCCTGGGCCGCCCGCATCCACTGCTTTCCGGCGACCTTAACCAGGTCGTCGGTCCACCGTGTGGGAGGCCTACCAGCACTGCGCCTTCCGGAACGCGGTCGCCACTCGAGGACTTTCGTAGGTCCTGCGAGCTATGTGCCCTGCCCGTTTGGCAATCCGGTGGGCTATGTCGGTGACCCTGGTTTTCCTGCGTATCTCCTCATTTCTGATTAGATTCCCTGCAAAACGTATCGATAGAATACCTTAATAGATTAATTACCCTTCCTCTTATGGGAGAAGGCCCGACTCAGCAGTGGGTAAGTAATTCATGGGGTGAGTGGTAGTAATAGAATACTCGCGATTTTAAAACGCATAGAAAGATATCATCGTCAATAATTCAGTCGAAGGATGTCCACTACTGGGCATAGGCCTCTCCCAAGGATTGGACAAAGGCCGGTCATGGGGCCTTACTCTTGAAATCGGAATTGCTCTTCATTAGGCTAGCGAATGTGTCATTACACATAAAGTTTGCGTTTGGGAGATGCCCACGTTAGTCGAAAACCGGTAGCAATTATTATTATTTTATTAAATGAATATTAGGTTGAATCCAATAGTGATTAGCGCCCCGCGGTTTCACTCGCGCTTACTTATTGTCGTACAGCGGGTGACGCCGCGGGGCAAAGACACTCCAATTTTATTTATTTGTATGTAGTATGTATGTATATAGAGTATAGATTTATTCAATAAACATGACACAACATCATGAAGGGAGAAAATAAACCGAAAAAAAACAAAAGCAGAGTCTGCTACTATTACTTCCCAGCCCATAAATGACCCACTGTTGAGTCTGGCTTCTACCAGTTGTATGGGGGGTTATTAGCCTAATGTGCCACGCCAGACGGGTTGGCATAGGGTATCAAGTTTACTACTACTCCTCATTAATTGACCCCAAACGTTCGTATCTTATCCGTTTGGTGACGGATTTAGAATACATAGTGTCACCACCCCATCCCATTCTCAGTGTCGTGAGAGCCGAGAGACAAAAGTAAATGACAAGGCCGAAAACCTAGTCGCGAGAGAAGGAGAACTTGAAACGCATCCCGAAAAACGTCTGGTCAGCGTGGCGCGGTATGATAATTGCCCTCCTTATAATGGGAGGAGGACCGAGGCCACAGTGGGTCATTTATGGGTTGAGTAGTAGTTCATAACTTGATAAGTACGTCAAGCAAAATGTCGCGGGTTCGATCCCCGCACGGAAGAAATATTTGTACGACCTACAAGCATTTTCGGGTCTGGGTGTTTTCTATCTATAATATGTAGGTATTTACAAAAAAAAAAGGATTTAAGTAGTTTATCATCCATCTCGTTACCATAACCCAAGCATTAAGTTGCTTAGCTTGGGTCGAGATGGCGTTGTGTGAAATGTCCAAGGAAGGAATTTACAAAAATATCGCGGACCGAGAAGTATGAAGTTGCTGGTCTTCTTATGTGGGACTCTGGGACACGTAGAGGTGATAAATTGCGCCCCGACCTACCCACTACAACCGAGGCCCGATACTTGACTCCACTCCCTCATGGGGGCATGCTCGCGACCTTGGGGGCCTCGACCCGCCTCGTAGTCGCGTAACTCCAGCGAGCAAGTCGTTATCGGCAAAATACCATAATATCTTATTGAAATTAAACACTTTATAACGGATTTATCGCGTGTATATATCGCGTTATAAAGTGTTTAATTTCAATGTGTAATAATCGCGAAAACCTAAGAAATCATTATCTTTTATCTTAATAAAATGTCTAAGAAAGTTATCACAATTGGAAAGAATAACTCCCTGCCAATTTGTAGTTATTACTAATAAGCTGAAAGTGTAAACTAAAGCCAACAGGAAGCTACGGAGCGGAAACACGTAGCGCATATCACGGGGAAAAGATAAAATAACTGCCGCCGTATACATTGTATGCAATTATTTATTTGTATAGCCTATGGTATATGATATGACAGGAAGCGGGTTAGTAGATTTTCGCTAGGAATGTGCGAAAAATAATAATTTTATGCTAGGTATTCGTGAGTATCATCGTGATCAGTATGTTAAACTTAAAATTAAAATGAACGCAGTACAACTGTGTCTCGCCAATGTAACTTTTTTTTTTAATGCTATGTATAGCACACTTACTTGTAAGCTGTAGAACTCCCGTATTATGGAATACTAGCTTTTGCGCGCGGCTTCGCCCGCGTTGGCTTCGAACCCGTGCATATTTTTTTATAAACATAAAATCGGTTATTGTGACTAAACTATGATAGTTATATATGTGCTCTCGGACTTTTTTGTAGATCTTTATAAGACCTACAAATCCGTAGTACATCATTTTGTTCTATTGTCAATAGTTTTTGCAGCGCACGCATAAATAGGTTTTAGATTTTACACCTTGGTTTACAAAATCACAATTTTCATACGGATCCCTAATTCTTTTGAAAATAAAATATAGCCTATAACCTTCCTCGATAAATGGACTATCTAATACTGAAAGATTTTTTGAAATCGGTCCTGTAGTTCCTGAGATTAGCGCGTTCAAACAAACAAACAAACAAATAAACAAACAAACAAACTCTGCAGCTTTATATATTAGTATAGAGTATAGATAATCCAGCCTTCAGCCAAAATCCGTGAATTCTTTTCAGGTAATTATGCAGTTGGTATGTGTTTATATAAATAACTATTTTACTTTTAATGCAATCACTTTTAGATTATAATTCTATTTACTGACACATTTAAAGGGATATTTTATTGATATTCTTCTCTTTATTTCTGGGAGCTCGTGATAATATTAGCTGGTAGGCCTCCCACACGGTGGACCGACGACCTGGTTAAGGTCGCCGGAAAGCAGTGGATGCGGGCGGCCCAGGACCGGCCTTTGTGGAGATCCTTGGGGGAGGCCTATGTCCAGCAGTGGACGTCTTTTGGCTGAAATGATGATGAAATAAGGTATGACAGCTTAATACAGCTGTCATATTTTATTAAATAAAAAATTAAGTACGGGTACTAAAATGAGAAAACAAATCTATACCAACTGCACTGAGGCCCCATGAGCCTGCTGAACAGCGTTTACCTATGGACCAGCCTAATACGGGAGTTTTGCAGCCTGCAGTGAAAGGATTAGTACTAAGAAATAAACTCTGCTCACGGCAGAGGAGAGATGCGATAAAAAAAAAAACCTACCACCTTCCCTACAAAAGACCCACTGATCCAATTGCAAGGAGGGTAATAAGCCTACGGTGCCACGCTGGCCAGTTTCCCTCTCTTGCGGCTAAATACTGCTGCATCGTTGGTCTAGTGGTTAGATGTGCCGCCTTTGGATCAACAGGTCCCGGGTTCGATTCCGGGGTCGGGCAAGTGTCTTTGTCTAAACCAGAGGCACTGGCTCGGAGTCTGGGTGTCATTTCTATCTATAATATGTATGTATTTACAAAAAAAAAATGTATATAAGTAGTTTATCATCCATCTCGTTACCATAACACAAGCATTAAGTTGCTTAGCTTGGGACGAGATGGCGTTGTGTGAAATGTCCAAGGATATTTATTTAAATAATCTGCCTCTTGCCTTCCTTAAGTCGCCTCTTACGATACACTCAGGATGGATTGGGGTTGTGACACTATGTTTTAGGCGCAAAGGGATGATCATCCAGCCAGACGGGGGGTCCGCGGCGCCTATCCCCAATGGTTTTAATTGGTGAATTCCTGACTGTGCGAATTGCTCTATAAACTTCGCTATCGCAGTGTAGGACTTTTTGGTATTTCTCGCATTTGTAGGTGATATTTCTTGATGTTATTAGTCCAGATTTTTCGGATAGATTGTGTAAAGTATGTAGCATGCTTGTCGCTACAATGTATTCTAAATCCATCACTACACAGACCACCGCCTGATAGGTCCAATGTAATCGCGTCCTCCTATGCACTTGTACCAAACATAGTCACTGCGGAAAAAGGCGCGTTGAATCCACGCCTATAAATAATGTTTACATTCTTATCTCCGACGTGTATTGTTTACTTTGTGCGCGCTGATTTACGCGCGTTAAAAATGTACGCCCTCGTAAGGCGAACCTCGTAGAGGCATTAATGATAGGGAACAAACCGTATAATTGAATGTAATGTGTCACAAATTAACCTGATTCTCAGTCTGTTGTCTCAATAGATTGTCTATGGTCCCGTTTTGTTACTGGCAAGCCAAGTGAGACGCAAAGGGATGATCATACAGCCAGACGACGTGATATGTCCGCCGCGGCGCCTATCCCCCCGATAACTGTAGTCGGAGATTTCTTAACTGTCCGAATTGCTGGAATCTTCGCTATCGCGGTGTAGGACTTTTTGGTAATTCTCGCATTTGGAGGCTTTATTTCTTGATGGTTGGTCTAGTGGTTAGATGTGCCGCCTTTGGATCAACGGGTCCCGGGTTCGATTCCGGGGTTGGGCAAGTGTCTTTGTCTAAACCATAG
Source organism: Clostera curtula (assembly GCA_905475355.2). Taxonomy (NCBI): domain Eukaryota; kingdom Metazoa; phylum Arthropoda; class Insecta; order Lepidoptera; family Notodontidae; genus Clostera; species Clostera curtula. The sequence goes on along the minus strand of FR997816.1, from coordinate 1,774,885 downwards.
GCACTGGCTCGGAAACTGGGTGTAATTTCTATCTATAATATGTATGTATTTACAAAAAAAATAATGTATATGTCGGAGATAGCGACGGCTGAGCGATAGAGTCGTCATCATCTTGACTTGGTACGAGGTTTATTACTTGTAACTTTATAATTCACAATATTAACCACAGTATAAATAACAATGTTCAGTTAACACACTTAGATAGACAAACCGACAGGTTCGCAACGGAGAAGTGTCTCGGTCCGTGTCCCAACGTCGACTGACTGATCGAGCCAACCTCACTTTCCATTACGACTCTGTCCACGTGCCGCCATTGCAAAACAACTGACGTCACCGCGTTTGCCGCACTACTGTGTTAACAATCAATTGAGAAACTTAATAAAACGATATCGTTATCCACGACACGGCCAGCCTGACGAAGCACACGTCCTCGTGTGTACTTGTAACAAAATAACCAACTGAGGCACATTTTCACGTTCGGCCAACCTGACGGTAATGTTCCGTAATCGTATCTTAAGAATCAAGTTAACAGAGATCACGTTAGCATACAAATAATTTTAACAACTTTAACACGAAAGATTCCTCTAAGCCCATAATCTTTAAATCTCAATACTGATACTTTAAAACAGTAGGTTTAAAGTAATAATTACACAACACATGGCCCAGCTGTCCCAGCAGCTAGTGACAATTCACATGTCACCCATATCGTCATCGCTCCAAGCGATACGACCAACACTTTAACTAGAGTTCACGACTCCCAGTACACAGGACCATACAAATAGTCTCTCTCGAGACCCGGGTCCCCGCCACACCACTAGCTGCCCATCGCGCTCTGTACAACTCCCAGAGTTGCAGTTACGACTACAGACTAGTGCATGTAGTGCGACCTAGCCAAGGTATGTGTTCTTTTTTACTGTTGGAGGCAACCTCCTCACCATCTTCATCAGACAAATTTGACTCAACGGGCACACTGCTTAGTGGAATCTCCTTATACAGTCGTGAGCGTATTTTTATGTTCTATTACCGGTCAAAGATTTCAGCAAATAACGATCACCATCAAGTAACTCCACAATTTTTAACGGTCCCTTGTATTTTGCGTCTAATTTAGTTTGGTTTCTCTTCGTTCTGAATTTAAACTAAATTACCAACATCAAACTTTACCACTTTAACTTGTAGTTTTATCAAATTTTACTTTTTCGTAACTGGCACTATTTTCTATGTATGTGGCCGCTTGCTCTCTTACTAATGTCTACTGCCGGTCCGGAATCATTCAAAGTTAATAGGTTAAATGGTCTAGCTAAAGGTCCTATCAGAAACTCGAGTGGACTCGCTTGTATTACACGGTGGACAGAGGAATTCAAAACTAATTGACAGACGCTTCTATCGCGGTCAGCATACTTTTTAACGCGCTCATTGTTCTTTCTACTTGGCAATTAGCGCGACTTGAACCCGTAGCTATCAAACGTAATGAAACTGACAAAAAAACTTTGAATTCTTTGTTGGCAAAGCATCGTCCCAGATCTGCAATTACTTACTGGAGCTCCAACTAAAGACGCTTGATTTAAGGGATTTAATTGTTCTAGCCAAATCTATTCTCAGGGTATGATACAAGGGAACAAATTTTGTGACCGCATCAATTAAAACTATGACGTACTCCTTGCAATCGCTTTTCCACTTAATTTGCCAGTTAAGTCAACGTGCACAGTATGCCACGGGATACTAATCTTAGGAATTGGATGAAGTCCCGCTTGTGGGCGACCTGATTGCGATTGAGATAGTTTACAAGTAATACAACCATAGACAAACTTACGAACGCACTTAGCCATGTGCTCGAACCAATAGTGATCAACCCTGTATATTTGGCCACCTCGCCCTTTATACTTCATAGAGCCACCTCGCCCTTGACTGTATATTTGGCCACCTCGCCCTTCACATAAATCCTGTTTAAATATCTAGATGGCCACCTCGCCATTTAGATACGTTTACCGCAGCACTGTTAAGATGTTTTGCATATGGCCCACAAGCCACCACGCTATTACCACGACCCACCATACTTCAAACATACCGCTCCAGAGAATAGTGCCACCCCATCTTTTCACGTGGGCGTCGTAAGAGGCGACTCTCACTCTCAGAAGGGACTAGACTCGATACGGACCATCTTTCGTATCATAAGTCTCAATGGCCTAGTGGTTCAGTACTCCGACTTGTAGTTCAGAAGTTCTGAGTTAGAACCCTGGCTTAACAAATCTATTCACATTTGCCTTATTTTTATCGAATCTTAATTTATCAAGCTGTGCATTATTTTCCATTAATTTGTCAGCTTGTTCCCTAATCTCTCAAATTTATCTCAACCTCATGATCGTCAATAGTTAATAAATTTAGAGGCCTAGCTACTCTACCTACTAACAATTCTAATGGACTTGCCTTAGTTACCCTATGAATCGTGCTATTTTAGCAAGTTGGACATCATCTAACGCATCTTGCCATGACCTATTTGGACTAACTTCTACAACAGTCAACATATTTTTGAGGGTGCTCATAACTCTTTCCACTTGGCTTCGGCGCAACACAATGTTTGATGAGAGAGCACTCTGCACCAGAATCAGAATAAAATGGATACGACTCACAAGCGTTCATCAGCGTACCGCTGGGATTGCTAACATATCAAACTTCCACATGTATCTCGTTACTCGCCGCCGCCGCAGGCGCCGCTCCGAACCGCCTGCGCCTACCGCCGCGCCAGCTCCTCCGCTGTTGCCACGTTGTTGCCACGTGGACACCTCGCTGCCAAATGTCCGGCGCTGCCGCACCTGAAACAGACTAAGTCCGACCGCGGCCGCGGCCCCCGCAGAGCCTGACGCTGAAGTGGCAGCACTAGCTGCCTTGCCTTTCACCGCCAATCTGATGCTCGGTGACCCATTCCACCGCAGCTGCGACATTCCACAGTTGCCGACCGAAAACCCGATCGCTTGAAAATCTGGATCTGCTGTCCTATCGCCTCATGTTTAGGCTACCTTACCGATGCAAATCAAGGCATACAATGGCGTCATAATCTTGGAAAACTTTGCTATAAACTGGCGAAAATACGACGCCAGACCGATGAACCGTCAAGCTAAACAAGCACAGCAATTTAAACTTCGTATCGCAAGTAATTAACAGGTAAACACGCAAAAGAACCTCAAATAATATTTTCTTACACCGGTCAAAATCACACTATCGTAAATTCGTATACCATACAATATACCCGAGTAATAAAATGGAAACTGCTCACCGGAGTGACGTAAAATTGCAGCTGGTGCGCTTACTACAGATCCACTCACTATTCTTTGACCTGGCTGACCACAGTACTGTTGCTCGCCTTCCTGCTACTCCGCTCAGGGCAGTTAGACGCGTAGTGTCCTTGTCCATCACAATGAAAGCAAGTGATCCCCACTTGGTTAATCGCCGCACTATGACTGCCGCTTGTGATCTTCAGTTCAGAACAATCTTCATGTAGCTTAATGTCTCCTTTATAGTGACAATGAATCGCCATTATCGGTTATTTCCATCGCGTACAGAAGTACACACATTATCACTACACTGTTTTCTCCACGTGGGCTGACTGAGTTACATACCACTTCTGATGTCGGAGATAGCGACGGCTGAGCGATAGAGTCGTCATCATCTTGACTTGGTACGAGGTTTATTACTTGTAACTTTATAATTCACAATATTAACCACAGTATAAATAACAATGTTCAGTTAACACACTTAGATAGACAAACCGACAGGTTCGCAACGGAGAAGTGTCTCGGTCCGTGTCCCAACGTCGACTGACTGATCGAGCCAACCTCACTTTCCATTACGACTCTGTCCACGTGCCGCCATTGCAAAACAACTGACGTCACCGCGTTTGCCGCACTACTGTGTTAACAATCAATTGAGAAACTTAATAAAACGATATCGTTATCCACGACATATATAAGTAGTTTATCATCCATCTCGTTACCATAACACAAGCATTAAGTTGCTTAGCTTGGGACGAGATGGCGTTGTGTGAAATGTCCAAGGATATTTATTATATTTATTTATTTATGTTATTAGTTTAGATTTTTCGGGTAAATTGTGTAAAGTATGTAGCATGCTGGTCGCTAAACTGGTTTCGGCTCCAAGTAAATGACCTCGGGAAAGTGGGCATATAGCATGTATCAATAAATATATATGAATCAATTTAAAAAAATGCAATCTAACTTCCTCGTCTTCCCATTATATGGGGGGTAATTAGCCTACTGTGCCACGCTGGCCAGACGGGTTGGCACAGCGGATTCCTCGACTTTTGCTTCTCTTGCGGCTACGCTAGACTGTTTTTATTGTCACTCTAGACTGTTTCTTAGACTCTTACGACAAAAGATGGAATTGGGTGGTGACATAATGTTTCCTAAATCCGTCACCACACGGAAAAGGTAGAAACGTAGATTTTATTTTATTTCATCATCTCCCCACTGTCTAGATCAATTTGTTTGAATTTAAAGTCTCCTTGAGAGAAAGGGAACTTAAAATAAAAAGTGTAGACACATTTCACTCTCGCGAAGCAAAAAGTATCCAGTATCTAAGGATATTATTTCAAGATGTTTGCCGGCCAGTATACATAAATATTTATACTAGTATCGTTTCGGACCATAAATGACCTACTACTGAGTCGAACCTCGAAATTAACCTACAGTTCCACGCTGGCAAGACAGGTTGGCACAGGATGGATATAAAAAAAAAAAAAAAAGGATGTATATCAACCTTTCCTTCTCTTGCGGCTGATGATCTGCGTCTTGCGTTCTTTTAGTCGCCGCTTACGACATCCTCAAGATGGTATGGGTTGGTGACTAGTATATATATATTTATATATACTAGCTATAAATACATACGTGAACAGTATTCCCGTTTACACCACACATAGATTCATCACAACACGGAAATTTCATTACTACAGCGTAATACAAATTGGTGTTCTCATTTTATTTGTTCTATGCCGATAAAGCTATAGTTTATACCTCAGTTAAGTTCTCTATACGGTTCAATTTATTTGTTAGCAGCTACGGGTTTATGTTACGGGTGAGACGTGAGAACGCTGCTAAATGCGGAACAAACGGGTTGGCTATAATGAACTTTTCCATGTCGGATGAGAACTAGTAGTGTCACCAACCAACTTTGTACCGAGCTTGTTAATAAGCCACTAGACATAAATCTTTCTTAACAAAAAATTAAATTAAAAATTTAAATAAACCCCACTTTTTTATTACCTGACCCCTGGTCCCCCAACGCGAAGTATTTATTTTTATTTTTTACTTTTTAAAGGTTATTGTGTCGGGGGTTTATTTAAATTTTTAATTTAATTTTTATTTTATACTTTTTATAGGTGCATACTTATTATAATGTAGATTTTGTTAAAATGCACGTGATCTGCTTTCATTTGAGACCCCACTCGATTATATTTGCAGACATTCGGTTATTCTTCCCCACTTTCACCCCTCATAACTTTTAAACGGCTCACCCGATTTTCATCAAACATGTCTCGCCCGTAACTCCGTACTCACCTTTCATACAAAAAAAAGTTTATTGAAATCGCTTCATCCGTTCGCGAGCTACGGTGCGACAGACAGACAGACAGGCAGACAGACCGACAGACAGACAGACAGACACGTGAAACTTATAACACCCCTCTTTTTGCGTCGGGGGTTAAAAAAGGTAAAACAACTTGAAAATGGGCATTAAAAAGCGAAAAACAAATTACAGTCGGACTGTGTAGTGACGAAAGCTGAATAAAGGAAGTGATAAGGCCGACAGCCTAGCCAAGAGAAGGAAAACTTGATACAAAACCCTGTGCCAACATATTAGGCCAGCATGGCACAGTAAGCTAATTACCCTCCATGTAACTGGGGGAGGCCCGACTCAGAAGTGTGTCATCTATAGTCTGAGCAGTAGTATGTCCCCCATAAAGGAATTTATAAATGTTTAAAGGTTTCATATCAAGTGTGCCTTCTCTTGCAGCCGCGTTATCAGCCTTGTCTTTTCCTTTTGTTGCCTCTTACGACACGCTCAGGGAATGGATGGAAAGGATGGGGTGCTTTATTAAATAAATATTTGGAAAATTATTGGATATTTATTTAATAAATGCTTTATTAAATAAATTTCCCAAAAAGGGTGAGGTGTCGCCTTCAATGGATAGATCGTTTTTAAAACTACTACCAAGTCGGAACGCGGCAGCCCAGAAGGTCTGACGAATAAAATATAAAAAATAAATATCCTTGGATATTTCACACAACGCCATCTCGTCCCAAGCTAAGCAACTTAATGCTTGTGTTATGGTAACGAGATGGATGATAAACTATGTACTTATATACATTTTTTTTTGTAAATACATACTTATTATAGATAGACATGACATGACACCCAGACTCCGAGCCAGTGCCTCTGGTTTAGACAAAGACACTTGCCCGACCCCGGAATCGAACCCGGGACCCGTTGATCCAAAGGCGGCACATCTAACCACTAGACCAACGAGGCAGTCAAATCAGTGGCCTGGTCTTTTGTTTTTAAACGCCATATTATATTAACCATATATATTATAACTAAGCTTCCTGTATATCCTTTATTCTTTTCAGTCCTTCCCCACAATAACCCGAAAGTTCGTTTTCAAGTGAACAGGTACCTTAAAAGCTTCAACGAGTAGATCCGGTTTTATTGCTGTAATCCGGTAATTTTCCAACTTTACTAGACTAACTAGAAGCCTATAGTGCTGGGTTTGTCGACAAAAAGTTCTTTTTTCTACCGCCATGATAAAGTTTCAATGACTTTATTTTATGTTGGACGACTAGGCCATTATACGGTGTCTACTTTGTTTACTTCATAATATACTAAGTACCTAAAAGAGCCCAGAGCCTAGCGGATATAGAAGAACGTAATTGATATTATGCAGGGAAAGAAACGCATGACAGCCAATTTTGGATAGGTTTTATTTAATCATCCGTTGTTTTCCTGACAGTTAGTCAGTAATGCCGAAACTGGCAGCTGGTTTAATAAATTGATTTACAATAACCCGACTTGGGTGTCGAAAAGCAGACAGCTTCCGCTCCGTGAGAATTCTGGTGTTTAACATAATGGAGTAACGTGACATCGTCGTTTCAGTCTTTAAATGCCCCACTGCTGAGACGGGCCTCCTCCAAATTCATGGAGGAAAATTAGCATACTGTGCCACGCTGGCAACCCTTTGCCAACCCATCTTGGGTTGGCAAAGGGTTTGTATCAAGGTTTCCTTCTCTTCCGGCTAGATGACCTGCATCTTGCGTTATTTTAGTCACCTCTTACGACACCCTCACGACGGTATGGGTTGGTGACATTATATATTCTAAATCTATCATCAACCTGACATAGTCAGATGCAATTGGGAATACGCAAGACCAACAGTTTTTTTAATGTATGACACGCCACGCGTTTAAAGACACACTGACGAAATAACTAGTCTTTAACTGTGTTCCTGCAACATTTTGTCAAAAAAAGTATGTTTATCTGGAATCTTAATAGCAAATTAAAACAATAAGATATTAAAATAAATCTTTAAAAAACGAAACCCTTACAGTAATAACCTGTATCACGGGGGCTTTTCACATACATGTAATCACTAGCACAACAATAAAAGGCTTTTAAACAATAATGATTTTGCCTAATATATCACAATCAGTGTTTTTCTTTTATTGTGCGATGCATGTTTGCTGTTCAGCTCTCGGAGTAGAACACTACCGTCGCTCGACCGGACGTATATTTCAGTAAGTTCAGGGACTCGGCAAAAGAGCGCAGAATAAAAACTTTAGAGTGACAGTTAATGATGCATCAGACAATACTTTTTACTTCAGCAACTGTAAATTCTCAACGCCAGACATTTATTGTTGTGGAAATAAAATAACGAGGACGCGTCTTATATACTTTGTGTAACAATGGAAAATTAAGTACCTTATCACTTCAGCTATGTCGTGACCCACTGAAATTTCAATATTGTGTATTCAGTGTGCAATGCTGACATTTTTTTTTTAAGTTTATTTTAGAGGCTTGGTCGCTAAACGATCATATCGCCTCATATGTGTACATTTGTTGTTACAAGTCAACTTATTTAATTATATTATACAATAGTTTCGCTTCTTATGATGATGGGTGTCATAATATTGTTCTACGTATGTTGCAAAAAGGGATCTCTTTTTTAACATTTTTACTGCATTCTATCAAAATATTTTGAATGTCCTCGATTACATCACAACTAGCGAAATTGGGGGAAGGTACATTCTTCATTAAAAACCGAATTTATTCGTTGGAACGTGACCAGAGCGGAGCCTTAGAGCTAGCTATGTTTAAGGTAGGTTTATTTAGACTTTTCTGGTCTATCCCTATAGACAAAATTATTTACTACGGAACTATTTTATTTTTATTCGAATATTCTCGTCCACAAAAACTTGAGCAAAGCATTCCTACTCACTTTATGACAACTCACGCCTAATCTACGCATAATCGTCTCCAGAGATCGTAAAGAACAACATAATGACGCCATTATCTTAATTCCGACACATTAAAAGCATCCGACAGACGTTCGACATGTTCGTTTTACGACATAATATGTTATTCGCACAACCACGCGTTTTCTAGATTGACCGTTTTATACAGTCCGATCCGACTCCGACACCTGTCGACAACAGCGATATCACTACATAGTATAAAACAAAGTCGCTACGTCTGTCCGTCCCTATGTATGCTTAAATCTTTAAAACTACGCAACGGATTTGAAGCGGTTTTTTTAATAGATAGAGATATTCAAGAGGAAGGTTTATATGTATAACCCACCCCCGCTATGCACGGGCGAAGCCGGGGCGGGCCCCTAGTGTTTTATAAATTACATACATACATATAATCACGCCACTTTCCCGTAGGGGTAGGCAGAGACCACTTCTTTCAACGTGCTACGATTCTTACATACTTGTTTCGCTTCGTCCACATTCATTATGACCATATGACATACATGCTCTTCGATTTCGAGGGTCCTCTTGACCTGGCCTTTTTTCAAGACGTCCCTGATTTGGTCTCGAAACGTCCGCCTAGGTCTACCCCTTCCAACACTTTCAGTCACACCCGCCCTGTATACTTTTTTCGTCAATAGTTCTTCATTCATTCTCTCGACATGGCCAAACCGTCTCAGCATACCTTTCTCAATTTTTGTCACATCTTAACACTACATAGTATAAAACAAAATCGCTGTCGTCTGTCCGTCCCTATGTATGCTGAAAACTTTAAAACTACGCAACGAATTTTGAATCGGTTTATTGTAATACTAGTGGCCCGCCCCGGCTTCGCCCGTGCAAAGCGGGGGTGGGTTATACTTAAAAACCTTCCCCTCGAATCACGCTATCTATTAAAAAAAACCGCTTCAAAATCCGTTGCGTAGTTTTAAAGATTTATGCATACATAGGGACGGACAGAAGAATGCGACTTTGTTTTATACTATGTAGTGATATAGAGTGATTCAAGAGGAAGGTTTATATGTATAATACATGCATAATTGCCGCCGTGCGAAGCCGGGGCGGGTCGCTAGTTATTTATAAATTACTGGCTGACCAGGCAAACTTCGTACCGCCTCCGAATCAATAAATAAAAAAAAATACATATTTTCTTTTAAACCTTCCCTGGACTTCCACGAATATTTTAAGACCAAAATTAACCAAATCGGTTCAGCCGTTTTCGAGTTTTAGTGAGACTGACGAACAGAAATTCTTTTTGTTTAAATAGAAGATAGATAGCTAGCATTTAAAAAAATACACATAGGCGGTCTTTAATGCCTTAGTCATTCTTTCTAGTCAACCTTTGGGCGATGCCGAGAACAACATGTTAGGCCCAAATAAGAGCCATTGCAATTAAAAAAGATGAGCACATTAATAAATAAATATTATCTCTTCCTTTACATAATTTATTAAATTCGCTCGAAATACTGAATAGAAATTATATTTCAGTCTGATAAACAAGTTGATTGCTTTCAACTCGCTTAACGTTACTTGGGAAATATCAAAAGATAGTCGCTTAAGACAGACCTTTGAAGTATGAGATTGAAATGGCCGCAATTTTATTTAACGTAATTTCCTCTCCCTATTTGTGTTAGTGGCAAGACTAGCTGTCACTGGATAACAGTGCTATTGGGCGTCAGTAGCACAATAAGATCCAGCCTTCGGAAATGTCGGAACTCTCTCTCGACTACCTTCAAATGATTAGCAGTTACTACTACTGTCCGTGTAGTAGCGGGGGGCAGAAAAGTCCTCGAGTGGCGACCGCGTTCCGGAAGGCGCAGTGCTGGTAGGCCTCCCACACGGTGGACCGACGACCTGGTTAAGATCGCCGGAAAGCAGTGGATGCGGGCGGCCCAGGACCGGCCTTTGTGGAAATCCTTGGGGGAAGCCTATGTCCAGCAGTGGACGTCTTTTGGCTGAAATGATGATGATGATGATGATGACTACTGTCCGTGTGGTGACGGATTTAGAATACACAATGTCACCAACCCATACCATCTTGAGGGTGTCGTAAGAGGCGACTAAAGGAGCGTAAAAGGCAGATCACATAGCCGTATAAGAAGGAAAACTTTATACCAACCCAGTGGCTAATTTCCATCCATGAATTTGGAGGAGGCCCGACTCAGTAGTGGGTTATTTACGGGTTGAAACGATGACTACTACTAGTAGCTGTAACAGTCCCAGTCTCAGCCCACTTAATGACTTGGTGTTTAGTCGGGCTTCCTGCACTTACGTGAAGAGTAATTACCCTACTGTGCCACGCTGGCCAAACAGGCTGGCACAAACTCAAACGGAATTTACTTACATAGGTTTCATATCAGAACTCTCTTAAAAATCATCATATTTAAAATTACCATTATCATCTTACGACCCTTTTCCCACGCCAGGTGGTAGTCTCCATACACACCTATCAGTCTACAGTCACAACTTTCAAACACAATTCCTCATTCTTAAAATCCAACCATCTCATTTGATCTCCCACAACTCCTGCGTCCACCCACATTCATGCTGAAACTACCACCGGTTCGGAATGCTGCTCTACAGAGAAGAGCCGGCAAGAAACTCTGTAGGCACGGGGCTTCGTATTAAGAGTTCCTTCACTTATGGCTTCGTCAGCCGTGTCATTTACTTTTATCGGCTCTTGCGACACCCTCAAGATGGAATGGGGTCACACCATGTATTCTAAATCCGTCACCATACGGAAATCATTTAACTGATAACCTTGTCAAATTTGAAGCCAAATTAAAGTCAAACTAGAAGGTTAAGATTGATATGCTATATGTCAATTGATCTGCAAGTTAAAAAACGTCTCGGTTGGCTGGTGGTTAGAAACGTCTCGGGTGTCCATAAATGGTAAATGATGTTTATTTCTGTAAATAGATATTTAAGGACACTTTTACACATCAATGGTTAAGCGATCGACTGCTGCGCAGCATGTCACGGGTTCGATTCCCGCACGGAAGAAATATTTGTACGAGCTAAAGTATTTGTTCCGGGTCTGGGTGTTTTCTATCTATAATATGCATGTATATTCAAAAAAAAACGCCATCTCGTCCCAAGCTAAGCAACTTAATGCTTGTGTTATGGTAACGAGAGGGATATAAAACATACATATTATAGATCGCTCAACCACTGCGTACTATGTATTCTAAATCCGTCACCACACGGAATAAATTAGTAGTACTGGTCGATTTGATAATCATACTGCGACCGCCGCGTGTAACTATGAAAAGTGAGGCACATACATTAGTTAAGGTGAATGTTCCAGGGTAACCCGCGAAATTCAAATTTTCGTACGTTTTTTGCAATTTGCAGGTCAAACTCATCAATACAACCCTCCAAGCTCATAAAGGTGCAAGAATGACTTTAAGCTTGAAAAAGTTTTTCTTGCACCTTTATGAGCTTGGAGGGTTGCATTGATGATTTAGATGATTATAATTCTATAACTACATACGTCTTACAGTCGCGAATAACATTTTAATCAACATACAACCTAGCACTGACCTGCAAATTGCAAAAAACGTAAGAAAATTTGAATTTCGCGGGCTACCCTGGAACATTCACCTTAAGCCGAACGTCCACCGCCAGCTAAAATAAGTTAGTTTAGCTTAGCTTGCATAGGTTGAAGTAAGTTCACCGTCGGTGGACGAACATGTATGAAAAACTGGCTCAACTATGCAAGCTAAACTAAACTAACTTAATTTAGCTGGCGGTGGACGTTCGACTTCTAACTTCTGTATCAAGTTATTTAGTACTCACGATCTTGTATTGAGAGGATTTCTTTACAAACATATGTTACAAGTTAAGGTCGTATCAGAGAAAAAACATCCGAAATCCATTCATTCAAGCAAAAGCTCGTTGAAAATAAAAGCATCGACTCAATTTATCCTAAAAGCGAGCGGCACTAACTATTATATGTGTATTCTGTTCATTCAAATGCTTTATAGGCTATATCATGGTGATCGCCAAATATTATCCCGGGGCAAAAGAGCAATCCCTTTGAACCCAAACGAACTGTTTGCTCGTATCCGGGATGTGGAGGTGGGATTTTAAATATATACCCTCGTTTTATTTCGATTTGATGTTTGGTGTGTCCTTTTTACGCGGTATAATAGGCCCTATTTAAAATGGATAACGTTCTATAGAAAATAAATAAATTGGAAGTGTTTTGCCCATTGCTGCTAACGGATATTATAATAATAATAAATAATAAATAAATATCCTTGGACATTTCACACAACGCCATCTCGTCCCAAGTTAAGCAACTTAATGCTTGTGTTATGGTAACGAGATGGATGATAAACTACTTATATACATATTTTTTTTGTAAATACATACATATTATAGATAGAAATGACACCCAGACTCCGAGCCAGTGCCTCTGGTTTAGACAAAGACACTTGCCCGACCCCGGAATCGAACCCGGGATCCGTTGATCCAAAGGCGTCACATCTAACCACTAGACCAACGAGGCAGCCATATTAAACACTAGCTTTAGCGCGCGGCTTCGCCCGCGTGGTCTTCGAACCTGTGCATATTTTTTATGAACATAAAATCGGTTATTGTGGCTAAACTATGATAGTTAGATATGTGCTCTCGCGGACTTTTTTGTAGATCTTTATAAGACCTACAAACCCGTAGTACATAATTTTGTTCTATTGTCAATAGTTTTTGCAGCGCACGCATAAATAGGTTTTCGATTTTACACCTTGGTTTACAAAATCGCAATTTTCATACGGATCCCTAATTCTTTTGAAAATAAAATATAGCCTATAACCTTCCTCGATAAATGGACTATCTAACACTGAAAGATTTTTTGGAATCGGACCAGTAGTTCCTGAGATTAGCGCGTTCAAACAAACAAACTCTGCAGCTTTATATATTAGTATAGATATAGATTATATATTAGTATAGATTTTATCTTGAAACGGCGTAACCAGTATGTTTAAAAACCACCGATAGATAGTATGCTTTCTAAATGGTTATTACTATTACTCAGCCTATCAATGACCCACTGTTCAGTCGGGCCTCCTCCAGCTACATGGTAGGTAATTGGCCTACCGTGCACCGCTGGCCAGACGGGTCGGCACAGGTTTTCATATCAAGTTTTCCTTCTCTTGCAGCTAGGTGTTCGGCCTTGTTAGTTCCTTCTATCGGCTCTTACGACACCCTGAGGATGGAATGGCTATTGCCACATCACAATTGGTCTAGTGCTTAGATGTGCCGCCTTTGGATCAACGGGTCCCGGGTTCGATTCCGGGGTCGGGCAAGTGTCTTTGTCTAAACCAGAGGCACTGGCTCGGAGTCTGGGTGTCATTTCTATCTATAGTATGTATGTATTTACAAAAAAAATATGTATATAAGTAGTTTATCGTCCATCTCGTTACCATAACACAAGCATTAAGTTGCTTAGCTTAGGACGAGATGGCGTTGTGTGAAATGTCCAAGGATATTTATTTATTTGTTTAGAAAATACAATTCCATATAATACCGATACTCAGCCAATAGGTGAACGACTGTTTCGGGCGTTTCTCCAGTGACATGGAGGGTAATTGCCGACGGCAGCCAACGGCAGTTGACGGCTGCAGTCAGCTGCTGTTGACGGCACTCGCCGACGCGTCGACGGCTGCCGCCGACCCGCGTCGACCGCTGCAGTTATCTGTGCCGTTGACAACATGCCGTTCATGTGTATTAGCGCTTAGGGTGAAATGGGGTGATGACACTGTGTTTTCTAAATCCATCACCACACGTACTGTACCGCTTGCAATGCCATATACATACAGCAAAGAACTCTCCACTTTAAAATGATGGACTGCTTTCCTGTACACCAAGGTAGCTATAGCTATATTTTGCTTACCCCGCAGATCGCAGAACACATCCTGCACTCTGCGCTGGGCCACGATTCCCTCCCACTGGGACATGTGGAGGGTAATTAGCCTACTGTGCCACGCTGGCCAGACGGGTTGGCACAGGGTTTTATATCAAGTTTTCCTTTCCTTGCGGCTAGGTTTTCGCCCTTGTCAAACATAAACACAAAAATGCTTTAATAAAAATCGTGAGATAGTTTGTAATTTATGCAAACCCCACCCGGATAGCACGCGTGAAGATAATATTAGAGTGGGCAGCGGCGGACAAAGCCTCGTTTGCATAATACCGCTCTTCCGGCGCCGGTGAAACTTGCCTATGTACACACGCCGAACCCGACTCCCACTTGCTGATTTAAATGGATGTATCAAAGGGGGGTACATGCCTTTACATAACTTCTCAATGTCACTGACGAGAAGGACAGGACCTTCAACAAAAAGAGAGGTGCCTACAGAGTAGATATTTTATTAAATACTAGCTGCGCCCCGCGGTTTCACCAGCGCTTACTTAAAGAAAGAAAGAAGAAAGAAATCATCAGCTACCTATCAGTCCCGTCAAAATCGGTCCAACCGTTCCAGAGATGAGCCGGAACATATAGACAGACAGACAGGCAAAATTTAAAAAAAAAAGGTTATTTTGGTTTATGTACTGTGTATTTACTTACGCATTTAGTAAAAAGTGGTTATTTTATTATTACAAACAGACACTACAATTTTATTTATTTGTATGTATAATATGTCTGATTTGTATAGATTCCCCGCCACTGGTCTAGTCTGTAACGCGAGGACTCTTTACAAATACTATCGACTAACTGAAATGACCAGGACCACAGCAAGCGCACAAATAATTAGATATAATTAGTCAATCTTATTTAGACAGACACACAGAATAA
The DNA here is from genome assembly GCA_905475355.2 of Clostera curtula. Taxonomy (NCBI): domain Eukaryota; kingdom Metazoa; phylum Arthropoda; class Insecta; order Lepidoptera; family Notodontidae; genus Clostera; species Clostera curtula. Next base: position 1,759,558 of record FR997816.1, on the reverse strand, counting down.
CAGAAAGTAACAAGTAAGACATCAAAGAATTTTATTTATTATTGAGAATTAAATACTATTTAATATAAACAAAAAATAAATGTATCGTTGTAACTGTTCAACGATGAGTTTTTTTTTAGCTCCATCATTACACAAAACACGTGTCCGCGTGTTTTGTGTGTCCGAAACCAACTTTGGGTGGTGGGAATTCTCTCCCACCAGCCAAAGGTTGACTGGGAGAGAATGCCTCTTGGCATTAAGTCCTAGGTAAATGTTTTGCATAAAGAATAAAATAAATACACAGGCAGAAACCCCTGCACTAGGTACACCTACCTATATCGCTGAGGCTGTTTACAAACATGAAATTCACAAACACAAATGACACCCAGACCCAAAGCTAGTGCACAAAGACACTTGCCCGGTCCCGGAAACGAATAGGGGACCCGTCATCCAAAGGCAGCACATCCAACCCCTAAACCAATCCCTCTTTTATCGGCAAGGTTCAAAGTGAAGAATTGGACTCAAGGTCAATAAAAGCACTCCCCACCCACAAACAAACTGACAAGTCTTATAACACCTCTCTTTTAGCAGCGGTGGAGAAGCGGATTTAGGTTTGCACCCGGGGGCAATAACAAGTCCCCTTGACAACCGGGCAATAATAAAAACTAAAAAAAACACGTCCAGAAACCGTTCAACAAATTCGTCGGGTGGGACCAGAAAAAACCGACGCAAGCCACAACAATGAATACCAATGGAATAATACTGCCAAATCTGGTGTACCGTGTATTTGGAGCGTAGACACACCGGCCACTAACGAGCAACTAATTAGTTGCTGTCGATTGCTCTGAGATTGTAAAATACCATTAATTTGGTGACGCGCTTAAAATACATCCATGCTTCCATGCTGAAGGTGTCGTAAGAGCGGACACAACGAAATAAATATAAAATATATAAATAAATATCCTTGGACATTTCACACTTCGCCATCTCGTCCCAAGCTAAGCAACTTAAAGCTTGTGTTATGGTAACGATATGGATGATGAACTACTTATATACATTTTTTTTTGTAAATACATACATATTATAGATAGAAAACACCCAGACCCGGAACAAATACTTGTAGGTCGTAAAAATATTTCTTCCGTGCGGGGATTGAACCCGCGACATGCTGCGCAGCAGTTGATCGCTCAACCACTGCGCCAACCGTGTCGTCAATGACAAATGACTAGGTAGAAAACCTAGCCGCAAGAGAAAGAAAACTTGAAGAGAAGGGAAGGGTTTCGCCTTTGCCAACTCGTCTGGCCAGCATAGTATGCTTACTATAAAAAGAATTTTAGAATTATTTCCTTTGTACAAAATAGCATTAAATTTTAAAAAAGAAACAATTATAGCAGTCTTCAAGTACATTTTGACGTAGTACGTACGTAGTAAAACGTCAGTGTCAATTTACGCTTTTAGCACCTATTCCGAAGTCAGTTTACATTTTACTATTACTATTATTGACTAGATGTTGCTGATGTTTGGCCCTTTGCGACCAGTGCGCGAGTTTGCTCTCACAAAATTTTTCTTACCCCGACCTTGTACCTAAAAATGGCCTTTACAATAAACAACTACAGAGTTTCTTCTCTGTAAAGCTGCATTCTGAACCGGTGGTAAATAGTATTTTTTTAATTAATTTAGAATTAATATTTTAATTAATTTTATTGTTTGACTTGTCAACAGAGCTCTAAATGAGCCAACTTATTAAAAAAGAGTTTTGATTCTGACTTATTGTTTACTTTGTTTGTTGTTATTGATCGATATTGTGTGCAATTACAAAATCTATATCAAATCAATCAATGCAATTACAAAATCATTCAAAATATCAATAATTATAAATAATATATAGCAAGAATCCGTCACATTTTTGCTATACTTGGTACAATCTTCCAGGAGGCAATTTTGTCAAATGCCTTATGTGCACATCTCTCGGAAACAGTTGTAAAATGATCGGCATTATTCAGAATTTAGGATACATAGTTGCTAGTCTGCACTGCAAATTTCTCCAGGGTGTTAGAAATTCGCAGTATGTTCAGGCGGCCCGCAATGAATACGAAAGCATCTTTCCAAAGAATACAGATACCTACAGATTAAAGCCACTGAAAGTATTGATATATCAAACTTTGCAAAATCTACTTTATTTGTGATTACAAATAATATTCCGGTAAAAAGTAATATTATTCAGTTTGTTTGGGCCTACCAATCAAGGTATTTTTGTTTGCGAAGGAATTTTCGAGTTGAGTTTTCTAAAATACTTTTACCTTTTATTAGTCGTGTTAATGTTTGTGTATGATTTAGAAAATTGACATCTTATTTTATTTGAACGCTTTCTAGAATAAGTACATATTGAGTTTTAAAATTTAAAGCACCCGAACCGTTTCGAATTATATTGGTTTTATAAAATCAAACAAAAATATGACAAATAAGACGGGTGTTTTTCCAACGAGCTAATGGTTTAGGCGTAGGATCTTGGCGTAGTAGTATCTAGCAATGTATTAATTGTTGTCATCAATTATATTCATTATATTTCCTCGCTTCATTCTTCAGATATGATTTAATTACCAGGTAGTCCCTCCAGTTACTAGATAACTTCAGGGATTACCTGGTAATTAAATCATATCTTCGAATGAAGCGACTCATATAATCATGATCGAACTTCGCTTCAGAGAAGTTAGTTTGATCACTTATTATTTACTAGTGGTAGAAGCCGGGGCGGCTTCGCCCGTGCAAAGCGGGGGTGTGTTATACATATAAACCTTTCTCGTGAACCACTCTATCTAATAAAAAAACCGCTTCAAAATCCGTTGCGTAGTTTTAAAGATTTAAACATACATAGGGACGGACAGAAAACATCGACTTTGTTTTATACTATGTAGTGATAACAAAAAAAAATCTATGAGCTGCGGCATAAGTTTATCGTAAAGTACATGTGCGACAAATATTTATTGATCGATTCTAGATCCACCGAAAAGATATGACGCTATGGACATTTTTTAAATATTGCATTTCACGAACCACATTGCGATGTCGTCTAAAACTGTTCAACCCGATCAGAATACAAAACGTTTCAATACGGAATCGTATCTCGTTTTATAAAACGCATGGATTTATTCCATACAAATCCATTCAGCGCAGACAACCTTTGTGTATGAAACGCGCCTTCGGTTTACTAACATGCAAATGTGAAAGCCGTACAATACGGGATCAGTCAAGACTGCGTTTTGTAACTATAGCATTCTATTTTATATTTCAACTGTCAGGAAAAGATGAAGATCCCAAGCGATCATTCACCCAATCCGATCGTTGTAATAGAAAATATGATAAAAAGAGTGTCCATGGAGTTTCTTGCCTGTTCTTCTTCATAGGATCTACGCTATGGAACAAGCAACTAGCTTCCTAACTTCACGTTCGACTTTTCAAAAACACCCGTATATAGTTTCAATTGAAATAAATGATTCCAGTTTGAGTTCACAACAAGACTATTATTGCATCAGTTCCAGAGACTTTTGGAAAGATGGATCTGCAATGAGACTCCGACACAAAACCAAAGTCATTGATACAGCTCCGATAACAATAAGAAGCATCAGCTAGTCATAATTTTAGGAGAATATTAACTGGATTAGTACTGATAGTTTTTGAGTGAGGATTCGGCAAGCGTAGTGTAGGACACCTTCTGTGAGATAATTTGCGAAAGGCTGGGTCAACAGACACTACGACGCTTATCAAGGGAAAGTTTAATACTGGAATAAAGTGGGCAGATGGTGATGATGATAAATTCACGAACACAAATGACACCCAGACTCAGAGCAAGTGCCTTTGGTTTACACAAAGACACTTGCCCGGCCCAGGAATCGAACCCCGGACTCCATGATCCATAAGCGGCACATCCAACCCCTAGGCCAATGAATAAATAAATAAATATCCTTGGACATTTCACACAATGCCATCTCGTCCCAAGCTAAGCAACTTAATGCTTGTGTTATGGTAACGAGATGGATGATAAACTACTTATATACCTTTTTTTTGTAAATACATACATATTATAGATAGAATTCACACCCAGACTCCGAGCCAGTGCCTCTGTTTTAGACAAAGACACTTGCCCGACCCCGGAATCGAACCCGGGGCCCGTTGATCCAAAGGCGGCCCATCTAACCACTTGACCAACGAGGCAGTCCATAAGTGAAGCGAGTGTCTTCTTCCTTGCACTTTCCCAATTTTCATTGGCATCCAGTATTACCAGATTTGGTAGACTTCCAATTATTACACTGAGCATTACGATCTCCAAGATCCATCTAGTGGTACCGCAGATTATCACCAGAAGCTGGCTTATAATCACAAAAACACACCATAGTTTTCTACACTCAATTTGCAGTATGAGCTTCTGAACGCTATAAATCATCCTATATCCAGCACGTTTGTCTAGTCTCAAACCTTTCTAGCTAAATCCCTAGCTCCCTACCAGCAGGTTTTAAGCTCGGAAAATATTGATACAGTCTACAATCTCGGGCACGTGTTATTTCAGCAACGGATTTGCAAGTTCAATGGCTTGACGCGGGAACCTGGTGTTTGGTGATATAGGTGTTCAATTCCTTACAAGATAGCTTTGAGCCTACGAAAGGCTATTCATATTGTAGCGGCCAACATGCTACATACTTTAAACGATTTACCCGAAAAATCTGACTCATTAAATCAAGAAATATCGCCTACAAATGCGAGAATTACCAAAAAGTCCGATAGCGAAGTTTCAAGAGCAATTCGCACAGTTAAAATTTCGCCGACTACAACTATTTGGGACAGGCGCTGCGACCCCTAGCCAGACATACCACCTTGTCGGGCTGGGTGATCATCCCTTTGCGCTTTAAAATATGTTTCATGTATCTTTCCATGTGGCATCATAGCTCTTGATCAGATGTATCGAATTTGCTTAGATCTTTTCGAAGAAGGTTCAACCATTTTCTTTGTTCTTAAAGATGCATAGTGGTTAGCAGTGTCGGAAATTATCAGTGCAATGATTTGTTCAGAGGGTTTTTTTTTATTAGTGGCTTGAATGCTTTTGATCCTAGGCGTGCGGGATAGACAGCAACGACAGGGTCTAAGATGGAGGTAGCAATTCAAGGAAATGCCATGTCAGACACCAGCTCTCACTGACATACGACGAATCACAGTTAAACTGCTTGGCGCCGGACTTAGATGTGAGGGTGGCCCTGGCGTTGCTTTCCATCACGCAAGCCTAGGGTCAAAAGCATTCGAGTCCATTTTCTATCCTAACCAAGCTTGCAAAAATGGATAGGCGACTGAAACGTTACTATCAGACGGTCCATGCAAGAGCGCCACAACTGTTGTATAAAAAAGTTATATCTAATTTCCATGTTCACTGCAGTAAAGTAATCAAACCGTATGCTCCCCGATGCATGAATTTAAACTAAATCGGCACTTAAAAGGCTGGCGTATGCTTGGTGGAGCGAAAATCTGAAATGCCTGAAAAATAGTCAAAGAGCTAGTCGTTTTTAGAAAAGAATTCAAGTGCATTGTGTTGTTGCCAACATTCACAAATGAGTGAGTTCAGAAAACAATTCCGCTGTTGCAGTCTTTCGCGGGGGTATCTATACTAATATATAAAGCTGCAGAGTTTGTTTGTTTGTGTGTTTGTTTGTTTGTTTGTTTGTTTGTTTGTTTGAACGCGCTAATCTCGGGAACTACTGGTCCGATTTCAAAAAATCTTTCAGTGTTAGATAGTCCATTTATCGAGGAAGGTTATAGGCTATATTTTATTTTCAAAAGAATTAGGGATCCGTATGAAAATTGCGATTTTGTAAACCAAGGTGTAAAATCGAAAACCTATTTATGCGTGCGCTGCAAAAACTATTGACAATAGAACAAAATGATGTACTACGGGTTTGTAGGTCTGCGAGAGCACATATCTAACTATCATAGTTTAGTCACAATAACCGATTTTAGTTTTATAAAAAATTTGCACGGGTTCGAAGCCCACGCGGGCGAAGCCGCGCACAAAAGCTAGTTTAATAATAAAAAGCTAATTGAAGCATTTCAATTTCATTGCCAGTGTTAGTTCTAAACAGAAAACAGGATTCCACACCACAGAAGAAGTGTATACAAAAAAAAAAACTAAAATCTCGAAGATCGAGCTGCAGTCAATTCAATAAATATTTAATATGATTTCATATGAAGCAGCTTGTTTCGTCCGGGCAGTGTCGTACATTTTTTTTTACACGTTTGCACTAGTTATAACCTGTATCGCGGGGGCAGCTTACAAACATGAAATTCACGTACACAAATGACATCCAGACTCAGAGCAAGTGCCATTGGTTTACACAAACACACTTGCCCAGCCCCGGAATCGAACCCAGGATCCCATAATCCAAAGGCAGTGCATCCAACCCCTAGACCAACCATGATGTAAAAACTTACTTCTCTGCCTAAGTCCTGGCGAACGAGTGCGCCAGAGTTACGTTTTAAGTCATCTTCAGATTAGATTAGGTATAGATTGGGGTTGTACAATCTAGTAATAATCCCTTTACAAAAGTGGCCGCGCGCTCTTGGACTAAAATCAGGCAAACCACATCGAGTCAGGGTGGCGTAAGTTTACTCTGCAGATTTACAAGATTTATGCCGCGTTTTCTGTCTCAGTTTAGCCAAGTTTTAAGTTCAGGTCATAAGACAAAAGTGCCATACTATTTGCTGCTAGGTCGCGCCTGCTCCAACTGCGTGGAGGGTAATTAGCCTACTGTGCCACGCTGGCCAGACGGGTTGGTACAGGGTTTATTAACAAGATTTAATTCTCTTGCGGCAAGGCCATTTCCCTTCAGGTCGTGCTCGATCTAGCATGCTCACTTTAAGACTCATGGCAGTGGTGGCGTCGTGCGGCGAGTCGTTCTCTTCTCTGCAATATGGATGAGGAGAGCGATGGCTGCAGCATGCGTCATGCTTGTGAACAGGTGCCGTTGCGGGGGGTCGGTTAGCTCGGGCATTAGAAGGTTTCTATTGTTGACTAGATCTGGCTGTTGCTGATGAGGGTCAACCCTAAGCAACTACTGCGCGAGTTTGCTCTCACAAGTCTTAAATCCAGTCTTGTACCCAGAAATGGCTACCTAAAAAGAGCAACTAGTTACAGAGTACCTTGCCGGCTCTTCTCTGTAGAGGTGTATTCCGAACCGGTGGTAGATGGTAAATAACTAATTTTCAATGGTAAATTGTAAATTTTATTTTATTGTTTGACTTGTCAAAAGAGCTCTAATGAGCGAACTTAATTAAATGAGTTTTGATTTTGACATAGATATGGTGGCATGTCAAGCCATTATGAAAGATGTGAGTGAGTGACTATTGAATTTCATCATCATCAGCATTTCAGCCAAAAGACGTCCATTGCTGGACCAAGGCCTCCCCCAAATCCCCTTGAATTTACCTGATCAACATTTGTTTTTCTATAAACGAAACGCCTTCACTAGATATTCACGCACACAAGTGACACCAAGACTCGAAGCAAGTGCCTCTGGTTTAGGGTTCATGATTTCTCGAGCTTTTCAATTTCTCGGGTCTCGAGAATTCTCGAGGCTAATTTCTCGGGACTCTCGGGTTGTCGAGAAATTTACATTTACGTACGTTTTCTCATATTATTTGGTTCCAATTGCGTCTAAAAATCAGTAGTTTTCCTCTCAAATAAAAGTATCAAAAATAAAAAAAAAACTTATAAAACTTTCATCGATGTTATTCAAAAACATTAATCTTATAAATATTGTTTTATAAATTATTACAGAAAAAAATATTATTCAGGCTCATAATCATAATGACAGCACCATTTTTAGTTGGTTATTTAGAACTTAAACTAAACAAAAAATCAACATGAAAGAAAACGTAAATATTAGGTTGGGGAAAAAGTCTTTTCGCATTATAGTATGTATGAACTTGTAATAAAATCTTCAGTCCTGATCTTGCACCTTCCGATTTCCACATGTTTCTGTCTCTTCAGAATTCTTTAGGCAGTGTCAGGTTAACATAACGAGAGGACTGCCAAAACCACTTGTCGCGGTATTTTGATCAGTAACTAGTCCCAGAATTTCTATAGCAATGGGATCATGTCCCTACCTACAAGATGGCAAAAAGTTATCGAACAAAATGGTAGCTACATACTTTAGTTAAATGTAAATAAACGATATTAAAAAATGTTTTGAAATTTCTTAAAAAATGCGACGTAACTTTTTCCCCGACCTATTAACTTACATTACATTAGGATCACAGCACAATTTTGGGCTGGTTATTTAGAAAAAAAAAACTACTTTAATCTTGTAAACAAATTACCTTCTATAAAACACGAAAGAAATCTTTAATATCTTAAACTCAGGTAGAAAGTAAATGTAAATTATAATTACATTACAATCATATAGCACCATTTATGGCATGTTAATAGAATATAAACAAATTAAAACCCTGCAAGTTTATTTTCTACAAACGTACATGATTTCTCGAGTTCTCGACTTTTCTCGAGCTTGATTTCCCGGGAACAAAGCCCAACGATTTCCCGGGAATTCTCGGCTCGAGAATTCCCGGGAATGAACCCTACTGGTTACAAAGACACTTGCCCGACCCCGAATTCGAACCTGGAACCCGCGATCCAAAGACGTCCAACCCCTAGTCCAACATAAGCGCGAGCGATCACAATCGCAAAACTCGGTAAAAACAATCAACATGAAATATGGCCCCCGGTTAACCAGAATGCCTGGCAGTGCCTTATGAAATTAGCCTGCGGGGAGCCATATATTACTGTTATTGGCGGTCTTTAAGCTGTTAATGTTTTAGAACTGTGTTAAGTCTGAAATGGTACTTTAGGCGCAAAGGGATGACCATCCAGCCAGACAAGGTGGTATGTCTGGCTAGGGATCGCAGCGCCTATCCCCCGATAATTGTAGTCGGGGAATTCTTAACTATGCGAATTGATGTTGAAATTCCGCTATCGCGGTGTAGGACTTTTAGGTAATTCTCGCATTTGTAGGCGATATTTCTTGATTCATTAGTTCAGATTTTTCGGGTAAACTGTGTAAAGTATGTAGCATGCGGTCGTTACAGTACCATCGTTATGCCTTGCGTTTTTTACAATCATCATCATCATCATTTCAGCCAAAAGACGTCTACGGCTGGACATAGGCCTCCCCCAAGGATTTCCACAAAGGTCGGCCAGGGCCGCCCGCATCCATCGTTTTCCGGCGACCTTGACCAGGTCATCGGTCCACCGTGTGGGAAGGCTACTAGCAATACGCTTTCCGGAACGCGGTCGCCACTCGAGGACATTTCTACCCCATCGGGCGTCGGTCGTCCGCGCTATGTGCCCTGCCCACTACCACTTAAGTTTGGTAATCCTATGGCCTATGTCGGTGACCCTAGTTTGCCTGCGTATCTCCTCATTTCTGATTCGATCAGAAATGTTTCATCATTTTTCACAATCCCTAAGTTGTAAACCACTAGACTGTTGCTCAAGCTTACGTCACGCCTGCCAATATGATGCTTGCCTATGCTACTTTACACATTTTACCCGTAATATCAGAACTTTCGACATCAAGAAATCCTACCTACAAATGCGAGAATTACCAAGGAGTCCTACACCGCGATAGCGAAGTTTATAGGGCAATTCGCAAGGTTAAGAAATCCCATACTAAAGCTATCGGGGGATAGGAACCTCGCCCCATGTGAAAGCATGACGCTAGCAGACGGTAATTAATTTCTTCAGCTACCAAGATCATGCTTGCCTATGGACGTTAGTAACTTTGAAAGAATTGCTGACATCGTATATTCTTAATTTGTCACCAAATTGACCAAATACTTACACATCTCAACCTATTTCCAAATGTCGTGAAACTACGAAAAAAATATGTGCTGACACTTCTAGGCAACGTGGAAAAATTTCGAAAACAAGTCAGCTAACTAAATAACTCCAGTATTTTCTGTTAGAGACACAAAAAAATGGGCAAGACAGAACATATCGAATAGTGTTCTGTTGGTCCGTCCGTGTGAGGGATTCTTCAATTCTCATGCGTAATGTTACCTATTAATATAGTTGACGGTGCGTCTACAAATTGATGCTATGAAAGAATGGTATATTAGAACGCCTCCTTGGCGGTACGTCATGTCGAAGGAGGCGGGGCGGTCACCTGACACACTGGACGTCGGATGACAGCCCGCGCACCACAATTGCGACTAATCGCCATTTATTAATTTAAACTTAGCGAATTCTCTTTGAAGATATAAATAAATATAAATATCCTTGGACATTTCACACAACGCCATCTCGTCCCAAGCTAAGTAACTTAATGCTTGTGTTATGGTAACGAGATGGATGATAAACTACTTACATACCATTTTTTCTTTGTAAATACATACATATTAGTTATAGATAGAAATGACACCCAGACTCCGATGGTTATAAGAGTGGTTGAGCGATCGACTGCTGCGCAGCATGTCGCGGGTTCGATTCCCGCACGGAATAAATATTTGTACGACCTACAAGTATTTGTTCCGGGTCTGGGTGTTTTCTATCTTTAATAAGTATGTATTTACAAACAAAATATTATATAAGTAGTTTATCATCCATCTCGTTACCATAATACAAGCATTAGGTTGCTTAGCTTGGGACGAGATGGCGTTGTGTGAAATGTCCAAAGATATATTTATTATTGTAATTTCATTGAGTTTCGCCAGACTAACCCGATTTGGCTACTTTGCCGCCTGCCCTCTATGTTATATCTAGTCTTCTCTTTTTGTTTACGCTGGGAAAAATTCTTCGAGGGTAGGGTCAACGGTTATGTGGGTCATCGAAACACTCGACTACCAACTAAAATTACCCTTACACGTTTCGTTTGGGACGCCGTCCCGTGAGGCGTCCCAAACGCTCGGAGTTTCGCTGCTCGAAGTTCGAATCAGAAATGATACGCAGGAAAACCAGGGTCACCGACATAGCCCACCGGATTGCTAAACTTAAGTGGCAGTGGGCAGGGCACATAGCTCGCAGGAAGGACGCCCGATGGGGCAGAAAAGTCCTGGAATGGCGACCGCGTTCCGGAAAGCGCAGTGCTGGTAGGCCTCCCACACGGTGGACCGACGACCTGGTTAAGGTCGCCGGAAAGCAGTGGATGCGGGCGGCCCAGGACCGGCCTTTGTGGAGATCCTTGGGGGAGGCCTATGTCCAGCAGTGGACGTCTTTTGGCTGAAATGATGAGGTTCGTGAGGACGCATTATATTGTGGCATGGGGTATATACAATCTAAGTTGTCCACACGGAGAACTTAGATTTAGTTAGATTAGTGATGAATCACTATCACTATCACTACATCACTACATAGTATAAAACAAAGTCGCTTTCGTCTGTCCGTCCCTATGTATGCTTAAATCTTTAAAACAACGCAACGGATTTTGATGCGGTTTTTTTTAATAGATAGAGTGTTTCAAGAGGAAGGTTTATATGTATAACCCACCCCCGGTTTGCACGAGCGAAGCCGGGGCGGCCACTATTTTAGAATAAATCTGGAGAGAAATCTGTCGACTCTTCCGTCGACGACCACACCGTAAGAGCCGACGAAAGGAATGACACGGCTGAAAACCTAGACGCAAGATAACGAAAACTTATTATGAAACCCTTTTTTTACGTTGGAAATCCTCATGGATGCCCGTCTGCTATACGCCAGCCGGGTTATGTGGGACTCCAAGGCGCGGAAAGATGGTAATTGCGCCCCAACCTATGCACTAAAACCAACGGTGTCCCTCAACTGCCCGAAACAGGGCCACGGGTTTCACTCCCCGTTGGGGAGCATGCTCCACGACCCTGATGGGGCCTTAGCCCGATTCTACAAGCGGGCCCCACGCTTTGATGGGGAGCTCTGGACTCTGCCCAACGCACCGATTATCATTTGGGGGACATTGCACGTGCCCCTTTCCGGTGCTGGATCTCTGAGGACAGAGGAGTCCCCAGAGCCAAAACCCACCCCGACTCCGTGTGCCGCTCTTCGGTTGGTCTCTTCCCGCGGGCCCACCCGACATGGATGATCCTAAGCCGGTATGGCCCCTCACCACAACAAGTTGGCAGGACGGTTGAGGGGGATAATATGAATCCTTGTGCGTCTGACCAGCGTAGCACATCATCAGTAAGTTTTTTTTTTTATTGGTTCATAAAACTGATGTACAATCTTACATACACAAATGAATAAATACTTAGAGAAATACATATGATTGACATCTACTGGATGTGAACACTACATGCTTATACTAGTTAATAAATAATAGGTAATCTAATAGCTACATTTAAACACTTTTATAAATTAAAAATACATGTGGAAAAGCAAAAGAAAAAAAAAAGATTTAACCTAAACTATTTTAGCTGCGATAACACGTCTAACTGAGGCCACAGAACCAGAAAATACATCTACTTCAGTCCGAATCGAGTTGGCGAAAGTAAACATACGACACAGAGGTGAATTTTGACCTACGTTAGTGCGCCTATAAGGTACTGAAAAGGTTTTCCGGTTTAGCAGTCGACTACCATTTCGTGGAACACAAATATTAACTTTTTCCAAAAGCTCTAGTGAATCTACGAAACCATGAATTAATTTATATAGAAACATTATATCTAATATTTTTCTACGTGCATTTAATGATATCATTTTATAAAAACTTAACCTTGATTTATACGACAACAGTAATCGGCACTTGTTCTCTGAGAAACTTAGGTGATAGAGAAACCTTTTTTTGGACACGTTCAATCCTGTCAGAGTGTACTTGATAGAAGGGATTCCAGACTGGGCTACAGTATTCCAGTATACTCCGAATAACGCTGTTGTAAATGGAAATACAAGAGAGTTGACCCCGATAATAATTCCCTGCGCCCCAAAGTTTACCCATGTTACCCGACTAGCCCCACTGGCGTACATTTTCAACGTAAAAGAAGGCGTTAATACCTACGGTACATGCGGAACTCTAAAAAATAAAAGAAAACGAAACGGTGTTTACGGACCTGCCGAGTGTAGGAGAACATAAAATTCAAATGAAAGAAAAGCTTTTTATAGTAATTTGGTATGCGAACGGCGCTCCTTATAGATTTAAGTACCTTCGTAGGTGTTTTATACGGTGTTCAGAAGTATGCATAAAGAGATACAAACGTAAAAGGAGAGCATCAACGCCGTCGGGTTGGTTGATGTATTACTTGTACACCATGGTTTGGTTCCCGTGTCTGTTAGATATCTTTTTTTTAAGATTAAAGACCTGTTATATCACAGTACCTGGTGTTCATTTCCTACGGCCGATAACCTAGCCGTAAGAGAGGAGGGAAACCCTGTGCCAACTTATCTGGCCAGCGTAGCACAGTAGGCTAATTACCCTCCCTGTGATGGGAGGAGGCCGACTCAGGAGTGGGTCATTTATGGACTGAGTGGTAGTAGTATTACTTATTTTTTCCCAGAGGCGGGTAGTTGAGGAACATTGGTTGTATTGGGTCGATCTGGGCGCTAATTATCATATCTCCGCGCTCCGGAGTTCCACATACCGTGGCTAGTCCCCAATGGCCGGGTATCCATGAGGGTTTCCAACGAAAATCATGGCTAATTTGCCTCCATGTAATTTAAGGATGCTGGAATTCTTCGGACATATTACTTTATGGATCTTGCGTGTTTACATCACGTCCTGGTCACCACTTTAGGCGCAAAGTGATGATCATCCAGCCAGACGAGGTGTGATGTCTGGCTAGGAGTCGCAGCGTCTATCCCCCGATAGTTGTAGTCGGGGATATCTTAACGTTGCGAATTGCTCTTGAAATTTGGCTATCGCGGAGTAGGACTTTTTCGTGATTATTGCATTTGTAGGCCATATTTCTTTATGCAATTAGTTCAGATTTTTCGGGTAAATTGTGTAAAGTATGTAGCATGCGGTCGCTACAACTCATTTACGAGCACGGGTCACAATGTGGAACAGCTGGTGGTGAGAGGCAAGGTGGATGGCAAGAAGTCCCACAAGATGGTCGGACCAAATACAGATCGTATTTGGTCCGACCATCTTGTGGGACTTCTCTGAACATCAACTTCCACAAGCCCTTCATGAAGCTAAGGATCGCAGCAGATGGAGGGAATTGTAAGTGAGAAACTGATGCAGCGGGGGAGTCACGGCCCTCAGCAATGAGGAAAACGACACGAGGAGGAGGAATTGAAGGATATCTCACTCAGCCGTAGTTCGTTTATGGATAGTTATGATGCATATGCTGAGCCCATGTCAGTAAAACACCATGCAGGTTTTTGCATTACTCGATGCTAATGTTGTCTAGACCAGGACTTCAGACTGCATAAAGTATAATAGCCACTCCGCCTGCTAAAGGACTTTCAATGAGTACTTTACTGAAGTAGAAACGCTTATCCTAAGTATATGGGGTGTGAGCAAAAGTACACATATGCACGTTTCATACCATATTATATGACATCCCACGTTAGGCATATGCGCATTTCTATCGCTGTCTTCAAAAATGAAACGCGAGGTAGCATATTTTATTTTAGCAAATAGTCTCTAGTATGGGATTTATGTTATTTTATCGCTTCTTTGCAAAAGCAATTCTTTTCAGTTCAAAAATTAACTGCCTTTATCTTCAACTTTTTCTAGCAGGCTTGCAATAATATGAACAAGGTGTCATTCGATAGGGACTACTCGTATTAACTATAAATGTTGCAGGAAATTATTAGCGATTAATAAATAAATGAACGCGTCAAGAAATCTTTTTCTACAATGTGCAAAGATCGTGAAATCCTAAGACATCATCTAATATATCAAATTCTAGTGTCACGGTGTTTGACATTAAACTCCTCCGAAATGGTTCGACCGATTCTGATGAAATTCATATTTGGTACGTCGGCGAATCGGACAACATCTATTTTTCATCCCCTTAAATTTTAAGGGTCCACCCCAAAATTTTATTTTTTAGACCATTTCTGTTGTTTTTTATGATACAGCATCTACGATCATTCCCTATTTTGAAACAGCGATATTTATATGGCAAAGCAACTAGCTGTCACGAGTTATCTACAAAATGTTTTTGAAAAAGTAATTAAATGCTCGTAAAATTTTAAATGTTATAAGGATATACTGTTTAGATTTTCGCAAATACCTAAAAAACTAATAAAGATTATTGAAATTGTATAACTAGAATCCACAGCAATTAGGTCAGAGGTTCTTGTGTGAAACAAAAGAGAGCGACACGGCCGAACACAGTACCTAACATTTCAAATACACTTCACTACAATCGCTGTGTACCAATACTTAGTCATGCTCACTATCGCTACATATTATAGAACAAAGTCGCTGTCGTCTGTCCGTCCATATGTATGCTTAAATCTTTAAAACTATGCAACGAATTCTGAAGTGTTTTTTTTTATCGAAAAAACCTCTTCAGAATCAGTTTATGATTCACACACGCTCACAATCACTTTATGATTCAAGAGGAAGGTTTATATGTACTAATGTTCATGTGTAATAAAATTCGATGTTCATCATTGCAACTGTGCGAGGCCGGGGCCTAGCGACCCTAGTACTCTATAAAAAGCAGACAAGCCAAAATAAAAGTCTCAATTTTTTTCTCTCTTAATGCCACGTCCGAAAACCCGATAAAATTCTGACCCAGTACTGACCAAACACGTATTTACGGGCCCCAAAATGGTCCCTTATGGCACACCGATCATAAAGTTTGAAACACCCAATCTCCCTTTATTTTATTTTTTTATTTAAAATTCAACATTCCATCCTATATAATCAAGGCTTGGAATTACAAAGGGCTATATCGCTTCTATGGTATAATTTGATATGGTTTAGAAACGGTGTTTGTGAAAACAATATTGTGAGAGTGTTTGAAGTAGAAAATGCATCCTAAAATAACAGTGCTTTTAATTAAAAAATAGGGTTATTTTACGTGGAAGCTGAAAGGAAAGGATATTTTGCTTCTGGGGATTTCCGGAACAGGAAAAGAGCATTTAGAGTAATTTTAATTGTTTTTTTAATTTTGTTTTATGACAAATCTCATTTTTAGGCCGATAGGACCATGGCGATGATTTGGCAGCAAATCATGTCTTCTTCTTGGCCCATAAAATACCCGTTGCTCAATAACAGGATAGAAATCGGCTTTCTGTGCAACGTTGGCCAGATGCACAGGGTATTTTTCAAACTTTCCTTCTCTTGCGCTGGGTTTTCCTTGACACTCAAACTCAAAAGGAACTTTATTTACGTAGGTTTTATCACAAACCTCCCTTATAATTAACATTATTATCTTACGGCCCCTGTCCCACAATAGGTGGTAGTCTCTAGACACATCTATCAGTCGTCATACCTACATTCACACCTTTCATACACAATTCCTCTGGGCTCTTTCAACAAACTCAATATTGAATACGGTGCTGACAATATATTCAGTATTCTAATTCTAATTCAGTACAGTATTCTAATTCCGTCACCACATGGATAACATTCTAGTGGACGGGCTAATATTATTCATGCTGATTTAATTTTTATTCAAAATTCAAAACTTGAATTGGACATAATCATTGCTGGTGTGGAGGGATGTAAAGGATTCGCGTGAATTAGGACTCGGATCTCGTGGGACGAACGAAATGCAAAACGCGTACAATTTATACACTGCTATTTGGCTTTGTTTTTTTAATATCTACAGATATATTAAAAGTCGTACCTTTTCGTACAATAGTAATAATTATTTACTCTTTAAGGAAAAGATTTAAAAAATAATGTTAATGGATTTAGAATAGTGTTACCACCCGATTCGATCCTGAGGTTGTGGTAACGAAATATCGCAATATCTAATAATATCAATAATACACTAACTAATAGTCTAGGCAACTAGTGCCAAATTTACGAAGACTGCTGAAAAAAGTTGACCAAAATGGCTCTTGTTGACTAGAGTATAAAATAAATTTGAGGGAAACACATTACACTTTTTTTTGTTTAGAGACCTTCCTGCATTCGTGATCTTCAACTTTGCTGAAGATCATCACATAATCAAATGCATAATTCACGATATGCAAAGTTCACATAAAGGACATACCTATGGACGATTTATTATTATAATTATATAATTTTTTTATAAAATATTTTAATACATAGAAAAAGAAAGAAAGAAAGAAAAATGGTTTATTCAGCACAATTTTGCCTTAAATACTATCTATAATTACTTATACTCTAATATAAATTGCGCTGAAACGGCGCTGGTTCAGCATAAGCCAGACGGAATACCTGGCGCTGGTTTTCGACCAGACCTAGACCTACTATGTTGCACGTTACTATCGATCCTTACGTTATTGTTATGGGGTCTTTGTTACACAGTGTATATGCAGAAATATGGACATTTCACACAACGCCATCTCGTCCCAAGCTAAGCAACTTAATGCTTGTGTTATGGTAACGAGATGGATGATAAACTACTTATATACTTTTTTTTTTAATACATACATATTATAGATAGAAATGACACCCAGACTCCGAACAAGTGCATCTGGTTTAGACAAAGACACTTGCCCGACCCCGGAATCGAACCCGGGACCTGTTGATCCAATCTAACCACTAGACCAACGAGGCAGTCAATTAATGTCAATGTGACAACGAAAATCATGAGCAAAAAATCATGATCATCATAAAACAGAGATACGAAAATTAGCTCCTATTTGTAGATTAACTCAACGAAAAAGCTGAGCGCGGCTCCTTTTTCTGTGGAAACGTATCGCGCCCCCGGGAGACAAGATAATGTGATATGCGTGCGAACGACGCCGCAGGCTCCAACTAGTTGCCGCAGTAAAATAATTAGAAGCAGTATGTTAACTTTATTCTAAACTAGCTTAAGCTCGCAGGTTGGACTTTCAACCCGTGCTTATCTCGGGTTCGACTCGACTCGACTCAGGAATAATATTGCAAGAAATTTGATGTTTTGGTATCGGTGCAGTGGTTTATATTCGTCACAAATATACAAACAACTATAGAGTATTATTATTATTAAATACGAGTCTCTATAGATGGCTGAAACCATGGAGGACCTCACTACGATACTCGATGGCCTCTGTGGAGCCTCCGAACGAGTCGGCCTTAAGATGAACATGGAGAAGACGAAGATCATGTCTAACATCCATGTTCAAGCCACTCCTGTTAACATCGGAGGTTCTACCCTCGAAGTTGTTGACCATTACATTTACCTGGGACACACTGTCCAGTTAGGTAAGTCCAACTTCGAGAAAGAGGTCAATCGTCGGATCCAACTCGGCTGGGCAGCGTTCGGGAAGCTGCGTAAGATCTTCTCGTCCACAATACCGCAGTGTCTGAAGACAAAAGTCTTTAACCAGTGTGTGTTGCCAGTGATGACATATGGAACAGAGACGTGGTCGCTCACTATGGGCTCCATCAGAAGGCTCAAAGTCACCCAAAGGGCAATGGAGAGGGCTATGCTCGGAGTTTCCCTGCGAGATCGAATCAGAAATGAGGAGATACGCAGGAAAACCAGGGTCACCGACATAGCCCACAGGATTGCCAAACTTAAGTGGCAGTGGGCAGGGAACATAGCTCGCAGGACCGACGCCCGATGGGGCAGAAAAGTCCTCGAGTGGCGACCGCGTTCCGGAAGGCGCAGTGCTGGTAGGCCTCCCACACGGTGGACCGACGACCTGGTTAAGGTCGCCGGAAAGCAGTGGATGCGGGCGGCCCAGGACCGGCCTTTGTGGAGATCCTTGGGGGAGGCCTATGTCCAGCAGTGGACGTCTTTTGGCTGAAATGATGATGAAATGATGATGATAGATAAAGCTATAGACGTAACCCCCTGTACGCACTAGCGGTTGAAACGCCTAGGCGGCTAGCCGCGCGGCCTGCCGCGTTTCTAATTTAATATGCAACCGCCTAGGTCTGTACGCACTGGCGGTTGAAATTTTGTGATAGTTTAGTAGGCCGCCCAGCCAGTCGCCTAGGCGGCGTCCAGCAGTGGACGTCTGTTGGCTGAAATGATGATGATGATAATGATAGATAAAGCTATGGTGTATAACGTGTGGTGATGGATTTAGAGTAAATAGTGTCGCCAACCAATTTCATTCTGAGGGTGTCGTAAGAGCCGATAAAAGGAAATGATAAGGCCTTTTAGCCTTACCATTTATCACCTAGCGGCAAGAGAAGGAAACCTTGACACGATCCCTGTGCCAATCAGTCTGGCTGGCGTGGCACATTACGCTAGTTAGCCTCCGGTAGTGGGAGGAGGTCCTCGTGCCGTGTTATGGAGTTCGATAACGGTTTTTCAAATTATTATAAATAAACTAGCTGCGCCCCGCGGTTTCACCCGCGCTTCCTTATTGTCGTACCACGGGTGACGCCACTGGGTGAAGCTTGTTTAAAAATAAGTAGCCTAATTTACTCCTTGTATCATCAGCTTCAGTGAAACTCCCATCAAAATCGGTCCAGCCGTTTCAGAGATTAGCCTGAACAAACAGACAGAAACAGACAAAAATTTAAAAAAAAAATTAAAATTAAAACAAAAATTTAAAAAATTTAACAAAAATTTGTAAAAAATTGTTATTTTATTATTACAAACAGACACTCCAATGTTATTTAAATGTAGTATAGATGTATAAATAATTTAAGTATCTCATCCAAAATTAATACCTTAGAAATAGGTCACGGTGAAGTAATAAGAGCTACCATTTTACTGCTAAATCGAATGATTATACTAAACACTAATCGAGAGCTAGTCCGTCGTACTCCAAAAACGATTTGGACCTACTGTGCAGGTCCTATTTACTATGTACCTACCAGCGATGTAAGCTGTCATGTAATCAAGAAAACTGAATAAAAAATTGGGTATGATTGATGTTTCCTACACGTCGGCCTTCATTGTAACATACAGATAGCAATAACAAGACCTATTTCTAACATTTTGATGGTTACTGTCTTAAGCCTTCTCCAAGGATTTCCGCGAAGGCCGGTCCTAACATGTTGACAGTTCTGGTTACTTGGTTGTCTTAAGCATCCGCAAAGGATTTCCGCGAAAGCCGCATCCTTCGTTTTTAGTCAACCCTAAAAAGGTCGTCGCACATCGGCCACCGTGTGGGAGGCCTTCTAACACTGCGCTTGATGGATACCCATCTTACATGCAGCAGAGGCAGCCGTTGCTTAACCTTACGTGACATGCTCGTCGGTAATCTTCTAAACGATTACCTTATTAAAACTTTGCCAGCCAACTAGTGCCATCCCCGTCGCGGACAATAAATGTCCCACTACTGAGTCGGGCCTCTTCCAAATTCATGTTGGTAATTCCTACTGCGCCATACTGGCCACACGAATTGGCACAGGGTTTGTATCAAGTTTTCCTTCTCTTTCGGCTAGGTGATCTGCCCCTTGCGTTCTTTAGACGCTTCTTACGACACCCTCAAGACGGTATGGGTAGGTGTCATTGTGTATCCAGTTACCTGGAGGGTAACTATCCTACTGTACCACAATATTAAACAATAGGCTTCAATTTGACTGAACATCTAATTAGATTATTAATTCAACAGCTAATTACTAATACGGGCTTCATTGCATGTTCATTGGATTATAAGCATTGTTTAAACGCGTGTAATATGCACCGATGAGTATGAACAGTTCACGTTAGCGCAATTCTGTGTCCAGTTTAGAATAATCTCACCAACCTATTTGATTTTGAGGGCGTTGCACATTAACACTTGCTGCTCCCACAGAATATTGTAAAACCCATTTGATGTACGTGCCTTGGGCATACCTACATCCTAATTAACATAAATGTCATTTTTGTCTATGATGATTTTACATAAATATGTGGGATGTCAAAAAGTTTTACTTTATTTTAAGTTAGTTTTGTTCTTAAAACTCACCAAAAACTAGTATATTAAATAAACTCACCGAGGTCTTCATTCCGTTCTGTCCAACCTACTTGACATATCACATTGTCAAGAAATACCGCGAAAAGCAACGCGCGCCACGCGACTTTCCCGCCAAAACCACGCGCCATCATGGATTCAAAAAAACATCTTGTCAAGTCAGGTCAGTCTACATTGTAGGATTACTATGGTTTTTACCTGTAACAAAAAGACACATTCAATCTAAATGCTTTTTGATATCAAATTATACTTGCGTCTGGTCAAATTATTGTTGGTCTTGCGAACGGTGGAATTACAAAACCTGTGTGTCCTCGCGTGTAAAGACCTTCGCCAGAGCGGTCAGTGTGTTGACGGATTTAGAGTACATAATGTCACCACCCCATTCCATTTTGAGGGTCCAAGCCGCAGCAGAAGGAATACTTGATACGAAACCTTATGCCAACCCGTCTGGCGAGCGTGAACTCCATCTGTTCTCCGACTGCATGGAGGCCTGTCTCAGCAGTGGGTCATCTATGGGCTGCACTAGTACTAGTAGTAAGTTCGCCAAGCTCTATCAGGGAAATCATGGCGTTGAGAACTACACAGGCGAAAGCCTCATTGACTGAAGGCGTCAAAGTTGCCCAGGACGCCCTCCGATACCCCGTGGCAACTAACGGGGCGTCACAGTTCCCGCGAACCTGTGGCTGTGGGTAGACGAATAGTTTACGGTGTCCCACATAACCGCTGACTCAACCCACGAGGGGCGGCCGTATAATAGAATTGAATAAAAAATGCTTTATTGTATAAACCAAATATG
Organism: Clostera curtula; assembly: GCA_905475355.2. Lineage (NCBI taxonomy): Eukaryota > Metazoa > Arthropoda > Insecta > Lepidoptera > Notodontidae > Clostera > Clostera curtula. The sequence continues at coordinate 1,737,842 of FR997816.1, read as the reverse complement.
GCGTTCACAATCGTCAACGGAGACATTAATTTTATAACACTACTACGAGGTTTAGCAAACTTAAGCAAACTTAAGTGGCAGTGGGCAGGGCACATAGCTCGCAGGACCGACGCCCGATGGGGCAGAGAAGTCCTCGAGCGGCGACCACGTTCCGGAAGGCGCAGTGCTGGTAGGCCTCCCACACGGTGGACCGACGACCTGGTTAAGGTCGCCGGAAAGCAGTGGATGCGGGCGGCCCAGGATCGGCATTTGCGGAGATCCTTGGGAGGCCTATGTCCAGCAGTGGACGTCTTTTGGCTGAAATGATGATGATGCTGATTCCGAGGTCGGAACGCGGCACCAACCGAGAAATCCTGGTGGAAGAAACTCGGTGCGCTTGTCTTCTTTAAACGCCTTATTACAATGACTGTGGACATAAATAAAGAACTAGTTTCGTTTGGCATCTAAAGGCAATCAACTGAAATATGAATTTTAAAATAAAAATATAGAATAATTAAAAATGAAATAATAAGTTTTGAATCCACTGAGCCAATGCATAGAGGAAACCATAAAAATACCGTGTGCCGTCATACTTTTAACACCATTTACCTTTTCAGTGGTTAAAAAGCATCGTTCAGTGTACAGGTCCCTTTTTCAATACAATGCAAATAGCTCTCTGTGGTGTAGTGATACGGGGCTTTAACATACATTGCGGCTTCCAGCTAATCTCTCCGGACTTGTCCAGTCCTCAGTATTTGCACATTCCACTCTTGGGACATCGTAAATCGCCTTTCGCAATTATTATTATTTATTACGAATCAGATATATGTATGTACATCAATTGTGTTAGTATTACCTTATGATTTTGTTAGTAGCAACTTATTTAGTACTAGCTTTTGCGCGCGGCTTCGCCCGCGTGGGCTTCGAACCCGTGCATATTTTTTATGAACATAAAATCGGTTATTGTGACTAAACTATGATAGTTAGATATGTGCGCTCGCAGACTTTTTTGTAGATCTTTATAAGACCTACAAACCCGTATGACATTATTTTGTTCTATTGTCAATAGTTTTTGCAGCGCACGCATAAATAGGTTTTCGATTTTACACCTTGGTTTACAAAATCGCAATTTTCATACGAATCCCTAATTCTTTTGAAAATAAAATATAGCCTATAACCTTCCTCGATAAATGGAATATCTAACACTGAAAGATTTTTTGAAATCGGACCAGTAGTTTCTGAGATTAGCGCGTTCAAACAAACAAACAAACAAACAAACTCTGCAGCTTTATATATTAGTATAGATTACAGGCCTAGAGCCTGTATGTACTTCGTTCCAGTGACGCACTATAGGGCAGTCAAACCTGAACAAAATACGGTTCAGCAGGCCGCTAGGACCGTCCCGAATACGGCACACCAGGGAGGCTGTGCGTTTCCTAACTATTTCCTTAAATCCATCGGTTCTTGCCTCTGTAAACATGCCCGATGCATCAGCATTCTGAAGTCATTGTTATATTGGACTCGCAGGGCATCTAGCGATCTTTGGGTGTACTTAACCCTTAAGCTGCATGTGTAGAAGGTCTGACAGACAGCTTTAAAAAGCGTAATCTTCAAAATGTTTTTAAAGCTGTGCGGCAATATATTTAAGCTACGATTTTAACTTATATTTCATCTTACTAACAATAGGCTAAATGGGTTTCTTCCCAAGGACGCGCTAAAAGTAAAAGTGGATATTATAATGAATCCAAGCCAATTTATATTAAATTAACAAGTCATCAGGATGAATAAGTTTCAGTTTTTGTAAAATGAATAGGCGCCAAATGTAATAAAATTAAAAGAATATTATTCATTACTTGAATACATATATTAGTGTTCTGTATTTAAAGTTAATATTTTGTTGTAATGTATCACTTTGAGACAAGACGCTATTGCGCACATTAGCCAAACCTATGTCCAGCAGTGAACTACCACTACCACTGAGCCGATAGAAGACCCACTGTTGAGTCGAGCCTCCTCCGTTAACATGGAGGGATGAACACTATTAGCTTAGGATGCCACGCTGGCCAAATGAGTTAGCACAGAGTTTCATATGAAGTTTTCCTTCCCCTACTTTTTAGTTGTTTTTTACTTTTGTCTCGACACCCTCAGGATGGAATGGGGTGATGACACTGTGTATTGTGAATCCGTCACCACACTAGTGGGCTAATGTGTGCTAATGATGATGAAGATTTAGTATTCATAAGTACATGAAAACTTTTGATCAATAAATGCAAACTGACGTCAAAATGGGCATGGAAAATAAAACTTATGTATTTTTTCACAATGTTTATTCATGCTACACCTGAGCGTCAACTTATTTTACGGTGGTACTCTGTTGAAAAAACGGTATTATTTGTACAAACATTTCTAGCCCTTACCGTTTCGTTCTATAGTTCCTCAGTCAATAAAAGGGTTGCCTGGCTTCCTCCAATTACGTAAGGGGAAATGAGCCTACTGTTTAGCCGTTTTACTTCCTATAATCGGCTCTTACGACACCCACAGGATGGAATGGGGTGGTGACACTATATATATTTAAAATCCATCACCGCATGAAAGTTCTATGTTCTAGCCTAGGTATATTCATTTTCACGTGGATCTATTGAAGTGAACATCCAACACAAAAACAGTTCTAGCCAAACGTGATGGACACGCAACAGAGACTATATCAAATTCAGAACCAAAAAGATTTTTATTCTAATAAATTCCTGCGATTGCTTTCAAATAGTCAAAAATAATAAAAAAAATGTAAAAAGAAAAATAAAATCATTATCCATTTTACCACTGGTTCGAAATGCCATTCCACAGAGAGGAGCCGGCAAGAAACTCCATGGTTGCCCTTTTAAATAGAAGGGTATGGTGTTAAATTTTGGTGTTATGGTGGTACAAAGAAGTCTGACAGATTAGATGATAATGGTTATACAGAGTTGATATGACAGAGGAGCATTAAATTACACTACGTATACTATAGGTGATTAGCAAGAATTCGAAACGGTACAAAAAAAATACACGTGATTTTTATGGGGGGGGGTGGAGGGGTAATCTTAAACCTCACCAGGTATCACCAAGGGGGAGGGAGGGGTTAAAAAATGATAAAAAAAACATCACGTGATTAATGGACAGCCCCTAAGGTTAATAAACGATGCGTTAGCCATAAACATCTGTTAGGAAAGATACATCATGTTCAAATGAGGCAAAAATTTAAAAAATAATTTGCGGCTAAATTATTGCTCCAATTTAGTTGATTTTTGGTCCGGCCCTGGAAATGATACCTGTTAAAAAAAATGCCCCTATGTCGTATAAACCCTGTGTGATATGATAATGGATGATACGTAAATAATAAAGTTCCTTTTGACTTTGAGTGAAAGCATAAACGCATAAACTTGTAGTATTCGTAGGTTACCACATTACCACCTTCTACCCACAGCTTTGAGGCCGATGGTGGGTCAGGGGACATACCGCTGACACAAGCCTCATTGACTGAGGGCAATCCAGTTACCCGGGATGACCACCGATAGTCTCAACCCATTGAGGCGCCATAGGATGCGACCTCACGAACCTGTGTCGTCCCAAATGAGAAGTGAGACGGTATACCTCTGGGGACTTAGTTGGTAGTCGTATCCTTTATCTACTCCTGTGGTCGTATTAAGCTTTTCCACAGAGAACCAATTATAAAGCTCAAATAGAATACCGCTATTGAAAACGTTTACAACCAACTCTAAAAGCTCTTGCCTAAATTTTCTCTAATGTGTAACCTAATTTCTTTAAAGGCTTCTGAAAATTCAATTACAGTTAAATTAGTGTGGATGGAGAATATTAAGACCAAAATTAAATAGCGAGCTAAATAAAACTGTCTGAGTAAACCCTAAAGCCTTAACTAAAGGATCTATATTGAATTCTGATTGAAATGCAGTGTACAGTATTTCAGGAAACAGAAAGCCATGCATTTTTTAATTTTTGTTAGAATTCGAAACAAAATATTGTGTTTTTTTATTGCAACAAGGCATACTTTTAAAATCCGTGTGGTGACGGCTTTAGAATGCATTTTAAACTAGCGACCCGCCCCCGCTTAGCACGTGCGCAATGACGAACCTCTAAATTTATTAGCGTTTCTCCACAATATTATGGATATATTATAGTTATAAACGTTCCTCTTGAATCACTTTATCTATTAAAAAAAAATCGCTTCAAAATCCGTTGCGTAGTTTTAAAGAAATAAGCATACATAGGGACGGACGGACGACATCGACTTTGTTTTATAATATGTAGTGAGAGTGATACGGGAACAAGTCAGCAAACCTACCCTGAAGAGAAGAAAAACTCGATAGAAAGTTAAAGGCAATTGTCAATTAGTTCTATTAACGAATTACTAAGTTCCCTCCCCTGATTTTGGCAGGGAACGGACTCGGCAGTGGGTCGTTTATGGACCAAGTCTTTATCTTATCAGGAGCCCAAACTCGCTAATTCAATAAAGTTGATTGATTAATTGAGTTGAGCTAGTTGATTGACAGTGTTGGCAACCTACTAATAGTATAGTGTCAGTTCCGCACGTATGAAGCCTTTTTTTTGACCCGGTGTAAAATCCTTTATGGACTATCTCTGCCAGCCTGGGGATGACTAACAGGGGGTGTGTGGGAGTCCCCTCCGCCTCTGTGAGGAGACGGAGTCATACCCCCTAAACGTCCCGCGCTTGCTGCCCCGTGGGCCCTGACTGTATCTCCACGGGGAGAACGTGACGTATCAATGCCTAGCGTGTTTCTCTCATCTGACGAACTTGCTTTCACTATGCTGTTTAGTGGTTTTTGTCAACAAAACCAATTGCAGGAAATTATTTGTTGATGGTTCTGATTGTGTTATTTTATGTTTAACCCCCGACGCAAAAAGAGGGGTGTTATAAGTTTCACGTGTCTGTCTGTCTGTCGGTCTGTCTGTCTGTCTGTGGCACCGTAGCTCGCGAACGGATGAAGCGATTTCAATAAAGTTACGGGCGAGTGTTCTTAGACATATTTGATGAAAATCGGGTGAGCCGTTTAAAATTTATGAGGGGTGAAAGTGGGGAAGAATAACCGAATGTCTGCAAATATAATCGAGTGGGGTCTCAAATGAAAGCGCATCACGTGCAATTCAACAAAATCTACATTATAATAAGTATGTACCTATAAAAAGTATAAAATAAAAATTAAATTAAAAATTTTAATATGCCCCCGACACAATATTAATTAAATTTTTAATTTAATTTTTATTCCCAACGTTTCTGACACTTAGCCGTGTCCGTCAATAATTTGGAAAAAAAGCAACTGCAGACTTTCTTGCCAGCGGTTCTCTGTAGAGCAGCATTCCGAAACGGTGTTGTGACTGCCTCGTTGGTGTAGGGGTTGGATCTGCTGCCTTTGGATCAACGGGTCCCGGGTTCGATTCAGGGTCGGGCAAGTGTCTTTGTCTAAACCAGATGCACTTGCTCCGAGCCTGGGTGTCATTTGTGTTCGTGAATTACATGCTTGTAAACTGCCCCCGCGATACAAGTCATATCTATTGCCGGAGGTTTCGTTATAAAAAAAACTCCTAATTTATCGTCGGCAACAGAACCTGACCTGATAGAACCGCACAATTGACATAAAAAATGGTATCATTATCGCACAACGTTAGGCTGCTCGCTGCACAACGTGAGAGAGATGCAAGATCACTCTTGTGCGAGCACCCTAACGGAAATGTTTCCGTGCTTTGGCAACAGACGGCAATAACGCAGCATATGCCACCAAAATCGCTTTTTATGAAGCAGAAATAAAGATAAGAGGAACTCGTGAGGAGCGCTTTCTTGGCTTCGTATTTGATTGAGTCTCTTTTTATTTTTAGACGCAAACCGCCTGATTACAAAACAAGTACCATAGTTAGCCTTAGTCTGCATTTTGTAATAAGAAATATTGTAGAACTAGTTTTAAACTTTTAAAAGGCCCCTTTTGGTTGATCTTAAACACCGGCGAGATGGTAAGCCTATTTTTTCGTTGGAAATCCTCATGGATACCCGGCCGCTAAACACCAGCTGGGTTATGTGGGATTACGAGGCGCGGTAGTTTTTAAAAAAAATGTATCTCGCTAATGACTGACTGCCTCGTTGGTCTAGTGGTCAGATGTGCCGCCTTTGGATCAACGGGTCCCGGGTTCGATTCCGGGGTCGGGCCAGTGTCTTTGTCTAAACCAGAGGCACTGGCTCAGAGTCTGGGTGTCATTTCTATCTATAATATGTATCTCGTATTTACAAAAAAATAATTATATAAGTAGTTTATCATTCATCTCGTTACCATAACACAAGCATTAAGTTGCTTAACTTGGGACGAGATGGCGTTGTGTGAAATGTCCAAGGATATTTATTTATTTATTATTTTAATCTAGACTGTGAACGCTTTAATTGGTTTTTAATAATTCTATTGTATTCTAAAATAATAGTCGCCGAAATTCGCCAATAAAACCTCCTTTATCCGCAATCATAAAAGGTATATGTGTTTCACATGCGTGTATTGTGTATAATTGCTTCATTAATTTACTCTACTTCTGATGCATATTAAAAAAAAACCTATAATTACTAAACTATACACACACTATCATAATAAGACGCCTTGTATCATCCGCAATCCTCATTATTATCGTAACCAGGTGTACCTACTAAGTTTTTAATTAACGTATTAAAATTCTTAATTAATTTTTAATATCGCGGCATGCCACTCTTAATGATGTAGTTCGTCGGACTGTACCATCTATTTTGGAGCCAAATGGATTGATGCGTGACGATGGCAAGAGACCTGATGGGATGAAGCTTATACCTTGGACCATGGGACGGCCCTTGGTATGGGATGTCACATGCGTTGACACCCTAGCGCCATCGCATATTCCGGGGACTGCGAAAAGGGCTGGCAGCGCTGCGGATTCTGCTGAATCCCTCAAGCGGCGCAAATATAGTCAGCTCAATTCGAGTTACATGTTTGTGCCGCTTGGGGTGGAAAACTTTGGGCCGTAGGGCACGGAATTTAAATCTTTTTACAAAGAATTGTCCCGGCGTCTCATAACTTTAACCGGTGACCAGAAGGCTGGTTATTACTTCGCTCAGCGAATTAGCATTGCCATTCAACGTGGCAATGCTACTAGCCTTCTTAGCACCGTACCCGATGACAGCGATCTGGCGCAAATTACTTTGTTATAATTTTAGTAATTTAGTATTTTTTTATGTTTCTTAGAAATCAATTTTTAATAATACTAATTAAATGTGTTATTCTGTTCATAAGGTGCAATAAAGAGTATTTATTCTATAACTAATCCTATCCTTTAACTACCTACTTAAAATTATGTAATAAACATTCACATTCTGAGACGATTATATCTCAACTTTAACCAAGGACTTAACGAAGGACAGCACTTACTACATCATAAAACTTGACAGCAATTTTCCGCCTTGCCGACTTTCCATTTAAACTTAACAGCAATTCACTATATAGATTTAAATACTTACTAATAATCCTGTATCATGCACCAACGCACAGTTCCATAGTAAAAACCAAACAATTCCACAAAAACACTAAATAACTTCACTCGAAAAGTTTTATCACGATACGGAGGACGTGAGGGAAATTTGGCGGCAAATCGCCCTCTCTCCACAGCAGTCGGTTGCGCACTGAAAGAAAATAAAACAGCCACCTACACCTTACCGTTCCGTAGTATTACCCGCCTGAAACCAAACGCTCTCAGATTCTGAACTTGAAATTCAAACGGTCGCGTCTGTAAATTTGCCGGGTTGGATACATGTAAGGTGTTGAAAATGGAAGTTTTTCGAAGCTTGTTAAAACGACGAGTGGTGCTTGGAAAAAATTAATCAATTTCAGCGCGTGTATGATGAAAATTATAGTCAACGTAGTTTATAGGTTGAATAATGTATTTCCATAATAAAATATTACTTATAATACGATGCTCGGAGATTGAAACAGAATTAAAGAGACATGTAGGCGAACCAGCGTTACCGACATAAGCCTTTAGATACCCAACATTTGGTAGCAGTGGGCAGGGCTCAGCATACCTAGCTAGGATAGGTGGCAGGACTGACGTCCGATGGGGCAAAAGAGTCCTTACGTGGTGACCACATACCGGAAAGCGCAGTGTTGGACCGTCGACCTAGTTAAAGTCAGCGATAGATGCGGCCGAGTCATGACTGGTCTACATGCAATCCTTTGAGCTATATCGTTGTATGTTTAATGGATCTCTTTATATCTGACGACATGGAACTGAAAAGTGAAAAATAAAATTGTTGAAAGTATAAAACAAAGTCGCTGTCGTCTGTCCGTCCCTATGTATGCTTAAATTTTTAAAACTACGCAACGGATTTTGATGCGGTTTTTAATAGATAGAGTGATTCACGAGGAAGGTTTTTATGTATAATACATGCATAATTACACACGTGCGAATTCGGGGCGGGTCGCTAGTAAAAAAAAAACTGATGATGAAAGTCTCGCTAAACTGATCGTTATTGGGAACACTGATGGAAAACGAGCTCCAGGTCAATCCCCATCAAGATGGACCGATCAAGTAAAAGACACGTCCTCCTCCAACTTTTGTTGAATTGCAAGGGAAGCCATGGACAGGTCACGATGGAGACAAATTATCTACTCCAAATGTAACGCATACGCTGATGACCACGATCCTCAGTGATGAAGGACCGACTAGAGAGGGAAACATGACGTTATAACTATGTCTTTTTGCGAAACTGCCTCAACTTCTGCACCTCTACCGGAGTATAGTATATATGTTATCTCTAGCACTAGTTTGTTTGCTAGTCATAATTTTGCCCATAAATAACCCACTGCTAAATCGGGCCTCCTCCAAATAACTGTAGCTAGCACAGTAGACTTATTCATCATCACCACACCATAAATGACCCACTAGTGAGCCAGGCCTTTTTTTTGACCCGGGGTAAAATCCTATATGGACTATCCCTGCCAGCCAGGGGATAAATAAATAAATAATAAATAATCCTTGGACATTTCACACAACGCCATCTCGTCCCAAGCTAAGCAACTTAATGCTTGTGTTATGGTAACGAGATGGAGGATAAACTACTTATAAACATTTTTTTTTTGTAAATACATACATATTATAGATAGAAATGACACCCAGACTGTGAGCCAGTGCCTCTGGTTTAGACAAAGACACTTGCCCGACCCGGGAATCGAACCCGGGACCCGTTGATCCAAAGGCGGCACATCTAACCACTAGACCAACGAGGCAGTCATGGGGATGGCCAACAGGGCCTCTGTGAGAAGACGGAGTCATATCCACTAAACGTCCTCGGGGTGTACCGTCCCGCGCTTGCTGCCCCGTGGGCCCTGACTGTATCTCCACAGGAGTGAGCCAAGCCTCCTCCAAATTCATGGCGGGAAGTTATCCTACTGTGCCACGCTGGCAAAACGGGTTTCTCATCTTGTGGCTAAGTGGACTACCACTCGTGTTCCTTTAGTCGCTTTCTACGATAGGACAGTGTGGGTTGGTGACGTTGTGCTTTCTAAATACGTCACCACACTGACGGGTTCGCAAGTATATAATTTATTTCTCCAGTTTAATACAAACAGCGGTAGCGCAAACGACCGGGTGCATCGTCGCCATATTATTAAATTTCTCTACACTACGCGCTCAATGTGAAGTCAGAACTACGTAATTTTAATCGTATGTTACTGCGTAGGCAAGTCTTCATCAATTGGATGGGGGGAAAATGGTCGACTATGACACCCCCAGAGGTCGCTCCACATTTAAATTACATATTTGTATGCTTGTGGTGACGGATTTAGAATACATAGTGTCACCACCGCATTCCACCTTGAGGGTGTCGTAAGAGCCGACAGTAGGAAATAACAATGCTGAAAACCTAGCCGCAATAGAAGGAAAACTTGAAACGAAACCCTGTGCCAACCCGTTTTGCCAGCGTGGCACAGTAGGCTAATTAAATAAATAATATCTTTGGACATTTCACGCCATCTCGTCCCAAGCTAAGCAACTTAATGCTTGTGTTATGGTAGCGAGCTGGATAATAAACTACTTAACAAAATTTTTTTTTTTGTAAATACGTACATATTATAGATAGAAAACACCCAGCGACTATCTGGTTATATTTTCTTTTTGACATTTCCACTAGCACTTCGTACGCTGAACCGAATATAATGTAATTTGCGGAACAGACTTGCTTGAGTCAGTCTTAGTAGATTAGTTATTAAAAAAATAACACAAACTGGATGAACGTACTAGATTAAAAATCACTACTTAAGATCTTGGGAATTTTTATTCAGACTAAGCAATGCCGTTTAAAACCTACTTCAAAAAATAAAGATGAGTTCTGATGTAAGAAACTGCTGTTTAGTGCTTTTTGTAAACAAGACCAATAATTTTAAAAAAGCAACTACAGAGTTTCTTGCCGGCTCTTCTCTGTAGAGCAGCCTTCCGAACCGGTGGTAGTTTCGGCATGAATGTGAGTGAACGCAGGGATTGTGAGCGATCAGGGGAGATGGAGGGATTGTTGGAGTGAGGAGTGAGGACTTGTGTGTGAAAGGTGTGAATGTAGGTATGACGACTGATAGGTGTGTTTGGAGACTACCACCTAGTGTGGGACAGGGGTCGTAAGATGATAATGGTGTTTATAAATATGACGATTTATAAGAGTTATGTGATTAAACCCACGTAAATAAAGTTCCTTTTGAGTTTGAGTTTCTCATGTTTTTTTATTTTTATGGTTTTACTAGTGACCCGCCCCGGCTTCGCCCGGGTGCAATTATGCATGTATTATACATCCATAAACCTTCCTCTTGAATCACTCTATCTATTAAAACAAACCGCGTCAAAATAGGTTGCGTAGTTTTAAAGATTTAAGCATACATAGGGACGGACAGACGACAGCGACTTTGTTTTATACTATGTAGTGAAGACCCAGCTTCGTCGTCGACAAATCTAGCACTGCTAGATATTTACGTAGGTTTCAAACTACTACTACTCAGCCCATAAATGACCCACTGCTGAGTCGGACCCCTTCCCATTAAATAGAGGGTAATTACCCTACAGTGCCACGCTGGCCAAACGGGTTTGTACAAGTTTTAGTTTCAAGTTTTCCTTCTATTGCGGCTAAGTGATTTACCTCTTGCGTACCCTTATTCACCTCTTACGACACCCTCGGGGTGATATGGGTTGGTGACACTGCGTATTCTAAGTCCGTCACACCTATTACCAAGACATATTAACTGTGCAATCTGAGCTTACAGCTTATAAAGAACTTAGAAGAACAGGGTAACCTTAATAACTAACTTAACGGCTGGTGAAATTACACAGAATTACGTTTATTATAACTGGAAAGGGCGAGGTTCAAGCCGCGCTTACTATAATTGCAAATTGTTCATATAGTTACGCTTCTATAGCTCGGGGGGTAGATAGAATTTTGAATCGTCGGTTCGTCAATCTTGGAAAACTCGATACAAAACCCTGTGTCAACCCGTCTGGCCCGCTTAGCGTTTTAATCAATGATTGGCGGACCAGAGTTGCACACACCCCACACTGGCCTTTCTACGGCCAGGCAAATAATATTACACACTTTTTAAAAAAAAGGCTAATTACCCTCTACGTAACTGGAGGAGGGTCGACACAGCAGTGAGTCATCTATGGGCTCATTGCGTAAACATGTAGCGTGTTTCTCTTATCTGGTGAACTCTCACTATGCTGTTTAGTGTTTCTTGTAAGAACCAATAATTTGAAAATAGCAACTACTGAGTTTCTTACCGGCTGTTGCCGCGTCATGCTCGTGATCGGGTGCCGCCAGTTGGGGCCGGTCATCCCTTAACTGCTATTGACATACCTACATAGCTTTATATTGATCTCCTGGACACTTCTGTTGTGCAATATGTTACATTGTCCTCACATCTTAGCTTACTATAAATAAACACGAAATCAATGTAACCCAATCAGATGCTTGTAACAGAAAATATGATAAAAAGAGTGTCCATGGAGTTTCTTGCCTGTTCTTCTCCATAGGATCTACTTTTTGGAACATGCAACTAGATTCCTAACTTCACTTTTGACTTTTCAAAAACACCAGTAAATAGGTTCAATTGAAATAAATGATTTGAGTTTGAGTTTGAGTTTGAGTTTGTTCTCTGCAGAGCAGTTATCCGAACCGGTGGTAGTTTCAGCATGAATTACGGTGGATGCAAGGGTTGTAGGGGACCAAAAGAGTTTGATGGATTGTAAGAATGAGGAATTGTGTGCGAAAGGTGTGAATGTAGATATGACGACTGATAGGTGTTTATGAAGACCTAGCGTGGGGCCGTAAGATGATAATAGTAAATTTAAATATGTCGATTTATAAGAGTTTTGTGATAAAACCTCCGTAAATAAAGTTCCTTTTGAGATTAAGGAGTAGTAGCCGTCGTCGTCGTTTCAGCCCTAAAATTACCCACTACTGACTCGGGCCTCCTCCAAACTCATGGAGGAGTAGAATCACTACATAGTATAAAAAAGTCGCATTCTTCTGTCCGTCCCTATGTATGCATAAATCTTTAAAACTACGCAACGGATTTTGAAGCGGTTTTTTTTAATAGATAGAGTGATTCAAGGGGAAGGTTTACATGTATAAAGCACCCCCGCTTTGCACGGGCGAAGCCGGGGCGGGCCACTAGTAAACTTATAAGGAAGAAGAATACCTTAATGTCCAAATTGTGCCCCATTCACGCAGGATTCCACGTAATATACAAAACAACGAAGATAGCCATGTAAGAATAACAGATATAAATTTAACTTTTAACTCTCCGTATATTTACATTTACCGTTGTCGAATCCCGGAACATTCCTTTTGTAGAGACAACAGAGCTTTATCCAATGTTTATTTTTCAGCAGTCACTTTTGTTGCTGACCGTTGCTAGTTGAAATATAGAAAATAGGGCTAGCAACGAAAATATTGTAGGTTTAAAAAAAATTACGCGTCAATCTATGTCTATTTTGGAACGGATTGACATATTTTCGTATAGTGCGAATGTGGCAATGTTTGTAATTTATTACTGGTATACAAATTTAAAATTTGATGCTATTATAATATCACTATCACTTCACTACATAGTATAAAACAAAGTCGCATTCTTCTGTCCGTCCCTATGTATGCATAAATGTTTAAAACTACGCAACGGATTTTGAAGCGGTTTTATTTAATAGATAGAGTAATTCAAGAGGAAGGTTTATACGTATAATATAATTGTACCGTGCGAAGCCGGGGCGGGTCGCTAGTGATATATAATTTGATTATCACTGATTAATATGGGCTATTTTTATGCAAGAAAAAAAGTCCACCCGTACGTAGCCGGGACGGGCCGCTAGTATGAGACAAATAGTCTATTGTATTGGATTAGCCTGTAAACATAGATATCATATGGATAAATGAAATAAAATAAATAAATACATACTTCTATATAGTGTGGCTGTTCACAAACGTTTCTGAAAGGCAAATGTCACCCAGATCGTGAGAACTCTGGGAAACGGTAAACTTTTCAATTAACAACTACTCAGCCACTAAGTATGACCCAGGGCTAAGGGCTCCTCCAATCACAGGCCCTTCCCTGTTACCCTCAATTAGCCTACTGTACCACACTGGTCTTGGCTGGCCAAGGCCTCGTCCATTCGCTTTTGTCGGCTCTTACGATACCGTCGTCGTCGTCGGATGGAATAGGGTGCTGAATGTGTTTCGAACCAATTAAGGTTTGCCGGAAATACTATTGATTAACGGATCTCCAATGTAGAATATGTTCCGCTTGGTGACTCATTTAGTATAATAGCGATGAGAAATTATATCCTATAACCGAATGAGACTCGCCTCAGTAGTGGTGGTTAAAGAAATAAGAAAAGTTTTTTTATATGTACATTTGTACAGAGGCGGACTTAGTGCCATGGGCATTCTCTACCTAGCTGGGCGGTCGTGATATACCTAATTTTGAATAAAGAAACGTCTAACTTGACACATATTAATTCCAGTTTTTCTCTCCGATTACAAAAATGTTAACGAACCTCATCTTCCTGGTGATAATATTATTAAGTAGTTATACGGCATTTTCTACCACCCTAAGGTAGACTGTTAGAAAATGCCTAAGGCATTAAGTCCGCCTCTGTACATTAGTGTGCAATAAGTATAAATAAATAAATACGCATAAATCGTGAATACACACAAAAGTGGCTAAAAAGTGATGACGGATTAAGTACTTCCTTAAGATCTTTCTTAAGATTAAGATTAAAGAAAAAAATAGTCTGACGGTATCGTAAGATCCGATAAAAGGAAATGACAAGGCCGATAATCTAGGCGCAAGAGAAGGAAATCTTGATACAAATACAAACGCCAAGGCCAGCGTGGCATAGTAACTGGAGAAGGCCTGACTCAACAGTGGATCATCTCTGGGCTGAGAATCTGTGAGATATTTTTATTTTTTATTTTATTTTTATTTTATTTTTACAGGGGAAACTAACAGCTAGGTAACATGAAAGCTAAAAACATAGTAACAAAAAGCCAAAAAAACATTATATATATATACATATATATATGCCAAACTTAAGTGGCAGTGGGCAGGGCACATAGCTCGCAGGACCGCCCGATGGGGCAGAAAAGTCCTCGATTGGCGACCGCGTTCCGGAAGGCGCAGTGCTGGTAGGCCTCCCACACGGTGGACCGACGACCTGGTTAAGGTCGCCGGAAAGCAGTGGATGCGGGTGGCCCAGGACCGGCCTTTGTGGAGATCCTTGGGGGAGGCCTATGTCCAGCAGTGGACGTCTTTTGGCTGAAATGAAAAATGATGATATATATATATATATATTATAACTACACGATCAATTTATTATTACAGATTATTAAAAAAGTGTTCTGTCAGTTTACGTTTGAGACAGGGAACCGAAGTGTTGAATAGGTCAACATCTACCTGATTTAGCATATTGTTGCAATCTCTAGTTGCCCTTAGCAGAAATGCGTTACGTCTATAATTGGAATTAGCTTTAGGGACGAAAAAAAGCCTTGAATTCCTAAATGAAGTTAAGGGAGTACAAAATCCCCATCCCCACATTTCCTCATGTCTTCGTCGTTGGCAACTAGCTGGGTTATGTGGGCGCGAGTAGATAGTTCTTACTCACACACCGATAATACACACACCGATAATATACAACACCATCTGTTGGTAATAAACTCAAAGCTTTTTACCCTAAATCTAGCGTTTATATTTTCTGTGAGAAAAATTGCTCTCATAACATGTTAATTGCAGACTTTTACAGTTTATGTTCAGCAGTACTAAAAATATTATTTGCACGCATAAAATATACTTTAGTGAGAGCCGCGGCATAGTAAAAATTTTATATTTTCGGTGCAAATGCTTTAATTTATGGCGCGGTTAATCTGCTATCGCGTTGGTCCTTACTGATTCGCCATTTTGTCATTCGATTGGCGGGAATGTTTGCCTCTATTGTTTGTGGGTCATCTCGAACGGTTAAGCCGATTTTGATGGGACTTTCCTTAGTCAATATATAAATCTACTAGCGACCCGCCCCGGCTTCGCACGGGTGCAATTATGTATATTTTATAGATAAAAGCCTTCCTCTTGAATCACTCTATCCATTAAAGAAAACCGCTTCAAAATCCGTTGCGTATTTTTAAAGATTTAAGCATACATAGGGACGGACAGACGACAGCGACTTTGTTTTATACTATGTAGTGATATTCATAGGTAACCATTTGGTTAGTATATCTATGAGATTGGCGGCCGTATGGTGGCGGATTTAGAATACATAGTGTCACCACCCCATTCCATCCTAAAGGTGTCGTAAGAGCCGACAGAAGAAATGACAAGGGCGAAAATGTAACTGCAAGGGAAGGAACAATTTATACGAAACCTTGTGCCGATCAGTCTGGCCAGCGTGCACAGTAGGCTAATGTATCCATGTAATGAGAGGAGGCCAGATTTTATAGTGTGTCATCCATGGGCTGAATACATGGAGTAGATCAGATCTGATGGCCACATAACCAACAAATGACAGACCCAAATGTAGAATATGTAGAACATTTTATCCACCAGGATAGAATAAGTCTATATATAATATAAACGAATAATATAGATATTTTCTTTTTAATTTTTAAATGCGTTTCTTTTATTGTTGACGGTACTTGACAAGAAACAGCCGCTTGGTAACGATATTTAGTTACTATTTTTAGTTCACTGTACATTGTTCCCTTAGGAACGTAACTGATTAACGTTACTTATGGATTTGATACCGGAATTTCGAACTCAAACTCAAAAGGAACTTTATTTACGTAGGTTTTATCACAAAACTATTATAAATCGTCATATTTATAAATACCATTATCATCTTCGGGCCCCTGTCCCACAATAGGAGTTAGTCTTCATACACACCTATCAGTCGTCATATCTACAGTCACACTTTTCATACACAATTCCCCATTCTTACAATCCATCCATCTCTTGACCTCCCACAACCCGTGCGTTCACCCACATTCATGCTGAAACTACAACCGGTTCGGAATGCTGCTCTAGAGAAGAGCCGGCAAGAAAATCTGTAGTTGCCTTTTTTTTTTCAAATCAATGGCCTTGATATTCATTTATATTCAGATATGGCATTCATTTAACACTAAGCGTTGACCTCCTTGTTGGTCCAGGGATTATATGTGCCGCCTTTCGATCACGGGCCCTCAATTCGCTTCAGGCAAGTGTCTTTGTGTAAACCAGAGGCATTTATTTTGTATTGCGTCATCGGTGATCGGGCTTTGGTTGATGAGTTGTCATGCTCACTAAAATACTCTGAGCAGCGGTAGCGACATGTGACGGGTCGGTCACTTCCCTTTAATATGGTTGAGGAGACCGATGGCTGTCACATGCGTTCTACTTGTGAACAGGTGCTGCTGTTTGGGGTTGGTTTGCTCACTAGACCAAGGAAGTTTTATTTTATTAAAGTTTATTTTGTATTGTTTTAATATTCACGTTTCAGTTGACGCCCTCCAGATCCAATAGAACAGTTTGTTATATGGAATTTGTTGGGTAAACTACATTATTAAATTGGACCGCAAAGATATAAAAAAAAACAAGCCCTCTGAGTTTCTTGCCAGTTCTTCTCAACGCGCGTTCTCGTCGCGATCCGAACTGGTGGTAAACTAAATATATTACTTTGCTTTGTATACATTTTATTAATATGTTGACAATTTGTAAGTGTCCATTGTGTCCTATGCAAAATAAATGATTAGACTTTCTCCCGGCCTTGAGGGCATCTCGTCCGCCTGGGACGCCATCTGTCTAAATGTGGTGGGGTCAGGTACGCTTGCAACCTAAAAATCGAAAAGCCGTTGATATAAATAACGCAAGAACGGGAATACATGCATTCTTATCACGTCTTATGTATTTGTCTTAACTACGTTAACAGCAGGAACTACTTCCGATAGTTTTTATAACTTTTTCGGTAAAGATAAATATTAATTTTTTTCTCTTATCTTTTGACTAGTCTCACGGCAACGAGTTAACACAGCCAGTAGTAATTTACAACACTATTATCGCGCGTGTTTTTTTTAACAAATGTTTTTCTCTGCATTATGGTTTAGGAGGGCGATGACAGCGTCATGCTTGTGAACTGGTCCCATTACTGAAGGTTGGTTAGCTCAGGCATTAAAAGCTTTTCATTCTTGACTAGATGTTGCTGATGTTTGTCCCCTAGATGTTGGTAATTTCGCCAGCGTGCTCTCAGAAATCTTTCTTATCTTTGCCGTGTATATAAACTTTCTTTTTCAAATTCGTGTGAAATATGCATCAAAGTGTGTGTTTAATCTTTCATAATAATTCAAGCAATACAAAGAAACTGTTCCGCTGCGCTTCCGCCTCTGGTGTGTATACCTTGAATCCTGACAATTTGTAAGAGTTTCGTGAAAACTTTTGTACTTGTCATCTAGTCACTCCCGTGACCACAACTACAGCAAAGCATTCGAAACTTCGAAAATAAAATAATATATAAATTATAAATAAATAAAATAATATATAAATTTCAATGTGTACAAAAGGAAAATTAGTATTTGTCCGAGAAAACTTCTCGTAATCAAGTACATAGTTATATTTGACTTCGGCTACGGCTTCGGCTTCCATTCTCCATGTGGTGACGGATTTAGAATACATAATGTCACCAACACCATCGCCCTAAGGAACGCAACAGACAGATCACCAAGCAGCAAAAGAAAAATAAATAGTACATTAAAAAAAAAACAAAAAAAAATACGCTTTAGTAGAAAATTGAACTAAAAAATAGAAAATAAATTTTAATAAATTTGAATTAAAAATAGTGTCAGAAAAAAATAGTTTATTGTAAAAGCGTGGGGTGCATGGTATCAATAGTTCTAAATATTTTATGAACAGATATGACTAGAATAGAATAGAATAGAATAACCTTTATTCTGATAAAACTGCACACAACACAGAACTTAGGGAAATACAAATATAAAGATACATATAACCTAGAAGGGTTATTTTGATAATATCCTGAAACCACGCACCCCACGCATTAAAATAAAATAAAAAATTCTGACACTATTTTTGATTCAAATTTATTAAAATTTATTATCTATTTTTTAGTTCGATTTTCTACTAAAGCGTATTTTTTTAGTTTATTTTTAAACTAACTATAATTTATTTTTTATTTTTTGGTTGAAATTTTAAAAAGCTATTGATAAATAATCACTAAAAAATATAGCAATAGCTTTATGATATTTACATCTCTACTAGCTGACCGGGCAGACGTTGTCCTGCATGATATTTGTTTACCGACTGCAGCGCCATCTGTCGGGCTGATTTGTGAATCTAAACCATCCTCGGTGCCACCCAAACGCATACAAAAAACTTCATTCAAATCGGTTCAGCCGTTTAGGAGGAGTTCAGTCACATACACACGCACACAAGAAATATATATATTAAGATTAGCTATTGCATCGAAGAGCAGTGTTCCACCTTGATCACCGTTATTATTATTATTCTATTAATGATAACGGGTCAAAAGGTTTAAAATATTGAATTGTCATCAGTCCATATTAAGTATGCCAAATTTCATGTTAATCCGACGTTTTTAACTGGGTCAAAATCATATTCAAAGATTCCGTTACATCCATAGATACGTACCGTTATTTTTATTATTCTATTAATGATAACGGATCAAAATGTTTAAAATATTGAATTGTCATCGGTCCTTAATAAGTATGCCAAATTTCATGTTAATCCGACGTTTTTAACTGGGTCAAAATCATGTTCAAAGATTCCGTTACATCCATAGATACATACCGTTATTTTTATTATTCTATTAATTGTAACAGATCAAAATGTTTAAAACATTGAATTGTCATCGGTCCATAATAAGTATGCCAAATTTCGAGTTAATCCGACGTTTTGAACTGGGTCAAAATCATGTTCAAATATTCCGTTACATACAAGCGAAGCTAATAAAAGCATATTAAAAACTTGAATTATTTTCCCCTCGGAAATCCTTATTGATGCATGTCATGAGCGACTCCGGGACGCGTAGAGATGGCAAATTACGTCCTGATCTACCTACCAAAACCGAGCGTGATCCTCGACTGCCCGAACCAGGGCCACGGGATTCGCTTCCCGAGGGGAGTTGAGACCCACCGTGTGACAAGACGGGGGTCTTGTCAGCGTAGCCCCCACAATTTTGGGGGATGCCCAACTGTAGTAGCTCATTTATTGGCTGAACGAAATTATGACTGCCTTGTTGGTTTGGGGGTTGGCTGTGTCTTTGGATCAACGGGTTCCGAGTTCGATTCCGGGGTCGGGCAAGTGTCTTTTTCCAAACCAGAGGCACTTGCTCTGAGTCTGGGTGTCATGTGTGTTCGTGATTTACATGTTATATACCTAGTGCAGATTCCGTTTAAAAGAAAAGAAAAATAACTAAAAAATACTAATATTTCTTAGATTAGTCTTCGATGGGTTATACTCCTGAGTTGTAATGCTGTCACTCGATAGTTGACATCTAGCGCAGAATATGTCGCTGAATGCTTATAATTCTGCTCACACACAAAGTTGTCACGGGAATTGGGAATTGTATTGGGTTCCGTACAATCATGAGATTGCTCTTGACGCACTGCAGTACGTGTTTTATCGAGTCGTGAGCTTTCCCAGTTCGGTGAAGAGGCTTTAAGTGTGTGGAGAGATATTTCACTTAAATTTCATTTATTTAGGGCAGCATGTAGTTTTTAGGCAGGGATTCCTATGCTTCCCGGGAGTGCGTGGTAGGCCAAGGTCCCCAGGGTCGTAGAGCATGCTCCTCCAATGGGGAAGCGAAACCCTTGGCCCTAGCACGTGCAAGCAGTCGAGGAACGCCGTAGGTTTTAGTGGGTAGGTTGGTGCGCCACTTACCGTCAGACCCCAACGGCCGGGTAACCATGAAGATATTCAACGAAAAAAAAAAAGGTTTTCCTATGCTTGGAGTTTTCCCTTTTTGCGGGGCGTAACATTACTTATGGACTATTCCCACCGGCCTGAGGAAGATCAGTGTAGAGTGTTTGGGACTGTGGTCCGCCAATCAGGAACATGAACGGCGTCCCCATGCCCACTAAACACCTCCCGGTGAGCCGTCCCGCGTCGCCTGGGTCCCGACTGTGTCTCCACGGGAAGCTTAGAGTTTTCCTGCTAGATGAAATGAAAATGAGGAGGTACCGACATAGCCCACAGGATCACTAACCTTAAGTGGCAATGGGTGAAGCACATACCTGACAGGTTTGACGCCCGATAGAGACGAAAAGTTCTCGAGTGGCGAACGCCTTGAGGAAAGCCCAGCGCTACTAGGCCTCCCACACGGTGGAACGACGACCTGTTAAGGTTGCCGGAAAATGATGGACGCGAGCGGCTCAAGACCGGCCTTTCGACCTCCAATTACGTGACTAACGCCTCCGGTACTAAGTACTACTACTCAGCCAATAGATGACCCACTGTTGAGTCGGGACTCCTCCAGTTACATAGAGAGTAATTAGCGGGTTAGCACAGGGTTTCATATCAGATCCCACAATGCCGCAACAGGACGCGAGTTGGAGCACCCCGGGGAGGTTTAGTGGGTAGTCCCCCACTATAGGGGAGAGTCCCACAGTCCCCTCGCTGGCCATCCCCGTGGCCGGCGAGGAAGTCCATAAAGGATTTTACCGCCGGCGAAGGGAAAAAAAACGGGTTTCATATCAAGAATTCCTTTTCTTGCGTCTATTTTTTCGGATTTACAATTTTTCTTTCTTGGCTCTTATGGTGGTGACACTACTCGTATGTATTCTAAATCTGTTACCATACGGACGACAACTGTGGCCTCACGGGTACAATTTTGTAATATCCTCATCTTTTTGTAAACGTTGTTTTTTTAAACTTCCATTGCATATCTGTTCCTGCACATTCCATCTAAAGTCAATCGACTAGAAAATTAGATCGCACGTGCTATAGGTACGTCGCTCCCCTAGCTCTGAGCTGATCATAGACAACCAACCGTAATGTAATGCAGCATAGTTCGTTTTAGCTTGTAGAGCGACTTACAATCGAAATCCTATGGAGATTTAGCAGTTTACCCAATATTTCATACCGGGAAAACGGTTGGTTTCGATTAGATTTTCAGTAGTTCTAGTCCTTGAACCGAGATTATATGCACATCATCTATCTTGGGTTCTTCCCTATACCATTGGGGCCAGCTTCCAGAAATTTAATGTGCTGAAACAACCTAATACGGTGATATTACCGTCGTCCCTACCACCCTTTTTTTGGATACACTGGGAAAACTGGTTGGTGATTATGTGGGATTCCAGAAGCTACTCGTCTACCCACTATAATCCCAGCAGTATACCCTCATACGTCACGCTTGGGGTGCCGCGGGTTCAAGTTCAATGCATTCCACTGTGACGATCTCTACAGATCTCTACCATCTAACCCATCGAGTCAACATCCGGTAAACTTTAATTTTGTGTATCAACTACTTTAAGTTGTAAGTTAGCTGCCGGGGGAGGCAGCTTTAGGTGTCCTCCGAAGGATAGAGAATCGAAGGAGATGTTACAGATCAAGAACATTCATCCAACGTCCAGAACAGAAGGTGCACAAAACACTTTTTTTTAATAATTTTGTCTGGGGTGTTCTGCAGCGGTGCACTAAGATTCTAACCTTTTTATTTTTATGTTATATATTTTTTCTTTTAAACCAAAACCCCTGCTTTCGGTATCGCCTCTATCGCGTTGGCAGTTTACAAACTTGTAATTCACCAACAAAAATGACACCCAGACTCAGAGCAAGTGCCTGCAAGTCTGGAGCAAGTCTGGTTTAGACAAAGAAACTAGCCCGACCCCGGAATCGAAACTGGGATCCCTATATCTAGTTAGTAGTTTTAGCTCACGAAACCCGCGGGTTTCGTTGGTTGGCTCCGAAAATTGGAGGAGGCCGGACTCAGCAGTGGGTCTTTCATGGGCTGAATAGTAGTAGTATTAAAAAAGAAACTCAAAAGCGGTCACATGATTTCCGATCGCATGAACCCGCAGAAAAGTCCCAATGTCATGTATATTCGCTAAACGCCGCATTGGTCGAGCTTTGCCCGTCTCATTTCCTGTCTCGCATTCGGACAAACAGATCTGTATGTGGGGTCCCAGTAGCAACGGGAACACCTATTAATATGTATATATCGTCGTTTTAGCCCATGCTGAGTCGGGCCTCCTCCAAATTCATGGAGGGAAATTAGCCTACTGTGACACGCAGGCAAGACGGGAATATAACCTTAGATACTGGTAATGACCAAACCATCATATGGAGAGAATGAGTGAAAGTAGACTTC
The DNA here is from genome assembly GCA_905475355.2 of Clostera curtula. Lineage (NCBI taxonomy): Eukaryota > Metazoa > Arthropoda > Insecta > Lepidoptera > Notodontidae > Clostera > Clostera curtula. The sequence goes on along the minus strand of FR997816.1, from coordinate 1,714,949 downwards.
CAAAAGAAATATTATAGCGGGAGTGTGAATGGAAACATTGGAAGGGGCAGGCCAAGAAGGACATTCCATGACCAAATAGGTGATGTCCTAAAGAAAGGTCAGGTCAGAAGCACCCTAAACCGACGAGCATGCATGAAGAGGTTGATGAAAGTGGAAGAAGCGAAAGTTGTGAGCCAGGATCGTAGCAAGTGGAAGGATGTGATCTCTCTCTACGCTTGCGGGAAAAAGGCGTGACTTTTTATAATACTGGTAATCTTTTTAGGCCAAAACGAGTAAAACATGTCTGAACCTTTGAACTTAAATTCCCCTTCCCTCTGAAGGGGAACTTAAATTCAAACGCTATAAATTGTAATTGAACACACCACATTGCAAAGTGTCTGAAACGTTGCTTACTGCTACTCAGCTCACAAACGACCCACTGCTGAGTCGGGCCTCCTCCAAATACATGAAGGAAATTAGCCTACCATGCCACGCTGGACAGACGGGTTGGCATAGGGTTTCGTTCATTTCATCAGATCCCACAATGCCGCAACAGGACGCGAGTTGGAGCACCCCGGGGAGGTTTAGTGGGTAGGCCCCTACTGTGGGGGAGAGTCCCACACTCCCCTCGCTGGCCATCCCCGTGGCCGGCGAGGAAGTCCATAAAGGATTTTACACCGGGTGACAAAAAAAAAAAAGGATTTCGTTTCAAGTTTTCCTTCTCTTGCGGCTTGGTTTTCGGCCTTGTCATTTCCTGTTATCAGCTCTAAAACACGTGTCTATGAATGGGGTGGTGACACTAAGTATTCTAAATCCGTCAACACACAGAATATAGATAACTAGCTTTTGCGCGCGGCTTCGCCCGCGTGGGCTTCGAACCCGTGCATATTTTTTATGAACATAAAATCGGTTATTGTAACTAAACTATGATAGTTAGATATGTGCTCTCGCGGAGTTTTTTGTAGATCTTTATAAGACCTACAAACCCGTAGTATATATTGTCAATAGTTTTTGCAGCGCACGCATAAATAGGTTTTCGATTTTACACCTTAGTTTACAAAATCGCAATTTTCATACGGATCCCTAATTCTTTAGAAAATAAATGAAAACTTTCTCGATAAATGGACTATCTAACACTGAAATATTGTTTGATAACGGAACAGTAGTTCCTGAGATTAGCGCGTTCAAACAAACAAACAAACAAACTCTGCAGCTTTATATATTTATAATAGAATATAGATATAGAATATAGATATATAGATAATTTGTTTACCCCGCTGCTACTGAGACCTCGCATACACCAAGGACCTTCAATTTCCTCTCTCCAGCCGTATATTGAATTGCCGTCGTTGAATATAATAGAACACTTATTTCATGTGTGAAATTGCTCCGCCAGTCTTCAAACAGACAGATACTTCAAATAAATTGATTGTAATGCGTCGTAATAAGAGAATTTGTTCAAGCTTAAAATTGAGTGTACGATACAATCATTTCAGTATTATGAGAAATATGATCACCGTGATAGCTGATAACGAGTGCTTATTGCAAGGCTGGGGAAGATACCACCTTACAACATACGGCAGGGAAAACACCAGATGTCTGTCATACTCCCAAGCCTGGTAATAGGGAAAAATCGACGCTCAAAGACACATTAACTAATTGTCGATTTTGACATTTTTGGTAATTTAAATATCTTTTATAAGTCACCAGCCGCGGGACGGAGCGACTGCGACTGGTTTACCCACCAAAACCTACCACTACTTGCTACGTGAAAGGGTAACAAACATCCCTCCATACATTAAAATCAAAATAAAAATGTTTTTATTCGAATAAATTCATGCTTTCTCAAATCAAATCAAAAAAAATAACACAATTTAAAAAAAAAGAACATTTTTAAAGAAAAATAAAAATAATTATCATTTAGTTTTTACCAATGGTTTGGAATGCCAATCCACAGAGAAGAGCGGGCAAGAAACTCCATGGTTGCTCTTCACTACATAGTATAAAACAAAGTCGCTGTCGTCTGTCCATCCCTATGTAGGTATGCTTAAATCTTTAAAACTACGCAACAGATTTTGAAGCGGTTTTTTAATGGATAGAGTGATTCAAGATGAAGGTTTTGCTATTAAGTGGCTGCTTCGCCCGTTTATTGAAGTTCACATAACATTAAAATCAAAATAAAACATAAAATACGAAATTTTCTTCAGACTCAAAAAATATAACCCTATTTTTTTAACATATGACATCTTTTCTTCACCTGCTTACATAATAAAAAAGGAAAACTAAAAATAGGTTTTATCTAAAAATATTAAATACCGGCTTTGGCCGCTCCCCATCGCCAACATATGTATAATACATGCATAATATTGTAGAGAAACACTGACAAATTTAGTTGTTCATCATTGCACCCGTGTGAAGCTGGGGCGGGTCGCTAGATTAAATATAAGGGTTACAATGATGGTGGTACAAACAAGTCTGACAGATTAGTGAAAGCAATATCACGAATAGACATGTAGCATAGTAAAAAAATTGAAAATAAGTTAGAAAATAATTCATCCATACTCACAAACTTTGGCGTTTTATAATATTAGTAGGATTTTCAGCAGCTTATCGCTTATATACTTTGCAATTTTGTATATATTTGCTCGAACATATACAAACCTTTATCGTCTTATCTAAAGAAGTGTTTCGTATCACACAGACCTTCCGAGACAGATTTCTTAGATTTAGAATTCAACATTGAAAGTGAAAACAGTCTGCAAGATTTTCTCACTTGAGACAACGCTGACAAAATATAACAATTCTTAACAAAATAGAAAACTCTGCGCGCTGTGAACATCTTCAAGTTAAATTGAGTGTCTTACTTTTTAGTTTTTATATTGTTGGGACGTTTTAAAACGAGTATCATTTCACCGGTATTTTGTTCGGCGCATAATTCGTTGGTGACGGTTCAAAAATACATGTTGTCACAACCCTATTCGATCCTCAGGATGTCGTAAGAGTCGAGAAGGAAGGTTATTAGCCTACTGTGCTACACCCTGACGGATTTACATAGAGTTTCGTATCAAGGTTTTCTTCTCTTGCGGCTAGGTTATCGGCCTTGTCATTACCATTTCTCGGCTCCAATCACCACACTGGCAGCGAGGTTTCCAATTGCAAAAGGTCAGTTTGTTGTCTGTAAAGACGTCTTCCGAACTGGCGTTAATTGTATGTCAGCGCGTTTACAAATTCAAACGAACAAAATTCCTACTAACATTATAAACGCGAAAGTTTGTAAAAGAATTATGTGTTGAAAGGAAAGATATTCTAACATATGCATCTATGTTTTACTCTTTCACACTAAAACTTTGACTGCCACGTTGGTCTAGGGGTTAGATGTGCCGCCTTTGGATCAACCGGTCCCGGCTTCGATTCCGGGGTCGGGCAATGTCTTTGTCTAGACCAGAGGCACTTGCTCTGAGTCTGGGTATCGCTTGTGTTCGTGAATTACACGTTTGTAAACTGCCCTCACGAAATAGGTGCAGGGGATTCGTATAACAAAAACTAATGAATGAATTTTGTAGAAACTTTACAATAACATAGCTTAAACATCAGAATAACTCTACTATTTAATATAAAAACGCGAAAGTTTGTAAGAATGTATGGATGTGTGTTTATTACTCATTCACACAAAATGTTGAGTTCATTTCGATGAAACTTTACAATACTATAGCTTATACATACATCAGAATGCACATGCTATACTTTGTAAAGATATATGTCAAACTATAAATATAATATCCTGATAAAGCTCAGACCAAACTTACATTTAAGCGCAAAGTTAAGCAACACTATTTTCTAACACTGCCTCAGACTTGAGAATCTTCGTCACGTTGAAATTGTATTTTTTATATATGTCAACGGAAAACAACAAGAACCGGAAATTTATAAATTTCCTAGGAAATTTATAAACGTCCGTAGGATTCCAAACGAGAGATAAATTGTATTATTTTACGCCCACATTTTCGGAAATTTATAAACTTACTGAACTCACGCGTAAAATAATAAGTAGCAATAACCAAACGCCATGGGCGCTCTGATTGGTTGAATAAGTCACGTGTTCCTTCTCCGTCCTCTCCGCCGCCATTGTTCGATATTGTCTACTTGTGGTAACATAGACCTGATACTGCTGCATCATTAGATATACCTCTGCTGCATCATCAGGAATCTATAGGATACCCAACTCCTTACCAAATTACAGTAGATGATCGTGTTTGGACACATTGTAAGGGTATCAATGAAACAGATATAAAAACGTTAGGTACCTGACATTTATGGCTGAGTAGACTCTCAATGTAGTGAACATTGTGTGTATACTCAGCCATAATGCAGTCCGATGTCAGGGGTTTTTTAAGTTAAATCCTTATTTTATTATGTTTAATTTGTTACATGTTTTTAAGCATTTTTTTTATTACTCAGCGTTTGGCAATTCGCCAATCGCGATCGCTCGCAATTCTCGTTTATTTTTAAATTAAACTTTATAATGTTTAGGTTTTTTTGGCAGAAGGCCGGCTTTATTGTTTTATGATTGTTTTTCTTTTTAATAAAACTTTTTAACTTCGCATGACTCTATTTCTATTGTTTTATTTTGGTAGAGTGAAGTAGGGATCATTAGCATATTATGTAAAACAGTAACCCTGTATTATAGGTACTTACCTAGTTTTAAAGTAAAAATACTGTTACGTACTGATACATTTATAGTTTGGCAAGTCTAATTGTACCTATGTCTATGGACACAAGCATGCCACTATCAACATCGACCAATCAGAGAACAGTGTGTTATTTGCCGTATCTTGTAGAAGCGTAAAATTAGAAGCTCTACTGTGATTGGTCGAACCGTTTAGAATCTTACGAATGGATATCCGTTAGTTTATAAATTTAAGACGAGACGTCGTAAGTTTATAAATTTCCGAAAATGTGGGCGTAAAATAATACAATTTATCTCTCGTTTGGAATCCTACGGACGTTTATAAATTTCCTAGGAAATTTATAAATTTCCGGTTCTTGTTGTTTTCCGTTGACATATATATTACGTATATTGTAAAAATTTATAGTATTATAGTATATAAATAAATAAATACCTATGCGAAGCCAGGGCGGGCCGCCAGTAGATAAAAGAAAAGGTGTCTCCAAACAGCACCTTGGTGGATCGTCATATTGATGGAAGCGGGCGGCCATCTTGCGACATACTTAGCCCCTGTACGCACTAGCGGCAGGCCGCGCGACTTACCGCCTAGGCGGCCAGCCGCTAGTGCGTACAGGGGCTTAAAGTCGGATAGCCTTTGCGAGTACCTAAACGCCGTGTCTTCTTTAAATTTAGTGAATCCTCTTTGAAGTGATTAGCTCCTTATAGTTTGATAGTTGCCAAAGTAATATCTTATAGTTGTGTGAGAATCTATTATAGCAAAGTTACGAAACCATTGACTTTGATTAAAGTTTGAATGATGTTGGATCAAGTTTGCATTGAAGTTAATCCTGCGATAAAGCGATCATATTCTCGATATGAGTACTGATATAATATTAGTTTAATAGGTTAGATTTTTCTATTCTATTTAGTTTGTCATCTTTTTAAAAGAAGACGTTATATTATTTTACATTGTCAGAGCGGAGGGTAGTCCTCGAGCGGGGTCGAGGCGCCATCTTGACGTTCGGCAAAAACTTATAAAAGGAGCGCGATCGCGGTGCATCGCGCATTATGATATAAACAGTGGTTGCGGTGCGTTTAATGCTGGAGTGTAGTTAAGATCGGTACCTAGAACCCGCTGCTCAAATTAAAAGGTTTAATTAAACAGTTAATTCTCCGACATAAATATATATATATATATATATATAGACAACATAACGTTTCGCTGTCAGTTGCGTTTTGTTTAAGTAGGTTTTATACGGACGGGATAAAAATCTCAGGTATCCTATGTCCAACTTTCTTTTTGTTTTAAATATATATAATGCGGAACAAAGTTCGCCGGGTCAGCTAGTAAAAAAATAAATATAAGATATCTTTATCTTATCTACCTTTGATCTCTTTTAGGTAGAATACCAAAAAGGCATCTAGAAACAAACGAATTTAGCAAACAATTTAGCCAAATCCATGTCACCTATTAATTCCCGTCTAAAATGAAACTAGCACTCTTTCGCGGCAGATTACACCAAGACAAATCACCGTAAGTTGCAAGCCATATTAAGCAATTTCTCCACAAGACGGATTGTTCAGCCAAAACTAACAAAAGATAACAAATCGCCTTCTGGAAGGCCCCACCTGAGACCATTTCCGCGCGTGGCATTCTGTGAATAGTGCGATGGTTCTTATACTGTGACGGACAACCACGCTTCCAAGACCTGATTCAATCCTATATTATTGTTTTTATTTTAAATAACCTTAACTCCTTTTTTTATAGTGGGAAACCTTTTATAGGGGTATGTGGGAGTCCCCGGTCACGTATATCGAAATGCTCATTCAGTACGTCCCCTCCGCCTGAGACGAACTCGATTAGCATTTCCAAGCTCTTTTAATGAAAAAACACGCGTAAATGCTGCTCCAATACGTCCCAGAGGGTGACGTACTGCAGTAGGATTTCTAAGTCTAAACGCAATAAAACATATTAGAAACCCTCATCCTATTCGTCACCCTCGCGGGACGTATTGGGGTAGGATTTCTAGTGCTAAAATCACAAAGTTTCCAGTGGTATAACGCGCCTCAACGTAGGGTTTATCCTAGTTCTATTCGTCAACGGGAAACTGATACTAAAATAAGGTTAGGGATTACTTAATTTGCATAAAATATAAAACAGGTACGGTTATGATTAGTGATAAGTAAATAAAGCAAATACAGTACGAAACTATGTTATATATATATATATATATATATGTTATAGGAGCTGTTCTATTGATAGATTGACTCCTCACGATATCTCTGGAACCATAAGACCTAGAGACTTGAAATTTGGTAGGAATCTTCTTTTTACATAGCTCGCAGGACCGACGCCGAAATCCGACTCCACATAGACTTGATCCAAAGGTGGCTTCCCCTAGAGCAACAAGGCAATTACTAACAACTGAGTCATAAAAACAGCCAGTAACAACAAAAAAGTCACGTAGTAGCTAGTTAAAAATAAAATAAAACAAAGGGAACAATTGTATTGTCCGCCCGTGGTGTCTGAGTTGCGGAACTCAATTTATGTAATTTGCGGTTGCGTCCCACGGGAGTGGAGCTACGCTATGTCGTCGGAAAGTAAGTTTTGCCACAGCTTCATTAGCGCTATGAACGCTCTCGGGGCGTTTAGCTACGAAAGCGGCGAAACAAAAGAGTTCAACAGGGCAATTAGCTCGCCAGAGCTGCATGACTGAGGAAGGAACTTTACAGAATTCTCCATCTTCTTCTTCTCAACCCATCAATGACCCTCTGCTGAGTCGGGCATCCTCGAACTACATGGAGAGTAACAGGGTAATGGCCAGACGGATTTACACAGATCAAGTCTTCCTTCTCTTGCTTGGTTTTCATTGGTTGCATGTCATTTCCTTTCGTCGGCTCTTACGACACCTTCCGGACGGAATGGGCTGGTGACACGATGTATTTTAAATCCGTCACCATCTTACAGTATAGCGTAGTCATCGAAATCTGGGTGATGTTGTGTTTTCAGACGTGAGTAAAGTCACCAGATCTCTTACAGGGGTTGGATGGACATTTTTCTGAGCTACCAGTTACATACTGTCACTTCTTGTATTATACACGTCCATTGACGATGGTACACTCTTAGAATCAGGCAGATCATATCCCCTCGACTGTGCTGCTACCTTGCCGTGGTGAGGTGGCTTGTGTGCCTTCATGATCCGTTGGGGCCATACCGGCTCAGGGCAGGCCCACGGGGAGAGGCCAGACGAAGAGCAGTACGCACTGTGTCATAGCGGGTTTGGGCTCCGGGGACTCATCTGTCCTTAGAGTTGCCCTGCGAGCCCAGCGATGCTACAGTGTCGTCGGGCTTACGGACAACCTGGTTGGTCGCTAACCTGAGGGCTGACGTGGCGACTTAACACTCGCAGAAGGAAGCAGTGGGGCAAGGTTCAACAGAACTCTAGCTCCGGGTAAATACGTTCGATTCAAATCATTTCAGACTGAGGCCAACCACAGAAAGATAAATTAAATCTGATGATGATGAGAAACCAGAAGCTTCAGGTACCGGCTACGCCTAAAACCAAGACTGGTCCATTAGCAGTATATCATTCCGGAAACATCCTCAACAAACATAAAATGAATTTGCTACCCTCACGCATTCATTAAGATCGTAATGGGATAAGCAGCATCTTAACGCAGCGTGACTTTACTACTACTACTATTCAGCTCATAAATGACCCACTGCTGAGTCGGGCCTCCTCTCACCACGGGGGGGGGGGGGGGGGGTAATTAGCCTGCTGCGCCACGCTGCACGAACGGGCAAATCTACGAATTAGGCGGTCAAAAATACAATCCTTGAAATATGTCGCAGGTAAAAAAAAATGACTACCTGCGACTGGTGAGTAACCGTAGAACAATGGGTGACCCCACCCGCTTCCGCACTGGAAGCTCACGCCGAGGTATGTCAGTCTAAACTTGATCGTCGCTCTAAGTGTTCGTATTGCGTTTAGACATTTTGGGAAAAACTGCTATTTTAAAAGTGAATATTTTTATTTTGTGGTGTGTTGTGAAGAATATTGTGATGGATTCAGGTATAACAGGTAAGAATACATATATATTAATAAGTTTTATTCCAATGGTTAAAAAAAAATACAGCGTACTTGAAGATTAAAAACCATGCTCGAGATTGTTGTATTGAAATATATTTTTTTGTTTTTAAAATGGTTTTTGTTATACTTCAGGGTTCGTCCCATTGGGTTTGTCAGTTGTAACATAAAATAGAGTATTTAGGCTAATTGAAAACGATGAAATTGGCCGTGATCTCCCGTGAAATCAACATTTTCAACATCAATGAATGATGTAGTAGAAATTCATCGAATTTGCTAATTATTTATTTTCCTTTTTTAAACCAGTTTTCGTTCCATTTCAGAAGCTGAGGGTACCTCAGGAATGCGAGTAGTAACGCGTAAACACCTTTTTAACAAAATGCAGGAACAAGACTTGCATAATTTTGACGAAAAGTTGAATTATCTCGAGAGATATATTTTATCGCAAGATGAGTATTGTGAAGAACTAAAGAAGGAAGTGAAACATAAATTATCTTATTTGAAGTCTCAATTTAAGAAAAAGTGGATAGAAGCTCATAAAAAATCACAGCTTTTCCTTCAAAAGAATGATAAGTGGTTGCAAGGAACCTTTGAAATACCAAGGGCTAGAAGACGTTCTTCTGGTCGACCAAGAAAGTCATTTATAGATTCAAGTGAAAGGAGTAAACGCAGAAAAACAAGGGAAGTGCGCAGTGCTGTTGAAAAAGAATTACTAATACATGCTGCTCAGACATCCCTTCAAAGTTCTGGAGAGAGAATTGCATCCAATATTTTAAAAATCATTACCAACTCTCCGCAGACAGCTCAAGTATATAAAAATGCTTACAAAATAACCAAGCAGTGTAAAAAACAAGATCCAACAACTGCCCTCTCAATGTTTGTGGAAGCTGATCTTTCAAGGCGACAATATGAAATAATTAGAAATGGCAACAAGAAGTTTTATCCGAGCTACAAATTGTTACAGGAAGCAAAAAAGACTTGTTATCCGGCGAAAGATGCGTATCGGATAACTGAAACATGTGCTGAAATTAACCTGCAGGATTTATTGGACCATACAGCTAAACGTTTGGCAACATATTTAGAGGATGTACTTAAACAATTAAGTCCACAAGACCGTCACTCTTTGACCCTAATTTCAAAATGGGGATGTGATGGGTCGCAACAATCACAATACAAACAAAAAATGCAAGATAGAGATGCGAGTGACAGCAACATTTTCCAAAGTTGCTTTGTTCCGCTACAGTTAATATGTGGTTCAAACAAAAAAGTTGTTTGGCAAAATCCAACTCCTTCTTCGCCACGATTCTGTCGACCAATAAGGATCCGTTTTACTAAAGAAACAGTGGATAACACTAAGTCTGAAATCGCAAATGTCGAAGAGGCTATAAATGCATTGAAAACCAGTGAATTCGTGCTGAGCGAAATGTTATTAAGTGCAAAGCACGTCATGACTCTGACTATGGTTGATGCAAAAGTGTGTAACGCTGCAACTTCAACTACTTCAACGATGAGATGCTTCATCTGTGGTGCTACATCAAAAGAATTTAATAACCTCGATATGAAGAAAACTGTTGATAGCGACGCATTACAGTTTGGCCTATCCGTGTTGCATGCTAGGATTCGGTTTTTTGAAAGCATACTTCATTTGGCATACAAGATTCCTGTTCAAAAATGGCAGTTAAGGTCGGAAAATGACAAAGACATTGTCAAACAGAAAAAGGCAGAAATACAAAAAAAATTTAGAGAGCAAATGGGCCTACTAGTAGATGTGCCGAAAGCTGGTTTTGGCAATACCAACGATGGCAATACTAGTAGAAGATTTTTTGCCAATCCTGAAATTGCTGCTGAAATCACCGGCGTGGATTTAAATCTATTAAAACGCTTGAAAGTGATTTTGGAAGTCATATCCAGCTCTTATAAAGTAGATTTAAAAAAGTTTGCTCTATATGGGTATGAGACTGCGAAGATTTACATTGAATTATATCCCTGGCATCCGATGACACCCACGATGCATAAAATATTAATTCATGGCGCAACTGTCATGGAAAATGCACTTTTGCCTATAGGTTTATTATCTGAAGAAGCAGCAGAGGCGCGTAATAAACATATTCGACTGTATCGGCAGGATTACGCTAGAAAATTTTCTAGGGAGCAATGCAATTTAGACGTAATGAACAGATTATTGCTCAGCTCTGATCCCTTGATATCTAGCATAAGACCAAAACCTAAAAACAGGTCTACGCCACATAGCGAAGAAGCAATAAAAATGCTTATGTCAGCTCAGCCCCACACGGCTGAAGAGAATTCCTCGGACGAGGAAAGTGGCCTAGAAGGGCCTGACAATGAAACGAAAGGTTTCAGCTCTGGTGAAGAGACGTGGGACTCCTCTTCCTGATTTTTTTTGTTTTATCAATAAAACGTGATTTTTTTTATGAACAATTGATTTTTTCGTTCACCAAAAGCTTATATAATTGAGATATAATAATTATAAACTATTTATAATACATAAAATAAAGAAAATAATTTTGACCGCCTAATTTTGATAAATGCCCCACTGTGCGCTGGCCAGACGGGTTCGCACAAGTATCGTTTCAAGTTTTCCTTCTCTTACGGCTAGGTTGTCGGCCTTGTCATTTCCCTTTGACAGCTCTTACGACACCATCAGGATAGAATGGGGTGGTGACACTATGTATTCTGAATCCGTCACCACACCGGACCGACGTACTGTATGTACCTCGTAATATGTTTTCCTTTTCTTCATGGAGTTTCTTGCCTGTTCTTCTCCATAGGATCTACTTTTTGGAACATGCAACTAGATTCCTAAATTCACTTTTGACTTTTCAAAAACACCAGTAAATAGGTTCAATTGAAATAAATGATTTGAGTTTTGAGTTTTTTTTTTAGTTTTCATCATCATCATCATTTCAGCCAAAAGACGTCCACTATGGGGTGCATTAAATACAGATACAATCCTGAGGGTGTCCTAAGATGTGGATAGAGGAACGCAACAAGCGGATAGCCTTGCCACAAAGGAAGGAATACTTGATCCAAAATTTTTCTACCCTCGGAGGTGGTGTCAGCGGGTATGTTGGACCCCGTAACACTCGACTACTCACTGAAACCCCAGCGGTTTAGCCTCACACGTCCCGTTCGCGGTTCGGAGGACGCATTCCACTGTGGTTCCCCGACGACGGGTTGAGACTATCGGAGAGCACCCCGGGTAACTGGGACGCCTATTTTTTTTAAACCCAGGTTCGCGTAAACTCTGTCTACTATGACAAACTGGGACGCCCTCAGTCAATGAAGTTTATATCGGTGGTAGGTCCTCCGACCCACCACCGGTTTCTTAGGTGAGGGTAGGTCCCCTCCCGTTGTAAGTTTAGAGTCAATCAGGAAGATTTTTTTCCAATATTTATAGGTGACAAATCCGTGAGGACAAACCTCAAAAAAATAAAACATATTATTGTATTGACATTCCTTGAAGTCGGTTGAAAATACACTATACTTAACGAAGTTTCGCCTTATGAAACCAGATGAATTTAACGTATAGGTTTTTACAGTTTGATTTAATTTTCCTTTACAAACTACTTAATAATAAATTTGATTGCTTGCTTGCCTCTATTAATTTTAATACACATAAACGTTTTACACATGCTCGTTTAAAGAAAATCTGTACGAATAATGCCTTGTCTTATTCCCCGCTGCACGAAATTATATGACAGTACCTTTTTATATAAAATATCATTGGTACCTTTAATGATATGGACATCTTTGATACTTATTACATTAAGTTCTTTCAAAAATAATCTGAAGGGTTTATGTAACAACAATTTTTAAATTAATATTTCTGTGTTACTAAAATCTTATCTTCTGGCATTTAACCATAAATATTACATTAATTAAATTTCGGCACTATAGGTCTATTTAGATGTAAGCTAGCATTATTATTTTTATGTTTAAACAAGACAGATTTTTGCCAAAATAAATAAAAATACAACCTAACATAACCTAAGGCCAAAGTGCTAAAAAGCGACCCCATTGTTTGTCATTAATATTGATATGTTAATACCCAGGCTTGTGCAAAGAAGCATTGAATATTTTATTCCTTAGTTTCGTACTGTATTTGCTTTATTTACTTATCACTAATCATAACCGTACCTGTTTTATATTTTATGCAAATTAAGTAATCCCTAACCTTATTTTAGTATCAGTTTCCCGTTGACGAATAGAACTAGGATAAACCCTACGTTGAGGCGCGTTATACCACTGGAAACTTTGTGATTTTAGCACTAGAAATCCTACTCCAATACGTCCCGCGAGGGTGACGAATAGGATGAGGGTTTCTAATATGTTTTATTGCGTTTAGACTTAGAAATCCTACTGCAGTACGTCACCCTCTGGGACGTATTGGAGCAGCATTTACGCGTGTTTTTTCATTAAAAGAGCTTGGAAATGCTAATCGAGTTCGTCTCAGGCGGAGGGGACGTACTGAATGAGCATTTCGATATACGTGACCGGGGACTCCCACATACCCCTATAAAAGGTTTCCCACTATAAAAAAAGGAGTTAAGGTTATTTAAAATAAAAACAATAATATAGGATTGAATCAGGTCTTGGAAGCGTGGTTGTCCGTCACAGTATAAGAACCATCGCACTATTCACAGAATGCCACGCGCGGAAATGGTCTCAGGTGGGGCCTTCCAGCAGGCGATTTGTTATCTTTTGTTAGTTTTGGCTGAACAATCCGTCTTGTGGAGAAATTGCTTAATATGGCTTGCAACTTACGGTGATTTGTCTTGGTGTAATCTGCCGCGAAAGAGTGCTAGTTTCATTTTAGACGGGAATTAATAGGTGACATGGATTTGGCTAAATTGTTTGCTAAATTCGTTTGTTTCTAGATGCCTTTTTGGTATTCTACCTAAAAGAGATCAAAGGTAGATAAGATAAAGATATCTTATATTTATTTTTTTACTAGCTGACCCGGCGAACTTTGTTCCGCATTATATATATTTAAAACAAAAAGAAAGTTGGACATAGGATACCTGAGATTTTTATCCCGTCCGTATAAAACCTACTTAAACAAAACGCAACTGACAGCGAAACGTTATGTTGTCTATAGTTCAATATGGTCGAAAATTAGAAATTTTGAATTCGTCTTGTTTATATTGTTGTAATTCACATAATATCTTTATAACTTGTAGCCTATGTGTTATTCTGATGTATAAGCTATATTATTCTAAAGTTTCATTAAAATCTATTCAGTAGTTTTTACGTGAAAGAGTAAACATCCATCCATCCATCCATACTTACAAACTTTCACGTTTATAATATTAAGTAAGATTTAACATTCATATAATTGTGTAGATTTAAAGTACTATACAGCACTATTTTTTATTGCCAGAAAAAATACAGATTGCGGTTTCTGATCATAATCATGAAATAAAATAATAGACGATGATAATAAAAAATTACCCCACAAAAATAAGTCGAATTATTATGTTCTATGCAATGCTGTGAGCATGATTTTATGCCAAACTGCACTTATAACTTCTTCTCATAATCCTCCGTGTGGTGAGGGATTTAGAATACATGGTCTCACCACCCAATTCCATCCTGAGGTTGTCCTAAGACCCGACAAATGGAAATGACAACGCTGAAATCCTAGCCGCAAGAGAAGGAAATCTTGATTCTTGACCCTGTGCTCAACTTCATTTCTCAACTTCTTATTCAGTGAAAAATGTTTCGGCTAAAGATTTACGATCTATTATGAATGTATTAGTGTGTATGCATGACCGACTTTTTTTTCTGGTAATTAAAACATAGTGTAAAACTAAATAGATTAGAATAAATAAAATATCTTTGGACATTTCACACAACGCCATCTCGTCCCAAGTTAAGCAACTAAATGCTTGTGTTATGGTAACGAGATGGATGATAAACTACTTATATACATTTTTTTTTTGTAAATACATACATATTATAGATAGAAATGACACCCAGACTCCGAGCCAGTGCCTCTGGTTTAGACAAAGACACTGGCCCGACCCCGGAATCGAACCCGGGACCCGTTGATTTAAAGGCGGCACATCTGACCACTAAACCAACGAGGCAGGTAATTTATAAATCCGTTCCTTTTAAAAAGGTTATCGATTAAAAACACATGGTTACTAACCCATATGATCCTGAGGATACCACATAAGGCACCTGACTCCCAGGCCTCCACTTAATCATTTCATATAGTGAAAATCTACAATCAACCTTTTATTGACCGTCTATTTAGACAATTTCGGTAATTTAGAAAATGTCATTTATTTTCCACTGTGTGTGTGAGCAATTACGCAATGGGGACATATTTATTCGCGGATTTGTATTTGATTGGCCATGTCACGGGAGATTTTTAAACCTTAAAAATAGATCGACAAAGCTTCATGGCCCCGCGCAAAAATTAAAACTACATTTGTATTCAAGGGTCGAGCGTAAAGTTTTACTGTCTTAAGCAATTTAAATCAATTCCTCGGAAGTTGTAGCTCATAGCCTACGCTTCCTTATGAAAGGGATTAAAATGGGGCAACCAAACACGACAAGGGCAAACCCATAGAAGTGTCAGGCATAAAAAGCCGAGTGGGCGTCGGTAACCCAAAAATAAGTAAGCTTGGGAATCTCGTTAATACTTCCGCTGGTCTATTTATGCTGAACAATTGACTAGAGTGGGCTGTTGATATCATCAGCCCACTCTAGTCAATTGGTAGTAATAGGCGTTAGAACTGCAATTTTTTTTAATCTTACTAACAATTACACCGTTACTTAACATTTTGATCCCGGTGTAACAAAAATCTGCACAGATTTGTCTTAGAGGCTAGCCAAATTAAGTGGGAATCTGGGGCGAGGAACGATGGAAATTGGCGCCCAGACATACCCACTAAAATTCCTCGACTGCCCGAACTAGGTCCACAGGTTTCGCTCCCCACATGCATGCTCTGCGACTGGCTGTCCCATGATTAGGTGCTTGGCGCGCCTTTTTTATATGTGACTCGATTGACCCTAGGCTTGCGTAACGGAAAACAACGACAGGGTTCAAGATTGAGCAGGCAATTCAAGGAAATGCCTTGTCAGGCACCAGCTCTCAAATACACACGAAACAAGCATGCTGGGTTTTGTTGACTTTTACAACACGCGTTACTTCCCAGCGTGCGTTGGGGGAGGGCTTAACCTCAGCTAGACGCGTCCAGCTGTTGCCCAGTCTTTTGTAAACTGTCACTCCATGTCATAGAAAATTTTACAGATATCTTCTACATCCACTCTAGAACACGTCTACCCTAGCTGTTGTCGGTTCGTCTACAGAAATAACCAGCCCACTGTCTATTCAGTGTGCTAATTTTCTAAGCAACGTTGATGATGTTGTTCCTCTGCCGTATAGTTTCAACGCGGATTTCAGAGAGACTCCAAGTACAGCTAGAATCAGTTAGCTTTCACACTAAATTTTAAGTAAGTAAGCGCGCATTCACATTCACTCACAGCCGTAGCTATTTATCGCACATTAATTTATTTATCCCTAGTTTTAGCTTCTTTATAATTATAAAGAATTTGAATTTGAATTTACGAAATAAAGGCTTAATTTCTAGTAACATTACCAACGCTGCTATGTGCCTGTATAATAAATACGTAACGGTCACATACCCTGTTAGAACATATTCAACTTTAAAAAAATATGTGTATGAAACTTCTAATCTCTATGTATATTTACTCGAAGGGCCCACTACCCTTTTATCGTGGCAATCAATAACTTCTATTTATGGTAAGTGGCTGTGGGTAATAATTGTGAGGGCAATACCTTTTATTGGTCATTACATACCCTTAATTATTGCGCTCACGTAATTGAAATCACAGGTTAACATTTTTAAAATACCATATATGACGTAGTTATAAAAAGGTATATTTAGATTTGACGTGTATACTTGTTCATCATCATCATTATTTCAGCCAAAAGAAGTCCACAGCTGGACAAAGGCCTCCACCAAGGATCTCCACAAAGGCCGGTCCTGGGCCGGACGCATCCATCGTTTTCTGGTGACCTTAACCAGGTCATTGGTCCACCGTGTGGGAGGCCTACCAGCGGTCGCCGCTCGAGGACTTTTCTGCCCCATACCTGTTAATATTTGGTAATTTCAGTATTAAAGTTATCTATACTTATAATTAAATGCAACTTTTGCTAACACGGAAATGGAAGTGGGTGGGCCACTTACAAAGATTAAAAGATGATAGGTGGACTAAAGCATCACAAATTGGTCGCCCATAAATAAGAAACGGACACGGGAGAGACAAGAATGGACAGAATTGGAGGAGGGTTTTACCGCTTTATCTTTTTATTTATTTTGAAATTTAAATGCATGCAGTTTTTATGGTAATGTAAATAATATAAAATAAGTTAAGTTAAGGTTGTTATGTAAGGAATCAAATAAAAGCTTTTTATCACTACATAGTATAAAACAAAGTCGCTGTCTTCTGTCCGTCCCTATGTATGCTTAAGGTTGATGCTCCAGGGTAGCCCGCGAAATTCAAATTTTCTTACGTTTTTTGCAATTTGCAGGGCAGTGCTAGGTTGTATGATGATGAATATTTGATTAGCGGCTGTAAGACGTATGTAGTTACAGAGTTATAATCATCAAACTCATCAATTCAACCCTCCAAGCTCATAAAGGTGCAAGAATGACTTTGAAGTTGAAAAAGTTTTTCTTGCACCTTTATGAGCTTGGAGGGTTGTATTGATGATTTTGATGATTATAATTCTATAACTACATACGTCTTACAGCCGCGAATAACATTTTAATCAACATACAACCTAGCACTGACCTGCAAATTGCAAAAAACGTAAGAAAATTTGAATTTCGCGGGCTACCCTGGAGCATCCACCTTAAATCTTTAAAACTACGCAACGGATTTTGAAGCGGTTTTTTTTAATAGATAGAGTGATTCAAGAGGAAAGTTTATATAATTAATGCATAGTATTGTAGAGAAACACTAATCAATTTAGATGTTCATCATTGCACCCGTGCGAAGCCGGGGCGGGTTGCTAGTTTATTATATTATACTTATAATATTAAGAGACAAGATTTGTAATTTGTAACCCAAAAACTACGGAACCGATTTCGGAATGGACTTTAACTGACCTACCCACTAAATCCATCGCCGTTCCTCGACTCGTTCTCGTCAAAGTTTTCGGTCAATCAGTCTTTCTGTTAACTCCAGGCAATTAATAAAGTTCGTAAGCATTTACAAAAGAGAAATGAAAGAGGTTTTTGATTAAAGACTGACATAGTTACTATACACATTACATAATTCTTGACCAGCTCTTGAATAGCATGGCATCTACACAAGAGCCTCAAGAACATCGTAGTGCGGCCAATTATAGACTTATGAAATTATATAGACCTGACATTTTGCCATATTATTTTGTACAATTGACTAAGAACAAATTTTTAAGATAGTTATCGGCTACTTTCGCGTGTGGATGTTTGCAAAACTCACGCGTCAACGATAATTTTAAATCTGCGTCTTTCTGTTTGTTTGTTACGTCGGTCCTAAAACCGACAAAAACTTAAACTCAAAATTAACTTTATTTACGTAGGTTTTATCACAAAACTCTTATTAATCATCATATTTACAGTTACCATTATCATCATCTTACCACGCGGATGTAATTTTCAATCGGTGGGTAACTTCTCTTAAGCACCTGTGCCAATTCTTCTGGCATTGGGCTAAATTCCTAGAGGTTAAGAAGAAGAATCGGAGGAAGAATATTATAATATTTTTTCAATCTTTATATTTAAAAATCATGCCCACTCCCGCCTCTAGTGTGGGATCCGGCTATTATACAAATTTGCTGGGCAATAAAGAATATTTATGAAGGCACCTTTGCACTGTAATTACCCACGGCTGCTGAACAATTTATATGTAAAGCAGTCGGCGATGGTAAGCAATAGGCTAGGCTGGAAATAGGGACCTAAATCATCGCCTTGTTGTGACCTTAGTCCTAAATTTACATTTGAGTAGTGAACATAGAAATTACGGGTCTGGAAACGTTTGTCCACGTTGGACTCCTAAACTTCTTCTTCTTCTTCTACCTGGCGATAATGCCGGCTATTGCCAGGGTCCGCCTTCCGGCTGAGCTTCCTCCACTTTGTCCGATCTTCTACATCCTTTTCAGACAGGCCATTGGCTCTCATGTCGGACTTGACGACGTCCAGCCAGCGCTTGCGAGGGCGACCACGGGACCTAGCCCCAAGGACAGCCATATTCATGCATCTCCGGCCAACGTACTCCATAGGGCGGCGCATGATGTGACCATACCATCGCAGACGACATTCTTGCAGTTGGACTCCTAAACTACTTAACCGATTTTAATCAAATTTGTACACTGTGTGCAGTTAGATCCAAATTGAAAAATAGGTTAAATATATTATTATATCGTGTCACCGCCCCATTCCATCCTGAGGGTGTCGTAAGAGCCGACAAAAGGAAATGACAAGGCCGAAATCCTAGCCGCAAGAAAAGGAAAACTTGATACGAAACCCTGTGCCAACCCGTGTGGCAGCGTGACGCAGGAGACTTATTACCCTCCATGTTACTGGAGGAGGTCCGACTAAACAGTGGGTCATCTATGGCCTGAGTAGTAGTTTATATAAGTCCAATCATAGACTAACGTGGAGTGATGATGATAGCGTCATATGTTTACTTCAAGTACTTAACACCGCGTAAATATATTTTCTTCCTTTCTTTCTTTCGCACATAAGCGAGTCACATCTGAAAAGCATTCAGTCCCAAATCAAAACCAGAAATCACAGGGCACATTAAGCAACTCGCGAAAATAGCTCGTAATTGGTCGCAAATAGAGTTCTCTTTATATCGGCAACATTGATTACTGGCGATAATTGCTACGGTACCGCAGCGCACCTGGGAGTTAAGGCGAAAACACATTACTGTTCCAATTGAAACGTATGTTTAGATTGGTCTAATGCAACATATATTATTTAAAAAGGTATCTCGTATCACTACATAGTATAAAACAAAGTCGCTGTCATCTGTCCGTCCCTATGTATGCTTATATCTTTAAAACATCGCTACGGATTTTGAAGCGGTTTTTTTAATAGATAGTGATTCGAGAGGAAGGTTTTTAAGTATAATACCTGCATAATATTGTAAAGAAACCCTGAAAAATTTTGATGTTAGTCCATGCACCCGTGCGAAGCCAGGACGGTTCGCTAGTACAAAATAATTCACGAATACAAATTAAACCCAGTTCAGAGCAACTGTCTCTGGTTTACACAAAGACATTCAAAAGCACATCCATCTCTTAGCTCTCACAAATCTGCCTTATACCGGCCTTGTAATTAAAAATGGTGCTAAAAAAGCAGTTACAGAGTTTCATGACAGCTCTTCTCGAGAGATGCATTCCGAACCGATGGTAAATGTAAAATTTATATTGACGTGCCAAAAGAGCCAACCATGTCACCAAGTATTAGCATCCGACTTTGAGGAGAATATCATAGGAGCCAACCAAGCAGGAACGCAAGAGGCAGTTCGAATGCCTCGTTGGTCTAGGGGTTGGATGTGCCGCCTTTGGATGAACGGGTCCCAGGTTCGATTCCGGGGTCGGGCAAGTGTCTTTGTGGCACTAAACCAGAGGCACTTGCTCCGAGTCATTTGTGTTCGTGAATTACATATTTGTAAACTGCACCGGCGCCACAGAATATACTTAGGGTAGGGGTTCCGTTATTTTAAGAAAAAATAATTTAGCCGCCAGAGAATATCCGCCTTTGGATCAACGGGTCCCGAACGCGATACAGGTTATCTGGGCAGGGGCAGGACAGGGGTTACGTTTTTTTAAGAAATAAGTAGTTTAGCCGCCAGCGAATAATAACTTACATATAATATTGATACAATATTGACAACCTGTCATCAGGCTAATTTCCCCTCAGGAATTTGGGGGTGGCCCGACCTAGTAGTGGGTATTTTATTGGCTGAAGCGACGATCGATATTTTTGGGTAGTAATGTGTTGTGTCCCTTAGATACCCCGCGATATTCCGATAAAAATGTATGAACAGAGCATAATGGGGTACGATTATGTACAATAATATGTTCGTATTTTTACTAATGTAATCCCTAATGGACGCCGATATTTTTCTATGTTTGCACATGAACGGGAATATCTACTTACCATGCGAAACTGCAAGCTTCGGCTTTCATTTTATTCTTCCATTTCGTCGTTTCAGAACATAAATGACCCACTACTGAGTTGGGCCTCCTCCAAATTCGTGGAGGGAAATTAGCCTATTGTACCACGCTGGCGAGGGCACAGGGTTTGTATCAAGTTTTCCTTCTCTTGCAGCTAGGTGATCTGCTTCTTGCATTCTTTTAGTCGCCTCTTACGATAACCTCAAGATGGTATGGGTTGGTGGTATTGTGTATTCTAAATCCGTCACCATACGGACCAACTTCCTTATCAATATAATAATATCACAAATGTGCATTTCGTTCCATGTGGTGATAGGCTCAGAATACATCGTGTCTTCACCCCAATCAAATTCAAATTCAAAACTCATTTAATCAAGTTGGCTCATTAGAGCTCTTTTGACAAGTCAAACAACAAAATAATACTTAATTTAAAATTTACCATCTACCACCGGTTCGGAATGCAGTTCTACAGAGAAGAGTCGGGAAGAAACTCTGTAGTTGCTCTTTTTAGATCGCCATTTTTAGGTACAACGCCGTGATAAGACAGTTTGTGAAAGCAAACGCGCGCAATAGTCGCAAAGGGCCAAACATCAGCCAGGGCCAATCGATCCTGAGAGTGTTGTAAGATTTGACAAAATAAAATAATATGGTCGAACACCAAGCTGTAAGTGAAGGAAACATGTGCCAACCCGTCTGGCCAGCGTGGCACAGTAATTACCCTCCATGTAACTGGAGCAGGTCCAACTCAGCAGTGGGTCATTTATGGGCTGAGAAATAGCATGTCTAGACGGGTTTTTTTTACCGATACTGGCTAGAATGACTAAGCGGATTTGGATGAAATCTGCACAGAGATGTTCTTTAGTCCGTAACAGCATATTCACGAAAAAATTTCCCTTATTCGAAAATATATCGGTCAGATAAAAGTGTTGAGTACACTTTACGCGATCTAATCCACGAGCAGGAGCTATATACTATTTAAAATATACTTGGGTATACTAGCTTACAATCATCTTGAACCAAAATCGCCGATAAGTATAAATTTTGCAAACACACACTGTTTAATCTATACTCAACCGTAACAAAATACGTAGCACGTAGCAAAGCTGCTACGACACCGCTACGATGGCTACGGCCGCTACTCAGCTCTTTTATTAATCATAGGTTTTAGGAAGGTTTTTCTTTCAATAATTTTCCATACCAAGAGAAAGCGTTAGTCGTTAATTAAAAATATGACAAGCTTTCCTTTCTTGCACATAGATGTCGCTTTTAACGTGATATGTCACATGCAGAAATATAATATTTGTAGTAAAACTATCTTACCTTTTCCCTATGTACCTAATTTGGCTGACTACCGTAGAGGAGGGTGGTAAGGCTGACCCGTGCAGCAGACGGTGGCTAGTGAGGAGGAGGCGACGTACCCCCCAACTCCAACTCCCACCCTAGGGGCCGGTGGTGGGTCGGAGGCCCGCTATAAACAAGAGTTACCCGGGATGACCTTCGATAGGCACTTCCCCGCAGTAGACTGCGTTCTCGTGAAACTGTGTCGTACCAAATTTATACCCGTGGGGGTTCAGTGGGTAGCTACGTGCTCCGGAGACCCATACAGCCAGTGACCCTGCCCTCCAAAGACGGTGGTATTGTATCAAGGCCAATGTCTGGCAGTGGGCCGCGGCCTCTCTCCCCCCTATGGCTCTTTTCAGAGATTCATTATCCATGCCACTTATTCTGTTAACTTCGCTATTGCAATGTAGGAATTTTAGTTATTTCTCATAATTGTATATTCTTGACAGCTGAGAATTTATGGGTAAATTGTGTTAAGTCTAAAGAATGCTTGTCGCTACAGCAGCGGTTGATAAGGTAAGGTTGGTTTTAAACTTTTTCTACTATTATTAATCCCAGCTAGCTTCGTTTCAACCAACTCCAACAAACTTTTTTTAATGTGATGGTTGCAAGCGTGATGGAAAGCAACGGCAGGGTCTAAGATGGAGCAGGCAATTCAAGGAAATGCCCTATCGGGCACCGGCTCTCACATACAAACGACGAAACACAGTAAAACTGCTTGGCGCCAGACTTAGATGTGAGGTAGGGCGGACCATTAGATCCTATCAAGCGTGCTGTGTTTTGTTGACTTTTACAACACGCGTTATTTCACAGCGCGCGGTGGGGAAGTTAATTCAGTCCCGTCCCCACACGGGGAAAACTACTACTCAGTAGTGGAGTACTACTTACTGGAGGAGCCAAATTAATGGAAGGAAATTAACCTACTATGCCACGCTGGCAAGACGGGTTAGCACAGGGTCTGCATCAAATTCTACTTGTCTTGCAGCTAGGTGATCTGCCTCTCGCGTCCCTTTAGTCGCTTCTTACGACACCATCAGGACAGTATAAGTTGGTGATTGTGCATTCTATTTTACATCTGTCACCACATGGAAAGCTTCCTAGATAGTAATATATTAATTCATTGTCCGTAAGTCCATATGCAAACCCAATCGAGCCACCATAGTGTTCAGATGCTTCCACACTAATCGGATGATGTGCCATTTGCTTGAGCTTCTCATGTGTGGTAGAAATCCATATAGTGTAGCAAACATCCATCAAACCATGGGGAAACTACTACGAGAAAATCATCCTTGACATCTAGAGCTAAGGTCAATATTTGCGTACCCAACACCCGTAATTGTATACCTACTTGCTTAAACCCCAATTGTTCAGTTGAACTGCGCCTAATCTGTAATCAGAATGTTCTATTTAGAGGACCATTAGCAGCGTGCTCTGAAGGATTGCAGGATCTCGTGGTAAGTGTATATTGCAACTCACGGATTTAGATGATGCCTTGTATGTCTGTCTGAATGTGTCAGCCAGTATAGAGATATGTAATTGCTTTAAATCAAAATCATTTGAAAATGACGAATAAATTCTTGCAAATGCTTTCAAATAGTCAAAAGTTAAAATTAAAAACAATTAATCATTTTGTTTTTACCACCGGTTTGGAATGCCATTCCCTTCATTCACAGAGAAGAGGCGGCAAGAAACTCCATGGTTGCACTTTTAAAATTAAAATTATGAAATTAAATCATGGTAACCCTTTTTTTAAAGATTGCTGTCAATTGACTTGTCTATAGTCACATTTTTTTATCCAGACTATCTTTTTCTGCCTGGCGTTAGTCCCAGCTATTGCCAGGGTCCGCCTTCCGACTGAGCTTCCTCCACTTTTCCCGATCTTCAACGTCCTTTTCAGTTAGGCCATTGGCTCTCATATCGGATTTGACGGATTTGACGACGTATATTTTTTTTATCCAGACTATCTGCTTTTGCAATAGCAAATATTTAACTGCGAGTTTCTTCTGAGCACAACTCAATGCCACTTGCATTAACTGTGCGGTTAACGATCCGATCGATACCAAGACAACCCCCGCACGACATTTTGGTTCTAATTTAATTTGACCTTTACACGGATACTAA
Source organism: Clostera curtula (assembly GCA_905475355.2). Taxonomy (NCBI): domain Eukaryota; kingdom Metazoa; phylum Arthropoda; class Insecta; order Lepidoptera; family Notodontidae; genus Clostera; species Clostera curtula. The sequence goes on along the minus strand of FR997816.1, from coordinate 1,690,522 downwards.
ATTTATTAATAACGACCGGTGAAATTAAAAGAAACTTATACACGTACAGGCAATAAGAAAAGGATGTATACATTTGAGGACCTTTCAGTGTGGTACTAATACTACTACTCAGTTCATAAATGACCCACTACTGAGTCGGGCCTCTTCCCATCACTGGGAGGGTTATAAGCCTACTGTGCCACACTTGGTTTTCCTTCTCGTGCGGCTAGGTGATCTGCCTCTTGCATTCCTTTCGTCGGCTCTAACGACACCCTCAGGATGGAATGGGGTGCTGACACTATGTATTCTAAATCCATTACCACACTGTGTGGTGAGAACCACTTGATAGAAACCCTAGGCCACTGCCGAGTCGCGCTTCTTCCAACTATATGGAGGGTAATTACCGTACTAAGAGTCACGTTGGCCAGACGAGTTGGCACAGGGTTTTGTGTCAAGTTTTCCTTCTCTTGCGGCAAGTTTTGGGCTTTATCATTTCCCTTTGTCAGCTCCTACGACACCCTCAGCGTAAAATGGGGTGACACTATGTATTCTTATTCCGTCGCGACTCGGAAATATTATATTTCATGCATAATATCCTATTTACCCATCAGGTGTACACCCAGCAGGTGTGCATTGGCTCATGATTTATGTACCCAGTGACGAGCACGCCCTGTTGGTCAACAACACAGACCTGAGCTTAGTATAGACTTAAGTCTATGGCCAATGTATACCAACCAATATGTTTGTAACGAATAAACTCGAAGACTATTGTATAATCGAACATTCTTTCACTAATAGAATGATACATTAACCTTCGGTAAAATAGGCTAGAGTGGAACTCGAGATAGGCATGGGTCTTCACTATCATCACTATCACTACATAGTATAAAACAAAGTCGCTGTCGTCTGTCCGTCCCTACGTATGCTTATATCTTTAAAACTATGCAACGGATTTTGAAGCGGTTTTTTTTAATAGATAGAGTGATTCAAGAGGAAGGTTTGTATGTATAATACATGCATAATTGCCGCCGTGCGAAGCCGGGGCGGGTCGCTAGTTAATAATATTTGAAATAGGAAGGCTATTGTAAAATTTTCCGTGAGGTGATGGATTTAGAATAACTATTTATTTTTTTTACTTTGGGATTCCGCATGGATACCCAGCCGCTTTATGCCAGCCGGGTTATGTGGGACTCCGGGCGCGGAAAGATGGTAGTTGCGCCCCAACCTACCCACTAAAACCAACGGGGTCCCTCAGCTGCCTGAACAGCTCCGGCGCGCTTCGGGCTTCGGGTTCCACTCCTCCCGATGGGGGAGCATGCTCCGTGACCCTGATGGGGCCTTGACCCACTTGTTCAAGCGGGCCCCCACCAGCTGATGGGGAGCTCTGGACGCTCCCCAACCAAGCATTTAGAATACTCAATGTCACCAACCAACATTATCCTGAGGGTTTTGTAAGAACCGACTAAATGAACGCAAGAGGCAACCTTGATACAAACCATGTGCCAACCCTTCTTGCCAGCGTGGTACAGTAAGATAATTTCCCTCCAAGGATTTGGAGGAGACGCGGTTAAGTAGTGGGTTATTTATTAGCTGAAATGATGAAAATACACCATGTAGCCGTGATAAGCACGGGGTTTGAAGCGCACGCAGGCGAGGCCGCGCGCTAAAGATAGTCAGTTATAAAAAACTCAAGAATCACAATCCAAAGACAAATTAAAAGGATACCAACGTAACAATTGTTATTTCACACACATGATTTCACATTTGGAATATTGTATTTTTTTTATGAAAAGATTATTGTGCTCATAACAAAAGGGGTACCACAACAAAGAACGGAACCTTTGATAGTAATTAGGAATCGATTGGTTGGTACACACGCCACCTGAGGCTTCTTTACCACTGTTTGTTAGGAAAAAAAAGCATTAAATGATGCTTACACAAGACATCATCATCATTTTCTGCCTCCCCTTTTCCCAAGACCATTCAAAGTCAAGGTCAAATCGTTTGCTTTGGATACACAATGTCAAACAAATACTACTAGTTACTACTCGTCCAAAAATTTTTTTTTCTATTTTTTTACTTCTTTTTTTTTAAACTTATCCCCGCACTAGGTGTAACCTGTATCGCGGGGACATTTTCATCATCATCATCATCATTTCAGCCAAAAGACGTCCACTGCTGGACATAGGCCTCCCCCAAAGATTTCCACAAAGGCCGGTCCTGGGCCGCCCGCATCCATCGTTTTCCGGCGACCTTAATCAGGTCATCGGTCCACCGTGTGGGAGGCCTACCAGGCCTACCAGCACCGTGTGGGGGCATTTTACAAACATGTAATTGGGCCTACTCTCATCACAGGGAGGGTAATTAGCCTACTGTGTATGCCACGCAGGCCAGACGGGTTGGCACAACGTTTCGTATCAAGTTTTCCTTCTCTTGCGGCTATGTTTTTAGCTTTTTCATTTCCTTTTGTCTGACGACACCCTCAGGATCGAATGGGGTGGTGACACTATGTATTCTTAACTAGTTACTACTCAGCCCATACCTAAATGCTGTAGACTAATTTCCCTCCATGAATTTGGAGTAGGCCCGACTCAGTAGTTGTCATTGGCCTAGTTGTCATTTATTGCGTTAACGTGTTGTGTGTTTCTCTCATCTGGCGAACTTGCTCTCACTATGCTGTTTAGTGCTTTTTGTAAACAAACCCATTGATTTGAAAAAAGCAACTACAGAGTTTCTTGCCGGCTCTTCTCTGTAGAGCAGCATTCCGAACCGGTGGTAGTTTCAGTATGAATGTGGGTGGACGTAAGGGTTGTGGAAGATCAAGAGAGATGGATGTATTGTAAGCATGAGAAATTGTTTATGAAAGGTGTGACTGTAGATATGACGACTGATAGGTGTGTGGTTCTTGTCAATAAAGCCCTCTCTAACAATGTTGAAGAAATCTCCAGTGTGTCGACGAGGGTAGCGTACCTGATTCTTCGGCTATCGAAACGATATAGCATGAAGATCATCCAGGTTTACGCACCGACCTCGGCACATTCGGATGATGAAGTTGAGGATATGTTTGAGGACATCTCAAAAGCCTTACACAATACCACCAAGGCTCACTTCAACATTGTTATGGGGGACTTTAACGGCAAGGTAGGTGCTCAGATTGGCGGTGAATCCCGAGTGGGACCCCATGGTTATGGTAGTAGGAATCACAGGGGGCAAATGCTTGTCGACTTCCTAGAGAAAGAGGGGCTCTATTTGATGAACTCTTTCTTCAAGAAGAAGCCCCATAGGAAGTGGACTTGGCAAAGCCCCGATACTGTGACCAAAAACGAGATCGACTTCATCATGACGGACAGGAAGCATATATTCAGAGACGTCTCGGTGATCAATAGGTTTAATACCGGTTCTGATCACCGACTTGTCCGAGGCTCTCTGAATATCGACATAAAGCTCGAAAGAAACCGTCTGATGAAGTCCACGCTCCGACCGAACCCACTCCAAATCATGGCAGGAACCGAAGCGTTCCAGGATATACTGGGCGCTAGATTTGCTGCCATAGAGCCTACCGATGACGTTGACGAGACCCTGCAAAACATCTTGGATACACTGAGAGGCGAGGGCATCAAATTTTGTAGAACGCAGCGTAAAGGCACGAAGTCCAAACTCTCGGACGAGACTCTACGGCTTATGACAGAAAGACGGGAAACCACACATGCCACTTCGTCAGACATGGCAAATCTCAACCGGAAAATCGCTAAAATGACACGACGTGACCTTCGGAGCTCCAATACCCGCCTCATATTAGAGGCAATTGAGCGAAACCGAGGGTCCAAAGTGTTCACTAAGCAGCTTGGGAGGAGCCACCCGACGAAGCTCACAACACGCGATGGCAGAACCGTTTTGTCTAAGCCGGAGATTCTTGCCGAGATCGAAGACTTCTATGGCCGGCTTTATGCTGCACATGCAACTCGCCCCCAATGTTCAATCCAGGATGGAAGAGCCACCCTGGTCCGCCACTACACCGACGAACTGCCCGATATCAGCCAAGACGAAATCGTGCTGGCTCTTAAACAACTTAAAAATGGAAAGGCCCCCGGTGAAGACGGAGTTACTTCAGAACTTCTGAAGGCAGGAGGGATTCCTGTCATACAGGAACTACAAAAACTCTTTAACTCCGTCATTCACTGCGGGAGAACTCCTAAGGCGTGGAGCAGGAGTTTGGTGGTGCTGTTTTTTAAGAAGGGTGATACCACGCTTCTTAAAAATTACAGACCCATCTCACTCCTGAGCCACGTCTATAAGTTGTTTTCAAGAGTCATTGCGAACCGTCTCGCCATAAGGCTCGACGAATTTCAGCCTCCGGAACAGGCCGGGTTTCGTAGGGGTTATAGCTCCATAGACCACATCCACACAGTGAGGCAAATTATACAGAAGTCCGAAGAGTATAATTGGCCCCTGTGTCTAGCTTTTGTGGACTATGAGAAAGCTTTTGACTCCGTCGAAGCCTGGGCTGTTCTTGAATCCCTTCAGCGATGCCAAGTGGACTATCGTTACATCCAAGTGTTGAGATGTCTGTACGATGAGGCCTCTATGTGTGTCCAAGTACAGGACCAGCGTACTAAACCCATCCAACTGAGCCGCGGAGTGAGACAGGGGGATGTAATATCCCCGAAACTGTTCGCAAGCGCTTTGGAGGATGTGTTTAAGACGCTGGACTGGAAAGATAAGGGCATTAATATAAATGGCCAGTACATCTCTCACTTGAGATTTGCAGATGACATAGTCCTAATGGCGGAGTCGTTGGAGGAGCTGCAACAGATGCTGACCAGCTTCGCATCAGCCTCGCGACGGGTGGGTCTCGGCATGAATTTGGATAAAACCAAAATCATGATGAATGATCACATTCATCCGAGACCTATCGTTGTGAATGGCCGTCTTGTTGAAGCTGTTTCAGAATATACATACCTCGGGCAAATTTTGCAATTAGGTAGAAACAGCTTCGACAGGGAGGCCAAGAGGAGGATCCAGCTGGGCTGGGCAGCATTTGGAAAACTTCGTCGGGTCTTCTCGTCGCCCATCCCGCAGAGTTTGAAAACGAAAGTTTTCGAACAGTGCGTTCTACCCGTCATGACCTACGGCGCCGAGACGTGGACACTCACGGTGAGACTAGTCCACCAATTTAAAGTCGCTCAGCGTGCTATGGAGCGAGCTATGCTTGGAGTTTCTCTGAAAGATAGGCTCCGTAACGAGACTATCCGACAGAGAACCAAGGTCACCGACATAGCTCAGAGAATTAGCAGACTGAAGTGGCAGTGGGCTGGTCATATCTGTAGAAGAACCGACAACCGCTGGGGTAGACGAGTTCTTGAGTGGAGACCGCGAATCGGCAAGCGTAGTGTGGGACGGCCCTCTGCTAGATGGAGCGACGATCTGCGAAAGGTTGCGGGCAGCAGCTGGATGCGTCAAGCTGAAGACAGGGCGCTATGGCGCTCTTTAGGGGAGGCCTATGTCCAGCAGTGGACTAATGTGGGCTGATGATGATGATGAGGTGTGTATGGAGACTACCACCTAGCGTGGGACAGGGGTCGTAAGATGATGATAATGGTAACTGTAAATATGACGATTTATAAGAGTTTTGTGATAAAACCTACGTAAATAAAGTTAAGTTTGAGTTTGAGTGGTTCATAGGCTGATAATTATGATGATGAAAATTCAAGAGTATGGTTCTAAGTTTTCACCTATTTATTTGCCTTAGCGTAACTCCAGGAAGAAGAAGAAGTCGAGCGGCAGTTTGCATATCTAATCCAATCATTCACAATAGATCGTTTGTAAAAAGGTCCGTACAATAAACGGCTGATGCATACAAATCAGGGTTTTGTAAAAAATACGTCGTATTTGCCGGACATACCCGCGGGTCACTCATAAATCATCTCTATGCTCCATATGAATGTAGTCAAACAAGAATAGGGCTTGTTCACAATGGGTTCACTACAAGTTTTGAGGAGAATGGCTTGCGCTCGCCGCTATATTGAATTATTAGCCCGTAGCTATCTCAACTTTCTAGCCAATATCTTGTTGCGTTGTTGGTTTGTCCTGCCTTTGGATTCCCGCCGGTTCGAATCCGGGGTCGGAAAAGTGTCTTTGTGGAAAGTCTGAGTTTGGGTGTAAATTGTATTCGTGAATTTCATGTTTGTAAACTGCCCCCGCAATACAGGTAGTGCAGGGCTAGCGCAAGGCTTTCGTTTTTAAAAAAAAGTTCAGCAGGCAAACCTACATCTCTCTTCTCATCTCAGCCCATTAATGCCGCACTGCTGAATCTGGCCTCCTCTAACTACATGGAGCCACTAGACGGGTTGGCATCAGGTCTCGTATCAAGCTTTCCTTATCTTGCAACTAGGCTTTCGATATTATCATTTCCTTTTGTCGGGTCTGACGACACCCTGTGCATAAATTGGCGTGGCTACACTATGTATTCTAATTTTTTTTTGTGACGTTGCGGACATGCTTGGTGTGGGGGGCGATTATGTGGGACTCCGAAAACGAACTCGTATACCAACTAAAACCCCAGCGGTATACCCTCACACGACACGGTTAGGACGACACAGGGTGGCGTAAACACAGTCTACTGTGCCATCAACAATCTGTTATCAAAGAGTTCTGAGCTGCTTTGATCTTATTGCCTGTGTCTGGGCAATCTAGGCAAATTGTTGTGTTGTGAGAAAGATAGTAGACAAATTACCCTCCAACAAACCATTACCATTGAAGGAGGCGCGACTTAGAAGTGGGTCATTTATAGGCTAGAAGTAGAATTAGTAGAGAAATAAAGAGGGCAACACCACGCGTTTAATTGTCTACCTGACTACGTCGACTAAACAACAGTAACTAAACAGTGACTATGGAACTCTGTCACTAATGCCCTGAGATGAAGATAGAGTGAGATGGAAGTAGCTATTGAATACGTCGGTGGAAGCATTTCACACATGCAGAAAAACATTCATTTTTATATATATAAATAAATAAATAAATATAAATATCCTTGGACATTTCACACAACGCCATCTCGTCCCAAGCTAAGCAACTTAATGCTTGTGTTAAGGTAACGAGATGGATGATAAACTACGTATATACATTTTTTTTTGTAAATACATACATATTATAGATAGAAATGACACCCAGACTCCGAGCCAGTGCCTCTAGTTTAGACAAAGACACTTGCCCGACCCCGGAATCGAACCCGGGACCCGTTGATCCAAAGGCGGCACATTTAACCACTAGACCGACGACCAACAGTAACTAAGCAGTGACTATGGAACTCTGTCACTAATGCCCTGAGATGAAGATAGAGTGAGATGGAAGTAGCTATTGAATACGTCGGTGGAAGCATTTCACACATGCAGAAAAACATTCATTTTTATATATATAGAAGAAGTAGATACAAGCTAACTTTTGGCTATGCTTTAAGTCTATGCATGTAATTAATTAGTCCGTGTGGTGACGGATTTAGAATACAGTGTCACCACCCCATTCCATACTCAGGGTGTCGTAAGAGGCGTCTAAAGGAGCGCAAAAGGCAAATCACCTAGCCATATGAGAAGGAAAACTTGATGCAAACCCTGTGCCAACCCGTCTTGCCAGCGTGGCACAGTAGGCTAATTTTGGGGCTGTCAGTCGGGCCTCCTTTGGAGGAAGCCCGACTTAGTAGTGGGATAGTTACGGGCTGTAATGTAATGACGATGTAATTAATTGTCTTTTGTCTTTGTCTATCAGTAATCTGTCAGATATGTCAGATTTATTTTCCACATAAGTTCCTAAACTAATTGCACAAATTAAGTGAGGTACATGTTATGCAAGAAATAAACATCAATTGAAATAAACACACATAAAACACGGCAAAAAAAAAGACAAAGTAAGATTGATTTTGTCTTGTCTTTGTGGACCCCTAGAGCTATGGTCGGACACCATAAAATTACACCAAACCTGTATGAAGTATTAGGCTAGCGGCACACCTGCGCGCTGACGTAAGGAGGGAAGTAATTCTTGCAAAAATGAGAGCCTTTGTGTAACCGCCCTTTGTTGTGTATGTAAATAATAATTTCAAATATTGTCGAATGTTCAATTTCGTATTGTGTCGTTGTTTATTCTACAGCTTTGTTCCGCCCGTAAATAGTACCTGGATAAATGGGAAACTAACGAAACTATTGTGTTTTACTAACTACTCAACCCATACATGACCCACTGCCGAGTCGGGCCTCCTCCATTTACATAGAGGTAATTGGCCAATTGTGCCACCCTGTACAGACCGCACATATCTTCATAATAATATCAAGTGTTCCTTCTTGCCGCTAGATTTTCGGGCTTGTCATTTACTTTTGTCGGCTCTAACGACACCCTCAGGATGGAATGGGATATTGACACTATGTATCTAAATCCATCAAGCCCCTGTGTAAGAGATATGAGTTTAGTATATGATATGATTATGAGTTCATAGGGTCTACCTGTGCTAGCTCCTGCAGCAGTGGAGTGGACTGATTTTGTTTAGATTTTATTTGGTGCGAAATATGTTTATAACTACAGCGTTCTTAGCTGTAATTGAAGATCTGCCAAAAGCAGTTTTAAGATGATCAACATTTCAAGGTGTGTCGCAAGTAAAAGAAAAAAAATATTATATTTGTGGATAGTTTTGCCAAAGTTAAGTGACAGGCCTCTGTAGAAATTATGATGCTGAACTTAAGTAGTTTGTAACGATTATATACTTCTCATCAGAAAAATCTAAACACTTCCCTTTTTATGGTTGTTAAACAAAATACGAAACTTATGAAAGTTTAATTTGAATTTAGAACATTAACATTAGGATTTGAAAACCTTTTATTGTTCACTATTAAACGCCTTATTGGTCTAGTGGTTAGATTTGCCGCCTTTGGATCAACGGGTCCCGGGTTCGATTCCGGGGTCGGGCAAGTGTCTTTGTCTAAACCAGAGGCACTGGCTCGGAGTCTGGGTGTCATTTCTATCTATAATATATATGTATTTACAAAAAAAAATGTATATAAGTAGTTTATCATCCATCTCGTTACCATAACACAAGCATTAAGTTGCTTAGCTTGGGACGAGATGGCGTTGTGTGAAATATCCAAGGATATTTATATTTATTTATATTTGACAAATGTATATTCCTAAATATATGCATTTTTCTGATAATCCTTACAAAACATAAACTTGCAAGGTGTTTAGATTTTTCTGATGAGAAGTGTATTAAACTCCAACTCAGTCGAAAAAAACTACTCAAAATTAGATCTTCGGTTTAGTTGACACGAGTATCACATTTAAGGTCACATTGGCAGCCAGTTAATATCAAAGCTAACATTTCGGAATTTAAGGCTATTATTCTACTACAACCTGCAAAATATTACTGTAATTTTGAAAGTATACATTAAAATAAATTAATCCAAAAATAAAACTAATTATAATAAGTACTTCTCACAGAATAAAGCGTGGTCAGAATTATGAGCGTTGTCAGACGATGAACGGTCAATGTTAGCAATAAAGGCCAGTTTAGACAACTCACTACCACAGTAGACATTTGGATGAAGCGGTAACATTGCCCCGAATACAGTAAAATCTCTAACACTTTCCATTGCAGCTGCACTCAGATTGACGCATCTGCGACCCGTTTTACAGATCATATCCTCATCTAACAGCTAACCTATTGAGTCATCCAAAATTAGACCCACTGTTGAGTCAGGCCTCCTCCAGTTACATGGAGGATAATTAGCCTACTGTGCCACAGTACAGTGTTTCGTATCAAATTTTCCTTCTCTCACGGGCTAGGTTATCGGTATTATCATCTCTTGTCGGCTTGTCTGAATCCGTCACCACACGGAATATTTACAACAACGGATATTTACACAGCGACGTTTAATGGTCTTACGTATGCACACAGGTACTGAACTAAGTCTATATACTCCTTTTCATCTCTCTCCTGTGGCGCTACGGCGTAGCAACGGACAGTAGCAATTAGCAATAACCGTAAACACGACCAACGGAATTACTCAATCCATCAGCTGGGAATTAAACAATACCATTTCGACCCGTAACAGTCCGCAGTCGGGTTATAGTCGGGTGTATTTCTCTTAGCGCTAAAGTTATATACCCACCTTGCCTTTTCAGTCGGCACTATTTTAACCTGATTTGGCTAACTGCGAGAATTTTAATGGAGCGTTTTTAGATGTAAATAAATAATAAAATATAAATAAATATCCTTGGACATTTCACACAACGCCATCTCGTCCCAAGCTAAGCAACTTAATGCTTGTGTTATGGTAACGAGATGGATGATTTTTTTTTTGTAAATACATACATATAATAGATAGAAATGACACCCAGACTCCGAGCCAGTGCCTCTGGTTTAGACAAAGACACTTGCCCGACCCCGGAATCGAACCCGGGACCCGTTGATCCAAAGGCGGCACATCTAACCACTAGACCAACGAGGCAGTCTATGTAAATGTGCCCGTGTGGTGACAGATGTAGAATCCACAATGTCACCAACCCATACCATCTTTAGGGTGTCGTGAGAGGCGACTAAAAGAACGCAAGAGGCAGATCACCTAGTCCCAGGAGAAGGAAAACTTGACACGAAACCTTATGCCAACCCGTCTAGCCAGCGTGGCATAGTAGGCTAATTACCCCCCACGTAGTTGGAGGAGGCCCGACTCAACGGTGGGTCATTTATGGGCTGAAAAAAGTAAGTTTTAAGATGGTCTCGTTGCCACGTCACATTACTCGCTTCTTGTATGCCATTGTTAGAATGGTAGCCGGAAATGCTTCGCGTCCTTTTGCCATCAATGATCTAGAGGTTGGATGTGTCGCCTTTGGATCGAATTCCCCGGTTCGAATTCAAATAATTTATTTTGTTTGGGTCATCATGATGTACACTTACAAATTGTACACACATTATTGTGAACATTTATATAAGACATCAATCAACCGTTCACTACCAGTTCGGAACGCCAGAAAACAAGCTTCAAGGTCGATACTACTCTACTCAACCCATAAATGACCCACTGCTGAGTCGGGCCTCCTCCCGTCACAGGGAGGGTCATTAGCCTACTGTGCTACGCTGGCCGACGGGTTGGGAGCCGCATCAAGTTTTCTTGCGACTTAGTATCCAGCCTTTTACCTTATATTACCTATATATTACATTTAGTCAGCTCTTACGACACCCTCAGGATGAAATGGGGTGGCGACACTAGGTACTTTAAATTCGTCACCACCGACAACATAATAATACAACATTAATTCGGGCTGTGAACACATGTCTTGGAGAACAGAATGCTCTTTATCAGCCACTGACGTCCACTGCTGAACATAGTCCCGCAACAGCCTGCAGGCACCCGCAGTGGCATGCAACGTGGTGGAGACATGATGTATTCTGAACCCTCCAAAATCTAAATCAAAACTCATTTAAGTAATCAAGTTGGCTCAATATATATCTTTTCACAAGTCAAACAACAAAATCAACAAAATTTAACGTTTATCACTTAACATTGATTATTTACCATTTGCCACCTGTTCGGAATGCAGCTCTACAGAGAAGAGCCGTCAAGAAACTCTGTAGTTGCTCTTTTCAGATAGCCATTTTTAGGTTTATGACAGATTTGTGAGAGCAAACACGCGCAATAGTCGCAAAGGGCCAAACATCAGCCAGATCTAGTCAACAATAGTAACCTTCCAATGTCCGTGCCAACCGACCCCCAGCAACGGCACCTGTTCCCAAGCATGACGCATGTGGCAATCATATAGTGCATAAATAAATCTATCTATCTAGATGTTGAAGAAGTATAAGAAAACAGTGTCCAAGTACGCAAGCATGTATCGTTACAAGTAAGTTCGTATCCAAGTTTGTCCTTTCCACATTGGGGTCTTTAGAACGTCATATGTCAGGAATATAGCGAAGTAGTTCGCTCCTTATAATCCGGCGATGGGTGTCTAAGATACGGGACATATCTCAGGATTTGTGGGCCATTAGTAGTGCGACCATAGGTTCTGAGACGCTACCTACTTCTATTCAGGACTACATACATAGATACTACATACTATTATCTCTCATCTGGCGAACTTGCTCACACTATGCTGTTTAGTGTTTTTTTGTAAACAAGACCAGTTTTTGTAATTATTACTTAGGAAAAAAAAACAACTACAGAGTTTCTTACCGGATCTTCTCTGTAGAGCAGCATTCAGAAGCGGTGGTAGTTTCAGCATGAATGTGGGTGGACGCAAGAGTGTAATGGATTGTAAGAATGAGAAATTGTGTTTAAAGGTGATAGGTGTGTATGGAGACTACTACCTAGCGTAGGACAAGACCGTAAGATGATAATGGTCATCATAAATATGGCGATTTATAAGGGCCTCCGCGCATTTAGGCGGCCAGACCGCGCGGCCAAGTCGCTGCGGCCAACTAATTCTTCTACGATGTATATAGCTGCGCGCATTACGTTTGGTCGCGCGGCCAACGAAAAACATCGCGTCACATACGCGGCCTATTGGTCCCAGAGTTATTTGATAAAACCTATGTAAATAAAGTTCCTTTTGAGTTTGAGTAGCTCAGAATGCTACATATTAATACTTAGCCCATAAAAAACGCACTATTAGGTCGGGCCTCCCCCGTTACATGGAGGGTTGGCACAGGCTTAAAATTTTTTCCTTCTCTTGCGGCTAGGTTTTTGTCCTTGTCATTTCTTACAGTCGGCTCTTAGGACACCCTTCGGATGGCATGGGGTGGTGACACGGAGTATTACATAGTATAATCCGTCACGATGCGGTAACACATTCTACATACTTTACACAATCACCTACAAATGCGTAATTACCAAAAAGATCTACATCGCGATAGCGAAATCTACAGAGCAATTCGGATGAATAAGAAATCCCCGACTACAGTTATCGGGGGAAATGCGCCGCGGCCCCCTGCTGGACATACCACCTCATCTGACTGGATAATAAAATCCTAAAGCAACCTTCCGACGAGTATGCAATATCCTCCTGCCTGGTCAACCTGGTAAAGACCAACACTCATCAGCAACAGCAGTCAAGGTTTTGTGTTTAATTTCAATGTGTATTAATCCCTAAAATACTATAAAATATTTTAAGTATTACCAACCGCAGTATAGCTGGTCACCCTACACATTAATGGTGTCCTCGGGACCCCTGGGGGATGGGCCCTTACGTTTTATATGTGCCCGTTATTTGGAGCCTCTGAGGGTCGTGCAGTGCCGCTTTTATGAAAAGATGCCCAAGTGATATGTGGTTTTGATATCCAGTATTTATCTTGAATTGTTCTCTGGTATTTTTGGGGTAATCCTATGTACAAAAGAACAGTTTTAAAGAACGAACTGTTTTCAGTTTTCACCGGATTTGTAATTGTAGTAGTGCGACCATAGACCATCCTACACCCCATTTCATACTCAGGGTGTCGTAAGAGCTCTCAAAAGCCGACAAAGGCCGATATCCTACCCGCAAAAGAAGGAAAACTTTCTACAAAACCTTATGCCAACGCGGTCTGGCTAGTGTAGCACTGTAGGCTAATGAGCCTCCGTGTATGTATGTATGTTGGAGGAGGCCTGTCTGAGCGGTGGGCCATCTATGGGGTGAAAAGTTGTCGTAGTAGTATTACTGCTGAGCAAACATCAAAGCCCTCCTTTAATGTCTGCCTTAATATCCTGTTGTCTATTATGTTCTTAAAAAACCTTCGTAGTCCATAAACTACCTTGAGAGCTTCTTCCAAATCGCTGCAGGAAAATCTTCCGTTCTTTCTCTGGACTTGAAAATTTTGTTGAATTTAAAAAAAAGGTTTGGTTTGTGTTTTTAAAAAAAAAACTCTTTTTATTTTCTATTTTACTCTAGCAGTGGTATAATCCTATAAATGGCCCACTTGAATGACCCACACCACGAGTTGGGTCTCGTTAATGATAAGATTCAGAGAGAGAAGTAAGCCTACTGTATCACGCTGGCAGGACCAGATTTCCTTCTATTGCGGCTAGTTAAACCGCTGTTGTAACCCTCAGTATGGAACGGCTTAGTGACTCTACTACTAAAACTTCACAGCCCATGAATACCCACTGCTTAGTCGAGCCTCCTCCAACTACATGGAGGGTAATTAGCTAACTGTGTTGCCAACTGTGCCAGACGGGTTGGCACAGGGCGTCCTATCAAGTTTTCCTTCTCTTACAGCTAGGTTACCGGCCTCGTCATTTCCTTCTGTCGACTCTTACGACACTCTCAGGATAAAATGGGATTGTGCACACCACACGGACTAAACTTAGTAACATAGTGTATCTAGTAGTAGAAATGAAAATATCATAAAAAAAAACTTACACACACATTTGAAACACAAAATATTTAAACTACCATCCATGAATTACTGGATCATCTCGAACCGAAGTTTTACTCGTAATTTTAAATAATGTTACATAAGTACTAAAACTTCTAGGACCTTTTAAAAAATGGCAGACCTTCGCAATGATAGAATATTTCATTTTTTATCGGCAGAGCAAACTGATGGATACCCTGCGATGATGTGAATGTCGAACATTTAAATATTTGTGATCCACAATAAATCGTTTGCAAATCTGCCGTAGGGACGGGCAATTCCTGTTTAATCGATAAAATTAAACAGGAATAAAAATGTCGGAATAATAAGTAAAAACGTTGTTGCCGACAGGCAATGCAACCTTTTTCATAGTAGTTATTCTTTTTAATACAGTTGCTCAAAAAGTGGCATATTGCAGGGCCGTATAGCGTTCGGGAAAAGCACGCGTGTGTAATAGTCCACTTCCCGAACTCTATACGGCCCTGCAATATGCCACTTTTTGAGCAACTGTATTAAAATATACTATTTTTATTTAAAGTATTAGTTTTTAGTTTAAAAAATGGTATGTTACTTTGAATTAGCTTTTTAGAGAAAAAGGATTACAAGTACATTTTATAAAAGTGCTTTTATTTGTGTTATAGGTATCTATCCTATAACAGGTATATACCTATCTTACGACGCGCGTCCTTAATAAACGTGTTACCAACAAAATCGAATCAAACATCTGTTTATTCTAATTGGCTCACGTGAGCTCTGTCAACACGTGAAAATAAATGTATCCTTGACCACTGGTTGAGACGGCTGCTCTACAGAGAAGACCCGGCAAGAAACAGAAGGAATCTACTTTTTGTTTTTTCTTCCATCTACTTCGCTCGCTGAAGAGAAGGACCTCTAATTTACCGAATACTGATACTAATTAACAACGCCACACTAGGGTGGTAGTGTGACACTACTTTCCTGCAAGTGCTCGTAAGCACGATTACCAGCGCGCAAGCAGCGGGAGCTTGGTATTCTAGCTTAAAAGTAAGAAGCTAGCTTAAAATTTAAGCTAGAATCATGCTTCAGTTGTCACAGAATCAGCGACGCGCAAGACTTCCTTCAAGTGATGCGAACATCAAATCAAAAATCTATTTAATCAAGTTGGCTCATCTAAGCTGTCTTCACAAAGCAATATACATTTTACATTTACCACCAATTTGGAAGGCTGCTCTACTGAGAATAGTCGACAAGAAATTCTGTAGAAATGATGATGATGATGAGTCCGCGCAATAGTCACAAAGGAGTTTTCTCCTTTGTGAATCAGCAGTATTTTTTCAGTATTTCGAATTGCATCGACCCCTCAGCAACGGCACCTGTTCACAAGATTGAGAAGAAAGAAAGATTGACGCATGTGACAGCCATCGCCCACAGGACGTTACCACTGTCATGAGTGTTTGAGACCTACAACGGTGGGTCGTATGAAAAACATTATTTTATCGATATCCCAATCGATATTTGAAGTCCGTAACTATTCACTGAATATCATAGCTAATCTATTTGATCCCACGTTGTTCTCAATATGGGATACATGCCGCTTATTCCTTATTCTGCTTGTGTTTACTTCCTGTTACATTATTTGCTCAGATCTTGAACATATCGAATGCAAACACAAACCTAATCTCTTTAGTTGTTCTTTATAAACAAAGGCTCTTTACATTTAAGATTTAATTCTTCGTAAACCTTGCGGTGACAGGTTAAGTATATGGTGGGTGACAAAATCCCATTCCATACTGAGGGTGTCGTAAGAGTCGATAGAAAGACGAAGGAAAACTTGATACGAAACCCTGTGCCAATCCGTCTGGCACCACAGTAGGCTAAAACCCGCTATGTAATGGAGGCCCGACACAGGAGTGGGTCTTTCATGGACCAAGAAGTATAAGAAGAAGTAGAAAGCATGTGCTCTTCTTTAAGAGCGGTAGATCATAGCTATATGTCTTGTTGATCGAGGGGGTTGAGTAGCCTTTGGATCAGGTGCTTCCGGTTCGATTCCGGGGCAAGTCTATTTGTGCAAACCAGAGACACACACATACTCGGAGCAAGGTACCTATGAGTGGCATTGTGGTCGTGAATTAAATGTTTGTATTCAGTCCCTGTGATAAATGATAGACTTAGTGCAGCAGTTTCGTTAAAAAAGAAAAGGTGTAAACGATCTTCTCTCGCACTGCAGGATGTTGAGCTTGGGGCTCCACAAATCGAGGGGGGGTAAGGCCCGTCAGCTGGCAGAGGAGAAACGCCATTGGCTTTAGTGGGTAGGTCAGGGTGCTATTCACATCTTACATACCCTGGCTAGTCCCCAACGGGCGGAAATCCATGAGGATTTCCAACGAAAAAAATGTGGTTGGCTATGCCTCTGGATTCCAATTCCAATATATAGCAACCACTACTGGACCCCCACACTCTACCAATCTCCCAGTACGGATGGTCACCGCGGGAGAGATCGACCAAAACCCTCCAAGAAAAAATACAAATCAATCAAGCACCCTACAAATCTGCACATTAAATGCAAAATCGCTATCGTCAGAAATGAAATACCTCGAACTAAAGACGGCGCTACAAACTATTAACCTCGATATATTAGGACTGTGCGAAGTACGCAGACTCGGCGAAGAAATTTTGGAGGATGATGAATACATCTTCTATTATATAGGTCAAACCAAGGGACTGTATGGCGTAGGATTTATAGTAAAAAGGAAATATAAAAACGACATAAGGTCATTTATTGGCATATCCGAGAGAGTTTGTGTACTCGAATTTGAGTTGGAAAATACTTTTTATGGAATAATACAGGCGTACGCGCCAACCGAAAACTCATCACAAGAAGAAATTAACCATTTCTATGAAGACTTAATGAAAGCTCACGACTCTGTCTCTACAAATAATATTTATTTATTTATTTATTTATTTAAACTTAATGTACAGTAGTGGTACATAATCATGGTACATATCTGCATGGGAGATTTCAACGCCCAAATCGGAGTACCCAAGAGACATGAACTTTCCGCTATCGGCAAGTATGGCTACGGGAAAAGAACGACACGTGGAGAGCGACTTATCCAATATGCACAGGAGTATAAATTAACAATTTTAAACTCATTATTTAAACTAAAACCAAAGAACAGATGGACATGGATTTCTCCCGACAAAACAACAAGAAACGAAATTGACTACATTATGACATCTAAGCCCCAGTTATTTTCTAACTACAAAGTACTAACGTCGTTCCCTTTCGCCTCCGATCACAGACTACTCCGAGCAACTCTACGTCTAAAATCGATCAGAAAAAGTAGGCGTAACTATTCAAACAAACCTAACAAGATTAAGACGCCTCAAGACATAGACCTCTATCTCCAAGTACTTACTACATACATACCGGAACTAACAACAGTACACACAAAATATAAAGCAGACGAATATTGCCAAAAAATAACAAACAGCATATTGGAAAGTCTAAAATCTATTAAACGAACCGCAAAACACAAAATTCTATCTGATAAAGCAAAATCACTTATGGCAGAAAGAAGCAAATTACAGAGCAAGAACAAACTGAGCCACAACGACAAAGAAAGGCTCAAAGAACTCTATAAAACCACCAACAAAGAAATAAGAAGATGCTATGATGATCACAGAAATAACATTATAAAAAAGCACCTCGAAAATTCCAGATCTGCCAAAAAAGCTTTCAACGAGCTAAGTAGGGCAAAATCATGGATTCCCTCTCTGCAGTCAGGCTCTACCAAATGCAACTCCAGAGTCAAGATAATAGAAACAGCAACGAAGTTTTATGCACAACTATACAGCCAGCCAGACATATTAAATGAAATAGATATGGTAAATGAAAACAAAGAAAGCTCTACCTGTCCGCCAGTCTTTACCCCAACTGAAATCCAAAAACATATTAAGAAACTATCTACTGAAAAAAGCGCGGGACCGGATGGAATTACGAACGAAAGCATAAAAGTCGCCAGTACTCTACTCGTAACGCCGATCACATTATTGTGCAATAAAATATTAGATGAAGAAGCTGTGCCAACGTCATGGACAGAATCCGAAATAATTTTACTATATAAGAAAGGCGACCCAACCAACGTAGGAAACTACCGCCCAATTAGTCTAATGTCATGTCTCTACAAGCTATTTGCCTCTTGTTTGTTACAAAGAATATCGCCTGATATTGATAACCACCAACCTATCGAGCAAGCTGGCTTCAGAAGCGGTTTCAGTACAGCAGATCATATCCAAGTACTCGATCAGGTAATCGAGAAGTATATAGAGTTTCGCAAACCTTTGTACGTAGCGTTTGTGGATTACAAAAAGGCGTTTGATTCTATTTCACATACCAGCATTTGGGAAGCACTACGCTCACAAAATGTACAAGAAAAATACATTAATATTCTCAAAAACATTTATGCCAACATGACAAGCAGAGTAAAGCTAGACAGGTTAGGAGAAAAAATTAATATAAATAACGGGGCACGTCAGGGTGACCCAATATCTCCTAAAATTTTCATATCTGTACTTCAATATGCAATGAAATATTTACAATGGGCCAAGCAAGGAATCTACATCGACGGAAAATATATGAGTCATCTTAGATTTGCGGACGATATAATTTTGTTCTCGGAATCCTCGCATCAACTACATACTATGATGAACGAACTACACCAAGCAGGCACAAAAGTTGGATTAGAAATCAACATAGACAAAACCAAGGTCATGACTAACTCAAGCAGGAACTTAATTATGGTAAATAATACTCCTCTTGAATTCGTTGATGAATACGTTTATCTGGGAAAACAAATTTCATTTAGCAAAGACAGATGCTCAGAAGAACTAAATAGACGAATATTAATTACCTGGAAAAAGTATTGGGCTCATAAGGAGATATTTAAATCACAACTATCACTACCCACAAAGAAAATAGTGATGGATTCTGCTATTTTACCGTGCCTTACATACGGCTGCCAAACATGGACGTTCAATCGAAAAATTATGAACAAGATCCAAACTACCCAACGACGAATGGAGAGAAGTTATTTAGGCATCAAGTTGAAAAATAAAATTAGAAATGCAGATATTCGCAAGAAGACGAAGATTACTGATGCTTTATCTTTCTGTCTACAAAGAAAATGGAAATGGGCAGGACACATCGCTAGATATAACGACAACAGATGGACTAAAGTGGTAACAAAATGGACAGGTCCACGGGGCTCTAGAGGAAGAGGTCGGCCAGGTGCGAGATGGGTCGACGAAATTATAGCTACAGCAGGCAGCAGATGGCAACAAATTGCAACAGATAGAGACGAATGGAATACCTTGGAGGAGGCTTTTACCCAAAAGGGGTCCATGCAAATCTAACACTTATGTTTTTTTATTTAACACTTTTGTATCTTTAACTTTGTATGGAATTAAATAAAGCTTTATTATTATTATTATTATTCACATGTCTCTTTATTTCTTATTTTTACATATATTTTTAAAAAAATACAAAGTGTTTAAAAAAATATACATAAAAATAGACAAAAACCGTCGAAAACGAGGTCGATGACCTAAGCTACCGACGGTTCAGGGCTCCAGAGAGAGGAACCTCCTCACAATCCTTGCCGAATCCAGGATGACAGCCTTTTGAATCAGGCCCTTAATCCAGCAACCCAGCGAGAGTTTCTTGAGGTGTTGGTCGAAACTCTTCGCAATAAGACCATTTACTGAAACGACTATCGGCACAATGATTGTTGAATCAACATGCCACATTGCGGTAACCTCGTGAGCCAAATCGAGATACTTAGTAAGTTTCTCTTTTTCGGCTTTAACGAGGTTCTCGTCATGCGGGATAGTGACGTCAACAAGCATTGCCCGGCTCGCCGATCGGTCAATTATCACTATATCAGGCTTATTAGCGGGAATAGTCCTGTCAGTGATAATTGATCGATCCCAGTAGAGCGTGACATGACCATTGTCGAGAACTGGCGCAGGTTGGTATTGGTAGTAGGGCACTTCAGTATCCACAAGACTATATTTAAGGGCAAGCTGTTGATGGACTATCTTGGCCACTTGGTTGTGTCTGTGCAAGTATTCTCCGTTAGCAAGACGAGAACAGCCAGAGACGATATGCCTAATGGACTCTCCTGGACGATGACAGGCTCGACAGATGTCGGCAGTCCCATCCTTTAGGATATGTCTCCGGTAGTTATTCGTCATGATAACTTCGTCCATAATTGCACAGGCAAACCCTTCAGTCTCCCCGAAGAGGTTACTGAAGCGTAGCCAAGCCACAGAAGCGAGTTGGTCTACGTCCGGCCCAGTGAGGGCCTTGTAGAACCTTCCGTGTAACTCCTTGCTCTTCCATATAGTCGTGCGGTCCGAAATGCTTAACACCTGGGGCTTGCGCCAATTCTGTTTTGCCAAGGACAAAGGTGTGAAGGAATTGTCAACATTGGCCATATCCCGGTGCACACCCTCTGTTGGCTGTAGGAAGTATTCCCGCAGGTTGCATACCTCGCGGTTATGTAGGTTTTTGACGTTTAAAAAACCACGTCCCCCACATTTCCGTGGGATATACAACCTCATAACAGACGAACGGGGGTGGTGCATTCGATATAAGGTCAATTGTCGACGTACCTTTCTATCCAAGGCGTCTAACTCAGTCTGAGTCCACCTTAGAATGCCAAACGAGTAAGCAAGTGCAGGCATAACCCAACTATTGACAGCGCGAACCTTATTACCGCCAGACAAAAGACTTTTAAGTACTTTTGTAAGGCGGCTGAAGAAACATGCTGTCAATGACTGTTTTATCTCCTTGTCAGCTATACCTAGTCCTTCTGCCATTCCAAGGTACCTATAGGTTTCCGACTCCGAGAGACATCTGAGTGACATATTTTCAGAGAGTTGTAACTCTTCCGAAGTTACAACTCTGCCCCTTTGTACATGAATGGCCGCACATTTGTCGACACCAAACTCCATTTTAATATCATTACTAAAGTTTTCTGTGATCTTTAATAATGATACTAAATCAGATTTCTTTGGTGCATACAACTTGAGGTCATCCATGTATAAAAGATGTGATATGACCTCACCATCACTGCGGAGTCGGTAGCCTATCTTTGAATGCATTAGCAGTGTGCTTAATGGATTCATAGCTAGGCAGAACCACAAGGGACTCAGGCTGTCACCTTGAAAAATTCCACGCTTTATCCTTAATAAGCCTGTGGAGTCAGAAAACCCCGCCATGTCTGGCAGACAGAGACGTGTGGTCCACTGGCTCATGCATACGCTAAGAAAAGAGCATAGATTTGGATGGAGACGGTACAAATCTAATACTCTACTTAGCCATGAATGAGGCACCGAATCATACGCCTTTTTGTAGTCTATCCAGGCCATGGAAATATTTTTCTTGACTCGACGAACTTGTTGGCAAATAGTCATGTCAATAAGGAGGAGTTCTTTAGTACCCCGAGACCGTGGCTTACATCCATTTTGTGCGGTGGCCACGATATTATTAGCCAAAATGTGATCCATAATTTTGAATTTTAAAATGGAAGTAAGCAGCTTGTAGGTGGTAGGCAAGCAAGTTATAGGTCGATAGTTTTTCGGTTCCGAGGTACTACCGGATTTGTAAAGAAGGTATGTGACGCCGTTAGTCAAAAATGTAGGCAAAGTTTTTGATGAAATAGCGTTTTGGAATTGTGTTGCCAGACGTTCATGTGAGCTGTGGAACCGTTTAAGCCAGAAATTGTGCAGGCCATCTGGTCCCGGGCTCTTCCAGTTTGGAGCCAGACGGACTGCACGGGCTATATCTGCCTGGCTGATAATCACTTGTTCCATGGCCGTGATATGTTCACTTGAACGCCTAACAATAGTCATCCAATCGCCTTCAGTGTGATTAATTGGTTGTGCCCAAATATCCTGCCAAAATGTATACATTCTGACTGGATCCGGGGTCACACCAAGACTGATTTGCCGACTATTTTGCTCCCAGTTTCGATATACCTTCTTTGCATCACTTTGGAAGAGGCGATTCTGTTTGTATCTATTGGAGCGCTCCTTGAAGCGTCGTATCCGTTTTGCCCATGCTTGTACCTTTTGTTTGTAAAAGTCAATGCGTTCCGTAATCCAGGCATTATAGTCTTGGGGTCTGACCCCAGTCCCATTGAATGCCTGATGTACGAAACGCATGACCCTTGGACGACTATTTCCATTTTTATATGCATATAATTTGGCAATAATTGTTCTGGCTGTGTTAATTCGCAACTCAATTCTATGTTGCCATGCTGGGATAGTCTCCATTTGTGTAGTAAGCCTGTTTTGGTTTGGGAACCTAACACCACCTACTCTACAAACGGCGACAGCACCGCAATATAGGATTAATAATAATTATTATTATTATTATTATGCCTCTGGAACACAGGTCCCGGTTCGATTCCGGGGTCGGGCAATTGTCTCCGTGCTGATGAATCTGGGTGTCGTTTGTGTTCGTGAATTACATGTTTGTAGCCCCCGCGCTATAGGCGATAGCAAGTAGGGAATTAGGTTTTTTAAAAAGACCAAAAAAACTAACTAAATTAAATTTGAAGCAAAGACATTACACAAATATTTTTCTTTATCAAATCAAAATGTTTTTTATTCGAATAAATTCTTGTTAACGCTTTCAAATAGTCAAAAATTAGAAATGATTGATTAAAAATAATTATTCATTTACTTTTTACCAACGGTGCGGAATAACACATGTATAATTGCGCCCGTGCGAAGCCGGAGCGGGTCGCTAGTATAAGAATATAAGAAGATAGTGTCACCACCACAATCCAACAAAGGGAATCATGAAATGACAACCTCAGGATGGAATGGGGTGATGCACTTTATATTCTAAATCTCGCTCTCTACATGGACAATACTATATTCGGTTGAAATAAGATTTAACGATTTGGCCCAAGGTGTCTTCACTTAAGCTTCGCAGAAAGCTCAAGTATTATAATGAAGAGATCGTTCATCAATCACTCGCGCCATCTGTCTGCCGCGGACGGTAACAGAAGTGCCTTATTCATAGCCATTTCCTTTTGATAACAATATCATAAAAGAAAGATCTTTTCATCCAAAATACCGCAGTGTTTGAAGACAAAAGTCTTCAATCAATGTGTGTTGCCAGTGATGACATATGGTACAGAGACGTGGTCGCTCACTATAGGCTCCAACAGAAGGCTCAAAGTCACGAAGGGCAATGGAGAGGGCTTTGCTCGCAGGTCTGACACCCGATGGGGCAGAAAAGTCGACCGTGTTCGGGAAAGCGCAGTGCTGGTGGGCCTCCCACACGGTGGACCGACGACCGGTTGAGGTCGCCGGAAAGCGATTGATGCGGACGGCTCAGGGCCGGCGTTTGTGGAAAACCTTGGGGGGGATACCAAAGGTCCAGCAAATAATGATGATGCCAATATCATAAAACAGTTACCGTAAACATTACAACGGTTTGCCAAACTTAAGTGGCAGTGGGCAGGGCACATAGCGCGCAGGACCGACGCCCGATAGGGCAGAAAATTCCTCGAGTGCGACCGCGTTCCGGAAAGCGCAGAGTTAGAGTTAGAAGGTTTGAATAGACTATGAATAGATGACGGAAAGAAAACATTACATGCCCACATTTAGCAAACTTTGGCCGGAGATTTATTCAGCTAACTGATTATGCCTTCGTTCAAGTTCCTAACTTCCAAATCATCAAGAATGCAGTACCCTGTTGTTACCGTGCCCGAATACCATGGTAACCTCTTCCCCATTAATATTCTATTTCTCATTAATTGGTAATTAATTTTCACCAGTCTCTAGATCGATAACTTGATACTGTGTCTACTGAACTAGTGTCTGCACGTGGCTTCGAGTCCTGCGAGGATTTTGAATCAGTTCTCGTTTCTACTACTGAGTCAGGCCTCTTCCAGTTACTTGAAGGTTAATTAGCCTACTGTACCATGCTGGCCAGACGGGTTGGTGCAGGGTTTCGTAACATGATTCCCTTCTCTTACGGCTATGTTATCGGTCTTATCATTGCCTTTTAACGGGTCTTACAACACCCTCATGGTGGAAAGGGCTGGTGACAATATGTATTCTAAATCCATAATTCAAATTCATTTTTCGGTCTCTAATGTTTATTACTTATCGCAAAATTCTATTGGTTCTATTATATTTTGGTCCATAGACATTTTATCGAAGTTTATCAGTAGATATTAAATTTTAAATAAGTGCATAATGAATTTCCAGTGATGACATATGGCACAGAGTCTTGGACGCTCACTATAGGCTCCATCAGAAGGCTCAAAGTCACCCAAAGGGCAATGGCGAGGGCTGTGCTCGGAGTTTCCCTACGAGATTGAAACCAGGGTCACCGACATCATCATTTTTTCATCATCATATCAGCCAAAAGACGTCCACTGCTGGACATAGGCCTCCCCCAAGGATCTCCACAAACGCCAGTCCTGGGCCGCCCGCATCCACTGGTTTCCAGACGACCTTAACCAGGTGTGGGAGGCCTACCAGCACTGCACCTACCGACATAGTCCACAGGATTGCCAAACTTAAGTGGCAATGGGCAGGGCAAATAGCACGCAGGGGCGAGTGGCGACCGCGTTCCGGATAGCGCAGTGCTGGTAGGCCTTCCACACTGGGGACCGATGACCTGGTTAAGATCGCCAGAAAACGATGGATGCGGGCTGCCCAGGATCGGCCTTTGTGGAAATCCTTTGAGGAGGCCTATGTCCAGCAGTGGACGTCTATTGGCTGAAATGACGAATGGGTTTGCAAATAAGATGACCTGGATGCTTCCTTCCTTCATAAATGCAGCAAGAATATTCAATGATTACTTTATTCAAAATTCACCAGTGGAATATTAATGTGCGAATAAAATTTTAAAATGGCACCATATTTCTTTAGGATTTAACGAGCGCGAGGTTCGAAGTGCGGAGAAAGACTACTGTGAGGGCGAGCTAGTAAGGTAGAAAACATATTCATCGATTGATACAATAAATTCATCGTTGAGTCAGCGTGATGACGGATTTAGAAACAAGTTGGCTCATTAGAGTTCTTTTGACAAGTCAAACAATAAAATAAAATTTACCATCTACCACGGGTTCGGAATGCAGCTTTACAGAGAAGAGCCGGCAAGAAACTCTGTAGTTGCTCTTGGTAGATCGCCATTTTTATGTACAAGGCCGTGTTATGTCAGATTTCTGAGAGATTCATAATTTCAGCCAATAATTGACTTCCTCCAAATTCATGGAAGGTTAGCCTAGCCTACCGTGCCACGCTGGCAAGACGCGTTTCCATTCTATTGCGTTCTTATAGCTAGCTCTTACGACACCCTGGGGATGGCGTGGGTTGGTGACACTGTGTATTTTGAATCCGACACTATAGTGTAGCTAAAACTACTTCAGTGGAACATTAGTTCGAGGACGTGGCAATTGAACAAATACCCCACGGTACGTTTCCCGCAAAACTTTAAGTGATTCAAAAGTATTCCAATCTTATAACCCCTCCCTGTCTCAGGGGAGAGGTTGGGCTCGTTATTTTCACTTTTCGCGTTTATTGCCACAATAAATAACGTTAGGTTTATGACGCGTGTGTAAAATACTTTAGTGGGGTTGCCAGGCTGAATTTTTAATTTTCTACCATCTTGGCTTATTTTTAGTAGCTGGTAACATACGCGTACCTTATTTTTTTTACATCAAGTTTGAATATCGTCGTCGAGTTTGCTTTTTACCAGTCTAACGTGCCTTGGGTATTGCCATCACCTATCTGCGACACATCTAGTAGGACCAGTATTTATATGGTTAGACCAGCTGTCAGTATCCACGTGAAAGGACTGCCATAGATATTCCAATGACAGTCGGGACCGACTTCAGAGGGAAGAGGTCAGTTGTATTTTTTTTATGTTACAAAGTGACACTAATATTCTTCTTCACTAATATTCTTCTTCTTCTCAGCTCATAATTGAGCCTCTGCTGAGTCCAGCCTCCTCCAACTACAATGAGGGTAATTAGCCTGTGTGCCACGCTGACCAGACGGGTTGGCACAGGGTTTCGTATCAAGTTTTCCGTCTCTTAAGGGTTATGGGCCTTATCATGTCCTTTTGTCGGCTCCTACGACACCCGAAGGATGAAAAGGGGAAAGATGCCATTATGTATTCTTAATCCGTCGCCACACGAAATAGTATATTTCATTACAAGTGCGGAAAGGCTGTCATTGCAACGAGTTCCGACAAATGTCTACCCGAGCCGAGGCGCAGCCGAAGGCGAGGGTTGACAGTCGGAACAAGTTGCAATGACGGTTCCGCACGTGTACTGAACGACAATTTTTAATACAGTTGCGAAAAAATTAAGCAATTTAACAAAATAATAAGAACACAATAAACTCAACTAACTAATCATTAAATCTGATATTGAAACAAGTACGTACGTAGTTTCTTTTTAGAAATATACGTATTTGCATGAATCATAAAAACTTCTATGATTTTTTTAGTAAAGACTTCATGGTTGGTTTTTCCTTATAATAGACATTATTTTGACAGTTGGGAAAGAAAAAGCAATAGTGCGGGAATGGTAAAAAAAGCACGCGTGTGTAATACCGGCCACTTCCCGAACGCTATACGGCCCTGCAATATGCCACTTTTTGAGCAACTGTATTAAAAAAGAATGTTAATGTTATGATATTAATACGAGTATAGCTTATGTTGCAGTTAATTGCATTCTAGAGTTTCACTAGGATATACCAACCCACACTATACTGAAGGGTCGTAGGAAGCGACTGATGGAACACGGGAGGCAGATCACCGAGAAAACTTAGTAAAACCCTGTGCCAACCCGTATTGCCAGCGCGGCACAGTCTGCCATGAATTTGAAGTAGGCCCGACTCAGTAGTGGATCATATTTGAATGAAAATATGATAAACAGACATTAAAGTGGCCGAGTGTCATCACCCCATTCCATCCTGAAGGTGTCGTAAGAGCCGACAAAAAGACATAACAAGGCCGTAAACCAAGCCGCAATAGGCAATAAACTTGAAACGAAACCCTGTGCCAACCCGTCTGGCCATCGTGGCACAGTAGGTTAATTACCCTCCATATAACGGAGGCTGGACTCAGTATTGGGCCATTTATGGACTTAAATGATGATAAACAGACAATAAAGTGATTCCTCGCAGCAGGCTAAATATCCAATTAAAACCCGAAAAACTGGAAAATCATTTCACAAAGCGTAAAGCTATTAAGGTTCAAATCGCTTAATATGACGATTATCTTTGCCAAATGCCCCAAAAGCGATTTTTATCCTTACCCACTAGGTAATTGGATCAAATTTTGTCCGAGCTTATGGCAAAATTAAATTTGTACACGTCTTCTAATTGTCTCTTATAATTAAGTAGAGGACCCGAAGTAGCCGAACTTAGGCCCCAGATGCGTAAAATTGCGTAATTAAATGAAAAAAAAAGTCTTCAAGATGATTTTGAGTTTATCCAATAAGCTTGGGAACTCTTTGAGTGGGGCGATTAGTCCGAGAGTCGCTGCTATGAGCTCTGTGATAATGTTTTTTAACATCAGACTTATTACACTTTCACCATCTACTTTCAGTTATACGAGTATATATATATTTGTTAATGCCTTTGACTCTTGGCTTGCGTGATGGAAAGCAACGCCAGGGTCTAAGATGGAGCGGGCAATGCAAGGAAATGTCCTGTCGGGCACTGGCTCTCACATACACACGACGGAACACAGTAAAACTGCTTGGCGCCGGACTTAGATGGGAGGGTGGTAGCTAGCCGGGTGGACCATTCGATCCTACCACCAAGCGTGCTGGGTTTTGTTGACTTTTACAACACGCGTTTTTTCCCAGAGTGCGGTGGGGAAGTTGACCCAGTAAATTACCCACTGTTGAGTCGGGCCTCCTCCATTTACATGGAGGGTAATTAGTCTACTGTGCCACGCTGGCCAGACGGGTAGACGGGTCGGCACAGTTAGCAATTTTCCGTCTATGAATTTGGAGAAGGCCTCTGTAATGGATTATATATGGACTGAAATTACGACAATTCACATGACATACCTGCTAACAAAATCCGTGTGCCGAGATTTAGAATTGATTACGTCACCAATCCATTCCATTCCGAAGGCGTCGAACGTCATAACTGTAAGGACAGGTTAGCCAGCGGCGGATTCTCATCAAATGAGATCCGAAGCGGGTAACTTCTAGGCTGAAACGATGATGCTTAATAAAAGCTAAAAAAACAAAATTAATATCAGTAAATAAAGGAAAGCCATATTTTTGTTTGACACAATAAACTCTCACAGGCGCCGATTGTTTGGGCCCTAATGGAAATTTATTCCAACTCGGAAAAAACTGCGGACTAAGTCGCAATAAGAACCATATTTTCCCAACTGCGGAATAAATAGCTTTGTAAATGAGTTTCTTTTACCCTAGAATTGCTGCTTCCGTGTGGTGACGCATTTAGAATACATAGGGTCACCACCCCATTCCATCCTGAGTGTAAGAGCCGACAAAAAGAAATCTAGCCGCAAGAGAAGAAAATCTTGAAACGAACCCCTGTGCCAACCCGTCTGGCCATCGTGGCACAGTAGGCTAATTACCCTCCCAGTGCAGTTTCAGACCGCACTATGCAATTTGAGTAAATTCACAGTTTTTTTTTAAATTTTGACAGTGCTACTTTTTTATGCGTCATATTGCTTTCACTAATTTGTCAGACTTGTTTGCACAACCATCACTGTAACCCTTTTATTTAAAAGAGCAACCATGGAGTTTCTTGCCGATTCTTCTCTGTGGAATGGCATTCCGAACCCGTGGTAAAAACTAGATGATTATTTTTTTTTGTTCTCTTATAATCTTAAAAAAATTAAAATAAAAATTTATAAAAAAAAATCATTTTGATTTTGATTTTGTGAGGCCCGACTGTGGGTGGGTCATTTGTGGGCTGGGTAGTAGTTGTAGAATTAGCAGGTTTAGGGCTCAGGGCAAGAAGTAAGGTGGCGTTGGTATCGCACGCTTTGGTAAAATTAAAAAACAAATGTATTATCGCCTCGACCTTGGTTGTTTCAGCATGAATGTGTGTGGACGCAAGGGTTGTGGGCGATCAAAAGAGATGGATGGATTGTAAGAATGAGGAATTGTGCATCAAAGGTGTGAATGTAGGACGACTGATAGGTGTGTATGGAGACTACCACCTAGCGTGGGACAGGGGCCGTAAGATAATAATTGTATTTTTTTTAATATGACTTTATAAGAGTTTTGTGATATCACCTACGTAAATAAAGTTCCTTTTGAGTTTGAGATTCAATGTCAATGCCATTCATTTGTCTTTCTAATTTACCAAAGCGCGTCGTGGAGCATACTCCTCCGATCGCGAGGAGTGAATCCCGTAGCCTTGGAATCGGGCAGTCGAGGATCACCCTCGGTTTTTGTGGGTAAGTCAGGGTGCAATTTACCATCTCTACGCGCCCCGGAGTCCTACATAACCCGACCAGTTCACAACGGCCAGATATCCATGAGGATATCAGACAAAAAAAAAAACAAGGTTTATAAAGTCACGCATGCAACTTTCAGCTGCGTACTACAGTAAATGACCTTTAGGCGCAAAGGGATGATCATCCAGCCAGACGACGTGGTATGTCTGGCAGGAGTCCGCGGCGCCTATCCCCCGATAGTTGTATTCGAGGAAATATGTTCGAAAACTGTTCGAATTGCTGTTGAAATTTCGCTATCGCGGTGTAGTACTTTTTGTGATGTAATTAGTTCAGATTTTGGGTACATTGTGTAAAGTATGTAACTCGTTGGTCGCTGTACAGACCCACTGCTGAGTCGGGCGTCCTCCCGTCACAGGGAGGGGAAGATAGCCTACTGTACCACGCTGGCCAGACGGCTTGGCACAGGGTTTCTTTTCAAGTTTTCCTTCTGTTGCGGCTAGATATTTTCGGCTCTTACGATACCCTCAGGATGGAATGGGGTGGTGACACCATATGCAAAATAAATCCATCACCCCACGCACAGCGTAATATTTCCACTAATTGATAAACTTAAACTAAAATCGCGATAATTCTATATGACACTTCGCAAAACCGCGGATAACCTTTAAATCTAGAGACGGCGATTCCCAAAATCGCGGCCCATTAGAATACAATTACTCCCCTACATTACTAAGGAGGTACTTAGAAGCTCGACTTAAAACCTTTTCGGGGTCAAGAGCGAACTTTTTTTTATTAAAACAAGAAAATTTGAATAGCCAGACGCCATCTGGCTTCAACTTGTTTGAACTCCGCCCTCTAGTGGGGGTGCAGTTGAATTTTTCGCTGGAAAATTACGACTTTAAAGGGAAGTTGTGATATTATTAGCAGGGAACCGGAAAAGGGATGGAGCCCTTGTTACAATACTTTATTATATACTAGCGACCCGCCCGGCTTCGGTGCAACGATGAATCTCTAAATTTATCAGTGTTTCTCTACAATATTATGGATGTATTATACATATAAACCTTCCTCTTGAATCACTCTACCTATAAAAAAACCGTTGCGTAGTTTTGGAGATTTAAGCATACATAGGGACGGAACATAGGAACGGATTTTGATACGGTTTTTTTTAATAGATAGAGTGATTCAAGAGGAAGGTTTATAATATGTATAACCCACCCCCGCTTTGCACGGGCGAAGCCGGGGCGGGCCACTAGTTGTTTTATAATATGTAGTGTTAGTGATAGTGATTTTTTCTCGCTCCAATAATTTATAAGATATACCTTATTCATACAAAGTTTGTCATAATGGGTATGATGGCATAAGTCTACGGCAGCTACCTTGTGTGTACCTCATCCCATGTGGTAAGAATTGCAGAATACACAGTGTCACCACCGTACGCTGACCTGAGCGTGTCGTAAGAGCCGACAAAAGGAAATGACAAGGCGGATATGGCTAGCTAGCTAGAGAAGGAAATCTTGATACCA
Source organism: Clostera curtula (assembly GCA_905475355.2). Lineage (NCBI taxonomy): Eukaryota > Metazoa > Arthropoda > Insecta > Lepidoptera > Notodontidae > Clostera > Clostera curtula. Next base: position 1,659,183 of record FR997816.1, on the reverse strand, counting down.
AACGCTGTGCCAACCCGTCTGGCCAGCGTGGCACAGTAGCCTAATCCCTTCCATGTAATCGGAGACCGGACTCAACAGTGGGTAATCTATATGGAAATCCAGAAGGAATATGCTTTGGTTTTTCTGAAAACTTGTACACGGCATCTACGAATATACCGACCCTAGAGGATAAACAGTTTTATTCTTTTCTTTTCTTTTTGTTAATGTAGGGATATGGATGGGAATGCTGTGCATATCTGTAATTGATATACATACGACATAATGCCTTTGAATGTGTGTGCTTTATTATTTAATGTTATTCCGCATGTATATTGTTGATATGTCAAATAAAATAAAATAAAATAAAATAAAATATACTACAGTTAAATAAATAAATAAATATCCTTGGACATTTCACACAACGCCATCTCGTCCCAAGCTAAGCAACTTAATGCTTGTGTTATGGTAACGAGATGGATGATAAACTACTTATATACATTTTTAAGTAAATACATACATATTATAGATAGAAAACACCCAGACCCGGAACAAATATTTGTAGGTCGTACAAATATTTCTACCGTGCGGGGATCGAACCCGCGACATGCTGCGCAGCAGTCGATCGCTCAACCACTCAACCAGTTGGACATGAAGTCTCCTTTTCTTTGAAGTCGGTTAACAAATGGCTATGTGGAGGATATTTTTTCCCAACAAAGTGGGTTTAATTATGTACAGAAGCGCTCATAAGGCGGGACGCGCAGTAAATGCCTCTTGGAGTAAGTGGTCGTTCTTGGCCCATACAGCGATGTTAGTAGGCAATCATTATTGTCGCAGCGTACACTGGAACGTTTTTTTAACCTGTTTTCATTAATTCCTCGGGTCCCCTAGAAAGTTGACTGCCTCGTTGGATGTGCCGCCATTGGATCCGCCGTCGGGCAAAGAGTCTTTGTCTAAACCAGAGGCACTTGCTCTGAGTCTGGGTGTCAATTGTGTTCTTGAATTACAAGTTTGTAAATAGTCCCTGCGATACAAGTACAGGGGTTTAGTTTAAAATACGAGTATACATATATCGCGCAGCGTTACTGAATTTGTATAGGCGAAAGTGGACAAAACGCCACATGAAAACATTCTCGCCGTTCGCATCTTAGGGTTACTAGAAGGGACAATGGGGCGACACATTAGGCTGCGTTTGCTGTAGCGCCCCAAACAAAAATACCCTAGTACGCTTAAAATTGAGGTTTGTTTAAGAGCGAAAATACTAGCAGTATGGCTAGAATACAACAGGGTATTCTCGTTCTTCTAAAGACGTTCACGAGTACCCACATAAAACTCCACTGCGTCCCATGGCATTAATAATAAATATCCTTGGACATTTCACACAACGCCATCTCGTCCCAAGTTAAGCAACTTAATGCTTGTGTTATGGTAACGAGATGGATGATAAACTACTTATATACATTTTTTTTTGTAAATACATACATATTATAGATAGAAATGACACCCAGACTCCGAGCCAGTGCCTCTGGTTTAGACAAAGACACTTGCCTGACCCCGGAATCGAACCCGGGACCCGTTGATCCAAAGGCGGCACATCTAACCACTAGACCAACGAGGCATTGGCATTGGATAAAGCATTTGTCCCATTAATACAAAGGGAGTACGTTTCCTTTTATTCTATTTATTTAGTTTCCTATCTAAACTCCTAACTCAGCCATGCCCTGCCTCTTGTTGGAGCGATTGTGCAGAGACCTCCACATCTTACAAGACTACTACTTCTTAGCCCATACATGACCCACTGCTGAGTCGGGGCTCCTCCCATCACAGGGAGGGTAAGAGGTTTATACAGGGTGGTCAAAAAGTCGTGGATCAAACGAAACAAGCGGTTAGATGGGGCCATCAGCAGCAAAAAAATGTTTAAAATTGATTTTGTGTTTTTATGAGAAATTTACTTTTTTTACTAAAACTTGATAAAATTCGAAAAATCTACATCCTGTATCTTTTTTATAATTTTCACTAGATTGGTACTGATGAGTCCTTTCGTTAGACATGCTATTTATGGTAGTTTATTGGGTGTGTTGAAGATAATATTAAGTTTTACGAAAGCAATAATTCTTAAATCAAAACTTGTTATTTACTTCGGACCCCACTGGTTTCGTTTAATCCACGACTTTTTGACCACCCTGTATATCGTCTGGCCAACGTGGCCCAGTACGCCTACTAGGCCACGCTGGCCAGACGGGTTGGCACAGGGTTTCGTTTCAAGTTTTCCATCTTTTGCGTCCAGGTTTTCGGCCTTGTCATTTCCCTTTGTCGGCTCTTACGACACCCTCAGGATGAAATGGGACACCCAGATTCAGAGCAAGTGCATCTGGTTTACACAAAGACACTTTCCCGACCCCGTAATCGAACCGGGAACCGTGATCCAAAAGCGGCACATCCAACCCCTTGAACAACGAGGCAGTCAGGATATCGTACCCAAATTACATCACCCTTGGGCTGTGTTGTTTCTACCGCGAAAAAGGAGATACAGTATACGTCATTCTTAAAAATTAATAGGCCCGCAAGGAGGGCTCCATTTAAGAAGGCCCATGCGGACTTAAACGTTTATGACCCGAGTGCTGTAGAAATTGTTAATTATTTTGCCAGATTACGGCTCCTAATCCTACTACGGATCGGAGCGTGATGCCCCTATGTTCGGCGATAAGGCGTAATACCGCTATTTGCGAATATGGCTAACGCTTTCAATGCTCAGAAGATTATTGTTATGGTCAATTTGATTTATTAAATTCATTTGTGTTTTTTGTTTAATTCGTTTTGTTAATTTCATGTAGACAGTGTTTGAAGTCCATTAAAGTTTTGTTACTCTTCAAATGAGGCTGCCGTTCTTCAGCTATAAGTAGGCTTTTTTATAACAGGCAAATAAAAAATAACGATTTATTTTTTAATTTTGTCTTTTTTTACGAACAAAATGAAATTAACATCAAAGTTTATCTAGTAGTTAGGCAAGCTGACAAAAACTTTAAGAACATCTGGTGAAAGAGAGAGCACGAGCGATTTGCAAAATTGTTTTCTATTCAATCGCATAGAAATTTTATCGAAATTGGTTCAGTAGGTCCAATGATGATGGTAGGTCCAAATATTACGAGTTTCGTGATAAAAACTGCGTAATTAATGTACTGTCAATTATCAGTTTCAGAGTTTGAATTTGTTACAAAATTTTAAACAAGTGAACTCGCGAACATTAGCAGTTCGGCAATTTTGGGTTTTTTTGACGACGTACTGTTACTGCACTAAAATCGATTTAACAATTAAAGTAAACGGCCTCAAAAATCCGTTTCCGTGTGGCGACGGATTAAGAACACACAGTGTCGCCACCCCATTTCATCCTGAGGGTGTCGTGGGAGCCGACAAAAAGACATGATAAGCCCGTTAACCTAGCCGCAAGAGAATACGAAACCCGTCTGGTCAGCGTGGCTCAGTAGACTAATTACCCTCCTTGTAGGTGGGAGAGGCCCGACTCAGCAGTGGGTCATTTATGGTCTGAGAAAAGTCTACAAAATCAATTAAAAATAAACTATAATTAAACAATCATATGAAATCGATGCCAAACTCTAAGTTCATAAACCATGAACTTGTAGGAGGCTGGAACCGACCGGCCCAATTTCACCCTGGGTGGGCTGAAATATAAGAAATGGATCAATCTAGAAGTTTCGAATGTGCCGAATAAACTAGACATCAAGTATTACTTCTTCTTCCAGAAGTTGCCGAACAAAATAATTTCCCAAACTCCGCTTAACCTTTCCATTTGTGTTCTGTGATTGATGTTGTGTACTCAACAAGACAGAATAAAAATTGTTATTTTGCACAGACACAAACATAATTACAAGTCCCTGTATATTGCTTATTTAACCTAGAAAATCTGAAGAACAGAAAAGCTGCAAGAGAAGGTAAACTTGATTGTGAAACCCTGTTCCATTCCATCTGGCCAGCGTAGCACTCACTCTCACTCACTCTCCGAACTCTCCATGTAACTGTTGATAGGCTGAGTAGAGTAAGATAAAAACATGAAAGTGAAATAGAGAACGTACTGCAACAGAGAAAAAGCAATAAGCCTACTTTTTACACCGCAATAGCACAATCAAAACTAGCCCTACGCTCATCAACAATGTTTTACCTATATTCAAAGCCATAATTCACAAATCACAGGAACTTCGAGATAAGTTGCCATAAAAAGAGGCACTCAGGAATTAACGACCTCAATACGACATCAAACGACAAATCTGATAATATTTGATGAGCCTGTTCAGATATTTAGCGTCAATTTTAACACTGCTTAGAGCACTTAACAGCTTTTAATTTAACGACAGTTTCCCGCGTAATAACATTACTGTCCGCCATTTTGATTAAGGATAACTGTCAAAATGGCGCGCTTTTACAATGTCACTAATGATAGCAGACACTTTTACTTTGTAAGGTTTTTATGTTTTTAATTAAAGCTAACAGTTAAGGTTATGTTACGTCATAAGTAAGCACCCTGCAGCGTAAGTTGTAGTAATAAGACTATTTATTGTTTTACCGACTACGTCGGGTAACGAAGACTTAAGTGGAAGCAGTGAGAGTATACGCTGAACGACACAGCCTTTGTGTTAAATATATAAGTATTAAAAAAAAACTCGTCACAGTACTTCTACAACAATGGTTAGGTGGTTAACAATAACACTTGCAATTATTACTAAAAAATATTTACGCTAATCCATTCAGGAGTTTGATGCCACAAGTAGACATACAGACAAGTAATAGTATTGCATCGTGGCGTTGCTTAAAAAAATGCTTCAAAGTTCATCGACAAACACGATTATCAAAATTAAACTGTTCAAAAATTATATCCGTGTGTAGGGAGAGAAATATAACTAACTAGCGGCCCGCCCCGGCTTCGCACGGGTGACAAACCTTCCTCTTGAATCACTCTATCTATTAAAAAAACCGCTTTAAAATCCGTTGCGTAGTTTTGAAGATTTAAGCATACATAGGGACGGACAGACGACAGCGACTTTGTTTTATACTATGTAGTGATGTGCTCCAGTTGCGTTGTCATAGCAACGTCAACCAACACATGCTATTGAAGTTTTATAATTAAACCTGTTACAGAAACAAAAACTGTCTTCAATGAGAGTTTCTTAGTGAAATAATTATATTTTTTAATAATGTCTAAAAGTACAAGCGGTGCTGTTTGGGAGGACAGAGAAGTGATGTTTGATCTTCCTTTTAAGTAAGTTTTTTTTTAATATGAAACATTTTGCGGTGCTAATAGCGATTAGTACCTAGAAAAATAATCTTTTGACAGAATCAGTGTTCTGTATGGCCTGTTAGTGTGGTGTCGGATTGAGAATAACACCCATATAACACTTAGGGCATCGTAAAAAGGAACGCAAAAGGCCGACCATCTATCTATAAGAGAAGGAAAACTTGATACAAACCCTGTGCCAACCGCTCTTGCCAGCGGGGCACAGTAGATAGGCTAAGTTTCCCTCCATGCATTTGGAGGAGGTCCGACTCAGTAGTGTGTCATTTATGGGCGAAAAATATGAAGACTTTCCACCACTAATACGGTGGGAAAATCGCTTACAATGCAATTGGCGCAGGTTTTATTTATTTAAACATACACCAACTGCATACTTACCTAAATACAATTCAATGGAATAAACGGTCTATTAAAATACATATTACAGCAATTATACAAATTAAATGCATGCTATGGCATAGTAAATAGTTGCATTGATGAGACAATAATATCAATAATAAATTAAATAGACGAATTATAATTTATCAAATACACATTTAAAAACTTGAAAAGACCTCAAGTGGCGACTGCGTTCCGGAAAGCGCAGTGCTGGTAGGCCTCCCACACAGTGAACCGACGACCTGGTTAAGGTCGCTGGCAAACAATGGATGCGGCCGGCCCAGGACCAGCCTTTGTGGAAATCCTTTGGGGGAGGCGTATGTCCAGCAGTGGAAGTCTTTTGGCTGTAATGGTAATGATGATGATTTTAAAATTCTAAAGCAGTCGAATAATAAAAAGCTATACCAATTTGCAGATATCTGAAACTGCGTCCAGGCGAGAAGATATTTGATAGGATCGAGCCTGTTGAAGATACAAAAGGGAACAGCGGTGCCAAGGGACGAATGGTCGTCACTAATTTGAGGATCATCTGGCACTCGCTAGCGTCTCCTAGAATCAATTTGTGTAAGTTAAAACTTAAGGCAATTGATTCTTACATTTTTTACGATAGACGCGAATGGACTTCAAGCCCTTTACAAATAGGCTGCCCTTTACAAATAGACCTGTACCTCTAAGGTGCCTCGTTGGTCTAGGGGTTAGATGTGCCGCCTTTGGATCAACGGGTCCCGGGTTCGATTCCTGACTACGGCAAGTGTCTTTGTCTAAGCCAGAGGCATTTGCTCCGAGTCTGGGTGTCGTGTGTGTTCGTGAATGACATCTTTGTAAACTCTTTGCCCCCGCGATGCATATATACTTTCGATAAAAAGGTATTTTGAATGCACTGTGTCGAATCACCACGCCATTTCATCATGCGGGCGTCATAAAAGGCAACTAAAGGAAGGATAAGGCCGATAACAATTCCGCCGATTATAGAAAATTATTGAACCAATTCTGATAAAGTGTCAATCGGACCACTCTGAAGGTAATACCGGTGGAATAAATATTCTATGTTCCCTAAATCAAATTTCAGCAATTGGCCAAAACTGCATTCTGTCAACGAGTACCAAAGTGGTAAACTCCGGACTTCGAGGCACCACGCAGGCCCTATACGTCGTGGCAGCCTATAGGACTAATAGATACGAGTTTATCTTCACAAACCTCTCACCCAATTGTGTACGACATTATACTTCTGTGTCTGGCGTGCACAAGTAAGTTACCCGCCATTTTTCTTTTTTAAGACTAGACGACTAGACGAAAGACAAATTGAAATATTTATAGTCAATTAATCTTTTAAAATATAAAAATGTATCGCAAAATGTATTGGTAACCGCATAACTCTACAACGCCTGGACCAATTTGGCCAATTCTTTTTTAATGTTCGTCGAAGTTCAAGGATGGTTTTTACGGCGAGAAAAATTCGAATAATTGCGAATAAAAACAGCCTTTTTCTTTTTCCCATACAAACGTTTTCTAACCAAAACGTAGAGATAATTTGAGCTTTATTGCTATTTTATAAATTTCATATTAAATTACAACCACTCACTGTTGTCTCAGCAATGTAGGTGTGTTCCTAACGTCAAAGAGTCAATCTTTTTGACAGGACGAAGTCTGTTGGTTCCGCTAGTACCTATTAAATAAAATCACTCTTTAAAAATCAACCAACCTTGTAATTCGTAAAATCCAGAATGACGCCAAAAACAAAAGAAGGCACAGAATAGCGCAGGCCGTGGCATTCTATTTTTAAACTAGCTTCTGGGCGCGGCTTCGCTCGCGTGGACTTCGAACCCGTGCTTATCTCTATGCATTTTTTTTTATGAATATAAAAGTAGTTATTGTGACTAAACTATGATAGTAAGGTATGTGCTCTCGCTGACTTTTTTGTAGATTTTAATAAGACCTACAAACTCGTAGTACTTCATTTTGTTCTATTGTCAATAGTTTATGCAGCGCACGCATAAATAGGTTTTCGATTTTACACCTTGGGTTACAAAATCGCAATTTTCATACGGATCCATAATTCCTTTGCAATAAAATATAGCCTATAACCTTCCTCGATAAATGGAGTATCTAACATTGAAAGAATTTTTGAAATCGGACCAGTAGTTCTTGAGATTAGCGCGTTCAAACAAACAAACAAACTCTGCAGCTTTATATATTACTAGCTTTTGCGCGCGGCTTCGCCCGCGTGGGCTTCGAACCCGTGCATATTTTTTATGAACATAAAATCGGTTATTGTGACTAAACTATGATAGTTAGATATGTGCTCTCGCGGACTTTTTTGTAGATCTTTATAAGACCTACAAACCCGTAGTACATCATTTTGTTCTATTGTCAATAGTTTTTGCAGCGCACGCATAAATAGGTTTTCGATTTTACACCTTGGTTTACAAAATCGTAATTTTCATACGGATCCCTAATTCTTTTGAAAATAAAATATAGCCTATAACCTTCCTCGATAAATGTACTATCTAACACTGCAAAATTTTTTGAAATCGGACCAGTAGTTCCTGAGAATAGCGCGTTCAAATTAGCGCGTTCAAACAAACAAACAAACAAATAAACAAACAAACAAACTCTGCAGCTTTATATATTAGTATAGATTAGTATAGATTTGTTATCGGCCAGCATTTTATATAACATTGCCTCTCCTTTGGTAGAACATAAAGTTTCTATAAAATATTCTGCTAACACCACAAACTATGCCTATGTTTCACAAATAAATCCAGTTTAATTTGCATACAAAGACGCGTACGTATGTCGTGAAGGAGAATTATTGTTATGTTTGACGAAAACATAACAATATGTTACATAATTGTATGAGAGGTTTCAATATTGATTCTACTTCTCGGCCCATAAATTACCCACTGCTGACTCCGGCCTCCTCCAGTTAGAAGGACGGCTAATTAGATTGTTGTGCCATCCTGTACAGACATGGCAGAGACCATGTACACCATAGTGCTAGGTATTTATGAGAACTTTAAAAGATGTACGTACACCTATTATTTAGCCCATAAATCATACGAATGAATGATTATTATCATTAATTATTAATAACTAGCGACCCGCCCCGGCTTCGCACGAGTGTAATGATGAACATCTAAATTTATCAATGTTTCTCTACAATATTATGCATGTATTATACATATAAACCTTCCTCTTGAATCACTCTAATTATAAAAAAAACGCTTCAAAATCCGTTGCGTAGGTTTTTATTTAGATGTTGATTATGCACAATCATTTCAGAGCCTACACAGCATCAAGGTTATACCGAGACCTGAAGCTTCGCGGGGCAATCATTCAGAACAAACAATTGCAAATACTACCTTTGGAAAAGGTAAGCAATTCATTAATTAAGACAGCGTGTGGTGACAGATAGCGTAATGTCAACCAGTTCTATACCATGTTCACGTTAGCGAACTAACACCAGATATATTAGAGAGTACGTAATTGGTCAGAGAAAAGGGTGACTCATGCGCCGGGGGGAGTTTACATGGCGGCCAAACTTCAGTCAACATCTGTCTCTTGTACGGTGCGCACGAGTTATCGTGCTTTCCATTCGGCTGTTTATGTTTTATTTAAGGTGTCCAGTTTTATGTGAGACTCTGCTTGTTTACTGGACTATCATGCGCTTACTCTGCGACTCGGATTTTGTATTGGGAAAAATTCCGAGCGACAGCATGTAAGCTGAAGCTTAGGTAATGATGTACAATTAGAGGTGCGCAAACACGCCCACAGTCCTTTTTTGTCTTTTTCATTTGTAAAAGTACGACAGATATTAGCTCGCTAACGTGAACAGGGTATAGTACTTTTCTTGGTTTCACTGTGGAAGTGCTTCATTCATATCGCTGAGTAAACGTACGTTCAACTTACGATTATCATAGGTTTATTTTTGTTTTAGATATGCCTCAATGAACACAGTATCTGGAATTTGTCAAGTGATTCCGGCAATCTTGGGACGTTGCTCGTCACTAATGTAAGGGTAGTCTGGTTTGCTGACGTGAACGATGCGTTCAACGTTTCAATGCCTTACATCACCATAGAAACTGTACGTTATAGATTCTTGTATTTCTTTACTTCATTGAAAACCTTTTCTTCTCCATCGTATTCTTTAATAGCTTTTTAAATTTGTTTTCACGCCGTCAGAAGCAAGTACTTTATATAAGCACTTACTAGTTATTCAATGAATAGAAAGGGGTCAGGTATTTCTGAAACAAAAAAATATATAGTAGGATGAAACCCGTTGAAAAAGGAAAAAATGTAACAAAAATGAAAGGAAATATATATATATATCACTATTCTCAAAGTCTTCAGCTCTGGCCTAGAATACCATGCTCTTCTTTCCAGATATCGATTCGTGAATCGAAATTTGGAGAAGCATTAGTGTTTGTCGTGAGACAGTCCTCTGGTGGTTATGTGTTGGGGTTCCGAGCCGATCCCCGCGAAAGACTACGTCCTTTACTAACAGAACTTCAGATTTTACACAAAGCATATACAGAAAGACCAATATTCGGAATAGAAATCACTTGGAATAATGATGTGAGTATGTGGTCCATATTCTAAACATTCTTCTTGTCCGTGTGATGACTGACTTAGAATACATAGAGTCACGAATCCATTCCATCCTGAGGGTGTCATAAGAGCCGACACAAGGAAATGACAAGGCCGAAATCCTAGCCGCGAGAGAAGGAAAAATTTAAACAAAACACTGTGCCGACCACCAACGTGGCACAGTAGGCTTATTACCCTCTCTGCGATGGAAGGAGGCATTTCAAGGGTCATTATAGGGTCATTTATGGGCTGAGTAAACAACATAAACATATAATTTTATTTTCATAAACTTGAACACCGCTTAGCCCCTAGGGTCGTAGCATATTCCCCATTGGGGAGCATGGCCCTGGAGGAAGCAGTCTAGGAATGCCGTTGGTTTTAGTGGGTAGGACTGGCCGCTTCATTATTTCGGCGTTTAAGTTCCCATATACGAGGGCTAGTCCCGAAAGGCAGTGTAACCATGAGAAAAAAATAACCAATGAAAAAAGGCTACGGGCGGCGCGGCGACACGGTTATCGTTCGTAACACCAAACAGGTCACGTGTCTCTGAACCCGTAAAACGGCAAACCTGTTATTTCTATTGAAGTGCCCATCTGACACGTTGCAATTACTAGCATCAATCTGCTAAACTAAACGTCGTCATTTCCAAGAGCTGAACTAACAGTATAGTATTAACTAGCGGCCCGTCCCGGCTTCGCACGGTTGGTCATTTATTTTTTAAAGTTTTCTTGCAAATAAGGCCTATATTAATCAGTAATAATGTAGAATTCAAATGGTGAAAGAATTTTTTAAATCGGTGCAGTACTTTTTGAGCCAATTCTTTACAAACATACATACAAACTTGTCAAACGTACATACCGGATTGTCAAACTTAAGTGGCAGTGGGCAGGGCACATAGCTCGCAGGACCGACGCCCGATGGGGCAGAAAAGTCCTCGAGTGGCGACCGCGTTCCGGAAGGCGCAGTGCTGGTAGGCCTCCCACACGGTGGACCGACGACCCAGGACCGGCCTTTGTGGAAATCCTTGGGGGAGGCCTATGTCCAGCAGTGGACGTCTTTTGGCTGAAATGATGATGATGATGATGATACATACAAATCTTTCCTCTTTATGATATTACCAAATATAGGTTACCAAAACTGTTAAAGTCAACAATCTGTAGCACGTTGATTATCGATTTTGATTCTAATATTTTTTTAAGTATTGGGCCTGGGTAATGGCAGTTAAATGCATACCTTGTTTACGCTAAGAAACAGAACACCACCCAAGGGGCGACGTTTGGCTCCGGCAATTTGTACCAATTTAATCGGGGGAATACACTGTGCCATACCTCGGTTAAATGACAAATATTACGAAAATGTTATTATCTTTAACAGACTCCAAAACCTACAGTAGACGACATAGAAGATTTGGAAGAGATTGGTGAACCGAGGGGTGAAATGGGTCCAAATTTGTACCTAGCTTCCCAATTGACGCAGAATAAGGGGGAAGAAGAGTGCCAACCGGTTTATAGTTCATACCTAGGACTCGCTATAGAACCTCTGAAGGAAGGATTCACGTTGAAGAGTTTATTTGAAGTACAAACCACGACATGAAAACTAAATTATTTCTTAGTTCCTAAATATTTATTAGATGCTAAGTGACGCCTATCAATCTGTACTGTTTCATAGATTTTATTCTCATTAGTCTAATTCATTATAAGTACTCTTTCGTGATTTGTTTTAAAGTAATAAAATGACTGTTTAAAATCTTGTCGATTATTTCATGACTATGACTGATGAGATGAGATAGTCAACTAAACTAAGCTGTATCATAAATCAAGGCACATAAACCAATGTTATTAAATTGAATTGACTTTTACGATTATTTCTAAATGTGGTCTAGTTATATTGCCTGGCAAATCCATATATGTAACATCATAACCGTTCGGCTCTTCAGCCTAGCCTTCTCAATTAAATGAAAATGTCTTAAAAAGCTTTCAACCCATGCTCAATTACGAAATAAAAATATTCTTCTTCTTCTCTGGCTGGATCAGTCATCAGCTCAAATCAGCTGTGTTTGTTTATTCGTGTGGCGTCAACTGAATTTTTCGAAATACCTTTTTTATTATTTCGTTTAGATGTATTTATTCATATTTCAGTTATAACCTTACCCTTACCTACTATTTTTTATTACAAACTACAAACATGAATAAAGAAAATAGTACTAAAGGCGCAGCTGGATTGGTAAGTCAAATTTAATGATTTCGGAAACAAGGTAGGTAAACAATTGTCTTTAGTGTTGGCGAGTTTCATAGGTCACAAACACTAACACAGTCGTAATCAAAGCAAAGTCATAGCAATATATTTATAAGCAATATTATTTTTATGTTACTTAATAATTCAACCTAAAATAATATAAAATAATTTGCTTCATTTGTGTATAATTTTCAGCGTCGCTCAGCTGTAGCTGAAAGAATTCGTCTCAGGGAGGAATGGTCGGCGCTTAAAGGCATAGAAACTACTGTAAGACCAAATGTACTTGCCAAAAAGCAAACTAATTCCAGACAAACACCATCTGATTTGGGTCGAAAAAAGGGTCATAAAATGGTTCCTAACAGTGCTAAAGTAAGTAATTAAGTGTGCCATATACTTGCTGCTTAATGACCCCCTAATGAGTATAAGGTGGTCCATGTGGTGACGAATTTAGAATACACAATGTCACCAGCCTATACTATCTTGAGGGTGTAATTAGAGGTGACTAAAAGATCGAACATGCAGATCACCTAGCCGAAGATAAGGAAAACTCGATACAGACCCTTGCCAGTGTGGCACAGCAGGCTAATTTCATAAATTTGAAGGAGGCCCGACTCAGTAGTGGGTCATTAACCCATAACTAATTTATGGGCTGAACAACACAGACGAATGACAAGTCATCATTGTCAAGATTAGTATGCTGTGGTTTTACTGGGTACATTGGAGTACTTGCACCCATACTACCCAAATGGCACCCAGCCATTCGATGAGAAAATCTCATAAGAAAGAGAAACTCGGTAGCTATTTTGTTTAAATACTTTGCCACAGTCACGGGGTGAAGTGAAATGAGTTTTGTTTCTTTTATAGTGTTTTAATTAGAATCTTAAGCTTGAATAAAGCTACCGAGCTTTAGATTACCAGTTTTTATCTACTACTACTCAGTCTAAAGATGAGTCAAGCCTCCTCCAGTTACATGAAGTGTAATAACCCTACTGCAACATGCTGGCCAGAAGGGTTTTTATTCATAACAAATACATAGGTTGGTTACATTGGTTACACATTTTCTGCACACTTTAATTGTTGTATTTACAAATGTATACACCTAGATCATTGTAGATCATCAGTAAGTGGAAGGTACATAAAAGAATGAAATATAAACAGAAGTACAAAATATTATCATCATCATTTCAGCCAAAAGACGTCCACTGCTGGACATAGGCCTCCCCCAAGTATCTCCACAAAGGCCAGTCCTGGGCCGCCCGCATCCACAAAATATTATATTAGTAATTAAATAGTAGTTTTATTGTTAGTTTTGTATCAAGTTTTCACCCTTATCCCGGTAAATAAAGATTTCATGTTAAATTTAAACACTCATTGTCCGTTCCAAAGAATGAAAATCTTTGGAATAAAAGATGAATAGCCAATAAAATAGGTACAGACATATATAAATATATTACAATATAATGTTTAAATAGATCTTGAATGCAATCATAAGGAAGAGCAAATTACTTTTTTTCCTTTTAATTTCACTTCGTACACATAACAAAAATTCAATAGTATTACTGATAAAGATATCGATAGCAACATTACATAAGCAACATTTTTTTTATTTTTGGTCAGTAGCTGGTTTTCTCGCCATAACTGTTTCTATAATGTGAAATAATCACACAAAACTGAAGAAACGTAATGGAACTCAAGTCACTTAGCTTGTAGGATAATAATAACGATACTAGTTGCTTGATTTTTACAGGAACCACTGCTCAGTAGTAAAATTCTAGTTCAGAAAAATATCTATTGCTCCTTCATACTTCAAGATAGAAAACCTTTTGAAATATAGAACTCTTTTTATCCTTAGCTCTTTTCCCTTATTTTGGTTGGCTAACGTGTTTTTGTTACACCTTGTATCCTTCAGAACAGCTTGATTTTTTTATAATTCTATCTGACATGTTCAGTTTATTGAACAATATTGATTATATTTAAAATAGCTGAGTCCCGCGTTTATTGAGCACCGCGGGTGACGCCACGGGGCGAAGCTAGTGTAGAAAAAGTAGCCTAAGGTACTAGCATTATATCATCAGACGTTCCAGAGATAAACCGGAAGAAACAGACAGATAGATAGACAAAAATAAAAAGAAAAAATATTTTGTCTATGTACCTACTGTGTATAAATACTTACGCATTTAGTAAAAAGTGGTTATTTTATTATTGCAAACAGACACTCCAATTTTATTTGTTTGTATAGATTGGAGAATGTTTCAAATAATGAACAAAAGGCTACAATTCAATAGAGAAGAAGAAGTTCATAAATTTATTTACTGGTTTCCAGGCAGATGTTAAAGACACTCAACCAGCTACAGAAGTGCTGAGAGGTGTAGTTGCTTTGGTAGATGTTGGGGATGAATCTCGGGCTCTGCCATTACGAGCTGCACTGGCTGCTCTCGGTGCGACATTGGTAAGCTGTTGGGTACCACTGGTCACTCACCTGGTTTGGAATGATGGTAAGTGAATCACTACATAGTGTAAAACAAAGTCGCTGTCGTCTGTCCGTCCCTATGTATGCTTAAATGTTTAAAACTACGCAACGGATTTTAACGCCGTTTGTTTTAATAGATATAGTGATTCAAGAGGAAGGTTTTTATTTGCAATACATGCATAATTGCACCCGTGTGAAGCCGCGGCGGGTCGCTAGTAATTGTATAAATATATGGGCATACAACTTATTTCTGGTTGACAAATATATAAGTAACTTGTTTCAGCCCTATTTACAAGCGGACATTAAGCCCCGGCGCACATGCTCACACTCGCATTGGCTGTAACGCGCCGCGTGCGAGGCGCAGTACCAAACTCCGCATGTACGCGTGTGCGTCGACACGTGAGAGCAAATGCGGAGCGTGGTACTGCGCCATAGGTTTTAAATACTGACACCCAATGCGAGTCTGAGCATGTGCGGCGGGGCTGGTACACCGATATAATAAAAAGTAAAAAAAATGTTTATTTTTTTAAATAATGAAATAAGTCCATGTGGGCTGGGTTTCTTCCCAAAGCATAAATTAAAATCTCACGCCAATTCGGCACACTTAAAAGCACGCGGGGAGGAGATAGTGATAGTCTGACTTATTGTTATATTATTAATTGATACTTAGTTAACGTGTGTGTATAATTACGCTAAAATGTAACCAAAAATATTAAATAATTGAAACGCCTCCCGATTAATCGTGTTACATTCAGGTTTTGTAGTATACAATTAATCACTCTGTATTTTTTGTTTTGTTTTTATATTTATCGTTTTTCTCTGGTGCTCTTATAATATCTACCCCTACCTTTTATGCCTTATGATGGAATGACATGATGAGAAAAAACACGTTGCAATGGTATTTAACAATAGAACATTATTTAAGGTGGGAGCCGAGCAACACGAGCTAAAGCTAGGGCTTTGGGTTGTAAGCTCGTGTCTCCCTTATGGGTTGAGGCCTGCGCAGCCTCCACCACAAAGCTCAATGAGAGAACCTTCCCGACTGCGTCCAGGCAATCCGACCTGCCTTCCCCGAGGACCTTGAGGCAGTTGCTGGTAAATTATTCATGTTTAGTTATAGGTGTAGCGACCGCATGCTACATACTATACACAGTTTACCCGAAAAATATGAACTAATCAAGAAATATCGCCTACAAATGCTAGAATTACCAAAAACTCCTACACCGCGATAGCGAAATTTCAACAGCAATTCGCATAGTTAATATATCCCCGACTACGACAATCGGGGGATAGGCGCTGCGACCCATAGCCAGACATAACACCTCGTCTGCCTGGATGAAAATCCCTTTGCGCCTAAATAGGCTTTCATGTGCAAAGTAATAATCAACGAAGTTATGCCTCGCGGCGCCTAACCCACGATAACTGCTGTCGAGGTTTTCTCATCCGTATTAATTACCCTGTTAACTTCGCTATCGCGATGTAGGCCCTTTTAGTGGGTCTCGCGTTTCTAGTTTATGTTTCTTGATGTTTTTAGATGTCTTCAGCGAAACTATAATAAAAGATAAATAATTATCCTTGGACATTTCACACAACGCCATCTCGTCCTAAGCTAAGCAACTTAATGCTTGTGTTATGGTAACGAGATGGATGATAAACTACTTTTGTAAATACATACATATTATAGATAGAAATGACACCCAGACTGCGAGCCAGTGCCTCTGGTTTAGACAAAGACACTTGCCCGACCCCGGAATCGAACCCGGGACCCGTTGATCCAAAGGCGGCACATCTAACCACTAGACCAACGAGGCAGTCGTTGGTCTAGTTGGATAATCGTTGGTAAAGAGGAAAGATTCCTCACTACCCTTCTTGCTACACTATATGTTTCTGTATTTTTCCATTCGCAGAAGAGAGCGGAAGCAGAGAACGTTCCTCTGATGGACCTCCTCTCCGACAGCAAGGAGGATGACTCCAACAGCAAACCGCTACGCATCTCCACCGACTCTGAACAAGACACGAGCGACAAAACTACTGACACGTCGAATGACACTGTTGGTGAGTCCATAACTCAAGATAATAGCTGGACTCACTACTGAGTCAGGCCTCCTCCACAATCATGTAAGGAAATTAGCCTACAGTACCACGCTGGCAAGACGGGTTGGCACAGGGTTTGTGTTAAGTCCAACGCCGGTCTGCCAAGGGTGTGGCGCGCCACATGTAGGTGTGTGCTGCCTGGGAGCCTGAGAGGCGAGCCCTGGTGGTACAGGTCGGAGGGGACCTCTCGCTGTCGAGCCTAATCGGGCGGATGCTCGACAGCGAGGAGGGTTAAGAAGCCACGGCCTCCTTCTGCGAGGACGTTATGTTGCAGAAGGAGGCAGCGGAATGGGTTAGTGAAGATTATTTGTTCTGGCAGACCCTACCGAAAAAAAAAGTGTTTGTATTAAGTTCTCCTTCTTTTGCGACTAGGGAATCTGCCTCTTGCGTTCTTTATGTCGTCTCTTACGACACCCTCAGAATGGTGTACATAACGACTTCAATCAGGCCGTTTGACTCTGGTAATACGAATCATTTTTGATTTGCGATTATAACCGTTATTCATACAGACGTAGAGTCCCGCGTGAACACAGCGCCTCGACGCGCTTTGCCACATTCCACGTCAACAGTAATAGCTGACAGGCCATCGAAGTCCAGAAGAAAGCTCTTCACCCATAAAGAAGGAGAAAACTTAAGCAAAGGGAGTGAAGATGAATCAGGTAAAGGCATATTAATCAGCCACCTCTCACGAAGCTCACCGATAGAGACCGTAGACCGTAGAAATATAAACTCAAACTCAAAAGGAACTTTATTTACGTAGGTTTCATCACAAAACTCTTATAAATCGTCATATTTATAAACACCATTATCATCTTACGGCCCCTGTCCCACACTAGGTGGTAGTCTCCACACACACCTATCAGTCGTCATACCTACATTCACACCTTTCACACACAACTCTTCACTCCTACAATCCCTCCATCTCCCCTGATCGCTGCGTTCACTCACATTCATGCCGAATATCTGTAGTTGCTTTTTTTAAAATTATTGGTATTGTTTACAAAAATCACTAAACAGCATAGTGAGAGCAAGTTCGCAAGATGAGAGAAACACGCTAAACGTTTACGCAATGAATGACTAATAGACCTTGACATGGCCATTAAAAAAACAAATTACAGTGTACAATATATGACATTTTCTAAATGTATTAAATAATATAATATATGACATTTTCTGAATGTATTAATGTTCTACGTACAAATTATTTCGCCAATGAGATATATTATTAAAGGCGCCAAAGGAACAGAGCACAGGCACAAAATGACAGTCACTACCATGCATCATTATCACACAGATAGTCGTTGACGCTGTAGTACCCTTTATTAATTAACTAGTGACCCGCCCCGCTTCGCACGGGTGCAATGGTGAACATCTAAATTTATCAATGTTTCTCTACAATATTATGCATTTATTATACATATAAACCTTCCTCTGGTATCTCTCTATCTATTAAAAAACCCGCTTCAAAATCCGTTGCGTCGTGTTATAGATTTAAGCATACATAGGGATGGACAGACGACAGCGACTTTGTTTTATAATATGTAGTGATGTAGTTTTAACAAACAGAAAAACATCGATTGCCCTGTCATACTTGAAGATAGAAAACCATTTTGAACAAAGAATTGCTTCTTACTATTCTAGCTCTTTGGGGGAGGCGTACATCCAGCAGTGGACGTCTTTTGGCTGAAATCATGATGATGATTCTGGCTTTGGCATTCATTTTGGATGTCTATACAATTTTTGTTACACCCTGTACAATGGCATGTTAAAAAAAAGGAACAAATAAATTACAGATACAACAGCCCCTGCTAAGCCGAAGCGCGTTCGTATTCAACACACGAGGCTCGCGCATCGCGACAACAGAGATTTGATTCGCGCAGAAAGGATGGCGCGAAGGATTCTTTCTGGTTGTCACGCGCAGAACTCCAAACATAACATCACACAAACCACGGTGCAACCTAGAATTGTATGTATTATTTATTCCCGTTTAGATCTATCGTTATAAATAGGGACCAACCTACTGGGAAACCGTTGGAGCAGATGCCGAGAAGGAGGCAGCGGAGTGGGTCAGAGAGGACGCGCTGGCCTACCCGCGCCGCATACGGAGGCCGGGGAGGAGGAGGTGACGTTTGCCCCCTCCTGAGCACGAGAGGACGGTGGTGGGTCGGGGGACCTGACACCGGTGAGAGCCTCAGTGTCTGAGGGTGTACCCGAGATACCCTCCAATGCTGTGGAACCCCTCGGGGCGCCACAGTACACTGTGCTCGCGAACTTGTGGCGTCCCAAATGAGACGTGTGAAATACGGCTACCCCAGCCGTATTTCACACGTTTAGCGGGTAGTCGAGTAGTTTCCGGAGTCCCACATAACCGCTGACCCACCCCCGAGGGGCGGTGGTATTAGTTTCGCATTTTCCCGGAGGAAACTAAAAAAATCTCATATCTAATAGTCTTACAAAAAAAACTAATCTCCGAGTCGTAATTTAAGCCCATAAGTGATCTATTACTTAGTTTACTTCCTCCAAATTCTTGGAGGGAAATTTGCCAAATAGCCATGCAGGCAAGACGGGATGGCACCGGCTTTCGTTTTCTTTTTCTTGCGGCTTATCGGCTCCTAAGAATGGAATGGGGTTTTGACACTATGTATTCTAGACACTAGAGAGGCGATTAAAGGAACGCAAGAGAACGAAATCTTGATACCCTTTGCCAGCGTTTCACAGTATACAGATTTCCTGAGCCCCACTGAGTAGTGGGTTATTTATGAGCTAAAATGATGATGATAACACACAATATTTGCCGTCTGGCCTCTAAGACCAAAGCTGTGATATACTTTATTTAAATAGTACTGCACTGGTTTTTTTTATTATTATTTACTTTTTAATTATTGTTGACAGGTATTAACAGGTATGTCGGGCACAGAGCGGCAAGCGGTCACAAAAGCGATACGCGAACTCAACGGACGTATTCAAAGACAAGTCGACAAACGTACCACACATGTCCTACTAGGCAGTTGTCGCCAAGAAAATGCAAATACCCATAGAACCGACATTACCGGCATTACCAGTATCTGCGAGGTGACTAAAACTACCGGTACTTGTTATTTGGCTACGGATAAACGGGCAAGGACATTGAACGCGTTGATGGGCGCGGCGCGTGGCTGTAGAGTTTTGTACGCGCAGTGGGCGATAGATGGCGCTGTCGCCAAGAAATTCTTACACCATCATGGATATGAAGTACATCATCTGAGGAAGATTTGCCAGGTAAGAAGTAATCCTTACACAACATAAACTTGCAAGGTGTTTAGATTTTTCTGATAAATAAATAAATAAATATCATTGGACATTTCACACAACGCCATCTCGTCCCAAGCTAAGGAACTTAATGCTTGTGTTATGGTAACGAGATGGATGATAAACTTATATACATTTTTTTTTTTAAATACATACATATTATAGATAGAAAACACCCAGACCCGGAACAAATACTTGTATGTCGTACAAATATTTCTTCCGTGCGGGGATCTAACCCGCGACATGCTGCGCAGCAGTCGATCGCTCAACCACTGCGCTAATTTACAATACACTTTGTCACCACCCCAATCAATCCTAAGGGTGTCGTTAGAGCCGACAAATGGAAACGACATATGACATTAAAAACTGTATAGAATATTATTAAGTAACTAGCGGACCCGACAGACTTCGTCCTGTCAAAAAGATAGCGGTATTGAGGTTCGAGCACATTATGCTGGCCCATTGCTGGCACATTATATGGCCGCAGCGTGCTGGGGCGGAGCGCAAAAATCCGCTCAAATCGCTTCAATACAATTTGTAAGAATTATCGCACACTGTGTCGGGTTGCAGCGGCTCGCATTATTGCGGCCCGTCCCGCCCCGCTGCGCCCCGTCAAAGTGTGCTTTATAGCAAGCAGATTGGTAGAATATTTTGGTATTTCCGTGTTCCTGTGGTGTGCAGAAAAATGGATGAAGAACTCAAAATCCGTCAATGCACTGCGACCCGGCCCGTCACTAATGTGCTAGGTACGCATTTTGCGTTGCGCTGCGGCCCGACATAATGTGCTTGAACCTTTAAAGTGCAAATTGACTCTTTGACAATAGGAACACACCTACATTGCTTAGACAACAGTGAGTGGTTGTCATTTAATATGAACTTTATACAATAGCAATAAAGCTCAAATTGTCTCTATATTTTAGTTAGAAAACGTTTGTATGGGAAAAATAAAAAGGCTGTTGTTCGGGGTTTTCCGGCAATTATTCGAATTTTTTGCCGTAAAAACCATCCTTGAACTTCACCGAACATTAAAAAAAGGATTGGCCAAATTGGTCCAGGCGTTGTTGAGTTATGCGGTTACCAACACATTTTGCGATTCATTTTTATATTATTGAAGATAATTCATACGCCTTTGAAGGCAGATTTTGGTGCATGCAAAATTGTGATCTAATAATACCCAACATTATGATAATAAATTGATTTGATTTGATTTGACAAAGCTGAAAACCTACCCGCAAGGAAAGGAAAACTTGATATAAAACCCTGTGCCAATCCATCTGGCCACCGTGGCACAGTAGGCTAATTACCCTCTTTGTGATGGGAAAAGGCAGTGGGTAATTTATAGGCTGAATAGTAGTAGAAAAATAACATACGTCTGAAGCTAATAAAAGATAAATAAAGAAAAAGATACTAACGAACAGCAATTCATTTTTTTTTAAATAGATTTTACGAAAGTTAGCTTTATCAGAACCACTATTTTATAGTGGTTTTAATTCAATTTTCGGGCCCGATTGAATTCATTGTAACAATTTTTTGGATACGTCACAAAACTAAATGTCAAAACTGTCAAGTTGTTGGTGTTTCCCCAAATTGAAAAACCCTATATTATAAAGG
Source organism: Clostera curtula (assembly GCA_905475355.2). NCBI lineage: Eukaryota > Metazoa > Arthropoda > Insecta > Lepidoptera > Notodontidae > Clostera > Clostera curtula. The sequence continues at coordinate 1,637,239 of FR997816.1, read as the reverse complement.
ATATTTTATTCACAGAAAGCTCGCGTAGAACGCACGGCTCTCGGGCGTACACAGTCCGATTACGCGTACGACGTTTTTAACGGCATGCGAGTGCGTATGATGGCCAACGCTGAGCAAAAAGACGCTGCAACACAACTGCTCAAACTGTGTGGCGCCGCCGTGCAAGATGGCGGCGAAACTGGCGGGACACAAAATGGCCGACGATCACAAGATGGCGGACGCACGCAAAATGGCGGAAGAACGGAATGCTGCCAATATGGGGGTTTAACTCAATTTGGAGGTCAAACTGCACATGATATTATCATAGGTAGCGGTGTGGGCGAAATATCTTCGAAATGGGTGTTTGATAGTGTCGCTGCGGGTAGAATGAGGACCACGCGTAAATATATTAATAGTGGGTATGAATTGGAGTTGCAGTTTAGGTGACATTTCGAGTGTTGGAAAATAGTTTTCTCGATTATCGAACCTGGAAATCTATAAGTGTTATGTTTTTTTGTCCGTGACTTGAACGCCTTTGACCCTAGGCTTGCGTGATGGAAAGCAACGACAGGGTTCAAGATGGAGCAGGCAATTCAAGGAAATGCGCTGTCGGGTAACGACTCTCACATACACAAGACGAAACACAGTAAAACTGATTGGCGCCGGATTTGTATGTGAGGGTGGTAGCTGGCGGGCGGGCCATTATTTCTTTAGGTTTTATTGACTTTTACAACACGCGTTGTTTGCTAGCGTGCGGCGGGGCGTTAACACATTTAATAGTAGGTATAAAAGCTATTTATTAGAAATACAAAAGTCATAAAATCGCAAAATTGTTTAGTATTATCTCCAGCATTGGTGGTTTTCGTATTGAATTTGCTATACTTTCTTATTTGTCAATGTTTTGTAATAAATAAATACTATTAATATATATCATTTGTCACGTGATTTTTTATTGTTATAATTTTTTCTTGAATGTGAAAATGTTTAGTTTGACTTAGGTATAGTACCTAACGTGAGTAATTATTTTATTTCAATTTATTATTTATGGTTTTTTTTTGTTATTGCCCGCTATGACATCACTGCACGGCTCCAACTGAAAATCAGCGCCACATTCAGTGGCATCACAGCTGAGTTGGGGCCATTTGCAGGCTCACACCCCATAACTATATTTGTATTTATTCTGTTAAATTTAAGTAGTCGTTTTTTGTATTTTAGTAAGTAAGCATTATTTTTTATTTCGTAAACAACATTGAGATTTTGTGAATATAGTGTGTGAATATTGTGAGCTGCAATAAAATTATTTTCTTTCTTTCTTTCTAATATTCTGACCGATCCCCGACACGGGTAAATTATCGAACCTTGAAAACTGTAACTGTAATGTTCCTGTAAATGGACCGTAACGGATTAAAAAATGTAATAAAACGCATATCGATCGCTCTAAACAAAATTGTCATTGGCAAAGTCATTGGTATGAATGAAACTACTACTACTGAGTCATGATCATGATGATGATCAGCTCATAAATGACCCACAGTTGAGCAGAGCCTCCTCCAATTACATGGAATGCAAATAGCATACTATACAACGCTGGCCAGACGGGTTGGCTCGGGGTTTCGTATCAAATTTTCCTTCTCTTGCGGCTAGGTTATCAGCCTTGTCATTTCCTTTTGTCGACTCTTACGACACCCTTAGGGTGGAATGGGGTGGTCACACTATGTATCCTGGAAGCTAAAACATAAATGTAGAAGAACAAGAATACTCGTCACAATATTACAAAATGGCCGTTGTCAATAATGGACGATTTATATAGATTATCTGTTTCCCGCGCAATAATTATATTACATATTTATTTTGTATGTATGTTCAAAATTCTATGAAATACATATTACGAAAGTATGTCAAATTGATATACTTTTGTTAACAATGTTTACCGCAAATGTTAGTTGGAAAAATCATGCATGATATTGTAAACCTGTTTATATATACCTTAGTTTTATGATTCTCTGTTATCATTTTTAAAGTTAGTATTCGTATTTACACATATTAGTAGGAGTTTATATTTATATTGGCTTCGTTCTGTTTTATTTAATAAAAACATTTGTGTTTTATTTAATACTTTTTTCGTATTGACCTTTGCTAATTGTCTAATGATTCGTATCCGGATTGAGACTACACAATGACACCAACCCACATTACCTTATGGGTGTTGTAAAGGTAAAAGGCAGATCACCTAGATGCATGAGAAGGAAATCTTGATACATAGTAGATTAATTTCCCTCCATCAATTTACAGGAGGCCCGACCCGGTAGTGGCTCATTAATAGGCTAAAATACCTAAATAAAGATTTCTTAGGTATTCGCGATTCCCCCTCGACTGTGCTGCCACCTTGTTGTGGTGTGGGGGCTTGTGTGACTTAAGGGTCAGCGCCGACGTACGGAGTGGTGGCAAAGAGACTAGTAACAATTAAAATTCAACCTAAAACGCTTCAGAATAGAACTGTATTAGGTACAACGAAATATAATAACGGCGAGCGTATTGTAAAGCGTTTTAGATTGAATTTTAATTGTTACTGAATTTATCTCTTCGCCGCCACTCCGTAGGTCGGCGCTGACCCTTTGAATCCGTTGGGCCCATACCAGCTTAGGGTCATCCATGCCGAGCGGGTCCACGAGGAGAGGCCAAACGAAGAGCGGCACACTAGGCGTGGTGGTTTTTGGCCCCAGGGACTCTTCGGTCCTCTGAGTTGTTGCCGATAGCAGCGGAGGCTCGGCTACATCGGCCAGAGCTGCCGCCGCTAGCTACGTAGGGGCGGCTAAGCAGACGGGCAATGTCCCGTACGTGCCTCTCGATGGGTTGGGGAGCGTCCCGAGCTCCTCATCAAATGGTGGGGACAAGCGGGCCCAACATGGTCACGGCGCATGCTCCCCATTGTGGAAGACTGAAACCCGTGGCCCTGTTTCGGGCAGTTGAGGGACACCGTTGGTTTTAGTGGCATGTTGGGGTGCAACTTCCACCTTTTCGCGCCTCGGATTCCCACATAACCCGGCTGATTTTTTGATTACCAAGGTAATAAAAACGGTTTTCGTGACTAACTTTAGCGAGCGTAGATTTAGAAGCAAAAAAATATTATTTTTGATGACAACTGTCGCCTAGTCTCTCCCGCGACCACGACTGTAGCAAAGCATTCGAAACGTCGGGAATTATAGACGCTATAAATCCGTTAAAAAGGGGTTTAATTCAATAACTGTGTGCAACATTTTGAAGTCGATGGAAGCGACATCTATTATATATTAAAGAAGTTAGAATTTCATTACGTCACTGTTATGTTAGATGGCGTTACCTACACCTTTAAGTGCTAAAAGGACGTTGAGTTTGATGTGCGTGCGTAAAGATAACGTTACACTGCCGCCCCTTAGATATTTCTAGTTTTCATAATTACGTATTCAAACACAAGACTGCTCTATAAATATAGTAAACTCCATGCCCCGACTTTCTTTCCAGCCCTTTTCATCATCAGCTATGTCCGTGTGGTGACGGATTTAGAATACACAATGTCACCAACCCATACCGTCTTTAGGGTGCCGTAAGAGGCGACTAAAATAACGCAGAGGCAGATCACCGAAAGAGTCATTTATAGGCTGTAACGACAACTCGCTCACCCGCCTCGTGGAAGGACCACAGTAGACTGCGTACCTCCCCACTGCTCTCCCAAAGCGACTAGCGAGGGTAAACTACTGAAGTTTTGATGTCCCTAGCTCCCATATAACCACCTACCTCACGGGTATTTGTAGATAGGCGCCATTATACTCAGCTCAAAAATTGCCTACTGCTAAGTCAGGCCTCCTCCAGTTTCAAAGAGGCAAATTCATTTTATTATGACATACTGGCTATAAGGGTTGGCACCGGGTTTCCCTGTGGTTTCTTACGACACTCTCAGAATGAAACGGGTTGGTGAGATTGGGTATTCCAAATGCGTCACCATATGAAATGTTAATTATTAAAAGTATTTAATTCGTAACATGCATATTTTGTCATAGATTTACATTAACAAATGTAACTGCCTGATAGTAACTGACATGATAAGTTACAAAAATGCACATTATGCAAAAGGGATAAGGTCTGTATTAACGGGACTTAGTCGTAAGTTATTCCTAGCTAAGCTTGTGGAACTAAATATAATTGTACTATCATTAACTCAACTGTCTATATTTAGAACAATTGACGCATTCACTCGACTTGTTATTGTACCTAAGCTTATAACTTGCTTTGTTAGTAATCTACAGGCCACACAATACTTTTTAGTTAGCCAATCTTATAGATACTAGCTGCTGCACGCGGCTTCACTCGGCATTTTGTCGCTCTGCACATATTTCTTACTAGCTGCACCCCGCGGTTTCAACCGCGCTTACTTATTGTCGTACCACGGTTGACGCCACGGGGTGAAGCTTGTTTTAAAAAAGTAGCCTAAGTTACTCCTTGTATCATCAGCTTCCTATCAGTGAAACTCCCGTTTAAATCGGTCCAGCCGTTCCACAGATTAGCCGGAACAAACAGACAGACAAAAATTTAAAAAATGTTATTTTGGTCTATGTACTGTGGATACATACTTACGCATTTAGTAAAAAGTGGTTATTTTATTATTACAAACAGACACTCCAATTTTATTTATTTGTATAGACGAGGGAAGTCCTCATATTTTGCACCCGGCCGTTAAGCCGAACGTCCACCTCCAGGTAAAATAATTGAGTTTATCTTGCTTATTTTAGCCAGTTTTTCATATAAGTTAGCTCACCGTCGCTGGACGCACACGTATGAAAAACTGGCTGAACTACGCAAGCTAAACTAAACTAACTTATTTTAGGTGGCGGTGTACGTTCGGCTTTAGGGTCTGGCTGGACGGGTAGTGTCAAGTGTGTGACTCCGGGGCGCAGAAAGATGGTAAAATGCACCCGGACTTACCCACGCGTTTCTTCAACTATCCTTATCCGGGGCCACGGGTTTCCTCTACAAACCTTGGCCAACTTCGCTAAGTGGTTGAGCGATCGACTGCTGCGCAGCATGTCTCGGGTTCGATCCCCGCACGGACGAAATATTTGTACGACCTACAAGTATTTGTTCCGGGTCTGGGTGTTTTCTATCTATAATAGGTATGTATTTACAAAAAAATATGTATATAAGTAGTTTATCATCCATCTCGTTACCATAACACAAGCATTAAGTTGCTTACGTTGGGACGAGATGGTGTTGTGTGAAATGTCCAAGGATATTTATTTATTTATTTACAATTCAGCCGATAAACCCACTGCCAAGTAGGGCTCCTCTAACTACATGGAAGTCCTACTGTGCCACGCTGGCCTGACGGATCTTGTATCTCTTGCGGCTAGGTTTTCGGCCTTGTCAGTTTTTTGTCGGTTCTTACGAAACTCTCTGGAATGGGGTATTGACACCACGTGGATGACAGCAGTTAATTGGACCTAAATCTGAATTTCCTAACTTGATACAGCCCGCGCCAATCTTTATGGCCGGTCTGAATGTAGCCGTGGGTATGAACTTGCGCATCGTACGTTTCATAACCAATACGAACGTAGCTCACTCACACTAACATGCGGGTGGCGAATGCGCTTGCGGGTGAAAATCGGCGCGCGCGGACGTGCCCTTCCTCCCCGCCCGCGTACGTCCCGCTGATACCTGATTTTGTGTAGTGCGCAGCGTAAAGCCCGATTCACGCTACAACGGGCCGTGCCCCGTGCGGGGAATTTTGTCATGAATCACTTCATACAAAATGTATACCAATAATGTTCGACCGTGCCCCGTACGGCGCACGGCCCGTTGTAGCGTGGATCGGGCTTAATGCGGCTACATTCAGACCGGCCATATAGATTGGACTTCTAGAGATATAACGTACCATGTCGCCCTACTGTTGCGACATTACAATAGCTACACTAAGTACTTTCCTTATTAGTAGATGTCACTTCCATCAAATTAAACCTCAGTTAAAATTTACTAATGGTAATGGCTGGATAAGACATGAAGGAATAACTTAATTTCACATTTGTCCTAACTTTGGTGGTTTTCCGGAAACATTATTAATTCTTAACTTACACCTTCCTTACGTACGACTCTCTTGACATGATAATTAAAGCCCATCAGTTTAACGGTTTCGGTGATTACCCGGAACATGTATATTTTAAAAATACTAATCGGCTTGTGTACAGTTTTTACACAAATTATATAGAAAATAGCTTCAGAGTCATGAAGCTAATAAAATCTACCGCTTAACAGCTACATGTAAACATCAGTAGGTAAATAAATACAGTAATAGTTAACAATGCAAATCCATTTATTATTACCATTAAACACGTGTTATCACTCATCCACACAATACGATTAACATTAGGGTAGGGGAGTCCAAGACCTTGACACGAAACCACCGGACCGTACCGCTTCACTTTTATTATAATAACAAAACGTACAATTATCATAACAACGTAATTAATAAGACAGGAAAAAAATACAATTCAGAAAGAAGTGTTTATTGCTATAAAGACACGTCGATTAAAAAAATAATAAATGGCGGGAACTTTTCCTGAAAAAACAAGAACGTGATATGCATAAGTAAAAACGCCAGTGTTGTTCTTGACTTGATACAGTAATTGTATGACAGTTTAAATGTGGACTTCAAGTAAGTGCACATTCATGACCATATTTCCGAAAAACGTCGACTACCATGGACGTATAACAATTTTTTTATACGTCCCTGCTACCAACACATAAAAGATAACACTTTTTTTTCGTTGATAGTCTCATGGCTACCTGGCTTTGGGCACGAGTTGGTAATTTGTGCCCCGATCTACCCACTAAAACCAACGGCATCCTTCAACTGTCCGAAACAGGGCCAAGGGTTTCGCTCCCCAATGGGAGAACATGTTCGGAGACTGATGAGCCTTGGGCCACCTATCAACGGGCCCCTCGCTTTGTTGGGAAGCTCTGGTCGCTCCCCAACCCCACAAAGAGGCATGTGCGGAACGCTGCCGGTGCTTTTTGTCACCTGGTCCAGCGAGTCCTTAGCCGCTATTAGCGCTGGCCGCTCCCGCTGTTCGTGGTAGATTCGTGTACATCGGTAATATCGCCGGGCCAAACAACCCCTTGGGTGACCCTAAGCCGGTATGGCCACAACGGATCCTTTTGGCAGGCAAGCCCTCTCACTCTATTCTAAATGGGTATTCCTTCGGAGATTGTAACCACAAAGTTTCCGTATTTATTTTCCTTGAAGCGCCCGTAATAGTTTTACTTGTAGAACTGTATGTAAATAGGCTTACTTTAGTATTCTTAGAAGATATTTCTCATCATATTATATTAAGTATATTTATGTTGGACGTTGTCAGGCAGATTAAAGAAGTGAGATTATTTAATATTTTTCTTTGAATTAAATCTATATATATTTTTATTTATTTATTTAAGTCGGAACTGGTATTTAAGATTTGTGCCACGCTAGAATGGATGGCACAATGTTTCTTACCAAGTTTTGATGTGGACAAAAGCCTATTATGCCGAACTAGAAAAATGAGTGGCCATGCAGTTTTACACCAAGGTTTTTCCTTTTACATCCTCTGGAAGCCTCAGACTACACTACGTATTGAGGAAATTGAGCGTTTGGAACTGTCAAACTTACATAGAATATTAAGATTATGCTGTTGTAAGCAATATGTTGTGGAAAGAGAATCGCGAGTTCGTTGAGGCAGTTTGAATTAAGCAAAATATTCTAAAAACTTCATGTTTTTATTATTATTATTATCACTTAAATACACTTTAGGCTATAAATATTTATAAATATTTATTTCAGCAAGTTTATAAAAATACATATTAATTTAAGACATAAATAAATTAACTAACACCTTTTTTAAATTACATGTTTCGAAAACGCAGTAAATAGTAGGTACCTACTTAGTTTCATGCCGGGTTTAATTCAAGGAATTCGTCTAATATTTTTTTAAACTGACAATCACAGTTATAATAATTACAACCCTAAAATTAATATATATTGCTTACTCTTTTCTATAGCTGCTAAACGATAACTTGTAAATTGTTTTTAACAGTTGATTTAGCAGATATTTATTTAACTATAACTGTTATTTAGTTATTTAAATGAAGTCGAAAAATGTATGAAGTCATTGACTGTATTATGCCATTATTTTTACATAACGATTTTATGTGTTAATATTTGACAATATTATGCATTCAAGTTTATCAGCTCGCCCAAACGTACCAGGTAGCAGTGTAGGTACCACAAAAAAGCAGTTTTGTATAAATTTATTGGCAGTTAATACCTCGTTGGTCTAGTGGTTAGATGTGCCGCCTTTGGATCAACGGGTCCCGGGTTTGATTCCGGGGTCGGGCAAGTGTCTTTGTCTAAACCAGAGGCACTGGCTCGGAGTCTGGGTGTCATTTCTATCTATAATAAGTATGTATTTACAAAAAAAAAGTATATAAGTAGTTTATCATCCAATCTCGTTACCATAACACAAGCATTAAGTTGCTTAGCTTGGGACGAGATGGCGTTGTGTGAAATGTCCAAGGATATTTATTTATTATTTAATTTATTTATTACACCAGTTACACATTTATTGCATACAGTGTAGGTATTCGATTTTATTATTTGTTTACATTAATCAATCTACTTTTTCCCATTTTCATTCGAGTATCAGGTTTTTTATACAGAATTCAGTTATTATATTATAATTGAACCAGAATTGAATTAAATTGAGAATTTTATGATGAAAATAGAAACAGTCTTCAATTTATCTTTAAGAGGCTATTGTTGGATAACAACAACATAAGGGATAACACAAAATAAACCATAGGTAATGTTTTTTTAATACATTTGGTACAAATTTACACAATTACAAATTTTAAAAAAAAACAAATCAAATTGTATACATGATTGTATAGTAGTTTTTTTTAAAGATGGAAATCTAAGTAATCGCCTTTTACAAGGTCTAAAAGTAAGAATTTATTTATTAAAGGTGGATGCTCCAGGGTAGCCCGCGATATTCAAATTTTCTTACGTTTTTTGCAATTTGCAGGTCAGTACTAGGTTGCTTTTTCAAAACTTTTTCAACGTCAAAGTCATTCTTGCACCTTTATGGGCTTGGAGGGTTGTATTGATGAGTTTGATGATTATAACTCTGTGACTACATACGTCTTACAGCCGCGAATAAAATGTTCATCATCATACAACCCAGCACTGCCCTGCAAATTGCAAAAAACGTAAGAAAATTTGAATTTCGCGGGCTACCATGGAGCATCCACCTTAAACATTTTCTGTCCAGATTAGTCTGTAACAAACAATAATATGACTCACAAAAAAGTGGTGGACGAGTTTGTCGTTTATTCAAACAACGCTACGGCTAAGCGTGTATTGAACTTTAACAAATGGATGTTGTCGTGAAATCTGATGTAATACAATCAATTAAAAAGAACGGAAATTCACGGAATGCAATGATAAGCCGCTGTGTCGGTCCCAAAGCACCGTTATACCTCGAAGAATCCGGGCCCTACTAAAGACTGGAAACACTGCTCGTTTCAGAGTGGCTTGGGTATTTAAGTTTACTTTTTGGTTCGCCTTTTCTAACAAGACGTTTCTCCTTTAGACGCAACATGTTGGCGGGAAGTGAACTGATATGATGTAAGGCATATACATTGGAATTAAAACAGATTTAGGTATGTATTTAGCATTTTTTAGAACAGAATAGAATAGAAAAATGCTATAGTGTATAAACCAATTACGGCGTTCACAATAGTCAACCGATACATCATTTGTCCAGGTCGGAACGCGGCACCAACCGAGAAGACCTGCCGGTTGTAACTCAGTTGGATCTTAATAAATCGCAATCTTAACCCATGGCTGACACGTAGACGCGGGCCTCCTCCAAATTTTGGGAGGGACATTAGAAAGCTATCTTAGCGCTGGCCATGGATTGCACAGTTACCAAACTTCCATTCCCCTCCTGCGGCGTCATTGTGACGCGACTAAAAGAAACAGAAAATTCTTTTAATCGCCTCCTTTCACATACTCAGACTGGAATGGAAATGTGATTCTTGCGACACCCTCAATATGGAATGGTGTGGTTATAAAGACAAATAATTTATTTTGTAAAGGACAATGGACACTTACAAATATTCGACACATTAATAAAAAATATACAAAGAAAAGTAATATATTTTAGTTTACCACCAGTTCGGAACGCGACCACTGCTGAGGAGAACTCAGACAAGAAACTCAGCCCTCCGAGTTTCTTGCCTCTGTAACTTTTTTTTATATTACTTTGCGGTCGTATTTCATAATTTAATACTTATTTTCCCAACCAATTCCATATTCAAAACAGTCCTTTTGGATCCGCAAGGCGTCAAACAGAAACGTGAATATTAAAACAATACAAAATAAACTTTAATAATACGTCCTTCGTCCAGTGAGCCGACCAACCCCAAACAGCAGCATCTGTTCACGTGTATAACGCATGTGACATCCATCGATATATATCATCAATTCTATATCGATATTATTCTAGATTCGTCCCTACGGGAGTGACAATAAAATAATTTTGGACGATTAAAACAAAAATAAAGCTTAAAAACCCGCCTCTCGCTACAAAAATCGTGTTTCGTGAACAAAGATAAGGCAAACATTGTTCACCTAAATGGAAGTTCATTTAGCAATTTCAACGGAATACATATGATTGCAATTAAGAGGAGGAAATGACGAAAGCATTGTCTAATAATCATAACATTACATGTCGAAGATTATCTAGTGTGGGACAGGGGCCGTAAGATGATAATGGTATTTATAAATATGAAGATTTATAAGAGTTTTGTGATGAAACATACGTAAATAAAGTTCCCTTTGAGTTTATCTCTGGTTGCTTGGACAAAATACCAAGACATAAATATTTTGAAAAAAAAAAGACAGTAATGTTCATCTGTGGTCGAAAGCTGCGCGGGAATCTTTGCTATGATTATTATATCTGTGCCTATATTAAAGAAACTTACCGTTACCGGCGTACCTCAGAGGTTTAGTTGGCAAAATTCTTCCCATCCAATAGTGCTTTAAAGAAACGAGAAGACTACTTTCCATCATCTTGCATGTTAGTTCTTTCTTGTATTCCAATCAGCCATAAATGACTTCTGTTGAATAGACATTAACCACGGCAGTGAGACGGGATACCTACTTAAAGGACTTAATAAGAAAGGTCTGATTTGGCTACAGGTATGCTTTTTATCCATATTTACGCAAAAATTGAACAGTAATTTGTTCGGACACAAAATTCAATTACACAAACATAATGTTGACAAACAATACGTTGATGTGTCTAAATTGCTGCTTATCTAATTTTAATCTACTTCATATTTCTGTTGAGCTGACTTTCAGTTACTAAAAGGTAATTTACATTTACTACTGGCTTTTAAGACGTCGTAAAGTTACAAGTTCGGAAATCTGTTTTACTGAGAAGAGCCGACACAAAACCTAGTTTAGACTGCGTAACCTATCCCCTTTACCTACGGCAGTAATTCTTCATTATAATTTGCTTAAAATATGGTGCTAATTTATTTTGATTTCTGCGTCATAATTGCATTCTCTTCCTTGGGTAGGACGGACTCGTAAAAATGAAGTATATGTATGTATATGCACTGTGCAAAGGTTATTTTATGTGGCAAAATTGAGCAACATAACCTAACAAAACATTATTAGATTTCCCAAGCTCTGAAAATGTTTTCTACCTTTTTAAAATTCAGAATACCTTTTTATTGTAATAATAACAAAAGGTGTGTTCCGTATCTTACAATCTTACGATATACTTAAAAATAAAATAAATAAACAATTTGATGACTGCCTCGTTGGTCTAGTGGTCAGATGTGCCGCCTTTGGATCAACGGGTCCCGGGTTCGATTCCGGGGTCGGGCCAGTGTCTTTGTCTAAACCAGAGGCACTGGCTCGGAGTCTGGGTGTCATTTCTATCTATAATATGTATGTATTTACAAAAAAAAATGTATATAAGTAGTTTATCATCCATCTCGTTACCATAACACAAGCATTAAGTAAGTTGCTTAACTTGGGACGAGGTGGCGTTGTGTGAAATGTCCAAGGATATTTATATTTATTTATTATTTATTAATTTCCGTTCTCCTGAATTGAATTGTACTGCAATTCATCTGCTTCCTCGCATTGTTCCAATTCCTAACACAATTTTTCCAGTTTCGGCCCAAACCCGCTATTTTCTATCGACACGACCCTATTGCTGGCCCTAAATTCAAAAGAATTCTTCAAGTGCTTGTGTCAACTGCGTGTGGCTTACGTTACCAAAACTGGCTAAATCGACAACCAATAGCACGCTGATTGACGTTTTTGACACTATTGAACTAGGAAGATCGCCAGGATTTCGCTGAATATTACACACAACAGGAGTAATTATTATTCTTCTGAAATAAGCAACAATTTATTTAATTACCAAATGATCCTCAATCTATTAGACCTTTAAGTTGGAGCATTTATCAAAAAAATAAATCTTAAAATCCCATAGCAAGATTATTTGCGTGAACTCAATTTAGTTTATTCTAGAAGTATACCGCACGATAAGCGTTTTTCAATGGCATGGGCTCTATAATCTTGATTTTTCAATGGACAAAGTCCATTGAAAAATATTCTGGCTGAATTTTTACAACGTTACTTTAAAAAAAAACACTGGCCCTAGTATGAAATTGTGTCTATTAAATCACTACATAGTATAAAACAAAGTCGCTGTCGTCTGTCCGTCCCTATGTATGCTTAAATCTTTGAAACTACGCAACGGATTTTGAAGCGGTTTTCTTTAATAGATAGAGTGATTTAAGAGGAAGGTTTATAAGTATAATACATGCATAATATTGTAGAGAAACACTGATAAATTCAGATGTTCAACATTGCACACGTGCGAAGCCGGGGCGGGTCGCTAGTCAATAATAAATAAATATCCTTCTTAGGACATTTCACACAACGCCATCTCATCCCAAGCTAAGCAACTTAATGCTTGTGTTATGGTAACGAGATGGATGATAAACTACTTATATACATTTTTTTTTTGTAAATGCATACATATTATAGATAGAAATGACACCCAGACTCCGAGCCAGTGCCCCTGGTTTAGACAAAGACACTTGCCCGACCCCGGAATCGAACCCGGGACCCGTTGATCCAAAGGCGGCACATTTACCCACTAGACCAACGAGGCAGTCATGTGTCATGACAACTTAGGGTGCTTCTACACGATACAAGAAGCCCGCGAATGCTCAGACACCGGCGCAGGTTACATACATCGTAAACACGGTGCCAAGACTCGAGGCCCATTTAGACGGGGATAGTTTCTCGCACTTTTCGGTTTGAGAATCGTACACCTATCGCATACAATAATCGCCATAGCATTAACGCATCAAAATGTTTACACACCGGCAGTATCTAAATTTTCGCCTACGATTGTCATACGAGATTCGAGTGTAACGTATCGATATGCCATAATTTCTTAAGTTAGTTTACACAACGAAATTATAATAAGTAGAATCTTGTATATGAGAATCTCGATTTGATCTAGTATGACAGTTTTTCAAGTTCATACGAGTATCGTACAAATCGGTTTGAACGGTTTTGAGTGCGGGATTTGATCATTCAAGTTTATTAATTACTAGGGGCCCATTTAGACGGGGATAGTTTCTCGTTTCACCTTTCGGTTCGAGAATCGTACGCTACTATCGCAAACAATAATCGCCATAACATTATCGCATCAAAGTGTTTACACACAAGCAAGAACTAAATTCTTGCCTACGATTATGTCATACGAGATTCGAATGTCGCTAGGCGATAATTTCATAAGTCTGTTTACACGGCGAAATTATATTAAGAAGATTCTTGCTTACGAGAATCTCGATTTGATCTAGTATGACAGTTTTTCAAGTTCATACGAGTATCGTACAAATCGGTTTGAACCGTTTTGAGTGCGAGATTTGATCATTAAAGTTAAGAACAATAACCTAGTACATAATTACGTACTAGGTTATTGTTCTCAAAAATTACACAAAAATCGTTTAAATTTTATACTGCCGATAATATTAAGTTGTTTCTTAATATTATCAGCAAAATTGCTCCAAAATCGTTTCTTCTAGCTATGCAAATTTTAACCCAACATCTTATTTCCATTTAAGAAATTCTTGCAATTACTTGAAATGTAATTCCAATAACTTGTCTTAGAAGAGCAGATATACTTCATTAAAACAGCCTCGCGCGTAGTGTGCCAGTCAGTGGCTACCACGAGTGTAGTACTCATGGTAGCAACTGGCACAAAAACTCGAAATACGATTTTTGCTTTAAAATTCTGTTTAAAAATTATCAATATTTTATTGTGCGAGGCAATTCTCGCCAAAATTGAAGAGCGAGAGCGTGAGTCGAGAAACTATCCCCGTCTAAATGGGCCCTAAATAATCCACACGATGTTGCTCCCTTTCACGGATCACTCTCGCATCTTAGTTGAGCGGTTTCCAGTGGTCTCGGACCTACAGATTTCTCGGTCCAGTTACTTTAATATAATTATCGTTAGATTGATGACATATGGAACAGAGACGTGGTCGCTCACTATGGGCTCCATCAGAAGGCTCAAAGTAACCCAAAAGGCAATGGAGAGGGCTATGCTCGGAGTTTCCCTGCGAGATCAAATCAGAAATGAGGAGATACGCAGGAAAACCAGGGTCACCGACATAGCCCACCGGATTGCCAAACTTAAGTGGCAGTGGGCAGGGCACATAGCTCGCAGAACGGACGCCCGATGGGGCAGAAAAGTCCTCGAGTGGCGACCGCGTTCCGGAAGGCGCTGTGCTGGTAGGCCTCCAATACGGTGGACCGACGACCTGGTTAAGGTTGCCGGAAAGCAGTGGATGCGGGCAGCCCAGGACCGGCCTTTGTGGAGATCCTTGGGGGAGGCCTATGTCCAGCAGTGGACGTCTTTTGGCTGAAATGATGATGATGAATTATCGTTACATTAATAAAGAGTATTGTTTTCCTGAGATTTCATACTAGATCAAATCGAGATTCTCGTAAACAAGATTCTACTTATTATAATTTCGTTGTGCAAACTAACTTAGGAAATTATGGCATATCGATCGAATCAGAAATGAGGAGATACGCAGGAAAACCAGGGTCACCGACATAGCCCACCGGATTGCCAAACTTAAGTGGCAGTGGGCAGGGCACATAGCTCACAGAAAGGACGCCCGATGGGGCAGAAAAGTCCTCGAGTGGCGACCGCGTTCCGGAAGGCGCAGTGCTGGTAGGCCTCCCACACGGTGGACTGACGACCTGGTTAAGGTCGCCGGAAAGCAGTGGATGTGAGCAGCCCAGGACCGGTCTTTCTGGACATCCTTGGGGGAGGCCTATGTCCAGCAGTGGACGTCTTTTGGCTGAAATGATGAATGATGATGATGATGAATTATCGTTACATTAATAAAGAGTATTGTTTTCCTGAGATTTTGCACACAGTATCAATAGCAGGTACCATAGATCCATTAAATATGGCTATAGGGTTTTTGTTACACTATGTAAGAGTTATTAAAAAGTTGCTAATGAACGAATTCAAGATAACAGATTTCGTATGAAATCGTCTCATGTTTAGGTAGTTGGCCGCCCGGGAACTAGTTTATCAAACAATGTTAACTGTGAAACGTTGGTTGGTGAAACTTTCTTTATTATTTAACAATTCCGTGTGTTGACGGATTTAGATTACGTTTTACCACCCCAATCCACCCTGAGCGTGTTAAGAAAATTACGCGGCGGAAAACCTAGCCACAAGAGAAGGAAAACGTGAAACAAAACCCTTTTTTTTTTTTTTTTTTTTTTTGGTTTCGCTGGGGAAATGCTTTATGCATACCACCGCACCCCGGGGGAAAGGTCGGTGATTATGTGGGACTCCGACAAGGGTCGTCTACCCAAGAGTCGTTTACCCACTAAAACCCCAGCGGCATACCCTCACACGACGCGCTTGGGGCGCCACAAGTTCGCGTAAACGCATTCTACTGTGACGCCCCGGCGTGGTGCCCGCAACGCGGGCAAGCGACTATCAGAGAGGGCGTCCCGGTATACTGGGACGCCCTCAGTCATCGAGGCTTTCGTCGGTGGTGGCTCCCCCGAACCACCACCGGCCTCCTAGGCGAGGGCAGAAGGGGCCCGCATCGTCACGGACCCCCCTCCACCCCCGCCTCCGTCCGCGGCGCGGGTCACCCGGAGCTCCCTCCCTTGTGACCCGCCCCGCTGCCCCCTTCTGCGACATCGGCCCCGCAGAAGGAGGCCCGTCAGCCCTCGGGCCGGCGCCAACCAGAGGACACCGGCGCACCGCAGCCGTCCAGGGCCCGCAGGGAAACCCTTAGGACAGGGTCCACCGTCTACCCAGCGTGCAACGTGCAGGAGACACTGGGGACAGGGTCCCCATCCACCCAAGTCCCCGCAGCCCCAATCTACCGCAGCGCACCGGCGATCCGTCCCGCAGCCCCCTTCTGCGGCATACGGCCCCGCAGAGGA
Source organism: Clostera curtula (assembly GCA_905475355.2). Taxonomy (NCBI): domain Eukaryota; kingdom Metazoa; phylum Arthropoda; class Insecta; order Lepidoptera; family Notodontidae; genus Clostera; species Clostera curtula. Next base: position 1,620,672 of record FR997816.1, on the reverse strand, counting down.
GGTGCGTCAGCCCTCGGCCGGCGCCAACCCGAGGACGTTGAGTGAGGACTCGGTTTGACGGCCAACTAAGTTGAGCGCCAACCCGAGGACCTCATGGTGCGCCGCAGCGGTTTACGACTCCCAAGGCAGCTCTGAGGACAGAGGAGTCCCCGGAGCCGCAACCCGCCACGACGCTGGGTGCCGCTCTTCGTCTCACCTCTCCCCGTGGGCCCGCCCGGCATGGGAGGCCCTGGCCGGTATGGCCCCACGGATCATTGAGGCACTCAAGCCCCCTCACCACAGCAAGGTGGCAGCACAGTCGAGGGGGGTGAAACAAAACCCTGTGCCAACCCGTCTGGCCAGCGTGGTACAGGCCAGTAGGCTAATTTCCCCCACCCCCCCTGTAATCGGAGGAGGCCTTACTCAGCAATGGTATGTATAATATTACAATACTACAACTACTAAATGACCCACTACTGAGCCGCGCCGCCTCCTATCAAAGGGAGGGTCTTAGCATTAGCCTACTATGCCACGCTGGCCAGACGGGTTGGCACAATGTTTCGTACAGTCTTCCTCCTTTTACCGCCAGGTATTCAGACTTTTCATTTCCGTTTGTGAGCTCTTACGACATCCGCAGGATGAAACGAGGTGGCGACACCGCTACTACTGCTTAGCCCATATATGACCCACTGCTGCGTCGAACCTCCTCCAGTTACATTTACACAAGAGAAGAAAAACTTGATAGACCACCATCTTAAATCAAGTTTTGGTGTTGATACCAACTCACATGGGCCAGCAGTAACTCATTGCCTGGTAGGTATTTAATGAGCCGAGAGTGTATCTTTAAATTTGAACTGAGAAATTTAATACGCCGCCGAATTTCTAAAACTGACCCACTGACATTGCTCCTAATAATGACGTTTATCCGCTATAGAATAATTTTAAAAACAAAATTAATATTTACTATGATTGAAATCTTAAAACCCGTTAAGATTTAGGAATTGGCATAATCCAATCTATCTCATTTGTCTTAAAACGATAATACTTATTAGTTTCCGAGTAGCCATAATTAATTATTAGCGGAATTGAAACTGCTTTAGGTTGTTCTATGTTTATAATACAAAATATTCACTTAGAACTGTTTATCACTACATCACTACATAGTTTAAAGCAAAGTCGCTGTCGTCTGTCCGTCCCTAACTATGCTTAAATCTTTAAAAGTACGCAACGGATTTTGAAGCGGTTTTTTTAATAGATAGAGTGATTCAAGAGGAAGGTTTTTAAGTATAATACATGCATAATAGTACCCGTGCGAAGTCGGGGCGGGTCTCTAGTTTCCCGTATAAATAAATTATCTTGGCCAGTCAATTTCCCTCCCACGTTAGTGGAGGAGGCCGTATCATCAATTGGTTATTTTATATGGGTTTCGATGATGATAAAGAAACTTTAGTAGTATAAACAATGTCAATTTCTTTTGTTACCAATAAAATTAAAACGTTCGAACATAATGGTTTCCAATGTTTGAGATTCTTTTGCAAATTAAAGTAAAGGACGAAAATATTTCTTTATTTCGCGTAAGATTATTTTTAAATTTTAACAGACAGAAAGCTGAACTTTTATGAAATAGCAAGTTCGTCTTTTTTATTTTTTAACCGACGACATGACCTCTCAAATATTGCTAACAAAAAAGTACTAGTGCAATAAAGAAACAAGTTAAAAATCGATTAAACGCGATAACTGGTACAAACTCAACAAACATAATGTATGGACCAGTTTTCTTTTTCAAATTAGCCCGCCAAAGCATATGGGTACCGCAAACCGTGAATGCCCCCTGACAGCTGTTGCAATTTAAATCATAACGGTTACACGATTTCTCAACTTGCGACATGAATCATCTTTCCGCTCGATTCACGACGAAGCACGCACCTAGTACGATAATACCACCGCTTGCATATACTTAGATATTTATGTTACGATAAGCTCACTTTGCATAAAAATTTTAAGCAAGATTTGATCAAATCCGTACATTGTAGGGCGCTTTTTCTTCGACGCTTTCTTTTTTGTAATGTGGGTAGAAATTATGTTCTATATTCAAATGTAACGCTACTTTTGAATGACATGGAGTTGAACCGTATCTATTAGAAAAAAATTAAGATACCAGGTACTTATTATTTTTAAAAAAATTGGCATGCGGTGTTCGCAAATCAAACTCTTACGCGAAACGCGATACGTTTAACAAACAATAGGACATAAACAATGCATTCCAAATACAAATAGTTCGAACATATCAATCCACAGAGTCCACAGACATCGAATAACTTATTTTTCTAAAGAAGTTATACGAGTTTATTTACAATAAGAAATAGTTGAACAATGAAGTTGTATCGGCGATAATTCGGGTGCGTGAATCTGAAAATATCAAAGTAAAACATAATATCCTACGCTAAGATTATCAATGAAACACACGGAATGACTACGCAATTAATGAATCAGTCGTGGATCAAGGAATCAGCTGTTCCTAGATTGATTGGCGTGACCAGTTAAAATGCAATCTCCGTAAGGTCCTTCGATTTGGCAGTCTGCTATAAAATACACAAGCTTAAGTTATCCACATCACAATTTACGACAAAAACCGGTCTGCCTGCATCGCCCGGTGTAGTATATCAATTCAGTCACCTCGAATAACTTTCTTACAATATGATCCAAGCGATTGGAAACTTTCCACACAAAATTATAAGTGGGTACTTCCACCAGTTAGTACACATCAAGTATTCGGTATTTTTAAACAAGTTAACAAACCTAATAAACACTTAAATTATGTTTCAAATTGCAATCAACGACCTCAGTTATTTGACCTACTATCGAATATTGCCATGGCGAGTGACCGCCGCGAACTTTTCCAAATTCGCGTGCACATTTATACCTGATCGTCCACCGCGTGATTTCTTTCGTACAAAGGTAGTCGCGTGAAGTCCTCGCGGTGACCACATGCAGGCCGGGATTGGTGCAATTTGATAGCAAGACACAACTTTTACACCGAACCGCGTCCTAAGCGTGGCCACCGCCGTGCTGTGAACGACCGACCGGCCAGCTAACGGGACCGCGCGCCGCGGATGCTGAGTGCCTGAATAGCGGTCTTCGACGGCCGGGCCCGCTTGGATAGGCCGGGACTGGTGCAATATCGCACAAGAACCGAATATAGCGCCAGTCACCGCCCAGCCATACGGGCCTCCCGAACAAAGGATGCCGACGGCCGCTCCTGCGCCGCGCCCCGGCCGCGTCCTTGCCGGTTCCGTGCCGATGCTCCTCCGGATACTTGGGTGGACAATTCATTTAGAACTTGAAAGTTTCGAAGTCACGCACTAGAGTCAAACGGAATGTTACGCGCGTATTTCACTGAGGAAGACAAGCGAGCGCGTGTTTACCGCGCGACGGTCGGCGACAGAGTGGCGCGGTGCGGGGAGAGCGACGCGCGCGCAGCTGTCGCGCCGTCTTCCCCCCTGCGCGCTTCCTCCCCCCGCCGGCCCTTTATCGTTCTGGGAAGTGGTTCCTGAACTTCCCGACTGTGTTGTCAACATAAAAACTTAGCACGGCAAAGGGGAAAAAGGCATCCGTAAATCGTGGATTTGAAAGTTGTGATCCTTGACACGTTCCGAGTTCGCGACGTGTCGACGGCAGCAATGACGCATAAGCTTTTCGCGTAGTCCGATTCGCAGTTCATGAGTGGTCAATTTACAAGACGTTATCGTGTCACTATCTTTTCTATACGAAGGAGATAGCTACCTTGATATAAACAATGAACTTAAAAAATCTTCCACAATTGTAATATCTCCCAAAGACTTGACTCACTTTTAGACCAATCACTATGTAGCTATATGAGTTCTATTTATACAATAAAAATGTATTAAAATAAGATGCAACCTTGAAATCCGGTTTGAATTTATTAACATACATTACGCAGAACGAATTTAAAGGACGGGCACTTTCGTTTTCCACCAAAATGTGCTTAGATTTTCGGGTATAGCAACCCCGTAATAATCGACATTCAAACCGTCCAATGCCATCCATCCTGCGCTACCTGCGCGCACCCATGAGAACGGAGGGATGTAAAAAAATCGATATTCCAAATTCTTTTGCCACGTGTTAAATTTGATAATTTAAAAAAATATTAGGCCATGCGTGTTCGTGACGTAATTTCCTGTCATTGGTCACATGGTAATGTTTTCGCGGCTAGGTACCTACAGATGTATACTTATGAATGAATTGGGCGATTACGTCATTTTACGCACATAAATGCGAACTGGACCACTATTGCTTATCGTTACATATTCATTTACGTTTAATACGTTTTATAAGCGATAAAAATTAGAAAATGGTGAAAGTGTACGTACCTACCTACCATAATTTTAAATAGTATAAATTATATCATTATGCAAAGTATACGGTGTTGTGTAACATTGTACGATAAATTGTAGTACCTAATTGTAAACCTACATAACTGCCAATAAATATAACAGGACCCCTACCCCCGTCCTTGTCACACGTCCTTTTTTATAACTCCCGCTCCCGATGTGAAGTCACATTTTTTTTTAATTTATCCATCAATTTAAATTATTCCAGGGAAAACTGCTATTTAATTTTTTTATTAAATATTCGATTAAAATCAACACGTATTTTAAATTTTAACATGTGATGTCACACCACACAACTATTTACCACAAAATTAAATGACAATGCCAATAAAACTTGACACGATACCCGTCTGGCTGGCGTGGCACAGTAGGCTAATATCCCTCCATGTAATTGGAGGAGCCTAGGCCTTAGCAGTTGGTCACCTATGGGCTGATTAGTAGTAGTACCTATTTAGATAAATTTATCAGAAAGCGCTGCAAATCCACCCAAGCCATTGTATGTGTAATATTGCAAACTGGTAAATCCCATCTCCAGTTACCAATTGTTGCTTATTGCCATTGTAATGAATGCATTTTACCTGAACGCACCCTTAATTCATACAAAAAAAACAAACACAAAAAAAGAACAATTGACTAGGACGACATACAGTTCGTTCGTATACCCTACGTGGTAATTTTATGTGAACAGAAAACATTTTACATGAAATCTAAATTTAATTTCTAAGTTACATAATTAAATTTCGATAAAAGTAGCAAAAAAAATATCATACTCTAAATCATCGACAACTGGATAGGCACACTAATGACCTTCATTTTAAAAATAACTTTTTTGGCGGTAAGTTAGCTTAATGAGCCATCATAAAAGTTATATTTTGGCAGCAAAAAGTAGCTTGTACCTTTCTCCAATGCGACAATCTACCTTTAGATAAAAAATAATCAAGATCAGCTGAATTATGTATGTAAGCGTACTAAAAAGTCCTACATCGCGCTAGCGAAGTTTACAGAGCAACTGGCAGATAAAAACAATACTTGACAACAGTCATCGGCAGGACAATATCACCTCGTCTGGTTGGATGATCATATCTTTGCGCCTAAAAGTGTTTCTCACTACATATTAGCCGACAAACAGCTTGAATAATGATTTATGACTGCGCTCAGTCGTATTTTTTTTTGTATAAGCCCACGCAATTGACTACATGCGCGAACGTTAACGGCACTTTCACTCAAGATGTTTGCCGGCTCTTAGTTAGAGGAGGCCCGACCAGCAGTGGTGTTAAAACTGACCAAAACCAGAAAACACCATGCCTACAATTTTACCTGAAAAAAATACTGCGCCTTTGTTAAATTTCAACTACAATTACAAAGCATTTTCTTTTAATCCGACAAAAGTTTGCTAATACAAAATGCGAATATGGTACATTAAAGAACAAAAGCTAGCTTCTTCTACAATGGAAATATAACAAACGCACAGTTTAATTTCAAACCTTAAGTCCTAGACAAAAGGCTGAATATCAATGGCCATTGTTTTATTTAAAAAAAAGCCCCTATAGTCTATGGCCTTGCTATGAAGTGTTTCTTGGAAACCATCATAAAAATGTTCGACTGGGACTTGGTCTTGCTATTTACTAATATTGTTACTACATACATGGCCGATCGTTTCGTCTAGGGTTCGGTTATGTAATGCTGCTGTGCAGAGAAGGGCCGGCAAGAAACTCTACAGTTACTTTTTTCGAGTTATCTAATTGGTGACTGACTCCTTGTAACGTACCGAATTGTAAGAGCAGGTTTGCTAATTCCTTACTATACAAAGTAAAGCCGTCAACATTTGAGGTAGCGTGTGTAGATATCGTGAGAAACTAAGTACTACTATTGAAAAGTTGTGGAACGCCGATTACTATCGTCGTTTCAACCCGGAAATTACCCTAGGTCGGACCTCCTTCAAATTCATGGAGGGAAATTTGACTGCCTCGTTGGTCTAGTGGTTAGACGCCTTTGGATCAACGGGTCCCGGGTTCGATTCCGGGGTCGGGCAAGTGTCTGTGTCTAAACCAGAGGCACTGGCTCGGAGTCTGGGTGTCATTTCTATCTATAATATGTATGTATTTACAAAAAAAATGTATATAAGTAGTTTATCATCCATCTCGTTACCATAACACAAGCATTAAGTTGCTTAACTTGGGACGAGATGGCGTTGTGTGAAATGTCCAAGGATATTTATTTATTTATTTAAATTATCAAGTTTTCCTTCTCTTGCGGCTAGGTTATCTGCCTCTTGCGTTATTTTAGTCGCTCCTTACGACACCCTAAAGATGGTATGGGTTGGTGACATTGCGTATTTTTAATCCGTCACCACACGGACAAGTCATACGGACAGATTACTATGCTTGTAGGATATTAACGATAGCTAGTCGGTTAATTTCCGATGGAACAGACGGTTTGTGGGCCTAGGTAGGATACTCGTAATGACACACAAAATGACAAGATTCTCACTGCGAGTGCCCGTAACAGTTGCAATTTGTTAACTTGATTCTGAAAATCCGCGATGAGTGTGTAGCGACCAACATGCTACATACTTTACACAATTTACCCGAAAAATCGGAACTCGCATCAAGAAAAATCGCCTACAAATGCGATAATTACTAAAAAGTCCTACACCGCGATAGCGAGGTTTCAAGAGCAATTGCACAGCTATGATTTCCCTGACTACAACTATCGGGGGATAGGAGCTGAGAACCATAGCCAGACATACCACCTCGTCTGGCTGGATGATCATCCCTTTGCGCCTAAAAGTGTTTAATCATTTAAAAAAAAACGGATTCCTGCCGTAGGTATAACTTAGTAACCGTAGGCAGTTTACAAGCATGTAATTCACAACACAAATGACACCCAGACTCAGAGCAAGTACCTCTGGTTTAGACAAAACCGCTTTTCCGACCCTGGAATCGAACCCGAGACCTCTTGATTCAAAGGCGGCACATCCGAGCCCTAGATAGGGTTGCCAACTACACTGTTTTGTGTTTCACTAAATTTTACTTTTTACTGTTGAATAAAAATAAAATATACAAATTACTGTTTTCAGCATCAACACGCAAACACATTACTATGTGTTAAACTTAGACGCCTACACATATTTTTCCAGTAATGAATGCTGAGTGGCGGGAGGATACAAATAGCTATTAATTAATTAAAAATAAATGAGCTATTAATTTAATAAGCAATCAGCTCTTTTATATTAATTTCAGTTATAATTGTGGTGAGACGTATAAAGTTCTTAAAAAAGATTATATACTAGTAAGTTTTGTGAGAATCTCAAAAAATATGCAATAAAAACAATAAATAAATAAAATCCTGTTCATTTTTCTAAAATACTGTTTCCAGGGCCGGGCAAGTCTTTGTGTATACCAGAGGCTCTTGCTCGGAGTCTGGGTGTTATTTGATTTCGTGAACTTCATGTTTGTAAACTGCTCCCGCGACATAGGTTACTGCTTAACCTACTGCAGGTGTTACGTTTTATATAAAGAAAAAAAAACTTTATTTCTTTTAAAAAAAGTTGGCAACCCTAGCCCCAGACCAAAGAGGCAGTCAAATAATTCAACTAAGACCTCATTTCAGTTAGCTCTAAGACCTCACATCGAATGGCAATAGGCTTTCTTTAAACTCCGTAGAACTTACTGTTGGCATTCCGCTGATTCAACCTCTCCTATCTACCCCGCAACGCTCCACGGTGTGAAGTTACGTCCTCCCACTACGCAGGATGTTTAGACTAATAAAATTGCTGAATGCGAATACCGAGTCACTATGTATGTTTGTGTGGTGATGGATTTGCGTAGCGTAGTCTCACCAATGGCCTTTTTTATCCTGAGTTGCAACCGTTGTAACTGAGGCACAATTTTTCACCTTGGGGTCCCACATCACCCGGCTACGGCCTATCTATTGGCTGGATAACTTCTAAAGGTTTTGCTGTCAACAAGCTGCAGGGGTAGGATCTGTTTGTGCAAGCTAAAGGATTTACTAATTCCTCTGGTCGCCTTAAGGTGAATGTACCAGGGTAGCCCGCGAAATTCAAATTTTCGTACGTTTTTTGCAATTTGCAGTTCAGTTCTAGGTTGTATGTTGATTAAAATGTTAATCGCGGTTGTAAGACGTATGTAGTTATAGAATTATAATCATCAAAATCATCAATACAACCCTCCAAGCTCATTAAGGTGCAAGAAAAACTTTTTCAAGCTCAAAGTCATTATTGCACCTTTATGAGCTTGGAGGGTTGTATTGATGATTTTGATGATTATAACTCTGTAACCACATACAGTGTCTTACAGCCGCGAATCAAATGTTAATCATCATACAACCTAGCACTGGAATGCAAATTGCAAAAATCGTAAGAAAATGTGAAGTTCGCGGGCTACCCTGGAACATTCACCTTAAACGCTCTCAGAATTCAAGTCTCAAACCGAGCAAGTCAGCAAAACGCGACAAGATCTTCATAGATCGTGTCGCGTTTTGCTTACTGACTAAGCGGGTTGTATCAAAATCAAAATTCATATAATCTATTCCGCTCATTAGAACTCTTCTGACAAGTCAAAAAGTAACTGAAAGTTTCAAATTTACCATTTAAAATGTTAACTTTGAACATTTACCACTTATCACTGGTTCGGAATGTAGCTCTACTGAGAAGAGCCGACAAGATACCCTCATATCATTAATAGATTTCCATCTTTTGCAACATGATTTACGTTATATCAAGTTCCTTCTTTCGTCTCTTACGACACCCTAGGAATAGAATAGATTGCTGACTTATGTATCTTAAAATTATACCACCCAAAGATCGAATCATTGTATATGTCTGTACGTACATGGCGGTAGTCTGCGCCCTTCAGCCAGTTATCATCACACGGTGATATTAAAAGTAAAAAAAAACTAATCCATTTGCCCATTGAACAGGCCTCAAAGGACAAATCAATCATACTGCTTTACGGAACAAATATGAAAGAAACAATGCGATCAACAAAAGGCGGGAAAGGTGCGCTAACGCCTCGCGGTAACCATACGACTGTAGCAAATCCCGGATAGTCCTATTATTACTATCAGTTATATTCCATACCTTTTTGAAATTAATAAATAAATAAATATCCTTGGACATTTCACACAACGCCATCTCGTCCCAAGCTAAGCAACTTAATGCTTGTGTTATGGTAACGAGATGGATGATAAACTACTTATATACTTTTTTTTTTTACAACATACATATTATAGATAGAAATGACACCCAGACTCCGAGCCAGTGCCTCTGGTTTAGACAAAGACACTGGCCCGACCCCGGAATCGAACCCGGGACCCGTTGATTCAAAGGCGGCACATCTGACCACTAGACCAACGAGGCAGTCAAATTATGCCTATTTTGATGGATTTAGAATACACATGCCACCTCCTCACCCTACTACGAGGGTGAGTACGTTGTCGTAAGAATAGACTACCTATAGAAAATTAACTTGTTTAAATTCTAGCCATAAAAAAAGGAAAACTTGAAACAAAACCATGTACCTAGTCTATTCAGTTTGGCACAGTTGGCTAATGTGCTCTTGTAATTGGGAGAGAACCGACTCAGCAGTAAGTATTGTATGGGCGTTTCTTTCCGGCTCTTCTCCGTCGAGTGTCCCTCAGAATCTGTGGTTAAAAATCTCTATATATATATATATGAAAGCCATGATAAAGATTTGGTAGAAACGCACGTTCTCCCATTCCCATTACAAACCCATTTCCAGGCGCAACTTGCGGCCTTGAAGTACATTAAATTTTCCAAAAAGCATAATAGTTACAGTCACTGTAACGAATAAGCTACACACTTTATTTGGAGACACTAAATAGATTTTTGTTTCAAGTTTCTATTGTCAGGGGGGGGCTGGCAATCTAGTGCATATCAGTCTCTGTGCTACCAGGCGGACCCACGGGGAGAGGCCATGCGAAGAGGGCACACGGGTTCGGGCTCCGGAGACTCCTCTGTCCTCAGAATATGGTACCTTTTATGGACGAGAAGCACATTGATTGCCCTTGTTTACTTTAGCGATGTAGTGAGATTTATAGAAAAATATCCAAAAATAACATGTTATTATTAGATATTTTTTTTGCTTTAGGTATAACGTGCATCGCGGGGGCAGTTTACAAATATAATATATAACTTAATTCAAGTTAAATATTACCACCCGAAACGCATCTCTACAGAGAAGAGCCTTAAAAACTATAGGGATTGTCACTTATTCGCATTAATAGGATATATCCCAAGAAACCTGTACCGTCATGGCCACCTGAGTGTAGAGGTCTATCGACGCGTGCGCACGCCAGCTGCCCGCGCATCTGCCACCCCCGCGCTTCACCCCCTCCGCCCGGTACCGCTGGTCATCCTGCGTGTCTCGGCTTTTTCCACGACGACACATGCCACCTCTTTCTATAAAAAAAAAAGCAATCAGTCACCTACTGACGATCAGTCGCGAACATAGGCAGCCCAATAGACCGCGATAACATAAGGGTATTACTACTCAACCCATACATGACCCACTGCTGAGTGGAGCCTGAAAAGAAATAGCCTATTATATAGTGGCCGTGTGGTGACGGATTAAGAATACACAATGTCACCAACCCGTCCGATACCGTCTTTAGAGTGTCGTAAGAGGCGACTAAAATAAATAAATATCCTTGGACATTTCACACAACGCCATCTCGTCCCAAGCTAAGCAACTTAATGCTTGTGTTATGGTAACGAGATGGATGATAAACTACTTTTTTTTTTGTAAATACATACATATTATAGATAGAAATGACACCCAGACTCCGAGCCAGTGCCTCTGGTTTAGACAAAGAGACTTGCCCGACCCCGGAATCGAACCCGGGACCCGTTGATCCAAAGGCGGCACATCTAACCACTAGACCAAAAGAACGCAAGAGGCAGATCATCTAGTCCCAAGAGAACGAAAACCGGATATAAACCCGTTTTTATTTTTTTCGCCCGGGGTAAAATCCTTTATTGACTTCCTTGCCGGCCACGGGGATGGCGAGGGGAGTGTGGGACTCTCCCCATAGTGGGGGCATACCCACTAAACCTCCCCGGAGTGCTCCAGGGTGCCAACCCGTTTTGCCAGCGTGGCACAGTAGGCTAATTTGCCTCCATCAATATGGAGGAGGCCCGACCCAGTAGTGGGACATTTATGTGCTGTAACGACGTATAGCCTATTGTGCCACTGTGGCCAGACGGGTTACAGGGTTGTGTATCAAGTTTATTTTCTGCGGCTGGGTTTTTGGCCTTGTCATTTCCTTTTGTCCGCTCTTACAGCAGCCATAAGATAAAATGGCATGGCGACACTACGTATTCTTAATCCGTGTTTGTTCCGTATCCTGTGGTGACGGATGTCGAATATAGAATATCACCAACCTATACCATTCTGAGGGTATCGCTTACGATATACTCATTTAGCTTCTCCTCCTCCTCCTTGCTTCGTGTGAGTGCTGAGGGTCGTGACCTCTATGGAGTATTTTACTGTGAACGATTTCACGCCATGACGCTCTGTCTTCTGCAGCGTGAATTGCGTCATATACAGTGGTGTCAAGTTCGGCGCGTATTTGGTCCGACCATCGCATGGGGGAACGGCCCCTCGGTCTTTTTCCTTCCACCTTTCCGGTCAGCAACAGTTTTTCGATACTGTTGCTGCTCTTGCGCGCTATGTGGCCAAAGAAGTCGAACACTTCACGGAGACATGTGGTCTGGAATCTGGTCTTGATTTTCAGCGCAGCTAGTATAGATTCATTGGTCCGATGTTCTGTCCAATGAATTCTAAGCATTTTTCTCCAGCACCAGCACCTTAAAGCTTCATAAACCGACTTAATTAATTCAAGAATAATTTGATACAAACCATGCGCCATGCCGTCTTGCCACCGTGTCACGGTAGGCTAATTTCTCTCCATAAATTGGGAGGAGGCATGACTCTCCTTCTTCTTCTTCTCAGCCAATAAATTACCCACTGGGTCGGGCATGACTCAGTACTGCGCAATTTATGGGCTGAAACGTCTGTATAGGTATATCTGGCCTTAGTATCTTACTTTAATAAGATACTGACCAACATTCCAACGAATAAATTCGGGTTTATAATGAAGAAGTATCGTCTCCCAATTGCCCTAGTTGTAATGTCATCGAAGACATTCAACATATATTGATGGAATGCCACAAAAATGTTGAAGAAAGGAGATCGGTTTTTGGCAACAGGGCATCACATTATGATATAGGTTTATGCAACAGCATTCTTGCTAACCCAGCATCGGTAGAAGCGAAGTTATTATATAAGTTAACTAGCTTTTGCGCGCGGCTTCGCCCGCGTGTGCTTCGAACCCGTGCTTATCTCTATGCATATTTTTTATGAACATAAAAGCGGTTATAGTGACTAAACTATGATAGTTAGATATGTGCTCTCGCGACTTTTTTGTAGATCTTTATAAGACCTACAAACCCGTAGTACATCATTTTGTTCTATTGTCAATAGTTTTTGCAGCGCACGCATAAATAGGTTTTCGATTTTACACCTTGGTTTACAAAATCGCAATTTTCTTGCGGATCCCTAATTCTTTTGAAAATAAAATATAGCCTATAACCTTCCTCGATAGATGGACTATCTAACACTGAAAGATTTTTTGAAATCGGTTCCTGAGATTAGCGCGTTCAAACAAACAAACTCTGCAGCTTTATATATTAGTATAGATAAGATAAGTGAAATTGTAACAACAAATGTACATAAGTATGACTAAGCCTCTAAAATAAATTAAAAAAAAAATAGATACTGACCAACTTTCTCATACGAAATCATCTAAAATCATGGCAGGACAGGTCTGCAATCTGCTGTGCCCAGCTGCCGGTGACAGCTGCGCGGCGCATGCGGCCGAGGTGCGCACCTCACTCAGCCTTTAGATATCGAAACACACACTGTTTGCTTAATAAAGATATGAACCAGGTTCATGATATCATATAAATATAAATATCCTATATACAGGGGTCTAGGCTCCGAATATGAATTTGTCCCATTCGGTGTCGAGACCCTTGGTCCGTGGGGTCCTAGCGCTATAAGCCTTTTTAAGGAAATAGCAAAAAGGTTAGTCGACATCACAGGAGACCGAAGAGCTGGTAGCTACCTCGGACAAAGAATCAGTCTAGCGATTCAAAGGGGGAACGCTGCCAGTATCTTCGGAACCTTTAAATAATATATTTTAGTATTTAAGTTTTAGGTTAATTGGTATTTTTAGTCTTGTTTTATTACTTAAGTTAGTGTTTATGTAAGTACATATTACTTGAGTTAGTGTTTAAGGAATAAATAGTATAATGTCTAAATATCCTTGGACATTTCACACAACGCCATCTCGTCCCAAGCTAAGCAACTTAATGCTTGTGTTATGGTAACGAGATGGATGATAAACTACTTATATACATTTTTTTTGTAAATACATACATATTATAGATAGAAATGACACCCAGACTCCGAGCCAGTGCCTCTGGTTTAGACAAAGACACTTGCCCGACCCGGGAATCGAACCCGGGACCCGATGATCCAAAGGCGGCACATCTAACCACTAGACCAACGAGGCATAGTTCCGTGTGGTCACGGATTTGGAATACACAATGTCACCAATCCTGAGGTTGTAAAAGTCGACTAAAGGAACGCAAAAGATTGTAGCGGCCAACATGCTACACACTTTACACAATTTACCCGAAAAATCTGAACTAATTACATCAAGAAATATCGCCTACAAATGCGATAATTACCAAATAGTCTTACACCGCGATAGCGAAATTTCAAGAGCAATTCGCACAGTTAAGATTTCCCCGACTACAACTATTGAGGGGATAGGCGCTGCAACCCCTAGCCAGACATACCACCTCGTCTGGCTGGATGATCATGCCTTTCATGATGAAAGATCATCTAGCCGCGAAAGAAGGAAAAGTTGATACAACCCATCTTGCCAGCGTGACACAGTACGCTCATTTCCCTCCATGAATTTGGAGGAGGCCCGACTCAGCAGTTGGTAATTTCTGGGCTGACAAAAAGTAGAAGATTGATATTTTCTTATTGACAGAAATGTTGCCAAAAAAAATAACATTTGACCGCTGTTTAACGGCATTTTAGCTTGAGGACGGCAGTGCATTGTACTTTGAGCCTTATGTAGCCCGTAGTGAGCGACCACGTCTCTGTACCATATGCAATCACTACAACACACTTTGATCGCCATTAGCCGCGTACTGACTTAACGAGCAGCCTCGGACGTTGGCTTCGCAACGTTTGCCGCGCGAGGCAGACTCGGTCTGTTATAATACAGACCGAGGCTGCCTCGCGCGGCAAAGCCGAGCCGAGCCGAGGCTGAGCCAGAGTGGAACGATTCGAACGTTCGTTAAGCAAGCGAGACAAAACACAACCGTCTTGAGTGCGCGCGGCAAACCTGCCGAGGCACCTTTGAGCATGGATAAAAACCGACAACGCTCGGCTCGGGCCGAGGCACGCTCGGGCGAGGCAGCGCGTGCGTTTGCCTCGGGCGAGATACGTCCTGACTTACCGAAGCTTCGCCTCGCGCGCCTGCCTCGCG
Organism: Clostera curtula; assembly: GCA_905475355.2. NCBI lineage: Eukaryota > Metazoa > Arthropoda > Insecta > Lepidoptera > Notodontidae > Clostera > Clostera curtula. The sequence goes on along the minus strand of FR997816.1, from coordinate 1,605,670 downwards.
AGGCTACCTCGCTAAGTCAGTACGCGGCTAATCATTATCACATTCATTACCCACTGCTGCGTAGGGCCTCCTCTAATTACACACACAAAGTCACGCCTTTCCCGCCGGGGGTAGGCTGGGATCACATCCTTCCACTTGTTACGATCCTGGCTCACAACTTTCGCTTCTTCCACTTTCATCAACTTCTTCATGCATGCTCGTCCGTATATGGTGCTTCTGACCTGACCTTTCTTTAGGACATCACCTATTTGGTCATGGAATGTCCTTCTTGGCCTGCCCCTTCCTACGTCTCCTTTCAATGTTCTAATTACATGGAGGGTAATTAGCCTATATAATGTGTCACGCTGGTTAGACCGGTTGGCACAGGGTTTCGTTTCAAGTTTTCCTTCTCTTGCGGCTAGGGATTTCGGCCTTGCCATTTCCTATGGTCGACTCTTACGACACCCTCAGGATGGAACGGGGTGATGACTATGTATTGTATATCCGTCACCACTGGATCGGATAATCTAAACTACTGCTGAGGTCCAGTTACAAAAGAGAAATTGCCCTGATTTTCCCTTTGCGGCTAATATATATCTTTATTATTTACTAGCTTTTGTGCGCGGCTTCGCCCGCGTGGGCTTCAAACCCGTGCATATTTTTTATGAAACTAAAATCTAAAATATGACTAAACTATGATAGTTAGATGTGTGCTCTCGCGGATTTTTTTGTAGATCTTTATAAGACCTACAAACCCGTAGTACATCATTTTGTTCTATTGTCAATAGTTTTTGCAACGCACGCATAAATAGGTTTTCGATTTTACACCTTGGTTTACAAAATCGCAATTTTCATACGGATCCCTAATTCTTTTGAAAATAAAATATAACCTTCCTCGATAAATGGACTATCTAACACTGAAAGATTTTTTGAAATCGGACCAGTAGTTCCCGAGATTAGCGCGTTCAAACAAACAAACAAACAAACACACAAACAAACAAACTCTGCAGCTTTATATATTAGTATAGAGTATAGATTGAAACGAAACCCCTGCACTAGATATAACATGTGTCGCGGGGCAGTTTACAAACATGTAATTCACGAGCACAAATGACACCCAGACTCTGCCTCTGGTTTAGACAAAGACACTTGCCCAACCCCGGAATCAAACCCAGGACCCGTTGATCTAAAGGCGGCACACCTCAGGATAGAATAGGTTGGTGTGATCATCATTCTTACTATACTAGTATACATTATTAGTACAAGATGCACTTAACCCGCGTCCCTTCGTCTGCAAATCGCATCAGTTACGACTTACGAGGAAATTCCGATAAAATGGCCGCATTTTTAACAAACCGGTTTTGATGTGACTGTCTTTGTGGTGAATGCATTCCATCGACCCCGGGCCATGAGGGCCTCACTGGGGAGCACAGTACAGTACCCAACTACTGCTGAGTAAGGCCTCCTCCAACTTCGTGGAGGGAGAACAGCTAGATTGACTAGATGTTGTCGATGTTTGGCCATTTCCGACTATTCCGCGAGTTTGGTCTCATTTCGTTTGGCGCCTTTCGAAACCAAACGCAACTAATATGTATACTGTTTTTGTATTATGATGTTTAAAAAAAGACAAGCCCACTGGGTGCGTTTGGACCTCGTAGTAGTGTTATAAAAATGAGGTTTCTGTTGACGATTGTAAACGCCTTATTTGGCTTAAACAATCAAGCGTTTTTCTATTCTATTTAGCCAAAAAAAAGAGGTCCACTGATGGACATACGCTTTTCCGAAAGATTTTCATGACGGCCATTTCTGAGCCACCCGCATCCTTCGCTTTCCGGCGACCTTAACTAGGTCGTCGATCCGCCATGATAATCCTACCTACCAGCACTGCGCTTGACGGATTTAGAATACATAGAGTCACCACCCCATTCCATCCTGAGGGTGTCGTAGGAGCCGACTAACGGAAATGATAAGGCCGAAAACCTAGCCGCAAGAGAATGATAACTTGAAAAGAAACCCTGTGCCAACCCGTCTGGCCAGCGTGGCACAGTAGGCTAATTACCCTTCCTATGTTGGGAGAGGCCCTACTCAGTAGTGGGTCATTTAAGGGCTGAGTAGTAGTAATTCCTTTTGTCGGCTCTTACGACACCCTCAGGCTGAAATGAGGTGGTGACGCCATGTATTCGAAATCCGTCACCAAACGGAGACTATTTTGTTTATGCTCCTCTATTTATTCTTTCTACGTATTCTTGATCAAAGCTCCAGGTTCAATTCCAGCCCGGACCGCATCTCGCTGGCGCATGTCTTGCCTCGACCGGTCCCATCCGGGGCAACCGTTACGCGACCACGGGCGCCGTCCACACCGGTTTGAAACATCACGCTAATATTCACAGCACCTAAGTGTGGTTGGCAGACTTGTTGGACAAAAACATAAGGGCTTCGTAGCAAGGAGGTGTTAGACCCTCATATTAATGGCACGTCGACACATCTTTGTAAAAAAAACGCTCCTACTACTCAGCCCATAAATGACCCACTATTGAGGCAGGCCTCTTCCCACCGCAGGGGGGATAATAAGCCTACTGTGCCACGCTGGCCAGACGGGTTGGCACAGGGTTTTGTTTCAAGTTTTCCCTCTTTTGCGGCCAGGTTCTTGGCCTTGTCACTTCCTTCTGTTCGGCTCTTACGACCTTCTCAGGATGGAATGGGGTGGTGACCACACGGACTGTAGGTATTTCATCTATAAAATAGATACTGTGTGTGTGTGACGGATTTAGAATACATAATGTAACCACCGTCGGGCGTCGTAAAAAACCTCGCCGCAGGAAAGGAAAAATTGATACCAAACCCTGTGCCGCCCGTCTGGTCAAAGTGGCACAGCGGGCTATTTACCCTCCCTGTGATGGGAGGAGGCCCGACTCAAAAGAGGGTCATCTATGGGTTCAGTAGTAATAATAGAAGGTACTCTGTACAAAAGAAGCCGTTGTTAACCATAGGCAATGTTTACATAAGACAATGAGAAGAATTGTTTCCATGTCGGTGTTAGGTTATGGGTTCTGTGTAGCGATGAAGAGCCTCTATCCACGGGTCACATATCAGTGACTGCCGCCCACATGACACAGTATAATATGAAACAGTAACTTAAGTAGGAGAGTAAGAATACTCCTACTTAACGACGTGGTGACTAGTTTGGAATAAATAGCTCACCACATGGTGGGACATTGTACGAGGAAAAAATTATAACAATAGATTCTATTACATTTATTTTAAGGCCCAAACAACAGAGGGTCTTTGTATCTGCGAGTTTCTCTGTGGCATTGTAACTCCGAAACGAATGGACCGCATATATGCGAATCCTATAATTATTGTGTTTTCTAGCGATGGTTTCCATTCTAGAATTTTTTATTAAAATCACTTCGTCAGTCGTTACGAGATTATCAAATTTAATTATATATTAACCAATAGAAAAGTACAGTGACTTATCTATTTAATTCATTTATTAAGTTTTTTTTTAATAAGATTTCCAACAGAGAATACAATACACATTCACATATACGCCATGATTCAATACAAATTCTTTTGCTTCTCTAATTAAAGGAAACCACATCATTGACATAAATATAACAGAAATGAAATAAAGAGATATATCAACGAACTTAAATTAATAATAATAATAAAACAATGTTGTTAAATAACTAACATTTTTTTGTAAGAAAATTAAAAAATATAAAATAGATCTACTACTAATCCTAAAAAAAACATGTCGGGGTCATCGGGGTTTACGAACATCAATAATAGATATTTGTAAATTTCTTTTTGTATACTGGTAACATGGACGTATAAAAAAAGTCGGACAGAGTCTCGCTAACTAAAAACTGTGACATCATAGTCGGCCAGATCAGCTATATGTACAGGCCAGCACGCACACTTTCACACATTAGTCGGCCATTACGCGCGTGAACATCGATGCTTAAAGACGCAATATGCGGCGAAAAAATAAAAACTATAAATCATGTCTTGCGTGATAAAATGGTGTAAAAACCGTAGTGACCGAAAGAAAAACAATCCAGGAATCACGTTTCATACGTAAATGAATAATTCAATCACTTATTTCCAGATTATATACATTAAAATCAATTTGTATTTGCTAGAACAAATCAATTAATTTTAAGTTCAGTGTTGCCAATATTCACGTGTGCAAATTAACCGAAATGTGGGCAATTTTACGTTTATTATAAAAATCAATATATTATTATGGTTAATTATTTAATAGTTACTACTGGGTATTTTATTTTATATTCCTTTTGCGAGATTTTCTAAGGAAAATTAAGTATGGAAAAATGATTGGATTCAAATAATTAGAAATTGTAATGGGGAAAACGATTGGATTCCAAACAAATACAGTGTCGTTTGCAGTATACATTTTGATGCGAATGACTTTTAAACAATTAAAGGAGGACTCCGGCGTGTTGTTACTTATGCAGTAGGTACCTCAAAAGGTAAATTAGCAATCTATATATAGCGGAAAAATATCTAACGCTTCGGTTTCACCACATCTCGAAATTTCAAGAACGTCTCAAAGTAAATGACATTATTCTAAAAAAAAAACTCAGCATTTGGGATTCTAAATTAAATGAAATAGGACCGCAAATTATTAAAAAAAGAATAACAAGTTCTCTGATTTTCTTGCCAGTTCTTCTCAGCAGTGGTCGCGTTCCGAACTGGTGGTAAACTATGTATATGTAGCATGTCGAGGGTTCGATTCCCGCACGGAAGAAATATTTGTACGACCTTCAAGTATTTGTTCCGGGTTTGGGTGTTTCCTTTATAGAATATGTATGTATTTACAAAAAAAAGTATATAAGTAGTTTGCATTCTATACATTTTTTTAATATGTTGACAATTTGTATGTGTCCATTGTGTCCTATACAAAATAAATTATTTGACTTAAACATTACAATTTCGAACAATAAATTTTTTTTATTACGTTGGTTGACCGTGTTTTAATGGCAAATTTTTGTGTAACTTGGCCACCCCAAAATTAACTCACACATAAAGAGCGGCCGCCATCTTGGCGTCTCACTTTTGTCTTAGCGAGAGTTCCGTCCGCCTTTTTTTATACGTCCATGACTGGTAATGATTCTAGATGTTACCGATCATTTAATTGTAGGGTAATCTGTCTATTTATTTTATTGTGACAACGGGGGTAGTTCTGATAAAACGTTGACATTACCAGTGTTGTCTTTAGATATCGGTTGAAAGCAGTGAACGCACTTTTTAAGTCGGTGGTATTTGGAAAAGTTAGTCAAGCCGTGTTTTCGTAGTGCTGACGTAGTCTCCACATTCTTGTGAGGGATGATGCTGTGGAGGTGCGACTGTGTGAAGATCTCCTAAGCTGTGAGTGTTTACCCTACATTCCACTAATTATTTTCTTTGAGTCGAATGGCTACTGTGATATATTATTGCCTGGCTGATCTCATCATTTCAGCCTATAAATTACCTACTACCGAGTCGGACCTTATCTATATTTGTAGAGGGTAATTAGCATACTGTGCCACGTTGGCAAGACTGGTTGGCACAGGGTTTGTATCAAGTTTTCCATCTCTTGCGGTCTCCCTAGAAGTCACCTCTTACAACAAGAACCCTTTCAATTTTTTGCGTTTAAAATCCTCATGGAACCACCTGATGGTGCACAGTCGAGGGAGAACCGTTTAACCTAAACAATACTGTAGGGATCCGTCAGCCTTGAGGCTAATATAAGATGTTATTAAAAGTGTCTAAGATCAAATTGATAAGATACTTTTTTTTACCAATTACATGAATGCCTTTGACGCTAGGCTTGCCTGATGGAAAGCAACGCTAGGGTCTAAGATGGGGTAGGCAATTCAAGGAAATGCCCTGTCGGGCACCGGCTCTCACATACACAGGACGGAACACAGTAAAACTGCTTGGCGCCGGACTTAGATGTGAGGGTGGTAGCTACCCGGGCGGACCATTCGATCCTACCACCAAGCGTGCTGGGTTTTGTTGACTTTTACAACACGCGTTTTTTCCCAGCGTGCGGTCGGGAAGTTTTATATGCTGACCCGTCCCCACCACCATTTACTGTGTTAACAGTTATGTCACCATTTGGTGGTGCAGCCGATACCGTACCGTACCATTAATATCTTGGCATTTTGCCGTTGCCCAGTTACTGCTAATGTTCATCACTGCGTCATAGTTCTTTGCTTCCTTCCCCATTTTTTAAAACGAAACCTTTGTTCTATATTTTCGTATAACTTGTTTTACAAATTATGTATGTGTATTACAAACATGTAATTCTCGAACGAAAATACTCCCAGACTCGGAGGCCTTTGGGTTACACAACAACACTTCTCCGACCCCGGAATCGAACAAGGGACCCGTACTCCAAAGGCGGCACATCGAATCTCTACACCGTTAGCAGTTTTGTTAACGTGTTGGGTAACGTTAGATGTGATGAGCGGTCCAATATAACATGTGCCTACTGTTATAGCTTGCACTATGTCCCAACTTAGACACTCCAATTAAAGTGTTACTCAAACAAACTGTTCACAAATACATATGGATATAAACATTCAAGTCAAATCTTTCAATCATTCGAATCATTTCAACGTTCTATTCAAAATGGTTATTTAATTAGCTCTGGAATTATATTAATTTATTGAGAAACAAAATGATTTCCTTACGGTTCAAACTTGAAGATATATTTTAGACATTTTAAGATTACTTAAGGGTTCCAACCTAGGGTAAAACGTCTATTCTATTAGATATTATGTATAATTATTATGTATTTAAATATCTATTAGATATTATCTATTAGATATTAAGATGCCTCGTTGGTCTAGTGGTTAGATGTGCGGCCTTTGGATCAACGGGTCCCGGGTTCGATTCCGGGGTCAGGCAAGTGTCTTTGTCTAAACCAGAGGCACTGGCTCGGAGTCTGGGTGTCATTTCTATCCATAATATGTATGTATTTACAAAAAAAAATGTATATAAGTAGTTTATCAGCCATCTCGTTACCATAACACAAGCATTAAATTGCTTAGCTTGGGAGTGGGAGGAGATGGCGTTGTGTGAAATGTCCAAGGATATTTATTTATTAATTACTAGCGACCCGCCCCGGCATCGCACGGTAGCTATGATGATCCTCTAAATTTATCAGTGTTTCTCTACAATATAATGCATTTATTATACATATAAACCTTCCACTTGAATCACTCTATCTATTAAAGAAAACCGCTTCAAAATCTGTTGCGTAGTTTTAAAGATTTAAGCATACATAGGGACGGACAGACGACAACGACTTTGTTTTATACTATGTAGTGATTAGTTGTTAACTGTTTTGTAAGCCAATAAAAATAAATTAAAATAAACAAAATTAGACGGAGCGGTGATGGATTTAGAATATAGTTAAGAAATCCCCGACTACAGTGATTCCTAGCCAGACATGCCACCTCGTCTGGTTGGATGATCATCCCATTGCGCCTATCATCATCATCTCTTCGCCCTTGCCCCGCTAGGCGGTAGTATCGATACACGCCTATCGGCCCACTTAATCGGTCTTTAAAATGCTGGTTCTCATTCACACAATATATCCATCTCCTTATTTACCCCCTGATGGGAAGTCACCTACAAACGTTTCTTGGCGGCTCTTATCTGTAGTGCAGCAATCAATACCGGTGGTAGTTTCGGTATGAATGTCGGTGTGGGAGACCAAAAGAGATGAATGGATTATGAGAATGACGAAATGTGTATGAAAGGTATGACGATATGCACTACTTAATTCCCGCCACAGACTGGATGACAGGTTGTCTTATATTGATATACTAGCTGCGCCCCGCGGTTTCACCCGCGCTTACTTATTGTCGTACCGCGGGTGACGCCGCGGGGTGAAGCCAGTAAAAAAAAAGTAGCCTAAGGTACTCCTTATATCATCAGCTACCTATCAGTGAAAGTCCCGTCAAAATCCGTCCAGCCGTTTCTGAGATTAGCCGGAACAAACAGACAGACAGACAGAAAGACAGACAGACAGATAGACAAAAATTAAAAACAAAATGTTATTTTGGTCTATGTACTGTGTATATATACAGGGTGGTCAAAAAGTCGTGGATCAAACGAAACCAGCGGTTAGGTGGGGCCATCAGCAGCAAAAAATTGTTCTACGTGAGGTCCTTAGGGTCAACCCCTGCGGAGTTACAATTGATTTTGTGTTTTTATGAGAAATTGTCTTTTTTTGACTAAAACTTGATAAAATTCGAAAAAATCTACACCCTGTATCTTTTTTATAATTTTCACTAGATTGGTACTGATGAGTCCTTTCGTTAGACACGCTATTTATGGTAGTTTATTGGGTGTGTTGAAGATAATATTAAGTTTTACGGAAGCAATAATTTTTAAATTAGAACTTGTTATTTACTTCGGACCCCACTGTGAAAAAAAAATACTCTACAGAAAAGTGCCCCTGTATCACAATTTTTGGCGCATTTAATCGGGATTCTAAAAAGGTATTACACATGGCTATGCGTGGCTTCGATATCTTGCAAGGACGATCATTCGTAACAAGGCCAGAGTTAATTCATACATAAAACTCTGTTAGGCCTACTAACCTAACCTTACCTAAGCGTGATCGTTTTCCGGACTACAGGGTCTTTATCGTCGTTTCAACCAATAAATGACCTACTACTGAGTCGAGCCTCCTCTAAGTACATGTTGGGAAATTAGCCTATTGTGCCACGCAGCCAAGACGGGTTGACACAGGGTTTGCATCAGGTTTTCCTTCTGTTGCGGCTAGGTGGATCTGCCTAATGCGTTCTTTTAGTCGCTTACGACATCCTCAAACTCCGCAGGGGTTGACCCTAAGGACCTCACGTAGAACAATTTTTTGCTGCTGATGGCCCCATCTAACCGCTGGTTTCGTTTGATCCACGACTTTTTGACCACCCTGTATACACAGTACATAGACCAAAATAACATAGACCAAACAACAACTTACGCATTTAGTAAAAAGTAGTTATTTTATTATTACAAACAGACACTGCAATTTTATTTATTGGTATAGATTTTAAGGTGAATCTTAAAAATTAACTGATTTTGTTGAATTTTGAAATCGTCATCACCTAAATACGGTTTTTTCACAGCATACAGAGCTGTAGCTATGGTTGCCAACCATACTTTTTAAAAAGTATTCTACTTTATTTTTGTTGATTATTTTTTATACTTTGGCATACCAATAGAATAAGTATGTGAAAATACTTTATTTCCAAACAAATTGTTTATTTATTTAAAAATGTTTAACAAGCTTTGAATCATGTAAAGATAGCAAAAAAATGTTTGCATTCGCTAAAAGCACAGTGAAAAATGATATGAAAATATTAGCTAGATGGAGCGACGATCTGCGACGGGCAGCCGGCAGCAACTGGATGCATAGAACCGAAGACCGGGTTCAGTGGCGAGCCATGGGGGAGGCCTACGTCCAGCAGTGGACTGAAATAGGCTGATGATGATGATGACATTATACTTTATTTTTGTCAAAAAACGTTGATATCCCTAACTGTAGCTACAGTTATTTAATGCTAAATCTATTTCGTATAGCCGTCTTAGTTTTGTAGTGTACAGCCACAGGCGATTTGTTCATTTATAATGAGTGACATAGCACATTTCAACATTATTTACCAAATACAGATGTCTTAGTTACCGGTTGAATAACAGTTTCAGTTCAAACGACTGCGAACAGGAGGTTCTCAATTTACTACTACAACCACTACTCAGCCCATAAATAACCAACGCTGAGTCGGGCCTCCTCCAAATTCATGGAGGGAAATTAGCCTACTGCGCCACGCTGGCAAGACGAGTTGGCACAGGGTTTGTATCAAGTTTTCCTTCTCTTGCGGCTAGGTGATTTGACACCTGCGTTCCCTTGGTCGCCTCTTACGACACCCTCGGGATGGTATGGGTTGGTGACACTGCGTATTCTAAATCCGTCACTACACGGAACAGGCAGTTTACAAACATGTAGCTCACGAGCACAAATCTCTGGTTTATAATCGCGAATCGGACCCGGGGCCCGTAGATCCAAATGCTGCTCATCTAATCATCGGCCTAGACCAACGAGGCAGTCAGATTTGTTTTAACAAAGTGGTTTCAGTAAGGGTAAATAGCATTCGACGTCTTCACAAAGCATATTCCCACTAAATACCTACGTCGCTCGCTTTGTTAGTTTATTAGTAGTTGACAAATTTCCAAATCGGTTAATAAATGGCAGGCTTATGCGGTTTGAAACAAAAAAAATCTGCCATCGATTGAGAGCCTCCGCCATATAAATAAAAAAGTGGGATATTAGATCTTATCTATGGAAGTAGGTAAAGGCAGTTAAAACAAGACATACATAAAAAAATCTTTATAGCTACATACTAATGGTTGTATACTATGATGTTTATTGTTGTTAATGTGACATCAAAATTTTAGAAAACAAGAGACAATGCTGATTTTGCCATAAACAAGAATCGCTAGTAGGTATTATAGTAGAATACATTTCCATAGATTAGCATAGAATTTTCGGAATAGACAATTAATTATGTGAAAAAAAATTACAACTCACTTTATGACCCAATTGACGGCTCATAAAAAGAAATATATTAGCTTTTTAAGAGTCAAAATCCCCATTTGTGGCCTATCCTATCAGTCAGACTTTCGGGCTTCCGACTCCGCAGTGGGTTATTTTTGGGCCTAGTAGTATAGTGTCGGATGGTCCATTCAATTGAAAATACCAAGTTTCGGGCCCTGATACTGGGCGGCCTGTGCGGGGTCTCAACAACCCTCAAAGGCAAAGCTTTAACAGTCGGCTAGACACCAAAATACCAAAACGACACTAACTATCTAACAATAACGCGTACTTACCAGGAATTTACACAAAAGAACCTTTTTTTTTCTTATTCTCCGAAAGGCCCAGGTACTTGCGCATGGAGGTAAAATGAAACAATTAACTATGGAATATTCCCTTCTGGCGTTTCTAAGGAATTTTATGATTTACTTGCTTCAGTTTGTAATCTTTCTTTTGACGGGTCTCAACCGGCTCAGACATTGAGGAGAAAGTTCCTGGCAATAAAAGTATAATTCGTGGTTATTGATGTTCAAATGTCCTATAAGTCCACCAGATCAAAGTCACAGAGAGCTATGGAGTAAGTTATTTTCAGATACGCTATCTAAATCTAAAAGATATGATAGGTGAAGATTCTATGGGGCTGTGTGACGAGGACCTTAGTCGCACCGAAATAGCTTTGAGAATTTGCAAACTTATGTTGCAGTGGGCTGGATATGTCTGTAGAGGAACCTACAGCCGCTGAGGTAGACGAATTCTTGCGTGGAGGACGCGACACGGCAGGGCGTCCCTCAGAGGAGGGATGGAGCAACGTTTTGCAACAGACTGCAGCTGCAGGCAAGCGATTCCTGACTGCCCGTAAACGGACAGTCAAGGAACGCCGTTGGTCATAGTGGGTAGGTCAGGGCGCTAATTACCATTTTTCCGCGCCCTGGCCAGCGTGGGTTATGTATGGGTTGAGTAGTAGTAATAGTACGACTAGTAGAGGGTGCCTATGTTCGTCTCTGGACTGAAGCTCGTTCCAGTCCTTGAGTGCGTTCATCGAAGCGCTGACCAGTTGCTTTCAGCCAGTTTTGGCTTGTTTCAGGGCCATAGCTACAGCGAGTCCTGCTTTCGCTGTGACGTGGTCGGACCATCGGAAACATCTCTTGCCCTCCATTTTTCTCTGGTGTACAACACTTCATCCAGGTTTTCTATATTTTCTGGCATTGTGTGGGCATTATGAACCAAGTAGTTTAATAGCCCTGACTTGATATTGAGGCCGAGAATAGACAAATAGTAACTAATTTTAGGTATTAATCTTTTTAGACTAATGTTAGATAAAGTTAGTTTATTGCTTTTTTATTTAAATGTTATTTATTTATTTTTGGTTCAATACATTTTAGAATCGACATGTTGGTTTGTTTTTTGTAAGTATATCGCATGCGCAAACACCACATTTCGAAGGCCTCAATGCACACCCACACACAAACACTTTTTAGATTTTTTGTTAATAGGTACAGAAGGTGCCCTTTCGTACCTATTTATGCAGCAAAACGTCCGATTAAAAGCCTATACAGTTATTAAAGCTGATGGACAATAAACATAAACTTTTTTATTGATCAAAAGTAACGTTTAGTCAGGTCGACCACCCTGTTTGACGAGTTATCGTGCGTAGGCGCATGTGACGTCATCATGTGACACGAAGCTTACCGGAACAAATGGCTAATTATTTTATACACCGGCAAATGACAGAAGTCCCGGTTTTGGGGTTTGACTATAGCAAAGGTGGCACGAATTGGTAAACCAAAATTTTGGTGAATCTTTAGGTAGCTAGGTATGCGTAGGCTTAATGTAGTGCCGCGTGTATCGGGCGCCAGTTCTTTCGGCGCCTGAAGGAGGCACTGTCCCATAATGTCTTCTCGGTTGGTGCCGCGTTCCGACCTGGTGGCAGTGTTATAAAACTGATGTATCCGTGGACTATTGTGAATTTTTCTATTCTATTTTACATAGTGCTTTTTGGTGGGCTTGGGGAGCTCCCCATCCAAGGCTGATCAAGGTCGCAGAGCATATTACCCAATTGGGAAGTGTACCTGTGGGCCTGTTGCGGGTAGTTGAGGGACGCCGTTGGTTTTAGTCTTTCCAAGCAAACTAGCGCTTAGCGGTCAATATTCTATGGTGATTTCCAAGGTAAAAAAACGGTACGTAGATATGTTAATTCCCGCCACGCAAGATTGCGTTCTTGTGAACCTGTGACGTCCCAAATGGGCCATGTGAGGGTATACCGCTGGGCGTTTAGTGGTCGTCCCTCTATCACCACCACATTCCATCCTGGGGGCTCGTAAAAGCCGACAAAAGGAAATGACAAGGCCGAAAACACAGCGCAAGAGAAGGAAAACTCGGTATGAAACCCTGATTACCCTCCCTGTTATGGGAAGAGGCCTGGCTCAGTCGTGGGTATAATTTATGGGCTGAAACGACTGGAGAAAAGCCATTCCATTTGACATAAGCATTAGCCAATTGTCGTAAATTCTGACATTGTAAACTAGAGCCATATTATAAAATTTAAAAATATTTCTGACCGTATCAAGACCACTGCAACCTACTCCCGTAAGCATTGTATGTCTAAAGGTGGGTACTAACCAACGTTACGAGGTGTAATGCAACGTGTTACACAGCGAGCATTCGTGCAGTCAGTACGTCGTTTTACGGGGAAACCAGCGACCAACGACGTAGTGACTGCACGAATGTTCGCTGTGTAAACGTTACATTACGCCCCGTAACGCCGGTCAGTACCCAGCTTTAGAGTAATTCATTCATTTGTTCTCATTGTAGTTTCAGCATTTATTTATCTACCGGTGTAGTGTAACAATGAGTTAACATGTTATTTGATTACTATCGTCAAGAGACCTCGCACGTGGGTGTACTACTACTGAGCCCATACATGTCCCACTATTAAAATGGGCCTCCTCCAATTGCATGAAGGGTAATTAGCCCATAGTGCCACGCTGGCCAGACGGGTTGGCGCAGGTTTTCGTATAAAGTTTTCCTTCTCTTGAGGCTAGGTTATCGGTCTTGTCATTTCCTTTTGTCGGCTTTTACGAGCCCCCAGGATGGAATGTGGTGGTGATACTGTGTATTCCAAATAACCGTTTTGTAATGCTCTGGATGCGTCCGTGTGGTGACAGATTTAGAATGTATAGTGTCCCCACCCCTTTCCATCCGGAGGGTGTCGTAAGAGGCGACTAAAGGAACGCAAGAGGCAGATCACCTAGCCGCAAGAGAAGGAAAACTTGAAATAAACCCTGTGCCAACCCGTCTTGCCAGCGTAGTACAGTGGGCCAATTTCCCTCCATGAACTTGGAGGAGGCACGACCCAGTAGTGGGTCATTTATGGGCTGAAATGACGAAGACGATAATTACTCTGGATGCTAATGTCGAGATTCAACTGTCAAACAGGAATGAGCTGAACTCTACTCAGGCGGGTCTTGAGTAGCGTTCTGTAATATGCCCCTTACTCACGCACAGGAACATATCACACCAGGGTTCTTTGTAATTTGGCAGCTATATTTTGCAAGGTGTAGAATTTTAATAAATCACGACTTGCTTTCAAATAACCGCGTTCTTAGTCCATTTGTTTAGGATTTTCGATACTTGAAGCAGATTCATCGATACGCCAAACTTATATTACACCCGTATAATAATCAGGGGTAAAAATAGTAAATTACCAGATTAATGCTAAAAACACAGTATTGAAAATGTAACAGGAAATATAAACTTATTAATATTTATTATACATATTTAAAGTTTTACCAATCATATGCTTTTATGCCCTATCAGCCATAGACTAAACAAAGAGAGGACTGCTCAATATCTCTAAGAGGAATATTAATACAGATATCCATATTTAAATTCAAAGTCACGTGACGAACGCGTCCAAATATTGCTGGTTTAATACCTTCAATAAAATATTTGATAATAGTTCAATCAATACAAACTGTAGTATGTACCTATTTAATCAAACTGCCTTGTTAGGCTAAGGGTTGCATGTGCCGTTTTTATAGGCCCCGCGATATAGGTATTATAAAATAAAGTACCAGAAATTCACTTTTTTTTTTAATTTTCAAAATTCTTTAATCCGGAGACAGATGGTGGTGGCGAAAAGACAAGTAACAGATATGGGCGTAATAAGAAATTAGCAAGGAAATAAAAACGAATATAATATGACATGGTTTTTCTTTAAATACATATATGTCATATTTACATAAGGAACGTAAAATTTAAATTTCAATAAACCGGACTTCTGAAAAGAAGGATAGCAAGGTAACCTTCACCAGTTCTATCTGGAAACTTAGGTTCTAGATTTTAGAATACACTATACTCGTATAATATGATAATAGATTTTAGAATAAGGTATAAGTACATAGATTCGAGTAGCTTTTCTCTAAACAAACAATAGAATATAATATAACCACGTTAAAAATAAAACACTCTTATTTTATTCTAAAAAAACATACCACCTATAGCCAGTCCTAAGATTAAAAGGTCTATTACATAGCCATCTGCGTAACCCGACAAGCCTAGTTCGCACAAAGACACGAATCCTTGCGTTTTTTGCTGACGGTACCGAGACGGTATTCTACTGCCCCGATTGTCTCCATTCATACGAGTAATATTCGGTTACCCTAGGGTTGGTACGTTCAGTTGATAAGACGTTCCAAATACACTAACGCTTGATGTAAATAGTGAATTGCAAGAATACATTGAACTACAACACCAAATAAAAATGGTATAGTTGGTCTTTTGTATTGATGTTTGGCCCTATGCGAGTATTGCGCGATTCGCTCTCAAAATTCTGTGTTAACCCGGCCTTGTACCAAAAAATGGCGAAAAAGAGATACTGCAAGAGTTTCTTGCCGGCACTTCTCTGTGGAGCTATATAGTATTTTATTGTTTGATTTGCCAAAAGAGCTAACTTGATTAAATAATATTATGATTTTGATTATCATATTGTAAATATTGTATAAAATTGTCTAAAAACTGTATAATGACTTTGTTTGACTGGGGGAGGCCCAATTCAACAGTGGGTCATCCATGTGCTGAGTAGTAGTAAAACTTTGTTGGACCGAACGGTTGGTCAACGTTACATTACGTTGTTACGATTACTAATAACAAAATTATTAATTTAATTTTCAATTTATTAGACAATCCTTGTTATTATTATAAATGCCAAAAACTCGGTTTATCGCGCTTAAACGCCAAATTTACTGAACCGGTTCAATGCGAAAAAAGGTTGAAAGGGGGAAGAAACGTTAAAATGCTACCCAAAGTCGCTATTCCACGCCGGCACAGCTATTGCATTGCATATGTGCCGTTTAATCACAAATTACATAGTTAAGTATCTAATATTATAATAAATAATATTATAATAAATAATATTATAATAAATAATATTATAATAAATAATATTATAATAAATAATATTATAATAAACGTGACTTATTACATAATTTTCTTCTCTTGCGCCTAGGTTTTCGGCATTGTCATTTACTTTGGTCGGCCGGCTCTTACGACACCCTCAGGATGGAATAGGGTGGTGACACTTTTTCTTATCCGTGTGAACATCTTTGCCAACGCGATGTCGGTTTTTTTGCCATATTGATTTGTGATACACATTTTTACGTAGGTACCGGTAAGGTATGTCGTTTCAGCCCATAAATAACCCACTACTAGGTCGGGCCTTCTCCAAATTCATGGAGGGTAATTAGCCTACTGTGCCACGCTGGCAAGACGGGTTGCCACAAGGTTTGTATCAAGTTTCCTTCTCTTGGGGCTAGGTGGCGACCGCGTTTCGGAAAGCGCAGTGCTGGTAGGCATCCCACACGATGGACCGACGACCTGGTTAAGGTCGCCGGAAAGCGATGGATGCGGACGGCTTCGTCCTTGGGGGAGGCCTATGTCCAGCAGTGGACGTCATTTGGCTGAAATGATGATGATAGGTTGATTTAGGTGTCACCCCTAGAGCTCAACCATCTACATACACTTGAAGTATACATTCCCCGCAGGTGTGCGGCGCATTGAGACCTGGTTCGCTTCCTATCCCACAGCTGCCAGTGGGATAAGTAAGGATTAATTCTGTTGTATTGTGATGTAATTTTCGATTGAGATTCAAGGTAACGTAAATACAGGATGTACTTAAAACTGTTAGAATGGTTATTTTTTAGCCCCCGACAAAATAGGGAAGTTATTAATCTTTAAACTTATAAAATTGGAGGTGTGTATCCCGATATTTCACTTTGCAGCCAAAACTACGTATCGCAGGCGAATAGTGATTGTATGTGGCATTATGAGACCCTTGTAGACTCCCATCGTGCACAATGGTGGATGCAACTTGCAAGTAGATAATTGTGTGTGTAAAAGGTATGGGGGTTGATACATCAACATCATCATTGGTCTAAAATTGTCTAGATTGTTCTAGAAATTCCTGGAATTATCTAGAAAGTTCTAAAATGTATGGCTAGATTCTGATCTAATGAGAATGTTCTAGAAAATTCTAGACTGATATGGAAAGTAAAATTTACGTTTAGTAAATGACGACTCGGCGAAGCGTGTTACGATAATTAATAACGCCCCTCTTTACGCTTTGGGATTTATGGTCCATCCATATTCAAAAGCCTATTTTACGCTTTTGTTTATGGTTTTTTTTTTAACCTGGATGTTGTGAATTTGCAAAACTACCACCGGTTTGAAATGCATTTCAGATGCATGCAAAGAACTGTGAAGGAAACTCCGTACCTATCAATTATGACATGACAGCAGGTTTTTACACCATGTCGTGTGTGTGTGTTTAAATCGGTACAGCAGCTTTAGTTATTTGCTCATTTCGAGTTGTATCCGTGTTTGTTACTTACTAATGGGTGGCCCCGTGCTTCAGAGAGCACGCAACACTGATAGTCTCTACTGCTATTAGGGCCGAGTCACACCGGAATGGCAGCGGCCGGCAGCGTCGCGGCGAGCACCATCAGTGTGAAATAATTTTAAACTGTATCTACATACTTAAAAGATCAGTATCGCTTGAAAAGGTCGCGACGCAGCCGCCACCCCCGCCCGCCGTGACGCGCCGCGCGTTACGTCCATCTTGCCGGTGGTGATAGCAATACCGATCTTTTAAGTGTGTAGATAAAGTTTAAAATTATTTCACACTGAAAGTGAAGAAAGAAAGAAAAATTATTTATTCGGCACAATTTTACCTTAAATACTATCTATAATTACTTATACTATAATATAAATTGCGCTGAAACGGCGCTGGTTCAGCATAAGCCAGACGGGGTGCCTGGCGCTGGTTTTCAACCAGACCTCTAATGACGAGCGGATGGTAAGTGCTCGCCGTGTCGCTGCCATATCGGCGTGACTTGGCCCTTATCTAAGGCAGTTAATACTACTTCTCAGCCCATTAACTAACCCACTGCTGATTCGGGCCTCTTCCAACTATATGGAAGGTAATTAGTCTACTATGCCACGCTGGCCAGACGGGAAACCCTATGAGGAAAACTTGAACTGACTGAGGACTGAGGAACTGACTGAGAATAGGGTTTCGCGTCAAGTTTCTTTCTCTTGCGGCCAGGTTTTCGGTCATAACATTTCCTTTTGTCGGCAATTACAACACCCTCAGGACGAAATGGGGTGGTGACACTGTGTATTCTAAATCCGCCACCATAACCGTAACATATTGTATACCATTGTCTCAAAACACTCCTTAGTGTAATTCTTAAAGGTACTATCTCGAGATTAAGGTAGGTATTTTTTGTCGTCTTTTACGATACCCTCAAGCTGGAATGGGCTGGTGACAATATGTATTCTAAATCCGTCACCACACGGAAGACAAGACGCAACAAATAAATTCCCCTAATATTCAAAGCTAATCCATTCAAAACAAGTTCGAAGTAAAACTTGAAATTACACGGGCAAGATTGTTCTTTACATTCGCATCGTCAGGGGTTCTTCCGGAGATCACAATAGGGTTTTAACGGCCTGCTTTTGTCCCCAGGCTGGTTTCATCCCAGCATGCCCCTCGGCCCAAGGACAGCCGGCCAAGGTCGCAACACCTGATGTTAAGTGACACGTGGTCGTTTTTGGTAACGGTTTGTTTAATTTGACATTGACTTTGACAATATATTAGTTTGTTCACGTATATAACTTTAATTCATATTTTTTATTTCATGTCCGTGTGGTAACGGTTTTAGAATACATATCGTCACCACCCTATTCCAGCTTGAAATTGTCGACAGAAGGAAAATCCGAAGAGCTAGCCGCAAGAGAAGGAAAACTTGAAACGATACCCAGTGCCAACCCATCTGGTCAGTGTGGCACAGTAGGCTAATTACCCTCAATGCAATAGGGGGCCCGACCATGTATGGGCTATGTATTTTTTTTAAAAGCATAGGTATTTAACAAATATGTGTTCCAGTAAGCTGGCCGTTTTGAATTCAATCCACAAAATCTACATGTCTTTTTTTATAAAAAATATTTGATAACATGAGCCCGAGCAGCTTAAGTTCAAGCAAGTTTTTGTCGGCTTATTTATTGTTGTATTTTTTTTATCGTTTTTAATTTTCAACGTTCTCTGCATTTATTGTAATTTTAATTTCATTA
Organism: Clostera curtula; assembly: GCA_905475355.2. NCBI lineage: Eukaryota > Metazoa > Arthropoda > Insecta > Lepidoptera > Notodontidae > Clostera > Clostera curtula. The sequence goes on along the minus strand of FR997816.1, from coordinate 1,586,448 downwards.
TCCTTAAAAATAAATAATGCAGTTAATCTATACTATATTATTATATCTATAATAATTATAAAGCTGCAGAGTTTGTTGGTTTGTTTGAACGCGCTAATCTCAGGAGCTACTGGTCCGATTTCAAAAAATCTTTCAGTGTTAGATAGTCCATTTATCGAGGCTTTAAGTTATTTTCAAAAGAATTAGGGATCCGTATGAAAAATGCTATTTTGTAACCCAAGGTGTAAAATCGAAAACCTATTTATGCGTGCGCTGCAAAAACTATAGACAATAGAACAAAATAATGTACTACGAGTTTGTAGGTCTTATTAAGATCTACAAAAAAGAGAGCACATATCCAACTATGATAGTTTAGTCACAGTAACCGATTGAATGTTCATAAAAAATATTAAATCATCTGAAGAAAGAAAACACATTTAGGTATGGGCTATATGCGAAGAGGAGATAAGCAAGGGTTCGAAGCCCACGCGGGCGAAGCCGTGCGCAATTGCTAGTAGTAAATATACTATGTAAAGATATTCTCTGTGTAAATACAAAACTAAGTTCGTTTATTGGACTCTGAGAGATCGGCGGTCGATCATTATAATGATAGCTACCTATAGCTGACCCTATATTGCCAGCTGAACTATTAGTATTTAGTAATATTATTCTTTGGTATTTAAATATAACAAAAGAATTGGTAACATTATATGTAATAATTCATACAAGCCCTGTGAGACCTACACCCATTTGCAAAAGCCCTGTGATAATTGTCGAGTTTTAACGTATTTCCTATTGCGGAACGGGCGGTTATGAAATATCAAAGCCCATTGTGAATTACCCTTCGCAAAACCGGTTCTTTTAACAAGATGGTGATTTATTTTTCTTTGATTGGAAGGATTGGCCTTGTTTGTGAATATGTTGAATGTAAGGGACTGTAAGGAGCTAGATGTTTGAAAGTTTTCAACTGTTTGGAAAGTATACCTACCTTCATTTTAATGACTTCGTTCTTTAGGAGTGGTAGAATTATGGTATATTCGACGTGTAATATTATGTAGGTACCGCCATCAGAAGGCTAAATCACCCAAAGGGCAATGAAGAGGGCTATGCTCGGAGTTTCCCTGCGAGATCGAATCAGACATGAGGAGTTACGCAGGAAAACCAGGGTCACTGACATAGCCCACCGGATTGCCAAACTTAAGTGGCAGTGGACATAGCTCACAGAACCGACGCCCGATGGGGCAGAAAAGTCCTCGAGTGGCGACCGCGTTCCGGAAGGCGCAGTGCTGGTAGGGCTCCCACACGGTGGACCGACGACCTGGTTAAGGTCGCCGGGAAGCAATGGATGCGGACGGCCCAGGACCGGCTTTTGTGAAAATCCTTGGGGGAGGCCTATGTTCAGCAGTGGACGTCTTTTGGCTGAAATGATGATGACCTATGGTATAGATTTGGATTTTTCATTGTAGCTTCTGAAATTAGTAAATTGTAGCTCGAATATATGGCCCACTAATGAGTCGGACCTCCTCCGAATTCATGGAGGGCAAAAAACCTGCTGGCAATCAATCTTCATTCTCTTGCGGCTATTTGAATTGCCTTTTGCGTTCCTTTATTCACCTCTTACCGACACCCTTAGGATGGTACGGGTTGGTGACATTGTGTATTCTAAATCGGTCATCACACTGAACTTCTCTGTAAACATGTGGTAGATTGCCAGTTCTCAGGGAATAATATATTTTTGATTTGACATAAATGTTAATTCCAGGTTGCTAGGCGGATTTTTGAGCGAGCCTTGACTTGCCCAGGGTATGAGTGGGCCTTCTCACCGATGGCGTAGTTCCACATAAATCGGCTAATCCCGAATGGCAGTGTCCAGGACGAGTTCTCACGAGAAAAGGTATAGGTATGGGATTATCATTAAACCTCAGTGCTAAGTGGGCTCCATTTCCTTGCATGCTGGAGAAGGTCAATCTCAGCAGTGGTCTTGGTTATATTCCGGGGAGGCACTTGCTCGCAGTCTGGGTGTGATTTGTGTTCGTGAATTTCACATTTGACTCATCTGACCCCGCGATACAGGTTCAAACTCAACAAATTTATTTCAATTGAACCTATTTACTGGTGTTTTTGAAAAGTCAAAAGTGAAGTTAGGAATCTAGTTGCATGTTCCAAAAAGTAGATCCTATGGAGAAGAACAGGCAAGAAACTCCATGGACACTCTTTTTTTATTTATTTTATACATACTACAGGGATTGTTTTAAAAAAATATGGGCATTTAATCTGGTCTTATACTCTAGGGTGTATATGTCAACGGAAAACAACAAGAACCGGAAATTTATAAATTTCCTAGGAAATTTATAAACGTCCGTAGGATTCCAAACGAAAGATAAATTGTATTATTTTACGCCCACATTTTCGGAAATTTATAAACTTACTGAACTCACGCGTAAAATAATAAGTAGCAATAACCAAACGCCATAGGCGCTCTGATTGGTTGAATAAGTCACGTGTTCCTTCTCCGTCCTCTCCGCCGCCGTTGTTCGATATTGTCTACTTGTGGTAACATAGACCTGATACTGCTGCATCATCAGATATACCTCTGCTGCATCATCAGGAATCTATAGGATACCTAACTCCTTACCAAATTACAGTAGATGATCGTGTTTGGACTCATTGTAAGGGTATCAATGAAACAGATATAAAAACGTTACGTACCTGACATTTATGGCTGAGTAGACTCTCAATGTAGTGAACATTGTGTGTGTACTCAGCCATAATGCAGTCCGATGTCAGGGATTTTTTAAGTTAAATCCTTATTTTATTATGTTTAATTTGTTACATGTTTTTAAGCATTTTTTTTATTACTTAGCGTTTGGCAATTCGCCAATAGCGACCGCTCGCAATTCTCGTTTTTTTTTTTTAATTAAACTTTATAATGTTTGTTTTTTTTTGGCGGCTTTATTGTTTTATGATGTTTTTCTTTTTAATAAAACTTTTTAACTTCGCATCACTCTATTTCTATTGTTTTATTTTGGTAGAGTGAAGTAGGGATCATTAGCATATTATGTAAAACAGTAACCCTGTATTATAGGTACTTACCTAGTTTTAAAGTAAAAATACTGTTACGTACTGATAAATTTATAGTTTGGCAAGTCTAAATGTACCTATGTCTATGGACACAAGCATGCCACTATCAACATCGACCAATCAGAGAACAGTGTGTTATTTGCCGTATCTTGTAGAAGCGTAAAATTAAAAGCTCTTCTGTGATTGGTCGAACCGTTTAGAATCTTACGAATGGATATCCGTTAGTTTATAAATTTACGACGAGACGTTGTAAGTTTATAAATTTCCGAAAATGTGGGCGTAAAATAATACAATTTATCTCTCGTTTGGAATCCTACGGACGTTTATAAATTTCCTAGGAAACTTATAAATTTCCGGTTCTTGTTGTTTTCCGTTGACATATATACCGTAAGACATAAAATATGGATGGAGCCATGTAATTAATCCACCTGGGTAATGTGGCCCGAATAGGCCAGTTCTTTATTCTTTCTAGTACCAAGATAAAGGAGGCCCCAAATCCTTAGGAACAGTCTTCGCATATAGCCCAAGTTATTCTGGAATAATCTTCTGGCCTACGCGTGTGATGACGGATTTAGAATACAGTGGCACCACCCCATTTCGCCCTAAGGGTGTCATAGGAGCCGACGAAGGAAACGACAGGGCCGAAAACCTAGCTGCATGAGAACTTAAATACGAACCCCTGTATCGACCCGTCTGGCCAGCGTGGGTTGGCCCGACTCGGCAGTGGGTAATTAATGACCCGAGAAGTAGTAATAGTAGTAATAAATAAAAACGATATAGGTTTCCACCATTTATTTGAATTTTACTAAAAAAATTGAATAAAAAATATGGTATTTCATCAACGTGTTATTTTAGAAATGGATAAATATACAGTTGTAGAAAACCTAGCCCCGTGTCGCCCTCTGTAAACTATTATTGCGTAATTATATCTTAATTGAGCTCTTTATAGTGTCTATGCATAGGAAACTTACATTGCCCTAGCAACATGAACATCGCAATACTCGGAGATCTCTCCCCAAAAGGGATGCGCAGTCTAGACTTATTTTTTTTTATGAAATCTTATATCTCGATATAATAAAATGATTGACAGCTTTGATCTTAGACTAATAAAGTCGCTTTTCACACGATTTCAATCTTACACTACGGAATTTGAAGGGTTATTGGTGTTTGCGAGCTCAATTGAGTGGTGCCGGACGACAGTGGGGCGTGGGTCGCGCCGGCCCGTCAGTCGGGAGAGGCCTGTGCGGGTCGAGGTGGGTCGGCGCGGAACGTTGTCAGTCTCACTCGCTGCTCTTAATCTAATCTTCGTCTTCGCCACTCTCGGATTCTGTCAACAACAAAAACTTTCTTTAACCTATAGACACTAACTAATGTACAACTACTAATGTATTGAAGGTGTTTAAATTTTGAGGAAAAGTTAGTAAGTTCGATTTAACAGCGTCACCACCCCTTTGCAGCCCGAGGGTGTCAAATACCCGACAAAAGGAAAGGACAAGGCCGAAGTAAGAGAAGGAGAACTTGATACGAATCCCTGTGCCAACCCGTCTGGCCAGGGTGGCACAGTAGGCTAATTACCCTCCATTTAAAAGGAGACCAAACTCGGCAGTGGGTGATTTATGTGCAGAGTAGAAATATATAATACGAGCTGTATTGCTTACTGGAAGTTCACAATACATCTGAAAGTTAAGTAATGTCTGGCTGTGCTAGATGTTGTATGGGTCATTTGTATTTAATGGCCTCCTCCATGCTTTGGAGGTCACGGTCACGTAAAGCCTAGGCAATCGCTCCGTGTGAAAAGGGGAAAGTAGAATAGATAACTGTATGATGAGACTGACCCTCCTCGGCGCTCTGCAGCCACTCCACGAACTTCTTCATCTGGTCGAGGAACATGACCTTCCCCTTGGAGGAGTTGGGCTCGCGGTACCACTTGAGGATCACGTCCTCGGACACCACGTTGGTCTTGTACAGCATCACCACCAGCTTGCTGAAGGCGCGCATGAAGTTCATGTTCTCGTAGCAGTACTCTTGCACCTGAGAGACATGTATAGATATAGCTGCTGGTCAAAGATATTTGAAAGAAATATTGGATGGATGGATGAATATTTGTTATTCCAGCAATACACGTTGGCCCAGCTTAAGCCAACGCGAGCGTAGGCAATTTAATACAAGGCAAGTGCTACTGCCTACACGATGGGCAAGTATATCGAAACCAACTAGGCGAGCGACACCGAGCGATGGCCAGACAATGCAAATATACCGTCTATACGTTGGTATTGGCGTTCACTCGGATATGATAGGCCAACGTATATTGCTGGCTTTACCAAACACACCAGCTCGCCTATGCAAGTGCACTATATCTATAGCAAGTTTAAAATAGGAATAAAAAGGATAAGGTTGAAAATCACCAGAGATTCCTAAAATAATACTGGAAATTCATTCATGATTAAGATATGGGATAGATGTTGTCACCACTATTTTAAAAGGGCACGCCAGAATCGCTGAAAACTTTTTTTCCCCACATTTATCTCTGGGAAAAAATTTTTCCCAGAGATAAATGTGGAGTGGTGCATTTAAATGGATTGATAATTCAAATGTCTGAATGATTTTATATTCAACCTGTATCGCCAATATTATGTAGGAGTCTAGTAAATTTATCTTTATCAAATTAGTCCAAAAGGCCGTTCAAATATCACCACCCCATTCCAACCTGAGGGTAAGAGCAGAAAAAAGGAAATGTCAAAGCCGAAAACCTAACCAGAAGTGAAGGAAAACTGGAAACAAATCCCTGTGCAAACTAAACTAAGCAGTAAGTTGGGACACCGAGAACGGATGAGTATTACCTTAGTCAACAAGGCGATCTCTGCCTTGGCAGACTGCGCAAAGGCGGCCAACAGCGGCGTGTACTGCCGCAGGTGCTTCACCGCCTGCTCAGCCAACAGCTCTTCCTTCTTGTTCCACTCGCCACGGGACATGACGCATTGCCAGATCTATACACACAAATCGTACTTAGCAAAAAGTGCATTATTTGTACAAGGTTATGGTTGAAATTTGTTTGATCAGACTGCCACATCGACATAGCACAAAAAGTTGCTGCAAAGAGCATAGGAGTGGCCGAAAGACTCAGCGTGTCCAAACTCAATGCTGCATCTCATTGTACTCCGACTCGTCATCAAGTTTCATCATATAAAATAGATATTTTTTAAATCAAGTAATTCTTTTTTAGAATCTTTGTGATACGAGTGTTAGAAATACATAGGCATATAATTTAATGTTCATTATTACATTATCTAATAGAAGGTATTTCGTTAGTTGATATTTAACAGATTCCCTACTAAATTAAAGCATACCAATATAACAAAATACAAAAGCTTCTTGCAAATACAATGTAACAAATTAATAAGAATAACAGTTATTTTTATCACAAGTACTATAAAATATGCCTAAGCCAACAGGTATAGAAGACTGCGATAAGGAATCCTAATGTGATAATAATTAATTGTATTGTTCGGTACTTACAATTGCGACAATCTCATGTTCCGGAATGGAGTTCTTGACGGCCATGTCTCGCAGCTCCTGTATTATGTCTCGCACCGGCTTTTCTTCTGCCAGCTCATCCATCAATGCTTGTGTTACTAGACGCCGAGCTTCCTGTACAAACAACATCAGTATATCTACCTTTTCTTCACTAGCGCCCTGTGGAGTACGGTAAGCCCCGCCGCACATGTTCAGACTCGCATTGGCTGTCACGAGCCGCGTGCAAGTGACAGTATTTAAAACCTGTGGCGCAGTACCAAGCTCCGCATTTGCGCTCACGTGTCGACGCACACGCGTACATGTGGAGTTTGGTACTGCGCCTCGCACGCGGCGCGTTATAGCCAATGCGAGTGTGATCATGTTCGGGCTAACTATCGTGTCACAATTTCCTCGGCAGTGATCCATGATTTGGTGGCTGGTACCAGGGTACTAGCATTTAATAAAACTCCAGACTTTCCGAATGCTTCGCAGCAGTCGTGGTTACGGGAGAGACTAGATGTCAGTTATCTTTATACGTGCATCTCGCTTCCGCACCGGTGTCGAGGTGCTTCCACATTTACATGGAACAACTAATTAATGGCTACAACACTCAGAGACCGAGAAGTTAACTTAGAAATAGTAGTAGATTGTCCTATGTCAGAACCGACGATTTATGAAGCCTCCAAAAACATTTACATTTTAACCCGAATTTGATGCGCGTCTGCGGGATCATAGTTCTTATACTGAATTCTATATAGTTTTTATGTTATTTGAAAGATATTCATGATCCCGTGAGGTAACATTTAGAATACAAAGTATTACAACCCCATTTCGTCCGTGAGGGTATCTAAACAGTCGACACAAGGGTATGACAAGGCCGATAAACCAGCGGCCAGAGAAGGAAAACTTGGGACGAAACCGTGCCAACCTGTCTGGCCAGCGTAGCACAGTAGACCAATATAATTGGAGGAGACTCGGCAGTGAATTATTTGTGAGCCAAGCACTAGTAAAAAGACGTTTTAATGAGTCTGCCTGACGAAAATCGGCTTAGCTTTTTAGAGGTTGTCGCCTCATTAATAGGTATATCACGAGTCGTGTTATTTTGTGTGCGTCATCAGCATTCGAGCAGCAGAAGTCCCGCCACACGTGGGTGAGTCGCACGTTCCTCTAGCACACTTCGACACCCAGCCGCGCTAATTACGCGGCTCGGCTCTAATCATGTGCATACATTTACTAATTATCTTTTTTGCTTCTATTAAAACAAACATATATTCTGTTGCTATGACACATGTTTATGCGTGTAATTGAATAACGCCACCTAGTGGTATACCTGCGAAGCCTGCGCCCGATGCAGCCGCAGCAGCTCGGCGAGGCCGCGGGACGCGAACGACGACGCCAGCACGTCCTCGCTGCGGCGGTTCAGCGGGAGGAACTCCAGGAGCCTGCCACCAACGGATTCACATACATCACATACGCACATGACACGTCTGTCTATACTCTAGATGCACCCTAGTGTAGCAGAGTCGGGCCTCCTCCGACAACATGGAGGGTAATCAGCCTACTGTGCCACGTCATTCGTCATTCATTGCGTTAACGTGTTGCGTGTTTTTCTTATCTGGCGAACTTGGTCTCACTATGCTGTTAAGTGCTTTTGTAAACAAGACAAATGATTTGAAAAAAGCAACTAGAGTTTCTTGCCGGCTCTTCTAGAGTAGCATTCCGAACCGGTGGTAGTTTCAACATGAACGTGCGTGGGCGCAAGGGTTGTGGGAGGTCAAAGAGATGGATAGATGGTAAGAATGAGGAATTGTGTATGAAAGGTGTGACTGTAGATATGACGACTGATAGGTGTGTATGGAGACTAAAACCTAGCGTGGGACAAGGGTCGTAAGATGATATTGGTAATTTTAAATATGACAATTTATAAGTTTTGTGATAAAACCTATGTAAATAAAGTTCCTTTTGAGTTTGGCCAGATGGATTGGCACATAGTTCCGTGTCAAGTTTTCGTTCTCTTGTGGCGAGGTTATCGGCTTTGTTATTTGCTTTTGTTGGCCCTTACGACAACCTCATGGATGGAATGGAGTGGTGACACTATGTATTCTAAATCCGTCACCACACATCGTCAACTACTGCCAAGATCATTCTCACTATGTGGGAATCGACAGCTTTTTTCACCCACTAGATAATTTTAACGTAACGTCAATTGAACCCAAAACAAGTGGACAATTATTGCACAGAAATTGTGCACGTAAAGTTTTAGAAGTATAATTTGCTTTATTATAAAAAGAATCCCACATTAGAATTCCTGCATCGCGAAGACTTTCCAAAACATTTTACCACGCTTAAGCGATACCTACAAAAATAAAGTATCTTTTGGCTAACATTGGATTTGTGTATTAAGAAAGTTTGTAGCGCCACGAATGACTACGTCGCGATCATACCACGAGCAGCCAGTACAGCGACGCGGTAATATATCCCCGGAGTGATCGCGAGATTTACGAAAAACCCCGCAAGCTTATACAACCGGGGGAAAAGGAATGATTTTTACATACTAGCGACTACAGGAACGCAAGTGGCTGATAACCTAGCCGCAAGAGAAGTAAAACTTGATGCCAACCCGTATTGAAAGCGTATCACAGTAGGCCAATTCCGCTCCACGAATTTGGAGGAGGCCCGACCCAGTAGTGGGTCATTTATGGGCTGAAACGATGACTAACTGTTGAATAAATTAGAATGCGACATACCTGCCCTCGAGCTGCCCCCTCTTGAGGGCGGTGACGAGTGACGTCACGCCCTTCTCGGCCTTGACGGTGGCGAAGACCTCGAGCACGAAGTCCAGCGCCAGGTTGTCCTTCAGCAGGTGCTCGTTCACCAGCACCAGGAGCACCGACGGGGGCACGCAGCCGTTGCCTGGGGGAAGGGGAACGTTACATTGTTATCCCCACTGCACGATGGGAAATAACGAGTGTTGTCAAAGTCAAGAAAACCTAGCACGCTTGGTAGTAGGATCTAATGGTCTCCCACCCTCACATCCAAGTGCAGCGCCAAGCAGTTTTACTGTGCTTCGTCATTTCTGTGAGAGGCAGTACCCGACAGCATTTTCTAGAATAGCCTGCTCCATCTTAGAACCTGTCATTATTGCTTTCCATCAAAGCCTAAGGTCAAAGGCATTCAAGCCACTGACAAAAAAAACATTACATTCCAGTCGCTGCCACCGAATATACTAAAGACCTGCCTTCAATCATAACTATGTAGCGGTCATCGTATTATCGGACAGCTATAGACTGCCCGAACATGACTCCCGCGTGCACTATAGCACACTTCGACACCCAACCGCGCTAGGTACGCGGTCCGGCTCTAATCGTGTGCATAAAACTGTCTATTAACTGGAACAGATAAATTATCTTCTAACCATCATTCCAAAGATTCCTGTAATTACTACTACTAAGCCTTTCATTCATTCCACTTCCACCCTTGCCGTAAGAGCCGACAAAAGGAAATGATCAGGCCAAAAACTTAGCCGCGGGAAAAGCAAAACTTGAAACGAAACTCTGTGCCAAGCCCATCTGGCCAGTATGACACAGTAGGCTAAATACCCTTATGTCCATTAATCACTTGATGTCTTTTTAACATTTTTTAACCCCTCTCTTGGTGATATGTGGTGGGTGAGGTTTAAGACTACCCCCCACCCCCCATTATCATCACGTGTATTTTTTAGTACCCACAAAGAATCTACACTCAAATGTCACAACATGCCGCTTTTCGGTTTAGAAATCACGCGTTTGACTGTGCTTAAAAAAATAAATACACGTGATATTTTACTATACCCCCCCCCCTAGCCCCTTGTGATATTTCGTGATATTTGCCGAACAGCCGCCCCCCCCCCCCCGCCCCTTCGAGCCTCACGTGATTAATGGACAGCCCGTAATGGAGGAGACCCGACTCACCAGTGGGTCATTTATGGGCCGAGTCTACTACTCGGTAGAACATGGAAGTAAAAAAGAGTATGTAATTGATTGTCAGTGCCATATGAACTCACCTATCCATAAAGCAGTCATTCGTGCAAGTTTGATACGCTGTTGCGGCTCGAAGCCCTTGAGGTACACCAGGACCTAAAAGTAAACAACAAAGTTATAAGGATATCTTAGGTTTTCACGATCTCTGGATGTTGGATCACTGGTCAACCGCCATCCAGTAGTCACGCCACTGACACTGCAAAGTGTCTCAAATGTTGGCATTTAAATAAATAAACACGATCACAACTGTCAAGCAATCATTTCCTGCAAGATACTACTAATCGGTTTCAGATTGATGAAGCTTCTTCCTCGCATTTATCCCAATTTTACTGGAGTCTGTCACGGGTTGTGTGCGACTCTGGAATCCTCGAGTACCCACTATAACCCGAACGGTATACCCTCACTCGTCTCGATGTCGACGCCACAAGTTCTACTGTGGGGCCTCGATGGGTTACGATTATCAGGGGGCATTGGGGAGCACTGGCAACCCCTAAGCGAACAAGGCGATAGTAGGGGTTAGATGTGCCGCCTTTGGATCGCCGCCGGTTCGATTCCGGGGTCGGGTGAGTGTCTTTGTCTAAACCAGAGGCCAGAGTCTTGCTCAGAGGCTGGGTGTCATTTGTGCTCGTGAATTACATGTTTTTAGACTGCCCCAGTGATTACAGATTATACCTAGTGCAAGGGTATTGATAAAAAAAGACCACTCTTACCTTCTTCATCTCTTCTTCAAACATCTTTTCCAGGTATTTGTACCGACGCATCAGCTTCACGAACACCTGTCAAACGCAAACTGATTAGCCGCCAATCTCATATTACGAGTATTATCAATACATTTGTTATTCAATCAGTAATAAATTGAACGAGAAAGGTTTTCTCAACATGGGTTTTCAGGACTCTAGCCGTTTTTTTCATCATTTGAATATTTTAGGAATATCTTGATAACCAAAAAAAATATTGTTAAGACTGACGACTTCAAGACTGAAGTATGGATGTTTTTTATGTCCGTACGTATATTGTGTGTATTCGTAAACATTAAAGATTTGAATATTCCCATTTTTCGTAATTTCGTAAAATCGGGGCTGACCTCTACTCGGCGAAAAGAATATTCCTACCAAATTTCAAGTCTCTAGGTCTTATGGTTCCAGAGATATCGTGATGAGTGACTATATACATGGAAATCTCTTGATATATATACGCGAACGAACTATAGTATGAAATACAAACCTGTTCGAAGTTTCGCATGGAGTCCATGTCTTCGTTGGCAGTAAAGATGCAAGTGTTGGTTATCGGGCTTTCGCCGTCCATCGACACTGACCCGCCGGGGACTGCGGAACATGATCCAATGTTAAGAGTAATAAATACTTTGGAAACAGGAGCAAATGTGGAGCAATTAAATCAGATATGAACGAACGAATGAGTGGTGTCCACATTTAATTCAGGACTCTAGCCAATTGTCTCATCATTTGAACTTTACAGTTGCCGGAAAACTCCTCAAAAACCGTGAACGCCAATAGCCCCTTGCGCGTCAATATATACTTCGAATGCGCAGTCAAGGTCACGTACGGTCCTCGCCAAACTTTATGGTTGCTCGTCTCCTAGCCACATTTCGCCGCTCCGAACACAAAAAGATGTATCAGCGACACGTACGCGGGGCGGGGCATCCTCGACTCCCGCGCGTCACGTGTGAGTGTGCTACGGTCGTATTGGTTAGGAAAGGTACGATGCGCAACGATCGAAGTATCGTACAGACGGCTACATTCAGAGCGGCCGTAAAGTTTGGCGAGGACTGTACGGTAGGAGCACGCCCAGCGAGGCAACTCGAGTGGTAGTAAAGGTGCGAGTGGTACTCACGCAGCAGCCCCCCGGCGATGAGCACGTCGAAGATGACCTCGCCATACCTCCGGTAGTCGAGCTTGGAGCCAGCCGCGTCTAGGAACTTGTACGCCGCGTCCAGGTCGCCGCCGGCGCGCTCAAGCCCTTGCACGAGCGCGTCGCGGAATCCGTTCGGATCATACTTCTCTTTCTCATCTGCAAATAAACAAGTCTCTTAGCGCCAATTGTTGACTGCATTGTTGGTCTAGAGGCTAAATGCGCCGCCTTTGGATGACGGGTCCCTGGTTCGATTCCGGGGTTGAGCTAGTGTCTTTGTGTAAACCAGAGCCACTTACTCAGAGTCTGGGTGTCGTTTGTGTTTGTGAATTTCATGTTTGTAAACTGCCACTACGATACAGGTTGTAAATACCTACTGCAGAGGCTACGTCAAAATAGTATATTTCATTACACGTGCGGAAAGGTTGTCATTGCAAAGAGTTCCGACAAATGTCTACCCGAGCCGAGGCGCAGCCGAAGGCGAGGGTTGACAGTCGGAACAAGTTGCAATGACGGTTCCGCACGTGTACTGAACGACTATTTTTAATACAGTTGCGGAAAAATTAAGCAATTTAATAAAATAATAAAAACACAATAAACTCAAATAACTAATCATTTCTGAAAAATGGCGCTGACCGTAGAATATAAGCAGAGATTTTTTTTTCTTCACCCATTCTGGTAGGCAAAAGGAACAATGCCCATACAGCCAAGTCTTCAGTTGAATTTTTTTATTGATATGAAATGAAATTTAATGAGATGAAATGAAACTCATTCAATCAAATAATTAAATCTGATATTGAAACAAATTAGTACGTAGTTTCTTTTTAGAAATATACGTATTTGCATGAATCATAAAAATTATATGATTTTTTTTAGTTAAAACTTCATGGTTGGTTTTTCCTTTTAATATACATTATTTTGACAGTTGGGAAAGAAAACGCACTAGTGCGGGAATGGTAAAAAAAAAGCACGCGTGTGTAATAGCCCACTTCCCGAACGCTATACGTCCCTGCAATATGCCACTTTTTGAGCAACTGTATTAAAAAAAATATTTCATGTTTCGTTGCCTTTTGGCGGCTCTTACGACACCCGCAGGATGAAAATGTGGTTGCAACACTATGTATTCTTAATCAGTCACCACACGGAGAAAAATATTGTCTATTATAATCTAATAATTTTAGTTGTTGTGTGATGTTAAATAATTTTGTATACACACGAGAAGAAAAAGTTTATGTTATCTACGACCTTGTTAATGCCTCAAATATTGAACATATTAGAATGACAGGCTTAAAAAGATCACGTGTTTCGCTTCAGAGTGCTAAACACAAAATAGTGCAAATTATCAAGTTAAATAAAATTGGCTCTGCATGAATTTGAGTATACATCTTATCGTCACAAATATTTATATGAATGACCTAAATATTTGTAGTTATCAAACTGAAGCTTTACTTGAAGATAAAAATATTCATTTGTAACTTAGTAACCCATAGTAATACAGATTGTCAATTAAATGAAGTAGGTAATGTTATTCTGCGTCAAGCACAGAGTGGTCTTAAATGTCCAGAAGTGGACTGCGAGCTGATGATAGTTACTAATCCGAGTGATGACTTTTCCTGATGATGTCAAAAGAGGATACTAAAGGAACAGTAGTTCTAGAATAACAAACATCTACCTAGATGCAAAAAAGAATTGAATAAAATGTGGTATGAGGGAAGTCCCGTTACAAGAACAGTGACCAACATATCCACTACGAAATTGGAAGGCGCACAGGTAACGGTGGCTTTTAAATGGGGTTAAATGGTGATGAAGGTAATAATGACGTCATCTCAGTGTATAGGATAATTTTGATGATTACATTAAAATTAGAAAATGTGACCTATATTTGTTTAAAATATCATATAACTAGGTGCTCCCCGCGGTTTCACCTGCGTGGTGATAGAAAATTGTAATAATGATTGTAGAAAGATAATGATCGTTATATTTTGGATAATTCACACTATATCTTTACACATTATAGCCTATGTGTTATTCTGACGTGCAAGCTATTGTATTGTAAAGTTTCATCCAAATCTATTCAGTAGTTAATGCGTGAAAGAGTAACAAACATACATACATACATTCTTAGAAACTTTCGCGTTTATTTCCTTGTCAATTCGGGGGAAAAATGTAGTTGTGGTGATACCAAACTAATAACACGACTTGGCAGCGACGCCTTGTTTTAATAATTTAATTAGTACATGTTACAAGTATACGCGTCAAATAAAACAGCAACAGCATTTGACTAATTTTGAATTCTAAAACAGATGTGTTAATGCAGCTCAAAATGGCGGCCATTGTAAAGCCTCAAACAAGATACAGTGAAATATTATGAGATTGTCTCTTTAATAAGATCACCTGTAATAACAAATTCTATATACCTAAACAGCGGTCACTTTTCACTCTAGTGACTTTGGGTACCGATGGCTTTTAAGGTCTGAAGAAATGGAGAATTTTCATTTATAATATGAACACTTCATTGCACAGATAAAATAAGCTTAGCTTTGGATCACGGGTCTCGGTTCGCTCCCAGGGTCGAGCACGTGTATTAGTGTTAATAAGCACTTGCTTAGAGTCTGGGTGTCATTGTGTTCGTGAATTTCATGTTTGTAAACTGCCCGTGCGATACAGGTTATACATAGAGCAAGGGTTTCATTTTATAAAACAAATTAACATACAATGCGGAAATTTTCCAGACATATGGGTGGGTAATTTGAGTAAGCTAATGAGTGGCATGAAAAGATTTTAATGAGCGCAAATACTCAACTATAAGAACAGGCAAGGAAGTCGTGAAAACATTCAGGGCCATTCATTTGATCGAACACGCTTTTGCTTGTAGTTATGTAACTGATTTACAAGATAAGGGCAATGTTAAAAGATAACTATAGTACCCACCTAAAGCATGACTTCCGCATGAATACAAATTATCGAGCTTTACACCTTATATACACCATATGAACATAGGCCTCACCTTCATCACCTTATACGGTATAATACCCAGTGATAGACAGACCGAATTTATCTGAAGTTATAAAGATCAGAAACCACATCTTTACGATTTTTACCAACATTTGCAACCAATGATTTGGTTTCAATTTAGTTTCGTTTTAATTAAACGTGTTTGAACCAAATAAATAAAATCGTTTCTAAGTTTACAAAAAAATCTGTTTACTGTATAACACTAATATGAATCCTTGGAAAGTCTATAATAAAAAAACTTGCTATGAAATAATAACATGATCTAAATTACGCAAGTCCCGTAAAAACTCGGGAAAAATTGGAAGAAATCTCCGAATTCCGAATTTTTCGACGTTTTAGATAAATCTACTTTACCGATCACTGCACTCCATTCTGACAAATACAGGTTACAAATAATCTCAACAACTATTCCCAACATTTCCCTGCCGATTTACGTCTCTGCTTGTTTACCGACATTGTGGCAATGCCATGGAAAGGGCAAACACATAAAACTTCTCCGCAAATAGGTCAAGGATAAGGCGAACACGTCGTTTCTGGCTGTACATAAAGGTTCCCCTATACGCAGTTAGAAAGGAGCCAATTACGTCAGATTCACGAAACTGACGTTGTACCAAGCATTTTAGTTCTACGACTTTGTTGTACTATTGATTATAGGCTTCCCCTCGAGCCCAAACATTGCAATTCTATGGAGTAAAAGTCTACTATTACCATGCTTTCTATTGTCGAAGAAAGGTTCTGGTAACCAAAGTATCTGTGCGGGATGGACACAAGATATTGGCAAGAGCTCTTGAATTTAACAGCTTATGAACTTTTATAGACGTGCAATTCAATCGTACCGGTGAGCACAAATAGAAAATAGCATATCAGGTTTGGGCCCCATCCTTGACGTAATGAGCCAAGAACCATCTTCATCATTTCGGGGGAAAGACGTCCACTGCTGGACATAAGCCTCCCCAAAGGATTTCCACGAGCTAAGATCCGATCTGCCATAATTTGAATGTTCTGGAGCCATTACCTGATTAACGAACTTAGAATAAATAGTATCAAAAACCAATTCCACACTAGGAAGGCGTAATAATCAGGGGGAAACGCAAGTTTCTAGCCGGCTCTTCTCTGTGGAATGGCATTCTGAACCGGTGGTAAAAACTAAATGATTAATTATCTTAATATTTCTTTTAAATTTTATTTTTGTTTTATATTCTTTGACTGTTTGAAAGTATTCGCAAGAATTTATTCGAATAAAAAACATTTTGATTTTGATTAAACCATCAACCTATCTGACCAGCGCGTGGCATTGTAGACTAATAATGACGGCTGTCTATGGACCGAGAATGAAGATCATAAAAATAAATTGATTTTAATGCACGCGATTTATTTTCCTAATTGAAAGAGATCGTGGTCATTTTCTTTCTCAGTGTTAAACGGGTTCTTACGAGGATTTAAAAAAAAAAGTACAGTAACGTAAAAGAGGTGAACGTTTAGCAATGGCGAAAAGCATGAACAGTGAACATATACAATGACAGCGGTACCGCGGTGAAAGCTATATAACTGTGAACAACGCGACAAATACCGTTAGGAAATCGGTTGTGAACGCACCATGGTCCTCGGTATTGGCCAGTCACCATGATGTAGCAGATTTTGAAGATACATGCCACGATTGCGAATTTCAATTTATGACTGGGTCGGACTATATGTATTGTACGAAAAAACCTATTGTAGAATGTTTAATCTCGCATTAGAAAGGCGAGATGTTCGTTAAAAATATATCGTTATTATTATACTGCCTTGTGGTGACGGATTTAGAATTCACAGTGTCAACACCCCATTCCAAACTGAGGGTGTCACACGAGCCGACCAAAGGAAATGACATGACCGAAATACAAGCCATAAGAGAAGGAAAACTTGATAGGAAACCCTGTGCCAACCCTTCTGGCCAGCGTGGCACAGTAGGCTAATTACCCTCCATGTAATAGGAAGAGGCCCGACTCAGCAGAGGGTCATGTATGGGTTGAGTAGTAAATATTATACTGTTGCAATATACTCTTGCGGCTAGCTTTTCGGCCTTGTCATTTCAGGTTGTCGGCTTTTACGAAAAACCCTCAGAATGTAATGGGATGGTGACACTATGTATTTTAAATCCGTCACCACACGGATCTTTAGGGTTCACCAAAAATATTATAGGCAGGCATGGGAAGACTACATCTACATGTCAAAGAGCTAAAATTAAATGCCACTTAATGCAAGTAGATGCTTTGCTTTGTGCAAATTTAACAACCTAGGCGCACTCGGGTTGCTTAAAAGTGATTCTCATTGAGTCTAGAGTTTGTGATCATAGAGCAAAACCGGTACTAAGTTATGCTTAAACCTATCTAGAGTCATTAACATAAATTGCCAATTACAATATTAATGGCTACACATTTTCCTGATAAACATTATCCTGTATCCAATGCGTGTATTATTGTACTACCATAATACGTTTATATCGTTAGTACAGAGAATGAATGAAGAACGGTTGACGAAAAAAAATGTTCATGCGAGTGTGAATGAAAGTGTTGGAAGGGGTAGACCTAGGCCGACGTTATATCCCCCTCGACTGTGCTGCCACCTTGCTGTGGTGAGGGGGCTTGAGTGCCTCAATGATCCGTGGGGCCATACCGGCCAGGGCCTCCCATGCCGGGCGGGCCCACGGGGAGAGGTGAGACGAAGAGCGGCACCCAGCGTCGTGGCGGGTTGCGGCTCCAGGGACTCCTCTGTCCTCAGAGCTGCCTTGCGAGTCGTAAGCCGCTGCGGCGCACCATGAGGTCCTCGGGTTGGCGCTCTACTTAGTTGGCCGTCAAACCGAGTCCTCACTCAACGCCCTTGGGTTATCGAAAACCCGAGGGCTGACGGGCCTCCTTCTGCGGGGCCGATGTCGCAGAAGGGGGCAGCGGGGCGGGTCGCCAGGGAGGGAGCTCCGGCTGACCCGCGCCGCGGACGGAGGCAGGGGTGGAGGGTGGTTCGTGACGGTGCGGGCCCCTTCTGCCCTCGCCTAGGAGGCCGGTGGTGGTTCGGGGGAGCCACCACCGACGAAAGCCTCGATGACTGAGGGCGTCCCAGTGTACCGGGACGCCCTCTCTGATAGTCGCTTGCCCGCGTTGCGGGCTCCACGCCGGGGCGTCACAGTAGAATGCGTTTACGCGAACTTGTGGCGCCCCAAGCGCGTCGTGTGAGGGTATGCCGCTGGGGTTTTAGTGGGTAAACGACGCTTGGGTAGACGACCCTTGTCGGAGTCCCACATAATCACCGACCTTTCCCCCGGGGTGCGGTGGTATGCAAGAAGCATTTCCCCAGCGAAACCAAAAAAAAAAAAAAAAAAAAAGGCCGACGTTATATGACCAAATAAGGGACGTCTTGAAAGGCCAGGTCAAGAGTGCCTAACCTAACTGCCTAAACCGAAGAGCATGTATGAAGGGAATAATGCAAGTGGACGAAGCGAAACAAGTATGTAAGGATCGTAGCAAATGGAAAGAGGCGTGCTGCCTACCCCCTACGGGAAAGAGGCGTGATTATATCTATGTATGTACGAGTTGAGAGATTCAGATATATTTCCGAAGCTGGTTATATCAAGAAATTTAGGTTCCAGTGACAAGAACCTGAACTATAACTAGTCAAATTAGGCCTTATCACAAAACAAATATAAATACTAGCTTTTACCCGCGGCTTCGCACGCATTGAAACCAATAAATAAGTATTAGAGATAACGATAACTGGTTGGTTGTTAGTGGCGGTGAAGACGCCGTTATGAGTGTATGGAGACTACCACGTGACATAGGACAGGGGCCAAAACATTATGGTAGTTTAAAACATGACTATCCCTACTAATATTATAAATGTGAATGTAAATTTGTTTAACTTTAACGCGAAAACTACATAACCAATCATCATGAAATATTGTACACACTTTCTTGGAGGTAATTAGAAGTAACAAAGGATAATAATTATTAAAAAAAATTACGAAAGGAACAAATGGTGTGGCAATAACATATGAATAATAAAATGAATCAATAAAATATAGTTACCTTATTGATTCATTTCTATAGTAATGATCCCTGATACTTATTTAATGGAAAGCAAGGGAAGCTTTGGGAAAAAGCACAACACTGTCAATACATTATGTTGTCACTAGTCCAACTTAAAGGGCACTTAAATCACAATTAAAATACATTTTGTTCATGAATTCTACACTGTTTACAAAGAAAGCTGGGAATGTAACAAGTAAAATAATATCAGCACAAGCAATATGTGCGGTGACTGATTTAGAATACATAGTGTCACCATCCCATCCCATCCTGAGGGTGTCGTAAGAGCCAACCAAAAGAAATGACAAGGTTGAAGACCTAGATGGAGAAGGATAACTTCACAAGAAACCCAATTGAAACCAGTCTGGCCAGGGTGGAACAGTAGGCAAAATTTTGTTAAGATTAAACAAGGAAGATAATATATAAGATAAACATAATGCCACAGTAGTTGTCTATACTATTTGATACTGTCATTTTTTTTTATTGCCGGAATGTAATCATCATTATCATATGACCCACTATTCATGGAGGGAAATTAGCCTTCTTTGCCACAATGGCAAGACATGCGAGCACACTGTTTGTCTCACATTTTCCTTCTCTTGTCGCTAAGTACTTACAACACCCTTTTTTAGTGGAGGAAACCTTTTATAGGTCCCCAGCCGGGGATGGTGGTGGGGTATGTGGGAGTCCCTATTGCGTGAAGTTGGTAAGCTGGACTGGTGTGCCCAAAAAACCTACCACTATTATTCATCTCGAGCCTGCTGCCATACAGGAAACTATCTTACAACACCCTCAGGGTGGTATAGATTGGTGACATTGAGTATTGATGTTACCACAACAATGAATGAATGAATGTGATAAGCAAGAATAATTTATTCATTTCAAATACATACTTGTATGGACAAATAATGTAAAAACAACGATTTTAAGATGAAGCAGAACATTATTTATGTTATAAACTCTTAACATTAGTAATTACAGTTCTATGTTGACCTAGTTATAAAACCTTCAAAGATGTAATGTTCCAAGTATTCGTTTCACCAATGTCAGGGTTGAGGTGTCATTATGAGATTAGCATTGACATAATTTCCCCTCACTTGCAAAGTAAATATTAGAAGAGTTTAATGTCCCAAGGAACATCCTTGACATGAAGTGATGTTATTATAGGTGGTTGTACCTCTTACCCAAATCTGCCATTAAATTCTTATCGACTAATACAAAACACAACATGTGTTTATTTGTTAGTTAGAGTTTTATGATCCAGACATGACTCAAACATGATATGAAATTCCGGTGGGAATACTAAAGAAATAGCTACGTTCTTCATGTACCTACAAGAAGCACGTAAACCAAGATACTAATGTTCCATGACTACAACACGCATACAATGTGTATTTTGGATTTAGTGAACATTATGTTCTTACCTCTCTTCCTGGTCTTGATCCGTTGACCCGATAATACTGGTTTTTCTACCTTCTGACTCATACAATATATTGCTGTAAAGAAAAAAACACGTGGCAATTACCAAAGGCATTATTCCGTTCTAAGGTCATCGGCCCCACCGCCACGCCACCCCCGGGGATCTACTCGCCCCACAGCTATGGCGTCCTCGTAATTTAAACTTACTGATAGGGAGGCGGATCTGCTGTAATTCGAACACAGGACAGCAAGGAATATTCCGCAGGCCGATACAGAGTACACCTGTTATGACTCAGCAAGGATTCAATGGATCTTTATTTCACAAATACTTGGCACTAACAAAACGATAACGCGAATAAAACTTAGTGTGCACAAGTACTTACGTAGTAACAGGTTATGTAGGAGCCTTTTACTCCTTTTGCGGGTTCTCTAGGACTGCGCCTGTTCAGAAAAGAAAGAAACGCTGCGTCGATCTCTATTTCCTCGAGCTAGAGACAACGTGCTGCTGGACTATGGAGTCGCCGGATATCCGGTTGAGTCGCGAGGACTGATTTAAATACAATCGAGGAAAATTTATGTTTAAAATCTTGGAATGATATATTACTGAGAGGTTTGGTAAAAGAGCAGTTGAAGCGTACTATTGTAAAATTAAAACACCCACTCAATTAATGTACAGTCATAAAGTCGGCAAACGAGCAACAAATAGAATAAAAAATGAAATCGCCTTATTATTTAAATTTCAAAATTTATCCAATATTCTACATTCTAATAAAATACGGAATATTTTAGAAGGCGACACAATAAATTTGATGAATTTTGATATCTCTATTTTAAAACACAAAATGAATGGAAAATATTTGACTAAAAATAGAAGAAAGAACAAAACACCATAGACATTTTTTTGTTCGTAAACTTGTGACTTTAATTAAAGGCACAAGTTTTGGCTCCAAATATTAAAATAGTTACCAGTAATTCCCTTTACCTTCTAGGTGCTCCAATTTTTGATGTATCTTTTGCTGAATATATTAATAATTCAATTACTAAATTTCAAAATTCTGCTGACCGTCTACTTGAAATTAGTCCACACTATGCACTTTGTATCTTAAAATTCTGTCTTTTCGTCCCAAAATTTACATATGTGCTCCGTTGCTGCTCCTTTTGGAATCGCCCAGATCTTTTGACTCAAGTGGACGACTTAATCAAAATTAGCTTAGAATCGGTACTTAATATGCAGCTGAACGAGCATTCTTGGACCCAAGCATCCCTACCCATCCGCTATGGTGGTCTAGGGATTCGCAAAATTTCCAGTGTCGCTTTACCAGCCTTCCTATCTTCTGTCCATAGTTCAGCAAGTCTCATAAGTACAATTTTAAGGGCATCCCCTTCAAACTTTGAGATTGCTGGCTTGGAAGAAGCTAGAAACGCTTTCTTAATTGCATGTCCAGGTCAAAATTTTCCATCTTCCCCAAATTCGCAGAGGAGCTGGGATGACATAAACTGCAAATTGTCATATGACAACCTTTTAAGCTGTAGTACGGGTTCGGCGCGTGCTAGGCTTTTGGCCGTGGGTGCGCACGAGGCCGGCTACTGGCTTCACGCGTACCCTTCGTCAAAAACGGGAACATTTCTTGAGCCTGACACGCTTCGAATCGCAACGTGTCTACGGCTTGGGGTTCCGGTCTGCGCTCCTCATAAATGTCCCTGTGGCAGTGATGTCGACAAGCTAGGACATCACGGACTGTCATGCCAAAAAAGTGCAGGCCGCTTCTCGAGACATGCCGCACTTAACGATATCATACGCCGGTCCCTTACCTCCGTCAACGTGCCCAGTCTACTTGAGCCGACTGGCATTGCAAGAGACGATGGTAAGAGACCGGACGGTATGAGTTTGATTCCATGGAAGATGGGTCGGGTGCTGGTGTGGGATGCAACCTGTTCAGACACACTGGCCCCTTCCCATCTACATGGAACCAACAACAGAGCTGGTGCGGCTTGTGAAGCGGCTGAAAAAGCTAAAGCACACAAATACAGGGGTCTAGGCTCCGAATATGAATTTGTCCCATTCGGTGTCGAGACCCTTGGTCCGTGGGGTCCTAGCGCTATAAGCCTTTTTAAGGAAATAGCAAAAAGGTTAGTCGACATCTCAGGAGACCGAAGAGCTGGTAGCTACCTCGGACAAAGAATCAGTCTAGCGATTCAAAGGGGGAACGCTGCCAGTATCTTCGGAACCTTGCCTAAAGGGACTCCTTTAAATAATATATTTTAGTATTTAAGTTTTAGGTTATTTGGTATTTTTAGTCTTGTTTTATTACTTAAGTTAGTGTTTTGTAAGTACATATTACTTAAGTTAGTGTTTATGGAATAAATGTATATCGAATGTTTTATACATGTATTAAAGGCATTGACAATATTTCCTGGTGTTTCTGCAATAGGTGTTCTAGAGTATTTAGATTTTTTTTTCCATTGTTTATGAAGACAATCTTGCGTGTAAAAAACAATTTAATCTTCATATCAATGAATAAAATTCAACATCATGTGAATTAAATGGGCACTTCCTAAAAATAAACTGTCGGAAATATTTACTCTATGGAAATCATCTATGGTCGACAATATTTTTAAATTATTATTTTAAAGTTAGGTTATGTTATATGTATGTACCTACGAAAAAAATAATAACATGATTTCATAAATTAATTATTTTAGGTGTATGCGACTAAAAAGCGTGTATTTTAATAATACTATTTCAGTTAATTTTGCCCTGTAAATCTGTAGTGGTAAGGCAGAAAAATGGCGAATTCCATATTAACCAAGGTACATATAATTATTAAAGTGAGGCTATTAATACGACCTGACTGAGTTGTTTCTCAGTTTCTATTAAGCATTGCCTGCTCGCTCTTGTTTTATAAATTATTAGAATTTATGAATGTATTTAACAGAAGGCTTTCCCATAAAAATCTTAGTTTAGTTCATTTATATGTATGCTACAGGACCAAACTATCATAAAAATGATGTACGAATGATGCCCCGCATAAAAACAAAGGACTCAAGATTTTATATTCAACTTAAAAATTCAAATAAAAAAAAAATGAACTGTGACGATATTACCTTTACAGATGGGTGTGTTGCGCCTGGCCCCTGTTATCTTCACTCAACCTTCTCGCACCACAACTGCAAAACATTGGGACCCTAAGTTCAAGAAAATGCGAAAAGAAAAATACCTTAAAATAGATCTGCCAGATTTAAATGAAGACTTTAACACTGGGAGTAAGGAGAGATTGAGACAGAAAATGAAAGAGAGGGGCATCATGCCACCAAGGCCATGGATGGAGAGGCCTTTCTATATATCGGCAACAGGTAAGATATTGGAGCATTCTTAAAGTATAACTATACCGCTAGTAGCAAGCTACTGGATACTGCACAAACCATAGTTTGATTTTTTAATAAAATCAACAATAGATGGTGTTTGATTTTTTGCCAATCTTTTTGTTTGCGGGGGTAAAATCCTTTGTGGCCTATTCACACAGCCTGGGGAATGGCCAGTGTGTTTGACTTTTTAATCAAATCTACAAAAAGATGGAGTTACAATTTTTGGTCAATCTGCCTTTGTCGTCAGCAAATTTTGCCAGTGTTGTATGGTAGCTAATGTGGTGTAGGTACTGTTAACTAATTTTGAATTTCCAATAGCTTTGCAAATTTTGTTTGTATGGTTTTTAAATGTCATCTCTACTACTGCTACTGCTGAGTCGGGCCTCCTACCATTACATGGGGGTAATTGGTCTACTCTGGCACACTGGCCACACGGGTTGGTACAGAGTCCCATTCCTTCTCTTGCGGCTAGGTTTTCGGCGTGGTCGGTTCTTACGACACCCTCAGAATGGGATGGGGCGGTGACACATTCTAAATTCGTCGCCACACTGACATCTAGTGACAATTTATAAAAATGTATTACAGGAGCAACATTCGAGCCCTACGTGCCACCGGAAGGCGACGGCAAAGCTTCCCTAGTGTCTGCCACACGAGCCAAGCAAGCTGTCCAGTTATTAGAAAAAAAATCAAAGTCAATGATGGCAATACGCAAAATCAAATCTTTTGAAGAAGAGTTCGATCAGACAGAATTTGTGAGACAAGCTCAAGAGATATATATAAAGGCTCATGAAAGCCTTGCGAATCACGACAGGACTGCACTCAGGTTATATGTGACGGAGAAAGCGTATCCGGAGTTTAGACATAACAGTTTTTTGAAGACTATTCACTGGAAGTTCTTGGAGTCGTTGGAGCCGCCAAGGATAGTTCATGCTCGGTGCACTGACGTGGTGAGCAAGGAGAATATCTACGGACAGGTGAGTTAGAAAATATTTGTAGTATACTGTTGTAGTTATGTCTGTACCATTACCGCACTGAGTAATATACAAATCTATATAAATAAAAATGAATTGCTGTTCGTTAGTCTCGCTAAAACTTGAAAATGGCTGGACTGATTTGGCTAATTTTGGTCTTGAAATATTCGTCCAGGGAAGGTTTAAATGGTGAAACATTCTGGAATTATCATTCAGGTATTTACTTATTGATTCTGAGGCGGTACGAAGTTTGCCGGGTCAGCTAGTTTTATATAAAATTCAAGGTTAGACGTGTAGTTTTTAAGTTTATGGTCTTCAAGTGGCAAATGGAAAACTGACAGCAGACCAGCTGTCAGTTTTCCATATAATTAGACCTACCTGTGCTCCCACTAGATGGATCGTAGCAATAGCTACGCGTAATCAATCAAAACTTATTTAATCAAGGTTGGCTCATTAGAGCTCTTTTGACAAGTCAATAAAGAAAATAAAATATTCCATTTAAAATTGATTATTTACCATCTACCACCGGCTCGGAATGCAGCTCTACAGAGAAGAGCCGGCAAGATTCTCTGTAGTTGTTATTTTTAGATCGCCATTTTTAAGTACAAGGTCAGGTTAGGACAGATTTGTGAGAGCAAACTCGCGCAATACTCGCAAAGGCCAAACATTAGCCAGATTTAGTCAACAATAGTAACCTTCTAAAGCCCGAGCCAACCGACCCCCAGCAACGGCACCTGTTCACAAGCATGACGCATGTGGCAGCCATCGCCATCGTCACCCGTAGATACTGGTAGTAGACCGGTGGGAATAAGGCGAGGGATTTGATTGAATGTGTTGAGATAATTGATTGAAAACGACTTTGTAAACAGTTGACAGTCCGTTTTCACACCCGCCAACTGCTCGCGGTCTATGACCGATTCGGGAGGTTGCTGCATGGCAGCGAGATCCTCGCCAAAGATGTACTGGAGTATGTGGTATTCGAGAAACATCTTTCCAACCTATATGGTGAGTCGTAAACAAAAAAACCCGTCTTGACTGTTCATTATTTTTTATCTCACTAACAGTTACTAATATTGTAAACTGAAATAAAGGAATGTTATAAAGCCTGTAGGCTGTGACTTGTTGATTTAGTATTTGTAATATACGTTAACTTTCAACCATTTCAAGATATATTTCTACCATATTGTCAAGAGCCCATCTATCTCTATCAGACTTCTGTCTCAGTCTACTTATGAATTCATCAACTTTAACACGTAAATTCATACACACATACATTTCGTACTTATTCTTTTACATTTACATGTCCTTGTCTTTCTGTAACATACTCTCACTCTCTCTCTCTCACACACACACACACAGACACGTATTTTTATAACCAAATTTTCGGTGATTAAAAATTGGATAACAAAAGCTTTTGTTTTTCGTAGTAATTCTTTCGGTAGTCTCTCTAACCTCACTTCCCAGGTCTATAGTGTTTTTATTACACGTTTATAAATGTAAAAGCTTGAATAGTGGAAAAAAATATGATTATGGCTTAAATAATTAAGGCATAGTGAATGAAGTTTCTTATCCTTTTAGGTTCGTGGCGTGTCCACGATAAAATCATCCCGGATTGGACGCCGCCCAAGGAGCCGTCCAAGCTGACCAGGATCCAGCCAGAGCCAGAACCAGTAGTGCAAGAGGTTGAAAAGACGGAAGAAGTGCAGCAAATTGCTGACAAGTGATGCAATAGTTAATGGTTAATAAATATGTAGTTTATTGTTTTATTTTGTTTTATGTATCCCTCCTTGCTTGAAAACGTACAAGGCTTGTACTTTTTGCACATTGTAACCAAGTAATTTAACCTTTTCAGACAACGTAAATATGGACTAATTTACATGGTCATCTAGGATTTCTTAGGTTTTCTCGATTATCACACATTGAAATTGAACAGTTTACGAGTATAGCGGATTTGTCGCGAGTATATGACATTATTAAATTCACGCCTTTTCGAATGTTTTGCAGCAGTCGTGGTCTCGGGAGAGACTGACAATGACAGTTGGCTCCAAAAGTTAAACAGTTAAATCAACCGCCGATAATTTTGTCTAAAAAATTTTACAAAAATAATGTGTGTACGCGATAAATCTGTTAAAAAGTGTTCAATTTCAATGGTCAACAAGGAGTAAAATAAAAATCGATAAAATATCCTCGTCGATATAACAACGTCTGATTTGAGGGTATTTTCTTCGAATTTACCGTAGGGACTTGACGTATGCTTTACATCCAAGGAGCAACTTGAAATAGTTATGACAATAAAATTATACCGAATAAAAATGACAAGTCGAATCTCCATTCCTATACTATTTGCGCTGTAGCATGCTGCGGGTGACAGTTGCCATTATGACAGTACTAGGGAGGGATGTGACGATATGCAATTCATTTTTATCGCTAACGATACTCGCAGCATAAATCTGGTCCTCTTTAATATTGTTATAGAAATTAGTGTGTTATTCAGTTGTCTATTGTAACTACGTGTATAAACTTGTCAATATAAATGTTTTATGGCTAAATAATTATGTTTGTACTTATATAAAATAATCAAATCGGGTTTACGTTTTTTTTTCTTAGCAAAATTATAAGCAACCTTACCCTATAAATGTTCTGTTGTATAATTATAGACCAGCTTTAAAAATAAAAATTGACCTACGTACAATATACGTTTCTTAGTATGAAAAATATCGACTATCCATCGAAGCAGTATATTCCATCACTATTATAGATACGTCTATGGCGTTACGTTATACACATAACACATTGCTTAATTTTTCATTCATTTTATTTTATTTGTAAACTAGAACATTCTGGTTGGTTTCATTTAATTTTCTACAATTATTAATGATTAAATATATCACGAATACGAATGTGGTACAGCTGAAATACGAATGTCATAATATGAAAGTCTTAATTTGTAAATCGCGGCAACTTTCAAGAGTGAAACGAAATGTTACCGAAACTGTCACCCGCACCATGCTACAACGCACAAACTATAGTCCTCAATAAAAAACGCCTTTGTTTTTGATTTGACGTGTCTAGCTATTTGTGGCATAATAGCTCTTGATCCGTCAACGATCTGACATCGTTCGCGTGGACTATAAATGGGTCGAGCAAGTTCCCTGGGCCCGACGCAATAGTGGGTCATTTGTGGGCGGAAACGACGAAGTTCCTTGGGGAGGCTTATGTCCAATAGTGGACGTCTTTTAGCTGAAATTATGATGAAGTTCCTTCTATCACTAATAGCACGGCGTTATATAAAAATTGCTGCATGTCGGACACAATTTTGACTCTGAATTTCAGACTTGCAATATTAATACGATACTGTGGTTAGAAATCAGCAGGCTCATTTCCTTCTGTAAACTTGGAGGAGGCTCCAATCAGCAGTGGGTAATTTAAGGGCCGAGAGGCATGGAGGTAGAGACTTGTGCTGACCGACCATCCACATCAGGATTGGCTTGGGTAGATTTGAAAGAAAATCACTATAAATGGCAAATGATTTATTATGTTCATCAGTTTGGGATTCACAGAACTCTGCAGGCTGTTGTAATAAACTTGTATATATTTGCTAAAGAAATTCTTACTATTTCCAGATCATACACAAAAGATTCTTCTATTATTGTAATAAAAAATTTTACCAGAAAGATAAGACTTAGTTAATTTAATTTAGTTTATATTAAATTTGTCTTGTATATTTTGTTCTCTCTAGATTAAACTAAAGCTTTAAAGTCTATCTGATAGTCAACACCGGTAGTTTCAATGACCGCTAATAAATATATTTCACACTCATCACAGTCTATAGTTAAAACTAATCCTCATTACTCACTGGTAATGTACATACATTCATTTAGATATATTTATACGAAGTAATTTTCATTAATTTAACATCTAAATGTTTTTTTACATTTTCACAACTCCAATACCATAACATATCTCACGTATTAATGGACTATCCATCCGAAAGACACAACTCAAAGACATACTAAATAGAGTTTATATTTAAACATAAAATGACAATTTACCAACAAAATACCCACTTTGTAAAAAAGCAGTAAATGATTACAGGCTAACAATTATTATGGACCAAGTAAACCTATTTGTTTTCACACAATACAAGGTTTGTAAAGATCTTGTTCCGTTCCAAGTAAACCACAATTTCAATTTAAAAATAACCAAGAATCACCTTCGTTCATTCAACGTTCTTCCAAGCGAATCATTCGTTCGCGAATGAAAACGTCCACGAAGATCAATCTCAATGGAGACCTGAAGTCTTGTCCTTCAGGTCTGACCGGCCAGTGCTGGCCTGCAGTTAGCACCAAGAGCGAAAGCTCTGGGGGTCAGACTACGGTGGGCGCGTGCCTATGGGTTGGCTTGGGCGGGAGAGGGGGTGGGGTTCGCGGAGAGGGGGGCGCAGGGGTAGGTCCCTCCGCTTTGCTGGTCAGTCTCTGGCGTTGCGTCTCGCGGAGATTCTCGAGGAAATCTGTAACAATCACTACATAGTATAAAACAAAGTCGCATTCTTCTGTCCGTCCCTATGTATGCATAAATCTTTAAAACTACGCAACGGATTTTGAAGCGGTTTTATTTAATAGATAGAGTGATTCAAGGGGAAGGTTTATATGTATAACTCACCCCCGCTTTGCACGGGCGAAGCCGGGGCGGGCCACTAGTTAAAAATAAAAATCATTGCCTGAATAATTATAAAATAACACCTCTAATCATTATAAATACCACTTTTTAATTATGTAGTTACTAGCTGACCCGGCGGGCGAACTTTGTTCCGCATTATATATATTTAAAATAAAACAAAAAGAAAGTTGGACATAGGATACCTGAGATTTTTATCCCGTCCGTATAAAACCTACTTTAACAAAACGCAACTGACAGCGAAACGTTATGTTGTCTATAGTTTAATATGGTCGAAAATTTTACAATTAGAAATTTTGAATTCGACTTGTTTATATTGTTGTAATTCACATAATATCTTTATAACTTGTAGCCTATGTGTTATTCTGATGTATGAGCTATATTATTGTAAAGTTTCATTAACATCCATTCAGTAGTTTTTACGTGAAAGAGTAACAAACATCCATCCATCCATCCATCCATACTTACAAACTTTCACGTTTATAATATTAGTAAGATATTAGATGCACAGGAAATTCATTAGAAAAATAGCACTTAGGGTTTCAATACGGTGTAGTGTATAAAGTACCAGGTTTAAAACTGGGACGGATTTAGAATATATAGTATCACCACCTCACCCTCTGGTAGGTGTCTTATGAGCCAACAAAAGGAAATGGCAAGGCCGAAAACCTAGTCGCAAGAGAAGGAAAACTTGAATCAAAACCCTGTGCCAAACCGTCTGTAGAGTTATTACCCTCCCAGTGATGGTAAGAGGCCCGACTCAGCAGTGGGTAATCACTACATAGTATAAAACAAAGTCGCTGTTTCTGTCCGTCCCTATGTATGCTTAAATCTTTAAAACTACGCAACGGATTTGGAAGCGGTTTTTTTTTAAAGAGTGGTTCAAGAGGATGGCCTAGTGGTTAGATGTGCCGCCTTTGGATCAACGGGTCCCGGGTTCGATTCCGGGGTCGGGCAAGTGTCTTTGTCTAAGCCAGAGGCACAGGCTCGGAGTCTGGGTGTCATTTCTATTTATGATATGAATGTATTTACAAATGAAAAAAAAGTATAAAGGTAGTTTATCATCCATCTCGTTACCATAACACAAGCATTAAGTTGCTTAGCTTGGGACGAGATGGCGTTGTGTGAAATGTCCAAGGATATAAATATGTATAATATATGCATAATTGCCGCCGTGCGAAGCCGGGGCGGGTCGCTGGTCAAGTAAAAGTAGTAGTATATCAATAATAATGATAAGTTCGCATACCAGGTGGGTGATGATGCAACGGCGGGCCAGGCCTGAGGGCCGCCCTGACTCTGCCCCCCGCAGCTGCGCTGGGCCCTCCGTTCGCGCTGCGGCTGCTGCCACTGGCTGCACTACTCTGCAACCCAAATAGACACATCAGTATAAACGGTTATTTCAATTGCGATTGTCAACTCGAGTTGAAAGTAGTAATTGACTGCCTTTGGACCACGGGTCCCTGGTTCGACTACGGGGTCGGGCAAATAGCTTTGTATAAACCAGAGGAACTTGCGCTGAGTCTGGGTGTTGTTTGTTTTCGTGGATATTTGTTTAAATAAAATACTGCTAGTAGTACTATTCAGTCCATAAACTAACCACTGTTAAATCGGGCCTCCTCCCACCACATGGAGGATAATTAGCCTACTGTGCCACGCTGGCCAGACGGGTTGGCAGGGTTTCGTATTAAGTTTTCCTTCTCTTGTGCCATGTATTCGCCATTGTCATTTCCTTTTGTCGGCGTTTACGACACCCTCAGGATGTGTGGGTTGGTGATCCGTCACGTCACAACACGGACAAAAAAAGTGAGTGATATTATCCAAGTCAGTCCACATCAAGCTACTGACCTGTGAGTCTGCGTCCCTGCACATGTCATCTTGTACCCTGACAGCCAGTTCGCTCAGCGAGTCGGCGTCCTCGTCTCGCTCCGAGCGACACTCGCGAAGGTCGCCACCTTCCGACACATCCACTATTTGAAGACGAGCGCCATCTAGTTCCTGGGGAAATAAAACATTTTGTGATACACGAATTTCACACCTAAAAAAAGAAAAATAGGTGTGTTTGTGGGATGCAAGTGCTCCCGCTTCGGTAGCCTGAACATGAATATTCAGGCAGTAACCTGTATGTTTTGCGCTGGCAACTTTTTTACTTTGAGCTTACAATCTTTTTATGTACGATTCATATTAATATACCTTATTAATATTGGTCTTGCGACAGGTTTGTAATCACCATTTTATATATTGAAAAAGAACGTACTGTACGTCACGTATAACTAATCGACTCATCCTCTCTAAACTACTACTGCTAGGACTATTCAGCCCATAAATGACCCACTGCTGAGTCGGGTTTCTCCAACTAAATGGCGAGTAATTAGCTGGCCAGACGGGTTGGCACAGGGATTCGTATCAAGTTTTCTTCTCTTGCGGTTAGGTGGTCCGCCTCTTGTGTTCTATTAGAAGCCTCTTACGTCTGGGTTGGTGACATTGTGTATTATAAATCCGTCACCACACGGACAAAACTCAAAAGCTTAAACATAACAATATGGCGATAGACTCGACTCACCTCCATCAAAGTGTCGGGATGGACGAGGGCGCCGTCCCTGAAGACGGCTCTGTCCCCGGCCGCGCACGCGTAGCGGGCCAGCACGGGCCGCAGCACGTGGCGCAGGCGCCGGCCGGCCCGGCAGCGCACGGCCACGGCCACGGGCCCGGGGGCGGAGCCCGAGCCAGGCCCAGCCCTGGAGCCCGCCGGCAGTTCCACGCGCACCACGCAGCGTCGCTCCACCACGGCCTCCGCCCCGCCCAGCACGGTGGACGCGCAGCTCAGCTCCACGGCGGTGCCCGCGCCCTGCCCACACGCACAACGTCATTCCTACGGTCTCTTTGGGAACGACCAGTTCACCAGTCACTTTATCCTTCCCAGGCAAACATTATTCCGCTCCAATTGTTTTTATACATCACGAAACTCCTTGTCTATATCGCGGAGACAGTTTACAGACATGAAATCCACAAACACAAACGACACCCAGACTAGGAGCAAGTGC
The DNA here is from genome assembly GCA_905475355.2 of Clostera curtula. Lineage (NCBI taxonomy): Eukaryota > Metazoa > Arthropoda > Insecta > Lepidoptera > Notodontidae > Clostera > Clostera curtula. The sequence goes on along the minus strand of FR997816.1, from coordinate 1,553,440 downwards.
CCCCGGTTTACACAGAGACACTTGCTCGACCCCGGAATCAAACCGGGTACCGGTGATCCAAAGACGGCACATCTAACCTCTGGACCAACTAGGCAGTCAGTATTAATAAGGTTATATGCCAAATTACGTGTTACGCTTCTGTTACTACTATGCAACAGCACCCACCTGTCCATTATCCTTGATAATGACGTCGTAAGTGTTGCATCTCAAGTTCCTCCTCTGTAGCAGCTTGTCCACGAGCCGGCCCACCGTGAGGTTGGGGTCCACGCCCACCACCGAAGTGGCACCGTCGGGTAGAACAACCCGACACAGGCTGGATTGTCCGGGCACAGACTGGCTCGATTTCACCACCTGAAGGCAAATATTCAATCTTTACTAATAAAGTTCGTTCATTCAGTCTGACATTCAATCGTATTGCAGGAAGTGATCTCTTCACGGTTATGATCGTTTTATTTTATTTTATTCTCAAATCTAATACATCATTCAATCGTATGTTCAATCGTTCTGGAGGGATAAGTTCCGTTCCAAGAAATAGATACTTATACCTACCGCGAATACTTATATTTTCAATATAAAGACACACCCACTAAAGAATCTTTTATTTATTTCTGAATGTTACAATTTGTTATCAGATATCAAGGCTTGTTTTAAATAATGTCACTGCCGTAGGGTTGCCATCAGTTTAGTATCTTTTTTTTTTGTAAAGCCAGAAATATATTTAGCCAGAAATAGAGATTCATACATGATACTATTTTTTACTTAAATTTCTCATAATTATGTCTTAGGTTTTCGCGCTTATAACACATTAAAATTAACCACTTTCTAACTGACTTATCGCGTGCATATTACTTTATTTTATTTCTGAAATAAAAAAAACAATATACACGCGATTAATCCGTTAAGGAGTGGTTAATTTAAGTCCTCGAGTGGCGACCGCGTTCCGGAAGGCGCAGTGCTGGTAGGCCTCCCACACGATGGACCGACGACCTGGTTAAGGTCGCCGGAAAGCAGTGGATGCGGGCGGCCCAGGACCGGCCTTTGTGGAGATCCTTGGGGGAGGCCTATGCCCATCAGTGGACGTCTTTTGGCTGAAATGATGATGATGAATATATTTGCGTAAAATTTGGTCGTTATTGAATACAACATTTTATTTACATTAAATGCAAGTTATGTATGCACATAATCAATTTAAATCTGTCTGATGTTGTACTATATTTGTTGTCTTTTAGTTGTAAAAATAATTTGTCGTTTTTCGTATTCCCCTTTGCTTATTATTTATGTTTCTCGTCGGTTTTTATCTTTTCAAGGTTTAAAACTTTCCCTCAACTACCAAAATTTTTTCTAGACCAAAATTAGTCAAAAAGCCATATTTATACGAATCGAATGTTTCTGGCTATCACACTTTGACGATTAAACAGCTAAGTTGTAGTGAAAGAAACATTTAATATTTCTTAAATGCTATAATTTCTCTATCTGTTTCGCTTGTGTTTTATGGCAATAAGATATAAGGAAATTTTATGACGTAGCCGCAAAATTTCAACAAGAATAAAAATATAACATATGCTTCCAACATTTTTTTAAAATATCCCATATTTTCTTCAAGTAATGTGGCAAACCTACACTGCGGTCTAAAATTGGAACGCTGTAACGCAAAATGGATGATAAACCATTTTATATAGAACCACGGCCGTCCCGGCGCCGTAGGTCCTCAAACAATATTTGGTTTTGATTGTCTACATCCGAGTGTCTCGCTTTATTTGACATCGTGCTCTGATAAGACGGGGAAAATCCTACTGCGGGCCACATTATTTAAATAACGACGAAAATAGCTCGCAGTTATTGTTAACAACGCAATTTATTTTACCACGGTGAATAATTTATTGGTACCTAAGCAAAATGGATCAGCATCCAGCAAGGCGAATTATAGTTGGCGAGGCCGTTATGTCGCAGAAGGAGACCGCGAAGTAGGTTAGAGAGGAGGTCGACATAGCCTACCCGCGCCGCAGATGGAAGCCGGGGTATAGGCGGCAAGGTTAGCCCCCGTCCTAAGCCTTAGAGGCCGGGCGTGGGTCGGGGGACCTGCCACCTGTGAGAGCCTCATTCACGGAGGGCGTACCCGGAATCCCCTCCGGAGTACTATGGACCCCTAAGGGCGCCACAGTTGACTGCGTTCCCGCGTAACCCAAACGGGACGTGTGAGGGTATGTCGCTGGGGGTTTAGTGAGAAGTGCGTGTCCCGATAAGTATCTCCCAAACTCCCAAGCGACACCAACAATAGGCGAGGTATCTTATTTCCAATGATTATGGTCAGCTATGTAAACTTCAATAGCGCGATGTATCTATGAATTCTAGCGTATCATGAAGACAACATGTCTTGTTTATTCAGACGCAGGATTGACCAAAAAACGTCTACATATTTATTTTGGTACGAATTGTTGTTGGTTTAGGGCTAGCAAGCGCTGCCTATGGTTCAAGGGATCACGTTATACACTGGATAGGACAAGTGGCCCATGCAAGGCACATACACTTGATGCATCTGTTAATTACATGTTTCTACACAGCCTTTCAACATCCATCACCTTAGCTCACGAGCCACTGCTTATACGAGTGTCCTTCAAGTTATTGGAGGGAAATTTCTCTATCTGCGATATATAAATGTCCAATATGGCTAGGTATCGTTTAAAAACGAGAATGCAGGGGGCATTAGATATAACCTGCATCGCGGGGGTAGTTTACGAACATGAAATTCACGAACACAAATAACATCCAGACTCAGAGCAAGTGCTCTCTTCTTGATTTTGAGGTCGGGCAAGTTTGTCCCCGCGATAAAAGGTTGAACCTAAGTACACGGGGGCCTTCTTTATAAAAAAAATCTAACATACATCAGTAAGTGGCGGTTGTTCGTTCTGCGTGCTGCTTGTCCTCTCCCGCGCTCCCGACCGACTCTTCCACGGCAGGAGGGAAGTGCCTCCACTGCGGCGACGCTCGGACGCGTTGCTTGCTGACTTCTTTAACTGGAAATAACATAGAACCTACATTACATTACTTCCTCGATATTCTCCCAATTTTATTGGGCTTGGGACCAGTCTGCCTCGTTGGTCTAGTGGTTAGATTTGCCGCCTATGGATCAACGGGTCCCGGGTTCGATTCCGGGGTCGGGCAGGTGTCTTTGTCTAAACCAGAGGCACTGGCTCGGAGTCTGGGTGTCATTTCTATCCATAATATGTATGTATTTACAAAAAAAAAAAAAGTAGTTTATCATCCATCTCGTTACCATAACACGACGTGCCTTCCGCAGCAAGGCGAAGGTCAACTGGTAAAAATGAGGTACAGACATCCAACAGAGAAAGACGATCAAATATATCACGTCACTCTTCTATTTCATCCCGAGGGCGTCTTCCACTCCGTACCTTGGCGCCGTCTGCGTCGTGGTCGGCGCGCGTCCTGGGCGCGTAGGGCGGCGGCTGCCCGCGCAGGTCTGCGCGTGCGCACTCGGCGTGCACGCCCGAGCGCAGGAAGCGCGGGTAGCTGTCGAACTTCATCACGTTGAAGATCTGCTTCTGCGCCTGCGGGACACGCACTCAGTCAAATGAGGAAATGCTACAACTACTTGCTTCACTAGTAGGTGACTCCTTATTGCAGCGTGGCAAGCTGTGTAATCTTATTCAAGAAAAATCAATAGAATCTACAACTCTATTGATCCTTTCATCAGGATCTTTTACACTTGAATGTCCGGTATCGATATCGCGATAGTGAACTTTACTAAGCCATTCGCACAGTCAAGAAATCTACTACAACACACACCTGGGTAAACAAAATTAATATAAAACGTATTAACTATAGTTGTCAAGAAATAAAACCCTTTTTTCATCAGTTCCTTGAATGCCTTTGACCCTAGGCTTGCGTGATAGAAAGCAACGCCAAGGTCTAAGATGTACCAGGCAATTCAAGTCGGACACCGGCTCTCAAGACGAAACACAGTAAAACTGCTTAACGCCAGCCATTATTAGTATATACACTATAGCATTTTTCTATTCTATTCTTTCTATTGAAAGATATGATGTGGTCAGCTAAATCCAAAAGCTCTTGTCTAGTGACGCACAAGCGTACATGCGGAGTTTGGTACTGCGCCTCGCACGCGGCTCGTGACAGCCAATGCGAGTCAGAGCATGTGCGGCGGGGCTATTAGTAGGTTACCAGAACTGTCAAAATCGATTTTGACTAATGAAGCCCATACTTAAGCATAGCTTTAAATTGCCATTGCCCACCTGTTGGAACAGATCTGTGGGCGGAGGCTGCTGGGTCAGCAAGAGTGCGGCTGCTCTTCTGGCTGCGGCGTCCACGTTCACGGGTTCCGAGGCCCTGTCTCCCAAATGCCTCTCGTAAATTTCGGCGGCCAGAGCGCCTCGCCTTGACGGATCCATTGTCGCAGCGTACTGCTCGCATGACCACCAGAACCTGGGGGTAAAAACCTCGTCATCATCACAGTTTGTAAAAGACCCACTCGGCCAATGACATGGAGGGAAATAACTTAGTGTGCCACGTTGGCTGAACGATTTGGTACCGTATTTCGTATCAAGATTTGCTTAGTTTTTTTAATGAGTTGGCTATCACGACACCCTCAGGATGGAGTGGGGTGACACTGCATTCTGAATCCCCATAAAGTCTCTCTTAGAACCGAGAAAATTAAGTTCTGTTTCAAGTTTAAGTTACCGATTGTTATGTCAGATCTATTCCTTTCTTGATACTTGATGGGCAATTATGCATAGTGAAAGCAATTACAACGACGTATTCGATCGCATACTATCTCATAAGTGTTCAAATTGCTATTACTCGTTGAATTGCTCTCCTATGACCATAACTGCTGCAAAGCTTTCGAAACGTCGGGAATTTAATAATGTAAAGTACACGCGATAAATCCGTGTACTTAGCAGGATAGCCCTAAAATCGAAATTTCAAAATTCTGACATCTTTCTTGTCAACAAATACTGATGCAATGTTTTATGTGAGTTTGTGAAATAATCTTACCTATAGAAAATACCACTATGAACATTGTCATATGTCCTTGGTACTATGAAAATAGAATTATTCTCTGATTATGTTCCGTGTTGAATGGTCAATATAGTTCTGGTTATAAGCCCTTGCTTCCACTGATATCCGAAATCGGATAAACTGTCTAACCTGTGCAGCGGATACTCACCGAATGTTCTCTGCGGCGAATTCCTTGGCGAGGAAGTGCGCGAAGGCAGCTGCTCCGGCCGGGTCAGCCAGCAGGTGCTCCAGGCCGAGAGACCAGCGCGCCACGTTGGAGCCTGCTGTTGAGGCTCCGGCTCCCACGGGGGCGGCACCCTCACTCATTTGCTGTAGACAAACATATTCAATTTTTTTATGTTCGTAGACGTAACTAAACTTAAACGAGTGCATTGCTGAACGTGCAAATAACTTTTCTAGCAAACTACAATTAACTACTAATGGGATAAATGCCTACCATTTATACAAATTTACGACTACATATACATATAATGTCATTTCTAACGATTCACTTCACACAAACGGTGCATATTGCTCCGCGTGGTAACGGATTTAGAATGCAGTGTCACCACCCCATTCCATCCTGCGGGTGTCTTAAGTGCCGACTATAGGATATAATGAGACTGATAGCCTAGCCGCAAGAAAAGAACACTGATCCGAAATCCTGTGCCCGACTGGCCAGCGTGACACAGATAGCTAATATATGTATTTCTTAAAGTTTTAATTGACTGCACATTTGAGGCGAGCCTCCTCCAATAACAAGGTCCCTCCTAGGCTGAATAAACTGTATTTTATGGATTGATGTCAATAAAATACCCTCAGGGTAGAGTTTATTCAAATAAAATTGCTTAACTTTTATTTCGACTGCCTCGTTGGTCTAGTGGTTAGATGTGCCGCCTTTGGATCAACGGGTTCCGGGTTCGATTCCGGGGTTGGGCAAGTGTCTTTGTCTAAACCAGAGGCACTGGCTCGGAGTCTGGGTGTCATTTCTATCTATAATATGTATGTATTTACAAAAAAAAAGTATATAAGTAGTTTATCATCCATCTCGTTACCATAACACAAGCATTTAGTTGCTTAGCTTGGGACGAGGTGGCGTTGTGTGAAATGTCTAAGGATATTTATTTTATTTTATTTTATTTACCAAGACTTACTTTCAGGTCCTTTACTGCCTCTTGCACTCTTAGTGAAAGGACGCATTATAGATACTAAGTTGCCAATCTACGGTTTAAGCTTACCTTGGTGTACATGTTGTGTTCGTGGTGGCGGTAGGACCCACCAGCGCCACTGCCCGTAGTCCAGCGGCGGAATGCCGACGACTGCTCGCTCTAAAGACAAACAAAGTTATGTGTTAGGTCTATAGTCTTAAATATCACGATAATTATATTTTCGACATTCCAATCTATATAAATAAATAAAATTGAAGTGTCTGTCTGTAATATTCAAATAACCGCTTTTTAGCATACTATTTTTACCAAAACATTATTGTTTTAAATTTTTGTCTGTAAATTGTTTCGGCTATTTCAGAGCCGAAACAATTTACAGACAAAAATTTAGGCTTGACCTATTTTGACGGGACTTTCATTGGCAGCTGATGTAATAAGGAGTACTTTTATTGACACCCCCCGCTTTTCAGGAGCACATAGTTACTGAGCTTTCCATACTGTTAAATATCACGCGGACAAAGTCTTGGATGACAGCTAGTTTTTAATAAAGGAATGACCAATCAATAGCGCCAATTCAACGAGTGACACAATCCATCTTTAGCATCACGTTACAACTTTTTCCAGGAACGCTACGAAATAATTGACCGTGTCCTTACGTAGGCTAGTATCAATGGTATCAATTTATCCGTCATTATCAGGTTAATCGTCACTGTTCCACGTAATAGAGCGGGCGGCAGACACACGCGCATACACCCACGATCTGTTGACGTTCTGCACGTCAATTTCGGAGATAAAAACGTTAATAGTGGCATTTATCTGAAACCGATATCTGATCGATAGTGAGCTACGTCAATGAGATGATCAAAATAGCGATTGTAGATAAATATAGCCGAACTTGTTAGCATCTATGCAACCTTAAACTTTGTTAAGTTCTTGTTTAGTTGAGGCAACTATCGAGAACAATTTCAAACATTCAATTCCGACATGTATCTACGGGGTGGACTGTACAATGAAGAGAGCTATACTATACTTGAAACTAGCTGTACGTAATAGAATCAGACATCCGACTGTTCGTCCGTCTCCAGAAAATTTATGGAGGGAAGATTGTAAGCCACGCTAGACGTAAGCAATCGAAACCGGTGTTATGGAGTATTTTAAAATTGTATTTTTTTTAAATAAGAAAATATCTGCGTTTCTTATAACCTGTATCACAGAGGCTGTCTACAAAAACGTAATTCACGAACACAAATAAATGACACTCTTATTTCGTCGTCGTCGTCGTTACAGCCCATAAATGACCCACTCCTCAGTCGGGCCTCCTCCAAAGGAGGAAAATTAGCCTACTGAGCCACGCTGGCAAGACGAGTTGGCAGAGGGTTTGTATCAAGTTTTCCTTCTCTTGGGGCTAGGTGATCTGCCTCTTGCGTTCTTTTAGTCGCCTCTTACGACACCCTAAAGACGATATGGGTGACATTGGGTGAATACATTGATTCTAAATATATACATTTCAATACCATATTTAAAATGACCAATAATTCCTACCGACGATTTATATTCGTATGTTATTACAATCGGTTATAACGACTTTTCAAAATCCGAAGACGAAACTGCAACTCACTCGGATTTATTCTATTTTATTCATTCTTATTTATTCAATAAAGAACTTACATAAGTACTTAGGTCCAGGAAAAAGCGAGCACTTCTAAAAACGACCTAGATTAACTTGCTTGTGCGCGAGAAACGCCGCTGCATGTTCAAATAGGTATATTTACCGTACAGACGAGATATCGGTAGGGTTGGCAACATTTGATCAAATGATTTGTTCTTACAAACTTCACTTGCGCGATGTTGGCTGTACTTTTGTTTTCTGCGACATTTATCTTCTCGTTAACTCATTCAGAATCCAGACCGTGTGTTTGATGCACGGTATGTAATTGCAATTCATGTTATAACGTAAGCATTTACTACTACTACTCAGCCCACAAATAACCCACTGATGGGTCGGGCCTCCTCCCATTACAGGGAGGGCCATTAGCCTACTGTGCGACGCTGGCCAAGGGGTTTCAAGGTTTCCTTTTCTTACGTTTTCGGCCTTATCTTATCCTTTTATCGACTCCTACAACACCCTCAGAATGGAATGGGAGGGTGAAACTATGTTTTCTTAATCCGTCACCACACGAACACGGGCGTAAACATTTAATTCTCTATGTGCTTTTTCATCTTGGAGTATGCTGCTCGATGGTTAGGTGGAACTCCGGAAACTACTCGTCTACCCACTAAAACCCCAGGAGTATCCCTTGGTAACGCCTGGGGTGCCACAGGTTCGGGAGAACGCATTCAACTGTGATGCCCCACCGGTGAGGAGACCTACTAAAACCCACGACTACTGCCCCCTCCAGGGATACGGGTTACAATCCAGCTGGGGTATCAAGCTCCGTGACGCGGCAGCCCTAGCTATATGATGTTGACCATGTCTGGCAAGCGACACCCATGGACAGTTTGACTAGTCATTGTTTGCTGATGAAAAACGCAGACACCACGCCGTGCCCACCTGACAGGAAGTTTCGGAAGTGCTGGAGTTGTTTTCGCATTACGAAAACTGATGTCATCTTCACATTCCATAATTAACCCACCTGACCTTCTGTCAGTACTGAACATGCTAGCTTTAATTATACCAAGGTTTCCTTCCCGTTCCGATTTAAGCCTAATTAGTTCCTTTAATGACCTCTTGTCACTAAACAGAGGTTAGTGACCTCTTGTATACCGTATGGTGACAGATTTAGAATACATAGTGTCACCACCCCATTCCATCCTGAGGTTGTCCTGAGGTTGACTAGGCTGATAACCTAGCCACAAGAGAAGGAAAACTCGATACGAGTTATGTCCATCCGACTGGCGAGCGTGGTACACTCAGCCGTGGGTCATTTATATGCTGAGAAGTATTCTTAAGACACCCTTATGGTGGAATGCGTTGCCGAAACTACGGGCCGCAAAATCCTTCATAGAAACGCAAATCAATTGTATATGGAGGCCTATACAAACTAAAGAGTGAGAACGGATTATAAATTAACATATTTCTATAGAACAGGCCGTTAGCAACAAGTAGTATTGTTTCACGGTAATAATGTATACATTTGGCTATCATTAGATACACTTACATAACGTGTTCCTCCACACTCGAAGGACCTATTCTCACATGTTTAAATATTTGCCACAAATAATACCAACATGTTTGTCTGTATGTCCTATAATAGAATGAAACTATGCATTTGATCAGGTGATGATCTTATGCAAAGTGTTGTGTAAGAACTCAAGAAGGTTTCTGAACAAAAAAAATGTAATTTTCTGTAATGTCTTTCCTTCAAATGTATTTTAGTTAATAGCGTAGCAAAACGCGCAGGTTACAGCTAGTTTTATATAAAAAACTACTGCCCCTGCAGTAATAGTTAAAATAAATAAATTAAAATGGTATAATTCACGAACGCAAAGACACCTGTACACATACCCAGAGCAAGTCACTCCGGAATCAAACCAGGGAGCCATGATCCAAAGGTGGCGCATGTAGGCCTTAGACCAACTAGGACTAAAATGGCTGAGGTCGTAACCTATCGCAACGCAAACACGATTTGCGACCATGATATTAACAACATTATTGCTTAGCCGTTGGCCTATCGCCGAATTACATTTGTGCCGAATAGATTATAAAAATTCTAAAGTTAATTTCAACTTTAAGAATTTTGTTTCCAAAACACACAAAACTAAACGAAATATAACATGTTTACCTCCTCTTTGCTGTCGGTATACCACACCACCATGTTCGAGCCACTACTAGATTTACACTTCACACATTGACTGTGACACAAAACACACATATAATTCCAGATACGGTGCCACTGTCGACAAATACCCCTATTTCCATTTAATGCACCCAGTGTTATTTCAAACAACTGTAAATCGAAAGACCCTCAAAAACTATACTGCGAAAACAAAATTGCTATGAGGAAAAACACTGAATATCATACAACAGTCAAAGGAGACTAATATTGTTAATCGCGTGATGGTCTGGGACACACTGAATGCTTACTGTTGGTTAGGTTTCAAATGCGGGAGGGAAATAGGACGTGACCACAAAACAACAAGACTGAGAGGTCGCACTTAACACTTAAAACAAATTTATAAATCCAGAAACTGCAGTAAATTTGACTTTGAAAGTGACTTTAATTCGAATAGTGATCATGATAATTTAGATTTCTTAAAAAAATACCTAACATAGCAGATACTTGTTGAATAATGCTGTCTTAGGTTTTCACGATATTTTCTTGGCGGTTCTGTACATGTTCAGTTATTTAAAATCCAACGATACGGATTCCCTTTTACATACTATATGACCGAATTTGAATTTGGCTAAGTGCTCCTTCTGTATCACAGTACTTTGTGACCATCAGGGAGCGACAACGCTCCTCCCGTCCTGCGCAGACGCAGCGCCTGATCGGTGACACAATGCGAAATTATAATAACAATACCTACACCGATTGTTAAGTTTCCGGAGGAGATGATTGGTGTAATGTATAAACTGAAAGACGGCGTTTATAGATTTGGGAAAACATGAGGCTTATACTTTTTTATTACGTCTCATAAAGAGCAGATTACGTCATCATCATCTGCCTCAGTGAGCTTGACTTGGGCTTGCCCAATGATTCAATACTAGACTCGATCTTCGGTGTTACGCACCCAATTCCTACCTGTCATCTGACACTTTTACTTCATCATATATTACAATTAAACGGGTTTAGGATTGTTTTGGTCCACTTTTATTTGAAAATACCGCACTAATTTGCCGCGTTTATTATGGTCAAATCAGTGACTCAAAGGAAAATTTTAAAAAGGAAACATTCCTTTAAATTTTGTTCTAAGGTATCTTAAAAGCTATGGGAATAACTGTGAATAGCATTTTAAATTTCGTAGACAAGACAATCGCTCCACATCTTCTCTTAAGCTCGCTTAAGCCTCATTCTTGTGCCCTTCACGGAGGAAAACATGGAGCGCCGGCGAGTCGCGTAGCCTGTCTGCCATACGAAGGCAGGTTATCAATTCTGGCCATCATCCATGCAGTTCTCAAAAGAGTTTGCTTGGGTATGCACTCACCCCGTACATATATAATGGTCTCTATACAAATGAATACATTTAACTAATTGAGCAAATATTATTCCTACTTAGCCAGCCAATTGGAAATCTACTTCTTCTACTTCTCAAACATCGCAAACATCTTGAGCAAATAGTGCCGCCAATATGACCTTAAGGTCAAGTTAATATTTTAAATTGTTTGCCGGCTCTTATAGTTTGAATGTTTGACTACAGACTGTAATACGTTCTTCCCACGTTTCCCTTTGCCATACGTGGACGCCACTCTAAGACTTATGCCCCAGCGGCCATCCCCACTTCAACTGTGCAATCCTTCTTCGAAACTCACCTGACTACACGTATTAACACGACCCCTTCAAACGACGAATCACTTGTATACATAACTATACATTTTGTGCCTATACGCTTAAGAGCTAACTTTTGTCTTGACAAATTAATCAGTATTTCAGTATAGTGCAAGAATATGGGTTTGACAGACAAATAACCTGCCATATATCAACACTAGCAGCGTATCAGTGGGTCAGTTGATTCACATTAATGTTGTAAGTAATTATAGTTTACACGCAATTGATAAGATACCACTGACCGTTGACTCACCGCGGGCACCCCTCTCTGATAAACGAGCATTGAAATAATTTAAACTCAAAAGGACTTATGTTCTTAATTAAAACTACCATCATCATCTTAGACCCTTGTCCCACGCTAGGTGGTAGTCTCCATACACTCCGATCGTCATATCTACATTCATACCTTTATTACGCATATCTCCCATCAGACAATCCATCCATATCTTTACCCACAACCCACATTCAGCTAATGAGCAGCTACAAATTAGTCTTTAATAGTCTCAGTCCCCTATTAAACAAACAAAAAGGAATACTTTGGCCCTTTTTATGTTTTTAAAATCAGATACCTACCTATTTTCCTAATTTAGTTGGGATTATACAAAAGCAATCAAAGTCAATGTTTCAGCAGATGGGCACTTACGATAAGACACGTGTATGTCTTTGAAAATAGAAAACAAAAACAAAAACGATCCCACGTGTTCGTATATAATCTTTTAATTTTACTCAAAGAAAAAATAGATGTCGATCTTAGCATTTTCGAGTTCATTTTGTAATAGCTTTACTTAGACATTTTATAAGCGGTGAAAATAAAAACGGGGTATTCTATCTAAAGTTCATTAGACATTGCAGAACCCAGGCACAGCGTGTTTGAAGCTGACTATGGATTGATCAAATCATAATTTGGTTTCGCTACTCCAAAGGACTGTCAGAAGTTTCCTATCATAGCCTCATCCCATGAATGACCCACTGCTATAATAGTAGGGGCGACAATACCTCCTATGTTTTATCAACCGTTTACCCCATAAATCCTCCTCCAATATAATAATAATAATAAATATCCTTGGACATTTCACACAACGCCATCTCGTCCCAAGCTAAGCAACTAAATGCTTGTGTTATGGTAACGAGATGGATGATAAACTACTTAAATACATTTTTTTTTTGTAAATACATACTTATTATAGATAAAAATGACACCCAGACTCCGAGCCAGTGCCTGTGGTTTAGACAAAGACACTTGCCCGACCCCGGAATCGAACCCGGGACCCGTTGATCCACAGGCGGCACATCTAACCACTAGACGAACGAGGCAGTCAATATCTTAGAGGTAAATTAGCCTTTTCTGCAACGCTGGTGAATTGGCACAGGGTATCTATCAAGGTTTCCTTGCAGCCGCAGCAGCAGCTGATCGGCCTCTTGTGTTATGTTTAGTCGCCTCTTACGACACCCTCAGGATCGTAAGGATTGGAGGACGTTCCAATTACATAGAGGTAAATAATTAGCAAGCACACTTGCGTACGGATGACGTATTTATTTATTTTCCATATGAAATCTGTGATATAATTCTTTTTTTTAAATCCACGATATAATTCATTTTGATTATTTTTTTCTTTATAATAATAGTTAAACGTTTGACCACAGTCTCGTTTGATGGGAAGCGAAGATGAAGCCTAGGATGGTACAAGTTTGCCTAGAACGTGTCTGATCTCTTTAGCCTTACAATCAGCGACATTATGCTATTAAATCCTTGACCAAATAGAAATGACCACATTTGGCAATATTAGGAAACCCCCAACAGAACAAGAAGACAAGGTACGATTGATTAGTACATCTTTCAAACAGAAAACCAAATCAGTCCGTCTGTTCTGAAGTCCGTGTGGTGATGGATTTAGAATACATAGTGTCACTATTCCATTCCACCCTGAGGGTGTCATAAGAGTCGACTAATGACCCTGTAATTGGAGGAGGCCCGACTCAGCAGTGGGTCAGTTCTGAAGCCACAATACATACGTGAAACAGATAACAGTCCTCTCTCTCGTCACAGATTAAAAACTTTATAATAAACCCGGACAGTGAAACACGTGAACAACTGCACAGCAAAATAATCGATTCAAAAGGCAGTTCATAACCCAATAAAGTGGCACCTGTGTCTTTAATTGTGATTGTTTAAAACGTTTGACGCAATCGTATTTGCATACCGGCGTTTCGCTTACGCACACGATTGCATACCCCAAATGTTATTGTTGGTTTTGTGACCGCAATATAATGCCACAAACTCAAACGGCACTTATGTAGGTTTTATAACAAAACTCTTATAAACCGTCGTGTTTAAAACTACTTTAAGCGCAAATAGACCAGGGCGGAAGCTTGAAAAATTGGTAAAAAGTGAAAAAAAATAATAGTAGGATGAAACCCGTTGAAAATGGAAGATAATATGACAAAAATTAAAGGAAACATAATTTACGGGCGATCTGAGGTCGGGAAGTGGGGAGGCGGGAGATTTTAAGGGTAAAAAACGGTTTATCTCGATTTCCAGCAAAACTACAATTCCCATGGACAAAAATTTAATGACAAAGCTGTAGTTAATAAAAAGATCTACAGCTTTTGTATTTGCAGTTTTTCAAAAGCTGTAGATCAAATAACCAAGTTTTAAGTTTTTTTATTTTTATCTTTGGCAAATAGTTACATTTTTTTTCTCAAAATTTGGTGAAATCTTACCTTTTTTGTCTCAAATACACTCTCATTGTTTTGATTTAAAATATCCATTTTGTTCACCATAATTTGATTTAAGGTGAATGTTCCAGGGTAGCCCGCGAAATTCAAATTTTCTTACGTTTTTTGCAATTTGCAGGTCAGTGCTAGGTTGTATGTTGATTAAAATGTTATTCGCGGCTGTAAGACGTATGTAGTTATAGAATTATAATCATCAATACAACCCTCCAAGCTCATAAAGGTGCAAGAAACACTTTTTCAAGCTCAAAGTCATTCTTGCACCTTTATGAGCTTAGAGGGTTGCAATTTGCAAAAAACGTACGAAAATTTGATTTTCGCGGGCTACCCTGAAACATTCACCTTAATATCGCAAATGCACCCTAATTTTTATCGAAAATTCTCGTGTCAAAATATCAGCATTTATAAAAAAGTCGATTGGCATTTTGTTCTTTGAAATCGTATCACTATGGTAAATGGTCGCAGATGCAGAAATGGATGGATGGATGGAATGGGCACCACCCCATTCCAACTCCCAAACTATGTGTTCTAAATCACAGTAGGAACATGTTATTCAAACATCACGAATCTCGTCCTCCAATGGAGCAATATACAGGCCAAAGCTCTCGATCCGACTTTTAAAAATTAGGTCAAACAAAATCGTCTCCTCTCAATATCGATAAACTAGTAGCGAAAATAGCCGTTTTCATTGGGAGCCGAAATTTATGAAGAACGCAGTCTCTTGGTCACTCGGGAAAACGGAGAACTTTTTATACGTAGTTATTACCACACTCTTATAAATCGTCATATTTAAAATTACCATTATTATATTTCTCCATACACGCCTATAGACTCCACACACACCAAGTATGTTTTTATTATTCTCTCTATTTTTTACTAAAGGATTGTATTTATAGCTCGCGTGAAAAAAGGGCAACAAACAAAACTTATTCGTCGAATATAAACTTATTAGTCATGCATGTACGAGTAACATCTATTCACAAGATAATGTCTGCCTATTAGCGCGTACGGGATTTTCCTACAGCCTTTGAATCGCAAGTGTTCATAATCATTTTCCATTGCATAATAGAATTTATAAGTACACACTGAAACATAAAACGAGGTACAAATTTTCTTAGCTTGGGAAAATATTAGTTACTGCTGTTAAAATAAGCTTTAGGTAAAGCGGAGTTCACAATTTTAAGGCCATTTGACTATGTTTTTTGGTAACATCTTATCCGCGACTTTAGGGTTGCCCGTCTACTGTGGATTCCGCGCAGCACACCCTGGAGGTGTGCTGCGCGGAAGGTGAGGTGTTCCTACGACGCGACCTTATCAGCGTCGTAGGAACCCTCTCACTGCCGGATCTCATTAGATCCATGGTCCGGAGCGAGAAAGCTTGGAGAGAGACGGCTTCCTTCTGTGAAGCCATCATGACGGCTAAGGAAGAGGCCGAACGGGCCAGGGACTTGGCCTCCTAGCGCCCAAACAGCCAGCGCCGCAACGGGCGCCGTAGGGCACTGGCTGACCTCCGCCCACCGTAAGTGGGCCTGCGGGCGATGGACGTGGGAAGTCCATCGCCTGCGCAAAACAGGCCCCGGGAGGAAGGCGCGCCGCGTTTCGCGCGCCCCTCTCAGCGGCGGAAAAGGGGGTTGTACAGCCCCCCATAATCGGAGGGGCCCGCCTCGGAGCATGGGGCTCGACTAAACGGGGTGGGCCGAGGCCCCCAGGGTCGCGGAGCACGCTCCCCCGTGGCCCTGTTTCGGGCAGTTGAGGATCGCCGTCGGTTTACCATCTCCACGCGCTCCAGAGTCCCACATAACCCGGCCAATTACCAAACGGCCGGGTATCCAGGAATTCCGACGAAAAAAAAAGGGTTGCCCGTGTAAATAATAATTGTAAGATATTAACGCTTTAAGAAAAAAACGATTCGATAGAGTAATGAGTTTAGCACTTTTAACACTACAGCAGCAAATATTTTTTTGCATTAATTGTAATTAAATGGGTCTCAAAACCGCGCACAAAATGGGAGTCTTAAGACTGGTAGCATGGAATGACCCGTGAATAAGAGAACGCTTCTCGTATTATGTACTATTGTCTATGCAGGAGATTTATATGTTCAGAAATTACGCTAGTGGCCGAAGGATACATTTAGTTTCGAAAGAGTCACTGTTCACTACTACTAAGCGGGGCATACATGTATGCCAATAAACAGAAATACCATATCCCATCGGATGTAAAAAGGATACCCACCGTATCAAAGATTTTTCGATGTTCGAACAAAACATTCGATGGCACGTGTAAGTTTGGCATTCGAATAATCGTGCGAGTACGGAATCCGAATCACCAATCGATAAACAAAAACAGGGAAGTGTTTGCAGGGTTTTCAACACATTCTCGACATGTTTTTGTTTACAAAGCTATTAAAAAGACAATAAGAGATCTTCAGGTGACCTATCTTTGTTGTCTGCACCGAAATAATGTTAGGAAATTTGCAGGTAAATGCAACACGTTCTGGGTACTTGTGTGTGCAATAATGTATTATAATGTTATCCAAGTTATAACCACATATGTAGGTACATTATAATTATTACGAACTTTCAATAGTTTTTGGATCGTCCTTGTAACTTTACATTACAAGCGGGCTAAACGAGATAAAAAGAAGGATCATAGCCAAACGAGGGTTCCATAAGAGCCGCCTATAGGATATACCAAAGCTGAAAACGCAAACGAAGAGAAGGATAACTTAAAACATAACCATGTGCGAAGGATTGCGTCTGGCCAGCATGGCACAGTTATGGGTCTTTTACTGGAAGATATATGATGATACTAGCGGCTCGTCCCGGCTTCGCACGGGTCGATATTTATTCTTTCTATATTCTCTATATTATTCTTGCAATTAAAATAGCCTATATTAATCAGTCATAATGTAGCATTCAAATTTAAAGTTAAAATCGGTACAGTACGTTCTGAGCCAATTCTTTACAAACATACATACAAATCTTTCCTCTTTATATAATGGTATAGTAATCTATACCAATAGGAGATAGCTTTTAAAAATATTTTTGTTGAGTTGGGCTAAGAGAAATTAACAAGAATTCAATGCATAATTGATAATCTCGATACGGTGCTGCCATATTTTGGAATAACACAAGATAATCCACAGATTAACACAGGCGACGATAAGCATAAAATAAACAGCTCATTTCAAGACGTTATTTATTCAACTGCTGAAAAATTTATATTGTTCTGTTAAAGGCATTCTTCAGACATGCTTAACAATTAACAATGCTGAAATTTTCCGCGTCTAATTTGCCAAAACGGGTCGGGTCTTTGGTCAGTATTATAATGCCTCAATATACATATTATATGATGTAGAGATATTTCATTGCTCGTAAAATCAATCTGGTAATATGTTACAAATGTTTCTGAAACTGACGGCTAAACAGCGTTTTTGTAACTGAGCGTAACTGTAAAATTGATTTATTTTATTAACCGCGAAGGTATGGATCATATCCATTGTTCACACACATGTATCAGATTTTTACAAATGATTGAGTTTTGATTCATCGCAGACCTGAATAGACCCCACTGCTGAGTCGGGCCTCCTCCAGGTTCATGGGGGGAAATGATTTAACTGTGTTGCGCTGCCCAGACTAGTTGCCACATCGATTGTTTTTTTTTGGTCGGTTTTGGTTGGCAACATTGTGTTTACTAGCCCTCATGATGGCGACATTGTGTTGATCATGTATTCCATCCATCACGGCATTCACAGAGATTAGGACTGTTGTATTTTTATCTGACTATTAGTTATTGCCTATTCATTCATAACCGAAAATAATTAACTATTAATATTCCGCATCATAAACAAAACCGGATTCGTGATATTCTAACAAGTAAACTGCGAATCATCATCGAAGAATTGATTGATTGTTGCAATGAATCAAATTTATTTTCAATCAACTATATTTAGTTCGGTACTTAAAAATACACTCGAGAGCAATGAATGCGGGTCACTTAAAGAATCCTAAAAATCTCGGAAACTAAAAATGCTAGGTTAATGCAATAAATCGTATTTAATAGACAATGTAATACTCCTTAAATGAAGGTATTAAAACTTCTTAGTTATTGTAAAGTTATATCATAAAAAAATCAAACTTGAAAAAGGGCCACTTTCGAAGATGGAACTACGAAATTACAGCATTTGGTTTTGCTTTTGTTTGTAATCTGTCATTTATGTGGGTACATAAACCATGTTGATAGTGCTCTATATTCATTATTCAAGCTGAAATTATGTCGCTTACGCCTGAAGAATGCACCAGAATACTTACAATGCTGGAAACCGGCTGGAGTCAGCGCGATACAGCCAGGACTGTCGGTGTGTCGCTGTCAACAGTACAAAGAGTTCTCCGACCTTACGAAGAAACTGGTTCTAACCTACGCAGACCAGGAACGGGCAGAATCAGGTGTACCACAGCACGAGAAGACCGATACTTGGTGAACACCATGCTTCGAAATCGCTTTCTCACAGGAACTGAACTCACAAATCAGTTTCGACGCCTCGGAGGAAGTAACCCAAGTGCATGGACAGTAAGACGTCGGCTTGCTGAATCTAACTTAAAACCCCTTAGACCTGCAAACGGCCCTAAACTGGAGCGTGGGCATCGTATTTCAAGACTAAGATATGCCCAGAGCCACGTAAATTGGAGTATTGAAGATTGGTCAAAAGTTATGTTCTCCGACGAATCAAAATGTATGCTCTACAAGCACGATGGAAGACACAGAGTGTATCGAAGACCAGGGGAAAGATTCAAGCAAGCATGCATCGAAGAAAAAGTAGCCTACGGTGGTGGGTCTGTACTTGTGTGGGCCGGAATTTCTTCTGAAAGTCGCACAGAGCTGGTGATCATAGAAAACGGCTCTTTAACTAGCGTAAGATATGTGGAAGAAATCCTCAATGATCACGTTGGTCCATTTATGGTCAATTTAGGTGAGGATGCTATATTTATGCATGACAATGCCCGACCTCATACAGGTAGGATTGTGAATGACTACCTTCAAGAGATGAACATTACTCGTATGGAGTGGCCAGCGCGCAGCCCGGATATCAACCCGATCGAGCATGCTTGGGACGAGCTAGGCAGATGCGTAAAACAACGAAACCCTCCCCCAATCACGCTTCGTGAGCTCAAAATTGCTCTCACAGAGGAATGGGAGAATATTCCCCAAAATCGTATAAGGAACTTGGTGTACAGCATGCCAAACCGCGTAAACGCAGTAATGGAAGAACGAGGAGGCAATACGAAGTATTAAAATTCAAGAAAATCGTAATAAAGTTCAAAAATTTCATGTTTCCTATTTTTGTTTTAAGGAGAGATCAGCAGTTTTTTTTTCTTTATGTAATTTTGTGTTAATAAAATGTATGGTGACTCATTTTTTTTTACTTTCATTTAAGGAGTATTACATTGTCTATTAAATACAATTTATTGCATTAACCTATCATTTTTAGTTTCCGAGATTTTTAACATTCTTTAAGTGACCCGGATTCATTGCTCTCGAGTGTACTTACGGCCCGTTCCACATTTTAAGAATTCCAGGAGTTATTTATAAACTTTGGAACGTGAGTAGATTCCACCTGATACCAATTCAAACTCAAACTTAAAAGGAACTTTGTTTATGTAGGTTTTATCACTAAAATCTTATAAATCTATATATAAATATAAATTTGCTATTAAACAAACAATATAACTTCATTAGAGGTTTTTATTTAATTGATAAAACAATAAAATACTTACAAGTTTCAGCATTTTGGCAACGAATCTTTCGTACACTTCTGTAGGCATATTCACTGCCTTCTCATAAGTTTATTATTTTCAAGTTAATGTATCATGGAGCGACTATCGATACGTGTAGTCACTATGGGAGCCGCGCGAATACTAAATTCGCCGGTGAGTTAGTAACTCAGAGGAAAAAGATAGTGCGAGAGGCCGCCCGTTTGTTATCGATGTCTTAATTTAGACGAGATAAGCCAAACATAGCGAGATTAGAAAAGAAGACATAATATGTGCATTTATAACCCATACACCCGTCATCTATTACTGCGAAGTAGGATATCCTGATACAATAAATGTAGCGAGAAATCATATTTGGCTATGGAATTCCTGCATTAGTATACAAGTCAGTCTGCGCTTTGAAGCAGAAAAGGCATTTAGTCAATAATATAGACAAACTTTGTAAAATATGAAACTTTCCAATATACACTATAGCAATTAAAAAGTATCCTTTGATGATTGATATCCTCAGTACAGGCTTCAATTTCAAGTCAGTTAGATGAAAATATTCCATGCCATTACTTTCGTCCCCGTTGCCTCTCCGAGCAGGCTTTTAATTTGGCTGTATTAGGTTAATCCTTATCAGTGGATAGCAGTTTGGCGTCACGCAGCGGTCACGCTGAGGGATCCCACCAAATCACCCTTAGACAAACGACTTGCGGATAAAACCGGTTTCATAAATCGCTCACGTGTGGAACTTGTAAACAATAGCTTAGTAGAACTTAGTTTACATCACAATCGCGCGAAAATTTTGCATGACAGTACAAACCGAATGGATGGTGGAAAGCCATAGAGATCTCGATGGACGTCATGAACAATAAAGTGACGTAACTTCAGTCTTTTGGACCTTCCCGTGTTTGTATACATAGTATACGTAATAGTTTAGGAAAACAAATGTCAGCTAACCCGAAGTATCTTCTGTAGGCGTATATTGTACTAGCTTTTGAGCGCGGCTTCGCCCGCGTGGGCTTTGAAACCGTGCTTATCTCTATGCATATTTTTTATGAACATAAAATCGGTTATTGTGACTAAACTATGATAGTTAGATATGTGCTCTCGCGGACTTTTTTGTAGATTTTTATAAGACCTACAAACCCGTAGTACATAATTTTGTTCTATTGCCAATAGTTTTTGCAGCGCACGCATAAATAGGTTCTCGATTTTACACCTTGGTTTACATAATCGCAATTTTCATACGGATCCCTAATTCTTTTGAAAATAAAATATAGCCTATAACCTTCCTCAATAAATGGACTATCTAACACTGAAAGATTTTTTGGAATCGGTCCAGTAGTTCCTGAGATTAGCGCGTTCAAACAAACAAACAAACAAACAAACTCTGCAGCTTTATATATTAGTATAGATATTAGGGTTGCCATCTGCAAACTTTGAAATCCAGGATTTGAATATAGAAAAACCAGGACATTTCGGTTTTAAAACAGGAGTATAAATAATGAATCAAGCAAAATATGTTTATTTCTGCTAGAAAGAAAGAGTTTCTGATCCCTATTTTTTCCCACAAAACACGGGATTCAGAGAAAATTTGCCAACTAGCTATTTTAATATTAACCTACGTGTTTAATATCAGAGTTCCATAATGGTTATTGAGTTATCTGTGTTTATTCCACGAGATCTGGCACTTTCGACCTACTGATGAAAAAAAATTGCTTATTTTTGTCTGAAATTCTGCATACAGCTACTTTATCAGCAGTCCTATCAATACTTTCGTTATAGCTATATGTTTTTTGTTATAAGCTGTGTAAGCTATACGATGTAACTTTAGGCGGCCTTGAACCACGGATCCCCAGTTCCATTTTGGGGTTGGGCTGTGAAAACCAGAGACTGTCAGTGTAAATTCCGAATCTGTGTGTGTGTTTGTGTTCGTGAATTACATTTATTGTAGTGTTTGTGTTCGTGAATTACATTTATTGTAAAAAAAGATCTAAATGTAATGTCATGTAAAAAAATTTATGGCACACAGTATGGATGATTTAGTTAATACGCTTTTATTAGCTTCAGACGTATGAGGAATCCTTAAACATGATTTTGACCCAGTTAAAAACGTCGGATTAACTCGAAATTTCGCATACTTAATAAGGACCGATGACAATTCAATATTTTCAGTTTGATCCGGTATCCTTACTGGGATAATCAGGATTAGCGATTTTTTGTTTGTAGAGACCGTCAAGGTGAAACCCCGCTCTTCTATGCAATAGCTAATAGAGACGTAAATATAATAAAGCTTTTGCTATATTTTTTTAGTGATTATTTAGCAATAGCTTTATGTTATTTCAACTAAAATAATAATAATAGTAAAAAAAAACAAGCAATACGATGTTAAATCGAACTATAAAATAGGAAATAATAAACTAGGCATAACCTGTATCGCGGGCCAGTTTAAAAACATGTAATTCACGAACAAAAATGACACCCCGACTTCGAGTAATCGTTGCATCTTCAACTGTTTGTATTTTCAACTTTTTGTAAGATGACGTGTTCAGGGAACAGGCATAAATAGGGAAGATCTGGCGTCAGTGTGTCTCAACCTTTATCCGGAAGCGGCCTCCTGACTCAGGCGACAGGAATCCCACGCCGCCAAGACATTTGTACTATGACATATTTGCGCGGTCGTCAGCTGAGGTCGGCTGACGAAGACGCCGCGCACCTTCCCGAAATAGCGGGGCGTAAACATTGAAAACATGTGGCCACAATGTAACGGCGGAATGCGCGCTTTCTAAAGCCAGCAATATACGTTGGCCCAGCATGGCCGAGTGAACGCCAATGCCAACGTATAGACGGTATATTTGCATTGTCTGGCCATCGCTCGCTCGGTGTCGCTCGCCTAGTTGGTTTCGATACACTTGCCCAACGTGTAGGCAGTAGCACTTGCCTTTTATTCAATTGCCTACGCTCGCGTTGGCCTAAGCTCGGCCAGCGTGTATTGCTGGCATAAGAGGCGCAACATTTGAACGTGTAGTCATGCTTGTGATTGATAATGTGGGTTAATTTTGGCCTTAATCCTAAAACCAATCATACTTAATGGAACAAGTTAAGATGTTCAGCCCGTAAATGGCCCAATGCTGCCTCCTCCCATCACAGAGTAATTAGCCTACTGTGCCACACTGGCCAGACGGGTTTCGTTTCAAGTTTTCCGGCTCTTACGGCTAGGTATTCAGCCTTGTCATTTGCTTTTACCGGCTCTTGCATCCCCAGGGGGTGATGCCACTATGTATTCCAAATCCGCCACCACACGGACAACATACGGACACGCTGGTTCGGGAATTTACCTTAAGGTGAATGTTCCAGGGTAGCCCGCGAAATTCAAATTTGCGTACGTTTTTTGCAATTTGCAGGTCAGTGCTTGGTTGTATGTTGATTAAAATGTTATTCGCGGCTGTAAGACGTATGTAGTTATAGAATTATAATCATCAAACTCATCAATACAACCCTCCAAGCTCATAAAGTGCAAGAATGACTTTGAGCTTGAAAAAGTTTTTATTGCACCTTTGTGAACTTGGAGGGTTGTATTGATGATTTTGATGATTATAATTCTATAACTACATACGTCTTACAGCCGCGAATAACATTGTAATCAACATACAACCTAGCACTGACCTGCAAATTGCAAAAAACGTACGCAAATTTAAATTTCGCGGGCTACCCTGGAACATTCACCTTAAACGTATTATAAGAAGGCAACTTGCGAAATGACATGAATTGTCATAACTTGGGTAATTAGTACATAGATCCAAAGAATATATCCATATATGACCCAATGCTAGTGTAATTAGTAATTAGACTACTGTCTCACGCTGGCCAGAGGGGTTGACACAGGATTTTGTATCAAGTTTTCCTTCTCTTGTGGCTAGGTTTTCAACCCTTTGTCGGCTCTTACGACACCCTCAAGACGGAATGAGGCGGTGACAGTATGTATTCTAAATCCGTCACCACACTGATCGTACTATCTAAACAGTAGTCACTAAATTAGCCGAATATTCACAAGCCTGCAGGGTCAAAGCGCCGAACGGATATTCCAGTTGATGTGTTCATTTCCTGATCATTCGCAATTCAAAGGAGTTTGTAAACTGTTATATGGTAAATTAAGAATACCTCATTGTTATTGTTGACAGCGTTCGCAGAATCCTCTGGAAAGAGCTCGCACTCAATGCAGGAAATCGTCAAGTTCGATCAACTGTGCCATCAATGGGTCACCGATATGGAACGGATAAATAAAACATCGCTACGTACAATTGAGTACGAGTTGTAGGGTTGGCACTTTATCATAATAAATATTTTATTTTTAATTTCATACTTAAACGGCCTTCAAATTTCTTCTTCAATTATCAAATATCTAAAATCAACAATATTTAGAGTGTGATCTTTATAAGTACCTACTAAAGATTGACTGCCACGTTGGTCTAGGGGTTGGCTGTGCCGCCTATGGATCACGGGTTCGATTCCAGGGCCGGGCAAATGTCTTTGTGTAGAGCAGAGTCTGGGTGTCATTTGTGTTCGTGAAATTCATGTTAACAAGCTGCCCCCGCGAAACAGGCTACAGCAGATGCAATTAAAAAAAAATACGTTTTATAAATGACAGAATAAAGATTCTATTTTTGAGGCAATAGGCAAATATATATGCGGAAAATGGATTAAAAGCCGGCTAACGAACATCCCTAAGATACTGACAAAATATTGCTCATAATTCAATCGCTTCATTAGGCACAATACAATCGCAAATTCCTTGCTTTATGGTCATAGATAAATATAGATCTTATCTCTAGAAAAGTATTTGTTTTTTAACGTGTACTGTATAACCGTTATTCCGTATTAAAAAAAACAAATGTTTTTTTATTGATAGCCTTGTTTATTTAAAAATAGAACAAGTTCTTCAAATACAGTACTCCTACTTAAGTTTAAAAATAACTCAACGAATTAAAAGTATAATTATTTTTGTCGATCGAATTCAAAATGTTAGTGAACATCTTACTCACCCCATAGGTGACCCACTGCTGAGTCAGGCCACCCCCCTTTACATGGAAGTTCCACGCTGGACAGACGGGTTAGCACAGGGTTTCGTATCAAGTTTTCCTTCTCTTGCGGCTAGGTTATAGGCCTTGTCATTTCCTTTTGTCGGCTTTTACGATACCTATCAGGATGAAATGGGTTGATGACGAAATATTCAAAATCCGTCAGCACACGGATTACCTCGATACTTATTCTTGATTGAATCGGACACTTTCGAATCGCCCACTATGAAATTATCATCAAGTACGGGGGCACTATGTATTCCGGTACGTGTATCGCGGGGGCTGTTTACAAACATGTAATTCACCAACATAAATATTACCTGGACTCAGAGAAAGTGCCTCTGCTTTAAGTCAAATCATTTATTTTGCTTATGACACAATGGACACTTACAAATTGTCACCATATTAATAAAATGTATACAAAGCAAAGTAATATTGTTTACCACCAGTTCGGAACGCGACCACTGCTGAGAAGAACTGGGAAGAAACTCAGAGGGCTTGTCATTCTTTTCTTTTTTATTACTTTACACAAAGACACTTGACCGATCCAAAGGCGGCACATCCAACCACACTTTTTTTATAACGCTGGGGAAATGCTTTATGCATACCGCCACCCCTAGGAGGAGGGGCTGGCGATTATGTGGGACTCCGGAAACTACTTGTCTACCCACGAAAACCCCAGCGGTATACCCTCACACTATACGCTTGGGGCGCCACAGGTTCGCGTAAACGCATTCTACTATGACGCCCCGGCACATCCAACCCCTAGATCAACAAGACAGTCCTATTGCTTATTCTACACTAGCGACCCGCCCGGCTTCGCACGGGGCAATGATGAACACCTAAATTTATCAGTGTTTCTCTACAGTATTATGCAAGTATTACACCTATCTACTAAAAAAACCGCTTCTAAATCCGTTGCGTAGTTTTAAAGATTTAAGCATACATAGGGACGGACAGACGACAGCGACTTTGTTTGATAATATGTAGTGATAGTGATGATAATGATCTGTTATATATTAGGAACGCCAATAAATAAAATTATATTGTCCTCTTGCGAAGGTTGTGAGTACGTGATTAGTTCAGGAATTCAAGCCAAGCGCATAGCACGGCAATGTTTACAATGAAGGTGTGAGTTTATTCTGAATAACACTTTGATAAAACATGCGTACTAAAAATAGAGTCACACAAATAGAATGCAGTACAAACAGTATGTACCACAGATAAGTGCTACGTCAGATAAAAGCAGAGATTTCGTTTTGGGTCGTCGCTTCAAGAATCACCGGGCGCCCCTCGCGGTGGTTATTTGTTATATCGCTATGGCATAACGGAGATCAAGAGATGGGTGGATTGTATGAATGATGAAATGTGTACGAAAGTTGTGTAATTTAATTTTTTGATTAATTGTTAATTGATTGATAAAAGTTAATTGATTGATATTGATAAGTTAGTTATAACGATTTATATGAGTTTTGGGATCTACGTAAATAAAGTTCCTTGTTTGAATTTCGTCGCGTCGCTGCTGGTAATCGATTACCGAAGTTTTTGGACTTTTGCAGCACTGGAGGCGCCACGTTACGCTGGCATCTCGGAACATTGGTTCCTTCCATTAACGCACATAATACCAAGCTTCCGATATACCTTACACGCAGGTAATTAGCGTCCCGACCTTGGGGACCTTGGTCCTCCTCGATTAATGGAGACCCAAGCTCGAAGGCGGGGGGGTACAACAACACCCTCAGTTATTTCACTGTGGTGTGCTGTCCGGTGAATTCTTGTGTTAAGACCTAGTAGCCACCAGCGAAATGCTTTCCCAGGTTTCACAGATCGGCAAGGGAAAGAAGGTTGCTCGCGGTTTTGTCGACAAATGGCAGGACAGAATCATCTAGGTCGATTGGTGTAGTTGTCCATAGACCTATATCAGACCAGCTTCAGTTCCACTTTAGTGGTACAAATAAGCGAGATACATGTACATTTTAGCCAAAAAAAATTCGACCGTTTGACATTTTCACAAAACGGACCGTCCGTTTTCATAGAATTCCGGCGAACCTAACCAGGTCATTAGTACACCGTGCGGGAGGACTACCAGCACTGCGCATTCCGGTACGCAGTTGCCACTCGAGGGAAAGATCCTCCTCCACTAATACATGCACATGCGTACTATAAACACATGCATACTGATATATATAGAATGCAGTCTGCGAGTTAAATGATAAGTGCGTCGTCAGATAAAAGCAGTGACTCCGTTTTATATCTTTACGCGATTGTTAAATTTGTGCGACGTGTGCTATTTCTGCCTTGAGGCCTAGTGAACTAGATTTCGGAATTCGGTTGATCTGAAGATAAACTTTTATAAATATTACCAATCCTCTTTACATGTTATCACTTGTATTTTTGGCACTCTTCAATGGTCAGTTCGAAAACTGTATATTCCCTTATATCAGAAAGAAAGAGGTGACCTAACATTTTTAGAAATATTCGTATTGACGGAATTAGAATACGAAGTGTCATCAACCCATTCATTACTGACGGTATCGTACGAGAAGACTAAAAGACAGTTCCTGGGCAAAGAATCAAGCCGCAACCCAAATGTGACACAGAGGTATAATTGACATGGAAGGTTTGTCAAGATGTATCTATCCGAATTTTCCATATTCGCCTTCACGATGTGTGGCGCACACAAATAGTTATACCCTCACTCATTCGGTTGGCTATAGGGTGTAACCAAAACCCTATAGCCAACCGAAGTGAGGACATAGAGTAAAGAGGGGCAGTCCAGTGTATATTTTTATTTTAACTCACTCATGTAGACGTACGACGTCTTAAGGTGAATGTTCCAGGGTAGCTCGGAAATTCAAATTTTCTTACGTTTTTTGCAATTTGCAGGCCAGTGCTAGGTTGTATGTCGAATAAAATGTTATTCGCGGCTGTAAGACGTATGTAGTTCATACGTCATACAACCCTCCAAGCTCATAAAGGTGCAAGAAAAACTTTTTCAACGTCAAAGTCATTCTTGCACCTTTATGAGCTTGGAGGGTTGTATTGATGAGTTTGATGATTATAACTCTGTAACTACATACGTGTTACAGCCGCGAATCAAATGTTCATCATCATACAACCTAGCACTGGCCTGTAAATTGAATTTCGCGGGCTACCCTGGAACATTCAGCTTAATGAACCTGACTTGTATCACAAATCGTGGGTTATTGTTATTATTATACTTGGCAATCTGGCTTCCAAATTGTTCCTGTAGTTTCTGCTTCTTATCGAGTTAAGAAACTTTAGTCTCCAGTTAGTGATCGACATTTAAAGAGAAAAAGGTTGTAAACGCCATCAGTATCACCAGTCTCATCGATGCTTGCGTTATAACATTTCGTCGTTTCAGCCCATGAATGACCCACTACTGGATCGGACCTCCTCCAAATACATGGAGGGAAATTAGCCTATTGTGCCACGCTGGCAACACGTGTTTGCACAGGGTTTGTATCAAAATTTCCTTCTCTTGGGGCCAGGTGATCTGCCTCTTGCGTTCTTTTAGTAGCCTCTTACGACACCCTAAAGATAGTATGGGTTGGTGAAATTAGGTATTCTAAATCCACACGGACAATTATAACATTTATTGAGCGCATTCTCTATACAAACTTTAACGATACCAACCACTTCTACAAATGCTACAAAGTTTTTGCTGCGCGTATTCATAATGTAGCTAGAACAACTGTCAATTACTTTAAGTTAGTTCACTTTAGCAACATCGAAAACAAAGTAGTTACATTGGGATTTAGTATAGCCTCCAACATGAACTCTCACGTGTTCTTACACGCCGTTTGGTGCGGCACGTGGCAGTAAGAGTGGCCGACAATTGCTGGCAGACTGGAGCGTTTAAGCGATTACAGGCATGTCCGTAAATTCACTGTTCGTCTGGTCACTGTTACAGAACACGTAAGCAATATTTTGCACACGGGCGAGGCGATTACTGAACTTCTTTTTTTTTAATCCTGTATCGCGGGGGTTAGTTTACAAACATGTGATTCACGAACACAAATGACACCCAGACTCGGAGCAAGTGCCTCTGGTTTAGACAAAGACATTTGCCCCACCCCGGAATCGAACCCGGTGAACACCGGGTTTTTTTGTAAGTATACTTTTTGGTATAACTTGTGTCAATATTTAAGAAGTATAAGAATTGTTATGTCATCTTGAAAATATATATTTGTTAATTTTGAAATAATCTTTTTTAATATTTTTATTTGATTAAAGCCATAACTGAGGCTTTAACACCCGGGACCTGTTGATCCAAAGGCGGCAAATGTAACCTCTAGACCAACGTGGCAGTCAATTCTCCTCTTCTCTAAAGAGAGGCACCTTTATAGAGAGGTGATGGATTCAAAATACATAGCGTCACCACCCCATTCCATCCTGAACGTGTCGTAAGAGCTGACCAAAGGAAATGACAAAGCCGAAAACCTAGTTGCAAGAGAAGGAAAACGTGATACGAAACCCTGTGCCAACCCGTCTGGCCTGCGTGGCACAGTAGGCTAGTTAACCGCCATGTAATTTGAGGTTTTCTAAACCGGTGGCAATTTGTTAGTGAACCGAGATTGCCCGAACCAGGACCACACATTTCGCTCCGTAGGATACGCGGCTAGGTATACATAAGAAAATAGATAAAAAGTTCAGCCTTTTTCAAAATTTTAAGCTGTTCTACAGTAGTGTCGTATAGTATAGCATCGTCGTTGATGGCACGATTTACGCCACAACGGATTATTTACAATGTAGAAGAGAAAACTATTTCAAACACTATTTTTTATTCTACCACCTCTAATAACAGTAAATTTCAACCTATATAATCGATTTATGACTTCATACTGGTACCAAACTCCTAGAACACCACGAAAGTGTTAACCTTCGTATGCGCCTCGCAGTGTTTATAAGAATTTGTTATCTCTAACCACAACACGTATTTGCTCGGAACCCTACAAAACTATCGGCTCATTCATAAACAAAACCGCGGCTATTTCTGAATGCTGAATGAACTTGCTACGAATTCAACCGCAATTGATTAATCTCAAACATGCAAATACTTGGCAAGAGGAGCTCTCAGCCTTGCGTATAGTACAAAATTAATTTTATTTATTAAATTCTGCCTGAGCTTACAGTTAAATTTAGTTGTCAAGAAGTTCTTCGGTAAGGTTGTCTGGAAGAAATCGCCGGAAGCGATAAGGCCGCCTCTTGTACAGTTATAACATACATATACATACTTATAACATCACTACATAGTATAAAACAAAGTCGCATTCTTCTGTCCGTCCCTATGTATGCATAAATCTTTAAAACTACGCAACGGATTTCGAAGATATTTTTTTTAATAGATAGAGTAATTCAAGAGGAATGTTTATAGGTATAATATAATTCACCGTGCGAAGCCGGGGCGGGTCGCTAGTAAGTTATAAATGTCGAAAGAGTCTACTCAAGAAACGACGCTTTCGTTTCTTCGCAGACATTATAGCCTCAATAAAATGAAAACTCTATACAATCGACTCAGCAGGGGGTAAATTTTAGCCTGTGATGATAATGATTAATGCGTACTGAGGAGTTGGACACGGCACCGGCAGCACCCGAATGAAGGCACATGGAAACTAGACTCAATTTGGGTGATAGTATTTATGACCATTTCCGTGTGGTGACAGATTTAGAACACACAATGTCACCAACCCAAATCAACCTGTGGGTGTCGTAAGGCGACTAAAGGCAGTTAAAATAGCTGTAAAGGAAGGAAATCTTGTGGCAATCCGTCTCGCCAGCGTAGTACAGTAGGCAAATTTCCCTCCATGGATTTGGGAGAGGCTCGTCTTAGTAGTGGGTCATTAATGGGCTGATGATGATGATGATGATAACATCTATCATACCACTGCATTCCCTAGACGCGTAACTCCGCATTCATTGTTCAATTGTAATATTACAAAATTTGAGACCATGAAATTTGCATATTCTCACTTTCACTGCGTCTGAGAGATTACAAATTACGAGACCGACAAATTGCGAACGAAATTTCACTTGAGTGCGCTCTTATACTATGTAGTTATGAATATGTTGGCCGAGTATGTTACCCCATTGGGGAGCGATACCCGCGACCCAGAAGCGGGCAGGTTTTAGTGGGTAGGTCGGGACATCTTTCTTTTTTATCCGTGACTTGAATGCTTTTGACACTAGGCTTGCGTGATGGAAAGCAACGCCAGGATCTAACATGGCGCAGGCAATTCAAAGAAATGCCCAGTCGGGCACCGGCTCTCACATACACACGACGGAACACAGTAAAAACCCTACCACCAAGCAAGAGCCCCATACACCCCGGTTAGTCCCCAACGGCAGGTTTGCCAACGAAGAATGCCCAACGGCAGAATAAAAGTCATGAATATGTAATTAAATAATGAAATGTAATGCAATTGTAATTTAACACACCTGAATACACTTTATTATTTATTTTACTACTTATTTTAAAGTATTTAATATTCAAACAGTCTATTTTGTTTTCGTACCTATGAAGTGGAGGTATTATGTAATCTTCCATCTTGGTATTACGATATTCTTTTTTATATTCGTACTTACAGGACGAATATAAAAAAGAATATCCCGTAAAAGGTTTATTGCCAGATAAATATAGCTATTAAAAATAGGGGTTGATTGTAGAGGGGTGAAAATTTAGGTTTGTGTGTATTTTTGTGCGCTATATCATAAAAAATAAAAATGTCCATCAAAAAAAAAAACAAAAAAATTTGGGGTGTACCACCCTTAACATTTAGGGGGATGAAAAATAGATGTAGTTCGATGCCCCTAACTATCAGATTTGAATATAAAATTTCATCGAAATCGGTCGAGCCATTTCGGAGGAGTGCAATAACAAGAAAAGTGACACGACAATTTTATATATTAGATTTTAAACTACCCTGAAACATATGGCTTTTGGTGGTTTGCAACACCAGAGATGTCAGACACGAGTCGCCGGCCCTGGAATACTGGAGAGCATAATGAAAAGCGGGTTCCTTATGCTGTCAACACGATGATCTATTAATATGATGATTACTATACGATGACACTGACTTAGATTACTTTATTTAAAAACAAAGTAATGGTTACCTAATTAAGGATACTTACAAGAAATATGCAGACAACTAAATCCAAATAACTTGATCTCGTATTTTATATTCACCATAAATGTTTTTGTTTTCGGCATCACACAGTTACCTAACAAATACAATTGAAGTATACACATTTCAAACACGTACTGTTTTAAAAAACGAAGGTAAGCAGAGTTTATACGATTTATAACGCACGTACGCCTGGGTGTCCCATGCTGAAGGCGGTAGACCAGTGACTGGTCCAACCTTACTACTATCTCCACACTTCCCACAGACACAATACCTCGGTAATTAAACTTGAATTAACGTAATTACTGATAACACTTGGTACCTTTCAGAAATGCAGGAATTGATAGCAAAGGAGCGATCTCACGGGAAAGAAACTTAATATGTTGCGCTATTTAATTTCTTTAATTGATTTAATGTAACCTGGGGCTTAAGTTTAAGAACATGGTGGTGGAGAAGGGACATCAGTGGTATATAAATAAATAGCCAATCAAATGCTTTTGGACATTTTAATAACTGGAATGGGAGCACAATATTGAAGAACTGTTTTAACTGTTAGTATGAACAGATATACATATATATTTGAATACAGTGAGTATTATATGTCATGATACCTATTTATTCTCTGTTAGATGTTTTTGACATGAAATTAATACGGATCCCAAACTTGCTAATACAATAGTAATTTTCCAGTGTTGGCAACACTAATACTATAATATAGTGTCAGGAGACTTATGCCACACGAGATAATCACTAAGCAAGAAGTTAGCAAGTATTGGGTGGGCACGAAGAATGCTGACGACTGATGGGCCAATACCTTCTTGGCCAAGACGTCTCACAGTATCAAAAAAAAAACAGGTTCTGGGTAGTTATGCACTTCGGCCTATCTTGACAGAAGATTATAGATATCATGGAGAGCTTACTACGCATGCTGCGACGTGTCTTGACGTATCTAAAGTACTCCGCAACGTTTGCGCAAACCTTCATTTCTTGCGCCCCAGTTTCACAGAACCGACATATTTTACACAAATAGAAACTTATTTCTCCGCGAAAGCAAACCAGCGCAGCACTACCATATTAACCTTCAGACATTATGTTAATTAGTCAGCTAGCAACACGTTGTATAAAAACGCCACACAAATTTCATCATTACATAATAAAATCAAGTCCAAATTACGTAATGAACATCGCATGTACTCATAGCATCGCTTGAAACAATGTTCGAATCGCGAAATAACCACGAACGAAAACGTTAACGAACTAGCACAATACGACAGTAGTCAAGAACCAACAAACCATCTATTTGCACATATGGATTACTTAACCAGAGGTCACATGGTACGATTTATTTTATTGATCTTTAGTCGATGCACTATGACTTCATACACATATCGCAAAAGCTATCAAGTAGGTGTACATGTACAAAATAGACTAATCTAAACTATACTAAGAGCAGGTACATTTTTTTATCTTGTACTTCGTTTGCGTTAGGCAGTTAAGCGATCACTATTTCGTCATTGTCGGCCGGCCTAGCCACGCCAACTAATCAATCAAATCGTTCCTAATTAAAAGGTCAAGTTCACAGTGAACAGTTGCGCTGATGGCTCACTGCATTTTTAACGCGAACGAACTGTAGTATCGTACATCTTCTAAGATCATAAATAATCCACTGAATGGGGTATCCTTCAATTTAATGAAAATAAATTCCTTTAGCGCCACCTTAAATACCGTAAATAAATACCTTCGGTCGAGCGACGGTCTAACATCAAGATTTCCTTATTTTGGGAGTACATGCTCGACCATTCTTACTTACCTTAAGACCCTCAGGATTGAATGGCGACTGCCGACTCAAAATCCGTCACTCCGCAGAAACAGTGGAGTGTGTACTAAGCATTAAGTACCGGTGTTCCCTTGCCGAGTGGCAACAGTTGTGCACGCGCCGCATATGTGACAAGACAATAGTTCCACCACAACCTATGCAAACACTACTACATTAACGGTGCTGTATTCAACAGCCGTGCGTCAGTGTGGGAACAATAGTTCTTGTACCCCACATAGGATGGTGATAAGCTGGCCAGCTGTCATTTTCTGAAGTGTTTTCGTAGCAAAGATTCTTAGGTTTTTCTAAGATTACTTTATTGTTCACTAGCGATCCGCCCCAGCTTCGCACGGGTGCAATGATGAACATCCAAATTTCTACAATATTATGCAAGTTTTATAAATATAAACCTTCCTCTAGAATCACTCTATCTATTAAAAAAAAATACGCTTCAAAATCCGTTGCGTAGTTTCTAAGATTGAAGCATACATAGGGATGGACAGACGACAGCGATTTTGTTTTATACTATGTAGTGAAGCATCACTCCTTTATCTATTTAATAAGGCTAAGTGTTGCAGTATTTGGTCTAGAGTCACGAATCCATAGCTTGGCTTCGATTCGAGGTCTCGGAAATTATGAAAATGAAAGCCACATTAAATGGCGTTGTTACCCAGTGTGCAAGAGCTGTGGATTTTTATCAAGCTTCTTGCTTCGCGCCTGGGTATCCTTCGGGTCCCATTGATTAGATGTTGGTCACTAAATGCATAAATCCTCAATTAAACAAAATTAAAGACCGTAGATTTAACTGTTTCTTTGTACACATGAAGACAGCTGTCATCTAGTATCTCCCGTAAAACACGAATGCTGCAAAGCATTCGAAACATCCAACAATTAAATGATGTAATATACACGCAATAAATCCGTTAAAGTGTTTAATTTGAATGTGTAATAATAGCGAACATGTTGGAAATAGATTTTCCAACACGTTACTCCTTTCGTGAATAGATAACGGTGTCACAAGAATGCAACGACCCATACCGTATCTTGTACCGTAATTCGCTTAGATGGAGTCAGGAACACTATGTTACACGTAGATTGCTGCAATCACGGCAAATTCAATTGGGCTGGGCAATTTCGAGCAATCCTTTTTTAACTATCATAGGATAGGTGTTTATGCAGATTACCCAGCGTGAGACAAGAGTCGAAAATGATGATGGTACATCGTTTGAAATATGACTATTTATAAAAGTTGTGATAAAGCCTACATAAGTATAGTTGCTTTTGAATTTATTGATGATTATACTTTAGGCGCAAAGGGATGATCATCCAGCCAGACGAGGTGTGATGTCTGGCTAGGGGTCGCAGCCTATCCCCCCCGATAGTTGTAGTCGGGGAATTCTTAACTTGCGAATTGCTCTTGAAATTTCGCTATCGCGGTGTAGGACTTTTTTGGTAATTCTCACATTTGTAGGCGATATTTCTTGATGCAATTAGTTCAGATTTTTCGGGTAAACTGGGTAAAGTATGTAGCATGCGGTCGCTACAATACCATGTATGACAGTCGATGCCCTCCGAGTTTCTTGCCAATTCTTCTCAGCTGTGGTCGCATCGCATTGCGAACTGATGGTAAACTGTCGAATACTTTGCATTATTAACATGTTCGACTATGTATTTGTCAGTGAAAAATGTGTTTCTGGTGTTGTGTGTGCAGTGACTGTGCTTTGAATTACGGCCGTTCGATTCCGCGGTCGGGAAAATGTCTTTGTGTAAAGAGCCAGAGGCACTTACTCCGAGTGTTGGTGTCGTTTGTGTTCGTGAATTACATGTTTGAACTGCCCTGCCTGATCCACGCCACACTTAGTGCACGAATTTGTAATATTAAAAAAAAGGAACACTGTACGGAAACCCGTCCGAAGTAATGATGCTGATTGAATTACAACAATAGCTTGCGGTCGAGCTCAATGGCCTTGCGGACCATTTGTCAATCACACGAGTCAAATAAGAGGTACGCATAGAGAAATGATTATGTAGAAGCGTTTGTCTACTAAGCCGACCACCTCAACATCATTATCATCACTACATAGTATAAAACAAAGTCGCTGTCGTCTGTCCGTCCCTATGTATGCTTAAATCTTTAAAACTACGCAACGGATTTTGAAGCGGTTTTTTTAAATAGATAGAGTGATTCAAGAGGAAGGTTTATATGTCATAATTGCACCCGTGCGAAGCCGGGGCGGGTTGCTAGTTAATAATATAAATTTACTAAATAACAGACCGTCCGTGTGGTGACGGATTTAGAATACATAGTGTCACCACCCCATTCCACCCGAGTGCCGTAAGAGCCGACAAAAGGAAATGACAAGGCCGAAAACCCAGCTGCAAGAGAAGGAAAACTCGATATGAAACCCAGTGCCAACCCGTCTGGCCAGGCACAGTAGGCTAATTACCAACTCTGTTATGGGAGGAGGCTAATTACCACCCCACTAAGGGTTGAGTGAGTCCCACTAGCCCAGAACTAACTTTAATACAGTCGGTCGGAAGGGCATTAAAAGATTTTATTTTACTTTGCCTTTTAATCAGAGTAGTTGGTTGATAGAAATAAACTCTGTTGATGCCATAGGTGCATTACCTTTCGTCCCCAGATCCATCACAATTATAGCTGCGAATAAACACACCCAACCAACTCGTCATTATCACAAGATATTTATTTACACACACAAATAAACACCTTGATTGCTGAGCAAACATCGGGACAAATGTATCGCCCGTAATTTGTTGTTTAATTGTCGACTTTAACACTTAAACGACAAGGTGCAAAATTGATATGTTACAACAACAGTGTAAATACGATTGATTCAGCCTTCTTCGCTCTGATAAGATAAGCGGTGTGTTCCGCGCAGGAATCTGATAGTGGACTCTGCGTGACGTCTGTATGTGACATCGAGTGCACTTAATGTAGGTACCCTACATTGTCAATTAGTCTCTTTTCTTCTTCGCTTCTTCATGCCATTGAGCAGCCATTTCTCAAGCCTGAACTCATCAAGAATTTAGCGTAATGCTATTGCTTTTTGTGACACCCAAGGCATTATATGAGTTGACACTCAGTAGATTACGAACGACAGTGGGACAGTGAATCTAGATAACTAAAGTACATACAGTTTTTTTTATTTTGAAGATGGAATGGGGTGTCGTCACGTTAAGTACATCCCGAATTTACACGAAGAATACTACAGACAGACATCATGTACTGACTACATGGCATTACTTCTTGGAAACGTAAATCTGCCGACAACGTTTTCCGTAATAATAACGCATTGCTTCCATTTAATAAATTAATACCAATATCCGTAAACAAAATACAACATAATATTCGGCCATCATCGGCCGGCTGATTCCCGGTACGGCTAAAATTAGGCTTCTATGAACTGCTAACAATTTCTGTTAGGATTCATTTAAATTGTCGGCAAGTGATTGAGACGATGGCACTTGATTAGACAGCTCTATCAAGAGCTGTCAATGCGTATGCTACGATTCGCAAACCATAAAGTTATTCCCAGGAATTAAAAAGCAATTACTTCTTATTTATTATATTTGAAACAAAAAGAAAACGTTCCTTTTGGAAATTTCACATATGTTTACAAAATATTTATTTATTGTTAAATTGACAACTGTACCGCAGTTCTTTTTTGATGGATCGAGCATTGCAGCACTATTAGTCCAGTCGAGATAGACATTTAAATAGAAAAAAATCCGGGGAGCGTTTTTTTTTAAACGACGGGCTTGGAAGTATAAATCTCGATTTTCGAACTAATACCGGTAGAGGGTTCGCCGCCTTCGTTGACTAAAATTATCTTCCTTGCAAAATTGCAGAAACGAAAAACAATGGTGATCTTCAACATTGAAACATCTACAATCGTGTTTTTGACTAATATTCTGATGGAACTCCCGATACAGGTAGAAACAATACCGCACCACACAATAATATTAATGTTCAGGTCACATTCGCCTAAGCGACGGCACTGTTGACAAACTGCGGACACAAACCGACTGGAAATTACGCATACAACTTTATTTTGAGGATGCTAGTAATCTCTTTAGCTTTACCGTTTTTGTATGTCTTTTCAAAGTCCCGATAATAAAAGACAGGTGTTGAACGGACATCTTCTTAGCCGATAAAGGACCCATTATTGAGTCCGGTCTCCTGCATTTCCGTGGAGGGAAATTTGCTTATTGTACCATGGGCGAGACGGCCAACCCGTCTCACCGTCATACTGGTTTGTATCAAGTTCTTCTCTAGCGACTAGGATATAATATTGCCATTTACAACCCTCAAGTTGATATAAGATGACGATTGGATAAATTCGTCACCTGAAGGCAGTTAGCTAAGTCAGACAACGCAAGGGCCGTAATGAAATTGGGAATAGACAATGTAGATATTATAATTTTAGTTTAAACCATAAACAGATTTTCAAATATAGCATACCAAAAGACTTTGTACTACCGACTTTGGACTTTGTACAAAGTATTACAAGAAATGATTTCTTGACGGTTCTGATCGTGTATATTTTATTTTATTCCCAACGCTTCAGTCGTCCCGCGACCACGGACACTGCAAGCAAAGTGTCTGAAACGTTGGGAATTCAATAAAATATACACGATCACAACCGTCAAGAAATCATTTCCTGCAATGTGCAAAGATCGTGAAAACCTAATACCGTCAACACAATGAGTTTTAAAACAATAAATGTTATTAGCATATTTGAGACGGGCATTTAATAGCGATCGGCGGGGAAGCATTTGACAAAAGGACAGGCCATTTTCCCGGTGCGCAGAATTGTCGGATTCTTCAATAAGTCTACAATGTCCAGCTAAAACGTTCGATCAAAACAGCTACTGTTCCTAAATTTACTTTAGTATCGCTATTAATAGCTTGTTTAGGAAATTATGCGTTTGACCATACAGACCCAAGTGCTAATCTCTGTAGGAGCCTTCCGAACCGGTAGTAAATGGTAAATATTAAATGTAAAATGTTTATTGACGTGTGTAAACCGCTCGGATTTTTGTTTTGAATTAGCTTGGCTATTGTCTCAGCCTACGTTATGTTTAGCGTAGTATAACTGAATTATTATATCCTGATAGAATCGTTAGAGGTGACTTAAGGAGCCATGCAGTAAATCCAGCATCATGAAAAGGAAAACGTGATAAGAAATGCTGGCTAATTTCTTTACACAAGAGCTGCACGTAGTATGTAGTAGTCATTTGTGAGCTTCAATCAGCACAATGATTATCGTAATAATTTTAGCTAGAGTTTACTGGAAGTGGGATCGCCTAAGGATCTCCACAATGATGAACGTAGGCTTTTTAATATGTGGTTCAAGAACATTACACATTATTTTATTAAATTCTGAATTGGTTACTTCACCCACATGGACGTGGCACATACTTCTTCTGGTTTAATAGAGACGTGTTAGGGAGCCAAGGTAAGGCAAAAAATTTGGTTATTTAAAACCGCTTTTTTATAGTCACTATTGACTATAAAAAAGCTCTTTCGTATTACAATATCGGGGATAAGGAAATAAACACATAACAACAGTTTCATGAAAAAGACTAAGATAATTTTATCAGTTACCTTAAAAGCGTATCCTTGGGTCGCCTTCGTAAATAAATCAGAAATAAAGTACTCCAAACACGGAAGGCTACCAACATTTTATCGACGCGCAAAAGGACAAATCGATATCTAATATCGCACGCGACCTGTCAATCTCCTTGGGAAAATTCCCTGTAAATTGTTTGGACAATATGGGCGCGTTGTGATAACATACTTTCCGTGGACAATCTCTTAGCCGAGTATCTGGTCCGAGGATCCGAGCCGAGGTGGGATATCGTGGGCGAACTTTTAAAGTTCTGTAAGACAGTATTCCTTCAAATTATAATAAATGAGCTTTCAATGCCTATGAAGCATACAAGTATTTTCTTTTCTCCGTTATGCAGTACTAGAATCTTTAGAAACAATAAAACATATCAATACTTATAATTTCTGTTTAGGTTTTGTCTATTTCTGCAAATCCAACAAAACAAGAGTAGCTACGACTATATATTTCTTCTTATTTCGAAGAAAGTGAAACGAAATGGTTTTGGTCAAAGACTATCACAGCGTGTCTGTTACAGCTGATTTTGAGTTACCATTCACTCATCATGTTTTCTTTAGCGCTTATGAAATTTTAACGAAACAGGAAGTGCTTGTCTCCGGCTCCGGTGTGATTGAGAATTATATAAACCTAATATAAAAATATAAATAAAATCATAAACGCAAATTCTCTCTCAAATCTCAATCTCAAAATCTCTCTTGCTTACAAAAACTATATACTTATTGAAATAAATGTATTATTTATTTTAATGAAAGTATAGATTTAAGGGCATAGTTATCTCTTGTAACTTAATATAATAAATAAAATAAACCGATATTTCGGAATCGGTTCGAATTTTCTCAGTCATGTATTTTTTTATTAAATAAATTGAGGAAGCAGCATTTAGAAAACGATGTTGATTCAATGTCCGAATTGCAAACACTACCAACGGACGACATCCTTCCATCTATGGACCCCCCATATAATTAGCTAGTTATTGTGATAATTTCTAGAGAATATGTAAAAGAATTTATCATCAAACCTTCGTCGTCAACATAAACTTCTGTGGATACAACTCCTGTAGCCGCTGGCAGAAGTGCGCAGCACTGGTTGCTAGGCGCGCCATGGTGCACAACAAGTTCCCCTATCTGTCCTGAGGAATTTGCGTCACAAAACGTGCACGATGTCACTAATCTTATTGTTATCCCACACTGTCATCCACAAATCTATTGTTTTTTCTAATGTCTTCTCTACTGTCTGTCAACTGTTAAAAAACTACATTTTTACGCCTTAAATTATAAAAGGAACTTTCCAATCTAGAGGCTTTCTTTATACGATAGGAACAGTTTTTATATATTATTTTTAAATGACGCGTATTTTTGTGGTCGTTCCGAATTGCACTTGAGACACGTGCGCAGCACTCGATGTTTACCGATCGACTGAAGCTGAAGCGGTCCACCACAGCCTGTAGGCTTCGCGACGCGTCAAGTTAGATGCAAATCAGACTACTGATAAGGCACTAGAGACCGGCAAACGAATGCTTCGGTAACCCGACACCTTAATCCGAGCGATTTAAATGCATATAATTTAGAGATAGTGACACAAGAGGCGATGCGATAATCGTGGGATTTGGAAGCATCAAACGCTTTGACAGGACTAGTTTCAAGATAACTGGTTATTGGTTTTTGTTTTATCAAATATAGAGAAAGACTTACAGGATTTTCAAATTTATATGCAGACAAATTTAACTGGCTAGATTAAAAAAAAACACATTAAATTCACAGATATCAATCGTTAATATCCCACAAGCTTCCACCCGTATGTGTCTGATTGCATCTTCATAAACAAGTAGTTCACGCTGCTTCTGTATCTTTCTCCAAGATTTTATGTCTCTTTTCATTTGAATTAGATTAACGGCTTAACTGTGGCTGACAAGACAAAGTGACTGGCTTCTGATTATCGTTCTCTTTAAGAGACAACAAAACAAGAACATAGGGCCAAAGATTGATTTTCGTTCTCTTTATGAGGCAACAAAACAAGAACATAGGGCCAAAGATTGACGCCAAGTTCAGACTACTCGCAATTATCCATGTAAGAGCTATACCGACATTTGGCTAAAGCTGACCACAGCTCGTACAGAAGAACAAGGACATTTGAAACTATGTAGATACAAGTGAAACTGATGGCTGAATTACCTCATTTCAAGTTTATCAGAGTTCGGAAGTGAAACGTTTACGATCCATTGGGCATGGTTTCCATCGTCGATCAGGAACACTTTCAAAGATATTGAAGGCACACAGACCGTGAAATTGATGGCCGGAGCCAATCTCCGCCTTGGAGAGGCCGCTTTTCATATGGTAATAATATTGGGGCGCACCTGTCACTACACTCCAACGTGCTTGCACATGGAATATATTTTAAAATCAATGTGAATTCGCTTAACGCTGTCTAAAAAAACGGATAACGAGAGGTGTCGCGCTTGAAAAAAGAACGTAGGGATTTGAGTTATAATAATTTAGAATTAAAATACTTAGTGTCATCTGGGTTGGTTTAAAGGGAAAGAGCACCGAGGCGGCTGAACTAAAAAAATAAGTACATAAATCGGAAGCAGAGGAAGCAAATAAAAAAAAAACCGATTTTCGGGCTTGTGTGGAGAGAAAGGCAGAGATAATCTATGGGCACTACCATTGAGAAGCTACGTTGGTTACTGCCTTGACGCCGATTGAACGTTATTCGAACTTATACCCCCCGTTCAACATAGCTTGATCGATTTGACAGACGGGCTAGTG
Source organism: Clostera curtula (assembly GCA_905475355.2). Taxonomy (NCBI): domain Eukaryota; kingdom Metazoa; phylum Arthropoda; class Insecta; order Lepidoptera; family Notodontidae; genus Clostera; species Clostera curtula. Next base: position 1,510,810 of record FR997816.1, on the reverse strand, counting down.
ATGGGAATCAGAAAATATCTAGTAGTCCAAAAAATAACGTTTTAAAATACTTGTAATAGTGACAAGTTGGCGTGGGTGTATTATGTGTGAAATTCTTTATTGCACTAGACATATAAAACATTGGGTAGATAAGCGATGGTGAGTCAATATTCATAATAAGTTCCTATTTAATATTACGGGGTTATTTTTTGACCTTCCGCCAAATTTAAATAGGTGGTTCAGACCATGAAAGTAAACAAAAAAGAAAAGAAAATAATAGTTGTAAAAGTGTTAAATTTCAATGCGCTAAAGCCAACGAATTTTATTTCAAAATGAAAATATTTTTTATTCGAATATTGTCTTAAAAAAAAAGTTAAGAAAAAGTGATAAAGAATTTCACACTTATTACACCCATACCATCTCGTCACAGTTACAAGTATTTTAAACCGTTATTTTTTGGACTACTAGTTATTATCTGTTTCCCACCACTATTCGCCATTGCAAAGTAAAGGTATGATTCCGAAGTACGCTGCACGCAGAAGTGCTACCTCGGCACTACTGGTCCCGATTACCGCGACGTAGTTTGGAATCATAACTTTTTTTCGATCAGAAAAATTGACATCTGCCAAATCGATCACGCTATCTTGAATAGGGTATAAGCAATTACATAAGCATATCATTGAATTGGTTTTATTTATTTTGATAACATATGGTCAAAGAGTTTAAACTTAATCTAAAACTAGGAGACAAATATACGATGTAACTAATGAGTTACGTTTAAGTTTAAACCTGAGTAAATGTACTATGACTACAAATATAAACATTAATGAAAGTATTTCGTCAACTTTTTACTATTCTAATAATTGTAACTAGTTCACGATAACCTTATTATTATAGACCTTGAGTTGCGATACAAGTAAAATGTTTTATACATTCTTACTTGGAATGGGTTTCTCGTAAATATTTAATGGAGAGAAATGAAACAGTTCTAGAAATAAATACCAACATAGCATTTTTACAATTACAGTCGACTACTTGTCTTTGTGTGACATAGCTATACATACATACATTATACCTCATCATCATCAGACCACATTAGCCCACTGCTGGACATAGGCCTCCCCTAAAGTGCGATACATACAAATAAATAAAATTGGAGTGTCTGCGTAATATTAAAAAAAAAACACTTTTTACTAAATGCGTAAGTATGTATACACAGTACATAGACCTGAATATCATTTTATTTTTATCCTTCTGTCTGTTCTGGCTTATCTCTGGAACGGAATATAACCCGAACTCTGGCTTATCTTTTTTCGACTAGCTTCGCCCCGCGGTGTCACCCGCGGGTAACATCGTATCCGTGCGAACCCGGGACGGGCCGCTAGTTAGAGATCTAAAGCCGCTTTTCGTTCCTGAAGCACTTATCAAGCAGATTAATTGCTCTCGCTACCATCTATACCAAGCGTTACTAACACAAAAAATATTGAAGACGCTGAAGACGTTCATTAACAAACATTCTAGTTAAACTATCACACTGCTAGACATTGTTTAGTATGTACACAAAAGGAAAATTTACGATAACTGCACTGCACGGAACTCGATCGCGCGAAGGTGAGGGCAATAAACGCGGCGACAACAGTATGAAACAAAACACACCCGCCACTTAACACATTTAGTACACAGGCGAAGCCTTAGGCTTGTATTGTAAATTGACTTTTGATTATGTGTATATCGTTTGTGTTCTATTCTGTTATATCTGAACCTGGGTCAAGGCTCATTGGTATACAATAAGAATAATCTTGCTGTCCATTGTACTCGTCTCCACAGAATAAGTAACTCATTAATGGGTCAATGTATACGCTTTTATAACAAACTGCCCATGCAACTTAGAGACTTGCCTCGCAATGCCTTTAAAAAGACGGTCAAGACAAAACTTTACAAAAAATGCGTATTACCGCATTGCTGATTATGTGAACGACACAGCTGCTTGGGACTAAGCTGTTCAGTGCCAGTATTTTTACGTTATTCAATTATGTTATTTTATATATGTATACATAAGAAATAGGACCGCAATGCAAAAAAAAAATTACAAGCCCTCTGAGTTTCTTGCCAGTTCTTCTCAAGAGTGGTCGCGTTCCGAACTGGTGGTAGACGGTAGACCATTTGTATTATATAGAATCTTTATGAATATTGTGTTGAATAAATGATTTGAATTTGGTTTCAGATTTACGTCATGATAATTATTAGCTTTGTCTGTTTCAGAAATTCTTTGGGGTCTGGTATTAGTACTACGTCACTTGGCTTATTACCAACATATTTAGACTGCCTCGTTGGTCTAGGGGTTGGATGTGCCGCCTTTGGATCACGGGGTCCCGGGTTCAATTCCGTGGCCGGCTGCGTGTCTTTGTGTAAACCAGAGGCACTTGCTCTGAGCCTGGGTGTCGTTAGTGTTCATGAATTTCACGTTTGTAAACTGCCCCCGCGAAACAGGTTAGAAAAAAAACAAATATTCAGCGTGAATTACCATAGTTGTTTGGGTGGAGTAGCTGTTACGTTCTCATGACTGACTGTTCGTGATACAACTTTTATACATGCTGCGCATGACATGACAGCTTACGTATGAGATGTTGTAAGGTAATGATAACCACGCTATCGGATAGTGGTCTCTCTCTCTCTGTAGTCGGTTCCTCATGACTGAGGATCATGGTCATCAATGGATGCCTAACATTTAGGGTAGATGATTTGCCTCCATTCGGTCCTGTACATGGCTTCCCTTGTAATCCAACAAGACTCGGAGAAGTAGGTGTCTTTTATTTGATCATTGATCCCCAACAAGACGGACCATCTTTTTGGGAATCGACGTCGAGCTCGTTTCCCATCCCAACTACGTTAGTGTTCCCAACTACGATCAGGTTTTCCAAACTTTCGTGACTTTCGTGTAGGCTACAAACCCCTCAAAACATTTACTACAATTCAAATTCTCAATATCTCAGGTAAATCCGTGTTATTTGTGTTATTGTTATAATTGCCGATAGCATAATGTACCAATTAAGCACAAAGCCCTAAAACAGCCGATAAACGTTGTGTCATAAAAATCGTCAACAAATGTGACGGTGTTGCTGTTAAATTATGTCAAGATTATGAGTCAAGCCCGTATGTGTCGGGCCATTGACACTAGATGCTACTTTCGATACACCGAGGCAGATAACGACATTATAATGTAAAAAATCTTTAACAATTACGACAACCTTGACGTACCCAGACCAATGTTCGCCAATGGCAATTCGAGTGCAAATTCTCGTACAAAGGAATATTTTACTGCCTTTATTATTGTTACCGAATTAATCTTTTATTTTCGCACTAGTTATCGGAATATGGAGATGCCATTACACAATAGCTACTTCTTTATCACACACATACACACACAAACGCATACACATTACTTTTCTTTACTTCTTATTGTCTTTTATATGGGCCCAAAACACAAGTTTAACTTAGTTTGGGTCCCACTGGTAATAAGTGTTTGTAAATTTTATTGACAATAAAAGTATTATTATTTATTATAACTTGGAAAATATGCTGGACTGCATATTTGGCTATAGACGTTACGTTAGTAATAAGCATAATAGCTGTCATTTTATCGAAGCTTTAAAAATAAATCTGTCATTGTCATTAGACAGCCAAACTAAAGAGACAGCTACCAATATGATATATGTTTAAGGATCAAGCCATAATAAACTATGGATGTATGGCCTATAAGGCCGTTAGAAGAAGGTTCCTAGCATTGACTACCATTCAACCTGTTATATGATAAGACGACAATTTGCGAGCAAGGTTATATGAGTGTAAATGGAGTCAAGGTGTCTCCTGCGCAAAAACCATTAATTAATACTCTCTCTAATGTATGCCAATGGGATGTTAGGATCTAATGGTCCGCCCGGCTAGCTACCATCCCTACATCTAAGTCCGGCGCCAAGCAGGTTTACTGTATTTCGTCGTGTGTGAGAGCCGGTGCCCAACAGGGCATTTCCTTGAATTGCCTGCTCCATCTTACATCGTTGCTTTCCATCACACAAGCCTAGGGTCAAAGCCATTCAATCCCATAAAATTGCAGTTTGGAGATTTCCTTTAATTCAGGCGAAGATTTACTCCCTAAGGCCGCACCGTTCTTAATGACGCAACGTGGTGTCGACACAACAAAGTCAAAGTCCGTCACGACAAAATCTGTTAACATAAAATGTACACCGACTTCAAAAACAATTATTTGAAGTCGCTGTCGCTGTGTGGCTCCTTAAAACTCTAAGCCAACAACAACTAAGTCGTCCAAGAATACACAAATTCGCCTTTGTTTTGTTCACATATTTGTTTCATAAGTTTTATAGCAAACTAGTGATCCGATTTTGATACCAATCCGAATGCAATACTAATCGAATAAAAAAGAGTTTTCCAAATAGGTTCATAAATTACGACATTATGGGGTAATCCACCTATAAAAAAACCTAAAAACCAGAATTGAGACCCTCTTCTTTTTTTACAGTCAGTTGAAAATAGCCATAAATATTGCAATGTAAAGCACCAGGACACTAGAACACCGTCGCAATAAATTCTTTAGCGCCAGTAATAACCAGAATTGCCGGCAACATAGGAAAATTCTATCGGTGCCCCCCGAAGCATTTTCGAACAAGATACAAATTAGGAGAGGCGTGTGAATTTCATTAGATCTGTTCATCGGTCACGAAGAGTGTGGCAGGCAGCCAGTTAACACCTGGGATGACGACTTGGAAATTCGTTAATATACTTTGTGCTTTGAGGAGCAGAGTTGAGACTGTTCACATGTATTTCATTCAAAGCAGCAAATTAGGGTAGTAGGCAATATTTAATTTAGAAATACAATATCAGCCATTACTATACTACTACTACTACACAGGAGGTTGCGCAAGGGTTGTGGGAGATCTAATGAGATGAATGGATTGTAAGAATGAGGAATTGTGTATGAAAGGTGTGACTGTAGTTATGACGACTGATTTGTGTGTATGGAGACTACCACCTAGCGTGGGACAGGGGCCTTAAGATGATACTTGTAATTTTAAATATGACGATTTATAAGAGTTTCGTGATAAAACCTACGTAAATAAAGTTCCTTTTGAGTTTGAGTTTGACAGAGCCCATCAATGACACACTTGTGAGTCGCGCCTCCTCCCACTACATGGAAGGTTACTGTATGAAGCTGGTCAGACGGGTTGGCAAAGTTACAAGTTTTCCTCCTCTAGCGGCTAGGTTTTCGGCCTCCTGGAGGATGGAATGGGGTGGTGACACAATGTATTCTCCGTCACCACAATCAAGCATAAATAGCTTTTTTTTAAGAATGAACACATTTTCACTTTGACTTAATAGTAAACCATTTAGCCGAGCCTTTGAACTCCACAATTAGTCCACATAGCTTGTGCATCTAAACATGCTTGCATTTACTTTACATATTATCAACCAAAGTCTACAGATCCTTTCATGAATTCACTGGATAAAACATGCTTCTAATGCGACGGCAAAAGGGCGAGTATTGCCTAAAATGTTAGAAATTATAGAATAAACGAGTATTTATAGCAGGTTGAATATATACTTTAAATATTTCGTTATTGTATAGCTCGAAAATTTCTAAATTCTAAATTTTATGGGAAAGCGCAGGACGCCTCTACAAAGTTGATAGAAAACTTAGTAATGTCGCTGGAAGTTGATACATGCGATCTGTACCTGACCGTTTGTTGCGAGAGAAGCCTGAAGCTGAGAGACATAAGTACAAACATTACCGGTGGCAGTTTCAGTCGGTTTAGCTGATAACAAAAATCTATTCTTAAACCGTAAGTCGCGAATCACGACCGACTAACGTAGAAACGCCATGACAGTGTTTATCGCATCTATTTTGATGCCTGATTACAAGTATGGCCGAGTTATATAATCACGCAAAGGTTACTCTCAAGTTCAGTGCCTGATCGTGAACTTCATTTGCCATTATTGAACGTCATTGAACGTTGAGTATATGTATAATGCTTAAATTGCTGAGCTGATGACAATGGTTTCTTCTTGGTTCCAATTATCCGATTGGCCTCCATGAAACGCCTTTAATCTTTTTCGATTTTCACCTAATTTAACCAATTTGTAGGTATCCTATAATTGTAATAAACGAAGCAATACGATACGTTTTTGCTTGTATTTAGATCAGCATACAAAAAAAAACAATTTAAAGTTCAATCTAAACCTCAGTAAATACGAGGGTGAATCAAAAAGTTCTTAGAAGTGCATATATATGAAACCTTTTTGGATCAAGTTCGATATTCAAATTAAAGAGTGTCTATCACACTATATTTATGCAGACTGTCACTTGTTTTTGTCAGTTCGTTCGCATGTAATAAATTTTTTTGTGCAACGAGTTGCTAAAAAGTCAAAATTATGGATAAAAGTGAGTTACGTGCGGTGATAAAATATCTCAGTTTGAAAAAAATGTCTACGAAGGAAATTTTTTTGGACATTCAGCAGACATTAGGGGGTGATGCTGTACCCTATTCTACGGTTGCGTACTGGGTGGCTGAATTTAAAAGAGGTAGATCAAGCTGTAAAGATGACCCGCGTTCTGGGCGGCCTTCAACCTCCGTTACAGAAGAAAATGTCAAAAAGGTTGAGAATCTGGTTTTGGAAGACAGAAGAATGACTATAAAACATATAGCTGAGATCCTAAAGATATCTTTTGGTAGCGTTCAATCCATTTTAATTGATTCACTGGGGTTCAAAAAAGTGTCTGCAAGATGGGTGCCACGAATGTTAACCGACGAAAACAAAAAGCGACGTTTGGAAATTTCCAAGCGTAATCTCGAAATGTTCCAGCGTGATTCGGATAATTTTTGCCGTCGTCTTGTCACCATGGATGAAACGTGGGTCCACCATTTTGATCCTGAAACTAAAAGACAAAGCATGTCTTGGAAACGACCATCCTCTCCATCCATTAAGAAATTTCGAGTTGCTCCTTCCGCTGGCAAAGTTATGGCCTCTGTGTTCTGGGATAGTGAAGGAATCCTTTTTATTGATTACATGCCAAAAGGCCAGACGATAACTGGACCCTATTATGCAAATTTAATCCCGAAAGTGCGTGAAGCGATTAAAGAAAAACGTCGTGGAAAACTGTCGTTGGGCGTGTTGTTCCTTCAAGATAACGCTCCTGCCCATCGATCGGAAGTTGCGCTCAACGCAATCCGCTGTGCTGGCTTCAATCTCCTTGACCACCCACCATATTCTCCGGACTTAGCCCCAAGTGATTTTCACTTATTTCCAAAATTAAAAGAGGAAATTCGTGGAACAAAATTTCACGATAATGACGCGGTTATAGCTGCCGTAGAGGACTTTTTCGAGAGTCAAGAAAATAATTTTTTTTCACAAGGAATAAGGAAGTTAGAAACGCGTTATTCTAAATGCATTGCATTGGAGGGAGATTATGTAGAAAAATAAAATATTATTATTTAAATCTTTGCATTTTTTAATATTGATTCCAAGAATTTTTTGATTCACCCTCGTACGTCCTCGTTATCATCAACTTCAACCGCGTACCATATTACGTTAGCGAATTTTGATCCTACCGAAGAATTCTTCAGATGAATTTCCCAAATGAAAAATTATCTTAAGGACTGCTCCGATGTATCTATTTCCAGCTAGTAAATTTATTATCGACAAGTCTCGTATCTCTGTATAATATAGTAGTTGGATTTGAAGAATCATACGTAACGAAATTAATGGCCCAAGGGTATCTGTTTTCCAGATATCCAATGTCTTTGACATTATTTATGTTCGCCGCTGTTTGTGCAGGTACCGTGTACGTATGAACTAACCTTCTAATCTGTTTACTCATCTTATTTGTTGTAACAATTTATTTTGTTGTCGACGCGCAGTATAGGGTTTCTATATTTTTTAAACATAGTAGGTACAAATAAATGGTGAGAACAAAATGACAGATGACGTTAAAAGCATGAAGCTGGTCGCATAGGGAGTTTATCCATTTGCCAACACCATGTTTCCCATTATAGAGCTTCGTCGGAGACCTTACTCACGCGTAAAAATACAAGATATTGTATTCTTACGCATGAGTAAGGATAATAATCCTAGGGTTACTTTGATGTAGTATTCTATCAGGTGCGGTCCTTCTCGAGCTGCAGCGAAAGAGAAGTAATCCGTCATGCCTACACTTTACTAAAACGTACAGGAGTTAGAAAAGTCTTATGAAGATATTTATATAAAAAGATTTATACGAAACTCTCTGCTAAATTTCCTGTAAGTAATGTGTTGGTTGCCTGGAAGAGATTACTTTTTAGTGATCCGCCAATTATATGTTTCATATAATTTCTCCTGTAAGCCATGACATGTGTATGTAGCAAATGTACAAAAAAGTGTTATCTATCTAACCCGTCTGGCCAACGGCAGGCCAATTTTTCTCCATCTCATTGAAGGAGGCCCGAAAGCAGAGATCAGCAAAGGGTCCCCAAATCACGATCATTAAATGTTGTCAACAGAAATGCCAAAATGAAACACAGGCTCGATAATGCTAGGGACGTTTAAACTGAGATCTGACTATCTGATCTGGCCATAGGCTAGAACCAGCGAGGGGACAAACGGTCTAGTTGCATCAATTTTATATTAGTCTCTTAACGAGATCTGCTCCTACAGTAGGTCAAGGATCTCACGATACTTTTACTACACGAGATTTAGGCGATATTTATATTGAATTAGCGCCATTTCCTACTTATACAAAACAGTTAAATAATATTGCATTTATATCGAGTTAATCGTAAGTGGCGATTAAAAGATAAGATAACAAATTATAATATTTTACAAATCACTGACAGACCTAACAGTATAATACCTCATCGCAGGATGTTTATTATATATATTTTAAATTCGTTCACCAAATCTATAAGGCCGTAGCAAACAGGGTATCCATGACCACACAAATTTAATGACTGAACGTTCTACAAAAATAAGCTTCGCCTAATACCAAAATCAAAACTCATTTAATCAAGTTGGCTTTTTTGACATATCAAACAATATAATAAAATTTAAAATGTTCTATTTAAAATTACAAATTATTAATTTCAAATTTCAAATAGTCACCAAATACCAGGACATAAGGTGGCACTTATTCACCATTATGACGTACATGCGTAGCAGCTATTTATTCTGCCTTGCAGTTGAATTCAACAACAAAGTTTGAACAAGAGGTTATTGATGATCAAATTTCTACTTTAACCCTGCAGCATTAAAGTCTGAAATATTTATTTATTAATGATAAGTATGACTACTTCGTAAGTATAACTTCATCATATAGCACCAAAAGCGCAGAGACAGTTTTGGAGAAATTGGAACACGCGTCACATTAGTAATACTCGTATGGAATGCAATGAGGTGTTGACGCAAAATTACCCGCAGAATAAGACAACTGCGTCAAAGGAAATGCGTGACCGCCGCAATAAAAGTGTTGTAGCAAACGTAAACAAATATATTAATATCAATAAATATTTTAACCAGCATACGTTTCATAGATGGCGTAATCCTCAATCCATTTCTTAGTAAATAACAGAACAGAGAACAAAGCTTCCCCGGCGTAAATCTCTACAAAAAAGCACTTGACGTCAATTGCGTAAACAGATTACTTTTACAACAAAAAATGATTTACGTCAATTAGGAAAATATGTCTAAAATAAATACGCAAATGTTTTGCTGATGCAAACACTATTCTGTTTTCAAATTCAAATATCATATACTGAACATAATATTCATCGGTCGGAACGCTGCTCTATGGAGAAGATACGGTAAAAAACTCACACAACTCAAACATGTAACGTACAGTAGGTACGGTACATGTATAATTGTGTGAGGAGGCTTGCCAGTCAAGAGGTCTAGTTTAGAGGGATCGATTTAAGTTAGCTTGTATATTAAATTGATTAGAGGAAAACGGTACCCTGGATTTTATAAAGGGATCCTGGTCTACGTGATGATCATCAGCTCGGGTGCAACATAGCCAAATCCGAAACAAACGATCCATTGTCGCAGATCGTTGACGTCAGAAACATACGCATTGATACCGATGGAATTGAATGACAGCTAATTAGGTTAAGGGCGGCTGTGGCTATTGTGTACTCCGCAAGAAATTATGGAGGACTGATTCATGATCTGATAGCCAAATAGGTATACAATGAATAAACAATGCATATACAAACATACGACTTCTGACTTATCGTAAGTATAGATAAATCAAAATTTTCCAGAACGTAAGTACGCGCAAATTCAATGATTCTGAAATTCACTGGTTAAAAAATGCAGCACCATCTATTCGCAACAATGGAACTAACCCAATTTAAATTCTATTTAACAGTTAATGTTTATTACATAACCACGCAAGTCATTCAGAACATTACACTTCTTCCCACTGCACGCTGGGAAATAACGCGTGTTGCAAAAGTCAACAAAACCTAGCACGCTTGGTGGTAGGATCTCATGGTCTGGCTAGCTACGACCCTCACACCTAAGTCCGGCCAAGCAGTTTTACTGTGTTTCGTAGTGTGCCCGACAGGGCATTTCCTTAATTTGCCTGCTCCATCTTAGACCCTATCGTTGCCTTCCATCGCGCAAACCTAGGGTCAAAGGCATTCAAGTCACGTATAAAAAAAACAGTCAAAGTAGCAAAATATAAATGCGAAATAAATTGCTGCATAGATTATCGTGACTATGAGACAGCGAAGCCATATCGATTACGGCGTCCCCGTGCAATTTGTTTCAACGTTTATTTCGATTCCTATTGCATTCGCATCAGCGTTGGATACGTTCGTGCAGGAACAGATAAAAAGGTCTAGTTTGCATTTGAAATCGAATACTTATGCAAATCGAATGCAAAGTGGTATCAGGATCCATTGCTTTAACTCTTAACATATCTCTTAGATACGCAAATGGGAAAGATAGCAACAAACTTGTGGAAAGTGTTTATTAATAAACTATTGTTTTGTATTAATAGTTTTAGATTTATCTGCATGCGCTAGTAATCTTTTATATTTCCGTAATGTTATCTTTACTCTTCAAGGGCCCATTGTAGGTGTAATCAAAGCGTGTCGAGTTTTCTTTAAAAGTAACTTAAATGTTACCGTTTATTTATAATTTTTTTCGATGGTCTAGTAAAATATGAAATGTGTTTATTAATAATACACAAAACGCGTACTTTACGCGTTTTGTAAAGTATGACGGTAACGCCATTACGAATTATGACGGTAGTAAATGTAAATGCGTATAGAATCTAATGACCGTACAGTATCTGCACATGAGTAACTAAACCGTACAGAGAAAAAGCTTATAAAGAAGCAAAATTGTTACCTATTCTGATAGGATCATAGCTACTACTTACCTAGTGGAGTGTTAAAAATTATAAATATTTGTATTTTTTCTATTGTTTATCATGAAAATCAAAATCAAAACTCATTTAATCAAGTTGGCTCATTAGAGCTCTTTTGACAGGTCAAACAAAAAATAAAATTTAAAATTTACCATTTAAAATTAATTATTTACCATCTACCACCGGTTCGGAATGCACCTCTACAGAGAAGAGCCGGCAAGAAACTCTGTAGTTGCTCTTTTTAGATCGCCATTTGGGTACAAGACTGGTTTTAAGACAGATTTGTGAGAGCAAACTCACGCAATAGTTCCAAAGGGCCAAACATCAGCCAGATATAGTTGACAATAGTAACCTTGTAATGCCCAAGCCAACCGACCCCCAGCAACGGCACCTGTTCACAAGCATGACGCATGCGGCAGCCATCGCCCTCCTCAACCATATTGCAGGGAAGAGAACGACCCGCCGCACGACGCCACCACTGCCATGAGTCTTTAAGTGAGCATGATAACTCGAGCACCAAGGAATTGAACATTTCAAAAGTTATACTAATAACGCGTTAGGATGCTCTCACATACTGTGTATAAATATCACATAACAAGAACACTATTTCTAATTACTTTGTCATTATTCTAAAAGTATTTAAATAAGAGCATCGGACTAGCAACAACACCGATCAGTTATTCCCAAGCATTTTTGTCTAAGATATAGTCGTTAACTTTATAGTACCCCTTACAGATTAGCCGACTTTTAATGTGACACTTAAAGTGTTAAGGCAAGTCTTGAATGCCTTTAGGTATTTTATTAAATAATCGAATACCAAGACCTGCAAAAGTTTTGTGAACTTTTTGCAGCCTGTAATAAGGGACTATTATGTGATGTCTATTCCTAGTGGACATTTTATTTTTTAAATAATTATGACACGGGTCTTAATCGCGGAAATATTTTGAAGGTAAATACCTTATACTGCCTGACGTTTCGGCGTGGGTTACACCAGCCGTGGTCACAGGCTGACTGATGGATGTAGCATTTTATTTTTATTGATATCGCCACTATTTTCGTAATCGCAGATATTTTTACGAATGTACATTATATTTGTAAATATGTACTGCGATGCGACTGTAAGAATCCCAGTATCCTTAAAAAGTTCTCTTAGTGATTCTCTAGAATTAAGATTATAAATTGCACGCACCGCTCGCTTTTGTAAAACAAAAATGGTTTCAATATCGGCAGCATTTCCCCACAATAAGATACCATAAGACATAATGCTGTGAAAATAACTGAAATATATTAATCTAGCTGTGTCTACATTAGTAAGTTTTCTAACTTGTCTCACAGCATAAGCCGCAGAGCTCAGTTTAGCTGCGAGACACGTTATATGTGCCCCCCATTGAAGTTTAGGGTCTAAAGTAATGCCTAAGAATTTTGTTGATTCTACAATATCTACGCATCTATTGTCAATCATTAAATGGGTGTTACTAATTCGTACATTGGGCGTGACAAACTTAATACATTTAGTTTTTTGAGGATTTAATGCAAGGTTATTCGTCTCAAACCAGTGGCATACTTGAGAGAGTGCGCTGTTTACATCGTCATATGAACTTTTGTCTCTGTCAACCTTAAATATTAACGAAGTGTCATCTGCAAACAACACAGTATTACAAATATTTTCCACAAAAAGGGGGAGGTCATTAATATATATTAAAAACAAAAATGGGCCTAGAATAGAACCCTGCGGCACGCCCATTAACACAGGTGAACCGGTCGACTGAACACCATTTACGCTTACAAACTGAATCCTGTCATTTAGATATGAGGCCGTTAATTTCAGGGCATGATCCGAAATGCCATAATGACGAATGCACACAGTACATTAAAACACATTGACATTATATCTAATTAATTAAAATTTCAAATTTAAACTAACACGCACGACGCGAGCTCCGCTAGCGATGAGTGAGCCCTTTGTTTGAGCACTGGCCGAACCAGTATAAACAGGTTTCGTTCCGTACGTGACGAGCCACCAGTGCTCACGCACACATGCGCATCATACTTGTAATGATGTACCTACTGTGGCGAGGTTGTTTGAATATTTGTCTCTGTACGTTATTTTACTCTGTAAACTTATTGCGCTTTGTTTTGATACGGTTTAGTGCATTTCATGCGAAAATGATCATTAAAATTTAATATATTGAGAGTATGTCATGCTCGCTTAAAAATCCTACTGATGGTGTCGCGCGTGTCGGGTCCTACGGTTCCCTAAAATGTGGTTGAGCTGGGGGATCGCTGACACATGCGTCATGCTCGTGATCGGGTGCCGCCAGTTGGGGCCGGTCATTCCTAAACTGCTTTTGATAAACTTAACTTTGTATTCATCTCCTGGACACTTCTGTTGTGCAATATGTTACATTGTCCTCACATCTTCGCTTACTATAATTAAACACGAAATGTAACCGATGTAACCCAATCAGATGTTTGTAACACAAAATATAATAAAAAGAGTGTCCATGGTGCCTGTTCTTCTCCATAGGATCTACGTTTTGGAACAAGCAACTTCATTTTCGACATTTCAAAAACACCTGTAATTTGGTTCAATTGAAATAAATCATTGAGTTTGAGTTTGATGCGGTAGAGAGCTCTTCGTGATAGAGATTATAGAGGAATCCAATGTCGCCCACGTGAATTCGTATTAAGATTATAATAATTTGACATGTTGATAAGATGATGTTGCGCATGTCAGTCTGTAAAAGTCCTAATGCTGAGACGGGACTCCTCCAATTACAAGAAGGAAATTAGCCTACTGTGCCACGCTGGCCAGACGGGTTGGCTAAGGTTGCAGTTTCAAATTACCCATCGCTTGCAGGTTTTCTGCCACGTGAATTTCTTTAGTCGGCTCTTACGACACTCCGGATGGAATGGGGTGCTGACATTGTGAATGCTAAATTTCTCACCACACGGACACATCATCTATAGTATATCAAAGCATCAATAAAATGTTACAGAATACCTTTAGTATACTACCTACTTAATTATTAGGTTTTTTAGATACAGGCCTCTTGTAGTTGTATCCATACGCAAACGGTCCCATCGAGGTTCAGATAACGCAAAATACACATAGGATCATTTAAAAAAAAGATAATCGGTACCTTTTCGTTTTGTTAATAGCATGAGCAAGTGTGGCAATGGCCAGACACTTAAAAGCAGTAGGCGCTAGGTAAATTAAATTATCAAATTACCTCATAATTCGCTATGGTGCCTTACCTGGAAATAAAAGAAACATTTATTATGAAGTTTATACAGATATTTATTCTTATAATAAAATAGTCGTGAGCTGTGAGTCGCGTAATTTCGGTCGCTGGAATTCTGTCCACCAGAAATTCTGTTGGGCTGCCAAACGACCGTAATTTTGTGAGTCGCGTAATCGTAGTCGCGCAGAAATTCTGTTGGCACAAACTGGACTTTTGTATGAAACCGAATGCAGCAGAAATTACGCGACCGAAATTACGCGACTCACAACTCAAAAAAATACTCTCGTTTGTCCTCACCCTAAGACAGCTGACTGACAGGTCAGGAAGACTACGTATTTTTTTTTTTTTCTTCGCTTCCTTCTTTCTATCTTTACCATCGGTCGTGAGCTATTCTGGCTTAGAGGTTTGAACAAATCTAAATTTACATCATCACCCTGCGACTTACATATAGAAATACAAAAAGTTTAGTACCATAATGTTTAGTGGTCATAAACTTTATAAGTACCTACTTAAACGAAACGAGTCATTGAATTGGAAGATTAAACCCACTGTATAGTTCTCTCTGTAATCAATGATTTTAGCAACAACGCTGCACATCTAATAGCATTTCTCACACAAAGTAGCATTTATAAAGGCAATCAATCATAGTAATGGCCTACGGGATGCAATTACAAGGACAAATTGTCGTATTGACACGCGAGATAAGGACATTTACTGAGAAATGTGACAAGGACTGCTATCAAACTATGAGTCTTTCATATGCTTATGAGAAACTAGATGCTCCGGCTTCACCAGCGTGGGTTTAAACCGGTACGGACCCGGGTTCGATTCCGGAATCGGACAAGTGTCTTTGTCTAAACCAGAGGCACGTGTTTTTTGTGTAGTCTGGGTGTCATTCAATTCGTGAATTACATGTTTGTAAAGTGCCCCCGCGATGCAGTTTATACCTAGTGCAAGGGGTTACGTTTAAAAAACCTTTTTCATTTAAAAATTCTTATCCGACAAAATGCAGTTGCAAGCCGTAATCTGCTAAATTCAAAAGTTTTTGCCAAGTTCTTGTGTCAAAGGCGTGGGGAATCACTATCACTTCACTACATATTATAAAACAAAGTCGCTGTCGTTTGTCCGTCCATATGTATGCTTAAATCTTTAAAACTACGCAACGGATTTTGAAGCGTTCTTTTAATAGATAGAGTGATTTAAGAGGAATCTTTATATGTATAATACATGGATAATATTGTAGAGAAACACTGATAAATTTAAATGTTCATCATTGCACCCGTGCGAAGCGGGGGCGGGTCGCTAGTATCATATACGTTGTCATCCATATGGTGCCGGATTAAGAAAACATAGTGTCTTTAGGGTGTCATGACCCGACAAAATGAAAGGATAAGCCGACAAACTAGCCGCAAGGGAAGGAAATCTCCATACAAAAAACTGTGTCAACTCGGGCGGCCAGGGTATTACCCTCCATGTAGTTGGAGGAGGCCCGACTCAGCGGTGGGTATTTTATGGGCTGAGAAGTAGTAAATATTATTAGTTGGACAATATTCCGTCCAATGTGTCAGAAATTTCCAGCGCTAGCCGCCAAACACGCTTACCTTACCATGGCGTGACCATACTTCACTGTACGTGCGTCACGGAAACCACACAATTGTTGAATGCAAATGGTATCGGTTGTGGAACTGAATACACATTGAAGAATAATACACGTTCTGCCAATTAGCTTTGACTATACGAGTGTGTTATATCGTTTGTTTTTTAATCCGTCTAACCTGCTTCAAGTATTCCTGTATAGCGTAGGTTGTGTATCGCATGGAATTCGCTCGCACAAAATGACACTTCGACCTGCAGTTTGCTGGCGGAAATAATTTATATAAAAATGAGTTGTTGAGAGACAATTTCCTCTCAATTAATTTGAATCAATATTATCCGTCAACAAACTGTACTTACTACATTTTAGCGATATTTTTGATGTAGAAATTACATTATAAGTGTGTAATATAAAATATACGTTTTAAGAATATACCTTCCTTAAACTATCTATAATCTATATACTGTAGCTATGATTAATGTACTTTATTTTCGATCACTGTTTAAACCTTATAGGTTAGAGTAAAACCTCGTATTGATCTGTGGTAAATAAATGACAAAGCCTTGTTTACAAAGTACGCTATGTTCCGTCCACGATATTGAGGAAGCCCAGCTCAGCTTAAGCTCGGTTATGGGTGGACATGTAGATGCATATGCCCTATTTATTCAGCGCCATCTTTAAAGCCGATGTCACTGGCGTGGTTCAAGTCAAAGGTCAAAATTGAACTATCAATACGTACGTATTGACAGTTAAATATAAAAAACATTAAAAAAAATCACATAAAAAAAAGTACAAATCTATAGAAAAATATCATCATTAAAAAAAGGAAGTTGGGCATTAAAGTAATGGTATACTTAGATGTTTTTCAAACTCAATCGTAATCCGACGTACTAAACAATAACCCATAGAATAGAAAACAATGAGGGTATTGAAGAAATCCCATTGAACAATTCCATAGACAACCGTCAGCGTATAATTTACCAAAGAGGTTATTGAATACGGAGAGAAACTCTCTGATCAACATAAGAATAAAGAACAATAACCTCAAACTTAACGTAAAAGAAATAAATTGAAATCGTGTGCCAACTGTAAACTCAGTATTGTATGTGATCCCAATATACAGGGTATACATCCAAAGGGATTGGAGAGTCTACTAGCTTATTCTACTGTAAAGAATAGCCTATGAGTTATTCTGCTATATTATTGTAAAGTTTCATTAAAATCCATTCAGTAGTTTTTAAGTGAAAGAATAACAAATATCAATCCATTCATCCATCCATATAAGTATGGATGGATAGCAGGAAATGATCTCTTCACGGTTATGTAACGAACATCACCGTGAAGAGATCATTTCCTGCAATGTGTAAGCCCTCTGAGTTTCTTGCCAGTTCTTCTCAGCAGTGGTCGCGTTCCGAACTGGTGGTAGACGGTAGACCTTTTTTATTATATAATATCACTATGAATAAAGTGGTGACTTTTTGTAAGTGTCCACCGTGACCTAAACAAAATAAATGATTTGAATTTGTAAGATCGTGGAAACCTAAGACATCATTAAGTATGGATGGATTGATATATTACAAACTTTCGCGTTTATGATATTATTAGGAACTTATGCCGTGTAAGGTTGGTGAGTGCAGGTTGATATGGCTGCGAGGGGTGGTCACCTGCCGTGACGCGACAGGTGCAATGCCATCTGTGTGCACGATGCCGATAACGGAATATTCTATAACATTAATTCGAGCTACCATACTGAATGGCGTCCGATTTAGAATACATAGTAAAATCGACATCGTAGACGACTAAAGGGAATCGTCGTTTCAGCCCATAAATTACCCACTGCTGAGTCGGACCTCCTCCAAATTCATGGAGGGAAATTAGCCTCCTGTGACACGCTGGCAAGACGGGTTGACACGGTTTGTATAAAGTTTTTCTTTCATTTGCGTTCCTTTAGTCGCCTCTTATGATACCCTCAGTATGGAATGGGTTGTGTATTCTAAATCCGTCTCAACACGGACACTAAAGGAAATAATGAGTAATAAAAGCTTTACTGCTGGCTAGCTGACGGATTTAGAATACATAGTGTCACCACCCCATTCCACCCTGAGGGTGTCGTAAGAGCCGACAAAAGGAAATGATAAGGCCGCTAAGCCGTAAGAGAAGGAAAACCTGTTAAAAAACCTTGTCAACCCGTCTGACCAGTGTGTCATAGACGGCTAAATACCCTCCATGTAACTGGAGGAGGCCTTACTCAACAATGGGTCATACAATGGGCTGAGTCGTCGCTCGTCGTTGCATCCCATGAATGACCCACTACTGAGTCGGGCCTCCTCCAAATTCATGGAGGGAAATTAGCGTACTGTGCCACGCTGGCAAGAAGGGTTGGCACAGGGTTTGTATCCAGTTTTCCTTCCCTCGCGGCTAGGTGATTGGCCTCTTGCATTACCTTAGTCTCCTCTTACGATCCCTCGGGATGGTATAGTTTGGTGACACTGCATATTCCAAATCCGTCACCACGCGGAATCTTACAGCTACTTAGTACATATTTAAATACAACTTATAAAAATAATGTTGGCCATTTACAAGTTGGCACTGATAATTTTTCATCATAATAAATAAATAAATATCCTTGGACATTTCACACAACGCCATCTCGTCCCAAGCTAAGCAACCTAATGCTTGTGTTATGGTAACGAGATCGATGATGAACTACTTAGATAATTTTTTTTTTGTAAATACATACATATTATAGATAGAAATCGACACCCAGACTCCGAGCCAGTGCCTCGGGGTCGGGCAAGTGTCTCTAGACATCTTTGTCTTGTACTTGCCCGACCCCGGAATCGAACCCGGGACCCGTTGATCCAAAGGCGGCACATCTAACCACTAGACCAACGAGGCATAATTTCCGATAAGTGACCTACTACTCTACTACCGATTCGGCTTCCCCTAAATTCATGGTGGGAAAACATCCTTCTCTAAACTTCAAAATTTGCCGTTTCCTTTTGCCGGCTGTTGTACCCTTACGATAGAACGAGGCGTTGACACTTTGTATTCTAAATCCGTGACCACACAGACCAATACTACTGTTGACTATTTACTGTTATAATGTAAACGTTGTGTCGCAACGGTTCTACGTTAACAATAATAAGGCCTAACACCCTTCGGAACCTTCCCATGTTTAAGGTCATCGTTCTAAATACACTAAGAAAGTACTTAGACTAACCTACTTATACGAAACGCTATTTATTTAGTCACAGCATATGTAAGACTCGTGTTTTTCAATTTACGAATCATAGTTCAATATGCTTAGAAGCCATAAGTAGTAAAGCTCGCATTAAAACTATTAGCCTTTTTTCAATTCCTCTGGGAATGGTTGCCAGTCTAAGCCGATTCGGGCTATTTATTTAGGACATCCAGTAATAGTTACATTTGATCATCATCATCATCATTCATCATCATTTCAGCCAAAAGACGTCCACTGCTGGACATAGGCCTCCCCCAAAGATTTCCACAAAGGCCGGCCCTGGGCCGCCCGCATCCATCGTTTTCCGGCAACCTTAACCAGGTCATCGGTCCACCGTGTGGGAGGCCTACCAGCACTGCGCTTTCCGGAACGCGGTCGCCACTCGAGGACTTTTCTGCCCCATCGGGCATCGGTCCTGCGCGCTATGTGCCCTGCCCACTGCCACTTAAGTTTGGCAATCTTGTGGGCTATGTCGGTGACCCTGGTTTGCCTGCGTATCTCCTCATTTCTGATTCGATCTCGCAGGGAAACTCCGAGCATAGCCCTCTCCATTGCCCTTTACATTTGATAATAATAAATTTCTAACAACGCTATTTTATTTCTCAGTCCCCACAACACCCATTGCTGAGCCGTGCACTCTAATTACTATACCATTGTGCCACGCTGGTCAAACGGACTTGGTTCTCTTGCGGTTAGGTTTTAGTCCTTTTGTCGGCTCTTGCGACACCATCAGGATGCAGTGGTGACCCTAAAAACCGTCACCACGTTATAATTACGTGGAACTCGCAAACACAGACGGTCGGCGTCGACTTTAAAAAATAAATTGTATAAAACTATATCTCTATTATGTTGTTAGTCTGTGTGTAAGTTTGTAACTGTTTTGCTAACAGCAAAGTGTTTTGTCGGTCTAAATATTATTCTCTCGTCGAGACGGTGTGAAAACATTCGCCGGTTTGGTATGTGCCATTTCAAACCTGCGTCTACTGAGAACATGAATATTTAGAGCTGCAAATTAGAAATGTTTAAGCCGAGGCAGAATTTTCGGCTGTCAAGATAACGTTCGACCTAAGTCATGGACGAAAACTAAACTATACGTGGCATGCGCGAATTATGTAGATGTTAGCTAGAAAATACTTTATGGTAAACTCTTCTTTCTACGCTAATTCCTTTTTTAACCATGCCGTTTACTAGCATAATTTCATGTCTGTAATTTTAATTAACCTAATCTTGAAACAATTAACGTAAAAAGTTAAAAACAATATCCTTATTGCTAAACCCAATGTAATCTAAGCAACAAACTATTCAGACAGATTTTAAAGGTATGAAAAGTATGACTTATAAAATAACTAGCGACCCGCCCCGGCTTCGCACGGGTGCAATTATGCATGTATTATGCATATAAACCTTCCTCTTGAATCACTCTATCTATTAAAGGAAACCGGTTCAAAATCCGTTGCCTAGTTTTAAAGATTTAAGCATACATAGGGACGGATAGACGACAGCGACTTTGTTTTATACTATGTAGTGATAGTGATACATACATTAGTAAAACTATTTTCGGCTTTCAAACAATTCGTTCGGCCTAACTTGTGGCCAAAATCTCCGTAACGGTTTAAATTTCCCACCTCCAATTTAGTATCTATTGCATCAAACCCACACCTACACCATTAACATCATTGATTGTAAGACATCAATGAACACTACAAGGCTTGTAACTTTCCGAGCCTTAGGTGGCAATATTAGCCTTACATTAAACATAATATTTGTGTTTGTGCACGTGTCTTATAAGGAGACTGAATTATGCTATACTGCGCCGTGTTTATATGGCAGTAATTTATTTGTATATACTGATGGTGTAACCCATCAGATTGATATGTAAATGCCATCAATCATTCATGTAAATTTGTAAGTCTCTGTAACTCTGGTCCGGAAGAGAACGAAATTAGTCGACATAGCCCATGTGATTGCTAGCAGAAAGTGGAAGTGGGCGGGCCATATATGCCGTAGACAGGACAACAGGTGGGGTAGTCGGGTACTTGAGTGGAGGCCTAGAGTAGGGCATAGAAATTTGGGCAGGCAACCGATGCGTTGGACCGATGACCTTGTTGGAGTGGCCGGAAAGGACTGGATGCGAAAGGCGCAAAATCGGGAAGAATGGCGTGCATTGGAAGAGACCTACACTCAGCATTGGGTGGTGAAAGACAAGAAAAACTCTGATAGAGTCAGAGAAACCGGTGGTAGTTTCAGCACGAATGTGGTTCGAGATCAAATGAGATGGATGGATTGTAAGAATGAGGAATTGTGTATGAAAGATGTGACTGTAGATATGACGACTGATTGGTGTGTATGGAGACTACCACCTAGCGTGGGACAAGGGCCGTAAGATGATAGTGGTAATTTTAAATACGTCGATTTAAGAGTTTTGTGATAAAACCAACGTAAATAAAGTTTCTTTTGAGTTTGGGTCAGGTTCCACTGGGAGCCGAACCCGATGAAATAGGAAAAAGCAAAGCAGATTAAACGTTAAGCCAACCCCAGCCATGGGAAAAACCAGGTGGCTTACTCTGGAACGCGATTCCAATCGGGATTGGAATTATGACGACGCCACTTTGACAGCAACTTGACAGCCAAAATTGTGCGAGCTTATTTCATCTTACTAATATTATAAACGTGAAAGTTTGTAAGTATGGATGGATGGATGGATGTTTGTTACTCTTTCACGTAAAAACTACTGAATGGATTTTAATGAAACTTTACAATAATATAGCTTATACATCAGAATAACACATAGGCTACAAGTTATAAAGATATTATGTGAATTACAACAATATAAACAAGTCGAATTCAAAATTTCTAATTGTCAAATTTTCGACCATAATAAACTATAGACAACATAACGTTTCGCTGTCAGTTGCGTTTTGTAAAGTAGGTTTTATACGGACGGGATAAAAATCTCATGTATCCTATGTCCAACTTTCATTTTGTTTTAAATATATATAATGCGGAACAAAGTTCGCCGGGTCATCTAGTGTATAATAATTGTAATGACACAATCTCTAGCCAATACAAGAGCAATTCCGATCTCAATCCAATGTTGTAAGAATTGTTTTCAAGAGTACGGTAATTTGACAGCATTGAAAATGAATTGGATCGGAATTAGCATTGGACCAAAATTGATATTGGATTGAAGACCAGGACTGGATTAAGTGTCACTTTAGGACACGCCTTAAATGTATATGCACCCTCACAAGCTATAGTCCACTAAACTCCACTGCGCCTGGGTTCGTGAGTTCACGAGGTCATGCATCGTGACCCAGCCCGTCCTTGATCAAAGGTGAGCCAGGCCCACTACGCTAGGCCTCGCCTTGATAAAATGTATGAAAACACAAATTTGATTGATCGCTAAGCTGATAAAAGATGACTGATTACTCAAAATCTTCCACATGGATGTGTACATCACTACATAGTATAAAACAAAGTCGCTGTCGTCTGTCCGTCCCTATGTATGCTTAAATCTTTAAAACTACGCAACGGATTTTAAAGCGGTTTTTTTAATAGATAGTGATTCAAGAGGAAGGTTTATATGCATAACCCACCCCCGCTTTGCACGGGCGAAGCCGGGGCGGGCCACTAGTTTAAAATAAAACTGTTCACCCACGACAAAGTACATTAAAAATTATCATTATATTATAGCCTCCTAATAAAAAGAAACAATTATACAGCTTTGCAAAAATATCGTGACTCCTCAACATCCAGTCCTTAATAAAATAAACAATTATTTGGAGATGTCACGTTGCTTTACAAAGTTCGTTCTGCCAGTTTTGAAAAAAATAACAACGCTTGATACGCTATTTCATATTTAGAGTACCATAGCTGTTTTATTGTTGTCACTACAAATTCACCAATTCAGCTGGAGAGATTAGCCTACCGTGCCACACTAGCAACATGAATCAGAATTGATTTTCCTTCTGTGAAAATGCGAGTCAAAATGTTTGTCTTGCAATGGAACATACGAAATTAAAGTTCAAAGCCACTAACGGCTGCCTGCCCCGCTAAAAATAAAGGTGCGATACAAGGATGCATTTATTTTGATCTATGTATAGTATAAACACAGCTGACATTTTTACTGTGTGGACTGATTTATAACTTCCAATGTTAAAACCGTTGCACGTTTGGCTAACCTTGGTCGTTGGGATTAACTGTGGGCATATAACGATCATTAATGCGAATCAAATCTATATATAAACGGTGTGTAACAATAGTCCTTATACATTTAATGTCTGAATTAAATCCAAGATCTTTTGGCGCTTGCATTCTTTATTCCCGGCGAAAAAGAGGAGTATGTAGTATTGTTTATCATTGCTCTATATCATATTTTTATTCTGTTGTTGCTTTCACTAATCTGTCATACTGGTGTATACCACCATCATTGTAATCCTTTTAATTAAAAGAGTAACCATGGAGTTTCTTGCCGGCTCTTCACCGACGGTATAGACTAAATAGTGAATGATATTTTTATTTTAATACTTATTTGTGTTCCTATTTTTAATTATTTGACTATTTGACAGCATTCGTAAGAATTTATATTATGGAAATTATCGCTAATTGAAACTAGTTGTAACCGAAACAAGTTAATAATCCGAAAGAGTTTTAGAACCTCAATGTTAATCATCAATTGAGTTTTACAATCGGTCGCGACTGAAAAACCATTACTGTTTATCCTTGTTATTGTCCTTAAACCGTCTGTCGTCGCTTACTTCAAAGAGAACTTTGTAGGTTATCTTATCATAAGGCTTCCCGGTTTCAATGCGTAAACATAAAATAAAACCGTTTATTGGAATAATCTCATCCATAATCCATGCATCTGTAGGGTTATTAAACATACTTGAGAGATGGACATAAAAAGCCAAAAAAATCCTTGATAGCTACGCCATAATTTTAAAAGTCTCTAATGTAACTTTAAGTTTTGTTGACCCAACTTTGGTGTTCTTTTTTCAATCTACTGAAATTTATTAATTGGTAGGTTATTTACTTTTTGTGTGTGCAACACAAAATGGTAACACCGTAAATTTAAAAAAGGATTTCCACGCGGCTATAAAATAAAAGTTTGACGTTTTTCATTGATACATTCATTTCATTTTTTGTATAATAAACAATTCACGATATTGAAGTAACCTACAGTATTACCACCAGTAATCATATTACCTACCGAAATATTGCAAAATATCAGAACAAAATTATTATTTGTCTGCCTTGATGCATCACGGGTTCCCGGTTCAAAGGCGTAATTTGTATTCATAAAATGTTTGTAATCACCCTCCGCGACACAAGTCACACATAGTGCTAAACAGGAGTCTAATATTTATCCCTCTCCCGCCTTAACAGTAATCATGAATACTTCAGCAAGTTGTTAAAACAAACGTTCGCACATTACTCCAGGAAATCACTCAAGGCATTTCCAGTACTGTTAATCTCTCTACAATTTCTTCAATGAAATCTTATCGACAGCTGTTCGTAATCGACTTGGCGTGATTCATAAAAACGTTCAAGGCCTTATGTATTGTAAACGTTCGTACTACTGAAAATCCATTGTAGATTCCGAGCACTTACAACCATTCACGGAAAAGTATAGTCCATCATCATCACTTCTTCCAATTACATGGAAGGTACATGGCCGCGATGGGCAGCTAACCCAATAGGGCCGATCAGAGTCACAGTCACGGAACATACCAAGAAAATTAAACAAATAATTAGGAATAAGCAAGGGTTTCAATCCGCGGGCAAACAAAACTACTTAAATGAATGACTTTGCTACCTCCTCTCCTCTAATTACAAGGAGCGTAATCAACCTAACAGGGTTTCGTATCAAGTTTTCCTTCTCTTGCGGCTAGGTTGTCGGCCTTGACATTTCCTTCTGTCGGCCCTTATGACACCCTCAGGGTGGAACTGGGTGGTTACACCAAGTATTTTTAATCTGTCACCACACGGACAAACTATACCATATTTAAATAATTAATAGAAACATATGTCGTCGTCGTTTCAGACAATAAATGACCCACTACTGGGTCGGGCCTCCTCCAAAATCATGGAGGGAAAATTAGCCTACTGTGCCACGCTGGCAAGACGGGTTGGCACAGGGTTTGTATCAAGTTTTCCTTTTCTTGGGGCTAGGTGATCTGCCTTTTGCGTTCCCTTAGTCGCCTCTTACGACACCCTCAAGATGGTATGGGTTGGTGACATTGTGTATTCGAAATCTGTCACCACAGCTAGTATAAAATAACAACAATTCCAGCATATTAAGCTTAGCGTTATTCATACGTTTCTGGTAATCGAAGCAATGAGTCAAAGGACGCAAATATACTTTGACATCGCATAAATGAGTGGCTTGCGGTCATCTTGCATTGAAAATTACTTTGTATGATGTAAATAACCAGCGAGGTGATGGATTTAGTATACATATAGCCACCACCTCATTTTATCCTGAGGGTAAGAGCGGGTAGTAGAGGAACGCCGTTGGTTTTTGGGGCGTAGGTCGAGGCGCCAATTACCATCTTTCCATGCCCCGGACATACCCCTACTAAACCCCAACGACCAGGTATCCATAAGTATTTTACCCCCCACACGGGGTACGAGGCACATTATTACACATTCCCTCCGCAAGCTGGGAAAAAACGCGTGTTGTAAAAGTCTATCTTTTCTCTAGTAAAAGTCTATAGTCTAAGTATTTTACTATGTTTCGTCGTGTGTATGTGAGAGCCTGTCCAGACAGGGTATTACAAGACGGTGAAGAAAAATAAAACACTGCGAAAAAAAATTTGTGATTTGCTAAACCTGTTCCGTTAGATGGAATTTCTTCCATTGCCACAAATGACTTAGAACATCAAAAAAAAGAGTAAAAAAAAAAAAAATTAACGTTCTACATTTAAAATTCAACGCGCCAGCGCCAAATAAATCACTTTCCAGACAAAACAACGTACAAAAAGCGTGTAAACAAACCGTAATTTTCGCCTGAGGCTTGCGCGCGCGCAGCGACATATACGCGCGATCCATTGCTGCCACTGCACCGTTTGTACCACAAAGCATAATGTAATAGTCCAAAATTCAGCTACAATATTTACTCTTCTATAACTACTAGATACGCCACCCCAGAATCGAACCTGAGACCGCGGCACTCCTAACCTTATGACCAACACTTCATAATGGTGTCTTAGGTTTTCCCGATTTTTAACGCAACAAATCCGTTAGTGTTTATTTTCAACTAACACTTTTCCCAATATGGTTTAGGGTGATTTGCGAGACTCTACAAACATCATTACAAGTCTCTGCAAGTCACAGACATATATTTCACTCGGAGCAAGTACCTCTTGCACAAAGATACTTGCCCGACCCCGGATTCGAACCTAGCCCCGACACTTCACTTTATTAGGCTATAGGGAAACGTATAAGGCATCAGCGTGCCTCGGCGAGTTAGTAAGGACTGCGCGTGCGACGTCGCTTCTCCCCTCGCGCCTGCGCTACACTATTTTCGGAGCCCTGTTTCCCCTTTGTCATAGGATATGTGTGCGGTGAACCAAAAAGGTGGTTTTTTTAATTGGCGTTCGAATTAAGGTATTTCAGTCATTTAAAATTAAGGTACGTAACCATTTTCAAAATAAGTTGAATATGTCTCAAACTACTTAATACAGTGGAATATATATTTTATATATTTATGTATATATGTCTTTTATATATAGGTACACTTTTATATGTATGATATATATGTATGTTTATATATGTATATTATTTATTTGTAAGTAAGTTTATGTTATTAGATATACAATACTTTCGCAATTTCCCAGTGCATCTGCCGTAAACCCCTCTCTGCACACCCAAAGGTTGACTGGGAGAGAATGCCTCTTGGCATTAAGTCCGCCTGTGTAGATTTTTGCATAAAGGATTAAATAAATAAATAAATAAATTTTTATAGTGACGGTACTGGTTGTCTACAAACTTGCAAATACAATAGACAAACCAATCTATTGCTTTGGTAATGAATGAGTCTATTATAAAATCAATATTTTTTTATTCAATATAAGTATGGTACCTAGCCATCATTTTGGGATCCCAGTTTAATTGAATAATTGTCGTTGTAATAAGTGATTTTGATAAGTTAATTATTATTAGATTATATTTTAATGTATCGCTATGATACATGATTAAAAGCAAAACAAAAAACAGCTGCTGCTATAAATATATGGCAATTTCAAACTAATTCTACAACACATATTATTTTACTACAATAAAGTCATTATAGTCGTTGTTAATTGAGATTTTTCGGAAATATTTAATTAACCGTAGATCGGAACCGAACATCATATACAACTGTATACTTTTATTGGCAGAATAATCCAAAACTTTGTTTATTAAAAACTGCTAATAAAAAGTGAGGAAAACATTAACTGGCGATATATTGTTCACTTCATTATGGTACTTCAAATAGCCATTGTTATGCGGTATATTCATGTACGCCACATTTTTAAGTTTAAGATTACCTTAAAAAAGTTCCAATAAAAAAAACATACCACCGAATTGAAAACATCATTCTTTATAAGGCGGATGAATACGGTAATAAAATAACGTCCATCATGCGTAAAACGTGTCTATCCTTGGTTGACTCATCCTCACTAATCGCCAAGGACAGCATATAATCTAGTACCGTCTAACAATATGCGGTACAGAATACCGTTGGCATTTGAATAACTTGAATATGTTATTGTGTGGTGACGGTTTTCGAATACATGGTGTCTCCTGTGTGAGGCAATGTGCCTAAAGACCTATAGAGTGGCTTTCAAACATGCGTTGGGATGAGAAGTTGTAACTGTCCTACCTATGGACGCTTAGAAGGGAGATGGACTGCCATTCCATTGTTTTGTATACAGGAAAACATTACACTGTCACCGAAAAGCTAGGTTTTTCCCTGCCAACATGCCCCTGATATGACATGACTACCTCGTTGGTCTAGGGGTTGGATGTGCATGCAGCCTTTGGTTCAACGGGTCCCGGGTTCGATGCCGGGGTCGGGCAAGTGTCTTTGTCCAAACCAGGGGCACTTGCTCTAAGTCTGGGTGCGACCGTCGACTCGTTTTTTAAACAAAACAAAAAATCTGCAATACAACAAAAATAATTCAAAACATACTTGTTTAGCCGAGGTCACTCAATGCGAACTTACTTGCAACAATAAACGAAAACAATAAAGAAAACTTAATCCCCATTGTAGCTAAGTCAAGTCGAATCTATTCATTCCGACTTAAGCAGCAATTTGTAAATACTAGAGGTCGCCCGGCGGTCGTAATTAAACCATAATTAATTTAAATTATAATTCTATTCTCAAATTGACTACAGACTTTGGCAATAAACAAAAGAGTTAATATGCGTGAGTTAACATGGTATACCCTATTCAAGATAGCGTGATCGACGATCAATTGACATCTGCCAAATGGCAGACAACATTTTCATTCTCAAATAAAATTCTTTGGCTTTAGCGCATTGAAATTTAACACTTTTACAACTATTATTTTCTTTTCTTTTTTGTTTACTTTCATGGTCTGAACCACCTATTTAAATTTGGCGGAAGGTCAAAAAATAACCCTGTAATATTAAATAGAAACTTATTATGAATATTGACCCACCATCGCTTATCTACCCAATGTTTTATATGTCTAGTGTCATTGTAGAAGTGTCATTATAGAATTTTACACATAATACACCCACGCCAACTTGTCACTGTTACAAGTATTTTAAAACGTTATTTTTTGGACTACTAGATATTTTCTGTTTCCCATCACTAGCCCGTCTGTCAAATCGATCATGCTATCTTGAACAGTGTATAGTGTGTGTATTATTCTTTATATTCATTTCAATTGACATACGGAGCGATTACCGTCTTCCCGAAACCCATCTAAAGGGACAACCGGTAGTTATTTGGTAAGACCAGCTATCAGTTTTATGCACCAGTCTATGTGGTGACGGATTTAGAATACATTACATTACAGTTACTTCTCGAGGTATTTTCCAAGACCTGATTGGACTCCTACTCACTACTATTCAGCCCATAAATGATCCACTGCTGAATCGGGCCTCCTCCAATTACATGGAGATTAATTAGCCAACTGTGCCACGCTGCCCAGACGGGCTGGCACAGGGATTGGTATCAAGTTTTCCTTCTCTTGCGGCTAGGATATCTGCCATGTCATTTCCTCAGGATGGTTGGTGTCTTGATCGAAAGCGTGTTGCAATAGTCATCGTCAACTATGAGACTTTACAGTACCAACGAACCATGGTCATGAATTCGTGAAGCGTAACACGACAAACACGTCCGTCTATTGTGCGTGAGGCACCACACCATAGCGTATTCCATGACTGGCAAACCATTGGAATTTCAACCTTTTCACTACAACAATAACACTCAAAATCCGTAACATCATTTTCAAAGGTCCTAAGTACTTCCAGCATTGCTCGGTTCCTTTCGATTTTAGGCCTTTTAAACAGGATACTAGAACCTAAATTTCATTGAAGTCTTTTGTATAGGACTGGTCACTTTCTCATTCACTAAATTGGTGTGAGCATGAATGTTAGTTAATGAATAAGCGCTTTGGTATGGAGTCATAACTCCAACAAATAGACACCCATTAAGGATATGAAACTACTAGCTTGCTCGTGCGGTTTCACCCGGAAATATTTAGGGCAATCGCCTAAGAGAAATAAATCCGATTTTATACTACAGGAACCGTATATTTGATAATGCCACCTATTCATGTACCTAATTAATTACATTTACGTTTATATGTTCGGCAGTTCGAATGTGGTGTTATAAACATCCACTATCGAATTTTATGATATTAATGCAATTTTAAGGTACTTCCACTGCAATGGTCCAGGCCATTTTCATCCGCAGAATAAAGTCCTATTTGCAATATTGAAGACATCATTTCTTTTTAATACAACAAGTAAATAGGTTGAGCGATCGAGTGCTGCGCAGCATGTCGCGGGTTCGATTCCCCGCACGGAAGAAATATTTGTACGATCTACAAGCATTTGTTCCGGGTCTGGGTGTTTTCTATCTATAATATGTATGTTGTTACAAAAAATAAATGTATACAAGTAGTTTATCATCCATCTCGTTACCACAACACAAGCATTAAGTTGCTTAGCTTGGGAGGAGATGGCGTTGTGAGAAATGTCCAAGGATATTTATATTTTTCATGCTAATAACTATATCAATATGTACATGTATACAGAGTTGATATGACAGAGGGGCATTAAATTACACTACGTATACTGTATGTGATTAGTATGAATTCGAAACGGTACAAAAAAAATACACGTGATTTTTCATGGGGGGTGGAGGGGTAGTCTTAAACCTCACCAGGTATCACCAAGGGGGAGGGAGGGGTTAAAAAATGTAAAAAAAAACATCACGTGATTAATGGACAGCCCCTAAGGTTAATAAACGATGCGTTAGGCATAAACATCTGTTAGGAAAGATACATCATGTTCAAATGAGGGAAAATATAAAAAATCATTTGCGGCTGAACTATTGCTCCAATTTAATTGATTTTTGGTACAGAGCCTGGAAATGATACCTAGTATAGGCTGTTACAAAAATATGCCCCTATGTTGTACCAACCCTGTATATGAAATTATTTAACTTTTATAAAAATACGATATGATAATAAAGAGAATAATAAATATAAGATAAATATATTCACATGACGATAAGGAATAATATAACGAATTATTCACCAGACCAAGGAAGTTTTACTTTATTTTATTAAAAGTTTATTTTGTATTGTTTTCATATTCACGTTTCAGCTGACGCCTTCCAGATCCGATAGAACAGTTTGTTATATGGCATTTGTTGGGTAAATATGTTTTACATTAACTAATACGACCGCAAAGTAATAAAAACAAAATGACAAGCCCTCTGAGTTTCTTGCCAGTTCCTCTCAGCGCCAGTAGCTCCTCCATTTAAAGGAGGGAAATTAGCCTGCTGTGCCAAGCTGGCCAGACGGGTTGGGTTGGGTTGGGTTTGTTTAAAGTTTTCCTTCTCTTGTGGCTAGGTTTATTACCGTGCCATTGTGTCCCAGGACCGGCCTCTGTGGAATATCCTGGGGGATGATGAATTTCCTTTAGTCGGCGCTTCACCCTCAGTATATAATGGGGTGGTGACATTATGTATTGTAAGTCCATCAGCACACGGACGAGTTTTACGCCACAATATAAATCACGTTTCAAACACTTTGCGGTATCCGTGTTGCAAAGTGTCTGAAAGGTTGGGATTTAAATACGATCAGAACCGTCAAGAAATCAGTTCCTGCAATGTGGAAAGATCGTGATAACCTAAGACATCGTTACTACAATATAAATTGGAACATCATCTCTACATATTATAAAACAAAGTCGCTGTCGTCTATCCGTCCCTATGTATGCTTAAATCTTCAAAACTACGCAACGGATTTTGAAGCGATTTTTTTTAATAGATAAAGAGATTCAAGAGGAAGGTTTATGTGTATAATACATCCATAATATTGTAGAGAAACACTGATAAATTTAGGGTTTCATCATTACATCCGGGCGAAGCCGGGGCGGGTTGCTAGTAAGGTATAAACGCCAAAATGCACGTAGGCCAAGCTACAGGAAGAGACTTATCTCTCCTAACATCTCCAGCTTGATATAAAAGTGTGGGCATTACAATTGTCACATAAACGCAATGGTGGCGACTCACCGCGCGGCCCTCTCACCAATTAGGGAGAGACTTAATCAACTTTAATAGCTCCCAATTAACTACACTTTAAATTGAAGGGTACCACGGGTTCTCACTTGTAATTCACTTTAGAGTACATTAATGAGATAGCGTTGGTTTTTTATTTTTGTTTAGTAAGGATAAAGAAATTGTATCACGCTATCAAATAAAAAAGTGAATTGGGTATGCGTATTGTCACCAGAAAATCTAGCACCATGAGATGGAAATGGACACACTACATCAATTCGCCGTGTTATGTCTACTTGTGCTACACGATTTTACAATTTTAACGTCATTTTCTGTTGCTATTTAATATTCCAATCCACAAAAAACTGTCAGTAGGCATTTGTTCTAATTAATTAAACGCATGGCTCCACTGGCACAGCTCTGATCATACATATGGCCACAGATTTTCAATACAAGTTTTCCTCCCCTACTGCCATACTTCTATACTTGCCTCCTGTGCCACGCAAAGGAATAGCTCGTTGAGACACGTATTTCAATTACAGGGATCGTCACTACACGGATTTCTACATACTACATATCACAACAGTCTGCGGAAATTTTATGTTGATACTTCTCTTTTCATATTTCATGTTGTCTTTCTTTATTTAGGTTTCCTGGTAAATTGATCTATATTTTCTGTTAACCAGATTGGTTAATATAAAATATGATAAAAAGAGTGTCCATGGAGTTTCTTGTTTGTTCTTCTCCATAGGATCTACGTTTTGGAACAAGCAACTAGCTTCCTAACTTCACTTTCGACCTTTCAAAAACACCTGTAAATAGGTTCAATTGAAATAAATGATTTGAGTTGCCAAAATATGCTAGTACACAGTAACAGACTAATACTTTTGTTAGTCATCATTACCTACTACTGAGTCAGGCTTCCTCCAAAGTCGAGGAGAGAAATTAGCCTAATGTGCCACGCTGGCAAAACGGACTGGCACAGGGTTTGTATCAGGTTGTCCTTCTCTTGTTGCTAAGTGGTCTGCCTCTCGCGTTTCTTTAGCCGCTTTTTACAACAACCTCAGAGTTGGTGATATTGTGTATTCTAAATCTAGGATACACAATATCACCAACCAAATAATATATACATATCTATATATGAATCAATGCCACTTTTCGTTGTAATTTTATTATATTTGTATTTAACACAAGAACGACTGAACCGATTTGATTGATATTTTTGTAAGCGTTTGGATGGCACCGATGATGGTTTAGATTCACAAATCAGCCCGACAGATGGCGCTGCAGTCGGTAAACGAATATCATGCAGGACAACGTCTCCCCGGTCAGCTAGTATTATCATAGTATATGTACAAAGAAATAAATGATTCGAGATTCGTACCAATGGTTTCCTCCAAGTTTGATAGACCACGAGTCTAGTGTCCGGTCGTAAACGACTTCCGCACGAGTGTCTGGCGAGCAAGACCGTATCGACTGACACTCGGGCGTCTTGTTTATTTTAATTAGATTTCATTACCTACCAGAGTTTATGTAAGGCACGGTCGCGTGGATTTCGAACTCGTTTTAAGATTATTTCGATTGATCGTTGGTCTAGTGGTTAGATGTGCCGCCTTTGCATCAACGGGTCCCGGGTTCGAATCCGGGGTGGGGCAAGTGTCTTTGTGTAAAACAGAGGCACTTGCTCTAAGTCTGAGTGTAATTTGTGTTCGAGAGTTACATGTTTGTAAACTGCCCCAGCGATACAGGTTAACCCTAGTGCAGGGGCTACGTTTAAAAAAAATACTATCCGGCATTACTTTAATTTAAAATGCTGATTATGTACTGTTATAAATATACACTAAAACTACAATATGTGGAGTGCTGTTTAAAAAACCTCTTTCCTAACTTAAATCATTAAAGCTAGAATATTTTTTTTTTATGTAACTTGTATATTTGTCTTTTCTTGTCAACTGCATCTTTGGATACACGTATATTTAGAGATAAATTTATATAGTCTGCTTCCTTAATTAATTATATATTCTTCTTAAATTTAAGAGCCATGCTCTTGTCGGTGGAGTTTCTTCCAAGCATCTCGATCTTCTGCTAGCTCCTTTTATTATATAATTATATATTATATAATATATATTATATAGATTAATTTATATAGTCTGTTATAATTAAATTTATATAGTTTGTGGTCCATAACCTTCCGTTACTACTTACATAATTAAAATCATCAAATTATCTCCCGAACCAGGCCTCAGACCACTCACATCAAATCACTCTTCAAAACTGCTTAAGTACGTTATAATTGGCCCTAATTTCCCGAAACGTTCACACAGGACAAATATTCGCGAACAGTCTAACAGGAAACAATCACGGCCGAAAAAATATCCAATTTGCCGAGACGGCGACGAAAAAAAAAACGGATTGTCTCATTGAAAGAACTCGCGCCATTGGTGGGCCGTAGTCCGTGACGAACGCGCAATTGCATGACCCGATATTGACATTAGTACAATTGGGATGACACTGGGTGG
Source organism: Clostera curtula (assembly GCA_905475355.2). NCBI lineage: Eukaryota > Metazoa > Arthropoda > Insecta > Lepidoptera > Notodontidae > Clostera > Clostera curtula. The sequence continues at coordinate 1,476,065 of FR997816.1, read as the reverse complement.
TTAATCATCATCATTTCAGTCAAAAGACGTCCACAGACGTCCAAGACACTTTTACAATAAAACATAGGAATTATGTCATTCACCATCATCAATCATTTCAGCCAAAAACCGTCCACTGCTGGACATAGATCCCCCCCAAGGATTTCTACAAAGGCCGGTCCTGGGCCGCCCGCATCCATCGTTTTAACCAGGTCATCGGTCCACCGTGTGGGAGGCCTACCAGCACTGCGCTGCTTATGTCATTGGGATGTCAGAAATAGTTAATTATTTATCACATTATAATCAAATACTTGGACATTACAACACAAACATTTTATATGTATAAAAATTTCAGGATTCCTAACGTTCAGTGTTTTACAATAAAGCAACACATTTTGGCTCGGTACTCGGCTAACATAAAAAAATATAATAATATTTTATAAATTAATTAATTATATTAAATAGACAACTTAAAACCGCATCAACAGATTTCACCAGCTAATCTCTAGATATTAGTATCATATCATATCTAGTGGCATATTTAATTATCAAAAATGTTAATGTGAGTATTTCAAAATCATTTTTGCCTCCATAAACGATTTGAGTTAAAAAAGCTGCAAATTATCATTGACAATAGAATCAACAACATATTAATAAAATTTATACAAAGCAAAGTAATATAATATTTCAGTTTACCACCAGTTCGGAACGCGATCACTGCTGAGAAGAACTAGGAAGAAATTCAGAGGGCTTCTCATTCTTTTCTTTTTAATTACTTAGCGGTCCTATTTAAAAAAATAATATATATTTATAACCCAACAAATTCCATATGACAAACTGTTCTATTGAATCTGGAAGGCGTTGCAGGTGCTGCCATTCGACGGATTCCGCTTCCTAGTACCGGGGCAAGTATCTCTTTCTAAACCATACTTGCTCGGGATCCGTCTGTAAAGTGCCGATACGATATATAGAACGAAGAACTACTACTATCCAACACATACAGATAATATCAAAGTATACCTATACTTTGTAAATATCTGTGAGCTACTGGAGTCACTAAAATTTGAAGTGAGTTCTTCGATAATATATCGCTGCACTTCACACACTATTGCTACATCCATAGTTGTAAACACCAAGACCGGGTTCCCGAGATAACCACAAATAAGGTGCGAAGCATTTAACGCTCTCTCCACGCTCACTTAGCAGTTACATAGCTAAATAAATAAACAATGGAAACAAACGATTTCATTGTATCAGATAACTACGACATGTAAGCCTTGTAAGCCTTAGTATATAACGGATAGGCGGAGGCGAGAGCGGTCAACTGCTAAGACACAGTAGCAAACTAATCTATATCTATTGCACAACAAGACCATTTTTTATACCACAAAGGTGACACACGGTGCACCTGATGATAAACGGTCCCGACTCCCAAGGACGTCTGTAACAAATGGTAGGCAATGCGGTTGCGACTCTCTTAGTATGGCAAGCGCGTTGCCGGCCATTTAAAACTAAGCTAAGCCGAACGATCAACGAACACAATACTGTAATGTTCTGCTATGGAATGGTAGGTAGCTAGTAGCTCATAGCGTTCTGGAGAACAGATTCCTCTGAACGGGCACTGTGTGCGGCACTACTTGCGGTCCAATATGTTCTAAATAAGTAACCCAATAAGTTACTCCTAAGTATTTACCTAGTTTGAAAAAAGGAGAATTCCTGAACTTTAATAAATAAAAAGTATACGAATACACTTCTCTGATAAATCGCAATTTCGAGTAATTAAAATCAATCTAACAACTATTTTCGGATACCAGCGGACATTAACAAGGTATTATATGTTTGTTGGGGGATGTAAGACTGTACCGATAAAAAAACCGTTTTACCAGTGGAAAAGTACATCAACACAATAGAACACCGTATTATTTTTATTTATAGTATGCACAGTTTCACCATCAGAACACAACAGCTAGAGCCTCACAACCAAGCCTCAAAAGAAAGAAAACATTACACAAATAATAAAGACAAACATAATCTGACCAACGCAACACAGTTGGCAAATTCCCCTCCAGCAACTTGGAAAAGACTCGACTTAGCAGTGCATCATCCATGAGCCAAGATGGCGATAGCGATGGCGTTGGGCAAAATATCACTCGACACCCACGCTTACCTAGCCGCTAGCTCGTATCAATGAGTGCAGCCTTAGGTGCAGCAGTGGGGCGTTCATTCCCACGGCTAGGTTGTCGACCTCAGCATTAAGGAGCTCAATGAAACGCTATGGGACACTACTAATTCCTCACTCGCTTTCATGCAAGCGGCTACGTCTTCTCATAATTTTAAACATACAACAATGCATCGTTACTTGTCAAGGAATACTGTACATACTGCATCAATTGTGAAATAAAGGATAACGTGTTACGTATTCAAGAGGAATTTAACTGTGAATTCGATATAATAACTAAAATTAAAACATGTATTTCACCTTGTGGTGAGTGACCTTGGGTTTAGAGTGCATAATGTCACCAACCCACCCCTTATAAAATGTGTATTGTGCAAGAGGCAGATCAAATAGCCAAATAATAATCGGTAACACGCGATCTCTTCCACACAACCAATAAGGCAAAGGTCGCTACGATATTAACAGGTAGTGCTATAATAAAATCCATAGATATAATAATTATGATAAACTTACATATACTCTACTATTCGTAATCATACTAATCATCTTCTTATAAATAAAAATGAATTGCTGTTCGTTAGTCTCGCTAAAACTCGAGAACGGCTGGTGCGATTTGGCTAATTTTGGTCTTGAAATATTCGTGTGTGTCTAGGGAAGGTTTAAAAGGTGAGAAATCATTTTTTTTAATACGCATTATATTTGTTCCAGTTAAGGTTTGCAAATATTTTAATAAAATTAATAAACTCGTGAAGTAGCTCTAGTTTACACAGACACTTGCCCGGTCCGGAATCGAACCCGGGACCCTACACCAAGAAGGCAGTCGAAAAATCAGTTGTCAGGTCCCGGGTTCGATTCCGGACAGGGCCAGTGTCTTCGTGTAAACCAGAGGCACTTGCTTTCCAGCAAGTCGTCCAGTGGTTTCGATTTAAAAAAACCCTACCCAACCTGCATATTTTACGCAATGACGCACTTTACAACATCCTAAATAAATACCGGAGCAAACAAACAGAACTGACAAAGACGAATATTTACAAAAATGCAGTTTAGAACATTATTCTCAGTTGCAGAAAATGCGTAAGGGCCTTGCAAATATTTGAAACATCTTTTAACAGCTCGCAAAGTACGTCAATTATTTGTCGCATAAGGTTTTACGAGCTTTTGGTTTTAAGGGCTGATTCTCTTTTTACGGTTTATGTCATTCGAGCACGTAATGTGCGCGGCTTTTACCGAGTTGTACTGCGAATCCGTTTAAAACTATCAAAAACTACATTTCAAAGATAGTACTTTTTAAATATCAAATTAATATAATACATCAACTATATACTTATTGCAACGCCATCTAGTCATTTATGTAGAAAACCCCAAAGACCGAGATGATAAAAATACATATCATACCATAAATAATCTGAATCTATGTTTTTGTAATCTAGTTTTAATAAAAAAGAACGTTGTAGAATGGAAACTACGTATGAGTTATCGTGGCTTTAGACTACGGTAGACGGAGCGGTCTAGACAGGGTGGGAAATCTATACTCTATACAAATAAACAAAATCGGAGTGTCTGTATGTAATATTAAAATAACCGTAGTGTATTTGGATGTAAACACGGTACATAAAACAGGTTTTTTTTACAATTTTTGTCTGTTAGGGCTAAAAGGAGTAACTTAGGTTACTTTTATTGACACTTCCCCCGCTTTTCAGGAGCACACATTTTTGTTGCAAGCTTGGCCGGTTTTCCATATTTTTTATTTTTTTTCTCGCTAAATACAGAATTAATGAGCTGTCGTGTAAACTCTGCGAACTGAACAATAACTATTTTGTTAAAAACCACACCGACGAAGTCGCGGGTAATAACTAGTAGCAGATCCCCACCGCGCAAGATTGGACTTTACCACGCTGTCGATAACGTTTCAATTCCATTATTTTGAATGCCATAATCATCAAATCCGCTCGACCACGTTTGCGTGAGTACAAACGCAAATTCCTTGAACGACGTACATAAATAAAGTGATAGTCAATTAATCACTGCCGTCAATTAGTCTCGATACAAAGTATTCTATAGGCAAATGCGTCCAGTTCACACGGCCCGATATCTGAATGATCAGCAATTAATTCAACATGACATAGAATACACGCGATCCTACACTTGGTTGGCGAACGTACTCGTCGTATCTATTGCTGTAATTTATTATGTACATAAACCAGAGATACGAAATCAAAATAAATCTTCAACATACTTCAAAAAGTTCTCGATTCGTTTTTTTATGAGTTTGCAAAATTCCGCCAATTGTAAATAATTAATTTATTCGATTGGCATTGGGTACACATTGTCACTATCACTATCATCACTACATATTAGAAAACAAAGTCGATGTAGTCTGTCCGTCCTTAAGTATGCTTAAATCTTTAAAAGTACGCAACGGATTTTGATGCGGTTTTTTTAATAGATAGAGTGATCAAAAACGTCAGATTAACTCGAATTTTGGCATACTTATTAAGGACCGATGACAATTTAATATTTTAAACAGTATGATCCGTTATCCTTAGTAGGATAATCAGGATTGGCGAATTTTTGTTTAAAGAGACCGTCAAGGTGAAACACAACTCTTCTATGCAATAGCTAATAGAGATGTAAATATCATAAAGCTATTGCTATATTGGGATTATTTAGCAATAGTTTTATGATATTTCAACTAAAAAATGAAAAATAAATAAATGTTTCAAAAAGTAAAAAAATAAGCTTTTAAATACAAGTAAAAAAATTAGATTTTAATTCAAATTTATTTTATATTTTTAGTTGGATTTAATAGCGTATTTTTTTAGTTTTATAAATTATTATTATTAGAATGACTGGTTTAATTGCTAGTGACCTGTTTTGTAACTTCCTTTAAAAAAATAAAATTAAAAAAATGTAGTAATGAGAATTTGGCAATTACTTAATTACTATGTCGTATTAAAAACTATCGGCTGTAAAATCGCCCTGCTTCTACAGCAACTTCGAAATACACAAACTAAAACAGTTATCAAACAAGTCAAATTTACAAACGACCGGATGCCGCAGAGCAACACTGAATTGAAACACGTCAGCAACTCGATGTTTTCGTTAAATAACTACAGGAAACTAGTTTAAATAACTTATTGTTCATATTTCATTTACAGCGGTATTAAAGCGTATGTAATATATTCAGTTATCACTTTTGTTTAAATGAATCGCGGAGGCAATTTACAAACATGCAATTCACGAACACAAATTACATCCAGACTCGGGGCAAGTGCTTCTGGATTACAAAAATATACTTGCCCGGTCCGGAATCGAACCGAGAAATAGTGATCACATTTACAGTGTGTCCAACGGAACTAGGGTGAGCTGATGGTGTGTATCAAGTATTCCTTCTCTTGCGGCTAGGTGGTCGGGCTCTTGCGTTCGTTTAGGCGCGTCACGACACTCAGGATAGTGTTAGTTGGTGACACTATATGTATATTCTAAATCTGTCACCACACGGACCCCACTGTATACAATGTGACATAAAAAGTGGAAATACCAAACTGCCTAAACCACGTCATCGACTATCCATTTCCATGCAGTAATTATTTTCGCGCCTACAAAAATCAACGCCTAAAAATTTAAAAAACTTACAGGAAATAAACAGCAGTCCACGCATCCACAATAGGAACACAATTTCCAAATTTGGTAATTTCAAACTCACTTTCTCACACACTGGCGAAATACAATCACTCGGATAACCCCAAAGATCGCATCATCACGTAATGAGACACGGTCCAACTAACTACTAACAGCTGAGATCATGGCCACCACTGACCGTTCTGACTAGGGTTGCCACTTTTTTGTGTGGGCATCGGATACCTAAAATAAAGAGATTTTTTCTTTATTATTCGAGGTTAGGTTGCGTTCTGAAATGGTTAAAAAGGATTGCTTAAGTAATGTGACGCTGTCGGGTGATTGCGGCTATATGTCTATATGGGCGTAGGGATGGTCACACCCGCTCCCTCTCAGCCGCCTCTTTGGCCAAGAGGGAGACGACCTCACAAAAGGCGGTCGCCTCTCTCCAGGCCCTCTCGTTTCGTATAATCAAATGAGGTCCGGCAGCGAGAGGCTTCTCACGACAGAGACGATCCTCTGGCGAGGACCGTCCCACGCACGTTATACCTCCAGGACGTGTGCTGCGCGGAGTCAATAGCGCCATCCGCGCAGTGCCGGCACAGATATTTTTAAAAACACCCGTGCCCGGACAGAACATACGTCAGCCAGAAGGAGAGTGCGAAATGCTTCCTCTCCAGCAACTCATCTAGAATGGGGCTCATTGTCCCCACGAGTATGTGCCCCGCTGTAGGGTGGGCCAATAATGAGGGCCACATCTCCCCTACTACTTGGCGCAGCTCCTTCCACTGGGTCTCTAAATTTCGCGATAGGAGTTGACGCTGCGCCACTTCCGCCACTCGCCACTCGTACAAGGTTGCAAAGGCCCTGGGCTCGAGCTACCCCGGAGAAGGCTTCCACCTCGAAGGAGTAAGTGGGGTATCCCCTTATCACCATGACGGCCACAGCGACGGCGGGTGGCAACCCTAGTTCTGACTCATGTATTTGACATAATTGTGAATAACCGCACGTCAGTACGGCAGCTTGCCTTAGAAGGGCAGTATTAACGATTTATTTATAGCACCTGTTTCTATCATCTGTCCCAGATTGACGTTATTATGGTCATCATTAAAAAAAGATCTTGTCGACCATGGGATTTATACAGTGAAACAAAAACCCTACCCATCCGATGTGAGGGCAAAGAGCCCAAATAAGCAGTTCTGTGTACAAATACAGTTTACAATTTTATGTCCAAGAGTTTTAAGGTAGAGAGTATACTGTTTGTTTATATAATTACGACAATTTGGACAAAATTTCAAGGCAGAGCAGTTGTTTACTAAATTGGAATCCTTAAAGTTTGCACACCATATCTATTAATCCAGAGATCTGGGTTCCGACATACACTGTATATTTAGACCGAGAGCGCAGTCTCCTGTTTTTATGAGTAAAGATATAACGCACCTGCTTGTTTGCAGCAAAATAATTTTACCGTTGACCATTTCTGTCGTATTCCCAGGCGTAATATATTGACACCTACCCACTAAAAACCCCCACTCCCCATAGAGAAGGGAATCTCGCACCTCTTTTACGAGTGGCAGGGTATCCTCTGCTCAGTAATATTACTACGTAGCCCATAAATGACCTACTGTCGAGGACGCCCTCCTCCAGTTACACGGGGGGAAAGTAGCCAACTTGCCACGCTGGCCAGACGGGTTGGTACACGGTTTCGTATCAAGTTACCCTACTCTTACGGCTAGGCTAGGCCTTGTCATTTCCTTTTGTCGAACCTTACGACACCCGCAGGATGGAATGGGGTCCGTGGAGATACAGTCGGGACCCACGGGGCAGCAAGCGCGGGACGGTACACCCCGAGGATGTTTAGTGGGTATGCCTCTTCGGAGGAGAGTCCTACACACCCCCTGCTGGCCATCCCCAAGCCGGCGGGGATAGTCCATAAAGGATTTTACCCCGGGCAACAAAAAAAAAGGATGGAATGGGGTGGCACACTATGTATTATAAATCCGGCATCACACTGAGCCATTAAGTACGGCCCTAAGACAATGAACGGTGCCAAGTGCTTCTGTTATAAATTTTGTCAGTTTGTCAAATTTTCATAGATGCACACATTCCTAACACCGGTACTTGAAACAGATAACATTCCAACTGCAGTGTGACAACTTTTGTCGCAACAGGTGTATTTACTCCACATAATATCTCAAACTCATCTCTGTCACACCCACAGCATCTAGCGTATGCTGTCCCCTTCTGGCGTATTCACCGTTGGGCACAGGGGCTTTGGCCTCACCACGTGCGATACAGTGCCTAGCGGTGTTCTAATGGGTTTAGATGACTCGACTAGGGATGTGCGATAGCGCGTTAAGGAAAGCATGATGGCATATTTTTGACAGCCCTTAAATGAATATACTAGTTTAAATACGATCTGATGATGATGATAAAAAATTAACATTAGCAATTTAAAGAGATGGTCATCCAGCCAGACGAGGTTGTATGTCTGGCAGGGGGCGCTGCGCCTAATGCGGTGGCTATAGGCGCTACATTTCTTTACGATGCGAACTGCTCCGAAATCTTCGCTATTAAGATCGGAGTGACATATTAGCTAAGCAAATTAACTCCTTACATAAAGAAGAAGAAGAAGAAAAAACTTTGCTATCGAGATGCAGGACTTTTTGCTATTTCTCGCATTTGCAGACGATATTTCTTGATGATGTTAGTTAAGACTTTTCGTGGAAATTGTACAAAGAATATGTAAATCAAAACTGCTACATAACAATCAAATTATATGTGTTATTCGAACGGTATAATAAAATATATATATCTTTAGTTGTGACTTTGAGCGATAAAGATACATATTTTTAAGTTTTATTCTGTGTGTTATACACATAATAAAAATAATAACAGGATGCTAATTTAAGTGGAAGAAATGTAATTGATATTTCTTCTGTCAGCCCTATTACAAATACAGTTCAGATCACGATAATATCTATCGAGGAAGTCAGTGGGTAACCTCGTTTTTAAGTATGTAATTATCGCGTACCGCTAATGAAAAAGTGTCGAAGGAGCCTCTTACGAAAGTTGTGGCAGAAATAGTAATACAACATATTCAAAATAGACACTCGACTGATCCACTTTCATATAGTATCAAAATCAACACAACGTTCTAAATAAAACTTCATAAAAATTATATATGTATACGAGAAATAGGGAGTATGACGGAAGTACGACCACCGTTTCCGAAGACGCCTCTATAGAGAAGAGCTGCCAAGACACTCTGCAGATGTTATTTTTATCTAAATGTTTCGCTTCAAAGACTGATAAGACATATTATGTGAAAGTAATTCCGCGCAATAGCCACAAAAGGTTAAATATCAACAGTAATTAGAACTGCAAGTCTGTGCCGACCAACGCCCATCAACGGCACCCGGCAACATTATATCCTATGTATAATTCTGATGTGTAAGCTATATTATCGTTAAGTTTCATTAAATCCATTCAGTAGTTTTTGCGTGAAAGTGTAACAAACAAACATTCTTACAAACTTCCGCGTTTATAAATTACTAGCCACCCGCCCCAGCTTCTCACGGGTGCAATGATCAACATCTAAATTTATAGTATAAAACATATAAAACTTCCTCTTGAATCACTCTATCGATTAAAAAAACTGCTTCAAAATCCGTTGCGTAGTTTTAAAGATTTAAGCATACATAAGGACGGACAGACGACAGCGATTTTTTTTTATACTATGTAGTGATAGTGATTATAGGCTAATAACCTATATAATAACCTGAAGTTAGAATGCATTCGTGACATTGTGTTCGTAATCCATCATCACTCGGACATTAGCCGTAAATCATCCAAACAAGACGTACACACAGGCAACGTAACCCCACACATAGGCAGAGGCGATATTAAACGCTCGCACACAAAGAAAACGAGCCATTGCAATTCAGCAGACCATCGACAGCGTGCCACGAGTCCACGACACTTTTCCTCCTAGACACATCCTTGGCTAATTATAGACAAAACACGCTATATGTAACTACCTACTTTCGTTGCGAAGGAAAACTTTGCAACGCAGGCACGTGTTGCTTAATCGCGCATCGTCGCGTGAATTAAACTACCACTACCCAGTACTACCAAGTAAGGGTGATGCCAAACGAGCGTAATTTTGTGAGTCGCGTAAATTCTGACCAGCAGAAATTCTGTTTGCACGAACTGGACTTTAGTATGAAACCGAATGCAGCCGAAATTACGCGACCGAAATTCTGTCGGATTACGCGTGTAAGTCGGCTCACAACTCATTTTGCGTCGCCGTGTGGCACAAACTGGACTTTTGTATGAAACCGAATGCAGCCGAAATTACGCGACCGAAATTCTGTCGGATTACGCGTGTAAGTCGGCTCACAACTCATTTTGCGTCGCCGTGTGGCACAAACTGGACTTTTGTATGAAACCGAATGCAGCAGAAATTGCGCGACCGAAATTCTGTCGGATTATGCGTGTGAGTCGGCTCACAACTCATTTTGCGTCGCCGTGTGGCACGAACACTGGACTTTAGTATGAAACCGAATGCAGCCGAATTTACGCGACCGAAATTCAGTCGGATTATGCGTGTGAGTCGGGTCACAACTCATTTTGCGTCGCCATGTGGCACGTACTAGGCTTTTGTATGAAACCGAAATTACGCGACTCACAACTCACAACAAAATTACGCTCGTTTGACCGCACCCTAAGGGAGGCGCAACGTGAGTCGCGGGACGACCGCCTTGATGAGCGGACGACCAAGTAATGATCCGGGGATGCTGTCTGCACAAGATTGTCATTTTGGAGATTTATGTGTTAGGCAAGGATAGATGGATATATCTTCTTACGCCCTCCTTCTACCCTCGCCTTAGAGGCCGTAGGTGGGCCGGGGGACCTACCATCGACACAAGCCTCATAGACTGAGAACGTCCGTTACCTGGGATGCCCTCCGACAGTTGTAACCCGTCGGGGCGTCCAGTAGAAGGCGTCCTCGCGAACTTGGGCGTCCCATACGCAACGTGTGAGAGTATACTAATAATAATGTATATATAACCAGTTCTCGAAAATGACCATGTCACGCTCTACTGGGATCGATCTATTATAACGGACAGGTATATTGCTGCCAATAAACCTGACATCGTTATAATAGATCGGTCTACACGCCGCGTAAAGCTGGTTGACATCACCATTCCGCATGATGAGAACCTCGTGAAGGCGGAAAAAGAAAAAATGATTAAATATTTAGACCTGGCCCATGAGGTGACCGCCATGTGGAGTGCTGAGTCAACCAGTATTATTCCGATCGTTTTATCAGTGCATGGTTTGATATCGAAAAGTTTTGATGGACATCTCAATCAACTCTCGATATCCGGTTGGGTGAAGCGTCTGATGCAAAAGGCAGTTTTACTTGAGACGGCGCGCATTGTTAGGCGGTTCCTCTCTTTGAAACACTAACCACTAGGCGGCTTGAAAAAATTTTCCGCCCCTAGGGCTGCTATGATTTTTATATAATATTTAAAAAAAAAAATGTTTTTCTCTTTTTTATAAATATTATGTAAAAAATATGAATAAAGAATATACAGTAAATAAAATGTATACTAATAATAAAAAAAGTTAATGACGACACGCAGTGGTTGAGCGATCGACTGCGTTCGATCCCCGCACGGAAGAAATATTTGTACGACCTACAAGTATTTGTTCCGGGTCTGGGTGTTTTCTATCTATAATATGTATGTATTTACAAAAAAAAATGTATATAAGTAGTTTATCATCCATCTCGTTACCATAACACAAGCATTAAGTTGCTTAGCTTGGGACGAGATGGCGTTGTGTGAAATGTCCAAGGGCATTTATACTGCTGGGGTTTTCGTGGGTAGTCAAGTGTACCCCAGTCCCCCATAACCGCTGCCCCAGCGGTATACATTAGGCATTTCCCCAGCAAATCCAAAAAGTTGGATATATCTTCTACTATTACTCAGCCGATACATGACTGCTGAGTCGGGCCTACGCCATTTACATGAAGGGCAAACACCGTAATGTGTCACGCCGACCAAATGGGTTGGCATCAAAGTTTTCCTATGTTGCGGCTAGGTTTTCGCCCTTGTTATTTCCTATTGTCGGCACTTTCAGGATGGAATGGGGTGATGACACAATTTATTCTAAATCCGTCACCACACGAACGCTCTCAAATATACAATTAATTGAACCTAGACGTTGGCAACCGAGATGTCACATACGCGTCGCTGAGTCTGCGAAATGCTCTAGCAACCCATCTTCCGGCAAGACTTCAGTATTTTGTATTGCGGAGGTCGTATCTCAGTAGTATCGCCGTCTTCTGCACGTGGTTTGAGGCTAATTAAGGGTTAGCCACAAACCACGGCCTTACGGTCTTATTTCTGTACGTCCACGTCCGTACAGAAATAAGAACGTAAGAGAACAGGCTATGAGAAGGGTCTAGAGAACACCGGTCAGAAGACTCAGAAAATGTAGCTGTAGTGTAGCTTCTGTAGTGCAAGCGACTCCTTTTGCAAACTGTACAGTGGCTGTCACCAACATAATCGGGTTGAGTCTTTACGTGCACCGGTTAACAATCGCGCAATTTATTATACCGTCCAATTGTGGCAACATCAAAAGGCGCCACTAAATACGGACGAGGCCGCGTGCCGCTAGTAGTTAACTGCGCGTTCGGAATTTTTGTATTTGCCCAGGGTTGGCTATGTATGCTCCACAATAAGGCGGGCCGAGGCCCCCAGGGTCACGGAGTATGCTCTCTGCAATGGGAGTGAATCCCGTGGCCCTGGCTTGGGCAGTTAAGGATCGCCGTCGGTTTTAGTGGGTACGTCGGGGCGCAATTTACCATCTATACGCGCCCCGGAGTCCCACATACCCCGGCCATTTCCCAACGGACGGGTATCCATGAGGATCTCCGACGTAAAAAAAAAACGGGTTGGCTATGTATGATTTTATTGGAGAATATTACTAATCCCATATAATGACGAATGTGTGTTATTTGGTCACACCAAAGCTGCTGGACAGATTTGGATGAAATTTGGCACAGAGACAGACTATACTGTGGTTCAGCTTATATGCTGAACACATCCCTATGATATAGCCCGGGGAAATGTATGGTTCTAGTGGATAAGGTCTTGGCCCCGAAATTTACAAGAAGTCTGGGATAGAAGGATACAAGTAAAATGGTCCGAATTGCTTTAAAAAAATTCAGTCTCAGAAGTTAAATATGTTTCACAATACCAAAGTTTAGTCCCAGTAGATTACGTTTACGCGAACCTGTGACGCCCCAAGAGTGTCGTGTGAGGGTATACCGCTGGGGTCTTAGTGGGTAGATGAGTCGTTTTAGGAGTCCCACATAACGCCGAGCCCACCCCCGAGGGGCGGCGGTATGCATAAAGCATTTCCTCAGTGAAAACAAAAAAAAATGTGGCCACATTTTTTTTTTCACAACATATCCATGTTATGTCCATATGAGTAGTTTTTTTTATCAATGTTTTTTCACATACCCAGCAGTATGTGAAAAAGCATTGATAAAAAAAACTACTCCCAGATAGGACATAGAAAATCGAAATCTAGCAAGAATTGTATTGATAAATTTCTTGACAGGTGGATTGCATCATAGAAAGGACGTTTCGAACTATCATTTGAATTTTACTTCGAATCTATCTGAATAAAGGCAACATTTGAAATTGCAATCTTGTCGTGATCCTGTCCATATTTACAGCTATTCAATGAATAAAGGGAAACTCTCTTCTTCGGGCAGCAATTCACTTGGCTCATAGTTGCCATAGATGTAAAAGTATGTTGTAAAGTATGATAGTGATGTCGAAACATGAAAAAGATTTAACCCTTTCTAATCTTCAAATGTCTGAACAAAATGTCTTCAAATACAACTAAGAGCATTTCCGAATAATTCACCTTTGAAACAAAATGTACTATGTGAATACCAATACTATTGATTAGCGAGGGTTTCACAGGTTAGGAATGCTACAGAGAAGAGCCGGCAAGAAACACCGTAGTAGATTATATCGACTGATTGTAAAGAACAAAATTGAGAGTCTAGGTTAACTAATTCGTCACTTTGAGAAAAAGGAGATCTCTTGTAGGCTCAACTAAAATAAACCCTGGCACCCACAAATTACATAACGCTGTGGTATCTTTGAAATCTCGGATCGTGATCGAAATAGGAACACAAGACATCGCGTGTCTTACAAAACCGACCAAATATTAATTGTCAAGGTATGTGATTTGAATACAATGGCGAGAATTACACTACAGTACTGGGTCATAAATTTGTACAGCTGTCATGAGGTTTGGGGCTCTGATCTGACAGAGCCCCAAACCTGATATATATATACGTATAGCGTGTTTGTCTCATCTGGCGAACTTGCTCTCACTATGCTATTTAGTGCTTTGTGTAAAAAGGACCATTCATTTGAAAAAAAAAAAGGAATTACAGAGTTTCTAGCCGGCTATTCTCTGCAAAGCTGCACTCCGAACCGGCGGTAGTTTCAGCATGAATGTGGGTCTACGCAAGGGTTGCGGGAGATCAAAAGAGATGGATATTTTGTAAGAATGAGGTAGTAGGTAGTGTATGAAAGGTGTGAATGTAGATATGTCGACTGATAGGCGTGTATGGAGACTACCACCTAGCGTGGGACAGGGGCCGTATGATGATAATGGTAATTTTAAATATGACCATTTATAAGAGTTTTGTAATTAGCCTACGTAAAAAAAGTTAATTTTGAATTTGAGTTTAGTGCCTTTGACTGTCGATTACGATAGTTTTGGTGACCTTCTAATACTATAGTGATATAAGAAAGAAAGAAAGAAAGAAAGAAAGAAAGAAAGAAAAGAAAGAAAAATAATTTATTCGGCGCCATCTTAAATACACTACTACACAATAACTATAATTACTTAAACTCTAATCTAGATTGCGCTGAAACGGCGCTGGTTCAGCATAAGCCAGACGGGGTGCCTGGCGCTGGTTTTCAACCAGACCTCTAAATGCCGAGCGGATGGAAAACCAGTTTACAAAAATTAAAATTACCAAAATATATGATATAGTTCCGAAGCACCTATTTATATCACTTTTGACACTATAACAAGGCATCGTGTAACACGATTTTTTCTAAAGTTTCTATTGAAGCGCTCTTCCAACACGATTCGTGTTGGAAGAGCGCTTCAATAGAAACTTTTTAACAAAAAAGTAAGCCGGTCTTGAAGTCTATACTATACCTGTATATTCTAATTAACTACTACTCAGCCCATAAATGACCCACTGCTGAGTCGGGCCTCCCCCGTTACATGGAGGGTAATTAGCCTACTGTGCCACGCTGGCCAGACGGGTTGGCACAGGGTTTCCTAAAAAGTTTTTTTTCTCTTGCAGCTAGGTTTTCGGCATTGCATTTCGTTTGGTCGGCTCTTACGACACCCTCAGGATGGAATGGGGTGGTGACGCTATGCATTCTAAGGGCCCCCGCGCATTTAGGCGGCCAGGTCGCGCGGCCAGTCGCGCGGATTGGCCGCATAATGCGCGGGGGTTCGCGGCCACGTCTGCGGCCACATTTGTCAGTCGAAACAGTGCTGCCATATATACAGATTTATCTGTATTTATTTGAGATTTTTGACCACGATTTTTCTAACTTTTATATCTATACAGATTTTAGGATGAGGATGTATTTTTTGAAAAAACTAATTATTAGGTATCATTTTTAATATATTTTATATTATAGTTAAACGCCGCAGTATATCGTCAGTGATACACATTGCGCAGGCGTTTCCCAACTTAATCGGAAAAAATACGCAAAAATTAGATACTGAATGGCGTCATTTAAGAATGAACAATAGCTTTTTGGAATCAAGTGAAGAAAATCCTGAATTGTTTTGGCATCAAGTCAACTGTGCAGAATAGAAATATGTTCTCTTATCGAACTGGTTTCTGCATTATTATGCCTTCTTCACTCCAGTGCTGCGGTTGGAAGGATATTTTCTGCAATTAACTTGATTATAACTAAAACAAGAAACCATTTAGGTAATGAAACGATGGAGGGACCAATTTTAACCAAACAATTACTCAATAATTAGACATGTTTTAAGTTCAATATCGATAACAGTTTGATTTCCAAAATGAATAAAAATATGTACAAATGTAATAAATAGATGTTAAATAGGATAGTCTTTATTTTGTCAGTTTACCTAGTAATGTTGTAGCTTATTGTTCCCATACAGATATTTGACCTTTTAATTCAGATTTATGGAATTGGAAAGTGGCAACATAGAGTCGAATTCACATGGTGCTCCAAAATGGACGTCGAAGAAGACATTATTGTTGCGCTAGTTTGTTCTTTATTACAAAAGCGAAAGAAAAAAGGACCAAGAATTTATTTTGGATTCATCCATTGTTACGGGAGAGGCTTACAAAAGGAATATATCACACATACTTTCCAGAGGTACTGCAATATGAAAATAAATTTTTGAACTATATGAGAATGTCTAAAAAAACTTTTTACTAATTACTTTTTCTAATTAATTTAATGGACAGACAGACTCGACAGACTTCGTTTTATTTATATACCGCTGTAGAGTTCGCGCACGCGAGTCCTTTAACAGATTCCGTGCGCGGGTTCTATGGCAACCAAATTTATTGACCTTTAGCGTCACCTTTAGCTATTTGTCACCTTTAGCTATTTTCTCTATTCGGCTATATTTTACATTTTTATTGTTTTTATTTCTTTCTGCTTTGCTGTCCTAACTCCTTCTGTAAATATATTAGAATTGTAAATACTAAACGGAGTTAAATTTATTTGGACTCAGATAGGATTCTTTGTCCCACACGTTACACCTACTCGTATGTAGCAAAACTGTTGTAATAAAACAAAACTAAATAATAAAAAATATTTACCAAGTTCTCCTTTTTCTTTTTCTTCTAAATTTTCCCCACCGAATATATTAGTCACTTCCAACCATAATTGCCTTTTTAAATTTTTGTCCGAATAATCATCCGATGACTGGTCCCATAATGCCATTCTGTTTTGAATTTCAACAATGAAACGTTCAGTATCAAACACCATCCTGTACATACAAAAAGCGTGTGGCCGCTGCGACCAGTGCGTGCACAATGAGCAATTTCATACAAATTCACGTATCTCGTTGGCCGCGGCGGCCAATGTGACGTGATGTTTTTCGTTGTCCGCGCGACCAAAACATGGCCGCGCGGCCTGGCCGCGTAATGCGCGCAGCTGTATACATCGTAGAAGAATTAGTTGGCCGCAGCGACTTGGCCGCGCGGCCTGGCCGCATAATGCGCGGAGGCCCTAAATCCGTCACCTCACGAACGAATCGTCGGTTTCTTTTTAAGTTGACACAAACTCCAAATGGTTGTTTGTCGCAAAATGTTTTTTTTTGTGTTTACTCCCCGTACTACCATTCGGACCATAGAGCGAGCACCCACCAATTAATTACATGGGGGCTTGACATAGGGTTAAGTATCAAGTTCTCCTTCTCAAGCGGCTAGGTTTTCAGTCACTACCTATTGTCGACACTTACGACACCCTTAGTCAGGAACAGTAAGCTAATTACCCTCCATTTAACCGGGAGAGGCCCGACTCAGTAGTGGGTAATTAATGGACCGAGTAGTAGTAGTATATGCGTCAGAAATTTACCCTGGCGAAGCCGCGGGTGGTAGTCAAAGATTCCAACTAGAGCGTCCTGTTTACAACAATGCCACTCACTCGTCTGTCGGCTAAGCGTTATACGAAACTCCCGGTGTCATGTTACAGTGGTCACTTATCTTAACTCGTCGCACTGGACGTTTAGTTCGTATGCCGTACCTACAATTAATGAGCTTTAGTTAAATCTCGCGGATATGGACTAGGTCTAACGTCTTTCTGTCCATAAAATAATATCATCACCATTTCACCCATATGCCCAGGTGGGCCCCCTCTTATCACAGGGAGGTTAATTAGCCTACTGTGCCACGTTGGCCAGATGAGATGGCACAGAGGTTTGTTTCAACGTTTCCTTCTCATGCAGCTACGTTTTCGGCCTTGTTCAAACTCAAATTATTTATTTCAAAGAAAGATTAAACACAGGTTCGCATAAACGCATTCCACTGCGAGTGATACGAAACCCTGTGCCAACCCGTCTGGCCAGCATGGCACAGTAAGCTAATTTCCCGTCATACATTTGGAGGAGGTCCGACCTAGTTGCGGGTCATTTGGTCTGAAATATTGATGATGATTTTGAAGTTTAAATGAGAAACCGACGTTTTTGTAATCAAACTTTTCATCACAAAATGTGTGTTCCGAGGCAAATATGCCGTCTATCTACAAACAATATTATCCCACGAGCTTCGTAACCTGTCCTCCAGAAAGTTTCTTGGCGATCCTGATCCATTGGCGATCTTAAGCCATTTATCTAATTATAGCTAGTTGCTTGTTTTTTCCTGTAATTTTGCAGATACTCTGCATCAGTCGTATTATCGACCCTTTAGTTACAGCATAGTTTCTTTTTATACGTGACGCAAAAACCTCGTAGCTATTACCTATTGTTGGCTTAATTAAAGTTTATATCGATGAGGAGTAGAGACATCTAATACAAAATATGCATTAGTAATCAAAACATAACTCACACACACATACATGACCAAACACTTGTATAATATGATATGGTGAACTCATCATTTTTAACCTACGAGGGTTATCCGACGCGGACATTTCAACACAATCTTTTTAGCTATTTTAAAGATAGGATAAACGCTTTTTGTTATTGTAAGTAGTCTATTTTTAATTTTATAAGTAGATAGCGAGGAATAACTTCATCGCTGGGTGACATTATGCTGAAAGATGATAGAATACGCTGTTGGCACGGAGTATAGCAGATACTCGAAATACCTTGCCGCGTGGTAACTAGTTTAGATTCTCAAGATGATGATGATGATAATGATGATACCTCAGGAAGGAATGGTGACCAATTCCTTCCTGAGGGTGTGAGAGTAAGAGCCGACAAAGGAATGACAAGGCCGAAAACCTAGCTGCAAGAAAAGGAAAACTAGAAACGAGACCCTGTAAAACCCCTTCTAGCCAGCGTGTGCAGTGTAGGCTAATTACACTCCGTGTAATGGGAGGGGGCCCAACTCAGCGGTGGGTCATTTATGGGCTGAGTAGTAGTTGTAGTAGATGACGCCTTCCGTATCCTATAAAACAGTTATTTTTTCATCTGGGAATAGTTGGGATTTGTCTCAAAGTAATAAAAAAAGAATGACAAGCTCTTTGACTTTCTTGCCAGTTCTTCTCAGCAGTGGTTGCGTCCGGAACTGGTGGTAAACTGTATATGTACAATGTATCAATGTGTTGACAATTTGTAAGTGGCCTATACAAAATAAATGATTTGACATTGACTTTGATGATGATAAAATAATGTAACTCATAAAACACCGCAGCAAGCACAATTCCGAGTTGGTTCGTACTCAATTGGGAATGTCCCCGACCCAATTAAGATTCTTCGAACCCATCATTAGCTTAACCGTCACAAATTAAAACGCAGTCTGGAACGAGTCTAAGCTTTTTTTTACGTTGGAAATCCTAATTGATTCCCGGCCGCTAAACTCCAGCCAGGTTATGTGGGACAGGGGACTCCGAGGCGCGAAGAGATGGTAATTGCGCCCCAACCTACCAACTAAAACCAACGGTGTCCCTTAACTGCCCGAGACAGGGCCACAGGTTTAACTCCACCCGATGGGGGAGCATGCTCCGTGACCCTCATGGGGCCTTGGCCCACGCTTTTATGGGGAGCTCTGGGCACTCCCCCACCCACCGAGAGGCAGGCGCGGGACACCGCACGTGCGCCCGTCAGGCGCCAGATGAACTGGCGCCCGACCCACGCGGTTGCGGCGGCAACCGTGGCACGCCTGCCTGGCCACCCCTCCGCTGCTAGTGGTGGCAGCCCTGGCCTTACCTCCTAGCCGCCCTCCACTGCAATTACCACACCGCATGTCGCGGCAGGTTAAGGCTTCCGAGGCAACTCTGGGGACAGAGGAGTCCCCAGAGCCAAAACCCACCACGACTCCCCTTGTGCCGCTCTTCTCTCGTTCACAACATTGACTGTCTTGTTAGTCTACGGGGTGGTTGTGCCGCCTTTGGCTCACGGATCCCCAGGTCGATTCCGGGGTCAAGCAGTTGCCTAGTTAGTTTGAATATAGTTTTTTTTTAATTTTATAACGAAACCCCTGAACGAGGTATAAACTGTATCGCAGGGGCTATTCAGGGGTTTCGTTATGAAATAACAAAAAAAGGACAAAACTCAAAACAGTAGTCGAATTTTAACACGAGGCAATTTTAAAGTAACCACAATGAACACAATACAGGAAAAGGCAGTATTATTTATTACATTGATAACTTAATCGAGATAAGTTAATCTACAGTATAATTCAAAACGATTATTCGTATCGTGTATCGATTCAAATAAAAAGTTATTTAACAGCCTGGTATCGCTTCGGGGCGTACTCATTTTCACTAAAAATTTATTGCTACTTATGTTTTTATTACAACTGTTTATTGCAATTGTATTAAGGTGTCTTTTTATCAAGTCAACGGCTGTGTCAACTTGAAATAAATTCTGCAACCTAGGGCATTCTACTCCAGTCAGTAATTCGGAGAAGAATGAACGAAGCCTTCGTCGTTTCAGCCCATAAATAACCCACTACAGGGTCGGGCCTCCTCCAAATTTATGGAGGGAAATAAGCCTACTGTGCCACGCTGGCAAGACGGGTTGGCACAGGGTATGTATCAAGTTTTCCTTCTCTTGGGGCTAAGTGATCTGCCTCTTGCGTTCTTTTAGTCGCTTCTTACGACACCTTATAGATGGTTGGTGATATTGTGCATTCCAAATCCTTATGTTCTTGAAATGTTTATTGTAGGAATCTAAGGATTAAGAATACATCACGCCAAGTGTCGTTTCGTAACAAGAGACTAAAGGAAGTAGATAAGCAAAAACTGAGCGCAAGGGAAGGAAAACTTTATCTGAAACCCGATGCCAGCCCGTCTAGCCAGACGTCACAGTTGGATATATTCCCTCCATCTAATTGGAGGTTACCTGGCTCTTCTTCTATTTCTTCACAGCCCACAAATGACCCACTGCTGAGCCAGGCCTCTTACCATGCTCCATGCTTACCAGAGGGGTTGGTAAAAGACTTTTTACCTGACTCAAAACTGGTTAAATATCACGCTGGTATAATGATGAGTAAATGCACAAAACAAAACCGCGGGTACTCCCTAGTAAGTCACAATACCGTCGCGACATGACAGTGTTAAACAAATAAGGGCTACAATTCAAATTAAGCTCAATTAACTCCAACAATGGCAAACTTACCATGAGGTTATCGACGGAACTGTACCCGCATATGACATATCCCATCACTCTATTTGCCATTTTGATCCAATCACACACACAAATCACCAATAAACATCACCAACACAAAACACAAGATGATCCTCCTCTCTTCACTTCTCACTGCGCGCAAAAGAGAAAGCACTAAATCCAATCAATTGTTGCAATTTTCAGTTGCCAAACCATTTCAAACTTTAATCCGTTGGTGCAAGGTCCAAACGTTCGGTCGACGATTACGGCAGTATTTTAATTAGCGCGGTTTTCTTGTAAGTGTAGTCAATTGTTTATGGTTTTTTTTGTATCAACACGTCAGTCACGAACTGCGGTTGGCGTATGACTGATTGTTCCATCGGTGGTCCCGACGCGCATGCGGGAACAGATTAATGTAAATAATTCCAACAATGATCGGCGCTTGCGCAGCTTATAACCAAAGATATTTTAGAACAATATTGTTGAGATCCGCGTCGGTGTCTGGATAATATAGTTTTGATCATTCATTAACAATGTAAACCACGGGAATGTATAAGTTTCTAAATGTAAATATTATGAATACACCGAGTACATTTTATTATACTTTAAATTTAAGAACTTGCAATTTTATTCATCTATTTGATGCTCTTAGTTTCGCTTTATCACTCATAAGAATATTAATAAACGGAAAAAGTAGTACACAAATGTGAGCACTCTTTTCCAATAATGTGTAAAATTATTTAGGTCAAATTTGAAAAAGAATTATGCAGTAACTATATGTAGCGTCAGAGGGCCTTTCCGAGCACTGCTCTATGTAGTTGAGCTAAGGCTAACCAGGGTAGCGGAAAATCCTCCCTCAGAAGTGAGAAATAAAGCAGGGCAATCGAGGATTCTGTGCGCAACTTCCCGCACATATATACCTAGATCTTTTTTACCGACTTAACTAGGTCGGAACTTTCCAGGTTACAGAAAATAAAATATGTGTATATTAATGCCAAAAGAGAAACATCTAGAACCAACTCATGTATATACGTAGTCTTCCTGGAATTATGAATAAAGATAATCAAATAACTAGAGGTTATTTAAAATACGCAGTAACTATATAAGCTGGCGATATCAAAAATAAACTTCGCATAAAAAAACAGCGAGCCCCTTCATTCGGCTCTTAGTTCCAGATAATGTGAGTCCTGACATTCTTGACCCGAGATACGAGATGCCCGAAATAAGGCCGAGCTAACGACTAGGGTAGCCAAATGCTGAATATAAGAAACACAAGGTCAAGCATAAGGAAAGATATCGTACAAAATGACAATTTTAAAACACAACATGATGTAACTGTTGGAATTAGTTATATAACAAGCAACACTAGTCAACACAATGGATAGAGAGAAATAGATGTACCAAGAGAACATTAGCATATTATGTACAAGCATGTACAATTTTGTACAATTTTACATTTACATGGCGCAGTGCTGGCAGGCCTTCCACACGGTGGACCGACGACCTGCTTAAGGTCACCGGAAAGCAGTGGGTGCGTGCGGCCCAGGACCGGCCTTTGTGGAGATCCTTGGGGGAGGCCTATGTCCAGCAGTGGACGTCTTTTGGCTGAGATGATGATGATGATGTACAATTTTAACTTCGAGTTTATTATGTAGTTACCATAAAATAATATTAAGCAATTAATTCCTTTTACGTTTATCTTTAGTAAGCAATAAATTCCTATCAAGTGGAAGCATAATTGTAAACAGGTGATCGAGACAAAAGCGTATTGCAAAAGCAACAGATAGGATGCCGATTGCTAATAAAAAAATAGAGATTTCCTAGGTAATCTTACTGAAATAGAACCTTGGGATAGAGAGAGCGTAGAAAGTAATAATGAATTTATCAAATTACATGAGTCGAATGCTTCACAGGAAGCGTGGTTGATACAGACTAGATGAGCTCATCTTTAAAAGTAAACCAATTAAAACAACACTTATTGATAACGTTAACTAAAATACAGATGACAACATCACTATTTCTCGTTGGTCTTGACTGCCTCGTTGGTCTAGTGGTCAGATGTGCCGCCTTTGGATCAACGGGTCCCGGGTTCGATTCCCGGGTCGGGCAAGTGTCTTTGTCTAAACCAGAGGCACTGGCTCGGAGTCTGGGTGTGATTTCTATCTATAATATGTATGTATTTACAAAAAAAAAAAAAAATGTATATAAGTAGTTTATCATCCATCTCGTTACCATAACACAAGCATTAAGTTGCTTAGCTTGGGACGAGATGGCGTTGTGTGAAATGTCCAAGGATATTTATTTATTTTATTATTTATTTATTTCGAAAGAAGTCGATAACAGTAATTATAACAACGGTCGTAGATTAGGTGACCAAGGAAATGCCGATTACCTTAGTGGAGCCATTAGCAACGGAAACGGTCCAACCCATACGGATAATCTAAACATATCCCGATTGTGCTGTCACATTAGAAGCAGTGCTATCAGGTGGGGTAGCAATAGCTTCTCGTGACGCTTCGTTACATAATTCTGATTGTAGACTTTCAATTTTAGGGAATTTGTTTACCTTTACCCGCTCGTCTGAGACTATCTCTCTTAGCTGTGGAGAGTGTATATACCACGATGACGGCGTCTCAGATATGTTTAGGTTCATCAATAGACATCAGTTGATGGATTTAAGATCCTCCTCGCAATAAAGTTACAAAATTGTATGAGATACGACAATTTTAAAAATAAGAATGATAAAAGATATCTGGATCAAAACATTTTCGCACGCCCGGCGCACATTAAATCTGGCAATGTAGGATTTCGAGCAATTAGAAAATCAAAATTAGAAAGAAGAAACACTAGCTAAGCTTTATTATTTGAAATTGAGATTATGGTAAAGGACGAAACCTAGCCGGCAGAGAAGGAAAACATGAAACGAATCCCTGTGCCAACCCGTCTGGCCAGCGTGGCACAGCAGGCTAATTTCCCTCCATGTAATGGGAGGAGGCCCGACTCAACAGTGGGTCATTTACGGGCTGAGTAGTAGGCGCAGTAGTAGGGAAATAGTTTTAGGAATGCAAGCTCCATCGCTATCCATCGTGTTCGATTTTTATTAACGCACGTAAATGGAACTTGCTAATATTTATAGGAGGTAAAACAACAATTGTTATGTAAGACCACTGAACAAGGAGAGTCGAGTATAATGAACACCGTACCAATTGAAATTAACTGATTTCGCTTGAAACAATGGACAAAACTCTAGTCTTCCCACAACAATAACACCATTGTACACAGCTTGATTCAAACGGCGACAGCAGGACAAAAAGCAGAAATTGTGTGAGTGGGGTGAACGGAATTATGCGGGAAGGTATGGCTTAGAATATCTCCCACGTCAGAATGATGTTTGTATTTGCTGGATGCATTCAAAGTTATGCAGTAAATATTCAGAAAATATCTGCAAATTACACATTATGTTTTTATTACACAAGATCATCTGCGTTAGCTTAGCTCAGTTTCGCACATAGGCAATGTTATTCAGGGATAACATAGCATTCTAGTTCGGTTCGGTTTCAGTCCATAAATGACCGCTCCTCCAATAACAAGGACGGTAATCGCCCCACGCGGGCCAGACGAGTTGGCACTGTGTTTCGTATCAAGTTTTCCGTCTTTGGCAGCTCGGTTTACGGCCTTGTCATTTCCTTCTGTCGGCTCTTACGACACCCTCATACAATGGGGTGGTGACACTATGTATTCTAAATCCGTCACCACACAATTAAAAACTACTTGCTAAGTATGCCTGTGTCAAAGGCATGTGGCATACGTACCGAACTGACACTATAGTGTTAGTGGGATACAAAACTCTGAACATCAACGCATGCCCGTCAGACCAAAACGAGTCACAGCAAGAAAATGGTTTCAAAGCAAATCCTTGGTTTTGGGTTGGATGTGTCGCATTGGATCAACGGCTCCCCGGTTCGATTCCGGGATCGGGCAAGTGTCTTTCTATAGACCAGAAGCACTTGCTCTAAGTCTGGGTGTCAGTTGTGTTCATGAATTACATGTTTGTAAACTGCAATCGCGATACAGGTTATAAGAAGTGCAGGAGTGTCGTGTATTTTTAAAAATAAAGAAAAACAGAAGAAAAAGAAAAAGAGAAGAAAAAGAAATTCCCCCACATAAAATTGGAGTTAGCCCAACTTAATAAACTCTACGGTCAGAGAAAACTTTCGTATTTTTTTTAATACACTGTTGCCTGGAAGAGATTGCTCTTTAGCGATAAGTCCGGCTATTTTACAAGTGACTTATAAATGTATACTGTCCTAAGTTGTTACTGTTTTATTTGTTGTACAATAAAGAGTTATCTATCTACTAGCTGACCCGGCGAACTTCGTACCGCCTCAGGATCAATAAATGAAAATAAGTGCTTTTTCATATTTTGCCACCTTTTAAACCTTCCCTGGACTTACACGAATATTTCAAGACCAAAATTAGCCAAATCGATCCAGCTATTCTCGAGTTTTAGCGAGACTAACGAACAGCAATTCATTTTCATGTATAAGATTTATCTATCTTAAACCAAAATAGAATAGGAAGCATGGGAACCCTATGCTATAATAACCTTACCGCATACGGAAGTATTAGATTATCCACGCTTATTAATTGTACGGGTTATACCAATTAATTTCGGTACGGATGGAGCGCCGCTAACGGCTGGATTATTATACATGTCGGAGGAAGTAGTCAGAATGGACTTGATTCCTGGTTACATAAAGACGATATCAATTAGCCTAGAAAATACTTTGTTAAATCTTAATTTTAATCAGTTTAATTTGTTAGATTTTTCTATTCAATTTAGTTTGTCATCTTTTTAAAAGAGGACGTTATATTATTTTGCATTGTCAGAGCGGAGGGTAGTCCTCGAGCGGGGTCGAGGCGCCATCTTGACGTTCGGCAAAAACTTATAAAAGGAGCGCGATCGAGGTGGATCGGGCATTATGATAGAAACAGTGGTTGCGGTGTGGTGTGTTAATGCTGGAGTGTAGTTAAGATCGGTACCTTGAACCCGCTGCTCAAATAAAAGGTTTAATTAAACAGTTTATTCTCCGACATCAGAAGTGGTATGTAACTCAGTCAGCCCACGTGGAGAAAACAGTGTAGTGATAATGTGTGTGCTTCTGTACGCGATGGAAATGACTGATAATGGCGATTCATTGTCACTCTAAAGGAGATATTAAGCTACATGGAGATTGTTCTAACTAAACCGAAAATCACAAGTGGCAGTCATAGTGCGGCGATTAACCAAGTGAACGGGATCACTTGCTTGCGTTGTCATGGACAAGGACACTACGCGTCTAACTGTCCTGAGCGGAGCAGCAGGAAGGCGAGCAACAGTTCTGCGGTCAGCCAGGTCAAAGAATAGTGAGTGGGTCTGGAATTTTACGTCACTCCGGTGAGCAGTTTCCATTTTCTTACTCGGGTAAATTGTATGGTATACGACTTTACGATAGTGTGACTTTGATCGGTATAAGACAAACTTCTATCACGTTAATTCATGAATTTTGGTCACTGCTCAAGTTGATAATACTTAAGGGGCGCCAGGGACTTTATGAGTCCCGGATCCCTGAGCCGACGACGGTTATAAAAAGGTGTCGGTCCCGGGGTCCTTTAGTTAAATCTAGTTGTATTCCGGCCTCCCAGTTTGGGAGCCGGGCAGGTAACTTACTGGCTCCTAACTGAACCCTAGAACATTCTGGTTCTTAGGTGAACCCGTAAATACAAAGTAAATTGTATTTATTTAACGAAAAGAAATGCAGGTAAAAGAAAAATAATTAAGGGGTAATGAAAAACCGTCCCGCCTCAGCTGGATTGCTAGGCGATCTCCACTACAGCACGGTCAGCTCCGCAGGAGGCCGGGCTCGAGGAGTCCAGGCTCCAAAGGTGCCTCTGGATCCTGGCGTTGAGACGAATCTCTCGAGCAGCCACACCTGAAATCCGCCGCAAGGGGGATCCTATTACAAAGTGAAACTATCATGCCTTCCAACAGAAGGAATATGGAGGGCCTACACGGGAAGTCCAAAGGTTAAAACTTTAACCAGTCCACGTGGCTGTATGCCAACACAACACAATGAGCCACGCGGTCCATTTGCATAAGCCGGCGTGGCGAGACAATAAGAAATACAAAGGATTAGTTATAATGCGTGTAAAACTCACTGTTAAAACAATGGCGGAGACGTTTCTTTCTGCTCTGACCGACGCGTCCGCCTATTTCACTGGCAAATGCCAAACTTAACGTTGATGTTTTTTTATTTTTTTATTTTCTTGTGGCTCTCACGGTTTGTGTTTAGCCAATGTCAAGTCACTTTGTATCATTTCAATATTAATTCTCTCCATCATCACGGGTTTGCCATTTCCCTGTTAGCCACTCATAAGTAATTTCATTTTGAGTGTCCCCCTCCCACGTGGCTAAGATGTTCTGCACGGACGTGGGGTTGGCCTTTGGGAGGGCGTTGATGTTTTATTTGGGGTAATTTGTAATTAATCGTCTGGCCGTCATACATCGTAGACAACCCCACAGATTAAATAGGGATTCGTAAAGTTGCTAGAACACAAGCCGATATTAAAAAAATTAATCTCACTTCCGGTTATTGTGAAAAGATAATCAAATAATATTTGCCAATAGCAGTAAATTAATTAAGGTTTGATTTTATAATAACTATTTAATAATTACAACTCGATTTGTTAAAAACAACTAAATAATATGGGTCAAAACTACCACATCAAACTGCCCAGGTGGCGCCACTAGCTGTCAGAGACTGACGTCCAACGGACTGACATTTAGAGTGACACCAACCTAAAGCCATCACAACATTGTGAATGTAAACAAAGGCAAGTGTAAAAACGTTTGACGGTTTAGCCAATATGTAAAAAATAATTATTTGAAATTCTTTTACATGTTTTGCCTGTTAATTACTTGCGATACGAAATTTAGATTAGACGGGATGTTTTAGCGTTAGGCTTGAGTTCATCGGTCTAGCGTCATATTTTCGGCAGTTTATATCAGTTTTCCAAGATTATGGCACCATTATATGCCTTGATTTGCATCGGTAAGGTAGATTGAGAGCCTAAACATAAGGCGATAGGACAGCAGATCCAGATTTCATGCGATCGAAGTTTCAGTCGGCAACGTTGAAATTTCACAACTTCGATAAAATAGGTGCCGTTCCAAAGGCGAGGTGAAAGGCAAGGCAGCCTGTGCTGTCAATTCAGCGTCAAGCTCTGCGGGACCGAGGCCGCGGTCGGACTTAATCTGTTTCAGGTGCAGCAACGCCGGACATTTGGCAACGAAGGGTCCACGTGGCAACAACGTGGCAACAGCGGAGGAGCTGGCGCGGCAGTAGGCGCAAGCAGTTCGGAGCAGCGCCTGCAGCAGCGGCGAGTAACGAAAGGCATGTGGAAGTTTGCTATGTTAGCAATCCCAGCAGTGCGCTGATGAACACTTGTGAGTCGTATCCATTTTATTATGATTCTGGTGCCGAATGCTCTCTCATCAAACATTGTGTTGCGTCAAAGCTTAGTGGAAAGAGGATAAATAACATTGTCAGTTTGACTGGCAGCTCGGTCAATAAACCCAACGTTTTAGAAAATGTAAACCGTATAGAGCAAAAGCGCGTCAATATTACAGAGTTATCTGCAAACTGGTTACAAGCGGAGCAACAACTAGACCCAGAGTGCAATAAAATTATTCATAAACTCGAAAACGATGATCTTGATTTAGAGCTGTAAAATTTATGATCAAATGTGCTGTATAGAAAAAATCAAAGAAATAACCGTAACATTTGGTTACCAATAGGAGGTACCTAGGGCTTTCTGTTGGTCGGTGATAAATCGTATCCATGAGTCGATTGAGCTATTAATTCGCGGACTTGTATTTGATTGGCCCTAACCCAAGGCCTAGTTGTCATTCATTGCGTTAACGTGTTGTGTTTCTCTCTCATCCGGCGAACTTGCTCTCACTGTGCTGTTTAGTGCTTTTTGTAAACAAACCCATTGATTTGAAAAATATAACTACAGGGTTTCTTACCGGCTCTTCTCTGTAGAGCAGCATTCCGAACCGGTGGTAGTTTCAGTATTAATGTGGATGGACGTAAGGGTTGTGGAAGATCAAGAGAGATGGATGGATTGTAAACATGAGAAATTGTGTATAAAAGGTGTGACTGTAGATATGACGACTGATAGGTGTGTATGGAGACTACCACCTAGCGTGGGACAGGGGTCTTAAGATGATGATAATGGTAACTGTAAATATGATGATTTAAAAGAGTTTTGTGATAAAACCTACGTAAATAAAGTTAATTTTGAGTTTGAGTTTGATTGTTCACTTGGGGTGGGATAAAACCTTAGAGAAGGTATACCAACATTATTGGTTTCCTAATATGGCAAAGTATGTTAGAAAATTTGTTAAGAAATGTATACCTTGTAAAGTGGCTAAATCAAGTAGTGGTAAACAGCAAATCGAGCTGCACCCTATACCAAAAGTCAGCATCCCTATGCACACAATTCATATAGATGCCACAGGAAAACTCAGTGGGAAAAATAATCAAAACGAATACGTTTTCGTGCTCATAGACGCTTTCACTAAATACGTGTTACTTAGACATTCCCTGAGAATTAATGCAGAGTGTGCCATTTACGCACTTAAAGCATCTATGTCACTTTTTGGCGCGCCTGTGCGAATAATAGCAGACCAAGGGCGGTGTTTCGCGAATAAAGAGTTTAATGATTGAGTTTAATGAGCACCCTCAAAAATATGTTGACTGTTGTAGAAGTTAGTCCAAATAGGTCATGGCAAGATGCGTTAGGTGATGTTCAACTTGCTATAAATAGCACGATTCATAGGGTAACTAAGGCAAGTCCATTAGAATTGTTAATAGGTAGAGTAGCTAGACCACTAAATTTATTAACTATTGACGATCATGAGATTGAGATAAATTTAAGAGATTAGGGAACAAGCTGACAAATTAATGAAAAATAATGCACAGCTTGATAAAGTAAGATTCGATAAAAATAAGGCAAATGTGACTAGATTTTCGGTAGGAGATTATGTTTTAGTAGAAAATCATGAACGGAATCAAACCAAATTGGATCCTAAATATAAAGGACCTTATGAAGTCATTGAGGTACTTGACGGTGACAGATACCATCTTAAGATTTTGAACGCTAATCGAACTTACAAATACTCGAGAGAACGCCTACGTCCACTCCCCCAATCATATGTCCCTACTGAGCTGAATCCATGCTTATCAGATAATAATGACGGTAAGATCTTTGGACTAGTTTAATAGTTTCATTAATTAAAACATCATATGGCTATGTGCCTATGTAACTTCACGCCTTTAATACCTGAGGGTGTGGTCAGCGGCAATTATGCCTCGACACGCTGGATTATTTTCGAGTCTCAAATGTAATAGGTGGCGAAACCTATTGTCATACATGGGGCACAACGTTGTTAGTCATCGATGCTCATCACACATAACTTCCGGAAAGTCATTGGTTGAGCCAGGGTTCTAACACAGAACTTCTGAACTAGAAGTCTGAGTACTGAACCACTAGGCCATCGAGACTTATGATACGAAAGATGGTCCGTATCGAGTCTAGTCTCTTCTGAGAGTGAGAGTCGCCTCTTACTCGACGCCCACGTGAAAAGATGGGGTGGCACTATTCTCTGGAGCGGTATGTTTGAAGTATGGTGGGTCGTGGTAACAGCGTGGTGGCTTGTGGGCCATATGCAAAACATCTTAACAGTGCTGCGGTAAACGTATCTAAATGGCGAGGTGGCCATCTAGATATTTAAACAGGAATTATGTGAAGGGCGAGGTGGCCAAGTGGACAACAAATGGCGAGGTGGCCCAACGAACTGTGAAAGGCGAGGTGGCCAAGTGGACAACAAATGGCGAGGTGGCCCAATGAACTATGAAAGGCGAGGTGGCCAGGTGGATAACAAAGGCGAGGTAGCCTTTTCGTTATCATGGAATCTGTTTAGTAAACGGCGTAAAGGGACACAAAGATTGGACGCTCGCTGAGATTGAGAATTTGACGTTTGATATCAGACTACATGAATGTTAAGGACCATATTCTACTTGGTCAGGAGTGGCCGAACCATGTTACCCAAAAATTTGTTTGTATCTTTACAGATAATGATGATGCTCACCCTTCAACATCACACGAGGACGTGTGAAACGTCAGGGTGGCCGTGTCGGAGGAAGTAGTCAGAATGGACTTGATTCCTGGTTACATAAAGACGATATCAATTAGCCTAGAAAATACTTTGTTAAATCTTAATTTTAATCAGTTTAATTTGTTAGATTTTTCTATTCAATTTAGTTTGTCATCTTTTTAAAAGAGGACGTTATATTATTTTGCATTGTCAGAGCGGAGGGTAGTCCTCGAGCGGGGTCGAGGCGCCATCTTGACGTTCGGCAAAAACTTATAAAAGGAGCGCGATCGAGGTGGATCGGGCATTATGATAGAAACAGTGGTTGCGGTGTGGTGTGTTAATGCTGGAGTGTAGTTAAGATCGGTACCTTGAACCCGCTGCTCAAATAAAAGGTTTAATTAAACAGTTTATTCTCCGACATACATTTAAATGCCGCTGCTTATTTGGCTTCTGTTAAAGATATTGGATGTTAAATTCATTGCGTCAAATTGATATTTGATATATACTCGTAATACCTATAATGATATCTTAGGTTTTTGCGATTATTACACATTGAAATTAAACACTTTTCAACAGATTTATCGCGTATATATTACATTATTTATTTCCCGACGTTTCGAATGCTTTGTCGTGCAGCATTCGTGGTCACGGGAGAGACTATATGACAGTTCTTCAAAAGTACAAGAAAGAGTTAAATCTACAGCCTATTTTTTTATTGTTAACCCTGTATAAATTATAGGCGGTATATTTAACTGTTTCTTGTACCCAGACGGATTGGCACTGGGTTTTGTATCAAGTTATTCTTCTCTTGTGGCTTGGTTTTCGGCCTTGACATTTTCTTTTATCGGAATTAAACACTTTTTAACGGGTTTATCGCGTGAATATTACATTATGGAATTCCCGACGTTTCGAATGCTTTACAGCATTCGTGGTCACGGGAGACATTTTATCGGCTCTTACGATACGCTCAGGAGGGAACGGGGTGGTGACACTATGTATTCTAAATCCGTCACCACTTGACCTCGTTTGATCTAGGGCTTACCAAAATTATCGGTTCCTTGTTCAATCACATCTATCGACCGTCTCTTAATACTCGCTAAGTACCTAAGTCTGGTTGTCAGCTCCTAGACGGCAAATGCCAATAACGCAATACAGTAGCTCTGGCTAATAAAAATGGCATGTTTATGTGTGCCCATATCTATTTCAGCGGTTGGCTGATCGGAATCGGGTCAGATCGCGTCCTCGATACTGCTTCCATAGGGTCGTCACTTATTAAGTTACAGGTATTACTCGCACTTCTTCATTTATTTAGTAACAGGTATTACTTGCTCTTCATCACGTATTACATAATAGGTATTACTCGCACTTCGTCACTTATTAAGTAACAGGTATTACTCGCACTTCGTCACTTATTAAGTAACAGGTATTACTTGCACTTCGTCACTTATTGAGTAACTGGTGTATTACTTGCACGTTGTACATATACTTCTGCTACTAAGCAGCTTAAAAATGACCCACTCCTGAGTAGGGCTTCCTCCGGTTACATGGAGGGTAATTAGCCTACTGTGCCACGGTGGCCAGACTGGTAAAGGTAGGTGCCTACCATGTATTCCTGGCGTGGCACCAATGGACTATTCCTCCGAAAGAGGATCCGAAACTTGAGACTAATAAATAGACAGGTTTAAGGAAGAAGTCACCTTCGACCTCCTGGCAGCTGTCTGGCGACACAATGGTCCCGTTAGCTGCTACATGACATGAGACGAATCACAGAGGAGTGTTTAGTGGGTAGAGGGCTGCCTCACCGATGTGGCGCCCTCGAATGTTACATAACCCGGGTACGGCTACCCGTGGGCATTACACCGCCAAAAAGATTTATCCAAACAAGGGGTTTAATAAAGAGATAAAGAGTGTGATCCACGGGTTCAAAATCTACGCGACTGTAGGCACACGCTAGTGATAACACAACTGTCTCTCGGTCGACAGCCCTGTACAACATAATGTTAAATAATCAATCCGACCGCGGTCCGTAGTAATAAATTTATTGACAGTTTCATTGAGTATCTTAACTGACTGTTTTATTGGCGCCTGGCCCTGTTCACTAGACGTATAAATTACACAGAGAAACATAATTAGAAAGAGTGCGCCACGGCCTGATTTGTAAAGAACTATTTTAAATGAAACTACAATCTAATGTATTGTATGTATATACAGAGTGTCCCAAAAATGGCGCGACACTGTTAGAGGGCTAGCCCTAGGTCTATAAAAAAATGGCTGAAGAAAAGTCTCACGGATACGAGATACTAGAACTTTTAGTTTTTTTTTTAAATTACCCGTCTTACAGGCAATGTATGGCGAAGTTCTCAATTCGACTGTTTTTTTTTAATATATATTGTTACCTCAGAACTTTAGTCTGAGTCAACCAATTAAGAAACTATCAACCATCAAATTATTCAAGATGGCTCATCGGAGCTCTTCTGATGCAACTATACAAACATACATACATTTTACATTATCTATTTACTATCGGTTAGGAAGGCTGCTCGACACAGAAGAGCCGGCAAGAAAGTCATTTGTGTTCGTGATTTTCATGTGTGGAAACTACCCAGGCGATACAGGTAATACCAAGAGCAAGGGATTCGTTTAAAAAATAAATAAGACGTTGCGAACAAGCTTTCGCAATGATCACGAAGGGCCAAACATCACCAGTATTTTCATGATTACACATCACCATAACTTAGTCCCAGCACATTCAACCCGATAACCCTAATTCAGTATTGTTAATTGAAGATACAATCGCCAGAGCCAAGCGGGCTCTAGTGGTCGTTTACCAATCGGCTGGCACTCCCGATAACCACGATCACCCAATTGACCTCCGCCCGCACATCGCCATGAATTACATCTGATCGACATAAATTGGACACAGACATTGGCTGTAACAAAGGTCTATACATCCGAAATGATGACTGCCTCGTTGGTCTAGTGGTTAGATGTGCCGCCTTTGGATTAACGGGTCCCGGGTTCGATTCCGGGGTCGGGCAAGTGTCTTTGTCTAAACCAGAGGCACTGGCTCGGAGTCTGGGTGTCATTTCTATCTATATTAAGTATTTATTTACCAAAAAAAATTTATATAAGTAGTTTATCATCCATCTCGTTACCATAACACAAGCATTAAGTTGCTTAACTTGGGACGAGATGGCGTTGTGTGAATAAAAAAAAAAAAAAAAGCTTACCTAAAAATCTATTCTAACAACAAGTGTGTCTACATATTGTGTTCCGTTAAAATGTGACAGAAATCGAAGTTACTTTGATCAAAGTCAAATATCTATTTATTCAAATTGGCTTTTGAGGTGTCAATATTATATACTACTAGCGACCCGCCCCGGCTTCGCACGGGTGCAATGGTGAACATCTAAATTTATCAGTGTTTCTCTACAATATTAAGCATGTATTATACATATAAACCTTCCTCTTGAATCACTCTATCTA
The DNA here is from genome assembly GCA_905475355.2 of Clostera curtula. Lineage (NCBI taxonomy): Eukaryota > Metazoa > Arthropoda > Insecta > Lepidoptera > Notodontidae > Clostera > Clostera curtula. The sequence continues at coordinate 1,441,215 of FR997816.1, read as the reverse complement.
TTAAAAAAACCGCTTCAAAATCCGTTGCGTTGTTTTAAAGATTTAAGCATACATAGGGACGGACAGACGACAGCGACTTTGTTTTATACTATGTAGTGATAGTGTTTTACCATTTTTATTTTCCTATGGTAAGGTATGGGCTCCATCAGAAGGCTCAAAGTCTCCCGAAGGAAAGGGCTCTGGTACCCTGCCTTTTACCACTTATGTTTGGCAATCACAGGATTCTGTTGGTAACGCTGGTTCTCCTGCGTATTTCCTCATTTCTGGTTCGATCTCGCAGGGAAACTCCGAGCATAGCCCTGTCCATTGCCCTTTGGGAAATCACATATACTGCACACCCAACGATCATCCAACGGAGTCAAACGTTGCTTAACGATTGATTGATTAATAATATCTGTAATTTGGGTTTTTCTCCCAGATTAAAGATAAAAGATCCATGTTTGTTTTCTAAAAAAACCGGTACTCTGATGTTTCCGTAATTGAATCTCATCGCATTTCTATTTTTATATAAAAATATTAACTTTGCCCGATAAGCAAATGAATTTATGAGTGCAGTGAATGTTATATGGCAACATTAACACTTCATTTCTCATTATGTGTCGTGTCAATTACAATAAAAAAGCTACGATACGCGAGGAATGCATAATAACATTAATAATGTTTACTAGTTCATAGTTAAACTGTAGATATTATTTTTATAAAAACTGCGTAATGTTTAAGTAAGATGTAAAAATATGTGTTATTTAATAAATTTCAATAAATTTGAATTAAGAATAAAAATACTTTATTGTAAAATAGCGTGTTTGTTAGTTTCTTTCAAACTATTATTTTTCATTAATAAGTTAATAATTTCACGCTGACGATGATGGGAGTCTATAGGTATTTTGGAAAACAGAAAATCGCTAATCCTGATTATCCTAGTAAGGATAACGAGTCTAACTTTAAAATATTGAATTGTCATCAGTCCTTGATAAGTGTGCCAAATTTGAAGTTAATTCGACGTTTCGAAGGGGGTCAAATTCATGTTCAAAGTTTCCGTGACATAACTAATCAAAACATGATAAATGGGAACTACAGAGTATATTGCCAGCATGTCGAACAGCTTTCTGAACCAGTGGTAAATTATAAATCTCTATTACCATGTCAAAAGAGCTCACATGAGCCATTAAATTATAATTTTCCGATATACCTATGCGTGTTCATGAAGTTTTAGCATCAATTTCATCAGAATTCATTAGTCACGACCCAGACAAGGCACGTGGCACAATATTTGATTATTCTTACCACAGCACATGAGCAGAAATAAAGACGATGTTTATATCGGAAATTGATATGAATAACATATATGTGATTATTCAAAAAAACCCATAAGATCTATCGTCATCGTAGAAATGGGATATCATCATCATCATCATTTCAGCCAAAAGACGACCACTGCTGGACATAGGCCTCCCCAAGGATCTCCACAAAGGCCGGTCCCGGACCACCCGCATCCACTGGTTTCCGCCGACCTTAATTTGGTCGTCGATCCACCGTGTGGGAGGCCTACCAGTACTGCGCCTTCCGGAACCGGTCGCCATTCGAGAACTTTTCTGCCCCATCGGGCTTCGGTCCCGCGACCTATGTGCTCTGCCCACTGCCACATAAGTTTGGCAATCCGGTGGGCTATGTCGGTGACCCTGGTTTTCCTGCATATCTTCTCATTTCTGATTCGATGTCGCAGGGAATCTCCGAGCATATCCCTCTCCATTGCCCTTTGGGTGACTTTGACATATGACGTAAGAACACACAGAGAATAGCCACAAGGAAGGCAAAGTCGGGGCAAGTACGTTCAGATATAAATATGTACATATATGAATTCATTTCCGCAGCGACTGTTTCCCTTGCAGGCAACCAACTAACAAGTACTATCGTTATTATTACCCTACAAGCTTAATAATCTAAGTTCCACAAGATTTCTTACTGCTGCAGCTGGTGAAATGTTGGCCAAGATTAAGAAAAAAATACTTATACTTATTTTTTCCTTAAAATTTTGCACACGATCTTTTTATCAGTAGTTTATCACTATCGAACCTGTCATTACGGCTATATACGAGTATATGGGCTTGCCAGCATGGCACAGTAGGCTAATTTCCCCCCACGAATTTGGTGGATGCCCGACTCAGTAGTGGGTCATACATGGGCTAAAAAAAGATAGCTTTATGATTGTCGTTTTAATAAAAATATTTCTCTGTATTATATGGAAACGGAAAGTCTTGACTGTGTAGTCGGGACGGTCCTTCTTGTGTAAGAAGGACAGCATTATAAAAATCGCTAGTAATTCGTAGGATGTGGCCTGCACATGACCATAACTTATGGGGAACGCCTATTTTCAACACTAGCCGTCAGTCAGCCACTGGACATAGACAATATTTTACATATACAAAGCGTCAATGGTAAATGAAATCCACGCAGACCATGTCAATCATTCGGCACAATCGATTGGATAATCGAGGAAGCCCACTTGATTTATTACGTTCTGTTTATATAGATTAAATAAGACGTTACCGATTCAGCTTTGGGAATAAGTAATCGAGTTACGGAAATGATAATCGACTGCTATGTAATTGTAACTATTACGATTACGAGGTATTACAGAAGATCTCGAAATATTTAGTTAAGTGGAAAGAAGCAAAAGTTTACGCGTCAATTTGGAGCACAAATAGATAACGGAATTAAATTAAATAAAAATATCTTTTAGAGGATATTTTGAGGTGCAGAAATATATTTGCCATTTAGCGCAAGTTCGGAATACTAACTCTACCTCGTGGACAGCTCAAGAAATTATTATGTTATTTTTTTTTTCCTTTTTCCTAGTGAAGCATGACCCACTAATGACTACAGGATACACAATGTCATTAACCCATACCATCCTGCTCGTAAGACGCGACTAAAGGAAGGCAAGAGGCTTATCACCTAGCCGCAAGAGAAGGAAAACTTCTTGCAAAAACTATGGCACAGAAGCTAATTTCCGTCTCAGAATTCGGACGAGGCTAGTTGTGGGTCATGTATGGGCTGAAAAGATGAATTTAATGGATTCATAGGTAGTTCTCCAAACCAGTGGCAATTTCATATTCCACGCTTTAAGAGTGCTTAACTACTACTACTCAGCCCATAAATGACCCACTGCTGAGTCAGGCCTCCTCTCATCACAGGGAGGGTAATGAGCCTACTGTGCCACGCTGGCCAGACGGTTTGGCACCGGGTTTCAGGTCAATTTTTCCCTCTCTTGCGGCTAGGTTCATTTCAGCCTTGTCATTTCCTTTTGTCGGCTCTTACGACATCCTCAGGATGGAATGGGGTGGTGACACTATGTATTATAAATCCGTCACCACACGGTCAGTGTATTTAAAGTGTTTTAATTCAAAAATCTCAACAATAAAATCCCACTAATATTATACCACATGATTGAATCAATGACTTATTTGACGTACTATGTAGGTACTACAGATAAGATGCAATATTATCAACGGCTCATTCATAAGGGCTCACATTCTTATCTTAATAGTTTAATTAATAATAAAATAATTCGTATTTTGTAAACAAATTAATACATACATGTAGATCATAATTATACATAGTTTCATACTAGGCGCTTCAAAGGCGTTTTATGAAGAACTCATTTTAAAAGGTCATCCTTGAATTCTTTATGGGAAAAGTTAAAAGTTCTTAGCGGTGATTGGCGGAGACGGATGGTGTAAGCCACGCGATTGGTCGAGGACATGCGCGAACTTCCCCTTTGGGGTCAACACGATAGTAAGCCCCCTTACGTACCTGCCTCCGCGGTTCAATCGTTTTCTAGTTTAATATGCAACCGCGATGAAACCGCGTTAGGCGGTTGGACCGTCTAGACGGTTGCATATTACACTGGAAAAGAGGAAGGCCGCGCGGTTAGCCGCCTCCGCGGTTCTACCGCTAGTGCGTAAGGGGGCTAAGCTGGTATAGCATACAGAATTCGCCATATTCCGTGGCGTTACTAGTGGCCAACAAATGTAAGACTTACCTGACTGTCCCGCAGGTCTGGCTCGCTGGCGGCAGCGGGCAGCGCGTCCCCCCTCTCCCCCCTCGGCCCTCCCGCGTCGCACACGTCCCCCGCGCTGGCACTCAGCGCTCGCCGCCTCTCCTCCTTGTCTCGGACGCGCTCTTTGCCAGACAACATGTGCTTGGTCTTCGAGAGGATGTTCAGGGGCTTGGATTTTCGAACCTGCACACATTCAATTACATATTAATCATCATCATCCTTTTCAGCCAATAAATGTCCACTGCTAGGCATAGGCCGCCCCCAAGGATCTCCAAAAAAGCCGGTCCTGGGCCGCCCGCATGCATCGTTTGATGGTAAGTCCTTAGTTTATTTACAAAATAATTAATATCTTACTTTATTCCAAAAATATTTTTCTACTTGATGGTATTTGAAAAGTACTACCGTTTATTAAAAAACTAGCTGTGCCTGCGACTTTGTCCGCGGTTAATTAGTATCTGTGGGTAGCATTTTTAACTATTTAGGTGAATAACTTTGCATCACCCCGTTTTAGCATTAAAACGTAGCTTATATCCTTTCTCAGGCTCTGGACTATCTGTGTACCAAATGCCATTTAAATGGGTTCAGTAGCTTTGGCGTGAAAGTGCCAAAGAGACAGAAATACTTTAGCATTTATTATATTAGTAAGAATGATACTCAAATAATGTGTTTTGCGGCACGGCGACTTAAAGCTTCTTGAACAGTAAAAAAAGGTATGATGAGTACGAATTTTAAATTCTTTCAGAATACTAATAAACAGATAAATAATTAAAGTATACGAACCTTAAATTTAACCGTAGAGGGGTGAACAAAATTATCTTCGTCCTTGTCTTGCACGGGCGCCTGCTCCCTCATGCCTATCACCAGCATATCGTCCAAAGACGCCTGCATGTGTCTCCGACGCGACGGTCGCGCCTCCTCGTGGCTCCTGGACGAATACATGGACACCGAATCCATGCTAGCCTTGCTCGTCCCCGAAACTACAGTGTCATTCTCCACGGACTCATTCGAATGCCAATCGGGCTGCCGCGGTCTCTCCTCGTAAATCTCCACGGAATTGAATGTCTCCGCCACTCGGTCCATCTCCAGATCCATATCTAGTTGCGGCGGAATAAACTCGTAGTGACCTTCCGTCTCCGTGTAAACTTGATCGTAAACGCCGTTGTAGCTCCTAGAGGTGGACGGGACGTTGCCGTAAAGGTTATAGTTGTAATTGTCGTCTTCCTTCCTAGGACTCCGATGCCGGACTGTTTGAAGGTCGTTCGCGTTTAGGATCACATCGTCAAGGTTCAGTGGACGGCCTTGGCCACCGAAACCGTCAACCACAGGGGTAGTGTTGGAGAGAAACGATCCGTCTGCATCGAAGCTACTGCACCCTACCATACCCAGCGGTCTTCTTGGCACTTCCTGGCGAAATCTAGCTGGTGCGGCCTGCTGCCCAGCGAAATCGACAACCAAAATCCTATCAGCAATATTCCGGCAGTCATTATGGAATCCGATACCCGAATCGCTGTTGCTGGATGTAGTAGTTATTTCACTATGATTGCTCGGCTGCGGGGAGTTAGCTACAAAATCTTGTGCTTCCACCCTGCCTTCGTGCCTACAAGGCCTCCTGTCTCTAGGCACTCTGAAGACCGGCCTGTTAGACCTGGAGAAGTTCCCCGGTGCGGGGCTGTCGCCTTTCAACGCCAGCTTCGATATCTGCTGTAAATTCAGACTGGAACAATCATCGGCTGGCAAAGAGTACATTCCCTTAATCACGCCTACCACGTATTCCGCTGACGGCGGAAACTCCAAGCACCTTTCCGCCACTGGATCTCGCGTGCAAGCTGTCTGGAACTCCCTAGCTCTAGCGGCGTGGGCTTCGTGTTCCGCCATCCTGGGGTCCACGGCAAAAACGTGACAGCTATGTGACGCTTCGGCCTCGGAAATTTCCGCTGCTGTTACGAGTCCAAAATACCTTCGATCGGCGTCGGAGCCGCATCCGGCGTATATTATTCGCTCGCGTTGGTATTGCGCCAAGACCTGGCCGTTCGGGCGACGAAGTATTAAGGAACTGGGCAGAACTGATAGTAAAACAGGAGTAGCCGGGCGTCTCTCTTGCCGGAGTTTCCTGACAGCTGTTCTGACGTTTCCTGGGGCGGCATTGGGTGCGGCTTGTGGGGTTTCGATAGTGCCTAGATAGCCCACAACAGCGCGGCATTCGAGCCTCGCTGCGTGGTTCGGGGTGATTTGCGCCCGACTCAAGTTCTGGAGGATCTCGTTGACGCCCGACGTACTGGGCACTGCATGACAAGCTGGAAACATTTTTAAAAAGTTATCTACAGTTTTGTGAACATTAAAAACCTTAATACAAATGGGCAATCTAGGGATTTAAGAAATATAGGATTCAATATACATAGTGTCACAAGACCATTCCAGTCTAAGAGTGGCGTAAGAGGCGACAAAATGCAATGACAAGGCCGATAACTAAGAGAAGGAACACAGAGTAGGCTTATTACCATCCCTGTGATGGGAGGAGGCCCGACTCAGTAGTGGGTCAATTATGGGTCGAGTAGTAGTAGAACTAGATATTTAACATAGTAAAAGAGCTAAAAGTCTCTCGCGTGACCGTATAACTTCAATGTATAATAAGTGCGAAGACATAGATTTTACTCATCAACTAAAACAAACCGACTGTCAATAAGACTTATAATTTTTTTTATAACTACAATGACCTAATTGTTACAACTATGTCTGCGAGGCCTCTGTCGTGCCTCCGAATGAGTCTGCCTTAAGATGAACGTGGTTAAGACAAAATTAGAGCTAAAAGGCTAAGATACTAATGATACTAAGATGAGGATGTGGTAACATTACTAGTATTTTAACATTTAACATGCGAAAGTTATTTAGATATAAGCATGAGTCTATCAGGCAGTTTACAAATACATTATATATATATAATTAGATATGAGCCAAATGTGGTTTGAACCCAATATGAACATTGGCCAATAATTTGGTTAAACAAGATGTCAACTGCAATGCAACTCATCTCTAATTATAATGCTTATAAGCTTGTTATTCACAAAGTATTAACTAAGGTTAGTGCAAAGAATATGCATCTTTACATATTACATAGTATAAAACAAAGTCGCTGTCGTCTGTCCGTCCCTATGTATGCTTAAATCTTTTAAACTACGCAACGGATTTTGAAGCGGTTTGTTTTAATAGATAGAGTGATTCAAGAGGAAGGTTTATAGGTATAATATATGTATAGTAGAGAAACACTGATAAATATAGATGTTCATAATTGCACCCGTGCGAAGCTGGGGCGGGTCGCTAGTAATTTATAAAATTGTAAAGACGTGCCTTGTACATGTACCTTGTATAAGCTGTATATTTTCATTATATCTGAGGGAGACATAATCCTCGGGATTAAACCCTCTGTAATCTAACAAATAAATTACGTTATAAGGCCCCATAATATAGCAGATTATTTGATAACTAAAGTAGAATCTATTTGTTTACTTTTGAGCAAAACAACGAAATTAGCTACTAAAGCTTCCCTTGTTATTAAGTCAGGTGTCAGGTGGGGGAGGGGTCCTTCCCCAAGCAAATAGCTCTAGCGGGTGCTAATTCGCTCTTTTGAATAACCGGTTTTTTTTAATAGATAGAGTGATTCAAGAGGAAGGTTTATATGTATAACCCACCCCCGCTTTGCACGGGCGTAGCCGGGGCGGGCCACTAGTTTAATATAAAATGGGTCTATATTCCACATCAAATATTGTATATTCAAAAGTAACTTTTAGTCCATCTGTCTTATGATTTATGACAATCTATCTATCTGTTGTAGTTTCTTTAACTTAACATTTTCATGAAATTACTGTATATGTAATTGGCAAGCGTAGTGTGGGACGGCCCTCTGCTAGATGGAGCGACGATCTGCGAAAGGTTGCGGGCAGCAGCTGGATGCGTCAAGCTGAAGACAGGGCGCTATGGCGCTCTTTAGGGGAGGCCTATGTCCAGCAGCGGACTAATGTGGCCGAAGATGATGATGATGATGATGATGATGAATCAAAATCAGACACATTATACATGTATATTTTAATCGTATAGTTAATTAAATTATAACATATAGAATAAGTTGTAAGTGGTTTAAAATGTGTCTCAATATCTATCTCATTTGGTAAAGATACATCAGCTTAAACACATCTATACAAATAAATAAAATAGGAGTGTCTGTTTGTAATAATAAAACAACTACTTTTTACTAAATGCGTAAGTATGTATACACAGTACATAGACCAAAATAACTTTTTTTAAATGTTTGTCTGTCTGCTGTTTGTTCTGGCTAATCTCTGGAACGGCTGGTCTGATTTTGACGGGAGTTTCACTGATAGGAAGCTGATGACATAAGGCTACTTTTTTTAGACTAGCCCTGCGGGATCTTCGTGGTACGACAATAAGTTAGCCCGGGCGAAACTACAGGGCTAGTACCAAATATAACAGACAGACAAAAAATTATTATAGACATAATGAAGACTTGTGATAAACTGTTGTTTTGAAAAGAACTTCTGTTTTAAGAAATTATAACTCTATAAGAAAACTCTTATAGAGTTAAGCTCGCCTGTGTACATTTTGTCTCCAAATGATCATGTTTTATATTATGTATCTGTGTGCAATAAAGAATAAAGAAATGCAGGCCATATTTTACAATGTACAACATTTTATTCTGAAGTCTAATATTCGGCCAATCTATGATTTTTCTAATATGGGTAATTATACTGTTCATGTACCAATAGTTATCATTCAGTGTATGGTGATTTATAGTTTAACACATCCAGTGCAAGTTATAACACAAACAAAAACATTGAAAGTGCAGTACCACATAAATGCACTTACATAGTCAATGTCGGCTGTCAAGCAATCTGGAAAAAGAGTAAATTAATTGCTTTTTAAAACATAGAATTAGATATACATATGATAAAACATAATCCATTTAATAAAACTAATTTCTTAATTAAGTACTACTTAGAACTGCTTTGCGGTGTATTTTATTGCTGGAAAATGTAAAACACTTATAAATATATAACTTATGGTAAATAACATTAGTTGATGACCTATGTATTGAAAAGTAAATCTATATATTATTATGTGAAGCAAAATATTTGTACCCTTTTTACAAAATAGTGGAGATGAAGGAATATAAATTTTCCCCCACATATAGTTTATATAAAAAAGGAGTGCAGAATGCTAATTCTTTTTTATGTGCTTTAGATATATTAAAAAAACATTACACATCATTGACATATACTCAAACTGTGGTCAAATTAAGAATAAAACTTAAATTAATGATGGTTTAATTTTATTTTATTATTATTTCTTTAATAGGCCCAAAACCAGGGACAAGCTTTTACAAATCATGCTCCACAGGCACCCTTAGAGAGTAACTTATCAAATTTGTTACCTGGATGATGTAGCATTGCTTGAGGTCTACGCCTGCCCGGCGGATGTCTCCTCCTAGTTCGGGACCTTTCATCTGGCTCTGTATCCTCAGTATCCGTGGGTGGAGCTTCCCTGGGCGATACACTAAGAGAAATCGCACCAGGAGCCGCTGCCACTAAACGAGCAACAGAGGCGTGTGGAGCGCGTGCCACATTCGCTCCATCAACAGCCAAAAGCGCATCTCCAGCGCGGAGCCCGGCTCTTTCCGCGGGTCCGCCAGCCGCCACAGCAGACACCACGCATGGTCTCTGCCCTGCTATAGTGAAACCAAACCCCCCGACTCCTCGTGCCACCACGAGTCGTCGCTCTGCAGTCCTCACTAAGGCTGCTCTGCGACGTCTTCTCCGTTGTTGCTGTGGCACCATCATTACCGTTCTTTACACGAATACTTGTTAAACACAAAGCATTCCAGACTTCTAAAAACGCATAGGCCATCAATATCTCTGGAATTACAGATTTACTGTTGCTTTTCTGCCTGACATTAGTTCAGAAAACAAGAATAACGAGAAATAGTAACTTTCGAGGTCTTTTCTAACTGACATTTAGAAAGTTTTGTTTGATTGATTGGACGCGTTCGAGTTTGAAACACTAATATTTTATTTCTAAGCTTTTCGAACTTTTAATAGGATGGACTGAATTCATGTCTTATTAAGTAAATTACCTACTTTACAGCTATGGGAGATTTATTGCAGTATAGTTAATAACAATTAATTACTAGTTATGACATTAAAGTTAAACTGTGTATTTTCGTAAAGTTCAATTTTACATATTCTCGTGTAGCGGTCGCTACCTTTGCCTAATTCTGTCAACATTAGACATTGACATTGACATTTTGTGTAGTGCGGCAGGCAGGCACTTTTGGCACGCTGGTTTGTTATTGTAATTATTTTTCAATAATTGTATTATATAATTTCTGGTCCCTTCTGATCGACATATCATCAACAAAATGGCAGTAAGTACTTCTTTCTTATTCAAAATCACAAATCATTATAATGCAACCTATAGTGCTATCTTCTTTTAAATTGCTCTCGCTTACAAATAACCACAAAATTCTTGTTATAATTTCAGAAAAAGTCAAAAGCAAAGATTAGCAAGGTAAAGAGGAACAATCAGACCACTAATAAAATGAGAAAACAGGGAACATTAAGGCTCCAAAGGCATAAAGCGAAAATGCAAAAACAAAATCAGCCTTCAAAACAGCCGCAGGTAGAGTACAGTAGTGAGAGTGAAGCTGCCTCTGGAGATGAGTTTGGAGACATGCTCGATGAAGAAGAACAGCAGTATATAATGAGCAGGCTATCCAAACAGCCACAATTGCTTTCAAATGTACCAGAAGAGGAGAAGCAAGATAAAAAGTAAGTTATCAAGAATAATCTTGTGCCCACATGATAAAAACAAAACATAAGTTATAATAAAGTCATACTTAAAATGCATACATTAAAATTGCATTGTAAATATTTAAATTTCTTAAAAAAGTTTCAAAATTCAGAAAAGAAATCATAACACGAAATCTATAAAAAATTGCAAAACATACATGGGTGTGATTCGGGTACCCCAAGGGGTGCTCCATCTCAGGACTTCTGCTTGATACAATTTTTTGGGACATCCTATATTATTTGTAGTAAACAATTAGTAAAAAGGTACATATTATTATACCTATTTGTCTTCTAGAGTTATGTTATGGTTTTGTTTCACATTACTTGCATGTATTTAAAAGGTGTAACATTGCAGTTAATCTAAATAAATTTGCTAACAAGTTGAAATCATAAACAATAGGTCAAAAAAGCGAAAAAAGCCTATCAAAGAAAAGCTTCCTAAAAGAATCAAAGGCAGTGATAGTGGTGCTGAAAGTGATACTGAATCAGAGAGTGATCTTGAGGAAAAGTATGAGAGGGAACAAGCAGAGAGGCCAATTAAGAAAATGAGACCTCTCTTGCCAATCAAAACTAAGGAGGGAGTCATGGAGAGGGCTGAGGAGTATGGTATGACATTTTTCAAAACTCAATTGAAATTAGCTATTATGCAAAATTTTGTGATGGATTTAGAATACATAGTGTCACCATCCCATTTGATTCTAAGCATGTTGTAAGAGGCGACAGAAGGAAATGACAAGGCCTTTAAGTTAGCTGTAAGGGAAGGAAAACTTGTGCCAACCTGGTTTTCCTTTTATCGGCTCTTATGACACACTTAGGGTGGAATGGGGTGGTGACACTTATATTCTAAATCATAGACATAAATTAAAATATCATGTTATAGACTCAGAGTCAGATAAAGAAGAGATACAGCCTTCACAACCAGTAAAACAGCAGAAAAAAGAAGATTCTGAAGGATCAGAATTGGATTCTGGGCTTGAAGGGACTGGAGAAGAAGGAGACACTCCAGACGAAGATGGTGCCCATGAGAAAGTAGTAACCGCTGTGGAATTGTTAGCAGCAAGGAGAGATAAGCTGCAGCATGACAAGCTGAGGATTGGAGCTCTGTGCTCATCGCTGCTTGAAAACCCAGAAAAGAAGGTGAGTCATACCATAATTTTGTACATAATGATACTGGAACAGCTCTGGGTCTGGCCTGCTGTAACGTTAAGCCCCGCTTTAGTGTCAAAAAAATACCTGGGAATTAGGTAAAGGGCAAGGTACATTTTTATTTATTTCTAGCTATACCCTGCGTCCATTGCTACGCCACGAAAGACATTTTTTTTGCACAACACTTTTGCAGAAGATCATCACATGATCAAATGCGTAGTTTACGATTCTATGATGGACATACAGACAAACATTCATTTTTAAATATGTATAAGATTAATCCATGTAGTGACGGATTTAGAATACATAGTGTCATCATCCCATTTCATCCTGAGGGTGTCGTAAAAGCCGACTAAAGAAAATGCCAAGGCCTATAACCTAGCCGCAAGAGAAGGAAAATTTTATACGATACCCTGCCCTGTCTGATGAGCATGGCACAGTAGGTTAATTACCCTCCATGGAAATGGAGGAGGCCCGATTCAGCAGTGGGTCATCTATAGGGCTGAGTAGTACAATTTTATTTGTAATCCTGCAAAATGCGAATGTTTATAGCTCAAGAATCTGTTCCCAATACTTTACTTGATGGAAGAGAGGCTCAAAGATGGTGCCCTGAACTTGCACTCCATCCGAAAGCTGGCCACAGTCTCCGCTTTCGAAGTCTTCAAGGATATACTGCCAGAATACCTTATACGGCATCAAGATTATTCCAACATCAAATGTAAGTAACATATAAACTCAAAAGGAACTTTATTTATGTAGGTTTTATCACAAAACTCTTATAAATTGTCATATTTAAAGCTACCATTATCAGCTTACGACCCCTGTCCCACGCTAGGTGGTAATCTCCACACACACCTATCAGTTGTCATACTTACATACACACCTTCATTCTTACAATCCATCCATCTCTCTTGATCTCTCACAACCCTCGCGTCCACCTCCATTCATGCTGAAACTACCACCGGTTCGGAATGCTGATCTACAGAGAAGATCCGGCAAGAAACTATGTAGTTGCTTATTTTAAAATCATTGGTCTTGTGTAACCAAGACTAAACAGCACTAAACAGCATAGTGAGAGCAAGTTCGCTAGATGAGAGAAACATGCAACACGTTAACGCGATAAGCCTTGGGAATGTTATAAAGAACAATTTGATTGTTTGTATTGAATAGGCCTTGAACTGATTTGGCTACTGGACCGTTTTGAAATATTATTTCACCATTAGAATATCTACTATGTTTTTTGTTTCGCTCCCCACTAAAAACCCCAGCGGTATACGGTCGGTCACACGACAGTTTAGTGGGTAACTCGTTAATTCTTTGGTTAGACCAGCTGTCAGGTTAGACCCACGCAATAAGGAAAAAGATAGAGATATATCATTTAAAGGAGTAGGAGTTTAAAATGTATAGAACCCATTGCTTTCTTTCATAGCACCCGAATGTGTGAACGTCACGTGCCTCGCACCCTGACAGTTGTTTTTTAAATCATTAAATCTAATTATTCTGTACATTTATTACAGTGAAAAAAGATACATTGTCTTTGTACAAATACGAAAAAGAGCTTTTGGAGTTCTACAAGAGATATTTACAAAGGCTTGAGAAGGCAGCATTTGTCCTGCGAAAAAAAAAGGGAGACACAAGGTATAGAAAACTCATTTCTTTTCTTATGCCTGATCCTACTAATATTATAAGCGCGAAAGCTTGTAAGTATGGATGTTTGTCCTCTTTCACGTAAAAACTACTGAATGGATTTTAATGAAACTTTACAATAGCATAGCCTATACATCAAAATAACACATAGGCTACAATTCATAAAGATATTGTGTGAATTGTCCTAAATATAACAATAAAAGTCAAGTAAGTAAAAAAATCTAACAAATAAATAAATACCATCACCACGTGGGTGAAACCGCGGGGCGCAGCTAGTATGTTATGTTTTTTTGTCATTTTTAATCTAATATTATTTTGTGTACCTGCCATAAAGCGTTATATGTCTCTTTCTAGAGTAATAGATGAAGCCACCACCAGCCTAGGTCTCGTGTCTCTGCGTTGCCTGTGCGGTCTTCTGGTGGCCAGGCCGCATTTCAACTACGCGACCAACATCGCCCAGAGCGTGGTGCCCTTCCTGGACTGCAGGGCGGAGGGGGCAATGGAAGCGGTCACCAAGTCCTGCACTGACGTCTTCGCTGACGACAAGAAGGGAGACATCACGCTTACTGTGAGTTGTTGGTCGTATATGATTGGTTCCTACAATTCATTCATTTTATGCGGCAACTAGCTAACCGGGCAGACGTTGTCCGGCATGATATGCGTTTACCGACTGCAGCGCCATCTGTTGGGCTGATTTATGAATCCAAACCATCCACGGTGCCACTTAAACGCATACAAAAAATCATTCAAATCTGAGTCTGTCGTTTTGGAGGAGTTCACTGACATACAGTAGAAATATATGTATAAAGATTTGTATTATCTGTGATTTTTATTTCCTTCTTTTATAAAAAAAAATATAGGAATGGTTATTTTGTTTTCTTTTTAAAATACGAAACCCTTGCATTAGGTATGACTAAGTATAAACCCGGGGCCTTGTTTCGTGCAGTCGCCGAGTCGCCGTCGGTTTTAGTGGGTAGGTTGGGGCGTAACTTACCATCTCCACGCGCCCCGGAGTCCCACATAACCCGGGCAGTCCCTGAACAGCCAGGTATCCATGAGGATTTCCGACGAAAAAGAAAAATTTGACCTGTATGGCGGGGGCAGTTTACAAACTACATGTTTTACATTCACGAACACAAATGACACCCAGACTCGGAGCAAGTGCCTCTGGTTTAGACAGACTTGCCCGGCCCCGAAATCGAACCCGAGACCTGTTGATCCAAAGGCCAAATGTTACCCCTAGACCAACGAGGCAGTCACTTCTTGGTTCTTGTCGGCTCATACGACACCCTTAAGATGGAATGGGGTGGTGACACCATGTATTCTAAATCCGTTACCATGTGAATATTGTTATACCTTACCATATTTCCAGGTGGTACGCTTAATAAACCAACTGGTTAAGCGTCGCGGCGAGCGTCTGGCGCCGGCTGCCTTGGACTGCCTTCTGACCCTCAAGATAAGGGATGTGGATATGGATGCAGAAGCAGACGTCACTCATAAGAAGAAGCAGGAGGAGAAGCATAAGAAGAGGATCATCAACTTGTCCAAGAAGGAGAAGAAGGTTGGTTTTTAGATGTTGATTAATTCTCTAAGGATCGCAGGGTCCAGAATTCGATTCCGGGACCGGGCAAGTGTCTTTGTGTAACCAGAGGCACTTGCTCTGAGTCTGGGTGTCATTTGTGTTCGTGGATTTCATGTTTGTAAATGCCCCCGCGATTCAGGTTTAACCCCATTAAAATAATTTTGTTTAATTTTTTTTACTATTATTTATTCCTTAATTCCCGGTAACGTTTTCTAAAAAGCACAGTCCTTGTGATGATGAAAACTTTATCAATGAGTGATCATGATTTGCTCACTGTCATTATCACAAGTTTTTTTTATTTATATATATGTTAAATATACATATATGTTGAAAATACCCTTTCGTTCTTATTTAGCGCGCGAAGAAGCTGAAAGAAGTCGAGAAAGAGTTGCTGGAGACGGAAGCGCAAGAGAGCGAGATGGCGAGGAAGAAACTGCTGACGGAAGTGACGAAGACCGTGTTCCATATCTACTTCCGGTTACTGAAGACCGCGCCGAGGTCCAAGTTGCTGTTGGCAGCGCTCAACGGACTCGCTAAGTACGCTTTTTATCTACTAATATTATAAATTGATGTTTGTTACTCTTTCACGTAAAAACTACTGAATGGATTACTTTACAATAATATAGCTTAGACATCGGAATAACCCATATGCTACAATTTATAAAGATATTGTGTGAATTGTCATAAATATAACATTTAGTGTCAAGTAAGTAGGCACAAAAAATATGACGAACAATAAGTTCCATCACCACAGGGGAAAACTGTGGGGCGCAGTTAGTATTATATAATTTGATGTATTAGTTATCAAGCTTTCCTTCTCTTGCGGCTAGGTTTTCGGTCTTGTCATTTCCTTTAATCGGTTCTTACGACACCTACAGGATGGAAAGGCGTTGTGACAATATGTATCATCCTAAATCCGCCACCAGACACCATTTCCGTATACCACCCTCATAATTTTCGGGCCTGGACACGCCTCCTTTCGATCAACGGGTCTCCGGTTCTATTCCAGGGTTGAGCAAGTGTCTTTGTGCAAGATGTTTTGCTATAGGTTGGGGAGTAATTTGTGATCGTGCATTGTGAGTAGTGAGGGGAGTGGTCTGTCTATAAAAAAAAGAATAATCTTCTTCTTCTTATAAAAAGAATGGTTGTCTGTATGTCCTTTATAGAATCGTAAACTATGCATTTGATCATTGATGATCTTCAGCAAAGTGTTGTGCAAGAGACCATGTAGGTCACTGAACAAAAAAATAAATATTTGTGTAATGTCTCTCCTTCAAATTTATTTTAGTGTTTAGCGTAGCAACGCCCGCAGGGTACAGCTAGTTTTATACGACAGTTCCACTGCCCAGGTTCACGCACGTCATCAACCTCGAGTACTACTCCGACCTGGTGTCGATCCTGGGCCACCTGGTGAGCGACGAGCTGATCGGGTCCCGCGAGCGGCTGGCCTGCGTGCGGACCGTCCTGGCCGTCCTGGCAGGGGCCGGGGACGCCCTCAACGTGGACCCCGCCACCTTCCACGCCTACCTCTACTTCAGCATGCTGGCTGTCCATGCGGGTATGTCCAAGTGGCGGAAAGGTCTTTGTGGCTATTCCAAATGTATTAAAAAAATATATCTTCCCAAGTTTATCTTTTCTGCCCCATCGGACGTCGGTCCTGCGAGCTATGTGCCCTGCCCACTGCCACTTAAGTTTGACAATCCGGTTAAGTGGCGACCGCGTTCCGGAAGGCGCAGTGCTGGTAGGCCTCCCACACGGTGGACCGACGACCTGTTTAAGATCGCCGGATAGCAGTGGATGCGGGTGGCCCAGGACCGGCCTTTGTGGAAATCCTTGGGGGAGGCCTATGTCCAGCAGTGGACGTCTTTTGGCTGAAATGATGATGATGATGAAGTTTATCTTGTCTGTCGAACTTGCTCCCACTATGCTGTTTAGTGCTGCTTTTGTAAACAAGACCGATAATATGAAAAAAGCAACTACAGAGTGTCTTGCTGGCTTTTCGCTGTAGAGCGGAATGCCGAACCGGTGGTAGTTTTAGCGTGATGATGTGGGTTGTGGGCGATCATTAAAGATGGTGGGATTATAAGAGTGAGGAATTCGAGAAATGTAGATATGACGACTGATAGGTGTGTATGGAGACTACCTACTAGCATGATACAAGGGCCATAAGATGATAATGGTTCTTATAAACATGATGATTTATAAGAGTTTTGTGATAAAACCTACGTAAATAAAGTTCCTCTTGGGTTTGGGGCTCCACTAATCGAGGCGGGTCATTGGGTGGCACAACTCGTGGGCAGTCAAGGGTGTGAGTGGGTAGGTCTACGCGTGATTTACCATCCTCTCGCTCCCCGCAGTACTCTATCCAGCTAGTCCCCACCGAAATATTCATGAGGATTCCCTTTATATAAAAAAGTCTTCCAAAGTTGTTTTCAAAAACTCTTCGAATTTTGAACCAACAAAAAAAGGGATTCGTGTCAAGGTCTTTTTTCTCTCGTGGCTGGATTATCGACCATCTCATTTCTTTTAGTCGTCTATTACGACACTCTCAGCATAGAATGGGGTGGTACCACTATGTTAAATTATAATTATATATTTTCTTTATCACTACATAGTATAAAACAAAGTCGCTGTTGTCTGTCCGTCCCTATGTATTCTTAAATCTTTAAAACGTCGCCACGGATTTTGAAGCGGTTTTTTTTAATTGATAGAGGGATTCAAGAGGAAGGTTTATATGTATAACACATCCATAGTATTGTAGGGAAACACTGATAAATTTTGAGGTTCATCATTACACCCGTGCGAAGCCGGGGCGGGTCGCTAGTTGTATATAAAGTTACCAAATAAAGAAAGCAAGGATGATGTTTCTTCAAGGAATAAATGTTGCAGTTTTACATAGCAACAACGAAGAATGTGTAGTCATGTAATGAATAGATGGTCTTCTAAATCCGTTAGCACACGGACTGCTGAAATACTGAAGTATATCAAATGACAGGTGCAACGGAGCAAGACGCCCGAACTGTACTCGAGGCGATTTGGCAAGTGTGTGCCAGGGCTCGCCGCGTGTCCTCTGCGGTCCTACAGGCGTTTGCCAAGCGCCTGGCCACCTTGGCCACTCAACTGCAACACAACGGGGCTCTGGCCTGCCTAGCCTTGCTGCACCATCTCGCTCAGGTACATATCATTTCAGCTCATAAATTCAATTTGACTGCCTCGTTGGTCTAGTGGTTAGATGTGCCGCCTTTAGATCAACGGGTCCCGGGTTCGATTCCCGGGTCGGGAGTGTCTTTGTCTAAACCAGAGGCACTGGCTCGGAGTCTGGGTGTCATTTCTATCTATAATATGTATGTATTTACAAAAAAAAAATGTATATAAGTAGTTTATCATCCATCTCGTTACCATAACACAAGCATTAAGTTGCTTAGCTTGGGACGAGATGGCGTTGTGTGAAATGTCCAAGGTTATATTTATTTTATAAATAAATAAATACCCGTTTTTTTTTGTAATCAAATACTTGTAGGTCGTACAATCTTTCTTTTCGGGTATATTGTGTAAAGTATGTAGCATGTTGGGGCTACACATGCCTCAGGATGTGGGATGCTACAGGTTTGCGGGAATGCAGTCATCGGTGGGGCCCCCCCTGCTGAGTCAGACCTCCACCAAGTTCATGGAGGGAGATTTACTCTACTGTGCGCCACTGGCACGGGGTTTTTATCAAGATTTCCCATGCAACAATGCAATGCATATTTTAGTGACATTTTATTTGGCTGCGTTTGTGAGGTGGCCTCTTGTCACTATCATCTCAGCCCATAAATGACCCACTACTGAGTCAGGCTTCCTCCAAATTCATGGAGGAAAATTTGCCTATATATATATGTCGTGGATAACGATATCGTTTTATTAAGTTTCTCAATTGATTGTTAACACAGTAGTGCGGCAAACGCGGTGACGTCAGTTGTTTTGCAATGGCGGCACGTGGACAGAGTCGTAATGGGAAGTGAGGTTGGCTCGATCAGTCAGTCGACGTTGGGACACGGACCGAGACACTTCTCCGTTGCGAACCTGTCGGTTTGTCTATCTAAGTGTGTTAACTGAACATTGTTATTTATACTGTGGTTAATATTGTGAATTATAAAGTTACAAGTAATAAACCTCGTACCAAGTCAAGATGATGACAACTCTATCGCTCAGCCGTCGCTATCTCCGACATCAGAAGTGGTATGTGACTCAGACAGCCCACGTGGAGAAAACAGTGTAGTGATAATGTGTGTACTTCTGTACGCGATGGAAATAACCGATAATGGCGATTCATTGTCACTATAAAGGAGACATTAAGCTACATGAAGATTGTTCTGAACTGAAGATCACAAGCGGCAGTCATAGTGCGGCGATTAACCAAGTGGGGATCACTTGCTTTCATTGTGATGGACAAGGACACTACGCGTCTAACTGCCCTGAGCGGAGTAGCAGGAAGGCGAGCAACAGTACTGTGGTCAGCCAGGTCAAAGAATAGTGAGTGGATCTGTAGTAAGCGCACCAGCTGCAATTTTACGTCACTCCGGTGAGCAGTTTCCATTTTATTACTCGGGTATATTGTATGGTATACGAATTTACGATAGTGTGATTTTGACCGGTGTAAGAAAATATTATTTGAGGTTCTTTTGCGTGTTTACCTGTTAATTACTTGCGATACGAAGTTTAAATTGCTGTGCTTGTTTAGCTTGACGGTTCATCGGTCTGGCGTCGTATTTTCGCCAGTTTATAGCAAAGTTTTCCAAGATTATGACGCCATTGTATGCCTTGATTTGCATCGGTAAGGTAGCCTAAACATGAGGCGATAGGACAGCAGATCCAGATTTTCAAGCGATCGGGTTTTCGGTCGGCAACTGTGGAATGTCGCAGCTGCGGTGGAATGGGTCACCGAGCATCAGATTGGCGGTGAAAGGCAAGGCAGCTAGTGCTGCCACTTCAGCGTCAGGCTCTGCGGGGGCCGCGGCCGCGGTCGGACTTAGTCTGTTTCAGGTGCGGCAGCGCCGGACATTTGGCAGCGAGATGTCCACGTGGCAACAACGTGGCAACAGCGGAGGAGCTGGCGCGGCGGTAGGCGCAGGCGGTTCGGAGCGGCGCCTGCGGCGGCGGCGAGTAACGAGATACATGTGGAAGTTTGATATGTTAGCAATCCCAGCGGTACGCTGATGAACGCTTGTGAGTCGTATCCATTTTATTCTGATTCTGGTGCCGAGTGCTCTCTCATCAAACATTGTGTTGCGTCGAAGCCAAGTGGAAAGAGTTATGAGCACTCTCAAAAATGTTGACTGTTGTAGAAGTTAGTCCAAATAGGTCATGGCAAGATGCGTTAGATGATGTCCAACTTGCTAAAATAGCACGATTCATAGGGTAACTAAGGCAAGTCCATTAGAATTGTTAGTAGGTAGAGTAGCTAGGCCTCTAAATTTATTAACTATTGACGATCATGAGGTTGAGATAAATTTGAGAGATTAGGGAACAAGCTGACAAATTAATGGAAAATAATGCACAGCTTGATAAATTAAGATTCGATAAAAATAAGGCAAATGTGAATAGATTTGTTAAGCCAGGGTTCTAACTCAGAACTTCTGAACTACAAGTCGGAGTACTGAACCACTAGGCCATTGAGACTTATGATACGAAAGATGGTCCGTATCGAGTCTAGTCCCTTCTGAGAGTGAGAGTCGCCTCTTACGACGCCCACGTGAAAAGATGGGGTGGCACTATTCTCTGGAGCGGTATGTTTGAAGTATGGTGGGTCGTGGTAATAGCGTGGTGGCTTGTGGGCCATATGCAAAACATCTTAACAGTGCTGCGGTAAACGTATCTAAATGGCGAGGTGGCCATCTAGATATTTAAACAGGATTTATGTGAAGGGCGAGGTGGCCAAATATACAGTCAAGGGCGAGGTGGCTCTATGAAGTATAAAGGGCGAGGTGGCCAAATATACAGGGTTGATCACTATTGGTTCGAGCACATGGCTAAGTGCGTTCGGAAGTTTGTCTATGGTTGTATTACTTGTAAACTATCTCAATCGCAATCAGGTCGCCCACAGGCGGGACTTCATCCAATTCCTAAGATTAGTATCCCGTGGCATATTGTGCACGTTGACTTAACTGGCAAATTAAGTGGAAAAGCGATTGCAAGGAGTACGTCATAGTTTTAATTGATGCGGTCACAAAATTTGTTCCCTTATATCATACCCTGAGAATAGATTTGGCTAGAACAATTAAATCCCTTAAATCAAGCGTCTTTAGTTGGAGCTCCAGTTAGTTATGGCAGATCTGGGACGATGCTTTGCCAACAAAGAATTCAAAGTTTTTTTGTCAGTGTCACGGTGTTTCTTTACGTTTGATAGCTACGGGTTCAAGTCGCGCTAATTGCCAAGTAGAAAGAACAATGAGCGCGTTAAAAAGTATGCTGACCGCGGTAGAAGCGTCTGATAGGTCCCGGCATGAAGCATTAGAAGACGTGCAATTAGTTTTGAATTCCTCTGTCCACCGTGTAATACAAGCGAGTCCACTCGAGTTTCTGATAGGACGTTTAACTAGACCATTTAACCTATTAACTTTGAATGTTTCCGGACCGGCAGTAGACATTAGTAAGACAAGAGAGCAAGCGGCCACGTACATAGAAAAGAGTGCCAGGTACGAAAACGTAAAATTTGATAAAACTAGAAGTTAAAGTGGTAAAGTTTGATGTTGGTAATTTAGTTTAAATTCAGAACGAAGAGAAACCAAACTAAATTAGACGCAAAATACAAGGGACCGTTAAAAATTGTGGAGTTACTTGATGGTGATCGTTATTTGCTGAAATCTTTGACCGGTAATAGAACATAAAAATACGCTCACGACTGTATAAGGAGATTCCACTAAGCAGTGTGCCCGTTGAGTTAAATTTGTCTGATGAAGATGGTGAGGAGGTTGCCTCCAACAGTAAAAAAGAACACATACCTTGGCTAGGTCGCACTACACGCACTAGTCTGTAGTCGTAACTGCAACTCTGGGAGTTGTACAGAGCGCGATGGGCAGCTAGTGGTGTGGCGGGGACCCGGGTCTCGAGAGAGACTATTTGTATGGTCCTGTGTGGCCTGGGAGTCGTGAACTCTAGTTAGTGTTGGTCGTATCGCTTGGAGCGATGACGATATGGGTGACATGTGAATTGTCACTAGCTGCTGGGACAGCTGGGCCATGTGTTGTGTAATTATTACTTTAAACCTACTGTTTTAAAGTATCAGTATTGAGATTTAAAGATTATGGGCTTAGAGGAATCTTTCGTGTTAAAGTTGTTAAAATTATTTGTATGCTAACGTGATCTCTGTTAACTTGACTCTTAAGATACGATTACGGAACATTACCGTCAGGTTGGCCGAACGTGAAAATGTGCCTCAGTTGGTTATTTTGTTACAAGTACACACGAGGACGTGTGCTTCGTCAGGCTGGCCGTGTCGTGGATAACGATATCGTTTTATTAAGTTTCTCAATTGATTGTTAACACAGTAGTGCGGCAAACGCGGTGACGTCAGTTGTTTTGCAATGGCGGCACGTGGACAGAGTCGTAATGGGAAGTGAGGTTGGCTCGATCAGTCAGTCGACGTTGGGACACGGACCGAGACACTTCTCCGTTGCGAACCTGTCGGTTTGTCTATCTAAGTGTGTTAACTGAACATTGTTATTTATACTGTGGTTAATATTGTGAATTATAAAGTTACAAGTAATAAACCTCGTACCAAGTCAAGATGATGACAACTCTATCGCTCAGCCGTCGCTATCTCCGACATATATATATATATATATATATTTTCATTCTTTTACAGCTTGGTCACCAGGCTCTTGCGGGCCTATAGTCGCCTCTTATGACACCCTCAAGATAGTGTGGGTTGGCGTTCCACACTCATTCTAATTATTGCCATTCTCACAGCAAAGTAAAGCAGTGGCAACCCTTCTGGAGGCGGACCCAGAAGCGGGTGGGTCAGGAAGGTTCGACCCCCACCTGCAGTCCCCGGAGCATTGCAACGCACACGCCGCGGCTACGCACGAGCTGCTGACGCTGAGGAGGCACCACCACCCCACCGTCAGAGACGCGGCCGCCAGCGTTCTCAAGGGGGTCTTGCCATTGGAATTGAATAAAATGTCAGTATGTATGGTAGCTTACAAACTTTTTGAATTAAAATCGCATGTCATCAGCACTAGAGATCAAAGAATCGAGAATTGGGTAGGTTATTTTGTGGGCACCATGCACAACAACAATGTTTGAAATTATGTTTCTATACTACAAATCACTTATTGTTTATACGCAAAGGGATATCACTCAGACAGGCAAGGTGGTATGTCAATCAGGGGCCGCGGCCTATCCCTCAATGACTATTGTCTGGGATTCCTTAACCGTGCAAACTTCGCTATCGCGATGTAGCTTTATCTCGCGATTCTCGAATCTGGAGGCAATATTACTTGTTGATAATTCAGAAGTTTCGTGTAAGGCGCTGGCCATTAATCATGTGACGTTTTTTAGCAATTTCCCCCTCCATCTGCCCCTTGGTGATATGTGGTGAAGTTTAAGAATAAATGACCGTATTTATGCAAAATGGAACCACAAGACCAGTGCGTGTTTGCTGGGTGGTTCCTTTTCGCATAAACGGACAAATAAAGTATTTTTTCCAAGCTTTATCATACAACAATTGTTTACTTTTAGGACTCCGGTGAAAATCTTTGATACATACGACGGGTCCCAGATGGCGTTCAAGCCCGCAGTGGCCCCGCCCAAGCGCGAAGCCTCCAGGAAGGCTGCGCCCGCGCACCAATGGACGCGGCTCTCGTTCAAGGACTTTTGCCAAGCCATAGAGAAGAACGTAGAGTTGGTCGTCAAAAGCGACAGTTGAGGGTTTCGTAGTATTAAAGAAACGAAAATCACTTAATTTTTTTATTGAATAATTACATAACTAATTTTAGATTACTTACTTAATAATTTATGGCCTTTCAGTGAAAATTAACCTATTAGTAACATAGTAATTATTGTCTAGAAATTAGTAACGCTCTTACATTTGGCTTGCCAGCAGCTATATAAAATGATTTTCATACTAATCTACGCCTTACCCGTCTCGCCAGCGTGCGCCTGTACAAGCCTACTGTACGCTTAGTAGTTAGAGGAGGCCGACCCACACTTTTAAATTACATTCAAAGATTTCTTGATTCATGATACTTTGCACCAACCATTTATATCAAGGCAAACCAGGGTAACCGACATATCCCACCGGATTGCCGAACTTAAGTGGCAGTGGGCAGGGCACATAGCTCGTAGGACGGACGCCCGATGGGGCAGAAAAGACAGTGGTGAGTGGCGACCGCGTTCCGGAAGGCGCAGTGCTGGTAGGCCTCGCACGCGGTGGACCGACGACCTGGTTAAGGTCGCCGGAAAACGATGGATGAGAGCGGCCCAGGACCGACCTTTGTGGAAATCCTATGTCCAGCAGTGGACGTCTTTAGGCTGAAAGGATGATGATGATGATTTATATCAGCAGTAATATCGATCTTTTCATTATGGCTTTAGGGTATCCTGTACTTCTTCCCATTAAAGACCTACCGCTGTGGTGGGCCTCCTCCAACTACGTGGAGGGTAACTAGCCTACTGTACCACGCTGGCCAGGCGCATTGGTACGTCTTCCTTCTCTTGCGCCTAGGTTATCCGTTATCGGCCCTGACATTTCGTTTTGTCGGCTCTTACGACACCCTAAGGATAGAATAGTCATTTCCTTCCACCATACTGGAGGGGGCTTGACTCGTTAGCGGCTGTAATGTCGTCAGTGCGCTATCTTCTCATTCCAGGCCCGTACACAGTCGACGATCAGCTTCACTCGCTTTTCTCTCGCAGCCTCCAGAGTCTTTTGTGATTCTTCTCTCTTACGGACAATGTATTCTTGTAGCTCCAATAGCTTCGCGCGCCAACTGTGAACAATGCCCATGTAATAACTAAACCTGAAAAGTTTGGGAAAACCACACAGTCTGAAATCTGGTGAAAACCTCCTGTTAGTTAATGTGAGTAAAGTGTGTGAAACGTTGGAAATCTAGGACCTAAGTGGCTTAGATTTTCTTCAAACGTCTCCATAGGCATCGCGGCCCCCGCCGGACATACCACCTCGTCTGGCTGCATGATCACCCTTTGCGCCTAAACTGTCAAACTTATCGCCTATATTTTAACTACCGTACCTTTTCTTTGGTTTCGCTGGGGAAATGCTTTAAGCATACCGCCGCTCCTCGGAGTGAGGGATTCCGGAAACGACTCGTGTACCCACTAAACCCCTCGCAGGACACGCTTGGGGCGCCACAGGTGAGCGAGAACGCAGTCCACTGCGACATATTTCAGCAGCGGGGACATGTACCTGGCGTCCTGCTTCTCCCAGAAGAGCATCTCCGCGTCGGCCCTGGCGTAGTCCTCGTGCTGGGCCTTGAGCTGGTCCATGCGAGCGTGGAGGTCCCTGAGCTCGGCCGCCCAGGCCGTGGCCTCCGCGGCCTCCTTGGCGTTCTCGGTGTCCAACGTTTGTTGTTCGCGTTGCACTGACGTTTTCATCTCGTTGATTTTCGTGCGAGTCTCTTCCTGTATGAAAAGAAGCCATTTTAATAGTTAATATAAATCTTGAGAGTACAAATCTATACTAATATTATAAAGAGGAAAGATTTGTATGTTTGTAAAGAATCGGCTCAAAAAGTACTGGACCGATTTTAAAAATTCTTTCACCAACTGCATGCTTCATTATCACTGATTAAATATAAATATTTTAATTCCGCGAGTTTATAATCCTGCTAATAATTATAAACTTGGATGGTCCTTTCACGCAAAGGATGACTTTCCACATATGTTTTTTCTGATCTATGTATGAACATACATCAGAAACACGTATGTGGAAATTGGCGATGTACTACTACTGTGCACACGGAGTCGCCAGCAGAAGCTAGTGTTCTAAAAACTGCTATTCGGGACGAAGAGGAACCAACAAATCTGTGATTATTAAGATAGCATTACTGTATCAGACCATTCCAAAGGGCAATGGGCCCTGCGAGACGGAATCAGAAATAGGGAGATACGCACGCGAACCAGAATTACCAATATAATCCACAGAACAGAAAGCGTAGTGCTGGTAGACCTCCCATGCGGTGGACCGACGACCCTTTAAAGGTCGCTTATGGCTAGCAATCTTTTGGCGATGCATTAGGGAAGAACGCTTACCAGCAGCGCAGCCCGTTGCCTGGCGAGAGCCGTGCGGGCTCTGGCCGTGAGCGCCTTCTGGTCGCAGAGGGCCCCTTGGCGAGCCCTCAGGGCCTCCACGGCCTGCGACACGCGAAGCAGGCACTGCTCGCTCATCAGCTCCCTGGCAGCAGACACCTTACCATGTATACTGTTCAGCCCATAAATAACCCACTACTAAGACGGGCCTCCTCCAATAACACACGAGGGTAATTAGCCTACTGTGCCACTGCTCGTATCAAGTTGCGGACTATCCGGGTCATGCGGGACTGCGCGTTACGTTCCTTTAGTCGCCTCTTGCAAAACCTTTAGGTGACATCGTGTATTCTAAATCTGTCACCACACAGATAATTTTATTAAAAACAAGAAAAAATGCAAAAACTATCAACATCAAGCAATATCGCCTACAAATGCGAGAATAACCAAAAAGTCCTACACCGCGATAGCGAAGTTTACAGAATAATTCGCGCGTTTAAGAAGTCCTCGACCACAGTTATCGCCAGACACCTCGGCTGGCTGGCTGATCATGCCTTTGCGCCTGAACTAGATGAATTTGATTGATGAGTTTGAATTTGGTATGCTACTTAATGACTTTGTCCAGGGCTTGACGAGGGCCTTAAAATGGGGGAACGGTCGTTTCAGCCCATTAATGACCCACTACTGAGTCGGGGCTCCTCCATATTCATGTAGGTAAATAAACCTACCGTACCTCGCTGGCAAGACAGGTTGGCACAGGGTTTGTATCAAGTTTTCCTCCTCTTGGAGCTAGGTGATTCGCCTCTTGCGTTCCCTTAGTCGCCTCTTACGACACCCTCGGGATGATATGGGTTGGTGACACTGCGTATTCAAAACCGTCACCACACGGATTGACGATAGACGGGGGGGGGACGGTAAAGGAGGTAAACTACCAGGTGTACTCTACTAAAAAAAACTTACTTCTCGTCAACGGTGAGCGCAGCCAGGTCCGGATGAGCAGCGGCCAAATGTATCAGGGCGTGTTTGTACTGAACGCAGCTGTCCAACGATCGCTTCTGCCAGAGGGCCAGCTCATTCTCTTTGCCCACCACCATCTGAAAAACACCAAAGTGCCATATATTCGATATAAAAAAAAATTGATACTACAGTTTCTTGCCGGTTCGTCTCTACACACCATTCCGAACCGGTGGAAGTTTCAGTATGACATATGGCTGCTCACTATGGGCTCCATCGGAAGGCTCAAAGTCACCCAAAGGGCTATGCACCGACATAGCCCACACGACTGCCAAACTTAAGTGGCAGTGGGCGGGGCATATAGCTCGCAGGACCGACGCCCGATGGGGCAGAAAAGGCCTCGAGTGGCGACCGCGTTCCGGAAAGCGCAGTGCTGGTAGGCCTCCCACACGGTGGACCGACGACCTGATTAAGGTCGCCGGAAAACGATGAATGCGGGCGGCTCAGGACCGGTCTTTGTGAAAATCCTATGGGCAGGCCTATGTCCAGCATTAGAAGTCTTTTGGCTGAAATGATGATGATGGATGAAACCACAGGTTGTGAGTAGATCATTTGTCCACTTTAATCTACAGCATGTAAAATTGTTTCCTAGCAAACAAGACGTGGTGGATGCCTCGTACCTTGGCTATCTGGTCAGCGAGCTCCCGCTTGGAGTCGTGGACCCTGAGCGCGTAGTCCACGTCGTCCAGCAGCCGAGTGCGTTGCTCCACGCTCATGGTCTGCTGTTCCAGCTCGGCCCGCAGCTGGCCACTCTCCGCGCTGCGAACAGGAGTTCCCTCCTTACGACCTTCATCATCATGGCGGATACTCGGCCAATGGAGATGGACGGGATATCGTGAGATCACGATCCTACTTCTTCCTCCACTTTTCCCAATTTCATACCAGTCTAACCAGATTTCGCTAAGCTGTCATCTTCATAATTTCAGCCCATAAATGAGCCACTACTGAGTCAGGCCTCCTCCAAATTGTTAGAGGGAAATTAGCCTACTGTGCCACGCTGGCAAGACGGGTTGGCACAGGGTTTGTATCAAGTTTTACTTCTCTTGCGGCTAGGTGATCTGCCTCTTACGATCCTTTAGTCGCCTCTTACGACACCCTCAGGATAGTGTGGGTTGGTGACATTGTGTATTCTAAATCCGTCACCACACGGAAATTCATAGCGGGAAATATATACTATACCACACTGGCAAGGGTATATATTCCTTCACTTGTGGCTAGGTGATAGATAGATAGTTCGGACTAAAATAGTAATCCCCTCGCATCTCACTTGGCTCGCTCCACCTCCAAGTCTAGCTGCCTGAGGGCCTCTCCGTAGTCGGCGTGCATCGTCTTCTGCTCGTGCACGTGGGCATTGTCCGCCCTCCGGGAAGCCCTCTCGGCCTTGAGAGCCGCCAGGAGAGCGTCCCTCCGCTCCACGCGACGCGCCTCGTCCGCGCGAGCGGCCAACTCCACCTCATCTTCGAGACAGGCCTCGTATTCTGCAATCGTGGATCGGATGTAGACTTCAAATAAGCACATTGCCGATTCTTCTCTGAACCACTAGTAAATGATACACGTATTAACAAGAGGTAGATCATGTAGTCGCCAGAGAAGGAAAACTTGATTGATACAAAGACAAGCCGTCGTGGCAGAGTTGCACAGTAATAAACTTCCCTCCAAGAATTGGAGGTGGCCCATCTCAGTAGTGGGTCATTAATGGGCTGAAACGACTTAACTGCGCTATTCGAGTATTTGGCATCATACGCCATGTGTGGATGAAAACTTAAGCAAACAATATCGAACACAAACTCCGAACACGAATAGCCATGCAAAGTGCCGCTTAAACGAAAAACTCGAATCGGATTTTTTTTAATCAATATGTAAAAGTTTGAGCTATTTGCACTATAATTACTTGAACAACGGTAGATTGTATGTTACACTGATAAAATCGAAATATGATAATTCATAATTAACAACAAAATAAATAATATTTATTAAGACATCTACAATTATTTTGGGAAAGTTGTTCTTTTCTGTGCGTTTTCCAAGAACATTTACCATAGTAATATATATTTTTTACATCATCAGAATAGAGATTTCTACGAACAAATGTCCACCGCCTTTTTACTATGGCTGATTATATTGATTGATTGATATGATGATACGAGAATTTTCAATTGAAATAGCATAAAAATGCTATTTCGAAATCAAGTCTCAGAATTGTAATTCATGCCTAGTGATGGGATTTTACCCGGAAAAATCCCAAATGTGGGAAAGAATAGGGAAAAAACCCGGGGAAAATTCCCGAATGGTATAATATTCGGGTTTTTTCATATTTATTTATTTAGCCTATGTAACATCTAGGAAATGTGTAGATACATGTATATGTATATCAAATATTACGTACCATTAATATTAGTTAGCTAGAACTAATCTAGTTTTGTTATTTTCATAATTCAATAAATACGTTATATATACACTCCATGGTATATATAACGTATTTATATTAAAAAACCTGTCTGTTTGTGTTCATCCGACTTCAACCTTTCTTAGCGACAAAAACAGTCCTCGTCCATATTAATGGCCGCTTTGAATGAGATGTCACAGGATAACGGATACAACTTCTAATAGTGCGACTTCATCAGAAATTTCAACCGAAAGAAACTGTATTTAGATCAGCTCTTTGGCAATATTTGTTACCGGTTCTCCTTCAACCATCGTTGAACATCCGCTGTGGGCACAATTTTTTGACGATTTGCAACCACTTTATATGTTACCATCTAGACCACAACACATTTGGAAACTACTTATAATGAAATGGCCAAAGAAATTACAGACGAACTGAAGTCTATAAATTATTTGCAGTGTGATGGCTGGAGCAATCAGCGCAATGAAGGTATCATCAACTTCATTATTGCAAAACTCGAGCCTGTTTTTGTTAAAAGCCTTAATACTCTCACAAACCGACATACAAGCCAATATGTATCTCAAGAGATAATAAAAGTTTTAAATGTATACGGAGGCCACAAGTTTGCAACTCTTATCGGAGATACCGCAAATATTATTCAAAGAGCATTTCAGATTGTTAAAGATTCGTATGCACATATACTTAATACCGCTGAGATGTGTAGCTGAGATTTTTTTTTATGTCGTACGTTTATTTCGATTGCCATAAACACGATAAAAGCAATAAAAAGAAACCAAAGTATGAGCGCTTTATTAGCTCAGATTATAAAAGAAAAAGGTTCAGGCGAAACACTAAAATTGCCAGGGAACACCCGCTGGGGCAGTTACTGCACTGCGTTAAAAAGTTTTAAAAAATCCAAAGTAGCATTGCAGACATTAGCTGTTCACGAAGATGCCACTATTTCAAGAGAAATAAAATTAAATTAATTGGATTTGAACTTCTGGACCATGGTAGAAAATTGTTAAAAACTACTAGAGCCTATAACAGATCTAATTTTCAAACTTGAACGCAATGGCATTCGTATAAATGAAGTTTATATGGCCTTCAAAGATATTATGTCTACATTTAATTTTGCATTTCCGGATATACCCATTGTATATGAGCAACACAAACAAGAAATTACAAACGCTGTGATTAGGCGAAGAAATAACTGTTTGGAACCCATTCATTGTGCTGCATATTTATTATATCCAAAATCGCAAGGCATTGAATTAGAAGAACACGAAGTGCATGCTATGGAGTTTATACACGACGTGAGTCAATCGCTCAATATTGACGTTGGTGTTGATTTAGCCAATTATAGAGCTAAACAGTGTCTATGGAGCAGACCATTTATATGGAAGCATGTCGCAGAAATGGACCCAGTAGTTTGGTGGAGAGGACTCTGCAGATCCAAATTGCTGAGTAGGGCTGCAGTACGTATTTTAACTGCTCCCTGTACTTCAGCAGCCACTTAACGATCTTTTAGCACACATGCGCATATACATAGTCACAAACGAAATAGATTGACTACAGACAGTGCAGCAAAAATAGCTTTTATATCGTATAATTGGAACCTGTTACACAAATATAAAGATGATGACAATGACGAAGATGACGAGCCGTTATCTACACCCAGGCAATTGTCAATTCCGTTGGGTAGTCCAATAAATGAAGAACGACCTTCAACATCTCGTGGAAATACACAACATATTTCTTTTGAATTTTGCAATATTAATAACATATTTAATTATCATGACAGTAGCGACAGTGACCTATTTTTCGCTGCATTTGTTCTAAAAATAAAAAAAAATGATATTTTTATTAATATCTTGTTAGTTACGGTAAATATTGTATGTATTTGTATAATAAATAACGGCCTACGCCTACTGTATTTTTTCCCTTAAAAATATAATATCCGGTTTTTTTTCAAATGGGAAACAAACACCTGGGCTGGGTGGGTAAGTACTAAATTCCCGTTGGGCTTTACCTGCTGGCTGCCCCACACTATTCATTTAAAGGGTATTATGTGGGCCGATCCCGGCGGCACTGCAATGCCGGGCCGACCCGTGACAGGAGTGGAGCGAGCCCCGAACATCCCATCGATTTACAAAAATCAGTTTAATATACTGGTCCCTCAGTGAGGGAACTTTCAGATATTAAGCTGAAAAGAACAGATACTACACTTTGATCTTAGCCAAAAGGCCGAGAAGCGATACCAATAATTTACCGACCTAAAGTGGTCATGGAATGAGGAACATTTTTAACACCGACTTTTAGAAGGCAAACAGTGACATCTATTGGCCACCATATGAACTATTTGTAATGGATCATAGTAGTCGTGGTTCCTAAAATGTTCGCTAGTTGCTGTACGATATTTACTGAAACTTGAGGATGCAATACTTTCGGGCAAAACAAAATAAGGTAGCGAAAAACAAATTGCTAAAAATGTTTAATGAATAAAAATACTTTTATTTATGGTTTATTTGTAAACGATTTCAGAAATTGAACTATCCGAATTGCACCAAAGGCACTTATATTATTTTGAAACAAAAATCAAACGCAAAGAGCTTATTCTTGAAAATGACGCACAGCGCCAATTTGCAGTATAGTTATGCTATGCGGTACGCCCGACCAGTCCAATATTTATTTTGAGTGTCTTTTATTTATTTCGTTATCATATAAAAACGTTGAAGGGACGGCCCTTGCGGATAGGTTTAAGCCCGTTCTTACGACTATATACTACAATAGACACTACAATAGCACAGAATATGCTAAATCTGTCACTCACAGATAACAAATAATTACTAGAATATAAAAATATCCTACATCGCGCTATCAAAGACTACAAAACATTTTGCAATGTTGAAAATTGTGACAAATTTCCACCGCGACTAGCTGAATCATTAACTTTGCGTCTACATAAGTAATTATCGCCTGTTAGTGGACGGTTGCTGTCGCCTATGGACGTTCTAAACACCACAGGCCGTTCACGCGTCGCCGACCTCAACATGTTTTTTGGTTTAAAACTGAGTCGCCGACCTCGTTGAAACCCTCGTCGGGACCTTAATAAAGAACGCCATAGTGTAATCTGACAATGAAGGCAATACCAATCGAAGAGAGAGAATTTTCTAAATTGACTTATAAATTACGGAGTTAGACGGTAACATACATACTGTTACGCCGCAGATGAGACAATAAAATTCTAGAAACGCATTTTGTGCCGAAAGTTCTGTCTCGAACTTCCGCGAAGTACTTGCGCGTAAACAACAGCTAATGGTTTTACCACCTTTTAATTTTGTTACAGCGAGCAATTGTTTAGTTTCTTTTGTGTGATAACAATAATAAATAAATAAATATCCTTGGACATTTCACACAACGCCATCTCGTCCCAAGCTAAGCAACTTAATGCTTGTGTTATGGTAACGAGATGGATGATAAACTACTTAGATACATTTTTTTTTTGTAAATACATACATAATATAGATAGAAATGACACCCAGACTCCGAGCCAGTGCCTCTGGTTTAGACAAAGACACTTGCCCGACCCCGGAATCGAACCCGGGACCCGTTGATCCAAAGGCGGCACATCTAACCACTAGACCAACGAGGCGATAACGACTGTTTGTGCATTCCTTTGTCGGCATTTTAACGGTTGCATTTTGATGGTTTTATGGCATGTTGTTTACGTCTCACCAGGTAATTAGCGTGTGAATAATCTTTAGTAATCGGGAATATTCGAAAAGATTTACAATATAAGGACGGTCGACCCGCGCAACAGGACAGTTTCTGTTTAACTGCGTTACGAGTGCGAGTGATTGTGGTGTTTTTCGGTTTTAGTTGTGAATTACTGTGTGTTGTAGTCTGATTTATAAATAAAAATCATTTCTCGTCGTAATCGGCATTTCATTACCCACGGACGTAACAATACAAAAAAAAACATACAGACGACTTAAAACCACTTTTCTTAATTGAAGTCGATTGAAACATGCAAGCTCTCACACGAACATTCTTAACGGTACTCACGTTTGATGATGTGCTTTAGCTCTGCGATCTTCTCCTCGTCATTGCCGAGCAGTGCCTTCAGGTTAAGCAAGTACTCCTCGTTTAAATCCTCAAACTGGTGGTCTGGCTCTTGAAACCTGATCAGAAAGGGAGATTTAAAGACATGGAAGAAATTGCCTGCCGCAGCAAGTTTGCCGATGATACCTTTAGAAGTGCTGTAAAGTCAAATTAATTTGCTTTTAATGGCTTTAAGTTATACTGTTTGTGCTATAAATTAATAGGTAAACTATCTACTTTTTACCGTAAATAGTACGAAAATAAATAAAAATTAAAATAACATATTATGTATTGTTTAAATTGTATTACAATTATACAACGTGAGTTATTGTGTAGTCAAAGCATCGGACATTCCAAAAAGACATTTGGTTTAGGCTATCGTCAAAATAAGAACTTTTTTTGTAGTAGTATAATAACATATATAAATATAATAATACCAAGATATATCTAGTTTTTCCCGGTAATCATTACTACTCACGGGCGGATAACAAGGGGGACCGGGGCTTTTTTATCCGGATAAACAGTGAATACAGCAATTAATCAACTTATCTAAAAGTAAAGGCTTTGGGAGAGTCTGTCGCAAAGATGATACTATTATTTGTGAAACAAGATCCATCCTAATCAAGGTTAAAATTTGTACCTAAAAATAAATCTACGCCAAAATCTCTTCATTAGCCAAAATTCATTATTCATCATTCGCCAAAATCAATAGTGTTACCAAAACCGACTTTCAGGTTTTCACTATACAATAAATCACACTGTATATCAGTTTATTTCTCTACTAGCTTTTGTGCGCGGCTTCGCCCGCGTGGGCTTCGACCCCGTGCTTATCTCTGTGCATATTTTTTATGAACATAAAAGCGGTTATTGCGACTAAACTATGATAGTTAGATATGTGCTCTCGTGGACTTTTTTGTAGATCTTTATAAGACCTACAAACCCGTAGTACATCATTTTTTTCTATTGTCAATAGTTTTTGCAGCGCACGCATAAATAGGTTTTCGATTTTACACCTTGGTTTACAAAATCGCAATTTTCATACGGATCCCTAATTCTTATGAAAATAAAATATAGCCTATAACCTTCCTCGATAAATGGACTATCTAATACTGAAAGATTTTTTGAAATCGGACCAGTAGTTCCTTAGATTAGCGCGTTCAAACAAACAAACAAACAAACAAACAAACATACAAACAAACTCTGCAGCTTTATATATTAGTACAGATTAAAATACCTGATCCAACACTTGTATAAGTAGTCACGACGTAAACGAGCCAGCTCGTCTTTTCCCACGTAGAGAGTGTCGTCTGAGACAGGAGTTTCCTATGAAAAGAGTTACTTTATTCCCCTCGAAATTTACTAGAATATTAATGTAATATTAACGCCTCGTTAATCTAGCTAGGGGTTACTAGTGCCGCCTTTAAATCAACGGGTCCTGGGTTCGATTCCGGGGTCGAGCAAGTTTATAAACTGTCACCGCAATACAGGTTATACACAAAGCGTTTAAAAAAACCATGTGGTGACTTGTCTAGAATACATAGTGTCATCACCCTTTGCCATTCTGAGCGTGTTGTAAGGCCGACAAATGCAAATGAGACAGCCGGAAACATAGCGGCAAGAGAAGGAAAGCTTGACATAAAAACCCTGTGCTAACTCGTCCATGTAATCATTATAGATAATTTATATATTTATAAATAATAACCATAAACAGGTCTGCTAGACAGGTGATCATATTATAATAAACAGTAGGAAAATACAAAAGAATTACAATATAAAAATACATTTAAAAAAATAATAATAAATATCCTTGGACATTTCACACAACGCCATCTCGTCCCAAGTTAAGCAACTTAATGCTTGTGTTATGGTAACGAGATGGATGATAAACTAATTATATAATTTTTTTTTCGTAAATACATACATATATAGATAGAAATGACACGCAGACTCCGACGTCTAAACCAGAGGCACTGGGCCTCTGGTTTAGACAAAGACACTTGCCCGACCCCGGAATCGAACCCGGGACCCGTTGATCCAAAGGCGGCACATCTAACCACTAGACCAACGATTTAGTAGTTATAATGCCACAGACAGAGACATATTAACTAAAAACCCGAGTCTTTTACGCGCCGGTATTCAAGAAAATTACTTGCGCTTCCTCTGTGGTAAAATAACATCAGAGCTATATTACACACAACCACGGGGATTTCCAATAAAAAAAAGGGCTATACTCACAATATGGTTGACGAGGTCCAACAGGTACGCGACGAGGGCTAAAGCGTGCGGGAACGCGTGCAGTGTATTCACAGTCTTCAGCCACGACTTCGAAACCGTGCCCGGGTACAGGAGCCGCTTCGACAAGTGCGGCAACTGGTAATATAATAAGTAGTACCGGTGTATTGATCTAATCAAATCTACAAAATATTTATTATACATAGATGACTCATGAAATGATTAAAAATATCAAATTCCGCAAGTTTTAACAGAAAAAAATATTGCTTAATTTTTGGTTATATTTTAACATGAAAACTTCTATTGCTTATCCATTTTATGATACAAAAAATAAAGAATTGTTCCATCTTGAATTTATGTTACGGCAAAATAAAATAAAAAAAAAGTACTTTTATTTTGATTTGTGGCCCTTGTGTGTTAAGCCATTTTAAAACCAGGCAACAATTACCTTAGCAACATAGTTATCATTGTTCAGTTTAAGATCCCTGGTGAGCGCCGCCAGCAATGCTCCCACAATCTCCACAAATCTCGCGATGGTGAGGGGCCTAATGAGGGCAAACCCGCCCCCGCTTCCGCCTCCGCGACCCGCTAGCGCCTCCGAAACGCGCGACATCTCAGCCCGCTGCCATGCCACGTTCGATATCGGCCTAGAGGCAGCAATAGAATGTTATATTCGCCGGGTACATCAAACGCGAACCCGTGAAATTGTACTAGTATGATAGATAGGTAGGTAGGTGAGATGAATACATAGAAGTGTCCAAACATCTTGAACCAACATTTATTGCCTATTCCTAGGCAATATTTGGATCTCTTTGGTGGTGATTGCCAGCCAAGCGACTGGTTTGGGTTCAAGATATTTTGAAGCTTGTATACAGTAATGCTGACCACAAAAGAAAACAAGACTTAAAAAAAACCAATACCTTTGATCCTTGACTGTGACAAATGCTAGTGCTCTCTCCAAGGAGGTCTGCCAACTACGGGTTGCCCGATCTTCTGAGGGGGTTCTCTGTCATAATTTATAAAAAAAAGAAACAATTAAAAATAACTTAATTTCTCGCAGTCTCTATGCTATGCAGGAAAAATATGCTACTGTTCCTTCTCTTTGGGTTGGTGACTTTTTGTATTCCAAATCAGTCACGACACAGAATCACCTCATTAAACAGTTGTTACAAAAGTAAATAAAGTAGTAATAGTCACATTACTATTTGATACTAAACCCTGTGCTAACCCGTCTGGCCAGCGTGGCACAGTAGGCTAATTACCCTCCATGTAGTTGGAGGTATCCCGACTCAGCAGTGGGTAATTTATGGGCTGAGAGTAGTAAGTAGTAGTAACATTACTGTGCATTTCAATTTGCAGTCTCCATTTCTCCTGTTCAGGTCAATCTCACCTTGCAAACTAACTTCATTGGGGTTCTAAATACCCAGACAGACCAATTCTCTCGAATCTAACTACTGGGATAACTGGTGACTTGGTTAAAAAAATATAAATAAATAAATATAAATATCCTTGGACATTTCACACAACGCCATCTCGTCCCAAGCTAAGCAACTTAATGCTTGTGTTATGGTAACGAGATGGATGATAAACTACTTATATACATTTTTTTTTGTAAATACATATTATAGATAGAAAAACACCCAGACCCGGAACAAATACTTGTAGGTCGTACAAATATTTCTTCCGTGCGGGGATCGAACCTGCGACATGCTGCACAGCAGTCGATCGCTTAACCACTGCGCCAAACTTACCACAGGAGTAGTAGTAGTAGTTCTGGAATATTGGCTGGACCGGAGAGGGGTCATAGATGACTGACCAAACCTATCTCCCTGTTGCGATCGAGACCTCTGAAATAATCAAAAATGAAATAGAATAGCGATGACAGGTTTAGAATAAATGTGTTGCTACCTCATTTCATCATAAGGGTGACATAAGAGCTGACAAAAAGAAATTATAAAGTTGACAACCTAGCCAGACAAGGAAACTTGATATGAATCCCAGTGCCAACCCATCTGGCCAGCATGGCACAGTAGTGGGCCAGTAGTGAGCCAGTAGTGGGCCAATAAATGATGGGCTGATTAGTAGTAGTCAATATTTGAACACAATAATAGAGGAGTACAATCCAACTTAGAAATATTAGAGACATGGCCAGGAAAATTCGTAAGCATAGTCTTACCAGTTTGGCTGCCCAAAATTATATCCCCCGTTAATGCAGGGCACTCTATCTAGCAGTGGATAACATCAATGTACACAGCAATTGTAAGAAATTAAATTAGACCACAATTTAAAAATAACAGACTTACTCCATTCAAAGGTAATTTAGTAGCAGATGCTTCTCTGCTTAATCTACCACCACCAAAGGTGCCGCGAGACGGTTCAGCGCTGCTTGAGCGGTGGCCAGCTGCGCTAGGCCTCCGAGCTTCAGTGGAAAGCCGATCTGTAGACCCAGGACGTCGAGGTTTCGGAAGTAAGGATGGTTTGCCTTCCAACCTACATTTTAACGAGATATTTATTAATTCAGACACCGGAAAAACGTATGTTTAGTTGTCTTACAATATCCAAATAATGAATGTGT
This sequence comes from Clostera curtula, assembly GCA_905475355.2. Lineage (NCBI taxonomy): Eukaryota > Metazoa > Arthropoda > Insecta > Lepidoptera > Notodontidae > Clostera > Clostera curtula. Next base: position 1,402,374 of record FR997816.1, on the reverse strand, counting down.
TATACATAATAACAAATTTTATCTAATTTCAAGTTTATATGAAAACAAAGTACAATATTAAACATGTATTAAACACAGTTCTTTATATCATACAAGTTAAGATTTTGTCTCACCTGGATTTGCGGATGGCGGAAGATTGTGCAGGGGCAAATCTTGAAGGAAGCATTGTTATGAGGTTTCCTCACACAAATCCAAAGTTGTTGGAAAACCACACACAACACAACAATCACAAAATAATATTATAGATCCGTTTACAATTCAAATTCAAACTTTATACCTACGCAATCAAAACAACCCATAGACAACGTAATTCCCAAAATGTCAAAAACCGATTCATAGATAAAATTGTAGAATAGAATGCGTTCAGATTTCAATATTTAATTATAGAATGTTTAATTGTAATTTTTACATTTTAGCATCTGTTGTTTAATGTTAATCTTTCTTTACTTTACATGAACTATCTGCGAACTTTATCATGTAAATTTAACCAACGAAGTCATCATTTCCAAAAAAAACCCATAGAAATCATCATTTCAGCCAAAAGACGTCCACTGCTGGATATAGGCCTCCGCCAAGGATTTCCACAAAGGCCGGTCCTGGGCTGCCCGCATCCATCGTTTTCGGGCATCCGTCCATACCGTGTGGGAAAGCGCAGTGCTGGCTGTGGCCTACCTTTTATAAATGCAAACACATTTTGATAGTTTACAGAATGACGTTTTAATAATGACAAATATAAAGGTAAAGACATTGTACATAGACAAGGTTATGAAAGAGTTTACAACATTTCTCCCCAATCACATTTCGTCAATGAGCCGCCGCGGAGGTTGGACTCTACGATGACTGCGACGTGGCTGTGGTGCTGCGACGATGGGTGTACTTTGGGGCGTTGCAAACTGGGCTGACCACACCAGTGGTGGTCCCGGAACGCTGGACGTCGATTCAGGAGTAAACAGTGATGGTGAAGTTGTAGAAGATGAAGTAGGCATCGGCGGTGTGGATATATTTGAAGAAATAGTTCTGTTCATACCATATTTGTTTGTAGATGTTCTTTTAGATTTAGTCCCGTTATAGCGATATCATCAAAATACACTGCGACGTTTGGGATGTTTCCAAGTAATTGATCAAGAAAGTGTTGAAAGATCGATGGTGCTGTAGCGATTCCAAATGGCATTCTATTGTACTGGAAGTAGCCTTTGTGTGTAGATAATGTTAAATATTTATTTGTTCGTGCTGTAATAGTTGCCGGCTGCCATGCCTTTTCTAAATGTGTCTTTACATAAACGCTTTCTCCGGGATAATAATTTCTTGAAGTTGTTTCTATGTTTGCCTTAACTTGTTTATGTTGTAGGGTCCTTCTCTTGTCTGGTCGGATGTTACTAAGTAAGCAGTTCATCTGTCTACCAAACATCATCTGAGCTGGCGATTTACCAGTCGTTGTATGGGGTGTGTTGCGATAAGTGAAAAGAAATTCCATTAAACGCTTTTTAACATCACTTCCATTGCACTCATTCGCATTAACAGTCATCCTTGACTTAAACGTTCTAACAAGTCGTTCAGCTAGTCCATTTGTACGTGGGTGATACGGGGATGATTTGACGTGAGCGATCCCTTGGCTTTTGCAGTATTCGTGAAATGCAAATGATGTGAACTGGGGTCCATTGTCAGACACAATTGTTCGTGGAAGGCCAAATGTACAAAATATCTCATCTAAGGTGTCACAAAGCGTCTTTGTAGTTATCTGTTTCATGCAGTGGATCTCGATCCATTTCGATAAGGCGTCACATAGTATTAGCCAATATGTTCCTTCAAATGGACCTGCAAAGTCAATGTGTACTCTGTCCCACACTTCTTCGGGAATCGACCAAGAAAATACAGGAAGTTCTGAATTGTTCGGCCGATTTTGTTGACATCTTGAGCATCTTTTGACAAACGCATTAATATCATCGTCAAGTGATGGCCACCAGACATAAAACCGTGCAAGTGATTTCATAGCAGAAATTCCTGGATGACCTCTGTGGAGGTATGTAAGAATTGTTTTTCGAAGTACATCGGGTATGATCATTCGTCCTTGCCACATTAAAATGTTATTTTCTGTAGACAGTTCGAATCGTTTCCTGTAATAATGTTTCATGTCTTGATTGTAGTCTATTTCTCGCCAGCCAGTCTTTAAGCATTGCCTTACTTTAGAGAGAGTATGATCCTTTGTTGTTTTGTCACTTAAATCTTTTTCCGATAGTTGAAGATCTGCTATTCGGTGACCAAATAGCTTTGTATTGATCCTATTAACTTTTGTTTCAGTTACGGTAGGTAGAGTTTCTGGATTTGGCAATCTAGAAAGGCAGTCTGCTAAAATATTGTTTTCTCCTTTTCGGTAACATATGTCGTATTGGTAGCTCCCGATCACAAGAGCCCATCTGACTAGTCTATTGTTGACTAGTTTTGGGAGATTACGTTGCGTTCCCAAAATATGTATAAGTGGCTTGTGGTCAGTCACTAAGGTAAATTTTGTTCCACGTAGGTATTGATCAAATTTCTTTACGCCAAAAAGAATTGCTAAAGCTTCACGATCAATAACCGAATACTTGCTTTCCGCTAGTCTTAATTTCCTAGAGGCGAATGCAATTGGTTGCTCAATGTCTTTGTTTTTATGAAATAAGACAGCACCGACACCTTTTTCAGAAGCATCGCAAGCTAAAAATAGCGGACGTTGGTCGTTAAAAGCAATCAGAGGTTTAGAATTAGCAATGAATGTCTTCGTTGATTCAAAGATTTGGTTTTCGTGTTTAGTCCATTTCCATGTTTTTCTACCACTAGTTAATTCATGTAGGTCTGCACATAATCCGTGTAGATGTGGTACAAAGCGTTCATAGAAATTTACTAATCCCAGGAAAGATCGCAATTCCTTTGAATTTGACGGTGGAATAGCTTTCGTGATGGCATCTATTTTGTTTTGTGTTGGGCGTATACCATTTTTGTCTATAGTGTGACCAAGGTATTCAATTTCCTTTTGTAGAAAACTACATTTCTTAAGGTTCACCTTTAATCCGGCACGTTGTAGTTTATCGAATACGATTGACAGTGTTTGTAGATGTTCTTTTAGATTTAGTCCCGTTATAGCGATATCATCAAAATACACTGCGACGTTTGGGATGTTTCCAAGTAATTGATCAAGAAAGTGTTGAAAGATCGATGGTGCTGTAGCGATTCCAAATGGCATTCTATTGTACTGGAAGTAGCCTTTGTGTGTAGATAATGTTAAATATTTTTTTGATTCGGGAGCGATTTCAAACTGTAGGTACGCATCTTTAAGGTCTATTTTCGAAAATATGATTCCATTTGATAATGTTTGACGAAGTTGGTCAAAAATAGGTATTGGATGTAAATGTTTTATAAGGACTGGGTTCAATGTCGTTCTGTAGTCACCACAGATTCTGATTGTTCCGTTCGGTTTCAATACATTTACCGTTGGTGTAGCCCACTCAATTGGTGTAGTGTTTGGATCTACTTTTTCAATGATGCCTTCATCAACAAGTCGATCGAGTTCTCTTTCAACATTTTTCTTTAAACTGAATTTGATTGGTCTTGCTGGTAGATGTACAGGTTCAGATTCAGGTTTAATGTGTATGTTGACCTGATAGTTCATTACTTTTCCAAGTTTTCCGTCAAATAGTTGTTTATGTTGATTTATCACGTGACTTAATGTTGTTGGAACGGAGGTTTTAATTGAGTATACGGCTTTTGGAAAGTTCATCTCAAACATCTCGCTCCATTGCAAACCAAAAAGCATAGGTTTAGCGTTGTTCATTACAACGACCGGTAATATTTTTTGTAGTCCGTTGACTTTGACATCAACATCTGTGATCCCTTTTGTTTTCAAAATATTATTTCCATACGCTTTGAGTTTTGGACCGCGACTAAGTGTTGGTGATCCAATTCTTCTCCATAATGTAGTATCAATAATTGAATATGTTGAACCGGGATCCCAATCCATCGTGCACTTGACACCATTGATAAGAACATCAATTTGTTTGCAGTCTTTGTTCCGAATCGTTTCTACTTTGCACACATAATCTTCTTCATCGTCACTACTTTCAGAAGTATTCGCTGCAGATGTTTTCTGATTTTCCTTAATTCTCTTGATATTGTTTTGTTTGTAGATATAAGCGCGTCCTGTTTTAATGCAGCAACTTTCGAAGTGTCCTTCTGTATTGCATTCGCGGCATACGTGGATTCTTGCTCTGCATTTAGAGGCTGTATGTTTATCAGAACCACCGCAACGTAAACATTGGTTTGTTAGGAGCTTCCGTGGACTTTTGTCTTCAGCTGATTGTTTTCTTGGTATGTTTCTTTTAATTTTGTTTACATTAGTTGGTGGCGTATCATGTTCGGCTTGTTCTCGTGATTGTGCAATAGCAAATATTTTATTGAACGTTACTTCGCTTATTATACCTTCATCAATTTCTTGTAGTTCAGGCCATTTTTGTTTCAGGTCCGTCTCAAGTTCGGGGTGGTTCAGCCCTGTCGCAAAGCGGTCCCGGAGTTGGCGTTCCAATAGTTCTTCCTTGTATCCACAATCCCGACTGAGGGCTTTTAGGCGGTTGGCGTAGTGTTCCATAGTTTCATTTGTTTCTCTGACACAAGACCAAAATTCTGACAACGCTCTGTATCTCGTTTTCTTAACACTCAACAAATTTAAAAGCTTTGTAGAAATATCAGTGTAATTGCTTGAGTCAAAGTTCGGAGTTAATGCAATTTTCACCTCGTGAAAAATTTCGGGTGTCAATGTATTCAAGAGAAGATCTCTTTTCAAACTATCTTCATTTATGTTTATTATTTTACATTTCGATTCAAAAAATTCAATGAAATCGTCAATCCTGTGTGTATCTGGGTCGTAATGAAGGTTAAAATTTTTGATAATAGTTATTTTGTCGCAATTTTCATGAAAATCGTTCGTCACGTTTTTCCTTGTAGATTGGGCGTCGTTCCCATTTTGAATTTGTATCAACAATTTTAATATGTCCGTTATTTGCACTTGATGTGCTTGTAATTGTTCTTGCTGCGCCTGTTGTGCGCGAAGAAACAACGCAAATTGTTCATCGTTCATTTTATTTTTTATCTCGTCGCCAATTTTATAAATGCAAACACATTTTGATAGTTTACAGAATGACGTTTTAATAATGACAAATATAAAGGTAAAGACATTGTACATAGACAAGGTTATGAAAGAGTTTACAACACTACCAGCACCACAGCCAGCACTGCCGCACTCGTACTTTTCTGCCCCATCGGGCAGTGGGCAGGTCACATAGCGCGCAGGACCGACATAGAAATAAGGCGTATAAATCTTAGTTTAATAAAGTGATTTATTAGAATTAATAAAAAAAAGAAAGGGAACGTGAAATGACAATTTTGAATCACATATACTAAACTTATTTGTTATTCTTTATATCATTCAAGATCTGTTCAGCTTGGAACACCATCTGCGGAAATGTTGGATCCAGAAGACATATCTTCATAAAGCCGCTAAGATTAGAAGGCACATTGGAATCCATAATATCTGTAAAGTTTAATACATATATTTATTGACACTAAAACTAAAACCTTCCACAGAACATTTAAATAAATTATAAATAGAATATATTAAATACTGCAATATTCTTCTCACCTCTATCGTCTAATGCGTACTGCAGAATATCCTCTATATTACGATATTTAGAATTAATTTCCGCATTAGGTTGCATATCAGTGTGACTAAGCACAGGAAAATGTTCCCGTAGTTTATTGAAGTAATAGCTTGCGTTACTTTTAAACTGTAATTTTATCTTCCGGATCTTAAAATAAGAAATAAAATTACAATATTTCGTAGCAGCAAACAAAAGTATTCACTTCAATCCTGTCCCAATTATTCGGCTAGCTAATATGTTATAGAGAGTATTATAAAATGATAGAGTCTGGCCACGCTAACTCTGCAATGGGATAAATGGGCAACCCTAAAAACATTTTTATATGGTATACTTTTTCTGATGTCACTTTCGGAGTACGTGTTTTGATACTTCGCCGTTTTATTTTACCATTAGATGTACATAAGAACATTTTTTTGGAATACTCATAGCCTGCTCATGATGCTGACAAGAAGCTCGTGTCAAATTAACGTCCATTTTTATTAACGTATATATCTACATATAAAATTTGCTTCCTGCAGATAGGAGATGTGAAACGGATAGGAGGGGGGCATAAAATAAAAGACAGGTTACTGGATGATGCTATTCCATTTGGAATAAACCTACAAGAATCTGACAGCGATGATAGCAATATAGATGATGAGCCCGTTGAATTTGAAGGCATTGAATATTTAGATTCTGATTGTGATGAATGATTAAGAGTGTACTATGATTTCATTTGTAAATATAACAAGTCGAATACAATAACAAAAAAAAATGTTTAACATTCAAATCTATCTAATATTTTTTATGAGTATGAGTAGTTTGGGGATGTCCATTAATCACTTGATGTTTTTTAACATGTTTTAACCCCTCCCTCCTCCTTGGTGATACTTGTTGAGGTTTAAGACTACCCCCACACCTACCTTTAAAAATCACGTGTATTTTTTAGTACCTGCAAAGAATCTTACACTCAAAGGTTAAATAATCTCGCATTTGACGAAAAAATAAATGCACGTGATATCTTACTATATACCCCCTCCCCCTTGTGATATTTCGTGATTTATGCTGGACCCCTCCCCCCCTTTCGAACCTCACGTGATCAACGGACAGCCCCTTTCAGAGATATCCTTAAAGTAAAGGCAAAAGTATTATTAATGTTTAGATAAGTAATAGCCCCAGTACACTTCTAAAAGTTAGGATCTAGAATTATTGTAACCTGAATCGTACTTACATAGGCTCTACCTCAAAAACTGTATAAAATCCACAATGCACCGTGCTGAAGTCATGGCTATTCTTTGTCAAGAAAAAAACAGAATTTAAACAAAATAATTTGTCTAAATTATAAATAAAAACAACTAGTATCAAATTAAGTTTTTCATAGTATATGCGGTGTTACCATCTATAGATTTTCAAATTCCATAATTTTCAGTTATGCAGTTAGCGTGGCCAGACTATAAACAATTTTAAGAAAAAAAAATACACCTAAATTATACAGAAAGTATAGTGCCATTTGCGGCCTTACGTCTTAATACTTTGAAAGCTACAATACTATTATCATTATCAGACATGGAATATGTTATGGGACATAGAATATAATTAGGAGAAATCTTCTTAAAAATTCTATGAAGTACATAAACCTCTGGCACTTGTGCTACCTACATCTCAGTAGCTGATTCGAGCCTGTGATTATTGTATTAGAGTTTTATAATATTAGAATCTTAATGGGTACGGCAGATTCTTCATCATTAAAATTTACTCACCTCTTGTTTAGTATTACTAACAATCAATATTAGAATGTCGTCTTTGAAGATACCTTTTATTTTATATAGCATATTAAATCTCTCTAATATTTTAGAATCAGCAGTTATTAATAACTGGTCGTAATGAACTCGTAGAAGTAAACTAGATGCTTTGCAGTTATATTTCTTCCAACTATTTGACTGCCAAAGCATTAGCTTATTGATTTCAGCGTACCATGTATCTAGAAATAATGATTTGATACTTTATTCTACATATTGTAAACGCTGCAGTAAATTAGAAAATGAATAGACCTATATTTGTACTTGTATTCATTTTCTTGAGACTGCTTTCCCTTATTTTCCTTGGACGAAAATTATTAAATAAAATAGAAGAAAGATAAACTAAGCTGTTCAACTATTACTTTTTTTTAATGCCGCGTTTTTTGGAAGACTACGTTTTATTTGCTGCAGGATTTCAACACTGGATCGAAATAAAATAACGAAACGTGCAGTATGTCAGTCCATGAATTGATTGATATGATAGTTCAGTCAGTCGACTCAGTCACGGTCAAGTCGATAGATTGTTTTGTTGATTTTAGTTATTTGTTAATTTAAATCAAGCTTACTTTAGCTGTAGCTTAAATTTTGCCGTTTTGTGCTATTATTCATAAATTCACCCCAAATTAAATGTGAGATAATCTATATAATGTCGGGAGGAACCTATTACTTCGTTATTGTTGGCCACTCAGATAATCCTATTTTTGAAATGGATTTTATTCCAGTTACTAAAGAGCCCAAGGTATGAAATTTTACCCCCTGAGAGTTATATTTTATTGTGCAGATATATTAACAGTAGGTAATGCTCGAGATAGTCGTATTCACAGATATGAGCTGAAAATTACAACTACATGACACAAATAAATATACTTATATATTTTTAAGTCACTTTCAATTACACAGAAAGAAGATAACAGGCATCTAAATCAGTTCATAGCACACGCAGCCTTGGACTTGGTAGATGAACACATGTGGAAGGTGACAAATACATACCTAAAGTCTGTTGATAAGTTCAATCAGTGGTTTGTCTCTGCATTTGTTACAGCTAGCCAGGTGAGCTATTGTTTTGGTAAAATTAATTATGTGGATTGGACTATTCATTTCCTGAGGGTTCAGTGCGTGTATAATATGGTACAGTAGGCTTATTTCCTGTTATGTACTTGGCAAGCTGCTTCATTTAAACTTTTGTGGTGGTGATGGATTTAGACATTGTATCACCACCCAATTCCACCTTGCGGGTGTTGTAAGAGCCAACAAAAGGAAATGACAAAGCTGAAAACCTAGCCACAAGAGAAGGGAATCTTGATATGAAACTTGTGCCAACCCATCTGGCCGCTGGCACAGTAGGCTAATTAACCTCACCGTTATTAAAGAAGGCCCAACTCAGCAGTATGGGCTGAGTAGTACATTTTTACTTAAAGCAAATTTCTCAGCCCCTTACCAACAGCAATATTTTTACTGTCATTTTTCAGATGAGATTCATAATGGTTCATGATTCCCGCAATGAAGATGGAATCAAGAATTTCTTCACAGAGGTGTATGAGTCTTACATTAAACTAATGCTAAACCCTTTCTATAAAGAGGACACAGTCATAGCATTCCCAGCATTTGAGAAAAAAGTGCAAATTCTTGGCAAGAAATTTTTGACTTAGTGCAATCTGGTTATATTTAATGTATATAGTTTATCAATAAGTACAATAATCTAAATTATATTAAATATGTTTTTAATGAAGTTTCTACTATAAATATACTACAATGTTTTTAAATTGAATTTGATCAGGCATAGGTTGCCTTTATGGGCAAATGCTAATATTTTTACCAGGCCAGCATAACATGAGCTTCCTACAAATGACTGGAGTTATGCCAAGTATTTAGAAAGTCATACTTACATACAAGACTAATAATTGGATGATTCATATTGGCAAAACTTGCTCAACATGTGCCAGGAGATTCACAGTATTTCCAATAGGTTGGTATCGAAAATATAAAACATAAGACAGTTTTGAAAAATGTAATTACATTACTATAAGTCATTAGGTACTGAATTCCCTCTTAGAGGATCATCAAAAGAGATTGTGTGGCAGAATAGATGCAACTAGGTACCTATAGGAAACAAAAAAGTTGAAAATAAAAAGGTTAGCCATGTTTTGCTGAACCATTTAAATTATATTCTTTGTCATCATGCCAGTCTCAGTAACTACTGGTAATAGCTTAGCCAATATTAAACTTCGTTAATATTCATTTACTACAGGCAGGCTCATCATCGTTTTCCATGTGGATTAGAAATACATAGTGTCCCCACCCCATTTCATCCTGAGGGTGTTGAAACAGCCAACAAAACGAAATGATAAGGCCAAAAACTTGCTGCAAAAGAAGGAAAACTTGATATGAAACTGGACAGCATGGCACAGTAGGCTAATTACCCTTCATGTAAGGAGGCCCAAGTCAATAGTGGGTAATTTATGGTCTGAGAAGTAGTAATAGTAGGAGACAGAGCATTATCCTTTCAACTCATTAAAAAAATATAAACTATATTTATGACTGATCATTGTTGAAATCAGGGTGCTATGGCACTCTTTATGGGAAGCCTATGTCCCATGGGTAAAGGTTCAGTCTTTGGTCTAAGATAATAATTATAGCAGCATTACTAGGCATAATTGAATCTATTCTGCTCACAATTCCCTATCACACAAAGCAGCCTCACAAAATACTATAATACTAAATGCTTATAATTTATTATCAGACCACAGACGTCTGGGATATTATTTCAATAAAGCTCAGGCAGGCCAAGATCATCATCTGGGAGACTGTCAATTGAAAAGTCATCTGTAATAAAAAAAACAGTTAAGAAATTTCCAATATAGCTAGAATGCAGGTTATAATAGTCACATTGATCAGTAATATGCCTCAAATATAGTTCAGAATTTTGTAGGTTACAGAAATATTAAAAAAAAATGATAAAAGGGTATTTAGAATTTTGATTTTGTTCATCCATGGAAAAGTTGTGTTGTACAGACAGTCTCAACAAACTCCAGTAAATTGGTCTAGGGCTTAAATCACACGACATTTTTATTTAAAAAAAAACTAGCTCCTTAAATAATTGTGACCATGTGGCGGATTTACAATACATAGTGTCACCACCCCATTCTGCCTTAAGGGTGTCTTATGAGCCAACAAAAGGAAATGACAAGGCCCAATACCTAGCTGCAAGAGAAGGAAAATTCGACACAAAATCCTATGCCAACCTGTCTAGCCAATGTGGCACAATAGGTTAATTACTTTCAATGTAAGGGGAGGCCCGACTCGGTGCGGAGTCATTTATGGGCTAGGCAATGATGTTACAATTAAAAGGTGTAGATACGTTACCTGTACAACATTCGATCTATAAAAATGGCAAGCCAACGCACACATAGTTAACTTAATATGCAATATGCACACTGCATTAGATGAGTCGTGAAAGTAGGATGGTATGATTTAATAATTACGTGCTAAATAGAGACAAATATAATTTGTTGTGATGCGTCGTCACATGCACTAGAAACAATATAGATTAATTAAATCAGACATAACATTTTGCCCTACAAAGATTTATGCCTAAAAATATTTTGTAAAAACATTTTGTCTCGTTAAATAAACTTAAATGTTAGAAACAGCAGTTTTTTTTTTCGCAATTTCAGGGTTGTTCCCATAGTAAAAGTGGTTTCTAATCATGAGAACTCCACCTTCTGAGATGTATGTTAATTAAAAATTGCCCTGTATTTATAGTTTATTTAATACTCAAGTAACACAGCTCAAAAAAATAAAATAATTTAATTTAAATAACAACTGCATTACAAAAAATAACATCACCTAATAACCTTACCTTTGTACCTACTCCGTTAGGCAGCTCACATGTCTGTTACTCTATAGTCTGTGATGCGTAATGACACTTTCTCTTTTGCACTTGGTAATGAGGATACTTTTGTTCCACTCATTGATTTTTACCGCCATATTTTACGAATAACATTTTAAATTTGTAAAAAATATTAATTATATTACGGAAATAGTGATAGTTACGAATGATAAGTGATTCCTTTTAGAAGTTTTGTTAGAGTAGTTTGTGCAATATCTCATAACACACGACGGCATTTTCAATTGTTTTATAGCACTTACACACGGCTTGACGTGAATCTGTTGACGCCAGCGACGCAACACTGAGGTCAGGTTTGCTAATTAGCCTACTTTTAATGTGCCGTTTGCTGAACGCCCTTTAACCCATCTACACCTTTTTACTTCTAATATCATTGGGGCTAGGTATAACCTGTATCACAGAGTCACTTTACAAACACAATTCACAACCACAATACTAAATATACTTTCATTATTATGTATTACAATTTTATCACAAACATAGGTTAATAGATTTATAGGAGAGAAGATTGGGTAAGTTTAGTAAGTATACCTTTAAAGAATTCATCCTGGTATGAGCTATCTAACTCCATAGTATGTGTCTTGGAGGCTGGTGGAGGGGTGTTTGGTGGTGAGAACTGCTTCAAAACATCTGGTTCAGGCACTGGCAGGAAGTCAAACAAATCTTTGTGGTGATTGTCTATTGGAAAAAGTGCATTGATTTATTACTGACATTAGTTAATAGGGAAGTGACTAGACAGGACAGTTTATTTACCTATAAATCAAAATCAAAACTCATTTAATCAAGTTGGCTCATTAGAGCTCTTTTGACAGGTCAAACAAAAAAGAAAATTTAAAATTTACCATTTAAAATTAATTATTTACCATCTACCACCGGTTCGGAATGCACCTCTACAGAGAAGAGCCGGCAAGAAACTCTGTAGTTGCTCTTTTTAGATCGCCATTTGGGTACAAGACTGGTTTTAAGACAGATTTGTGAGAGCAAACTCACGCAATAGTTCCAAAGGGCCAAACATCAGCCAGATATAGTTGACAATAGTAACCTTGTAATGCCCAAGCCAACCAACCCCCAGCAATAGCACCTGTTCACAAGCATGACGCATGCGGCAGCCATCGCCCTCCTCAACCATATTGCAGGGAAGAGAATGACCCGCCGCACGATATAAGAATCTATACAGTAATTAAGTAGTAGTACACGAGAGTCGCGCGCGCGCATTTGTCGTGAGTGCACATATCGCGTGAGCTTTGTTATTATCGAGAAAATAACAAATTTTCATAGTACCCCCATTTATGATTCTAACAAAATGGCAGAGGTCACTAGACCTCCGTCCAGAAATAGCGTAGTTAGTGAAGAAGATCTTTTAAGAAGTGGTATTACATGTAGTTTGGAGGAGTTTAGTGCGCATGAGATGGCAGTACATGAAGTTTCGAACAGTGCAACAAGAAGAAAAAGAACAAGAATAATCAGTGATGATAAAGATGTGGAGCAATATATTGATGATGAAGAGGATGACGAGGAAGCTTTTACGTTGGTGCAGAAGAAGAATAAAAGAGTTAAAATAACAAAAAGTGCCCAAGAACAAAATCAGAAGACCTACAACACAGAAGTTAATACAAATCAAAACCTGGTTGAGGTTTGCGTTTCATCCCATCAGGTACTACCAAAACAAATAGGTATGGCAAAACTTATGAGGTTGGAAAATATATCAAATGTTACCAAAATAAAATACAAATCCCCTTATAAAGTGTTCATGAAATTTGAGTTGAAAGAAGATGCTTTAAAACTGATTAATAACAAGAAGTTTGCTGAACTAGGATATAAATGCCGGCTGACTAATGAAGTTACATTCACCTATGGTATATTGAAATATATAGAAATGGACTTAAATGAAGAGGAGCTAACAAAAGGTTTGAGAAGTGAGGTGGAAATTACAGCAGTAAAGCGACTAAAATGTCTAAATGAATCTGGTAATTGGAGTGACAGCGAGACTGTGCGAGTCTGTTTCAAAAGTCCATATCTTCCTCAGTATGTGTATGGCTTTGACGGCCGCTTTGAAGTTGAACCTTACACCTTCCCAGTAACACAGTGTTCAGCCTGCTGGAGGTATGGACACATGGCACGAGTGTGTCCATCTAGAAAAATTAAATGTCCCAAATGCAGTGGTGACCATGCCAACTGTGAAGTCACGGAGTACAAATGCATAAATTGCAGAGGTCCCCACATGGCATTTAATAAAAAGTGCCCCATGTTTTTAAAAGAGAAGGCCATCCGACAGATCATGTGCAATCAAAACTGCACGTATAAAATGGCATTATCAAAATACCTAGAGGAAAACAAGCCCTCCAAACCTTCAGCAATTAATGATACATTTGAATATGACACTTCTGACAGTTTGCCTCCAAGGAGGTGGGAGAAGACAGAATCTAAAGACACTCATTCTGCAGAACCGTATAAAATTGTGACTGTAGCAATGGTACATAAAGAGAACACCAACTTAGTGGACACAGAGGATAGAGTAACTAAAAGTAGCACCGACCAACAAGATCAGACTGAAACAAACCACGTAAAGAGAAGGAAGAGAAAACCACCTCAAAATAAGCAGACCACTAATTCTGGATCTCGCGAGAATATACACTCTTCTGATGACAAAATGGAGAATGGAGAAGATAGTACAAGAAAAAAAGAAACAAAAGAAAAACATGAAGAAGGATACGATAAGTATCAAAACTTTCTAGAACGCTTAAAGTCAATTCGTTTTGTAGGTAATAGCCTTGAAAACATCCTCAAAAGTGTGATAGATCTGCTATTTCAAGAAATATCGAAATTCTTAGTTAGAGTGGTTAGTAGTGGAGATCTCATAACAAAATTCCTTTCTGCATTTAAGAATGGATAGTTACAAGTACAGGCAAGAACGCAAGCAGGCAGGCTCGGGGACATCCACCTTCCAACACTTCGGTATTGGTCAGTGGAATGCTCAGAGCTTGGCCCCCAAAAAACACGAGTTAGAACTTTTATTGATGCAAGAGAAGCTAAGTTTTTGCTTGATCAGTGAAACGTGGCTTAGTGAGGACATAGATCTAAGGTTTAATGGTTACCAAATGTTTAGAAAAAACAGAGAGGATGGGTATGGTGGAGTCGCCATCGTAGTGCATAATTCAATTAAAGCTTATTCACATCCCATGACACTCAGAAATTCTGGTATCGAAATTGTATGTGTTAATGTTATAAACTGTAACTTTGTCAAAAGAATTATCTCTGTTTACTGTCCAGGGGCAGTCAGGACATCTCTAACTGACTGGGATGAGTTATTTTCTAAGTGTGGGGAAAAATCTATAATAGCTGGGGATTTTAACGGTCACCACTCTAATTGGTCAAACAAAGTAGACACTAGAGGTATTCAATTATTTGACGCTAGCATAGAAAATAACTTTGTAACACTGAATAACGGTGAACACTCTAGAGTTAAGCTAGTTAATGGGCTGCTTCAAAAAAGTACGCCTGATATTTCTTTCGTATCTACAGATATCGCAGTATTTTTTGAAAGATGGCAGGTAACTTCCGAAAACCTAGGTAGTGATCACCTCCTGATCAAATACACGGTAGGAGGTCAGTGTTCCCAAACCTTTACAAAATGCCGAAATTTTATACTAGCTAATTGGAAACTCTTGGAAATGTCAGTATAGTTTCTCAAATAACAGTTCATTTAATAACATTTCGGCTGACTCCGTGCAACGAGTGTATGACTCTTTTAGCGCAGTTATAGAGAGCGCAGCCGATAAAAGCATTCCAACCTTCAAAAGATATAATGGCTTATCGCCCGTCTTCAAACCGAAACCTTATTGGTGTGCGTTTCTGTCCCACGCAATCGCGAAACGCCGCCTAGCGCTCAAAATGTTTAGGAAAAATCCAACCCCAAACCATTTGACGATTTTAAAGCGTTGTATTGCTGAGGCACAAAAATGTATAAGGCAAGCCAAATCAGCTAGTTGGAGGAATTTTTGTGAGAATATTGATGAGACATCTAATTCGGCAGAAATGTGGCAAAAAATGCGCTGGATTAAAGGTCTTAAGAAAAGTAGAGTGTTCGCTCCCAATGACAAAAAAACTGAACTATTAGAGTCACTTGCCCCAGACTTTACCGAACCCATGGCACCATGTTTTTGTTCCATAAATACACAAATTGATGATGTATTTACCGAAGAAGAACTCAAGAACTCTTTAAAAAGAAAGGATACGGCGCCCGGGTTAGATGGAATCACATACTCTATGATTTTTCATCTTCCTCCTGAAGGAAAAAATATCTTACTCAAAATATTAAATTGTGTTTACAAACACTCAATAATACCAGAACAGTGGCGCATTATTAAAATAATGCCGATTCCGAAAAACAATTCCAGTCGCGACTCTTCGCCTAAATTTAGACCAATTTCATTAATTTCATGCATATGCAAAATTTTTCATAGTATGCTACAAAAACGACTAGAATGGTTTGCGGAAAGGAATAGAATTTTGGCTCCGACCACCTCTGGATTCAGAAGAAGTCATTCCGGATTGGACTGCATTGTCAGACTCACTTCGCAAATACAGTTAGGGTTTCAAAAAAATATACCGACTTTGGCATGCTTCCTTGATATTGATGGCGCATACAATAATGTTTCGGTTAAAGAACTGGTTCTGATATTGGATAATATAAAGGTTGGGGCTACAATGTGCTCTTACTTGTATGAGTTTCTCAGAAAACGATGTTTAGTTATTAAAGATGAAGACTATATATTGACGAGATGGACGGGAAAGGGCCTCGCCCAGGGCGACCCGCTCTCCCCATTGTTATTCAACTTAGTTACATCTAATATACGTCCTTCTTTAAATAATATTAAGGTTTTACAATATGCCGATGATTTTGTCTTTTACATTCAAAATAAGAATATTCCAAACAGTGTAAATGATATGGAAGTGTGTATTGGATCTGTTTTAGTAAGTTTAGCCGAAATTGGTTTGGATATTTCCTTAACGAAAACTAAACTGTGCCTTTTCAGCAGAAGAAGGAAAAGGGACCCTGTGCATGTAGTTTTGGATGGGCACCCCTTAATGGTAGTAGATAACCTACGATATTTAGGCCTATGGATGGACAGATCTCTGCGGTGGAATAGGCATATTAGAGAGACTCAAGAGAAATGTGCTAAGCTATTGAATACCCTAAAAGTATTAGGAAGTTCATCATGGGGGGTCCATCCAAAACATCTTAGACGAATATATTTATCTATGATTAGATCCCGAATAGACTATTGCAGCTTCATCTATGATTCAGCTGCCAAAACTCACCTGCTGAAACTGGACAGGATCCAAAACATAGCGCTGCGGATAGTTGGGGGCTTTATTAAAACTACACCCATTTACATTATGGAAAGTGAATTAGCAGTACCTCCACTATTTCTGAGGAGAGAATTCCTAGCTTTGAAATATTGTCTAAAAGCCCGGTCTTGGGCAGGTAATGTCACCATTGATGCTTTGAGAAAACTATCCAACTCCTCAACATACCTTAACAGGAATGAGAGAATACTTTTATGTAAAATTACAGAAAGAATTAGTAAGGAGACTATTCAGACGTGTAATCCACTTCACATGTTTACTATGGACACATGGGTATCGAATATAAATATAGAGTTTATAAAAACCAAAATGGACGACACATTAGGGCCAAAAAAATCATGTGATAGCCAGCTCCTAAGAGACAAAACAGAGACAATGTTACTGAATCAATATGAGGGCTGGCATACAATTTATACCGATGGGTCCATAGTGAATGGTATGGGTGGAGCCGCATTCTACGATCCTACATTTAATGTTAAAGAATGTTTCAAAATTGTAAGCCAAACTAACTGCATAATGTCAATTGAACTGTTTGCTATCTCAGAGGCGCTCTCCTATATCATTAATGCAGGCTTGAAAAAGGTAGTGATTCTGTGTGACTGCAGAAGTGCCTTACAACATGTGGCTCGGTGCGCCTCTGGACACAGAGGTGCATCGATTGCCTATACTATATTAAGAAAGGTCTCGCAATTGGTGGTCGGGGGGGCGACCCTGGGATTGCAATGGATTCCATCACATGTTGGCATCCGGAATAATGAGAAGGCAGACTGCTTAGCTCGTGAAGCCGTCACAAAGGGCACGGAAGTCTATATCAAACCAGAGTTCTCGGACTTAATTGTGAAATATAAAAAAGATCTAAAAATTAAATGGAAGGAATATTTTGACCAAGTGTCCCGGGAGAAAGGTATTTGGTACAGAACTATGCAGAGTGAGCCCCCTCATATTCCGTGGTTCACTAAACTCAAGTTCAGAGGAGCTTTGACGTGGGCCACTGCCAGGCGGTTCTGGCTGCGCAAACAACACAGGCAGCTGTTGCCCTGTACCAGTCTGTGTACAAGTTACTGTTGGATATGGACAATTGAAGAAGAGTGTATCGTGGAGAGCTCGATGGGGCTGACATAGTCGCAATGCGACTAAAAGCACCCAATTAAGATCAGAATAAAAAAAAAAAAAAAAAAAAGTAGTAGTACACACAAGACTGTCTCATCATCACCATTTCAGCCAAAAGGCGTCCACTGCTGGACATAGGCCTCCACAAAGGCCAGTCCTGGGCTGCCCGCATCCCTTGCTTTCCAGCTACCTCCAGAACGCAGAAGACTGTCTATTAAGAAAGAATATATAGTTTGTTTAATTACATTAATCAAAAACCCATGAGAGATTATGAAAATTAATATGAACAAAGAACTTTGTGAATTACCTGGATTGCCCCAAAAATGTAGGTATCTCAAATAAAAAGACTGCTTCATTTTATTAAAATACCCACAACACTAAAATGAACAAGCACTGTATATGAATATGTCTATTCACTCACCATCAGGCAACATCATGGTCTAAAGCACAACTAGACTGAAAAATACATTTAAATACTCTAAACCACTTACCATATTTATATGAAGGCCTATGGAACTCTAAATCTTCACTGCCTAAGGTCTTGTCAGTTACTTCATCAGTGTAGATCATGGACCCTACATTGACTGCTCGTGGCGTGAATACATTTCTAGCTGGAGTATTCTGGAGAGCCTGACCTTTATTAGACAAGAAAGACTTTTTGGGCTTGTCGGCTTTCTTTAACGGCTCATTTGGCTTTACAGGGCCCGTAGACACCGTTTTACCCATGTTTTCTAAAAAAAAATATCGATCTTCATAATTCTTCATAGAAAGCTTTATTACTCTTACTTAGTGGAGTTAATCAATATGAGATGATAATAAACAGCTTTAAAAATACTTACCGATGTTAGACAAAGGTTGCCGGGAAACATTTTTCACGGCTTGTCTCGTGAGGTGGTTACCAAAAATATCGAAAAGGGATTCTGCCATTCTGTTGCGTTTTAGAATTTGTATTACTGGTCAAATTAAAATAATAATCCCACACGAAAACAAAAAATCAATTTCTTTTCAAATCAAACTAAACAATCAGCGTCCGTTCGTTATGTTTTTCAAAATATTTTTTTCATGTTGTCTTCGTCTTGCCAACCGCAAAATAAAATGTTGTGTAGTAGATTATTTTTTAAATAACTCGATATTTTCTTGTTGCTTAACTAATAATATAAGTGTAAACGTGTGCTCATATTTGTTATTTAGATTGTATTTTATTGTAATCACAAATTCTGTCCCACTGTTTACTTCATGGTTTTTAAGTACCTAAAGGACTTTTAAGCTCGTAAGTAAAGCAGTCAATAAAATGAACAAAATGTTGTAACCGAAGATGAGGCATCAGCTATAAATTAGGTAAATTTAACTGAATACGCCTCGTATTTCGGTATTACGGCTTAATTTTTACCGAACCCGAGGCGGTATGGTGAATAAGGTGTACGACCCTGAACTGCCCAAATTGGGTGAGGTAAAAAAAAAAAAAATTATGTCAAAATCAGCTGTTCTTGGACATGCTGTTTTATTTTGAATTTGTTTACAATACAGTGTTTTAAGTGAAATTTCAGAAAAATGTCTGAGGATAAGTCCTCTAAGACGAATGGACTGAGCACAGACCCGATGCAACGACTGGCATCGTTTAAAACTCCGAGAGATCTAACCCTTGGCGGTATTAAACCTAGCAAAAAGGTGTTTACACCAAACCTAAACGTAGCAAGAAATAAAAGTAAAGGGTACGTACCGCTCAAAATTAAAAGGAAGATCATATTTTATTCATCTGCGTACGGTATGTTACACGCGTAGTTCTGTGATTTAAAAAAAAACGGAATTGTTTTTGGTCATTGGGATAAGATCTTAAATGTAAACATACATTATAAAAACCGAGATATTAGTTAAATATAGCTTATACGATACTTTTTTAAGAATTTTCAGTTCATTGCTGTATCATATTATTTAGTTTCCTATTCTATCAAAGCGTGTAATACAAAAGGCACTTGGCTATGGACTGTGAAATTCAATCTGCAATAGAGCCAGAAAGATACTATGTTTACTCTTTTAAAAAAGCAACAGTGATGGTGGTACAAACAAGTTGAACAGATTAGTGAGATTTCATGCAAAAACATTACTACTCCTGGTATCCAATTAGATTTCAATTAATTTCAGACCTACAGGGAAGTCCACAAATAGCCAGAAGAGAGATGAAAAAGACAAGAGAGAGAGGAGGAATGACAGAAACAAAAATTTCAAGAATGGTCCCAACATTATTAAATCTAGTGGAGTTTTCTCAGAAGGTAATAATCAAACCTATTGCATTAACCCAAAGCTTAACTTCGACTATGACCAGCATAGCCCTATAGGTTCGAGAAGTTTCGCAGCCAGATCAAATCACAAATGAGGAGGTATGCAGGATCTAGGTTCACCGACATAGCCCACAAGATTGCCAAACTTAAGCGGCAGTGGGTAGAAATATCTTCAAGTGGCCACCACATAGCGGAAAGCATAGAGCTGGTAGGCCTTCCACACAGTGGACCGACAACCAGGTTAAGATCACCGGAAAATCAGTTATGAGGGCGGCTCGGGATCAACTATCTTGGAAAACGTTGGGGGAGGCCTATGTTCTGCACTAGACATCTTTTTGTTGAAATGATGATGATTGCATTACTACTACTCAGCCCAAAAATTACCCACTGCTGAGTCGGCATCCACCCATTGCAGGGAGGGTTTAGCCTACTGTGCCATGCTGGCCAGACGGGTTGGCCAAGGTTTTCTTTCTGTTGCGGCCAGGTTATCGGCCTTGTCATTTCAAACAAGGCAGGCAAATGGAAATGTTGAATGATGTTCCTTTTTCCAGGTCTTGGTAGTGCAGAAAGGCACTCGTCGCGCACATCATATGGCAGAGAGTCGGACACGGTTCAGGCGATGCGAAAACCTACTATTAGAGTGAAGGATGTCATTAAGGTAAGTAATTTAGTTTCATCATCATTATCAATTTATTATCAGGTTACTTGGCAGAAGACTATTTATTACTACTGCCAGACATACGAGTAGGTCTCCCCTAATAATCTGCCTCCAGCCATTGGCACATCGTCGCTCCATCTGGACGAGGGGTGGGGAGGGACGAAGGCATCTACCCTAACAGCTGTTGGTTCAACGAGTCAACTATAACGCCATTTGGCTAATTATCTTCTTGTTTGGGATATCTTAATAATATCTCATTAACCACACATCGTTAACATTATATATTGATATTTAATAAGACATGCTTAGTTCTTTCTGTCCTGCCTCTTATGATATGCTAAGGTTGCCTGGAAGAGATTACAGATAACGGTAACGCAATAAATCCTTCCATTTTATAAAACAAAGTCCTCTGGGTGCGTCTGTCTGTTCGCGATAATCTCGAAATATAAAAACTGCGCCGATTCGCATGCGGTTTTAGCTTATCAATAGTGCGAAAAGCATGGGTTTGTGTAAATTGGTTGAAATATAGTTTTTGACTAGCGACCCGCCCCGGCTTTGCTCGGGTGCACCTCTAAATTTATCAGTGTTTCTCTACAATATTATGGATGTATTACACATATAAACCTTCTTCTTGAATCACACTATCTATTAAATAAAACCACTTTAAAATCCGTTGCGTAGTTTTAAAGATTTAAGCATACATAGGGACGGACAGACGAGAGCGACTTTATTTTATAATATGTAGTGATAGTGATAGTGATGATGCCGGAAAAGATAAACCCCGTTCATTGGTCCTTCGAGCCAGATATGAACCTAACCTCCATAACAAAAGAGACAAATATTTTTTGTGTATTCTTTGCCAGCCGATTTTTGCGATTTGCTGTATGTCAATATAAAATCGCTTAATTTGATAATAGCCCCATTGTGCATTTCTTTTTATGTCGTGTGTGTAATGGTGCCACTTTCATATTAAGGAAGATGTGTGAATACGCACAGAAATACCCCTTAAGAACACGAATTGCCAGCATACAATACTGTAACCATACTTATATATATGTATACAGTATTGTAACCATATTTTAACTAAGAAATTTGCAACATTGGAAGAAAAAATACCTTTATTTTTACAGATAGACAAAGAGCTAGAAGATCAGAAGATAAAGTCTGTATTAGGCGAGAGTGGCGCGCAAGACGAGGAGAGCAGCGATGGGGAAGATTTGAAGCGTGCGAGTGAAAGAGACGCACCTATTAAACTGCCTATGGACATATTAGGTAAAGTATTTGCATGCTTCCCCAGATAGAGCTGATAGAACACAAATAAATTAAAATTATGAATAGAATAATACTCTTAATTGTACACAGATACCAAGGGTAATATTGCATCAAACACAACAAAATACGACAACAACAAAAAAATCTCAATTTACCATGGGTGGTCTTATCGCACTAGGCGATATCTCCCAGACAACCTTTGAATGAATAAAAGTTGTGAACTTTAAAATAGTCGCGGTTTCAGCCCATAAATGACCCACTTCTGAGTCGGGCTTCCTCCAAAATTCATGGACGGAAATTAGCCTACAGTGCCACGCTGGCAAGACGGGTTGGCACAGGGTTTGTGTCAAGTTAAGGAAATCTTTAGGAAAACTCTTGCGGCTATGTGATCTGCCTCTTGTGTTCTTTTAGTCGCCTCTTACGACACCCTCAAGATGGTATAGGTTGTTGACATTGTGTATTCTAAATCCGTCATCACACAGACAAATAGTAGAATAAAAATAAAACTTAAAGTAGTAGGAGAGTGTAAATAAAACTAAATAAAAAAACTCAGTTTAAGAGAAAAAGGGTTACACTTGTTAACATTGTATAAATATGATATAAATTATTTTGTAGGCTTGTCTAAACTGAAGCCAACGGTGAAAGTGAAGCAAGAAATTATCGTGAAGCAGGAACCCGGCGAGCAGGACAGTGGTATGCGTTATTTAATTATTTGATACTTACAGCGACGGCAAGCGAATATAGTCCGTCTGGTAATGAATTAAGAATAAACGTTTCACCAATTGACTCTATACTGAGAGCTTCAACTACAGTCCGCGCCAATCTTTATGGCCGCTCTGAATGTAGTCGCATTACGCTGCGCACAACACAAAATCAGGTATCAGCGGGACGTACCCGCGGCGTCGAGGCCGTTGTTCACGCGCAAGCGTCCTCGCCACCCGCGTGTTCGTGAGCTACGTTCGTATTGGTTATACCATGCGCAAGTTCGTACCCACGGCTACATTCAGACCGGCCATAAAGATTGGCGCAACACAGGCATAAAACAAACTGCGAAATTAGTGGTTCAAAATCCTTCTTTTACTATAATACTAGCGACCCGCCCTGGCTTCGCATGGGTGCAATTATGCATGTATTATTCATATATAAACATTCCTCTTGAATCACTCTATCTATTAAAAAAACGCTTCAAAATCCGTTGCGTAGTTTTAAAGATTTAAGCATACATAGGGACGGACAGACGACATCGACTTTGTTTTATAATATGTAGTGATATGAAAGAATTCAGTCACTATTCGTCAGTCTTGTGCAGCAATTTGTAAATATTTCCTACATCACAACAGTTAACCCAATTTAAATTCAACGCGGTCGACGTCGCGGGTCTCAGCTAGTTTTTTATATTCAATTAACTTTTGATAGTGCTTCCAAATGGAGGAGACGTTTATTCATAATATTTTTTATAATTAATAACCAAGACATCAGCTGTCCTTTTCTTTTGGCTGTCCAATGACAAGGACAGAGGTTCGACAGGAGTTTTAACGCTTCGATAAAATGGTGAAAATAATGATTGTGGCTGCGTCTTTACCATCTGTTCGGAAAGCCTTCGTCATCGAAGAACTGTGGTGTATTTATAGCTATTTTTAAATCCAAAGCAAGTACAATAGATTTTGCCTGCCTTGTTGGCCTAGGGGCTAGATGTGCCGACTTTAGATCAACCGGTTCCCGGTTCGATTCCGGGGTCAGGCAAGTGTCTTTGTGTACGTGAATTTCATGTTTGTAAACTGCCCCAGCGAGCTACAGGTATCCCGCTAGTGCAGGGGATTCGTATTAAAAAAAATTGTAATAGCAAGTCCGCTAAATAGTCACCAATGGTTCAAAAACCTAGTGAACCACTTTCTTCTGAGATAATGATAAGTTGGTGCTTCTTAATAGTGGATGAGGTGGAAGTGAAGGCCATACCAGACGTGAAGGATGCAGTGTTCGAGGACACAGACGTGGTCAATCTGCTGAGAAGTGACCAGTCCACTTTGATATTGTTACAGGTATATTTCTAGGGATGTTATCGAAGCCCGTTACTTTTTGGTGCTATAAAGTTGCCATGAATATTCGGCCACTATTCTATATTTCCCCGTGTGTCCGGTTTTAACTATTCTGTGTTCGGACTATTTGGAAACTTTTTTAATTTTTCGGTATTCGTACAAATACCGAAAACTAAATCATGAAAACGTAATCATAATATACTTTACGAAAGGCTGTATAAAATCACGCTTCGATCAATAGGACCGAAGCATCAGCAGGACAATGTGGCACAAAGGGGAAACATAGTCGATGCATGAGTATGATGGACCGTTTCTCTTTAGAAGTTCTAAAAAACGCCCGCGACAGCATGTCTGTCTTTTAATAACCTTAAAAGATACACTATAATTTTATCGTAGTGTAAAAGTTTGTTCTAAATAAACGTGTTTTTATAAACATGATTATGAATGTTCATCCAAATAAATACGTTGATCATAAGTATTTATTTTTGAACAAAATTGCCCGCGACCTTTGTCGTTTGTGATATAAAAGGCGGGCGATCATGCCGCCAGCAGCTTCGCGAGGAAACCATAAACGCAGGTGAAATCAAAGGCACGGCTGGTGTTGCTAGTTACAAAAATCGAACAATAGCAATGCTTAATGAATCCATTTCCTTTTTCAACATTTCTCATAAACAAATGAATGTGCTTTTCCTTATAAATTATACCTACTTCAGATAGAAATCCCGATTATACATTTCCCTCGCAACGTAGCAATGCTCGAGGCTGCAACTACGACGTGTGCTGTCATACCGAATATTCTGCGCTTCGGCCTTGAGCTTAGCCGAATATTTGGTACTCTGAAAAATTACAATTCATTGCCGGTAGTTCCCGGATTCGTTACCCGGACGAGGCGGTCGCGTAGAGGACGAGCCGCCTCGACGGCGCGTCATCCAGGACGAGGCAACATCCTCTGGCAGTAGTGCCAATGGCCCTGACACCAAGGAAGAAGTCAAGCCGGTAAGACCTAAGAATACTTAACTAGCGACCCGCCCCGGCTTCACACGGATGCAATGATGAACCTCTAAATTTATCAGTGTTTCTCTACAATATTATGGATGTATTATACATATAAACCTACCTCTTGAAACTATCTATTAAAAGAAACCGCTTCAAAATCCATTGCGTAGTTTTAAAGATGTATGCATACATAGGGACGGACAGACGACAGCGACTTTGTTTTATACTATGTAGTGATAGTGATAATAAGAATATACTTATAGCACTGTATTATTTACAAATTTGTTTCGGCACACGATATTTTATGCAATTGGTTATTCAAAAGAGCGAATTAGCACCCGCTAGAGCTATTTGCTTGGGGAAGGACCCCTCCCCCACCTTACACCAGACTTAATTTCCAATAACAAGGGAAGCTTTAGTAGCTAATTTCGTTGTTTTGCTCAAAAGTAAAAAAAAAAATCTCAAATAATCTGCTATATTATGGGGTCTTATAACGCAATTTATTTTTTAGATTACAGAGGGTTTAATCCCGAGGATTATGTCTCCCTCAGATATAATGAAAATATACAGCTTATTGTACAAGGCACGTCTTTACAATTTTATAAATTATGCTTCCTTCCTTTGCCAAAGGCTCTGACAGTATACTCGATAATTGAAAATGTTTGCTTTGCCTCATTGGCGTAACAGCTAGTTCAGGGTAAATATCACGTATTTATTTACCAGAGGTTTACGTTAAAATAATGTGTCTAGAACATTGAAACGAATGGGAAGTTTTACAAAGTATATTTTAAATAAAAATCCGGATTTACATTTCTTTGTTAAGCGCGTGTAATTATAGGCGCTTGGGTTTGACGACGACGATCGAGCTCGGCGGCGTGGCTGCGTCTCGCCTTATATATGGCTGCTTGCCAGCCGGAGGGGGTCGCTTCCCTCGCGCGGCGTCCATCTTCGGTTCTTCCATTGTGATTGGCGGACGTCTTGCCTCGGCGAAGTATCGGCGAATAGAAAAACCGCGAGCCTGTGCTACGGCCTTAAATGGTCGTCTGTCGGCCGGAGGGGGTTCACTCCGCGCTCCTCGGCTATCTTCGGCTGCTGTCGTTCGCCTCAGTATCGGCGCGAACATCCTGCCCCCCTTGAAAGCACCCGCTTTCAAGCCTGACGTCTTCTTCCTCCTTAGTTTCCGCCATGGACGGAATAATGCAGAGTCTGTTGTATGCCCTCTTCACCACGCCCTTCGCCGTAGTGACGTCAGCCACTCGAGCCGTGCCATCCGAGCCCGGGTAAAGCCGCGAGACGCGCCCCAGGCGCCATCTCAGCGGTGGTAGGTTTTCTTCCTTTATGTAGACGAGATCTCCAACGCGTAGACCTCGCTGATGGGTGCGCCACTTCGTTCGCTGTTGCAGCTCAGCTATGTATTCTCGGCGCCACCTCTCCCAGAACTGCTGTCTCAATAGCTCTACTCTTTGATACCTGTTAGGTCTAGAGCACGTTACAGGTGTAGACGGAACGGAGGTTAGCGGCCGTCCGACCAAGAAGTGTCCTGGAGTCAATGGAGATAGATCAGTTGGGTCGGACGAGAGAGGAGATAACGGTCGGGAATTTAATATGCTTTCAATTTGCGTGAACAAGGTCGTTAGCTCCTCAAACGTCAGTGAACTATTACTAGCTACTCGCTTTAAATGGGTTTTGGCGGATTTTATGCCAGCCTCCCATATTCCTCCAAAGTGAGGGGAATATGCGGGGCTGAAAACAAATTTGATACCTTCGTTAGCCGAGTAATCATACACAGAATGACGACTAGACCGTATCACTCTGCCCAATTCCGCATTCGCACCTACAAAATTAGTGCCATTGTCGCAATAGATCGAGATCGGTTTACCTCTTCGTGCTACAAAACGACGCAGTGCTAATAAAAATGCTTCTGTACTCAGTGCGCTAACGACCTCTAGGTGAACCGCCTTAGTTGCGAGACATATAAACAAACATAAATAACATTTAGACTGGCGACTACCGCGGCCAGTCCGACTAGTCACCAGGAACGGTCCGGCCAGGTCAATCCCGCAGGACTCGAAGGCGAATCCCTCTGCAGTTCTTACAGAAGGTAAGTTACCCATTATAGGCTGAGTAGATTTACCCCTTAATCTTGTACAAGTCACGCATGCCCTCACGGTTTTCCTGGCTAGGTATCTGCCCCCAATTGGCCAGTATTTCTCCCGAACTGAAGCCAATAAGTGCTGCGGACCTGTATGAAACAATTTAAGATGCTCGTTTCGCATCATTAGTTTAGCAAAATGATGATTCGAATCTAAGACTATTGGATGTTTTTTGTTATATTCAAAATTTGAGTTTTGTAAGCGTCCTCCTACCCTTAAAATACCACTAGGGTCAATAAACGGGTGAAGAGAAATAAGTTTCGATTTATAGTGTAGCTGCCCCCCTTTATTGAGAACCTTTATATCGCTACCTAAAATATCCCAGTACACATCAGCTCCCAAAAGTAAATCGATCTCAGAGGGAGATCTAAATGTCGGATCCGCTAATTCAACGTTCCCCGGAATATCAATTTCTTGTTCAATAGGCAAGTTAGGTAGATAATTAGTGATGGTAGGCACAATCAAGCATACGGTTTTAACGGTAAACTCCCTTACTCGTGAAACTAACTCGACCGTGCAACGCTTGGAAATATTTAAAGTTGCATTATTAATACCGGAAATATTTATAGGCTTAGTGTTAATAGGCACAAGGTTTAATTTTCGTTGCAGACCTTGTGTGATAAATGACGTTTGACTACCTGAATCTAACAGCGCGCGCGCGCGGTAAGTGCGCGTTCCGATTATGATATTAACTATAGCTGTGCATAACAAACCTGTCCGGCGCGCACAGCTGGCAGCGCCACCGGCAATGCGGACTGTACGTCGCTAGGTATAGAACTATGGACAGGTCTATCGTCCCTATGTACTAGCGTGTTATGCCTCCCTTTGCAGGTACGGCAGGAGCCACGTAGTCTGCACTGAGCAGGCAAATGACCGGTGCGAAGGCAAATCTCGCACAACGATAGCTTATTTACGTGCTTAATTCGATCATTGATACTCATGTTTTTAAATTTAGAACATTCGTAGACTAAATGATTTTGATTACAAATGTGACACCTGTTATTTAATGTAGAAACAACAAACGCCTTAGGTCGTTGATTTGATGACCTGAATGAAGCTACGGGTTTACTTTCTATTTTAAAATTCTCTGTAGTTTCCAATACATTTGCGCTGTTACGGAGAAAACTATTAAATTCGTCTAAAGTGGGTAACTCGCTTAAACTATTCTTATATTCTTCCCATTTGCGACTCGTTTGGGAGTCTAACTTTGTGGAGACCATATAAATGATTAGAGTGTCCCACTTGTCGGTCGGTTGACCCAAAGTATTGAGAGCGCGCAAATTTTTTGAAATATGATCTATGATAAAACGCAACGCTTTATAGGATTCTCTGGAAACTGGTTCAAGGCTAAATAGGGCCTTTAAATGATTGTTAATTAATAATGTTTTGTTATCAAATCTTTCACATAGAATTTTCCAGGCAACCCCATAATTTTCAGATGTAAACTCGATCGACTTTATTACGACACTGGCCGAACCTTCCAATGAGGATCTAAGATAATGGAATTTATTTATGTTCGGAATTGCATCATTACTATTTATTAAAGAGTCAAAGGTATCCTTAAACTCGAGCCATCTTAGGTAGTTACCGTCAAAATGAGGTAATGTAATTATAGGCAATTTTATAGAATTAAATTGCGACTTATTTGACTCGACACTATCATTAATTGGTTCTTTGTGATGTGCCGGGACAGAATCGACAAATTGTTGTGCATTGCAAAGGAGGGAGTAGAACAAAGATTCGGTAGCATCCCGTTCTGTTAATTGTTGATCGATATCATCGGACAGAGATTCAATATCAGTCTGTAAGCTATCAAATTTGACGAGTAATTCTCGGATCGCCGTTATACGCATAGACAATTCGTTAACGTTTAATTCTGATATCTTTGAACGATCCATTTTCTCATAATTATTTATGTAATCTTTAAAACGCGTCAGGCGTCCTCGCATTACACTTCTCCTCTTAATCAATTCTTTTAGACCGCCTTCCTCATTTGCACTGAACTTTAACTCGGGTTGAGACATGTCGATTATAATTAGGTGCGATTAACACAAACTAGGCAAAGCAACACGGAATAATCTGACCTTAAAATGTGGTAACGATCACCCGTGACTGCGATGATCACTCGGCGCGCAGGTAGGTAGATTGAAGACTCCCGAAATCGCTTGTTGCTCGTCCACTAGGCCAAACGAAGCTTCGCTTGGCAGGACATACTGCAAAGTTTAAAATAGGTTAAAGGGAATCCGTTAACATTGGTTCAAATAGGCTAAAGGGAATCCATTAACATTTATCGGCGATTGTGGGGTATTTTCATTTCACCCGCGCCTTTTGTCCTATAAATTTATTTTATAGCAATAAATTTAATTAGGGACTGTAATAGGAAGCAAGAAACGTTGTTCACACAAAGTAGCACGTGGATATAGACACGTGGGTTATAGGCGCGTGGGTTTTCACACAAGTAGCACGTGGATTATAGACACGTGGGTTATAGGCGCGTGAAATATAGGCGCGTGAAATATAGGCGCGTGAAATATAGGCGCGTGGATTTAGGCGTGTGATAGGATTTTGGGCACCTGGATTATAGGGCGAATGGGTTGTAGGGTAAATGGAATGATCTTACTCCGATCCAGTTACTTATTGGTTTTTGACCATCCCGTTTCGCTTCTCCAGTTGCCGTAGATTGATTTTTCTTAACGACGGTAGGTTGACCGGCTTGAGGATCCGTTCTTCCTTGCTTCTTTTTCCAAAATTGTTTCTGTTCGAGCGCCACTTTTCAATGTCTAGAACATTGAAACGAATGGGAAGTTTTACAAAGTATATTTTAAATAAAAATCCGGATTTACATTTCTTTGTTAAGCGCGTGTAATTATAGGCGCTTGGGTTTGACGACGACGATCGAGCTCGGCGGCGTGGCTGCGTCTCGCCTTATATATGGCTGCTTGCCAGCCGGAGGGGGTCGCTTCCCTCGCGCGGCGTCCATCTTCGGTTCTTCCATTGTGATTGGCGGACGTCTTGCCTCGGCGAAGTATCGGCGAATAGAAAAACCGCGAGCCTGTGCTACGGCCTTAAATGGTCGTCTGTCGGCCGGAGGGGGTTCACTCCGCGCTCCTCGGCTATCTTCGGCTGCTGTCGTTCGCCTCAGTATCGGCGCGAACATAATGCATTGGCCAGTCAGGACAAACAATTAAATTCAGATATAATTTGAAGTAGACAATCTTTTGAAGTAGATATCTATGTCAGAACACATACATTGACATATATTACATTGATATTTTGTATTCTTACCTCTTCATTCAGGACATATTCCATCATTCTGATACATCATCAATGATATTGCAGTCAGGGCAATTTGAAGATTCTGATTAAAACTTTTGGATGGGATGTGTCTGGAGCGAAGCCTCAAAGCCATTACTACCCCGTTCCATAGATTTCAGAATAATATTGATACATAATGAATGTTCCAGGTGGACAATAGATGTCGCTTGGCGGATCTGGAAGAAGGCCGCATTGGGAAATTGCTCATACACCGATCGGGGAAAGTGAGCTTGGCTTTAGGAGACACTATGTTTGAGGTGAGTCGGAATATATTTAATCGTCGTTGGAGTTTAATTGCAGCTACATCTAGACCAGTGGTCGACAACCTTTTGGCGGGCAAGGGTCACATAACGAGTAAGTGAGACATATTAAGTGGGCCGTAGTTGTATCATTTTAGAGAGCCTGCGGACTGCGACTTACCGACCGCCTAACTAGACATCTACATTAGGACTGACACCCGATGTGGCAGAAAGTCTTCGAGTGGCGCCTGCATTCAAAAAGCGCAGTGCTGGTAGGCATCCATCGTTTTCCGGGTGTAGGGCGTCGGAAATCGATGGATGCCTGCTCAGGACCGGCCTTCGTGGAACTCCTTGGAGGAAGCCTATGTACAGCAGTGTCAGCAGTGGACGTCTTTTGGTCAGGGGCACTCCATGCTAGTATGATTTGTATTCATTAATTATATTTGCAAAGAGATCTATGATAATGGCAACTTAGGGCGTATACACGTAAAAAGCTGGCTACGCTACCAACCCTTATCGGTGCCAGCTTGCTGTGTAGAGGTTATCCGAATGGCCGGTCCATTCGGATAACCTCTACATGGCAAGCTGAGGTCTAAGCAGAAGCTTGCTGGCAGTATCTCTGAGTAGCGTGCAAAATGTTGAGCTCACCAGACTTATCTTATCGGAGCAGGTCGGAACTTGTCGGTGACGTTCGCGCTGGACGCGCTGGTTCGGCACAAAGTAGAGACCGCCTGTGCCGACTACCTGCCCGGACCGTTTCCGATAAGTGCTGGTAGATCGGCGCCGGTAGCCAGCGTTCTATGTGTATACGCCCTATGGCAGGAGTCTTGGTCATTTATAAAAAAGTAAAATGCACAAAAAGGTTTGCATTCGACAGGTTTGTAGCGGCACAGCAGCTGCCTCGCACCAGGAAGCAGTCTGCGTAGCTACGGACGACGCGTCACGGTCTGCGCGACTGGTTTCCCTCGGACCACTGAGACATAAACTCAGTCTTGTACCCAGTTGGGAAACACTGTTAGCTGATATGACTGTTTAAGGAAAAATTAAGATATATGTATAATAATTGCGGTATATGTTTCATTTCCATACATTAAAATGTTGCGGATACCGGAGCGTGTCCATTTACATCTGAGGGCTAGTTATATGGGGCGTATGGTCAAAAAACACGCCCTTCAATCACATAATATAAAGGATATATTTGAAGGCTATTTCCACTATTTTCCACGTATATAGTAACTCATCACGATATCTCTGGAACCATAAGACCTAGAGACCTGGAATTTGGTAGGAATATTTTTTTCACTGAGTAGAGGCCATCTAGGAACGTATTTTACGAAATTCCACCAAAAAGGGAGGTAGAGGCGTAGTAACGCGCGCAGGGTACAACTAGTATTTATACACCGTGAAATGGAAATGGATGTTTTCCCGCAGGGAAATGATTTCCTCCCGGTAGTACAAACGATTTATAACAAAAAATAATTTAATTATTAATAAATGTCGGATTTACAATTGTGAAAAACAAAACTCGAAAGCGACGTCCTACCAATAGTAAGGGCAGCGCGCGGATCATTGCGCTATCAGCTGATACTTAATACCTTCCGTAGTAAGCTGTAGCACGAGGGCTTGTGTTAACGAAACACAAAACATAATTACCTAAAAGTTTTGCAATTTTTCCTTCATACTTTAACGGGCTAGGACCGTCATAAATACTTCATTACCACACAGTCTTTCACACGCTAATCAGCCGGTGAAATGTAAAAAAACATCATGTACATGTATGTTAAAAATTGTAGAAGTTCCTTCTAGTAGTAGAAAAGAAACTTTCCTGAAACCAGTATTAAGGTTATTTTTATCTTTTAAGTCCTCATGGGAGCAACATCCATTGGCTAACGTGGAAGAAGTCCCTGGTTACAGCTAGTTTTGTTTGGTATAAACAAACTACACAAAAATACAAGTTACTGATTTACTAAAATAACTATAATAACTTATGTACAATAACTAAAACGAATTTCTCACAAAGCCTTGGCACTTTTTTCTTCTTTAGGCCTGGTGATCTGTGTGTCTCGTCCAGCATATTGGTGACCCTTCAAATCTATCGCAAAGTTGTAATCAACTGGATTAGCAAGGGCATGGTCTATGGCTGCATCTAATGTTTCTGGAGTTATGAATGTGGAGCTGAGCACCTAGAAAAATAATTTTCAATATCAAAATTTATTTCGTTTTATAAATATCATTAAAAATGAACTCACATAAAAAAATTATAGTTTAAAAAAAAACTAAAAAAACAAGCTTTTATAGGAAATCGAACTAAAAAATTAAAAATAAATTATAGTAAATTTTAATTAAAAATTAGTGTCAGAAAAAAATATTTGATTGCAAAAGCGTGGGGTGCATGGTATCAATAGTTCTAAATATTTTATGAACAGATATGACTAGAAGGGTTATTTAGATAATATCCTGAAAAGCACCCCACACTTTTTACAATAAAATCATTTTTTCTGACACAATTTTTAATTCAAATTTATTTTAAACTAGCTTTTGGGCGCGGCTTCGCTCGCGTGGACTTCGAACCCGTGCTTATGAATATAAAAGTGGTTATTGTGACTAAACTATGATAGTTAGATATGTGCTCTCGACTTTTTTGTAGATTTTAATAAGACCTACAAACTCGTAGTACTTCATTTTGTTCTATTGTCAATCGTTTTTGCAGCGCACGCATAAATAGGTTTTCGATTTTACACCTTGGGTTACAAAATCGCAATTTTCATACGGATCCCTAATTCTTTTGAAAATAAAATATAGCCTATAACCTTCCTCGATAAATGGACTATCTAACACTGAAAGAATTTTTGAAATCGGACCAGTAGTTCCTGAGATTAGCGCGTTCAAACAAACAAACAAACTCTGCAGCTTTATATATTAGTATAGATTTTGTAGTTCGATTTTCTATAAGAGTGTGGCTTTTTAGTTTTTTTTAAACAATTATTTATTTTTTAGTTAAAATATCATAAAGCTATTGCTAAATAATCACTAAAAAATATAGCAATAGCTTTATGATATTTACATCTCTATTAGCTATTGCATCGAAGAGTGGTGTTCCACCTTGATCACCGTTATTATTATTATTCTATTAATGATAATGGGTCAAAATGCTTAAAATATTGAATTGTCATCGGTCCTTAATATGTATGCCAAATGTCGAGTTAATACGACGTTTTGAAGTGGGTCAAAATCATGTTCAAATTACATACATACATACAAGCGAAGCTAATAAAAGCATATTAAAAAATGGAAAATATGCAGTTAATAGAAATGACCTTTAACATGATTCATACCAGTAACTTGCAACATATTAAATAGAAGATACTTCAGGCAAGACCAATTATCTTGTCCACATGCAGGCATTACCTTCTGTTGTCGAATCTTTGCTGATGCCCTCTCAATTCTTTCCATTGACTTTTTGTCTTCTTCTTCCATCCTATTTAAAGCAGTCTCCTCTAACGCTGCTAGTTCAACTTTTCTTCTCTCATCCCGTTCTAGAGCTATCTGTAAGTAGTTTTAAAATGGTATTTAACAGTTAAGAATATAATATGCAAAATAAACTTAGTTCTTGTTTATAGTTTCAAATGTCTACCAATATTGGTTTAAATAAAAATGTTTTAATGCAAATAATCATAAGATTGTTTTTTTTTAAGTATTTATTATTGAGGTTGGCATCAGGCCAACTTGATATTAAACTACCATGGACCAATTGCCATCTGACAATTGAGTATTGGTATTCTGGTAATAACAATAGTCAGACCCACTGACAGTTTCTGGAATGTGATGGACATCCTTCTAAGATCCAGCAGAGCCAGATGTAGCCTGCAGATCAATTGTTCTCTGCACTATCTACTATCAAAGTGCTTTTGTAGTTTACATACCTGTGCATTCCACTTGTCATTTAACTCGACACATCGCGCCCAGTCTTCTGCTTCAACCTTTTGAGACATTTCTGAACTTGCACTTTGCATTGTAGACTTTTCTCTGACCATTTCTTCATAATAGAAACGCATTATACCCCGCATTTGGGATTTATAGTTGTTGTGTAGGCGTTGGAGCTCTAAACGCTCTTCTTGGGAGATTTCTGGGCGTTTAGGAATACGATAAATTTTACTTTTAGCGACGGGCAACCAGAGGGGTTTTCTGTGTGCTTCAGCGCATTGTATCACAACAGGCCATGTACGTTTCAGTAACGATTTTTGGGTTATCATTTTATTTATATTTGTTGAAACAGGATCTTCAAAATCGTTTTCTATATTTTTCCTTTTAGTTGGTTCTTCAAATAATATAACATAACCTAAAAAATACTGAAGTAAGGCTTGAAGGTATCTGTATCAGTCAGATGTGTTATGTGACATTTGTTGCAGTGCAGCTGTATGTACAATAATGTGCGGCTAGGTTCGGAGCAGCCAAAGATTGGCGAGGACGAGGACTGTAAGTAAACGTATTGGCTTTCCCATAATAAACCCAGTGCTGAGCAGACTTTCCCCAATAAGAATACAGGTAAGCGCATATTATCAGACGCGAAGGTTGTTCAGTTTTAAAAAACGCTGATAGACCTTGGATATCACTGAAATAAGCTACACAAAAGGAATGCATCTTTATCAGCCGTAAGCGTATGGATTGAAACACGTCTGATAAAGTGCGCTCAGCTTAACATTTTTTTGTGCAAAATAGTAGAATTTTATAACCGTGAGATGTTATTGATTGATTGATGTCACTTGACTTGATTTGATTGATGTTTTTTTGTTCATTCAGTTCAGGTACACCGGGTGTATATATTTACATGAATCCATTGTTTATTTTCTAAAAATGATTAAAATCAGTGCACTAAATGACGAGTCAGAAGAAGAAAGTGGATCAGAAGATGAAGTGACTAAGGAGGCTTTAGAACAGATAGCTTTACAACAGTACGTCAAGGCACTGGAACTTTTCCGAAAAGGCAATAATATTGATGCTACCGAGCTATTAAAGGATTTGCTGGATACAGAACTATTGTATGATGTAAAGAAACCAGCGGAGGGTGAGAAAATATCTAGTCCATTGTTTAATCTAAAGTATTTGAGTTATAAAAACTTAGCGTCTA
The DNA here is from genome assembly GCA_905475355.2 of Clostera curtula. Lineage (NCBI taxonomy): Eukaryota > Metazoa > Arthropoda > Insecta > Lepidoptera > Notodontidae > Clostera > Clostera curtula. The sequence continues at coordinate 1,366,449 of FR997816.1, read as the reverse complement.
TGTTAAGTACGTCCGGAGATGTAGACGCTGCGATTGATGCTTATTGTGCAGCTTCTGAACTTGATGACACTGACGTGACCCTCTGGCACAAACTTGGACAACTCTGTCTTCAAGCAAAACGCTATGAAATGGCCCTGCATGCTTTTCAACAAGGCGCTGAAAGGAATCCTCGATACTGGCCATGTCTGGACAAGATTGTAACTTTACTTTTAGGTTTAGATTATAAAGAAGAATGTATCTCATATATTCATGACACACTGCAGTTAGATCCGGGGTATCTCAGAGGTTTGGCCTATAGGAAACATATTTATACTGCATATCCATATATACGAGAGTACATGGTATATTTGAATCCAATATACAAGTGGAAGGAAGAAGATGATGAGGCCTTTGATGAAGAAAAAGCTAAGTTGTTGTTGAAAGAAGCTAATGAAATCCATGAAATATTTCTAGAGCAACAAAGGGCCGAGACTTTTCCTTATGTTCAACCAGAGCTCAAAATAAAAAAGCCAATTAATGATTTATCATGGGTTTCTGTAGGGAATTCATTGGTTCACATGCACAAATATATGGCAGAAAACTTCTATAGCCATGCTAGTTTCATTGAAATTCTTTTTGAAAAAGAAGTAATACCTGAAGCTATGGAAGTGTGTGAAGAGCCAAAAGAAACTGAACCAACAGAGAACAAAGCTGAAGATAATAACACAGATTTTGAGAAAAATAGTGAAAATGTTTCTGAAAATGAAAATAATGATTTATCAGACAAAGAAAAAGTATCTACAGATGTTGAGAAGGCTGAAAGTGATGTAGAAATCATACCTAATGAAATAATTATTGAAGTTCCATCAGAAATAAAAATTCAAAAGAAGCCTCCAGCAAGACGCAGAGGTAGTGCTCTCAGTCAATTAGAACTCTGGGAGTGGTGCACCAAAAGAAAATCAGGGAGAAAAAAAACAGTTACACAGCCAAAGGAGGATGATAACATCTATGACACACTTCGCAAAATGGTGCCCACTTGCTTATGTCCAGAAGTTATACAAAAGAAAGAAAATCAAGCCAGAGACACCACACCAGATACAACAGATCTTGACAAGCTATTTGAAGAAAAAGAAGTTGATGGAAAAGAACACAAACAATATTATTTTGGTTCAGAAGATGAACAGAGAGATGTTAAGGAATTTATAAATAAATATACTGAAGAAAAAAGAGACATCATTGACATTTTAAAGTATTACTTGAGCATTTTAGCACAGAAATGGATGGAGATTTGGCCTGAAGAACTATCCGAGATATTTGTGGAAGCTAATAAATGTTATAATAATCATGTAGATATTCCCACTTGCACAGACAATAATCATGAGGAGCTATTACACTACACCACAGTCAACATTCTGACTGAAGAGTTTTCTGTTGATAAAAAACTCAATTCAGATGCTGAAGATAGAGAGAAGCATGATCCAACTATTATAGAAGTTATAGGTATTATATTAGACTCAAAACCTCATATTTTTAATTCTAATGATTGCTTAGAATTAATGTTAAGGCATCTTTGGGTAAAGCTACACATACATATTTTGAATAAATGTGAGGATTTTGCACTGAATTGTTTGTATCAATTACTGTATGAATTTGAGGCAATGGGAGAGCACCATGATGTGTACAGTCTTAAAATAGACAATTTCAAATTTAAGCCAGTAATTAATGAAAAGGAAATTTTAACTAGCATAAAGTTCTTTGAGGACAATAAGAAATTGTCTACTGTTTTAGATTTGTATGATAGAGGACAATATGAAGAAGTATTAACAATAGTAATAGACTCCTTTGAACATTGTAAGTCTGCATCACGAAATGATGAAGAAGAAATGTCTTTAGATTTTGCTGCTCAATTATCCATCATTTTAGACGCTTTTTGGGCCTTAGACAAAGTAGACGATTGCTTTAGATGGTCATTAATCTGCCTACATGAGGCACTAAAACATTACTTTCGATATACTACTGGATCTCAAGAATATAACAAGTGGACTCTTGCAGTGGTTAAGATATTGTGTAGTATAGAACATATTCTCACAACAGAAGGGCTGTCTTGTTTAGATACACTTTCGCGAAAAGATCTCAGCCAAGGTCTAGAAGACATCATAAGAATTATTGGCCATCAAGTTGAAACAAATGCAAATGAAATGCCATTCAACACAGTTGTGCCATGGATAATTCTGCATTACATTTTACAAAGAGAGGAAGATCATGGTAGGGTTGGACAAATTGACAAAGACAATGTTTCTTGTGATGAAGTTCCTAACCCTCTGCTAGTATTATTCAATGCTCATGAACATTTGGGCGCCAGAGGATGGTGTTGTAAATCTGAAGGTAAATTACTCTACTTTATATTGGACACGGTTGTGCCGAGACTTCGATCACCAGCGTTGTCGAAATGCCTAGAACAAATTTCTCAGTACATGGAGCAATGTGTGTTTTGTTTATTTGGACATCCTGGGAAGAAAAAAGTCAAGTATTTGGTAGACCACAATGTTTCACCACATACTTTGGACTGGAAAAGAGCACAGCAACTGTACGATATATTTAAGCCACCTATTTTGCCTGCTTTAGAAGGAAAAGTACCTGGCATTACAGTGGACACTGAACAGTTATTCCATCGCATTCTTGCACTGCTTCCTTCAGAGTGTGATCCACAGAAACATCTGCCCGATGTAGAGAAATATATAAAAGGCGTTGAAGATAAATTACCGCCGATCCAGTCGTTGATCCCGTATAAAATGAAAGACATATATTTTTTATTAGGTGACTACTATTTCAAAAAAGAAGAAGGCAAATTAGCTGTTAAATTTAATATGTTGGACGTAGCAGTCAACAGTAATCGCTTCGAGTCATGGGCTGAAATATCTTTGGCCAAAGCTGTCAATTTAGAAAGGATTCTAAATTCGTGTAAGAATATCAACAACGACAGGGAATTCTTGAATCCAGCAAAGTCTGTAATCCGATGTTTTCAGAAATCATTACAATTAGATCCGACCCACTGTAATATGTGGATTGAGTATGGGATATTTGTGTATACTGTACACTCGTTTTGCTCTAGGTTGTTAAAACAAGCCAGTGAATCTTTAAGTATGGAAGATTTTGAATCTCTAGAGAAACAGAAAGAGAACATGTTAGACACAACACACAAGTGTTTTATGACTGTTTTAAATGAATTAAATAACAGCAATGATACAGATAAATCGAATGAAGATTCTTGGTTGCACTACTACATGCTTGGCAAAGTCGCTGAAAAGCGCAACAAACCTCCTGCGGTTTATTTAGATTTTTACATTAAAGGTGTCAAAAGCCTTCAAGAAACGGACGCTACATATCCTTTGAAGATTAACTACAGTAGTCCCACCCATTTATGTATAGAAGTTTTAGAGTTACATTACAGAATTCATGCTTCTATATTGAAATACATCGAACAGCACGAAAACAAACCAATAACCACATCTATAGGAAAAATGTTTATGGTCAGTATAGAAGAATGGAGAAGGGGTCCTTTTGGGAAAAAGTCTAAGAAAGATGTTCCTACGGAATCTGAAACGCTCTCAGAACCTAAACCGACTTCTGAACCGATTCAAGCCGCCAATATTTTGAAACGATCAATAAGTGACGCCGGGGAAGACGAATCGCATGAGGTCAAAAAAATGAAGATGGAGGTTGCTGCTGCTAAAGTTAGACGATCAGCATCGTATGATACAGAAAGACCTGCTCAGGATGTAACAGCGCAGAGTGCTACTGCTGATCAGACTGAAGTGAAAATATGCTCAGAGAGTGACAAAGGACCAAGTGAAATGGGAAATGTTGAACATGTAAAACACTCAGATGATGAAAGAGATATTGTATCTACTAATCTTGAAGAAGAAGCAAAGAAAGAAGATAGTTCGAGCTCATCTTCATCATCATCTTCAGATTCAAGTTCTAGTGAGTCGTCATCTGATTGTAGTAGTGACTCAAGCAGAGATAGTGACGATTCCGTTAAATCTACAAATGATTTAAAATCATTGTCCGAAGAGGAAATTGCGAAAATTGTAACTGCCTGTTTAGATGCATTAGAAGATTGCGCTAGTCGCTTTCCACCTCATTATAAAGCTATATATAGACTTGCTCACTATCATTTTTACTGTAAAAGAGGAAAAGACATTGAAAGATGTCGTGACTTGATGTTATCAACATTCACGACGAGATCAGGCCAGAAGTTAGGAGGACTTTTCAGCGAAAGGAAACAGTCCAACTTTTTCAACAACATTTGGAAAATACCACTTGGGGAAGTCGACCGCGCCGGAGGCTTCGCGTTTCATATGAGTCGTTCTGTTCTGCTTACTATGGAAATACTGAAAGAAATAGACGACTATAAGACGCTACTCGATCTCAGCTTACATTTGCAAAGAATACCGGAGCCGGACAAAAAATACTTGCGGGATTCAGATAGAGAAGAGTTGGCGCAACAAGCCTTCTCTCTCTGCGTTCAATCTCTCAAGGGACAAGTGACTAAATTTAGCCAGCAGGCAGATTTAAAGACAAACGTCATTGAAAGGCAGGCTTTGAAAAGTCTTATGATTGACATATACAAAGCATACCAAAGAGTCCAAAAGCAATCAAATTCAAAGCAATTTACGAATCTACTAATTGAAGTATATAAACTTCTTGCAACAGATCCCATAACGGAGACTATGAACTTGGTAGACCTTAGCATGAAATATTGTCAAAAACTACACCAGAAGATAAGGCAGGAGGCGACCATGGCAAGCTTGGATAAGAGTCAGAATGCTCAAAAGAAGCAAGCTGCAAAAGCGGCTGCTGCAGCCGAAGCTGCGAAACCCACTCCAGTGACGGCTAGTGTTTCTAAATTGGAGACAAAGGCCTCCTCAGCTCCTGTTTCGTCTAGTGCACCGAAAACGAGCACTTCCTCGGGATTGCCCAAGATGTCACCGCATGAAATGGCTGCGGCGTTCCAAAATTATATGCCAATGTTGAATGACCCGATGTTATCCCAACAGACAGCGGCCGCTTTGTCATTGTCCTACTTGAGCAACATAAGCGCGATAGCAGGCTACACGCAACTTCAAAACTCATTACAGTCCTCGCTGCAAAGCAGTCTGCAAAACTCCTTCCAAGCGGAATTTTATCGCCAATTTCTGGGTCAGAGTTTCTCGTCGTTTATGCCGCCTGCAAAAAAGCAGAAACGAGCCCCTAAACCGACGATCACCAGTCGACCACAAGCATCCACTTACAACAAGCCTTCGAAATCATTCACGTCGACCTCCATGACGTCAGTTACAAAAGCGACATCTGCTCCTGTGGTCAGTTCGCTCCAGAAATCGAACTCTACCCCCTTAACGCCGAGTATGGGTACCGTTTTGCCAAGTTTACCCGCATCTATGACTGCGAACCTTTCCAGTTTCGGAGGGTCTCATTCTTCGCTACCAGCCCAGGCACATATGTCGACAGCTTCTACTGTCAGTGCTGCGATTCACACGAAACCTCCCTTACCTCACCAACAAGTTAGTCCCGGCAAAACGCTACAAGAAAAACTGGCTGAAAAACAAAAACACCTTCCCATATCTAAATCTCAGGAAATCAATGCCTCTATAAGTAAACTGCCATCTTCTCTCACTATAACTAAGACTTCAGTTTCGAAGCAAGCTGTGATAAAGAAGCCAGAGGCGAAGAAAGCGCTGCCGTTTAGTGCACCTAAGCCTATATCTTCCGATGAAGTGATTGTTCTGGATGATGATTAGAGATGTTTAAATTATGAATAATATCTTTATAAAACTCTTTTTCATTGGAATAAACAAACGTACATAATTAAACCTAATGTTGTTATTTTTTACACCTCTTGAACTTTCGTCCATAAATCTGCCGGTTTGTAGGTCGAAAAAATGAAAAACAAAGAGCCAATTATAAAGGTTTCTTATATTTTTCTTAAAAATATCGTTATTCAATCTACACTATTTATGTACATTTTATTTAAGATTATTACGGAAATTAAATAAATTGCATTTTAGAAACCATACTTTATACAAGCCGTTAATATCAATAGTAATTAGTTTAGATTTATTATTCTCATAAACAGTGTAGGATTATCACATTCTCGGAATGTAATACAACTTTAATAAACATGTATCATTTTAGAGAATGCAAAGTTTACTTTGTAGGATTCACATTTTTGAATAAATAACCTACCTACCTAGTATTGAATAGGTAACCTATGTACCATGCCGTACATTTTTTTATGTGTTAATCAAAGACAATTATTGCTTCATTTCGATTTTTTTATAATAGGCACTGCAATCTCTTCTATTCTTATTTGCGCACATACTTTTCAATGCACTCGCAAACATTTTGATCGCCAAACAAGCCGCTCCGTTTTCGAAAATCAGTCTGTAAGTGACGCCCGTGGAGTGCGGACGCATTTATAATACTCTTATGCTATAGAAGTACATGAGCATTTCACTGAGGTTCCAGTTGAGTATAATTGTCACGATGTACGCTATGACTAGCAGGGGCAAGGGCAGTAGAAAAACTCGCACGTTGCTCAGCATTGGTAGGTCTATGGACAAATAAGTCTATATTACGTATTTCAACCAATACACGTAATTAAATTAACAAAAAGTTAGTTAAAAATACATAGTGTAAAGGAAATAACAACGATGAAAACCTAGCCGCAAGTGAAGGAACACAGCCGGCTAATTACCCTCCTTGCAATTGGAGGAGGCTCGACTCAGCCGTGGGGCATGTATGGGCCGAATAGTAGTCATCATCATCATCATCATTTCAGCCAAAGGACGTCCACTGCTGGACATAGGCCTCCCCCAAGGATCTCCACAAAGGCCGGTCCTGGGCCGCCCGCATACACTGCTTACCGGCGACCTTAACCAGGTCGTCGGTCCACCGTGTGGGAGGCCTACCAGCACTGCGCCTTCCGGAACGCGGTCGCCACTCGAGAACTTTTCTGCCCCATCGGGCGTCGGTCCTGCGAGCTATGTGCCCTGCCCACTGCCACTTAAGTTTGGCAATCCGGTGGGCTATGTCGGTGACCCTGGTTTTCCTGCGTATCTCCTCATTTCTGATTCGATCTCGCAGGGAAACTCCGAGCATAGCCCTCTCCATTGCCCTTTGGGTGACTTTGAGCCTTCTGATGGAGCCCATAGTGAGCGACCACGTCTCTGTTCCATATGTCATCACTGGCAACACACACTGGTTGAAGACTTTTGTCTTCAGACACTGCGGTAATAATTCAGACACTGCGGAATAGTAGTAGTAGAAGCAATTAAATATATATTTTTCTTAATTCAGTCTTTGTGGGGAACTTTGTATTGTTGCAACCGCGAATTGGCCGTCGATTGTTTGCTGGTTTACCGACAATCGCATTACAGGTTCTCTGTAACAGATGCACCTACAGGAACTTTGAAACAATTGAACTTAATAATAAAAATCCTATTAGTATTTGCCTTATTATGCTTGTTAGAGCTATGAACTAGTTTAGAATAATTCCAAACAATATCACCTAATATTTGGTTTAGGATTCTCTACGAGATTCGTGGGATCATGTCCAATCATACATAGCTTCAATGTAAAGTATACATAGCAAACTCACCGGAATCGGTGGTTTTCCCATAATCTGTAAGCCAAAATTGATATTATCGTAATAATAGTATTCATCAAAAAGTCACCGGTAATACTGGTTTCAGAAAAATCTTCACTTTCCCCGCGATCTTTAGGGTCGGTTCACATCTGACGGAAATGCGTCGAGCGTATCATCGGTCGCGTCTATTCGGTCAAATTAGACCTTTCACATTGGAAACGTTCAAGGAAACGTCGACCGACATTGGGTGCATCCTTTAAATAATAAAAGAATATCAAGTGGCCAATTTCATTGTCTATATGCAACTTTATGAGAGTATCCAACAAAATTTATTCAGTTTTACCGTAGGTCCGTGGAATCTTTTGATGAACTCCTTACGATTATGAAATGTTACTTATCTAAAAATGATACGAAATGTGCCGCTCTTAAGTCGACCGACAATGCGTTGACGGAAACGGAACAGACGCTGTACGCTCGACGCACTAACGCATCATCGGTTAGGTGTGAAAGGTTGAATGTTTTATCACACATTTGTCTGTTTTGGCGTTACGCGACGGATAATACGCGACGCTTTACTGACCCCCAACGTCAAAACTGATTTTTTCATAGCTCTGGGGCTACCCTACCGCTTATGGACGTCTGCAAAACCTATCTCTTGAGTAGGTGAATTCTGATGCTAATAGTAACCAAGTACTCACTGTTGTATCCAAGGAATGTTATATACATGTAGTAGATTATAGATGCTAGCCAGAAGGTGTTTGACACGAAACACGACAGGAAACCGCCGTGGTGGAAAAGATCTGAAATTAAAGAAATTACATTTAGATTTTGATGCAGATAATGTGTCCGTGTGTGACTACCCCTTTCCGTTCTGAGGGGGTCGTAAGAGCCACCAAAAGGAAATGGCATGGCTGAAAACCTAGCCGTACAGAAGGAAAACATGATAGGACTGCCTTGTTGGTCTAGTTGTTGGCGCCACCTTTGGATCACGAGGTCCCGGGTTCGATTCCAGGGTTACGGTTTCATTAAAAAAAAATAGATACGATGGTCTGCGGCAACTCTGCCAGCGTGACACAGTAGGCTAATTACCCTCATTTATGGGCTGGCTAGGTTATAGGCCTGGAAATTTTCCTATTGTCGGCTCATAAGGCACCTTTAGGGTGGAATGGGGAGGTGACACTATGTAAATCCGCCACCACACTGTCCTGCCTACCCACAATAAAATAAAAGTCTGCGCACTCTTAAATTATGTCGGGATATCAAGACCGGTCAACCCTTCTGGCCAGCATAGCACAGTAGGCTAATTACCCTCCATATAACTGAGGAGACCCGACCCAACAGTGGGTTATCTATGGGCTGAGTACTAGTAGAAGTAGATCAAGAGCGGCTCTTTTTTGTGAAATCACTTTCTGTTCGGCCAGAACAGAAAGTTGTGGTGAACGACATTGATTATGTAAACGACACAGCTGCTTGGGACTAAGCTGTTCAGTGCCAGTATTTTTATGTTATTCAATTATGTTATTGTTTAAATACATAAGAGATATGACCGCAATGCAAAAAAAAAATTACAAGCCCTCTTAGTTTCTTGCCAGTTCTTCTCAGCAGTGATCGCATTCCGAACTGGTGGTAGATGGTAGACCATTTGTATTATATAGAATCACTATGAATATTGTGTTGACTTTTTGTAAGTGTCCATCGTGACCCAAGCAAAATAAATGATTTGAATTTGTGGGAGTCCACTAAAGATGTTCACTACATACTGCTTCGTTGCCTCAGACCCAAGCTAGAAAGATTTAAAAAATCTTGGACATAGGATAGAGGCAAGGACAATGACTACTTACTATTGAACAATATAATTTGGAAACAATGTAGTAGTGATAATGGCGGGAAAAATGCATTGATGTGTACGTCGAACGCGTATCCCCACTCCACGTCGGGACCCGCCGGATCTCTTCTCAGGTACTTATTGCTCACAAACCTAAAGCACAAAAAAAAACTTGGTTCACAATTAACGAAAATATGTTTGGGTATTTATAAACAAAACAACAACATGAAGTCAAACTCGCACTTCAAAAAGGCTACTCCCTTCTGCACTTGAATGATAAACATATCTACTACTCATCAGCTCATAAATGAGCAATTGGCGAGTCGGGTCCTTTCCCATAACGTGGAGGATAATAAGCCTACTGTACCACTGAAAAATAAATCAAGCAATTAAAAAAATTCGTTCACCTTTACAATGCTATATGATCACTGAGTTCTTTAGGCTAAATGTGAAGCCGTGATAAAAACGGACTTAAAATACACGCGGGCGAAATTTATAAACAAGCTCATGAGTGATCAGTTAACATATTAAAAATGGCTAATTGATATAGTAAAGATTACAAACTATTTCAAATGAATAGTTTGATAGACAGCAAACTAATCTAAAACAACATTTTACCAAAAGAATGTGGAGACAAGTATCCCCGCCCCGATGAAGTCCACAAACACTACAAACAGCACAAATAGTGCCACTTTCGTTGTGGACAGACCCATGGCTACTCCAAAACATATTGATGACACTGTAATGGAATAAAAATAATTATATTACTACTCTTGAACAACAATATATAAGATATCCCATTAGCATAAAATGATGTCTTAGGTTTTCACAATCATTGCACATTGTGGCAAATGATGTAAAGTACTGCAGCCAATTTTGGAGTTGTTTGCATGTATATAATATGACTCTAAAATTGGCTAAAATATCACTACATATTATAAAACAAAGTCGCTGACGTCTGTCTGTACCTATGTCTGCTTAAATCTTTAAAACTATACAATGTATTTTGAAGCAGTTTCTTTTAATAGATAGAGTGATTCACGAGGAAGGTTTATATGTATAATTACATCCATAGTATTGTAGAGAAACACTGTTAAACTTAGAGGTTCATCATCGCACCCGTGCAAAGCTGGGGTGGGTCGCTAGTATAAAATATATTTATTATATTTGGATGCTAAGCAAAATCTGGATGCTGGGTGGTTGGAAAGCTGCCATACTGAGGAATGGGTTGGTGACATTATGTATTCTAAGTCTATCATTACACAGAGAAACTCAACATTTCTACATGAGTATTCTCAAGGGTTTTGTAAAAAAAAATGTCTTAAATGATATTTTTAAATTTTCATAACCTAGATATGAATAAAAAATATTATTTTCTTTCTTCTGTCAAAGATATAACCTTCATGGGGGTCTCTCTACATACATTTTTTGTGTACATACATTGTGGTTATAAAGATACTTGCCCAACCCTGGAATATTGTAACCCCTAACTAAACCCACAATATTTATATTAGAAATAATTATGTAAACATATTGTATTTACTTACAAAATAACCAAATACTAAGGAGAACTAAGAAGGCAGGATCATCTCTTGCAAACTGTGATTTTGTGTCTGAAAAGTAAATAAAAGAATATCTATTTATTAACTCTGCCTCTCTATGATATTAGATATTTAGCTTATAAACTTCCTCACAAATTATCTTTCTCATGAAAATATAATTTATCAAATTAAATTTGTGTCCCAGGACTAGGGGACCTCTTTATAATATCAGTGTAGAGATATGTTGATTAGATTTACTTACGTTTTCTGTAGTTAAAATTCCTGAAAACTTTTTGTGGGGATACAAATAAATACACCATTTGCCAAGCCGCAAACTCAAAGTCCATTTGGTTAAATTTGAACAGTCTCATGATGTATTTGTACCGCTTAACAGCAGCACTGGCTACTGTGGGCTGGTAATTGCCATAATTTGCAGGTGCTGGCAGAGGAGACGTGCTTCTAGGGAAGTTAGTTACACTTGGAGTAGGCGATGTTGCGTATTTCATTATGATCAAATTTTCTAATGGATTCTATTATTCAGGGCATTTAGCTCACAGATTAATCGTGAAACAAAACAGATGCTCTCAATTGTTTTGTTTAAATTCATAACATTGAAACTATTTATTCAACAAAATCTTAGGAAATTAAAATGTCAACACTAACACCGACTGACTACCACGATAACGAAACTTGAAGTAACGTCATTATGTTCTTTCTTTTTCTAAATCTAGGGAAAGAAACGAAAGGTTGATATAAATCATGCTATATTACAGCTGCAGGACGGACGGATGGAATGGAACCCAACCCACTCACAGACAGAAAGACAGATGACAGATGACGTCTTATGACAATGACTTTAGAGAGGTGTTGTACGTTCCGATTTTTGCAGACACTAAGGGCCTCCGCGCGTTATGCGGCCAGGCCGCGCGGCCAAGTCGCTGCGGCCAACTAATTCTTCTACGATGTATATAGCTGCGCGCCTCAGCGACTTGGCCACGCGGCCTGGCCGCATACTGCGCGGAGGCCATTAGATGTAGGTATAGTGTTCTACTTTTAAGTAATGCTTACTATCTATTTTTGCTATACATATAACGTTGTCTGAAAATCTAAGTTCTCCAAAATAAAATACGTACGTGTATTGCATTAGAAATATATTCCAACGGTTATACCACACATCCATAACGAAATTGCCTATAGTATCTACTACATACAACGGCTGGTGTAGAAAATACCATAACTGGAAAAATAAGTACAACGTAAACTTTCTTTCTTTTCAAACTAGGATGGATCATAAATAAAAATTAATGAATTAAATTAAAGTGGTTTTATTTCTTATATTTAACAGTCAATTGGTTATTATACTATCACACTAAGTACCTACCTACACATTACGATGAATAATTTAACCGAAGTTTTCGGATTTAGGCTTTTTAAGTTTGGTAGGAGTTTCAATCAATCTTTACGTACTTAATTAATAAACGATAATAATATACTCACGATTTCGCAAATATATTAGCAAGCTAGTAAAAAAGGCTCATCGTTATTTAACAAAGCTGAAATGAGTACCTACCGTTCTATAAACTTGTTCCGAGACGGGTAATAAGTTTAGTTATGATTCTTGATGAATAAATATTACCTATTCATGAAATCCAAATAATTTACAATGTAAAAACATTTCAGTTTTATCAATATATAAAAAAATCATATAATCAGTAGACATCAATCTATCCATATTCTGCTGCAGTATGAAAACTATTTTTACAACAGAGGAATTAGCTAAAGGCCTCCGCAGACCGGGACGGCATGGCAAGGGATTGAATTTTTTGTTAATGGACATTCAAACGTTTCTCTACAAAAATACGACATAAATTGCTATGCTTTAAATTAATGCCGTGGCATCGAAAGGGACCACAACGCTTCCTTAACTCACAAGATGAAGTGACAATAATTGAGGAAGGTATGCTGGCCATGTCGAGAGAATGAATGAAGAGCGATTGACGAAAAAGTGTCTATGGCGAGTGTGATGTTGGAAGGGGAAGACATAGGCGGACGTTTCAAGACCAAATCAGGGACGTCTTGAAAAAAGGCCAGGTCAAGAGTACCCTTGACCGAAGAGTATGTATGAGGGAATAATGAAAGTGGACGAAGCGAAACAAGTATGTAAGGATCGTACCAAGTGAAGAGAAGTGGTCTCTGCCTACCCCTACGGGAAAGAGGCGTGATTATATGTATGTATCGAAAGGGATTTCATTTGCATTTTTAAAGCATAGCAATTTATGTCGTATTTCTTTATGGATACGTTTGAATGTCCATTAGCAAACAATTAAATCCCTTGCCATGTCGCCCCGGTGTACGTAGGACATAATATAAACATGTATGGCCCATTGTTATAAGAAACTATTTTACATCATTTTAAATCTATCGGTATTGGTTTTGTATTGATGGCGATTAACAATGTTTAAAGAAATATACAACAATTGACGAGTTTACTGAGTTAAAACTAATTTGGCCCGTATTTATAAGTTTTGACCCAACCAGTCAGTATATCGCGTAACTCGTGTATAAACACCCGGATACCCGGGTTCTCCGCACTTGTTCCCGAAAGAAACTACGCCAATTTGTGTCCAACGTCCGTGTATCTGCAGCATCAAAGGACCACCGGAATCTCCCTGCAACAATATTTCATCATCTTAGTTTAAATAAAATTATAAAAAAACACGGAAATTCATTCATTTATTTTTATTATATTATATTTCATGTCTCTTTATTTCTTATTTTTACATATATTTTAAAAAAATACAAAATGTTTAAATTATATTTTATTGTTAATGTCTAACATTTTATTTTCCTTACTAGCTGACCCCGCAAACGTTGTTTTGCCATGTAATTAAATAGGGGTTGATCGTAGGGGGGTGAAAATTTAGGGTTGTATGTATTTTTGTATGTTGTATCATAGAAAAATAACAACAAAAAAATGTCCTAAAAATAAAAAGTAATTGTTTTGGGTGAACCACCCTTAACACTTAGGGGTGTAATAATTGGTTAACAACCTATTCTCATACCTACGGAATATACATATGAAATTTCATCAAAATCGGTCAAGCCGTTTCGGACGAGAATAAACAATAAAACCGTGACACAAGAATTTTATATATTAGATTTATGTATTAAATAAAATAAAAAACCCACCTGACAAGCGTCCACCCCGCCTCTAGCGTAGCCCGCACAGAGGAACGTATCCGTGATAGGCTGGAAGTACGCTCTGTTGCAGTCTTCATTCCTCCACACTGGCAGCTTGGCTTCCAGCTGCTTGCTGCTCTCGCCACCACCGTATCGCGTGGTACCCCAACCCACTACAGTGGCCAACGTCCCGTCGAATTGCTCTCTCGTTAGATCGCCGAATGGCAGGCAAATTGGGATCACATATTTGGATTTCTGGACGTTTTCTGCAAATAGGAAGCACTGAGTAAAGACTAGCGGGTAGGTAGTCTTCTCCCTCGCCTTTTTACGCATTGATGCCTTGCTTTTTTGACAAGTTTGACATTATGATGAAACAAATCGATATTAAAGGAGTCTACATGAAGTTCATAAATAATAATAAACAACATATCCCGCCCCTAGGGAAGTAATGATTTTTATATAGGTAATATTTAAAAAGTTTCCTTTTATGTGAATATTATGTAAAAAATATGAAAGAATACATACAGATAAAACAAACTATTTAATGAATATTAAGGTGACCACCTGTACTCATTTAGTGAGTTTTGTACTCTTTTTTCGCAAACCGTAATCTTTAAAAATCCTGTACTCTGAAAGTACTCATTTGTATGGCTAAAACTCTTTTTTAGGTTATTATTTTTTAGGTGGTTCGATTCCCGCACGGTAGAAATATTTGTATGACTTACAAGTATTTGTTCCGGGTCTGGGTGTTCCTATCTATAATACGTATGTATTTACAAAAAAAAAATGTAATTATGTAGTATAACATCCATCTCGTTAATAAAACACAAGCATTAAGTTTCTTAGCTTGGGACGAGGTGGCGTTGTGTGAAATGTCCAAGGATATTTATTTATTTAATTATAATTAGTTGGTTTGACAGTTCACAGTGCTTTGAATCACACGCGCGCAGTTGCCGACCTTTTTTCTGGAGTTTACTCTTATATTGTAAAAGGTGGTCACCTTATTAATATTATATAAAAATCGGTGTGAATTTGTGTCAGTAGTCTGATTCTGAAGAATTATAGCTCGGGTAATCAAAACATTACGTGCAGTCCCAGTAAATGGGTTTCGGTGGATAGGTGTAATTTTAACAAACTTCACTAAAGGAGGACGTTCTCACTTCGGCTGTTTTTGTATGTTTGTTAGTACATTACTCCTTAATATAAGACTATTTGAACAATTTTATTCGATTGGTATTGCCTTCAGATAGTGATAAAGTAAAGACAAAACCAATAGATAATTGGTTTTATTTAACATAAAAGCGTAGTAATATATTGACAATAGATAGGTTATGACAGAATAGTATTAAGATGGGTTTAATATCTATGATATATAAAATAAGGTCTCATAAATGAGTATTAATGGAAAGTAGTAAATATACTACAGATAGGTCTCATTGAAATGTCATAGAAATCGGTTCCGTAGTCAAGCCAGACGAGGTGGTATGTGGAAGGGCGCCACGGCGTCTAACGCCCGATAACTGTAGTCGTTGATTTCTCAACTGTGCGAATTGCTCTGTAGACTTCGCCATCGCGATGTAGGACTTTTTGGTAATTCTGGCATTTAGACATTTCGTGGAAAATTGTTTAAAGTATGTAGCATGCCGTTCGATACCATCCTACTAATATTATAAACGTGAAAGTTTGTAAGTATGTATGGATGGATGGATGGATAGATGGATGGATGGATGGATGGATGTTTGTTACTCTTTCACGTAAAAACGACTGAATGGATTTTAATGAAACTTTATAATAATATAGCTTATACATCAGAATAACACATAGGCTACAATTTATAAAGATATTGTGTGTAAATTTATAGCGATATTAAGTTAAATTTTAATTTCTAATTGTCAAATTTTCAGCCATATTTAAATATAGACAACATAAAGTTTCGCTGTCAGTTGCGCTTTGTTATACCACGTAGGTATTATATCACATTCTACGGGAACGGGATAAAAATCTTAGGTATCCTATGTCCGACTTTCTTTTAAATATATAGATGTTGGACAATTCACAAAATCATACTTAATATTATAAACTTGAAAGTGTAAATGTGTGTAATCGCGTTCCGTGATATAAAACATAGTTTATCAAAATGCAACTGCTGGAATAACAAAACTTCACCGACAGCTAAACGCTACGTTGTCTATAGTTTGACAAATTTGACAATTAGAAATTTTGAAGTTGACCGGTTGATGTATTTCTTTCGAGTAAATATTAGCTTATTGTGCCGAACAATGAAGAAGAACTAAATAATGCACGTGAAGATCACCGCATTAGTATGGCTTGAATCCGTGCTTCTCAATCACAAGAGCAAATCGAGGCAGCCCGTGAAACGGATCGGTTGGGAATGCAAAATCGTCGAGCAAATTTAAGAGATCAACAACTAGATAATTTTCGAGACACAAGAATAAATTTATAAAGTAGGTACTACATTATTGGATCGAGCAACGTTTCGATACGGTGGCAGCACTAATTACCTACTGCTTGCATACTTGCGTCCGCATTGGACCTATAGATGCCATGTAATATTACAAAACACTCCTCAGCGGCTAAAGTTTTATCAAAATGGAAAATCGTCATCTGGGACGAATGTACAATAGCGTATACACGTGCATTGGAAGCACTTATCCGATCCGACCGAACACCTACGCAAGGACTCGAGATGTTTTGGAGGCGCAATGATTTTATTGTCTGGCTATTTCTGCCAAACACTGCCTCTAATTCCAAGATCGACTGCTGCCGCCGAAATAAGCGCTTGCCTCAAATCATCGAAATATGTGGATTGATTTTATTTTCTCAGAATTTCTGTTCATCGAAGGACGAACTCACAAACACAAAAATAATGAATGGTTGACTAAGCGAGCTGTTTTGGCGGCTAAGAATAAATATGTAGATGACATAAAGTAACTAACATAATTCAGAATGAAATCATTGGTACACTGCATTAATTCAAATATAATGACTGTGTAAAAAAATAGAAAAATATATAAACCAAAACCACCAAACCTGTGCAACGGAACGCTTTTGGTGGTAAGTGAATTGATGAACAATGGAATATACTCAAAGTAAAGTTGGAAGGTGAGGAAATTCTCATCCGAGGATCCCGACGATATCAACTGATATACCATTTTAGTTTTAATGATTTCCGATCCGTCGTGCATTCACCGTGGCCATTAATAAATCACAGGGCCAATCCTGGAAAGTTTGTGGCCTAAATCTAGAAAATTCATGTATTTCCCAAGATCAATTATATGTGGCATGTTCCGGGTCAGAAGACCATCTGCGTTATTTGTTCATGCGCCTGATAATAAACCGAAAAATGTCGTCTGTCACAAGGTGATTCACTGAAAAGTGCAGTTACTAAAATAGATGGCCAATAAAGTATAATTAAAATCATAGATGTTTTATTTATATTTATCCTGATAAAAAATTGAAGTTAATAAAGTAAAATATCTGCTCATTTATTGCCTTTAAGGCGAAACAAAGTTCGCCGGGTCAGCTAGTACAATAATGTAGCAAGGATCTCCAGAGAGAACTAGTAGTTAATTAAAAAATGAAAATAACTCCAAAATATCTATACATGTTGACACGCCTGTTCTCACGATGCTCCTTTCGTTAGAAAAGTAAGGTTTTGTGTTTCTACGTTTACCTGCGAGCACCAGCACGGCGATGTCGTTGTAGAAGCCAACCCTGGAGAACTGGTCGTGAGCGCGCACAGCTGTTACTCTCAGGGTCACCGGGCGGGATGGCTCATCTTCCCTTGCTAAGTCAACGTCACCCAGCCGCACGCTGAACTGTCGCGCTGGGAATCTGTGGGGAACATAACACGAGAATATGAAGCTATTGTCTATACAGGTTGATTTTTGGACCACCCGCCAAATTTAAATAGGTGGTTCAGACCATGAAAGTAATAA
The DNA here is from genome assembly GCA_905475355.2 of Clostera curtula. Lineage (NCBI taxonomy): Eukaryota > Metazoa > Arthropoda > Insecta > Lepidoptera > Notodontidae > Clostera > Clostera curtula. The sequence goes on along the minus strand of FR997816.1, from coordinate 1,348,317 downwards.
TAAAAATAATAAATATCCTTGGACATTTCACACAACGCCATCTCGTCCCAAGCTAAGCAACTTAATACTTGTGTTATGGTAACGAGATGGATGATAAACTACATAATTATTTTTTTTGTAAATACATACATATTATAGATAGAAATGACACCCAGACTCCGAGCCAGTGCCTCTGGTTTAGACAAAGACACTTGCCCGACCCCGGAATCGAACCCGGGACCCGTTGATCCAAAGGCGGCACATCTAACCACTAGACCAACGAGGCAGTAGGCAGTAGTAAACAACTTTCACAAAGAAATACGGGTTTGTAAAGTGAAAAAAAATCAGACCTTCCATACGAAATCATCCACGTGCTATAGCAGTTATCTATGGGAGGGTAGATTTTTTATTTCACTCACATTTTTCACAAAAAGACATTCTGTATAGTATGCTTTTTCCCAATTTCACTGGGTTCGCCAGAGAAAACCACTGGTCCGGTTTGGAATACCAGTATAACCAATAGGAAGCGATCGTATTTTTTTAATATGAAAATGCGATGCAGTTCCTCTTGGTATAAGTCGAAGAAATAAAAATAAAAAAAAATTACTACTACTACTCAGCCCATAGATGACCCACTATTGGGTCATTCCTCTTCCAGTTACGTGGATGCCAGACACAAGTTTTCGTACCAAGTTTTCCTTCTATTGCGGCTAGGTTATCGGCCTTCTGATTTCCTTTTGACAGCTCATACAAAACCAACCACCTCAGGATGGAACGGGGACGTGACAATATGCATTCCAAATCCGTCACCACATGGCCAAGATGAATATATATAATAATATAATAATAAATATCCTTGGACATTTCACACAACGCCATCTCGTCCCAAGCTAAGCAACTTAATGCTTGTGTTATGGTAACGAGATAGATGATAAACTACATATACATTTTTTTTTTGTAAATACATACATTTTATAGATAGAAAACACCCAGACCCGAAGTCTCATCAACGACTAAGGGTCAGCGCGCACTATCGGATTGGCGGCGAAGAGGCTTTTTCAGTAAAAATTTAATTTCAACCTAAAGCTCTTCAGAATACGACTGTATTTAGAATACGCTCGCCGCGCGTCGCTCGCCGCGCGTCACTCGCCGTCATTGTATTTCGTTGTAGTTACCAATTATTTTATTAAGTTGTATTCTGAAGCGTTTTAGGTTAAAATTAAATTGTTACTGAAAAACCCTCTTCGCCGCCACTCCGATAGTACGCGCTGACCCTAATCCTTCGACTATAGTTTGGAGATATTTATTGAAGTTAAGAAGATCTTCAAAAGGTTACTCCGTAGAAATTGTGGTTACCAGTTCACCGAAGATGTTCTCCATCTTAATCATTACTCACGGTCTCTGCTTGGAGTCCCTAGTGCAGTGAGCAGCAGTGAGAATGTGTTTCTTCCCGACCAGAGTCCCACCGCACCAGAACTCACGACGCTTGCTGCCATGCAGGTAGATCGCCGCCATCCATGGCCACGCACCTGGCTTGGACTCAGTGCCACCCACAATACGCCCCCCTTCGTCTTCTCTTTGCCCGCAGTCTGAAATAAAAGAGTTAGCAAAGTCTGATTTAGTATACCTACTACTCGGCCCAAAGCTGATCCACTGCTGAGTCAGGCCTCCTCTAATTACCTGGAGGGTAATTAGCCTACTGTGCCACGCTGGCCAGACGGTTGGCACAGGGTTTCGTATCAAGTTTTCCTTCTTCTTTTTCAGTATCAGTTTCTGTGGCTAGGTTTTCGGCCTTGTAATAATTATATTATTATTATTTATTATACATATCCATTTATTTTTCATATTTAACTTTTTTTTTTGAAAATAAAGTAATTACTTATTAAAAACATTTATATACTATATATAATACATACAAAATAGAAAAACCTCACCCATGGCGGAGCCGAAGGCCCAAACCACCGGTTGTCAGGGATCCAGAGTGTGGAACCTCCTCACAAAACGTGCCGTATCCAAAAGTACTGCCTTTTGGATCAAACTCTTCACCCAGGAGACTTATTTATTATTGTTGTTATAAAAATATATCTGTACGGAAATATGAAACGTACCTTCAATGTCAACAATGTTGGAGAAATTGGTGAAAACTGGCGGTGCCACCGTGTAGAATGTAGTTGTCCTTGGCGTGGTGACTGTTGTGGTAGGAGGTCTTTTCGTCGTGGTAGAGACCGGTTTGGGTTTCTTCGTGGTCAAGACTTGAACAGCTGAAGGCTTCTTGGTAGTGACTGGCTTCGGTCGCTGAGTTGTCACCGGTATTAGATACGTAGGTTTGCTTGTTGTAGTCACTATTGGTTTCTCTGTTGACGGTACAATTGCATCCTTCGGACAGCAAACTCCAGGTACAAATAAGTCTTTGAAACAAAGGGATTCTCTAAGATTCACTAAGTTTAGCAGTAATTGAGGACAGTTGCTCAGATCTTCGCAAATACCAACTTCACCCTCTGGCGTAGTACAAGTCTTAGCATCGTCCTCCAAGTCTTGAGTAGCTATTTTCGTTATGGGAGCATCTGGAAGCACTTTTGGTAACGCTTTTTTCACAATAGGCGCTATTTTGTCTGTTACATTTCTGCCCAAAACATTTTTGCTAATTGTGTACAATGCTTGAGGTAGTTGTTGTAAATTTGGGTCCGTTTCGTTCTTTTCATGCGAGTCATTAACCATATCAACTAGGTAATGACCCACTGTATTAATTGCACCTAAAGTTTCTGATATCCTTGAGAATGCTGATTCTGAGAGTAACCTTCCGTCGTTGGGGACGCCACTCGTTTCTGAATGGATCAAATCGACTGAGGATCTCCTGTCATAATACTGAGGTCTCTGAAAATGTGGAGCAGGCTGGTCGAAAGCGTGCTCGTAGTGTTGGTCGTACTGTTGGGCTAATGGACTCTGGTCGTAAGTTTGGCCGACGTAATAAGGGCTTTGAGGCGATCTCTTTCTCGGCGAAGAGAATTGGTGCCATGGCGAATTACGTCGTTGTATTTGTGGGTTCGGCCAATCACCCGATGTCTGTAGAAACTGAACTGTAAATTAAAGAACATATTGGAGTAATGGTTGGACGGTAATTAGTTTGAATAATGGACCGGTAAGAAGATTTGATGCATACCTACCCGGGTGGTGGACTTGATATTGGCATTCGACTAGAGATGTAATTAGGATGATACCTGGAACAAAAACAAAGGAAAGAAATAAGCTTCAACATTCATGATTTCCTAAGTTTGGAAATAATACGTAGTATTTGCGTATTTATTACTTGTTTTTATTTGATACCCAAGCTAAACGGCCAGTACACAATCTAGTTGTTTGGGACTCGCCTAAACATGTTCTTAACCTAAGATCCCACTGCGTCTCAGGGAAGACGAGCCAGGGCCTGATGTGATCTTGGACCCCACAGATTCTTCTCACTTGCTTATTTACTATAATTCTTGGCTTCCTTGCCTTTTTCCAAAATTCATTAAGTCGGCATCAGTGTATCCTGATTTGGCTAACTACCAATATTTACACAGAGAGATTACCGTCTGCCTTCCGTGGCCCATCTAGTGGGACAACCTGTCATTGATGGTTAGACCAGTTGTCAGTTTTCACGCTACTGACTACGCGTAACGCCATAGATGGTAGGCTAGCAGCCACGAACGACTATGATCATTTGCTCAATTTTTTTTTCATTTTTCCGAGATCCTATTGTATAATAAAGTAAATAAAATATAAAAAATAACATATGATTGTAAATACAAATGCAAAATAAAAGTTTGTAAACGGTCTAGATTAAAATTATGCAGAAAAAGCGCGGGAAATAATCTTTTAAACACTCCCACACACACACAAATGTTATCTACTTCCTATTTCTCCATTTTAAATAATTATGTACAATAATCCTGTAAGGGGTTTAGAGTTCTAAAATACAGGCCTAGGCTTAGTTTAGACTCTAGATCTACCACAGATTACATTCTGTTGCCTGAAGTATTTTTTTTATTATCTGCTTGTAATTTTGTGGAGATGTGAGAATTTATTATTAATTATTATTTTTACCCATCCAGCATTTAGCTAAGTCCTGCACATTTAATACATTCCGCACTATCCGGTAAGCCTTCATCGTTACTATCAACCATCAATCCAATAGAGTCTTCACCACATTGATAGACGGTTTTTTTCACTAAGACGGAACCGACTCAATAATGGAAACTTGTTAAGTATTGATAAACACTGTCTCTTCTATTGAACGAATAACTTTTTAACACCTTTCTTGGGATTGAAAGCCGGCATTATAATTTTTTCAAGGTCCGATTTCGTCACGCAATGATGACGCGAAACAAGTGATCACGTAACAGATTCATTTGTGTATCTTGTACTTTCTCGTGACTCATGCGGTAATCTGACGCCAACGGTTTGGTAACTGACCGTGGTCAGTTGCATGGGCCATTCCATTCATCTCTTAACCGACTTCGTACCTATGTTATCTGGAGATGCATATTGATGATTATTTTTTGTTCGTTGCTCCAGTTTTAGCAGTTTGGTTTTAAATTGAAATAAGTCTCAGAGTTTTTATGTCGATTCCTTTCAACATAAAAAAAAATCGAGTACAAAAAGCGATTAAAAATTTAAATAAGCCCCCGACACCATAACCTTTAAAAAGTAAAAAATAAAAATAAATACTTCGCGTTGGGGGACCACTCCCACTTATTTATTACCTGAACCCTGGTCCCCCAACGCAAAGTATTTATTTTTCTTTTTAAAGGTTATGGTGTCGGGGGTTTATTTAAATTTTTAATTTAATTTTTATTTTATACTTTTTATAGGTACATACTTATTTTAATGTAGATTTTGTTAAATTGCACGTGATGCGCTTTCATTTGAGACCCCACTCGATTGTATTTGCAGACATTCGGTTATTCTTCCCCACTTTCACCCCTCATAATTTTTAAACGGCTCACCCGATTTTCATCTTTATTGAAATCGCTTCATCCGTTCGCGAGCTACGGTGCCACAGACAGACAGACAGACAGACAGACCGACAGACAGACAGACAGACACGTGAAACTTATAACACCCCTCTTTTTGCGTCGGGGGTTAAAAATAATCCTTTTCGCGATTTTTTTATCACTACATAGTATAAAAGAAATCTAAAATGGGATTTAATTGCTTATTTTGGTCCATAACATATATATACTATAAGAATACTCGTATATGGTGTCACCATGGACTGGGGTGGTGACACCATATATTCGGATATCGTAAAAGGGTCCTGAGGATGTCGTAAAAGCCGACACCGGAAGTGTCAAGGAAAACTTGATACGAAACCCTGGGCCAACCCGGCACAGTAGGCTAATTACCCTCCCGGAGATGGGAGGAGGCCCGACTCAGCAGTGGATCATTTATGGGCGGAGTAGTAGTAGACAGTTCTCGGGTCGGGTCTTAACGATAGTAAGTTACTGCAATCGACTTTTTTTTTAAATCCGCGTGCGCTACCCACAGTAGTTTTATAATTTAAAAAAATAATAACCTTTTTTTTCTTTTTTTTTCTTTTATCAGTAACTTGAATGCCTTTGACCCTAGGCTTGCGTGATGGAAAGCTACGCCAGGGTCTAAGATGGAGCAGGGAATTCAAGGAATTGCCCTGTCGGGTACCGGCGCTCACATACACAAGACGGAACACAGTAAAACTGCTTGGCGTCGGACTTAAATGTTGGGTGGTAGCCAGCTGGGCGGACCGTTCGATCCTACCACCAAGCGTGCTGGGTTTTGTTGACTTTTATAACACGCGTTATTTCCCAGCGTGCGGTGGGGAAGCTTTATATTCTGACCCGTCCCCACACGGGTAAAATTTACTTCTACTCAGCCCACAGATGACCCACTGCTGAGTTGGGCCTCCTCCAGTTACATGGCAGTTTTCTTTGGTCAGCTCTTACGACACCCCCATGGTGTAATTGGGTGGTGACACTATGTATTCTAAATCCGTCACCACAAGAAAATCATACAAAGAATTGACACACCGATAGCTTTAAACCAAAACTAAGATAGTGTTAAAAAAAAAAAAAAATTGGGATGCCATGTCTTAACTTTTTAAACTTACTGTGCATAAAAGGCAATCGTCAATCTTGGACCTTGACCAAGAATACTAATTCTTAAATAGTGGGGATGTACATGTAGCTTAACTTTGTGACGAACACAAGATTTCACGGGCTCAAACGACGGTTGAAACGGATCTCAATTCTGCAATACCAGTCATCATGTTACGTTGCATATTGCAAAATATCGGCACACCGCATCCGTATTATGTTGGGAAATATTCGCTGTCTCATGTATAACGCAACACAATGGCGGGCGGGTATTTACGGCAGATATTTTGGAGGGAGATGAGATCTTTGCAGGGAACAAATTCAAAGGATGTAAGAACCTTAAGTAGTGACCCGGAGGGATACGTAAACATCAGAACTAAGTAATAACATGAAAAAATATCGCATAGTGTATCTTATGGTTAAGGAATAATACTCCCCCAAACATGGACGAATAAAAAAAGTCGGGCAGTCTCGCTAACTAACAACTGTGACATCATAGTTGGCCAGCTCAGCTGTAATGTACACGCCAAACACCAAACATGCCGCATGAGAGACGATAGGAATTACTAATCTAATGGTCTTGTTTCAAAATCAAAACTCAGTTGATAAGTCAATGATGCATTACAACTCTTTTGAAAAGTAAAACAATAATATAACATTTACCACCAGTTCGGAATGCAGCTCTACAGAGAAGAGCCGGCAAGAAACTCGGTAGTTGCTTTTTGAGATCGCTATTTTTAGGATCAAAGCTGGGATTCTTTTCTGGAAGAACCTTGTTTCCTAAAACACAGGCCCCTGGCCTAGTTTAGGAGACAGCAGTTTATCCCACATTTTGACACATCTGTACAACTTGTCAACATTTCAGTGTACTGTTAGTCTACGTATATTTTGTGCAAATAAAGCTTTTTATTTTTTATTATTTTTATATGACAGCATATAGTGAGAAAACAATATGTTACAATGCGGTAATATGTCTTTATATGTATAAAATAACACAATCAGAATGTCATTTACCACAATGTGCAAATAAATCATTATATTATACAGTACACGTAGTAGGAGGATCATACTTAGGCATAACACAGGTCGATGTCACCTCGGAGTTCCATACCTCCGAGATGCCATCGATAACCCAACCTACCCTCTAAAGGCTTACTTAAAACGGCTATAATCAGCGAACATCAGTCTACACACATTAGCTCTATAAACTAATGTTATTAAACCCTAACCCGCATCTACGTCTTGACCGCCAACGATAGTGAAAGTCGCCTCCCGCGTTATGTCATCCATTGAGGGAGCCGTGAATGTCAGATGTAGCGGCTTATGAATTTTAATTGCATTGTTGTGCTATCTCGATGAAAACTGTGTTACAGAGATGTGTGTTGATAAATGTCTATTGTTAGGAGGTATCGTGTGTGTGTAATACGGAACAAGCATTGTGTATTATTATGGCTGTTTATCGATTTCTTATTCTTTCTTCGGGTTCAGAGATTGCTCGTATAGTATTGGGATTTGGTATGGTTTAGTAGGTGCAGCTTTGGCCTCAGTGATGCCCTGGACATTATATAGTAAAGCTCAGCTTAATTTCACATCATGAATGTTTCTTTATCACCTTAATTTTGCTACTAATTTCTAATTACTAATTTCTCGCTCTGGGCACTTAGCCCCGAGTTCCTCTCATGTGTTGTGTTGGAAAAGGAGCTACGACGGTTCTAGCCTAGATCTTCAGGGTAAGGTGTTTTTTGGTAATGGTGAGATTGGTGAGCGGCCACAGACAACCTTTTTTAGTTTTATTTTTATATTGTTTTCAGATGAAGAACTGTCATGTGTTTAAAATATGGAGTTCTTTATATTATGGTTTAAAAATGTAGTCGTAATTTTAAGTTGTGATTTAAGTATATTTTTATTTCATATTTACGTAATTGAATAAATCGGCGAAAAAGCCAGTTGTTTTTCCAAGCTTTATTTTCTTTTCGTCACCGCCTGTCGAGAACCCATCAACTCATCGCCTACAGCGTTAATAAGCTATTTTTTAACAAGGGTGTGTTATGCGAAGTTTATACACAGGTACACGGGAAACATCTGAACAATATATAACAACAATTTGTGAGATATAGATATATCTAAATAGTATAGAACAAGAAGTTTTTGAGATAATGTCGTATTTTTATATGACAAACACAGTTGCGGTGCATTTATTTGTGTGAATAAGAGACTACAATTAGACTTTTAGACAAATTTAGAGAAATTTCTGTGTAATATAGGTTATTTTTTTAAATGTTCAGTTACATTGTGTCCTTACACGAAAAACGAATAATGAGCAACTTGCGATGTATGGCACGCAGCATGAACTGCTAAGTCTATGGGACATTTATAGTCATTTCCATATACCACGCTTCTAATATCTGATCACCGCCAAGGAGAAAGAACGCTTGTTGAGAGTACATTACACCATTATTAAGCCAGGAAGGGTCGCTTGTATAACATTAACTGGTCAATGGAGCGTGCGCATGAGTAGCCCAGCGGGTTTCCCGAGGCTGCCGCATCGAGGTCGGTGTTACGAAACTGAAGACTGTTGTCCAATTTTGGTTTACGAGGCAAACGTTTGAGGACATATTTATGTTATGGTGACTTATCGGGAATTACGTACCGCGTGAGTTCCTCTACGTGAAATTTAAAATGAGGAGGTTTTTACAAGGAGGTTTTTTGATTTGTTTACTATGTGTTTTGTTTGTTGTTTGAAGTTATGGTTTATAAATAATGATCTTTAGATTGGTCCCATAGATAGTTCATAGTTCAGTGGTTTTCTATAAAACTTGAAACGAATGAACAAAACTATTTTCGGAAGGCATATTTGGGTATTTTTGGACGACTTACTGTTGTTGCTGTTGGATTTTAGTTGTATGCAATAAAAATAAAGATTAAATTAAAATAAGGCATATCAAACACAACATTTCTATGTCTAAATAGCGAAAAGTAACTAATATAAAGCCATTTGAAGTCATCTTTTTGACTTGAGGGTAATCTTTTATAAAAGTCCGCAAGTGCGAGAAGATCGTAAGGTGCCCCGGGTCTACCTACCATAAAGCCTACCACGTTTTTCGACTTTAAAAGGGGGAAGAGTCTCAGCTTAGGTTCTGAAATACCTTTAAAATCTTTTTAACAACAAAATGTGAAGTGACTTGCAACACAAAAAAGATCCATTTGAAGTCGGTGCCTACCTAAACGGACGTTGACTTTAAATGGTTGATTATTTATCGCTTTTTACTTTTTAGTCGTGTGGTGAGGAGAGGAATACATAGTACTAATAACCACTGTTGCATGCAACCTCTTCCAATTTGATGGTGGGGATTTTGCGGACGGCAACACGCTGGCTAGGTGGGTTGAGTGTGGTAAGGTTTTTCACAACGATTATTTTGTTTTATTTGATTAGTTATGGAAAACTTACAGTTTGAATGAATATATTAATCATTTATAATATGACCAATTACAAGCTTTCACTATTTCACATAACATGACATTTAAAAACACTACCGACAAGTTTAAATGGGTAATTGGGTATTTAAAAAAATGAATAAAAATAAAGCTAATGAATGATTGAGTAAAGTTAACGATCGACGAAATATTGGATATATTCAATTTACGTTACGATTATAAATTGTTGATTTTTTTTCAATCGAACTACGAACTATGCCCCCTCATTTTAAATCTGACATTAGTATCGATCTGTAAACCGATTTTAACAAACCGGCTTAATACAATCATGGCAGCCGGGGGCTTGCGTAGATATTTACCAATATATCGGTTCGCAGAACTCGATTTAGCTCGTCCCTAATATACAATGGAGCGTTAAATTACCTAATTACAAACATACACACCTACAAATATTCCTTGAGACATTATAGTTAATTCCATTTTCATTTATTATTAACTAGCTGACACGGCAAACTTCGTACTGCCTCAGAATCAATAAAGAAAAACCCGGAATAATATTTTTTCATATTTTCTCACCTTTTAAAGCTTCCCTGGACTTACACGAGTACTTCAAACAAAAACCATATAAACATTAACTAAGACCTCACAGGGCATAACAATCTATTAATTATTATCATCACTACATAGTATAAAACAAAGTCGCTGTCGTCTGTCCGTCCCTATGTATGCTTAAATCTTCAAAACTACGCAACGGATTTTGAAGCAGTTTTTTTTAATAGATAGAGTGATTCAAGAGGAATGTTTATATGTCATAATTGCACCCGTGCGAAGCCGGGGCGGGTCGCTTGTATATTATTATAAGACTCATGGCAGTGGTGGCGTCGTGCGGCGGGTCGTTCTCTGCAATATGGTTGAGGAGGGCGGTGGCTGCCGCATGCGACATGCTTGTGAACAGGCGCCGTTGCTGGGGGTCGGTTGGCTCGGGCATTAGAAGGTTACTATTGTTGACTAGATCTAGCTGATGTTTGGCCCTTTGCGACAATTGCGCGAGTTTGCTCTCACAAATCTGTCTTATATCCAGTCTTGTAACAAAAAATGGCGATCTAAACAGAGTTTCTTGCTGGCTCTTCTCTGTAGGTAGAGGTGCATTCCGAACCGGTGGTAGATGGTAAATTTTAAATTTTATTTTAGTGTTTGATTTGTCAAAAGAGCTCTAATGGGCCAACTTGATTAAATGAGTTTTGATTCTGATTGATTTTGATTTATTATTATGTTTTGTTTCATGTTGGATTGAGTGATTCATGGACGTTTTTCTTGGCCAGATTTTTGTTACAATATCTGATTCCAATTGAAAATTAGCCAACCAGCAATCGTTATTATTTTCAAACAAGCTTAGTAATTGGACTTCCATTATTATTCGTTATTAATAAGAATTCCGTTATTTATTCTACGAGCTTAGTACGCTGACCTCAGCTCAAGCTGAGGTCTGGAAAAAGGATTCGCTATGACTAAAAATGTAAAAATATATTTGTGAGATATTAATGATTTCTTAGGTTTTCGCGATTATTACACATTGAAATTAAACACTTTTTAACGGATTTATCGCGTGTATATTACATTATTTAATTCCCGACGTTTCGAATGCTTTGCAGCAGTCGTGGTCGCGGGAGAAACGTCGGGAATTAAATAATGTAATATACACGCGATAAATCCGTTAAAAAGTGTTTAATTTCAATGTGAGATATTACTTCGCATTTATTGTTTTTAGCAATATATTATACACTAGTGGCCCGCCCCGGCTTCGACCGTGCAAAGCGGGGGTGGGCTATACATATAAACCTTCCTCTTGAATCACTCTATCTATTAAAAAAAACCGCTTCAAAATCCGTTTCGTAGTTTTAAAGATTTAAGCATACATAGGGACGGACAGAAAACATCGACTTTGTTTTATACTATGTAGTGACTAGTGATAGGTACATTCGAATATACACAAATAATTGGGGTGACTTAGCGCCTCATTCCAGCGTGGTGCAAACTTAGCTAGGTCGAGTTGTAGTTATATCCAAAATAAAAAAATGATATTTCCTGAGATTTTACAAAAAGTAGTATCGATCCTTTTGTAATGGCTATAGGGTTTTTGTTACCACCTGTATATTATATACAGATATAGGTACAGTTTACACTCATTGCTGAACCCTAGAGCTACGAAATAATCGAGTTACAAGCAAACGCGCGCCAAATTGCAATCGATTACATCGGAAACGTTACGTGAACGTGATAATCGATCATGCAATAATACATAACAGTTTTTATTATGGTATTCACTAGCGAATTCAATCTGCAATGATGGATGGATGGTGCATCCTATTGAGCCACTTTGATATTATGGTTGAACTAGCATCTGACCGCGGTTTCGCATATGTAGAATATTAGGTTGGGGAAAAAGTCTTTTCGCATTATAGTATGTATGAACTTGTAATAAAATCTGTTTGGCTAAAACTACTATTTGTATCTGGCTGGTTTTGGTATCATTGAAAGTTTTAATTTTAAAGAACATAATTCCAAATTCAAATTAGGAAAATGTTTGATTTTCATTTGTTTTTCGTACTGTCAAGATGAGTGAATCTAATAAGGAAAATCGATACATTTTAAAATTTTACTACAAAAAAGGAAAAAAAGAAACGCAAGTCGCTAAAAAAAATTGCGATGTTTATGGACCTACTGCAGTGTCTATGAGAGTAGCACAAATTTGGTTTAAGCGTTTTCAATCCGGAAATTTTGATGTCGAATACGCACGTCGCTCTGGTCGCCCAGCCCTATTACGGATAAAATGGAGCAAGATCGGCATATCAGTAGTTACGACGTAGCTGAAGAACTGGGAATTGCCCACAAAACAGTGTTCGGGCATTTGAAAAAAAACTGGGTACACACAAAAGCTCGATATTTGGGTACCTCACGAGCTCACGGAAAGAAACCTAATGAACCGTGTACTCATTTGTGATTCTTTATTACGACGTAATGAAACCGAACCATTTTTGAAGAAGCTGATAACTGGTGATGAATATTGGATCACGTATGACAAGAACGTGCGAAAAAGGTCGTGGTCAAAGGCCGGTCAGGCTTCACAGACTGTGGCGAAACCCGGGTTAACTCGCAACAAGGTGATGCTGTGTGTGGTGGTGGGATTGGAAGGGCATTATTCATTATGAGCTGTTACCACCAGGCAGGACCATCAATTCTGAACTCTACTGCGAACAACTGATGAGATTAAAGCAAGAAGTTGAGAGAAAGCGGCCGGAATTAATCAACAGAAGGGGTGTGGTTTTTAATCATGATAACGCTAGACCTCACACATCTTTAGCCACTCAGCAAAAATTAAGAGAGTTTGGCTGGGAGGTGTTAATGCATCAGCCGTATAGTCCTTCAGATTTCCACCTGTTTCGGTCTCTTCAGAATTCTTTAGGCAGTGTCAGGATAACATCACGAGAGGGCTGCCAAAACCACTTGTCGCGGTATTTTGATCAGAAGTCCCATAATTTCCATAGCAATGGGATCATGTATCTACCTACAAGATGGTAAATAGTTATCGAACAAAATGGTTCACCTACATACTTTAGTTAAAGGTAAATAACTATATTAAAAAATATTTTGAAATTTCTTGTAAAATGCGAAGAAACTTTTTCCCCGACCTGTATTTTTTTTTTAATACAGCTCTCGATATTCGATTATGTTCTAGAGCTGGATCCGAACTAGTTAGTAGTAAATTGTAGGGTTAAATATTTTTGGTCCGGTCGAAACGCTCTAAATATCCAACTTGATTAAATAAATTTGATTTTGATGATAAAAGAAGCCCAATGTACTCGTTATATTATCACATACTATGTGTCAGTAAAAGTCCACTCAAAACCAGACGAGCCGTTTTAAAGATAACACGGAACAAACGCCCAGACAACACTTTTTCAACCCTGTTTTTGTTAACTGGTAGCTACCATATATGTACTAGCATAAGCTTAAGAAAAAACTGTCATTTTGATATTATTTTTTTTTTACTTTAATCGAATAGGTTTCGACTCGTGTGAGCTCTGTCTCTAGTCATGCCATGCCATTGCAGTCTTTTCGCATTTCACGAACACAAAGACACCTAGATTATTAAGACCCAGAAGAGTATCTGTAACATTACCTAAAAGACTTGCCCGACCCCAGAATCGAACTAGGGACCTGCGCTTGTGACCCTTAGACCACAAGGTTTGGTTTATATATATGTAGTAATTAAATTAAGGCTGTGCATAAACATATTATCATGCATAAACAATTCTTATTTCTTACCTAAGTACTTTAGATAATAGCAAATCAAAGAAAACAACAATACAAATTGTCTGCTTGTATCATTTGAATATCAGGTTCTTTTTTAATTTGCCAAGCGCCATTCGCCACTAAGGAGCCAAGTGTTTCCGAACGTTGTTCTTTTTTCCTTTTAAACCCAAGTTAATCGTACAAAAGAAAAGTGCCGCTTTCACTCTTAAGTTTCTAATTTGAGATGTAGAATTTTAGACTGCAATTTGTTGGTTGAGAGGATAATTGCAAACGGTAATTAGCTCTTTTGATGTTTAGTAGCATTTAGCAGTACTAATCACAGTGTATGGAGCCTTTGCGTGTTTAACTTAATCCTACTTATTTGGATATGGAGAATTAAGAAGCACGAGCCTAAAAAATAGCGGTAAATAAAAAAAAACAGCTTAATATAGTATGGAATATATCTAAAATTGAATTGATATCAATATACGAACAGTATACAGAACAATAGACAGAACCAATATACTCGTGTTAGTTGACTTTACTGTCACAATTAAGTTTCCTTTTTATAATTAGTCTTACTACATTTGAAGACATAATTTTATTTTTGAAGTACCTAGCCGCAATTATTTCTGTCGAAAAAGATGTATTTCGATGGTATTCCGCAAAAGATATTTCATGTTTGGTACTCCTATTTTATAAATGAGTAAGTTTCACAAAAATACCACCAAGACTGAAATGACGTCCATATTATCAGAAATGTTTGGAAGCTCTGAAGCTCACAACACTAAAGACTAGCAGAGAACGTAACATTGGAGGCTTTGTCAAAATAAAATTACGGGGTCAAAACACCCGTATACTAGGGTACAATTTTAAACCATACCCCACGTTATCTCAAAAAAGAAATTTACTAGTAATTTTATTTTTTTTACAATTTGTACAACATTTTATTAGCAATAGAGTAGTTAGAGCGTGGAATAAACTCCCTGAAAAAATATATAAGAGAAAACAAAATGTGAATTGCATATTACAAATAGACTAGACGAATATTTCAGGTATTAATGAAAACTTTTGGATAAAAGCAAGATACTTGCACATATCAGCTGACTGCCTTCTAAAAAAATTACATTAAAAAAATAATTGAATATGTTTTAATAAAATATGTGGGAGTCGTGTCTGAATATTTTTCTTTTAATGTTTTATTAATACAATTAGAAATATTCCACTTCAAAACTTATAACCACCTACAGAAAATAGCCGAGTTTACAATTATACAACAAAAATACTTTGTTTTTGTTAACTAGTATTTAACTATTTCTAGTAAGTATGCTAGACATGACAATTTTGAACTAGGCACCGTGTCGTCGTACCGTCGCGTGCGCACATTGATGTCTATTTTTTTTATTGTGTTTAGAAATTGTATGGCGTAATCTGATCATGTGCATTTATTATTAAAAGGTGTACGTACATATAAAAGTAAAATTGAGGTCATTCTTAGTTTCACAACAGGACTTTCTATGCCCAGTTTGGGCGCTGAAAAAATACATCTCTTGACAAATAAGCTATAAAACTTACCTAAAATTCCCAGAATGGTAAGACACCGCTTCCCTATACGGGCGATATCCGCCATAATACAGCTCTAATGTAAGGCTTACGTCACTGCACTTTCACTGGTCGACGACACAATACCATTCTACAGCACTTATGAAACTGGGGCCGGTGCACTGCGGAGTTCGACGCACTTGGGAAAGAAGAAAAAAATACCAAAAAAAAAACAATAAAAATAAAGGTTTTCGGACGAAACTCGTTTGACGTTTTTTTTGGCGGGAACTTTTTGACGTGACGCGCGTGGCGCACGCTTACTCTCAGAACAGGCAGTGGATTCGGGTCTGAGTTGCGTTCTGCTTTTACTTTCTGCGATCAGTGGGGAGTACGTTGGTTTGTAAAGACTAATATCTCAAAAGGACTCGTCCTGTCGACGACGGAAGTGTGCTTATAGTTTATAGCAGTAACTTGAAATTTATCATTAAAAATACACAAATATCCTGTCGACATGTACTCGTAAATACCGTTAATTTCTAAAACTTTAACCTATTTTTTGAGTCTAAATTGTATTAAAAAAACTATTCTACTTAATTTCGGAAATCAGGAAAAATACTGGTCAATGAACTGAGCAATAACTAGTCCTTAAGTCCAGTTCATTTACATCGAATCAAAATATAATTTGACAACCAACTAACGTTGTCAAATTATATTTGGTAAAATTAACCTACCCGTTAATTTTACCCATGATAAACAGACTCTTTTATCGCATCACCATGCTGTCTATTGCTTAATTTGTGAACCAGACTTATAACTAAAAAAAACTACTACAGAGTTTCTCGCCGGTTCTTCTCTGTAGATCAATATTCCGGGACGGTGGTAGTTTCCTATGAATGTGGATGGACATAGGGGTTGTTATAGACCCTAAAAGGGAGGAATATAATGTAAAAACAAATAAAGTTTATTTCGTAAAAATAACAACTTCAATTAAAATTACTACAATGTTTATACATTGAGCTGGCTCTGTCAACGAGTCTAATTAGATATAAGTCCTGGAAGTTGGTGGTTAAGATCCAATGTGATCATTGTCCCCTGACTTAGATACAGGAAAGTGGCAACGCTATGTAATTAAGCGGACAGCAAAAACACTAGAAAATATGATGGTTCATTTAGCAAACACGTGTATCAAGTAACAGCACATATACATTTACTTAACTACACACTATTGCACTCAGATTTGTATGGGTTTATGTCTTTAAAACCTTTTTGTAGGGAGAAAACTCTTGATGTTAATCGGGCCAAAACGGTCGGCTAGTTATGGTGGACTTTGCTAAAGGCATTCACGACAACTCACTAAAATCTTCACTGCGTTTGTTTTTGCTTGCAGATCTAAGCTTGCTCTACGACCAGACCCCCCCCCCCCCTGAGAGGGTAGTTTTCAGCGCAGTCCAAGACAACCCGATTTAGTTTACCGCACGTACCAATCTGACTTTATTTGGCTAAGTACTACTATTTAAAAGTCATATCGTTTATTTCGACACAATGATCACTTACAAAATAATCATAATATATAATATCATCATCAACATAATTTCAGCCAAAAGATGTCTACCTACTGCTGGGCATAGGCATCCCTCAAGGATTGCCACAAAGATTGGTCCTGGCTTGCCCGCATCCGTCGTTTTCCGGCGACCTTAACCAGGTCATCGGTCCACAGTGTAGGAGGCCTACCAGCACAGCGTTTTCCGGAACGAGGTCGCCACTCAAGGACTTTTCTGCCCCATCGGGCGTCGGTCCAGCGCGCTATGTGCCCTGCCCACTGCCACTTAAGTTTGGCAATCCTGACTAATATCAAAGTTATACGTGTAGCAAAAACTTTCTGACCAGACGTCGCTTAATCTGTTGATCCACAGCGTTCTTAATATTTGTTTTGCGCAAAACACGAAACTGCCGCACAGTTTACAGGGGAAGTTTACAACCATGAAATTCGCGAACACAAATAACACCCATACTCAGAGCAAGTGCCTCTGGTTTACTCAAAGACACTTGCCCGACCCCGGAATCAAACTGGGACCGGTGATCGAAAGGCGGCTAACCCCTAGGCCAACAAGGCATTACATTACTTTTACCACATTTGCTTACTCCGTAAAATATTACGGACTAAATGATATGTTGTTCACATGTTAGATAACAGCCATCGTCAATATGCAAATCCCAAGTCACAGCTGCAATCGTTTCTTGAAATTTAGTCACCGCAAGCCGAGGTCCGGTAAATATTGGGGTCTACTTCGTTAATGTTGAAACCTCTTTTTTAACTACAGCTGTTGAGCGCTGACTCAACAGCTGTAGTTGGTTCGTCAATAATACTATGCACTACTACTCAATTAAAGGTAGGAACAACAACACTTATAGTGTCATCGCCCCATTTCATCCTGAGGGTGTCGTAAGAGCCGAAAAACAGGAAATGACAAGGCCGAGACCTAGCCATAAAGGAAGGAAAACGAAACCTTGTGCCAACCCGTCCAGCCAGCGAGGCTCAGTATGCTAATTTCCCTCCATGAATTTGGAGGAGGCCCGACTCAGTAGTGGGTCATTCATGGGCTGAAACAAACGAAAGAACGAAGTACTACTCAGCTCATAGACTGTTAAATCGGGCTTCCTCCAGCTACATGGAGGGTAATTAGCATACTAAGCCACGCGGGCTGGACGGGTTGGCACAAGATTTCGTTTTCCTTCCTTTATGGCTAGGTCCCGGCCTTTACATTTCCTGTTTTTCGGCTCTTACGACACCGTCATGATGGAATGGGGCGGTGACACTATGTATTCTAAACCCACACTGGTGATCGTGCTAAATTTTGCTATTGACTAGCTACTGCCCGCAGCTTCTCCCGCTTGTACCTACTGCGACAAAATAGTCTCACGCGTCCTATCCCAGGCCTGCAAATCTGTGTTACGTGTCACAGTCGAATGCGTTTACGCGAACCTGTGGCGCCCCAAGCGTGTCGTGTGAGGGTATTCCGCTGGGGTTTTAGTGAATAGAAGAATAGTTTCGGGAGGCCCACATAATCGCCGACCCCATCCTCGAGGGGCGGTGGTATGCATTTAGCATTTCCCCAGGATCAACAAAAAAAGGGCTGCAAGTCGGTACAACAACATAAATGTCACATTATTACTCGTCTTTACATGTTTAGGCGCAAAGGGATGATCATCCAGCCAGACGAGGTGGAATATCTGGCTAGGCGTTGCTGGGTCTATCCCCCAATAGGTGTATCTTAACCTTGCGTATTGCTCTTGAAATTTCGCTATCGCGGTGTAGGACTTTTTTTGTAATTATCGCATTTGTAGGCGATTTTTCTTGATGCAATTAGTTCAGATTTTTCGGGTAAATTGTGTAAAGTATGTAGCATGCGGTCGCTACACATGTATTGTTTAATTTCGTCTTCCCAATAACGGGTCCGATTATTGTGGATGATGATAATTTCTCCTGATGATGATACGGGCAGATAGTAGGCCTCAAAGTACCGATGACCCGAAAAGGCATGTAACTTATGCGATCTGATAGAACCCGCAGTTTGCAGAAATGAATATGTTTTATTTTCCTTGTTAAGTAACGGGCAGAAATTGCTCTCGGAGTTTTTCGCTTGCCAATAAGTAGATTTTACATATAACCGGTTTAATACGTTATTGTTAATATGGAATACTCTTAATTCATTTTAACCAACGAAATAACGACTTGTAGCGACTAGCATGCTACATACTTTACACAATCTACCCGAAAAATTTTAACTATCAATATCAACAAATATCGCTTACAAACGTAAGAATTAACCAAAAAATCCTACACCGCGATAGCGAAGTTTCCAGAGCAATTCGCACGGGTAAGAAATCGTCGACTACAATGATCGGAGGATAGGCGCCGCGGCCCCCTGCCAGCCTTAACGCAGACATGGTTTATCGTTCTCATTATCTACATTCTATCATACTTAAATATCAAGGTTGGAAACTACACAGTAGTAGAGTCCTGCACAAAAGCTCCAAAATCTCATGCGTTTTTATCCGACTTCAAAACAAGGAGGATCTCGATATTTTATGTTTTGATTTTTGTTTGAAATTATATCGAAATCAGTTAAGTCGGTATGAAGCTTGAATGCAGGTTTAATTTTGTTCATGTGAATTTTCTTATTCGAGTCCTATATAAAGTATACGTTTAATATGTACTTTTAATATGTACATCTGAAAATAAAAGATTTACAAAAATAAATAACGCCTTCAAAAATAAAAGCAATAAACAATTTGAAGTTAAATTGACACCGACCGTTAGTAAGGATAATAAGTAGGTATTTATTATGTTATCGAGATCAACAGCTCTGTCATAACCATACTTGTTTTCCTCATCATCAAGAAACACTCGATGAGTTTCACGATGGTTTGAAACCGTAGGAGCCTGTACTCGTCTGGTGTCGTATATATCCCACGGCATCAAATGGTTTTGGATTATAGTCGCTGGTCTTCGGTCTTTAGTACCGGTATCGGTATCTCTGAAATACCACCACGCATCAGGACTGGGAAATCAGATCAGGGTTACTGGGAAGATAGTGGTGAACCAAATTCGAACTTTATATAAGTCATCATCATCAGCCCATATTAGTCCACTGCTGGACATAGGCCTCCCCTAAAGAGCGCCATAGCGCCCGATACTTTTATATAAGTAATATATTTTTATTCAATACTAGCTGACCCGACAGACGTTGTCCTGTCTGAATTATGAATATTTAATTCGAATAATTAATAATAAATTAATATACCGCCTTTTCTTATCGATTCCAATCCCTTATTTAATGTAATTAAAAAGAAAAAAAGTAATTATGCCAAAAATAGCGAACCGTCGTCGGGACGAACGTCAAATGTTTGACAGGTAACAGTTTGTATAGGAAAATAAAATTGTTGTTTTTATTATTTTACTTACAATATCAATGTTTTCTCTAGACTCTTAAACCTTCCCTGGACTCACACGAATATTTCAAGACCAAAATTAGCCAAATCGCTCCAGCCGTTTTCGAGTTTTAGCGAGACTAACGAACAGCTATTCATTTTTATATATAGAGATTAGTTGTTTATTTTTCGCTTAGTCACTTGTATTCTTGATCTATACTGTCATGAGTAGTTTATGGCGTGTTGTGTATATCGTGCAAATGTATACAAGAATAAAGTGTAATTAAAAACTTGACATTGAACCAATTATTTTGGTCGTGCTTTTTAATAACCAAACTTCATTGAGAAATGCTTTAGTTTTGCAATAGTTCGATTTAATTGTTATTCAGAATAAAATAGCGACATGTAAGAATTTTTAGTATAGGTACTTTTAACATAAACGTCATATCAATTCCTTTATTACATCGTTGATTAACTTACGACGTAATCAATCGTTTATTTAAGTAGTGTAATACTGGTAGTGAAGATTCTACAAATTTGTTATACGCAATTTTTCTACTCTACAATAAAAGGTTGATTTATAGAGCATATTATCTGTTTTTATAATATTTCGAGGCGTACTGGTTCGCTTATCGGGGTCAAGACTCAAATTCTATTCATGAAATTTTATCTTGAGGTAAGTAAGTATTTTCTTTTAAAACGTATTGTTATTCGCTATCTAAGGGATGGTTAATAAAAAATAACAATTCCCGCATCCGGGATGCGCAGATAGCTTCTATCCGGCCTTTTCAAGCCTTTTGAGTGTTCTGAAGGGGCCTGAATAGGGGTGAGGGAAGTTTAAATATCATATGTAATTTGCACGAGGGATTTACGTGACGGACGTGAATTTAATACTAAGTAGGCCATTAGACAATCGAGTCACAGGCTTAGGAAATCTTGATATGAAATCTGCCTGGAGAGCGTGGCAGTTTTCCTACGTAATATTGGAAGGTCTGACTGAGTAATGGTGAGGTGATTACTTAAAACACCCGTTTTAAGTAATATCAATCATAATATGCCATAAAAAGTCCCAATTTAATAGGGTTTTGCTTGGTTTCCCAGCTAGATCTAATTAAAGAAATTATGAGATCCGGCGGCACACCAGTTACCGACATAGCACAAAATATTAACTAACTTAGTCCGTAGTAGGCAAGGTAGGTTGGATTAATAGCCTATAAGCTAGGGAAGTACCTAATGATTTCTTAGATTTTCGCAAAACGGCGTCAATTAAATAATGCAATACTTAAACACGCAATAAATTCGTTAAAATGTGTTTAAATTCAAGACGGGGAAGTCCTTGAATGGAGACCATTTTCTCAATAAAATAATCAATTTATTTCAAATTATATTTAATAAGTATCCATACAGTACAAAATCTTTGTAGGAGTAGGTAATCTACACCAAGCTAACAAATGTTTAGTAAATACCTTTAATTTACTTTGTAGTAATGACCTTGTTATTCGTTCAGAAATAATATAAATGCGGACAATCTATTTCACTTCATCCATGATAAATATATGTAGTATAATATTTAGGAACTCTTGAAATATGTTCGAAAAAAATAGCGATTGTCTATGGTCACCTCGCGATATATTTAATCCATAGATAAGATCGGCATCCTTTATACCTTCCTAAATACAAAAGCCTCTATAGCCATTGTGCGGATCCCACAAGGTGCTATATTGGGTCCGATATAATACTTGCCGCATTGTATATTCAAACCACGTATTCACTTTTTGAGAGCAATCGCTATTTCCTTTCACGTTGCTGGCTTTTCTGTGCAGGCGCTAGAGACCGAATATAGTAAGTAATAGGTACTTACTATATTCGTTCTCTAGTATCTACTAACAGATATGTGTTTAATATTGATTTATATGATTTCATAATATTAAATAAATAAATAAATAATAAATATAAATAAATATCCTTGGACATTTCACACAACGCCATCTCGTCCCAAGCTAAGAACTTAATGCTTGTGTTATGGTAACGAGATGGATGTTAAACTACTTATATAATTTTTTTTTGTAGATACATACATATTATAGATAGAAATGACACCCAGACTCCGAGCCAGTGCCTCTGGTTTAGACAAAGACACTCGCCCGACCCCGGAATCGAACCCGGGACCCGTTGATCCAAAGGCGGCACATCTACTAAAATTACTACTAAAACTTCTCAGCGCATAAATGACCCACTGCTGAGTCGGGCCTCGCATTACAGGGATGGTAATTAAAGTATGTACTGTGTCACGCTGGCCAGACATGTTGGCACAGGCTTCAAGTTTTCTTGCGGCTAGCCTTTTAACTTTGTAATTATCTTTTGTCGGCTCTTACTACACCCTCAGGACGGAATATGGTGGTGACATCATGTCTTCTAAATATGTCACTACACGGACTAAGTTGTGCACTTTTATAATTTATAAGGTCTATCAACAGTAGCTGAAGAAAAAAATTTACACTGGAGGTAAGATATAGGTAATATCAACACACATCAAGCCTCCTTGCTTAGACGGGCACGTAAGGCCGTCAGTTCCGAATGCCATTCTACAATCTGCGGCTGTCGCAACTACGCGTAAATAATACTTAGCCAAATCTCGATAGACTGTTACCGATCCCAGTGAAATTGGGAAAACGGCACGAAAGCATGTAGCTCTTTATTGAAAAAACACTCCTACATAGTTTTCAAAACATACCCTTCAAATCAGACTAGAAGACGTATATCAAACAAGAGTACCTACGGCCCAATGGGGATCCGTTCAGCGTCTCCAATCGATCGGTCTCTAAATATAGTCGAGCCATTTCCAGGAATATAATACCATGAGGGATCCTTAATGTCGTCAAAGTTTCTATACCAGCTCAGTAAGTGTTTTTAATAGAATGGAGAGCTGTGGTTGTCTTAAAAATGGTATAAGGTGAAAGATTCCACAGTGAAGGATGTCGAAAGAGACGACCACAGAAAATATCAAGGACCATAACCTAGCTACAAGAGAAGCAAAACTTTATATAAAACCTTGTGCCAACCCGGTTTGGCCAGCGTGGCACATTAGGCTAATTACCCTCCATGTAGTTGGAGGAAACCCGACTTGGCAGTGGATAATTTATGGGCTGAATAGTAGTAGTGATGGTGGTAGATTTTCTCTCCTTAGTCAAGGTTCTCTGCCTCTTGTCTGTCTGCTCCCTGCTCGGTCGGCTTGTCGCGGGTTCGATCCCCGCACGGAAGAAATATTTGTACGACCTACAAGTATTTGTTCCGGGTCTGGGTGTTTTCTATCTATAATAATGTATGTATTTACAAAATAAAAAATATTTAAGTACCATAACACAAGCATTAAGTTGCTTAGCTTGGGACGAGATGGCGTTGTGTGAAATGTCCAAGGATATTTCTTTATTTATTTATTATTTATGTGATGAGATTGCAACTACAAAATCTCTTGCTACGTTTCTCTTGTATCTATCAAAAGAGCTCACATGGGCTAACTTGATTGCGCGATCTAAAGGGTAGAATGTGCTTCTGCTTCTGTATTCTAGCTCATTATTTGAAGAATTTGCTATAAAACTGATATTATAACTAAGTACTGTCTGGAAACCGTGAGTGATTTCTGCATGCACAGGATAATAGATAATAATATCCTTGGACACATTTCACACAACGCCATCTCGTCCCAAGTTAAGCAACTTAATGCTTGTGTTATGGTAACGAGATGGATGATAAACTACTTATATACATTTTTTTTTTGTAAATACATACATATTATAGATAGAAATGACACCCAGACTCCGAGCCAGTGCCTCTGGTTTAGACAAAGACACTGGCCCGACCCCGGAATCGAACCCGGGACCCGTTGATCCAAAGGCGGCACATCTGACCACTAGACCAACGAGGCAGTCAAAACTTTAACAATAAAACAAAATTATAGGCGGTAAATTTAACGGTTTCTTTGTACTTTAAAGACAACTGTCAGCTCTCCCGTGGCTGACTGCTGCAAAGCATTCGAAACGCCGATAATTAAATTATGTAATATACACGCGATAAATCCGTTATAAAGTGTTTAATTTCAATGTTACGAACGAGGTTCATTTTTTAAACGGGTATTCCATTGTTATGGGGAATAATTTTATTTTTTGACATTTTATGAATCCTTTTCGAAGGAACTCGGAACTGTGATGATTGTGACTATAAAACAGGAAACAGAAGCACTATTGTTTTATGATTAGAGTGTTTAATTTAAAGGAAGACCATCTTCTCTAGTTATCTTTTACAACACCTGTATGATTTGATTTTAATATTTTCGAACCTTATCATGTCATTCAACTCGTGCTTGGCAATTAAAATTTTCCAGGAACAGGTGAGTGACCTACGCAGCTGCGCAGCTGCGTTATTCGATAAGTCTAGGATTTGCATCCTGGGAACTGCCCACCAAAGACAGGGCCAGATCGGGCAATAACCGCCCAACATCGAGCGCAATTTACATTCTGAACTTTAAACTCATTACTACAAAGTTCATTGTGTGAGGATTGTCATCATATATACGCTTTTTGCTAAACTCAGCATTGTAGCTTTGTCCCTCGTTTTAAGCACCAGTGCAAATATGCTTTTTGAAATTTTAATGCGTTCGGTATTTGTGGTATCATAGGGTATTACATATTAAATGAATACCGTATCTTAAGAAAAAAAAAAGTTTTTTTAGTATTTTTTTCTTATGTCAGCCAGCCAGTGTCCATTATTAGGTATAGGTACGTACTGCTGGGCATTCGGTTTTTTGTATCAAGTTTTCCTTCTTGTGCGGCTAGGTTAAGATGACATTGGGTGGGTTTACTATATATTCTAAATACGTGACCACAAGAAATCGACAAAGTACATGAGTTAGAATTTTGATATTGTTTGTGAAATTCAGTGAAATTTTTGTACACATAAACATACGCTTGCTCCATTATGTGTTATTTTAAAAAGACACATTTGCGGTTCCTTTCCTAATTTGAATCGTTAATTCCATGAACTCTAATCAATCAGTCTAACAAAACAAAGATTATACTAGAGACATTTTATGTTTTGATGAAATTAGCGTTTATATATACGATAAAGATTAAATTTTTCGAAGTATAATTTTTACGACTGGTTCGGATGGCTGCTCTACAGAGAAGAGAGAGCAAGAAACTCTTTAGTTGATTATTTTTAAATTGCCGTCTTTAAATTATAAATACAAAGAATCTTATGACAGATTTGTGAGAGCATACCCGGGCAACAGGCACTATTTTGTCAGTATTTAGAACTGTATGCCTCAGTTGACCAACCCTCAGCAATGGCATCTGTTCATAACAACGCATGTGACAGCCATCGCCCTCGCCTTATTGCAGGGAATAAGGCGACCCGCGACGGTTTAAGGTGTGCGTTTATCTTTTTCTTACTAAGTGAAAAGTTTCATAACATGCTATAAATCATAAATTCAATGCTCTTTGCCGTTTATAATCACTTTATAAAACCAATCCACGTAAGTCTATGACGAAATCACTATCACTATCACTACATAATATAAAACAAAGTCGCTGTCGTCTGTCCGTCCCTATGTATTCTTAAATCTTTAAAACTACGCAACGGATTTGGAAGTGGTTTTATTTACTAGATAGAGTGATTTTGACTGCCTCGTTGGTCCAGTGGTTAGATGTGCCGTCTTTGGATCAACAGGTCCCGGGTTCGATTCCGGGGTCGGGCAAGTGTTTTTGTGTAAACCAGAGGCACTGGCTCGGAGTCTGGGTGTCATTTCTATCTATAATATGTATGTATTTACAAAAAAAAAATGTATATAAGTAATTGATCATCCATCTCGTTACCATAACACAAGCATTAAGTTGCATAACTTGGGACGAGATGGCGTTGTGTGAAATGTCCAAGGATATTTATTTATTATATTTATTATTATTTAAGAGGAAGGTTTATGTGTGTAATACATCCATAATATTGTAGAGAAACACTGATAAATTTAGAGGTTCATCATTGCAACCGTGCGAAGCCGGGGCGGGTCGCTAGTTAAAAATAAAACAGTGCAAAAGCGTATTTCTTTTTTCTAACATATCATGGCATGTGTATAGCCAATGTCACGTTGAAAAAAGGATAGATATAAATATGTATATTATACTAAATAATATGTACACTTTATTGATAACCCAGTAAACAAATTGTTACAAATGTCTACTTGACTTGGATGCCTTCAAGTCTGGAGTGAATAGGCTCTTACTGTCCCAGCGGGTTACACCGTCGGCCTCATCGTCACTTACCATCAGGTGAGATAGAGGTCAACCGCCGGACAGATGGTAATAAAAATGTATTACTTACTTGATACAGACAGATTGAGATTGAGCAAATAATGTGTTAGAAAATAAGGTTCTGATGAAACACGTGTCGAGGGCCCGTCGAGTCAATGATTTCGAATGTTTCAGAATTGACATCCAGGTGTGCGAAGTAAATACGGAGGTAATCACAAGCGAGCGTGATGAACGTCGAGAATTTCCAATTGGATGCTGTACATTGCTCGCTCATAAAATATTTAATCATTAGGGCCGGTCGTTTATCTCCGTGTGGTGACGGATTTAGAACACACAGTGTCACCACCCCCTTCCATCCGGAGGGTATTGTAAGTACGTACAAAATTAAACGACAAGGCCGAAAACCTAGCGGATGAAACCCTTTGCCATTGCGTCTGGGCAGTGTGACCCGACTCAGCAGTGGGTTATTTATTGGCTGAGTTATTAGGCAGATCTTCCACCGCCAGCTAAAATAAGTTAGTTTAGCTTGCATATTGAGCCAGTTTTTCATACAAGTTCGTTCCCCGTCGGTGGACGCACATGTATGAAAAACTGGCTCAACTATGCAAGCTAAACTAAATAAACTTATTTCAGCTGGTGGTGGACGTTCGGCGTTAGTGGTAAAAGTAGTTTAGTTACTATCTTGTTACGATATTTTCGATGTGATGGTGTGTAAATATTCTTCTTCCTCACCTTTTCATAATTTTATTGGGTTAACCACCAGTCTAACCAGGTCTGGCTAAATACCAGTACTTACCGAGCGAATGCCATCTGCCCTCTGCAACCCATCTAGTTTAATAACCGGTGATTAAGCCACATGCTTCGGCCGTACACATGCGCCTCCACTCATGAGTGTACACACCTTACTCTTGTTCTGGATTGCATTTGTGTTCGTGAATTGAGTGTGTGTAGAGCACTTGAGTGGCCCACATAGTTGGCACGGTTGTAATGGCAGTGGACAGGCCACTTGGCCCGATGAAGGACAGCTGTTGGGGCTTAGTCCGGCGCCAAGCAGTTTTACTGTGTTCCGTCGTGTGTATGTCAGTGCCGGTGAAGGACAGGGCATTTCCTTGAATTTCCTGCCCCATCTTAGACCCTGGTGTTGCTGTCTATCAGGCAAGCCTAGGGTCAAAGGCATTCAAGTAATTGGTTAAAAGTTAAAAGTCCTTATATAGCAACCACGGGAATGCGAAGCATGAGAAGTCCACCTGGACGAACGATCTTGTAAATGTCACTGGGTGGCGGTCTGCACAAAATCGTACATTGTAGAGACCTATGGGGAGGCTTATAGCAGATTAGCAGTGGACAATTGTGGCTAATGGAGATAGAATGAGCACCCTCAACGAAGTTTTTATGTATGTGTATAGTGCTGTAACCGGCATACATAAATTCCACTAGGTGCCGTATTTTAGTTTCACATTTCAAAGGCGAAATGTGAAACAAAAATTACTACAGAACTTTTTAAACACATTATGCGCCAATAAATTGTTTTTTGATATTCTAGAACATAATAAAAGAAAGTGTGTTTCACTGAATAAGATTTTTATTATTTCTTTCGTTTTCCTCATCTGGTCATTTTCGTTTAATATTTTCTAATCTCATGCATATCTCAGACTGGACGCTGGCAGAAATGTTGAATACGAGTTGCCAAACTAAAAAAAACTCTTTTAGTGTCTGTCGTGTGTCGTATCGTAACGTTCCTGAAAACTGGGCGTTGTAACACTTGCTGGGAGGCCTACGTCCAGCAGTGGACTCTTGTAGGCGTATAATGATGATGATGATGATTTGCCTATGATCATCTATGACAATCTTACTTACTTCTCAGCCCATAAATTACCCACTGCTGAGTCGGGCCTCCTCCAACTACATGGAAGGTATTTATCCTACTGTGCCACGCTGGCCAGACGGGTTGGCACAGGGTTTAGTATCAAATTTTCCTTCTCTTGCTAGGTTTTCGGCCTTGTCATTTCCTCTATGACATAATCAAACAAATTTATTTTTATTTATAGCCTAGCGGCGCAGAATTCTATTGATCTTCAGGTTAAGTAATGTCTTGACCTGCTGGGTGTTGGATAGGTCCTCCGTGCTTCATAGGGCACTTAAAGCCGTCCCGGGTGCGATTCTCTTTATGACAGTCGGTACACGAAATCAGTAGGGTGAAAACTGACAGCTGGTCTAACTATTGTGATTATAAACCTTCCCTCTAGATGGTTGAGAGAGAGGTGAGATCAAGGTAAATAGTGGTAGTGTACGTCGTGAACTAAATCAACGCTGCGTCTTAAAAACGTACTAAGTTGCTGGGCAGGCCGTGAAGATATTCTCATTGAACGTAATTCTATTTTAAAGTGGTATTTACGTTACCACGTGTTGATATTTGTTCGCAGTCGTGCCAAAATTAATCCCAGCCACATTAGTCTGTGTCACTGACAGGCGGTCCATTTAACGGTATGTTTAAATGTGGATCAAAGGGCTTATGTGCCGGTAGCCATAAAATAAAAAAAATATAAATATAATATCATATTATTATTAAACTAGTGGCCCGCTCCGGCTTCGCCCGTGCAAAGCGGGGGTGTGTTATACATATAAACCTTCCCCTTGAATCACTCTATCTATTAAAAAAAACCGCTTCAAAATCCGTTGCGTAGTTTTCAAGATTTATGCATACATAGGGACGGACAGAAGAATGCGACTTTGTTTTATACTATGTAGTGATATTTTATTTACTATGTGTATATAGTATTTTCTATCTTTCTATCTATTGGTGGCGTGGTGACGGATTTAGAATATTAAGTGTCACCACCCTATTCCATCCTAAAGGGTGTCTTATGAGCCGACAAAAGGTTAAAAGAAGGAAAACTTGATAACCTGAAAACCCTGTACCAACTCGTCTAGCCAGCGTGGAACAGTAGGCATTACCCTCCACGTAATTGGAGGAGGCCCGACAATAGTTTTTATGCGGTCGAAGCATAGTGAATATTGAGGACTGCAACTGACTCAGTTGGATGTTCTATCATATTATACCGTTTAATTATCGCCGTGAAATTTGCGAGCCCTTAAATTTGTAGTTTCCGGCTGCCACTTTAACATCTATGTGGGTATACGAAAACCGTACCGGGAAGACTGATTAACTTAAACAATAAAATTAACAACAGTTCTTAGTAACTAGTTATTAAAAAATACAATTAACAAAGCTGCGTGCCACCATGGCCAGATGGTTTGGCAAAGGGTTTCGTATCAAGATTTCCTTCTAAGTTTATTGCATTAATTTGTTTCCCTAAACCAGTGGTCGGCAAACTGCGTCTCCAGAGCCGCATGTGGCTCTTTGGCTCCTTATGGCTCTGCGGAAGGCGCAATGTTTTTTTTTGTTTCCTGTTACTCAGAACAATATTCATCATCATTTCAGCCAAAAGACGTCCACTGCTGGACATAGGCCTCCCCCAAGGATCTCCACAAAGGCCGGTCCTGGGCCGCCCGCATCCACTGCTTTCCGGCGACCTTAACCAGGTCGTCGGTCCACCGTGTGGGAGGCCTACCAGCACTGCGCCTGAGAACAATATTACTTAAATTAATACTGACACGTTCCACATTATAGTATAGACTACACTCCTTGACGCCATGTGTGGGTTTCCTGGAAGAGATTGCTCTTTAGTGCCTATGGTACAAATGACCTTTAAAATGTATACTGTCGTAAGTTGTTCCTGTTGTGTAACACTGTTGTTGTATAATAAAGAGTTATCTATCTATCTATCTAATATTTACATTTAAAAAAACTAGGTAAGAAAAAACTTACATCTTATTTTGATAAATTAAAATTCTTCTATATATGGAGAACTGTTGGGTAATAAAAGTTTACTAAACAAGCAGATTTGGCTCGCCAATTAATTTTTAAATTGTTGTTATGTTCATTTGGCTCTTTGGCTAATAAGTTTGCCAACCACTGCCCTAGACACTTAAAAAACATGTTAGTTCCAAAAGCAGCAATGTATGTTGTCAGCATATTTCCCATCAAGTTCTCCAAAAGGCTCCACGCGTACCCATCGGTCCAGGGATGCTGCGCATTCTCTCGATCAATACCCCCTCTCGCTGTCGGCTACCCCGCCCGCCCAGGTTCAGTACTTCGCCAGACCTCCTGCCAAGCACATCGGAACTGGCGTGATTATAGATTTAATTTTATAATAAACGGTTTTTAAAGGTTATTTCGGGTTATTGTGAGTAGTTCCGAGATGGGTGTTTGTTGAGGTAAGTGGTACTTAAAACCTAGATGATAATTCAATGTCTTTTGACGACTAAGATGGCGCTCGGGCGTACGGGTCACCTGATGGTAAGTGGTTACTGCCGCTTAAAGAGGTTTACAATACCAAATACATCATTAGAAAAGAAAGCTCGTGGCAAACATCCTGGTTCTCTTGCTCCTTAGAGCCCTAATGACTTTACTTACCCAAAGACACATCACCCGAGGGTGCTGTTATTATGTTTCGATTTATTGTAATTGGAGACCCTTCCCCAGTCCTGCAACGGTTTGAGCGGAAAAAAATATCTTTGGTAAAAATGTGCTAGTCCGCGCCCAACGATCTCGCAAAAGTATGATAGTCTTTAGTTATGGTTTGCATTAAGGCTATATATGACAACTTTTTTATATCTATAGTAGTATAGAGTAGTGTCCGTGTGTTGACGGATTTAGAATACATAGTGTCAACACCCCATTCCATCCCAGGGTGGAGTCATAAGAGCCAATAAAAGAAAATGACAAGGCTGTTATCCTAGCTCCACAAGTAGGTACACCTGATACGAAATCCTGAAACGAAGTTGGTTGATGGCAAAGCCGTCAATTGCCCTCTATGAAGTAGAAATGCTATCTATCTGAATAGTAGTATGTAGTGTAATAAAACCCAGGTTTTATTAAACCCACCGTGAGGTTACACAATATTGAGTGGTTACTTCCAGCATATAAATTGTTTTTCTATCTTGAAGTATCAGCATTGAAACCGACGTTTCTTTGATTCTATTTTTGGAGACAAAACGTGTGCGCTATTGAAAATAAGCCGGGCGCCGCCCGTCTACATAAGGTGATTATTTATCTATACAAGATTTATAATCTATTCCACAATATACCCGGGGCGCTTTTAGATTTTTTATTTTCTTTAGATTCAAATTCATACTAAAAAAAACTTCATATAAATTTATTTGTACAATCGACCTTTTGATAGGTTCCTACATAAACTTTTTGTAACACTGGATAGTTGACAAATCATCATCATCATTTCAGCCGAAAGACGTCCACTGCTGGACATAGGCCTCCGCCAAGGATTTCCATGTTAACGGATACGTTGATTATTTAAAATACATTCGTTAAAAAATATAGATACACGCCATAAATCCCTTAAAAAGTGTTTAATTTCAATGAGTAATAAATAAAAACCTAACACATCATTTTAATATTTTTTAACAACAAATGTAAACTTAAAAAGCTGCATTAATAAGCGAAAAATAACCAATAAGTTGGCCATTTGAAGTTGGTTGATGGCATAACATTTATGGAAATAATACCATACGACCATGCTTAGCAATTAACGTATTAGAAAGTTTGTTTATTTATTTTCAGGATACTAACGACTATTTATTGTTGAGTTAATAGATATTGGAAATCACTAAAAGTGGCCACAACTAACAATATTCTTGCTATTCGATTTACGAGTTACAACTTTGACAAATCGCTGCATTAAAACTAAAGATTGTGACAATATTCTGTTTTTATAATACTATTTATTAGTTTCTTTTTTGATTCAGTAGTTTACAGAATGACGTTTGATAAGTTTTTTTTTCTTCCTTGTGGCTCTCGTTTATGTCCTTAAAATAATAAAAAGAAATACTTTACTTAAATTTGTACTAAGGATTTGGAACCCAAAAATTTCGGTGACTTGGAGCCAAAGTCTGACCCAATTATACCATCAGTTATTATTGATTGCTGAACCTTTTGGTTGGTTTGGAATTAATATGAATAATACATATGAAAAATACATATGACTAAGTATTTGAACGTGAGGCAAAATCAATCTATAAATATGTTTTTAAATATACCTATGTATCAGGCAATAAAGTATCTTTAAAAAAAATCGAAACGGCCGTCGCGGGACGCCTATCAGACATGAAATTAATTTCTGCCAATAAAAAAAAATTGACGAAGACTTTATTACTTAATTATTTTAATAAACATTTATATATATATGTATAATATATATTGACAAATTAAGCTCATCATCGTTTCAGCCCATCATTGGCCCACTACCTAGACGGGCCTCCTCTAATTTCAGGGTTTATATCCAGTTTTCCTTCTTTTTCGTGTATGGTATTCTGAGCGTATTCTTGGTGAGGTATTCTGCGTCTTGCGTTTCTTTAATCACCTTTTACGACACCCCAGCACGGTATGGGTATGCACCTTACCTCATTTTTTTTTAATTGAACTCTATATTCAAATGTTAGCGCGGCGCAGCGTGGCGGCCGGGGCGCACACCCTAGTAGTCTGACCCGCCCTACCGCACTGCAATAGATCTTTCACAACAAAAAACAAAATCATCATCATCATCATCATCATCATCATTTCAGCCAAAAGACGTCCACTGCTGGACATAGGCCTCCCCCAAAGATTTCCACAAAGGCCGGTCCTGGGCCGCCCGCATCCATCGTTTTCCGGCGACCTTAATCAGGTCATCGGTCCACCGTGTGGGAGGCCTACCAGCACTGCGCCTTCCGGAACGCGGTCGCCATTCAGGACCTTTCTGCCCCATCGGGCGTCGGTCCTGCGCGCTATGTGCCCTGCCCACTGTCACTTAAGTTTGGCAATCCTGTGGGCTATGTCGGTGACCCTGGTTTTAATGCGTATCTCCTCATTTCTGATTCGATCTCGCAGGGAAACTCCGAGCATAGCCCTCTCCATTGCCCTTTGGGTGACTTTGAGCCTTCTGATGGAGCCCATAGTGCCGTAAGTTCATGGAGGGAAATTAGTCGCTTGTATCTCACTAGTCAAAGGGCCTCAGGGTTTGTATCAAGGCTTCCTTGTTTAAGCTCCTCTTACAACATCCTCAAGATGCTATGGCCTGGACACATTGCGTATTCTAAATAAAATCACCGCACGAGCGACTACTTGTCTCTAAATGTATTAGTCAAATAAGAAAAGAGCTTTTATTTTTAGCAAACACACATTACAGATTACATGTAAAATGAGGCAGGAAATTACGGAAATTAGGTGCGGAACATGCAACCTTATTATATCTTTCGTGTTTATTTCGTTAAAATCTGCAATGTCACATCATCAAAAAACAATTCCATTTTAGTTAAAAACATTGTATTTTTTTTTAAACTATTCCGCCATTTTCCACAAACAGAAAGCATTGGAACGCGGGAGAAAATGGTCTTGTCACATAAACATTTTAACTACTTTGGTGGCAAAGGTGACAATGCATTCAGCCAGCCTGAAACAAAATTGCCAGTTGCCATGCGCTTCCTCTACCGGTTAGACGTGTCGCTGTACAACTCTATAGTAGTACGAAAATTGACTGAAAAGTAAACACATATTGTAGTGATGTGCCTTAATCAGTGTGTGAAAATTAATACTACGGGGTATTTTCCATGCAGATTGTGAGAGTTTTTTTAATAAAGGGTGTAAATACGTGTAAGTTTTTGTTTTTTTAAACTTTATATTTAAAATTATTTCAAGTAGATATATCGCGAAACATGTGACAAAATCGCGAAAGTTTAAAAACATGTATTTTTTTATGTATATGCTGTAACTGAGGTATTTTTGAGCCGTCAAATTATTAATGAATTATTTAATTCATTTACATATCCCTATTCATGAATCCCACTTAACTAGTTCGCGTAGAAAAATCTTCGTCCGATTCTTATGATCCTCTATTTGAATAATCAGTCCCTTTTGAATTATCAAGGAAAAAAAATATGAAAAGCGCCTTCATGACTTCCACTAACTTCCCGTAAGCTTATTTGTCAATTTTATAGCGTTTCATTATTTTTATATTAATATCTGCTGACACTTCACTCGCCTGGGCCTGGGCCCACATCTGGATTTCTGATTGTATAAAATGTGTAAATCATATACAATATTCACGGTGGCGCCATTCACGACAGCTACAACCTACGGATTTGCATTCAATTCTCACTTAGTTATAGGAAGATAAATTATAGGCATATAATTTGTTTCGAGATGCCCGGTTCAAATCTACGCGGGCAAAGCTACTTATGCTTAAGTCGATTAAGTTTGCAAATCTAGTCTAAAATTAGACTATCATTTGCCCCGCTCATCGATGAACTTC
Source organism: Clostera curtula (assembly GCA_905475355.2). Taxonomy (NCBI): domain Eukaryota; kingdom Metazoa; phylum Arthropoda; class Insecta; order Lepidoptera; family Notodontidae; genus Clostera; species Clostera curtula. The sequence continues at coordinate 1,313,358 of FR997816.1, read as the reverse complement.
TATTTATATTGTAAATTTATCATCATCATCATCATCATTTCAGCCAAAAGACGTCCACTGCTGGACATAGGCCTCCCCCAAGGATCTCCACAAAGGCCGGTCCTGGGCCGCCCGCATCAATGTAAATTTATAGCTTTGTGTATGTCAGTTTCATAATGACTTTGAATTCTAACAATAATTCCCACCATCATTTAAAGGGTGACTTGATGCACTTAGCGAGTAGTGTGAAGATTGACAGCTGAGATCTAAATGTGCTATTTTCTATTGAAGATACCATCCGACAAGGTAAAAATATAATCTGCTAGATTCAAAAGTTCTTGCTAGGTTCTTGTGTCAAAAGCGTTTGACATATCTACGTCCCAAACTGACGCTATAGTATTACGAGTAGTTAAATTAAAAAGGAACTTTAATTTCGTAAGTTTAATCGCAAAGCTCTTATAAATCTTCATTTTTTAAACTACCATCATTATCTTTTGGCTCTGGCTTGTTCCACGCCAGGTGGTGTCATATGTACATTCATGTCTTTCTTAGGCATGTTCTCATTCACACAATCCATCCATCTCTTTACCCACAGCCGTTACATCATTCCACGTTCATAATGAAACTACCACCGTGAGAAGCGTCGGCAAGAAGATGGGATGGTGGTTGTAAATTTCAACCTATTGAATTTGGTATTAGGTCATAAAACTCGGCGTCACCGATATGACTTATAAACAATACTATGATTTGAATAATATTCTGTCAGAACCACACGACAAGATAACGCTCTCTGTCTTCTAGCAATCAACAAATCAGTTTGGCCGTTGTCCAAAAATGTTCACCGTCTCAGTTTCAACGTAATAATTATTAGTGTAACTTTTAACTAATAGTTTTGGCGTGGACTGCCTAGACAATTATCGCCGACGTCTCTGCTAATACATTTAGCACAGCATAGCATAAAAACAAACATGCAATTTTAATCTTAAAAAAACCTCGCTCTACGGAGTAGTCCATTTTTTTTCACACTACTAAGAAACCTGCCCGACCCCAGTATCGAACGAGTGACTATTTTGACAGTTTTAGTAACCTAGAAATACTACTCCGTGTGGTGACGATTTAAGAATACATAGTGTCACCACCCCATTCCATCACAAGGGTGCCTGTTGTAAGAGCTGACAAAAGGTAATGACAAGGCTGAAAACGTAGCCGCAAGAGAAGGAAAACTTGATACCAACCCGTCTGGCCAGCGTGGCATAGCAGGCTAATTACACTCCCTGTGATGGGAGGAGGCCCGACTCAGAAGTGGGTCATTTATGGGCTCAGTAGTAGGAGTAGAAAAAAAGTTCTTCGTTCGGATTTTGACACAAGAACAGGACAAAAACTTTTGAATTTGACAGGTTTAGAATAGCAATTGCTAGTCAAATAGGCATTTCAATAGAAAATAGCAGGCTTGTTGTTAGTTAGCCAGATCAGGATAGCCTGCTGCCCACCCCAAGGTCTTTGGGAGAAAGGCAAGGAAGAAGCCCAGACGGGAGCCGTGAACGTTGATACAAATGTCGACCCTCACTGACATTATAATCGATTAATATATCATTGTATTAAAAGCCGAATAAAATGTCAGTGGGTGATAACATCCGGTAGGTGGCTAATGTGTTTACTTCCGGTCGCCATTATTAGCCGGATTTTAGGGGAGGGTGCGCTGAAAACAATTTTCAGTTCTCAATTCACTCTCCAAACAAATGCTACCTCTATATGTATAGAGGAATAGCTTACGCGCTTGCTTGCGTCCGCGTGGTTTTGAATTTGATCTTCTTTACTTAATAAAATTATAGTCTACTAGCGACCCGCCCCGGCTTCGCACGGGTACCATGATAAACATCTAAATTTATGAGTGTTTCTCTTCAATATTATGCATGTATTATACATATAAACCTCCCTCTTGAATCACTCAATCTATTAAAAAAACCGCTTCAAAATCCGTTGCGTAGTTTTAAAGATTTAAGCATACATAGGGACGGACAGACGACAGCGACTTGTTTTATAATATGTAGTGATAGTGATAGTGATGTTGCTCAAGAGTCAAGGACAATATAGCGTTCTAATAATGACAGATTTTGTTTAAATCGGTGACGTTTTTGAGTTTTTTCTGTACAAAAATACAAATCTTTCCAACGAATAATATTAGTATAGTTAAATATGGATTATCATATTATGTATTATTATAACTAGTACATATTTGACAAAAAAATACCAGTAGTTTATTTTACAATGATTAAGTAAGTTAGTGTCCGTGTGGTGACGGATTATGAATACATAGTGTCACCACCCCGTACCATCCTGAGGTTAGTCGTAAGAGCCGGCAAAAGCAAATGATTAGGCTAAAAACCTAACCACAAGACAAGGAAAACTTGAAATGAAACCCTGTCCCAACACGTCTGGCCAGCGTGACACAGTAGGCTAAATACCCCTCATGTAATGGGAGGAAGCCCGACTCAGCAGTGGGACATTTATGGGCCGAGTAGTAGTATGTAAGTTAGTGGTAGGTACATGAAATATTCCCCGAAAATCAAAATACCATGATTAATTTTTCGCGTGTCAAACTATTCAAATGTAAGCCGAAGCTCCATATTTTACGAATTAACGAAGTAATTGTGAAACTATTTAGGCCAAAACTTTCTGATTTACTGTTAAATGTTGTATTTTGTAATTGCTAATGATATATTGCGTATTTCATGTTGAAACCACAATTGAAAAATACGTTTGATTTATTATAGAACACCATGTTGTTTATTCGAATGTTTTAATAACTATTATGCCGTAATAGATTAGGTATTTAATTAATGTATTTCACACAATCTATCCATCTAGTTTGGTCTCTCACTCCACCTACATTCATACTAAAACTACCACCTTTTCAATTTATAGCAATAAACAAAGGAAATTATTTTATTGCATCTCAAAAGTGAGATGAAGTGGATAAAATCTCAATCTTCTATAACACTAGATACCTACTTACTTACTAACTATAGGCCTTGTTAAAAGGAAACCTTAAACAGCATTGTAAGAGCATTTTCGCCAGAAGACAGAAACACACTACACGTGTATACGTAATAACGAAAAGGTTATAGTTAACAGGGCATTTAAATAATAAAACTACAGGGCTAATCAAGGACATCATATTAAAAAAAGACAATTATTTATGTTAGACGTTATGTTTTTAGTCGATAGGTTTACCATCTTTATGCGTATCTACGGGAGGGTTTTTTAGAGGACTTGAGGACAGATTGGAGGACAGAGGAGATAATTGGTAACTTGAACTTTGGAATTAAAATAAGAAACCAGTGTAGAATACTAGATTGGGATAGAATATTAATTGGAAATTTTTATAGTTAAAATTGTACTTGAATACTTGACACATTTGAGCAGTAGGTATCTTTAGGTTGACAAGAAATCTAAAATTGGTTTTATTTATAACTGACTTCAAAAAAAAGGAGATTGTCAATTCCACTGTATTTTACACTATATTTCCACAAAACCATATTAACTGTTTTATTGAATACATGAAACTTGGGCTCCTTGTATGATATATTTTTACAGCAATTTTAACAATTAAGTGGAGTATAGCCGCTCAAACTGAACACGTTAGCATCTTATAGTCTGTGGAACACACTTTACAAAATAGCGCAGCCAATTAACACCTTTGAGTGGTGTCGGTTCCCACCTTAGCCAGGCCAACAGGTCCTACCAGCACTCGAATGCGCGGTCGCCACTCGAGGTCTCGATATGCAAGCGAATCACGCTTGCATATCTCCTGTATTCTAATAGTTTTACGGCCCTTTCATTGACGTTGAAAATTATACGAAGCGATGCAGAGACGCAGTCACTGAAAAAATATTCTAAAAGGAAATAAATTGTACACAGCCCTTATAATAGGTAGATACATAAATGTTGGTAACTAGGCCACACGCGGTGCCCTTATACATTCCGTATTTATTTATAAAGTGCACAGGCGGTAACTCGTGTGTCCATTAGAACCAAGCAACTGTAATAGAAAAACAAGCTTTTAGTTTCAGAGCCTCATAAAACCATGATTTATGATGTTCAATTCAAGTGTTTATCGCTATTGTGTATTGTCGTAAAACAGCGTGGGTACTGCCTACGCCAAATAACTAAAGCGCAAAGTTGGAGAAAAGTTCGCGCATGTCATCGACGAATCACTTACTTTACGCGCTCTTTCTCCGCCAAAATCTTTGGACAAAGACTTTCGCGCATTGCATAAGTTTTTAATACGCTTTTATTATTTAGCTATATGGGCTTAATTAAGCGTGACTGTATGTTTTACGTAACGATAGGATCGATAGTATTATAGTTAATATAAGATATCTAAACCGTGTCTAAATGTTCACAAAAAAATAAGCAATGCTATTCTGAGAATATTGGTTTCTATCTGGTGTCCTGGGGAGAAACAGACACAGCAAACCATAGACACGTCGTGAACCATAGACAAATTAATAATCTTGTGGTATACTACTACTACTCAGCCCATAGATGACCCACTGTTGAGTCGGGCATTGTCCAATAACATGGAGGGTAAATAGCCTACTGTGCCACGCTGGTTTGGCAAAGGGTTTCGTGACAAGCTTTCTTTTTCTTGTTTTCGGCTGTCATTACCTTCCATCGTCTCTTACGACACCCTCTGGATGGAGTGGGGTGGTGACACTATATATTCTAAATCCGGCACCACACCACAATAAATCCAGTTATTTTCTGGTGTTCTGTGAATACACAGTTTGTAATTTAATTTCGGATAAACGCCGACTATCTATCTAAAAATACCTACTCTTTCGTCGAGTCTCATCCAATGTCATGGAGGAATCAGCCCTTTGGCCATACGATTTCTATAATTGTTCAGTTGCCTTTTAATATTTATAGGCGATCGCGAAAGCCGAGGTTAACCAATTTTAGAATTCTTTGTATGAAATCCTAAAATATCGTGTGCCTTCTTGACTTCGAATCATATGGCGCGTACAAATGTGGGATCACTCGAAGCCACCGACGGATCATGTAGATCAAGGTTGGCCTACGCAGTATGGACTTCATCACCTAAACGCAAGCCAGCGCGTTTGTTTATTTTACTAGCCAGTAGCCCATTCCACCTGCGTTTAAATATTTCTATTACTATTCAATGATATAACTAAACTTTGAAATGTAACAATATCTATTTAGTAAGTAGTAGTTTTAAAGAAGAAAGGGAAAGAGAAGCTTGGGAAGACCCCCGACTAGGTGGACGGACGACCTTGTGAAGGTCGCTGGGAGTCGGTGGATGCGATCTGCACGAGATCGTACATTGTGGAAATCTATGGGGGAGGCCTATGTTCAGCAGTGGACTTCTGTGGCTGATAGATAGATATAGTTTTTCTGCAGACCGACCCTATTTCAATAAATCCAAGTTTGAAATTGACTGAACAAAAATGTTTTCCTTTATAACCAGCAATTTGTAAATTCTTTTACATAAAAGTATTTTAATTTAATCGTAGCGACACAGTTAATTCATTTTTGTGTTTGATTTCAGCCGGATGATGGATGTTCGAGGGTCATCATGCACCTTCCTTGTACTAATACTGTTGTACTTAACTCATCTCTCCCAGTAAGTATATTTTTAATCTGTTAAATACCGATATTTTTTGTACACTGTGTATAAAGATTTGGTAGAAAGGGTACCGTAGAATTTTAAAAAACTATTAGAAGTGTATGTATTATGCAACACTAAAGATATATCTGTTTCTGTAAAACAGAATAAACACCACCATAGCCTGATAATAAATAAATAAATATCCTTGGACAAATAAAATAAATATCCTTGGACATTTCACACAACGCCATCTCGTCCCAAGCTAAGCAACTTAATGCTTGTGTTATGGTAACGAGATGGATGATAAACTACTTATATATATATTTTTTGTAAATACATACATATTATTATAGATAGAAATGACACCCAGACTCCGAGCCAGTGCCTCTGGTTTAGACAAAGACACTCGCCCGACCCCGGAATCGAACCCGGGACCCGTTGATCCAAAGGCGGCACATCTAACCACTAGACCAACGAGGCAGTTAAAATATAATTATGATCGAACTAACGCAGCTTTGGAGTGTGGGCGAGAATTTTGAAAAGATGGCTCTGTCTTTTTTGTGCTCCATTATTATCAAAATCGAAAGAGGATAATTTATTTGAAAATTATGTGAATGAAAATTCATGTAAAAAAATTATCTAACTAGTTTGATTTTGTTTGTAAGTGTCGACTGTTCGCGGAAATCACTCGTCGCGTGTAAAAAAAGACAATATATTATATTCGAGACGCTAAAAATGCAGCTCTATGTTTCAAGTGTATGTATATTGTCTCCTACGCTATTTACCGATCGTATTGCCAACACCAATTGCCCAAAAGTCTAATAAAAGGTATAAAAAGTCGTTGATAAAAATAAAAGAAATTATTTATAACTACTCCTACAGTTTGCTAGACGGGTTCAGTTCACTCTACCCACCTAGCAAACAACACAATGATATAATTTGCGTCACTTTATAACGATACAGCAGTGGGTGTACCACATTTTTCCAGTCACTATTTATCACCTTAAATCATTCTGCACTGCAAAATATGAACACTTATTTTTTAAATAGGCAAATAGCACCACTTAGTAAATTAGACAACAAAAATTGGGTAAAACTAGCTGGAACTATAGTTAAATAAATAAAATAACATAGCTAAATAACAAATAACTATTTTTATTACCGTGTGGTGGCCGATTTTGAATACACAATGTCACCAACCCACACTATCTTGAGCGTGTCGTAAGAGGTGACTAAAGGATCGTAAGAGGCAGATCATCTAGCCGTATGAGAAGGAAAACTTGATACAAACCCTGTGCCAACCCATCTTGCCAGGAAGAAATCTTGAATTTGGAGGAGGCCCGACTCAGTAGTGGGTCATTTATGGGCTGAAACGACGATGTCTAGGGTCTTGCAAGTAGAATATGCAGAAATACTAATTTTCCATCGAATATCATAAGAATTCCTCTCTGCTAACGAATGCCCTCATCATCAGATGCATGAACACTGGCAAGATAAACTTCAGGGAGAAGGAGAAGCAAATCCTCGACCAGATCCTGGGCCCAGGCCGGTACGACGCCCGAATTAGGCCTTCGGGAATCAATGGGACTGGTGAGTACTCGGCCTGACACACCACTTAAATCCAATTTCTTCCAGCTCTTTTATGGCAAGATGTTCAATGACAATTTGTACTAAGCATGTGTATCTGTTCATATCGCCAACATGAGAAACTAAATATTAGATCACGTCCCTCAAGCGACTGGCTACATTTTCTTCATATATCAACTTACTATATTTTTTTCTCTCAAGACACCATTCAAGCAAAAATAAATGCGCATCAGGACCACTCCATTCGTAAAGGTGCAACGATGCTACAGAAAGACACAGATATACCCCTTTCCTTCGTTGCAAGTTACGGGACGCTAAATTTCATCTCCGAAGCCTTCTTCCCAGTCTAAGGCCGCAAAATTTTGCGGAGCATGCTCTCCCATCGGGGAGTGAAACCCGTGGCCTTGCTTTGGGAAGTTAGGGATCGCCGTCAGTTTTTAATGGGTAGGTCGAAGCGCAATTCACCACCTTTACGCACCCCGGAGTCCCATAGAACCATGAGTTTTTATGAGGATTCCCGACGAAAAAACAAGGCCCAAACTTGCTGGTGCAATAGAGTCAAAATCGTCAATCTCCGTGCCTATAGTTGTCGGTTTTGACAGTATTAGTAACCTACTAATACTAAAGTGTTGGGCGTTTGACACAAAACCTTTTGAATTTAGCATATTATGGCTAGAGAGAGGCACTTCAACACAAAGTAGCACGTTCGGAAGCCAGAAATAACACACTAAGTTGTCGTCCCGACAATCTCCTCCAATCTTTCGAAGAGTAATCCGTCTAGACTGGTTGCTGCAAAGACCAAATAGAGACAGGTCTCCTCCGATGGTGGCGACAAGTGTCGCGCGCCCCCCCTGCCACGCCGGGCAGGCCGTGAGGGTATGCTCAGCACTATCCACCAAGGCGGCACAGTGGTGGCAGTTAGGTAGGGGCTCCCGCCCCGCTACTTTGTGCAGGTACCTCCCATGGCAGCCATGCCCCGAGAGGACCTGCGTGAGGTGATAAGAGAGCTCACCGTGCCGCCTTGTGACCAAGCTGTCCAGCATGGGCTGCTGGTTTCGTTTCCAGTTTTACGAGAAGCAAAATTAACAGAAGCCGAAGCCTGTAGTTACGTAACGTCTGTCATTGCAGGATGTTGGATGGTTGTCTATCATGTCCATCATTTGTGCGTAATATCTGACCTCTTCCGTGCTTCGGAGGGGACGTAACGGTAACAGGGACGAAACCTCTCTCAAACTTTGGGAGATGTGTTGCCTGTGTGTGCTAGTCATGTTAAGCTTATAACTAAATCTTTTTAACTGTGGGTTAAAATTACTACATAGCAAAGACATAGAAGCATCTCTTTCTTGAAAACGTTTAAAAAGATATTGCTATTTTAACAAAGTCTGAAAGATAGAACATAATTATTGTCATCATGTTGTACCTTGCAAACGGCTCGATAGGGCGTAAAGTCCTCGAGTGGCGACCGCGTTTTGGAAAGCGCAGTGCTGGCCTTCCACGCGGTGGACCGCTGACCTGGTTAATGTCGTCGGAAAACGATGGATACGGGCGGCCCAGGACCGGCCTTTGTGGAAATCCTTGGTGGAGGCCTATGTCCAGCAGTGGACGTCTTTTGGCTGAAGTGATGATGATGATGAAACGGCTTGACTTACTGACTTGAACGCCAAGATTACCATGCTAAAATAGCTCTTGGCACAAATATGATGCGTTCTGAACACCTAAATTGACTAGTGATAACATAGTAATATTTAATATTACACGATGAAGGGAATGATCGGTATGATGATGGATTTAGAATACATGGTGTCGACCTCATCCCATTCTGAGGGTGTCGTAAGAGCCAACAAAAGGAAATGACAAGGCCGAATACCTAGCGGCAAGAGATGGAAAACTTGAAATGAAACCTTGTGCCAACCCGTCGGTCCAGCGTGGCACAGTTGGCTTACCTTACATGTAAAGGGAGGATGCCCGACTCAGAAGTGGGACATCTATGGGCTACGCTAACAATAATAGGCGCCGGTAATTCCTACAATACTCATAAACTGTTACCAAACTGCCCCACTTTTTTATTGAATATTTTAGTGAGTGAATTTCTTTAATAGGCCTTATCAAAGTAATTATTAACATTATAGAATCACTAACGAAATGACGCAATCATTCAACACTAGCCACTAATGAATGAACAATACACCTTAACATAGTAGTAATAAGTATTACAGTTGCCATGTCGAATTTGTAAGGGATTGTGGTTATTGTGGTATCGTGTTCAGGATCTAAGACGTTTTCACTCTCCGATAAATGTGTCGTTGTATCGCCGATCTTTCTGTGAAATCTGAAAATATCGCCATGTTGGTAGCATTGGTTCAGTACCTATATATAATAAAAAAGATTAAGCGCCCTTGAACTCACATGTCAATTGTCAAATTCCGTTTTAAAATGCAAACACAATTCAATTGGTTGGATGTGCCGCCTTAGGATCACGTGGTCCCGGGTTCGATTCCAGCGCCGGGCAAGTGTCTTTGTGTAAACCAGAGGCACTTGCTCTGAGTATGGGTGTCTTTTGTGTTAGTGAATTTCATGTTTGTAAACTGCCCCCGTGATACATTTTATTACCTACTGCACGGGGTTACGTTAAAAAATCATATTGTTGTATGTGCGTAACTACACATAGAGTATATTTGAAAAGATCGAGAGGAAATGGTGCAGAACAGTCGGATTAGAAACAGCCGGACGAAGCGGTGGAGACAATGTATGAGGACATTTCCTCGGCCATACATGGCTCTAGAACGCACTACACCGTTGTCATGGGGGATTTTAACGCGAAACTGGGCAAGCGGAGCGGAGATGAGCTGCAAGTGGGGCAATTTGGGTTTGGACACCGGAACCAACGGGGCCAGACTTTGGCTGGTTTTCTGGAGAAGGAGGGACTCTATATGATGAATTCCTTTTACAAAAAACCAGAACAGAGGAAATGGACCTGGTTGAGTCCGGATGGCACCACAAAAAACGAGATAGACTTCATCATGTCGACGGAAAAGCACATATTCAATGATGTCTCCGTGATCAATATGGTCAAAACCGGAAGCGATCACCGCTTAGTACGAGGCACATTGAATATCGACGTTAAGCTTGAAAGGTCGCGCCTGGTGAGGTCTACGCTGCGTCCCGTGCCAGTTCAAATTCAAAACCCGGAGAGCTTTCAGCTCGAACTGCAAAACCGCTTTATAAGCCTAGGCGTTGACGTGGACGATTATAATGACGGGTTCGTGGAGACTGTCCGCAAAGTTGGGTCGAAGTTCTGTGAGACCCAACGCCTGAAAACGGCCAAAAAGCTCTCGGACCTCACCCTAAATCTCATGGACGAGCGACGGAAAATGGTTCTGCAGTCTACAGATGATGCGACGCAGCTTCGGATGCTCAATAGACAGATATCAAAGTCCCTGAAGCGTGATATACGCCGATTCAACACGAATCGTGTTGAAGAGGCTATTGAACGTAACAGGGGCTCCAAGGTTTTTGCCAGGGATCTGTCTATTGGGCAAAGCCAGCTCGTCAGGCTGAAGACTGATGACGGCAGGATCGTCACGTCGAAGTCCGAGATTTTGGGTGAGGTCGAGAGTTTCTATGGACAACTGTACAAGTCTACACAGGAACCCGTCATAAATCTAGCAGACGACCCACGAGCTAGATTAACCCGGCACTACACAGAAGACCTCCCGGACGTCAGCCTGTGTGAGATCGGGATGGCTCTCGAGCAACTTAAAAACAACAAGGCGGCGGGTGATGACGGAATTACCGCAGAACTTCTGAAGGCGGGTGGAGAACCGATCCTTAGGGCCCTTCAGAAGTTATTCAATTCCGTCACACTCGAAGGACGAACGCCAAAGGCATGGAACAGAAGTGTGGTGGTGCTGTTCTTCAAGAAGGGAGATAACACCTTATTGAAGAACTACAGACCCATCTCACTTCTGAGCCATGTCTACAAGTTGTTCTCGAGGGTCATCACGAATCGACTCGCGTGCAGGCTTGACGATTCCCAGCCTCCCGAACAAGCCGGTTTCCGAAAAGGCTTCAGTACCGTAGACCATATTTTAACGCTACGGCAGGTTATACAGAAGACCGAGGAGTATAACCTGCCACTTTGTCTGGCGTTCGTGGACTACGAGAAAACCTTCTTCTTCGATTCGATCGAGACGTGGGCAGTATTGCAGGCTCTCCAGTCGACTATCGGTACATCGAAGTGTTGAAGTGCTTGTATGAAAACGCCACCATGTCAGTCCGACTCCAGGACCAGACCTCGAAACCGATCCAGTTGCAGCGAGGTGTTAGACAGGGAGACGTTATCTCTCCGAAACTGTTCTCCGCTGCACTGGAAGATGTTTTCAAGGTTCTGGACTGGAAAGGGCTGGGCATTAACGTGAACGGCGAGTACATCACTCACCTTCGATTCGCTGACGACATAGTCGTAATGGCTGAGACCATGGAGGGCCTCACTACGATGCTCGATGGCCTCTGTGGAGCCTCCGAACGAGTCGGCCTTAAGATGAACATGGAGAAGACGAAGATCATGTCTAATATCCATGTTCAAGCCACTCCTGTTAACATCGGAGGTTCTACCCTCGAAGTTGTTGACCATTACATTTACCTGGGACACACTGTCCAGTTAGGTAAATCCAACTTCGAGAAAGAGGTCAATCGTCGGATCCAACTCGGCTGGGCAGCGTTCGGGAAGCTGCGAAAGATCTTCTCGTCCACAATACCGCAGTGTCTGAAGACAAAAGTCTTCAACCAATGTGTGTTGCCAGTGATGACATATGGAACAGAGACGTGGTCGCTCACTATGGGCTCCATCAGAAGGCTCAAAGTCACCCAAAGGGCAATGGAGAGGGCTATGCTCGGAGTTTCCCTGCGAGATCGAATCAGAAATGAGGAGATACGCAGGAAAACCAGGGTCACCGACATAGCCCACCGGATTGCCAAACTTAAGTCCTCGAGTGGCGACCGCGTTCCGGAAGGCGCAGTGCTGGTAGGCCTCCCACACGGTGGACCGACGACCTGGTTAAGATCGCCGGAAAGCAGTGGATGCGGGCGGCCCAGGACCGGCCTTTGTGGAAATCCTTGGGGGAGGCCTATGTCCAGCAGTGGACGTCCTTTGGCTGAAATGAGTCGGATTATCCTTAAAACACATGCTTTGGGCCGCAAGCATTTGACATTTTTTTTGTAGATTTGTGATACAGGGAGTAATGCCAACTATAGATATCAACTACTACGCTACTAAAAAGTCATCATTATCATCATCATACTGAGTAGTACCGACTATTTAAAATGTATATAGTATATAGTACATGGCCGTTGACTTTAAATTCAGGTAGTTATTTTTTCGCAAATAGATTTCGCTATTTCAACTTTAAACAGCGACATCAATTTGTCCATAATTATTTACAAACTTCCACCTAAGACAGAATTAATACTGTTTAGTATTTTTCAAAATTATTTTATTAGTTGGATTGCGATGAAATGCTTGCATAGAGCGCTCTCACTTGAGTTGCCATTCATTAATCTGCTTTTGGTCGAGACTGTATTGCATATACTAAGTGTCGGCGGGGAGAGGTTAACGGAAGCGGGCGATTGAATTCAATGCTGCCAATTTAAAGATTTTGACGGCTCCAAGTTCATAGTTAGAAGAATAGAGTTAAATGAGATAACTATTCATATTAATTTATTTGCTCATATTATTCGTTGCAGTAGGTGTTCTAAACAATAACGTACAATAAACAACATGATACACTCAGTATTATAGGGCTCAGCAAACAATAGGTAGTGCTCAGTATTAACATCAGATAACATTACAATTACCCTACAAGTAATATTACATTTTAGAGATTTCAATTACATTGATGTCAGCAATAGAATAAATAAGAGATAATTAATTGGATGATGTCAATGATGTCAAGTGTAGTAGTCATTAATTTATAATTGTCAGGCTATTATTATCATTTTTATGTCTCTTTATTTCGAATTTTTACATATATTTCTATAAACACAAAGGGATTTAAAAAATAGACAAAACCGTCGGAACGAGGTCGATGCCCCAAGCTACCGACGCCGACGATTCCGGGCTCCAAAGCCGAATCCAGGATGTATACTTTTGTATCAAGCCCATAATCCAGCAACTTAGTGAGTGTTTCTTGAAATGTAGTAGAATGTGGAAATAAGAAGTTGAATTACAAACATTGTGATTTTAATTTAGTCTCATTTGCTAACCGTGTTCATCAAGCGATCGGATCGGATATTGCAATCATAAAGCCCTTTTGATCGCGTGAGATTTACTTCTATAGTAGATTTTAGTTCATATTTATTCTGTGGATATTGCTGACGGATTATAAAACAAAAGTGTTATCCTTATTATTTTATGTATATATTACGTGAAACAAAAAATGTCCACCACTTTCTATAAAAATTTTGCGGTCGGAGGAGTATTAAATTTCCCACACTAATTTCTTTTTTAATTATGCATAGAAACATTACATAAACTCTTTTGTTTATTGTTAGTCTCTGGTCAAATTGAGAATAGAACTTTATGTATACAACTAAATTTAAATTAAATTATGGTCGAATTTCGACCACTGGGCGACCACTAGTTTTTGTAATTATACCGAATCTAGAACTTCGTAGAACTGTGAAGGTTTGGGAAGTTTGAGATTGGTTGATAATGACTGATTTAGTAATTATAGTGTCAACAACCCATTCCATCCAGAGGCGCCCAGTTCGTTTACGTGACCGTAAGCGACGGAAAAATGTACCTATGTATAAAAAAATCTTGTGTCAACACTAGCCAGCAAGGTTTGTTAATGAAATTGTATAACCTCCAGTCCTCCATCGAAAAGGGAGAGGCCTGACTCAGCAGTGGATAATTGATGGGCTTGCGTAGAGGGGTGTATTGGTATACCATCAATGAAAGCTTGTATGGGTAAATAAATAATGGGCAAATGTCTATAGGCGTTTTCCTCCCTTCCTTGAAGCCTGACGCTAATGTGCTGTCAGACAAATAGGTCCCGCTTAACACATATTAGGTTAAAACCTTTCAAGAAAATTCCAAGGCAGCGCGGCGTATTTACGGCATAATAATACTGATATTTCGGAATATGAGAAGACAGAGCTACTTTCCAGGTTACCTAATAATAATAATAATAATTCTTTATTTTCTTTCCACAAACAAAGACAAATTACACACAATATGGAACTTACGTGGCTAAACTTAATATAAACTTTGTTTGTGGATCGCTGGAGCCTGTGGTAGGTAAGAAACCTGTGTTACAGGCACCAGGACCCCCATACATAGGAAACAAACAAAACAAGTTAGCTGTGCTTATTCTAGTACAAATATGTGTGTGGCAAGTTACAGAAAAAGGAAAATCTACTCTAGCTAACGAAGAAACTGAACTATAAAACTACATCTAAAATTAAAGCAAAAAGGAGTAATGTGTGTGTGTGTGTGTGTGTGTTGTGTATGTTTGGGTGAATATTGGTAATGAGTGTGTATCAACAAGTGAGCAAATCTCTAAGAGCAAGGAACTAGAAGGTCTTCAGTGGCCTGATAGGTTTGTTTTAAAAGCCAAGACCGGAGGACGATTTTTAAGTTATATGAATTTAAATTGTGTACTTTCAACATTCTGTGTAAGGTATTGAAAAGGTAAGGTCCGAGAAACATAAAGAATCGATGGCTAAAAGTAGTGCGTGTAGGAACAGAGGGTGCGACAAGATGATTACGACGAGTGGAAACATCAGAGTAAAATGTCAGAGAATGCTGTCTCAGAACGCAAGCTACAATAAAAAGTTGACGTACTGTTAACACTGCACCAAGCTCATATAGCCGCACTGTTGGATAAAATGAGAGATAATAATGAGAGATGTGTGTTTGAAACAGGGAGTAATTTTTTGTCCAGCTATATGAAACAGTTTTCTATGTGTATATATGTGTAATACATCATCATCATAATTATCATATTAGCTAAAAGACGTCCACTGCTGGACATACGTCCCCCAAGGATTTCCACGATACACGCTTCCGAGCCCTTTTGCACCTTGTATCCTTGCAGAGGAATAGTTTTTTTTTTTTTAATAAAATATAACATAAACCCTTTCTTGTTCATTCTGCAGTCAGAACCGACGGCTCTACATGGCCCCCGACGCGCGGAGGAGGTCAGATATTTAATGGGATACCCATCTAGCAGAGCGAGACGTTGCGTAACTTGCAGACTAATAGCGTTACTTAAAAATTATCTTCACAAAATGTAAATCTTGAGTTTAAGTGAAGCTTGTCAAACGTTTAATAAATTAGGGCTCCCGAAGAAAATTTCACCGAATCATTATTTAACAAAGCCTTTTGTCTGAGCATCGTAAATCACTCAAAATGTTTTTCAATGTTCACGTGAAATTCACTAATGGAAAAAACATTCTTTGGTTATGTTTCAATCGAAATATTTGGTAGATTTTGATATCCCGGTATAGCACTTTTAGGGAATTTCTATGTACCAGTGATACCGCCTTACCATCTTCATCACCAGATATATGGTTGCAGCATCAGATGTGTTGTTTGTAGAGTTTATTATTTAGTTAATCAATATCCTCTAGATATTGTATTTCAGTGGTTAATTACTGCTACTATTACTACTGCTCAGCCCATACAAGATCCACTACTGAATCGGGCCTCCTCCAATTACATGGAGGGTAATTAGCCTACTGTACCACGCTGGCCAGACGGGTTGGCACAGAATTAAAAACTTATCGGGACTTATCGCGCACAGAATGAATACCTGTTTTTGCTCGACGTTTCGTGAAACCATCTTCTCGGTTCAAGTTGGCGGCATCGTGGAACCCCGTTATAAACAAATGTTTAGTTCGCGGTGTAGGTACTAAGTGTTCAACCGATACAGTCAGTGTTGTGTGTCGTAGTGACAACCCTACGTGTGTGCAAAACCAAGTGAGGGTAGGAGACCAAAGTACCCTCACTTCCCACCGAAAAAACTTGCGGTCTGCAGTCAGCTCGCGACCACGGCCATTGTAACATGGTCGAAACGTCGAGCAAAAACAGGTATTCATTCTGTGCGCGATAAGTCCCGATAAGTTTTTAATTATGTGTACAAATCGCGAAAGTTTAAAAATAAGGGTTGGCACAGGGTTTCGTTTCAAGTTTTCCTTCTCATGCGGCTAGTTCTTCGGCCTTGTCATTTCTTTTTGTCGGCTCTTATGACACCCTCAGGCTGGTATGGGGTGGTGACAATGTGTATTCTAAATCCGTCACCACACGGAACAGTAAGTGGTTACATAATGACCATCAGAGCGGAGTAAAGTGGGCTTATGATGATACTTGCCGTACCCACTGCATAACTATGAAGTCTACGGAGTAGATAAAATTTTTATAGACGAGTTTATTATAGGGTATTCAATCAAGTCTGTTAGTCACACCGCAATTAATTAATCAGTGTGATAAGTAAAGGCCGGGACGTGAATTGACTCCAAATATTCCGTTCGACGGCCATCCATTAATCACTTTCATACTGAGCAGTTGGATAAATAATTTAATTGGAATAAATCGCTCCGAGCAATTGGCAGGTTTTGGATTATGGAAAGAGTTTTGATTTAGAGTACGCTTAAAAATACAGACTGATAACCGACCCCCAACGAAATTGATTCAAATTGAAATTTAGGTATTATTACTACGTATACTGGAAAGTAAAATGGAACTAAAATGGAGTAAAAAGACGTGCACATCCTTCATTCCAGCGTTTCATGACTCAGCAAACTGTAGCAGTGGGCTGGTCATCCGTAAAGGAACCGCAGAACCACTGGGATTGAGGAGTTCTTGAGTAGAGAACGTGACTCGGCAATCATTATGATTGAAAACCTTTAAAATAGGTTCCCATCGCATTTTTATTTTTAAGATCGGAATTTATTTATTTCTTACTAGCGACCCGCCCGGCTTCGCACTGGTGCAATATTGACATATAAACCATCCTCTTGAATTGAATATTAAAAAAAACCGCTTCAAAATCCGTTGCGTAGTTTTCAAGATTTAAGCATACATAGGGACGGACAGACGATAGCGACTTTGTTTTATACTATGTAGTGATTATAGGTATAGATTGATATGGAACATCGGAAGTGAGAAATA
This sequence comes from Clostera curtula, assembly GCA_905475355.2. Classification (NCBI taxonomy): domain Eukaryota; kingdom Metazoa; phylum Arthropoda; class Insecta; order Lepidoptera; family Notodontidae; genus Clostera; species Clostera curtula. The sequence goes on along the minus strand of FR997816.1, from coordinate 1,295,989 downwards.
CGCGGCCAGTACGGACGGAATACAGCTGGGTTACGTTGGATTTCTCGCGTGTAGCCATTATGCAAGCAATGGCGTACTTCCATACCCGATCTGTTACAGGTTCTTCTGTTAGGACTTCTGTCTGTATTCAGAGTAACAGTAGTAGTTCCAATGAGACAAGTAACGTTAGGGATGCCACCTTCTTTTTGAAGATAAAGTACATTGGTTAGGTATAGGTAAGACAAAAGAAGAACATAGTATCAAAATAAAGTACAAGTTATTTGTCTTTCGTTCATTTGAGGTTAGTTAGCGTTCAGAAATGGTTAAAAAGGAGTGCTTATTTGTTTTGTCGCTGCCGAAACGCGACATCGATTCAGCGTCAATCGATATATTTCGATACTTACGACTAAACTTTCAAAAATCCCAAAGCAATCAAATCATGCGAATTATAGTATTTTCGTGTACTTTATTGTTCTCTTATAGTACATTACAAGAAATAACGTACAATACATTATATTGAAGTGCGGGTGGCAACCCTAAGTAACGTTCAATCAATATAGAAATGGTTATTTTGTTTGTAAAAACATAATTCACGCCTTGCCATGTGTTTAATTTCCAATGATTACGTGGCACCCACTCAGACATAGATATTTGGTAGTATCTATTAAAAAAAAACCTGCACTGTTATGTTATTAACCTATAGTCTGGGCTTTTGGCGATGTTGGGGATGGACTCGGTTGATACGTCCAGCCCCCAGAATCGACGTGCTCTTGCTTCGTTATCCGCAAGTTCAATTCGAAACCTTCATATCCCATCCATTTTTCTTCGGAATCATTGTCGTCTGGAGATTGGAAGCGGGCCCCGCGTCACATTCTCTGGTACTTTTGCTCGTTTTGTTTTTTGACAGATGGACCGGCAATCGTTAACATTAATCTGTTCGTGAGAAGTATCACGACCATTAGCGACATTAAGATGGTTAGTACGACCAGCGTCCTCAGTATTTTTCGTGCGAAAATAGAGCTTTTACGTCCTCTATTTTAACAGGGTACCTACTGAAGAATGATTGAATGACTGTAGCAATTGTTTTCTAGTTCACTCGCTCTTGTGAATTGACTTAAGTTACTTCAATGGAATCTAATTAAACCAGCGATTATTTTTACTCGAATTATTCCGAATTCGTATTATTTTCATAGAGAACTAAACAAATGTTACAGCCTCTATATAGGTATGTTTATTGTTCGTTTAGTAGAGTGTGAGCGCGTCGGCAATAGAGCAGTTATTGTTAATTATAAGAATATTTTATATATTTATTTTTAAAAATACTCGATAAATAATTAAACTAGATACTCATAATAATACGTAAACGGTATATGACTGGACTATTTACGGTTATTATATGACCGTTTTGACAACATGGCCAAGCTTGTTCACTGTTGGTATGCGGTTTAAATGTGCGCCACTCTTGTTTGTTATTTATTGTACGACGTTTTTGAGAAACGTTAAGAAGCTATAACGCTTCTAATGACTATATTGTTTGATCGCCTTGTTGATCTATAGGTTGGATGGAGCCTTTTCAGATCAACGGGTCCCGGGATCGATTCCGAGGTCGGACAAGTGTTCTGGTTTGTGTAAACCAGAAGTACTTCCCCGGTGTCTGTGTGGCATTTGTATTTGTGAAATTTAATTTACAAACACAACAACAACATGTTTGTCAACAACCCCTGAGATACAGGTATCGTTTTCTAAAACATTAATTCAGAAACAAAAAAAAAACACTGAATTACATTCCAAGAAATAATAAAAGGACGATAATTTGCAGTACAAAAACGCGATCTCGCGTTTTTTTCAACACAGAAGCGAGTAGGCCATTAAAATTTTATCCTATATCATGATTCGTGACACTATTCATATCAATTATTACCAAACGAATTGTTGTAGTGCTATTAAATAATCCATTAACAGCTGTGTCACATGCGATCACCGTAAGCAGGTAATGTGAAAAACATCACTATGCTATATACCTATCACTAATCGATTGAGATTCTCATAAAATTTGGAATCGATCGTAGTATCTTTATGCAGTGTAATAAAAAAAAAGTGATATCATCTCGGAGTAATAATATGTATTTCCATAATTATGTTATTACAGAAAAACCGACAATAATATCTTGTAATGCTTTTTTGTCAATAATCGAAAGGATAATTGCAAATGCCCATAATATTTACAAAAAACATTAAATAATTACTTATATGCTAATTCGCATGTGATCGATTTATTTTATATAAAAAACTATTTTTCATACATAGTCAGTGGTTATGCGTTAAGCTGCCTTTTCCATATGAGGGCGGTAACCATCAATGTGATAAGGCTTATTTTACCTTAAAAATATGATATTTTATATGCGTGATACGTCAAAAGGCCTTTAATTGACAAAAGATAGATAATAATATCCTGAAAAATTAAAAATTAAGTTTTAAGTAACGTAACTAAAACGTAACGTATGTAACTTAATTGCGTATGTATTAAAAACTACAAACCTGAAATAAGTTTTATCAGAATCAGTAAAGCTCATAATTTTTAAACTGAGTTATATAAATTGATCACTTTTTTACTTTCATGTCAGAATCATCTCCTTCTCTACTATCGCCAGAAGAAAATCGGACAACAATATGGGCTTAAACATATGCGATTTTTCAATTTGATTTAAATTACAAAATCTTATAGGATTGTACTTTGTGCTATACCACAAACCACTTGGTATATTTTCTGGATCATATTGATTTGCATATGAGATTTTATATAAAAGTAACGATTTTTTCGATCGATTGGAACTAATGGAAATACTTACAAAGAAATCAAGCGGCGTCTAAAATTTCCTAGCATTTGTGATTCTACAAAATCCATTTCAAACAGCGAAAGATTTATATTTATTTAGACCTTAATATAGGGCGCACTTATCGTCCAAATTGCTAAGTAAATCCGACTTAAACAAGCCCGTACTGTAGTACACCATTCTGAAGCAAAATGTTAATTTCCGGCCCACGCCACGTGCCTAAGACGCAGTTCTTACCCCAACGTGATTTGCGTTTTTAGGGTTATAAAACTTTTACCGCGTATATTTTCACGTTGGATGAGACGTTTTGTTAATTGCGTACTATGATTATTACAATTTAAGAATAAATTTGGTCGGTACAAATCTACATTGGCTGTTTCAATCAACATAATTATCTTTTTCAGCACGTTTCTTTTATCTATGATTTTTTAATTGGTTGTTATTTTGTTTTTGGGCAATTCTTAAAAAATCTTTAATTCAAAATTTAAAGTCTTCACTGTGTGAATAATAATTTTGATTGTTATTTAAATGTAACGAATAACCTCATTCCTATTAAATACTTTGTACATTTTATTGAACGTTTGAGTATCATGAAATTTATCTGAGTTTCATATTAAGTGATGAATACTATTGACAATCTAATTGTATTTCTTTCTTGTAATTATTAACTATAAACTGCTCTATATTACACCAACACAAATTCCATAGACAAGTTAACCCTTTTTAGACTTGTTGGCGGATTATTTTATTTCTACCCTGTGCAGTTTTTGTTCAAATTAATTTCGTTTGATCACAGTTGCATTTGTGTTCGTATCTGATAACTTATTTTTGGTCATTCATTGAGTATTCACAGGGTCAAGGTGAGTTGTGTAATATTACGCGTGTCATAGGGTTTTGTAGGTATTCATTATATTTCAGTGATTTACCAATTTATATTTTGCTTGGTACTTAGATGGGCCAGCGGTAGTGAGCGTCAATATATTTGTCAGAAGTATATCAAAGATCGATGACGTCACGATGGTAAGTCAAACGTCGGACCAGGGCAATACTATGTAGCGTTTAAAAAGTATACGTTACTCTTGTTCGATCGGTTAAAACAAGTCAAATGAATGGGCAACTCTCTCCCGTTGAGAAGGATAGTCTTGCCCGATTTGTGTCTTACACTGAATATTATACTTTATTTTTATTCCTTCCAATTTCTCTTTAATTCCATTTGGTGTTGACGACCAAAATCGTTTTTAAACGCTCGTTTATAAAACCATCTGCGTACGTACTGATTCTAACCCTTTATAATACTTTTAACAAAATATACATTGTAGTCGTTATAGATTTATTTTGTTAAATTATGTTTTAGTTTAGAATGGCTGGTTGTCCTTATGATTTTATCTGAAAGGGCATTATTGGCTTGGCGTAGCGAAATGGAGAGATCGCCTTCCATGTACCGCTATAACACCATTACCTCCATTTCATTACGATGTTTTTAGCAATTAACATTATCATCAACCTTCGTATTTGTCAGACTATCTAGTTCAGACAAGGCCGTACATGAATCTTTGAGACTGAAATTTCTACTCTACTTATTGTGCCCTTTTTCTAAATGAGTAATAACGGGGCATAATGTCTTTCTAAATTATTCTTTTCTGTCGTTAAGGCTATGCGCCAACGTTAGTGAATGTCAACATGTATCTACGGTCCATCAGCAAAATAGATGATTACAAAATGGTGAGTGCGTGCACATAACCGAGAGATGTAATTGGTGACACTTTTATTATAAACCAAAGTTTTAAAGAACTGATGAGGGACGTTTTGTATTTAATCGATCAAAACGTCACCGTGGTCTTTATTCATATTGATTCTTTCTGTTTCCTCTATAACTTTGGTTATGGTAAAATTGGTCTTAACGTCAATATTTGGCAATAAAAACTGCACTACGCTGAAAATTACCAAGCTATACGTATTTGATTGTGTTTGTGTTACCCGTTTTCTGTTATTATTTGTCCCTATGTTTGTATTATTCTTTACTCCCTATTTTTGCACCGTTTTGATGTTTTATTTACTCCTAAATGTGAAATTCATAAACAATTAACTAATTCTTTTGCTAAATATGTTACATGGTGCGGCGCCGTGCACATCATTTTACTTTTACTTCTCTTCAACTAAACTAATCTAAATTAAATGAATTGAACCATTCAAAATTTCCTTTTTATTTTATCATATTTTCTCTCTTGTTTTATTTTTGTTCCTCCTCACTTGTTTTATGTAACAAAATATTTTAAGCAATACTAAGAGCGTATCGCTTCTGTAAAGTACGTAAGAAACTATGAACAGCAATCGGCACAGACAAGTAGCAATATAATCTATTGACCACCAAATGCTTCGGAATACACATATAGCACAGATACGATGAAAGACTAAGATTCACTAAAAACTGTCACTAAGGACCGCGCTTCTTCAGCTAGGGTCTACTGCGGCCCGCACCGTCACACCATTATTAATCATATTTTCGTTTCCCTTGTTTTATTTACAATCATGCTTCTTATATTAATTTCGAGCCGAAGAAGATTATAAAAACTATTTTGGTCGTGTACGTTGACTGTAATTACTGTTAATATGTCTTGTTCATGTGAATTTGTGTTGTGTAAGTATCGGGATAACGGTCGCGCCCGCACTCCGCTTGGTGCTTGGAATGGTGGTTGGCCACCTGTGACACCTGAACCCTACTACAGCTAGACTTATATTAGCTCTAGTTATTCTGGCCGTGCATGAAGGTAACTAAAGCATTCCTTCAACGAATGCTGACGGTAAGTCTATTACTGGGCTTGGCTTTGTGCATGTGGCTTGACAGTTACTATCACTCGAGGTTGTATTTTGGATTTGGAAGAGCCGATAAACTTTCAAATAACCAATTACTAACGCCTTTCAAAACTATTGATGAAAACTCTTTTACTTGGATGACAGAGTCGTAGCTAAACGTACCAATTTTATGGGCCTGTACTGCCCTCCTTATAAATGAACTATGTACATATTCACGTGTGTCTTGTTCATGTTTTGTTTATCGCGCATAGAATATGAAAAATGTTGTATTATAAATTTGTTATAATGCTTATATCTTAACCATTTCTATTACTCTACTCGATATTTATATTATACACTTTAATATGTATTTAAGCCTAAAATTCATTTCCAAAAGCCAACGAACGAGTTCGCATGTAATTTATTCTTAAGCGTTCAACAGCTTGGAAACGATAATTCATTTGACTTGCCTTTGATGTCGAGGGGTCTGTTTTTGCTTAAATGTCAAATTAATTATTGAGAACCTTCGACACCATCGTATAATGTACCTTTTTGTGTCAATACGTTTTAACTAGAAATCATATTGATGTTTACACGTGATTGTTTTGTATAAGCCATGCAAAAGTATCACCACAACTAAAATATTTTGTAGTTTCTCAAACTATTGTAGCATATAGAGACTGAATGACAGAAAATACAAAGAAGGCTTTTAGAGATGCATTGATGCAAAGAAACAAATAATTATAGGATTTGAATTAGATAAAGATAGAACCATACAAAATATTGGCAATATAATTGAATACAATATTGTAAATTAAGGAGATAAGGACAAAACCATTAAAATAGCCCTAGTTTAGCTCTACTTACAATGCCTACGTGATTATATTAATTTATATTTATTAAAGTGTGTAGTAACGTACAAATTGGTTCATAAGACATGATGAATCACTGATCGTTGCAATTAGGGCGTATTCCAAAATATTGTGAAACAATAATGATTTATTGCCAATATTAGTTATGTTGAACAAATACATACGTACAATGCTTACAAAATATTTTCAGGAATACTCCGTACAATTGACATTCAGAGAACAATGGTTGGATGAAAGACTTAAATTCAACAATTTGGGAGGTTAGTAATAAACTATGTAATAATATTATACCATCTTTTAAAGACATTACACTAGTTATCATTATCGATAGGAGAGGCAAATGCTGCCTTTGAATCAGTCCATCCTAAAATTACTTCTTCCAATCACTTGTGGGGTCGAGTAAGTACATTTTATATACTTGTTATGGATATATGTCATTTGTCCTGCGATACAGACATACCCAAAGTATCTTTACGTGATAAGAAATAAATATCTAATGCACAAATGAATTTTATCCAACCGTGTCTTTGAGCCCAATCACTCACAAGTAATTGCTTAATGTCCTAATCCACAGGTCGCCTTAAATATCTGACGCTGACGGAAGCCAACAGGGTGTGGATGCCAGACTTGTTCTTCTCCAATGAGAAGGAAGGCCATTTCCACAATATTATCATGCCTAACGTGTACATCCGTATCTTTCCTAATGGCAACGTGTTGTACAGCATCCGTATCTCGCTGACGCTGTCTTGCCCCATGAATCTGAAATTGTACCCGCTGGATAAACAGACTTGCTCGCTAAGGATGGCTAGTTGTGAGTAAATGGTTATTTCTGATTAATGTACTCGTAAAACTATTTATTACATTGCATTGTAATTATAATGTAAACGAGACAATATTGGATCTAAAACAAAACTATAATGACTTTATATAAGGTAAAAGCACCTATTACGGAGGTATTTCACAACATTTGAAAGTAAGAAACAAAAATAAGCATTTGTAAGTATTTTTGAAGGTGCCAAACAACTTTATCGACAAAAGTGGAATTTACATTTTGTATTGCTGTTAAGTCTATGTTTCTTTTCATGATATTTCTTATTTTAAGAAAATATTTAAATAGTCGGGTCGATTTTCCCTAATACGGAGGGTCAGAGATTATATCCATTGAAGTTCCGTACAATTTTTTTTTTTTTTTAAATATATAGTTTTAGTAATAGTTATTTGTGCAACAAGAGAGCAAAGCGTTTTTTTGCTGCGTGTGCTGATTTTGAATCCTGAGCAAGCGAAGGATTCAAATTTGAAAAAGGGTTGCTTACCACAATGTTCATTCTCGTAAAGCTCATCTCGTTACATTACATTGTTTTGAGGCTTTGTAAATACTCATACTTTGTTGAATTGATAAAAGTGCTTCAGCCACTTGCGCATTATTATAACACTTGCGTTTGCGCAAGTCTTGCACTGCGCTGTCCATATTGTCTATAAAGACAGAAATATATATAATATTATGAAGATTACATAAATTTAAATAAAAATACTAATGAGTTTAAAAGTTTTTATCGCTTTTGTTTTTATCAAAAAGAAACATGCATATATCATAAGTAGCGACAAAAAAAGAAACAAAGCTATTTATTTATTTACGGAACCCTTAAACTTGTAATTTTATGGTCTATGAATAGGGCCGTAATAGGACATCATGTAACCTAATACAGAGTTACATGAAAATAACTACCACCGTAATAGGAAAGCTACTCGTGTTTTTAATAATCCTAATTCTGACCCATCAAAATTTCGATAAACAAAAGAGTGTAAAGGTTTAATCAAACGATTACAGTTTTTTGGCTCAGATATGTAAAACTCAAGTCAACAGATAAACAAAGTAAATGATTTGTGATAAATTAAACTACACCTTCCTATTTTTACCCCGTCTAAGAAACCAACATTTTGTACTCAACAGTTTTCATATTTATTTACATTTCTAATTAAGAACACATGCCGCAGAATATGGTGTCTAATTTATGAGATTAATAATTATTGCAACTAAACTTGGAACTGATTCAATAAGTTAATAAATTGAAAGTTATAAACAATTAAACATGCCTAGTATTTTTCCTATTTCGGAGTTATACCACCTCATTAGGATTAATCTATAAAATTCGTATCGTATTACGGCGGTATTTTATTTCTCATTTTTTTTGGGTAAAAATGAGTTCCAAGTATGAAACAAGCTATTTAAATAGTGGATGTAATAGTAGGAATATGCTATAAATAACACATTAACAAACTCAAACGGCTTATTAATAGGAAAAACTTAGTTTATAAATATTAGTGTACTTAATATTGTTGTTCCGCGTTTGTATGGCAGCCCCTCTCACGTCGATTCTGTTACACAAACTGATTGATCTTGTTGTATTGTCTATGTGCTATACTTGCAAACGTCAGTTAAGTCATGAAGTAATAAATTTAGAATAAATACTTTACGTTTTGATATACTTAAGCTGAATAAAACAGAAATAAAACTCAAAAATAGAAATACCACCGTAATAGGAACCGATTTTGACTACCGCCGTATTAGGACCTTTTACCTTACATGTTTAGTCTAAAACTGCTATTTTCGCTCGTTACTTCAAATTAAAAAATCAAACATCGAACATGTTCATCGTCTGTGTCTCTTTGTATAATATTTAAATTTAACTATTATTTAATTTAACACTCGATCGATAGATGGCTGGACCACTGACGACTTGGTGTTCCTGTGGAAGGAGGGTGATCCTGTCCAAGTGGTGAAAAACCTTCACTTGCCACGCTTTACATTGGAGAAATTCCTTACCGATTACTGTAACAGCAAAACCAATACTGGTAAGATTATCCCGTTACCATCCTCTGAATGAACTGCGTAACTTAACATAATCTCACGTTCATACCATTAAATTAGTGAAGGCCTTTAGATAGCTATGTATATCAGTTGAGACTAATTTAACGTTACTTTCAATAATAGCTCGATTTAACAGTTGCAATACTTCTAAAGATATTAAAATGATGATTTTCTTAAAAAAAACCGTTTACCAGTAATTTACTTTCAGGTGAATACAGTTGTTTGAAAGTAGACCTGCTGTTCAAGCGCGAGTTCAGTTACTATCTCATCCAGATCTACATTCCCTGCTGCATGCTTGTTATTGTCTCTTGGGTGTCATTCTGGCTCGACCAGGGAGCTGTTCCGGCTAGGGTGTCACTTGGTAAGATATTTATTATTCACGGCATTCTTCTGGGTTTTAGTTACAAACAGAAGGATGTTTTTGCGTGATAATATTATGTTGATGTTGTTTGAGCGCATAAGGTTGTATTGCAAGAATTTCCCATTCTGTCTTGAGTCATAGAACATATATAGTCAGTGTAGCCAAAATGTTCAGGAACCTTTCAATCTAATCAGTCACAAATTTATCTTTAAAGAGTCAGAGACCCGGAATATCGGTGCGACACTTATGGCCTGCAATGGTTTCCCATTGCCTTTATTATGTAGGAAAAAAGACTGACGCGTACTTTTTCAGGAGTGACGACTCTTCTGACGATGGCCACACAGTCATCTGGGATCAACGCATCTCTCCCTCCCGTCTCTTACACCAAAGCCATTGACGTCTGGACTGGTGTGTGTCTAACCTTTGTCTTTGGGGCACTGTTAGAATTTGCCTTAGTCAACTATGCGTCCCGCTCAGACATGCATAGGGAGAATATGAAGAAAGCAAGACGGGAGATGGAGGCTGCCAGCATGGACGCTGCATCTGATCTTCTTGACACGGACAGCAACACCACGTTTGCTATGGTGAGCTCGCAACTATTACGCGTAGTTAGTAGATTGCTTCGAAATTAATTTCGGCTGACTGAGGTTTTGAGTTAACGTAGTTAGTATTGTGATTTTAGTAAGTTATTTGAAGTAACTTTGGGTAGGATACTACCTTTTCTGTCCTTTTGTTTGAGTACATAGAGTCCAGTAACTGTTTGATATAGAGTTATAGTATTGATTTGTGCATTTACTTACAAATATTTTGATGAGACATCTTGTAGTTAAGTTAGTGAAGTTTGGTTTTGAGTGGTTTGAATTGTAGATAATCGAAGTATCTAAATAAGAACGTATTCTGTGTAAGGTGTTAAATCTACTATTGGAAATAAATCATTTTTAGTTTTAACTTTAATAATATCTCACCTCAGGTAGGGCACATTATTTATCAGAATCACCCAGGACTCTAGTATTTCCTCCCTGACGTATCTGCAACTAGCAGAAACCCCTGGTGCGCGGTGGCGTGGACTCCAAGATGCGGCAGTGCGAGATCCATATCAGCCCACCAAGGAGGAACTGCTGCCGGCTCTGGATGTCCAAGTTCCCAACGCGATCCAAGAGGATAGACGTCATCTCGAGGATCACTTTCCCGCTGGTTTTCGCCATCTTTAATTTGGCCTATTGGTGAGTTTATCAATAACTTATACCAGCATAGTAGAGATTATCGATGATAATTGATAGGTAAGTTCAATAAGTAAGGTTCCAGTCAAACATATATCATGCCTGTACCAAATTTTATTAGGTTTGGCTTCCAGAACTTACTGAATCAGCTGAACTACTAAACACTGAGTAATTCATCCACTCGTTATGCAGGCACTGCATATTTAGTAACGTTTTCTAACAAACCTACTTAAATATAATGTTTTTGATCATCCGGGAAAAGCAGCTATTAGATTCCACAGTACAATTTTATTGCATGTATCGACTGCTTTTAATGTTAATGTGCTAACCTAACCTAACCTGAACAAATAGCAGTAAGGACTGACGTCTTTACGGGCCTCTAAAGCCTATAGTTCCAAAAGATGACATATATAGGTAAGGAAGTATTCCATGTGGTGTCGGATTAAGAATACATCGTGTCACCACTCCATTCCATTCCTGATGGTGTCATAAAAGCCCACATAAGGAAATAACAAGGCCGATGAACCGCAAGAGAAGGAAATCTTGATATAAACCCTGTGCTAACCCGTCTGGGCAGCGTTGCACAGTAGGCTAATGACCCTCCAACTAAATGGAGGAGGTCCGACTCCGCAGCGAGTCGTCTATGGGCTGAGTAGCAGTAGTAGTGTTAGTTAGAGTTAGTATTAATAATTGTTAACATTGGTAATGTCAGGTCAACGTATCTATTCCGGGATGAGGATGAAGAGAAGTGATTCTCCGACTCGTCGGAGGTGGGCATGGTGTTGTTTGCGCGGCTGGCAGGCGCGGTGATGGCTCCGTACGGAGTGTTTGCGCTGACGTATGCGCTGTTCCTGCGAGGCCGTCGCTCGCCGCGCCCTCTGCCGCGATGCAGGCCTGCCCGGCGCTCGCTGCGTGCTCTACGGCGACCCAGACCTTAAGCCTCACGTGCGAGACATTCACCATTACCATTTCACCTATAGCCTCTGTTTCCGTAGAGACTCCGAAACCTCTGAACGGGGTATTGCAGATAATGAAAAATTAATATCCAATAAGGGTCACTTAATAACATTACCCCTCAATGTTCGAGCATACCGACGACTGTAACGTTAAAGTAACGTTACATACATTTGCATAATGATGTCTTAGGTTTTCACGATGCAAAGTGCCTGAAATGATGGTATTTAAATTTAAAAAAATACGATCGCTGATACTTCATATACTACATTTGTATAGTTACCACTTCTGTAATTCTTAAGTCATGTGAAGAATCTATCAAGCACCGATTGCTTGATAGATTAAACTTTATTTTCCGAGCATGCTTCATCTATTTATCTAACGTTAAGGTACCCAAAAACATGTACGTAATTTAAGCCCATCACTACGAATCCATTCAGTACCAATTATCTGCCCACACCCTAAGCATGACCTCACATATCACCCACCTTACTCCCAGTGTGTCATTATTAACATCAATTTTGTAGTGAACTATAAGTATATGTTAGTATTATGATAATGGACTTCAACCATTAATAAACTAATTAATTATATTAATCGGTATTATACGTGAGAGACTTCACTATTACTAATAATAAGCACGCAAGATGTTTATCTTTGTGGAACATTTTTAATGTCTATTTGTCCATAACAGCACTTAAACCTATATACTGTTCAGATACCTAAATATGAACAAAAATCTTTCTTTCCTTCTTAGAATAAATGTTTTTGATAATTTTACCAAAAATATGTGACCTTATATAGGACCGCGAGTAAAGAAAAATAGCGTAAGTGATGTGTGTAACCTCATAAGGTTTACCGATAAAAAAGTTGTGAAAACATTCAAGAATAGATAAGTTATTACACCTTATGCGGAGACAGGACTTAGTGAGTGCAAATATGAAATAGTTATTACTAAAAATATTAGGATTATCATAGATACGTGAACTGGACTATGTCTATTAGTCATTAGACTTTTTAGCAAATAGATTATACAATTTATATTTAAACGAATATTATAAATTGAGGAAGGTACATTATTAGTCTAGGAATGAATACTACTGTTGGTAGGTACATAATAGGGCGGAATGGCCTAGTAGGTATATTATTTAATACAAATAAAACACGTATAAGGAAAATCGTCTTTAAGACATATGGAATTTATAAAATTGAAGTATTGTTATTATAAAATATAGAATTAATATAATTCAGTTATTTCTCGCTAAACATTGGAATTAACATTTTAAATTTAGTATTGATTTTTACTCTGTTGGATCTAGCGCAGGCTTATCACCATAAAACATTTTAGTTAATTAAAACATAAAGTGTCCATGTGGTTAGAAAGTTAAAATACTGTTGTCAAATCCTGTTGGGTACCAGCCGGTACAAGGCTGAAAACCTAGCCGCAGGAGAAGGAAAGCTTGATGCGGAACCCTGTGAAAATGTAATTGTAATTGTAGGAGATCCGACTGACCAGCGGGTCATGTATGGGCTGAGTACTGTAGTATTAGTAAACAATAAAGTGTGTCACAATATACCTTAACACAGCATAAAGGATACAATTCTAGGTCTTGTCTATTTGGATGGCTCGCTAGTTCTATGTGTCTTCAGATTATGAATACTGCAGATTGGAGAAATTATACAATAACGGATAGAATTAATGGAAAGGGGCTTATCTATTCAGTTTTAATTTTATTCAACAATGTATTTTAGGTTTATTTATTCAATCAGACCGAATGTTTAACGAGAAATTGTAATTAAATGATAAATGTATATATATTTGGGCCTACAACTCTCTACACCTGTGTCGCTCACTGTACAGTATCTATTTTATATTTATCAATATTATAAAGTAACGAATTATAAGACTACCATTCATTTTCCAATGACACTGTAAATAAATCACCGTAACTTAGTATCGTATAATATATTCATTTAAATTGGAATAAAGATAATGATTTCTTAGGTTTTCGCGATTGTTACACATTGAAATTAAAGTGAATCAGCAGTCGTGGTCGCGGGGGAGACATCTAGTCTGCCTGCGACTGCTGCAAAGCATTCGAAACGTCGGGAATTAAATAATGTAATATACACGCGATAAATCCGTTAAAAAGTGTTTAATTGAATAAAGATTTTTATTGGTGTCTTTACGTTTAGTTATATGTACATTTTTCATTACTGTCTATTGTTGGCTTCATTACTCAATATAGTAAAAGTTTAAATTAATTGAAACGTCATATTTTGTTTTAGGTGACATAAATTTGAATACAAATATTGTATTTTCATTCGAAAAATACCCATTAAAATATCACTGTCGCTGTGTTCGTTTACTAAGTGCATAAATACGTAAGACATCAACCGCTGTACGAGTAAGTTAAAGCCTATGTTACTATTACGATGCTACGGTAACAACTAACTAAAATCCTTTTATTATAACAACAACGTTGTCTTTATAATTTAGCTAAAATACCATATATCTTTACATTTCTTTGGTCTAGATGTAAAACATCTATCATTAAATTGACGTAATATTTAATTATTAGATGTATTAGATGCTCATTAATTGTTCTTGCTCATTTCATTCTTCCGTCCGTTGATTTCACTTCATATACTGTTGCTATTGGCAATTATTTTGGTTGTAATGAATAATATGAATAACTAGTTTATTGTTTTAGATTAATTTCCCAAATATCTATGTCTTAGCTTCATTATGATAAGTTCTCCTCTTATTACATAGTCAATATTATATGCATCTATTGTATTATTTCATCGTGCTCTTAATATTACTAGGCTGTGACTAGGCTCATAGCAGCTGTCACTTCATTTCGGTTTAAGTATATGTATATATAAATGGAAAGCCATGTCAGAAGCTCAAAGATCTTGTAACGTTAGTATGTCCTGTATCAATAATGTATGTTGAATGTTGGTGGTCCACGACAACCCGAAATTATATTATGTATCTACTTTAGATTATAATAAAGTGTCAAGAAGTAATTTAGCCGTTTATTTTAATCTTAGATTTCTTTAGATTAACAGTATGAATTGCTCAATAAGCTCCTATTTAATTTGACGTGTGTCGAGCAAAGGTCAGCTGCAAGTGAACTTGGCAAACGTAGTGTGGAGCGCCCACTAGGCAGGTGGTGAGACGACTTGCAACAGAGGGGCGGCTGCGACCGGATGCATAAAGCAGCAGACCAGGCTCTGTCGCGTACCTTGGGAGAGGGGTGTGTCCAGCAGTGGACTGCAAGCGGCTGATAATGATGATGATGAATTAGTTTTTTTATAATTAATGGTCTACAGTAGATCATTCATGCCCAGCAGTTGAGTCTAATACGGTACGGTAGTCGTGTAGCAGTTTATTGACATGATTACATAGATGTTTAAGAAGTTTATGAAGACAGCATTAGACAGTCTCCTGTATCTTAGTAATTACACGAATATAAAAGAAATTGTTAAAAATAAGGTTTAGTATTTTTTGAGTGATTACATTACGCCCAATAGGCTGCACTACATATTATAAAAGAAAGTCGCTGTCGTCTGTCCGGCCGTATGTATGCTTAAATCTTTATAACTACGCAACGGATTTTGAAGCGGTTTTTTTAATAGATAGAGTGATTCAAGAGGAAGGTTTTTAGATGTTCATCATTGCACCCGTGCGAAGCCGGGGCGGGTCGCTAGTGTCAATATAAATTAGCAGGTATAGAGGCCTTAACGCACCGTAATTCCGAGCCGAGACCCTCTGATGCAACCTACCCCTAATGGTACTAAGGTAATCCACAACATCGGCCAAATTTAAGTAATTATAAAAAAAATGAGATTTAACATTATTTTGTTTAGTTTAGCTAGGAACCCTAATTCTTCCCCTACAGACTAAGGCATCAATCAAATAAAATATTGAAAAAATACAACGCTTGTCTATGAAAGGGTTTTTAATTTTACAAATCAAATATTAACAACAGTTCTTTACCTAATTAGTAACTACAACAGGCAGATAGTTTATATTATATCTTTTTAATTCAACAACTATACTTTACTACAAGTGGTCACCCAATTTCATACTTCTCCAGCCCTGAAGAGAAATTGCAGAACAATAAATAAACACGGTCAAAGCCGAGAAAATATAAATAAGTAAATAAAATTACATCTGAGAATTTCATCATAAGCTTACAGTATAATTATATCTGGCAACAATTTTTTCGTCCGTATACAAGAAGGGTTTCAACTGAACATGGATTATCAACACGGAAACTATAAAATCCGCAAAAAGCACTCAAAAGACTCCGAATTTTAGTGAAAACAAACAAACATCGTCATTAGATTTTTCAAATAATTATTCGTAGTCTGAAATTGAAACTGTGCTATTAAACTATACAATAACAGGTATAAAGATTATTAAAATAGAATAACACTTAATGTATTGCAGATTCGATCTTGACGACCCATGTCCACTGGTAAAATTCAATTCAAAATAAAAAAGAACACACGATTATTTTATGGTTTTAAACATTCGTGAGTTGATATGTATACATTTTTAACGATAGGTGTCTAAACCGCCTAGAAAATTCCATCGCGATAGTTTTTCTATAGGTATAAACCGGTACATTTCCACCACTGACAAAAGTAACACTTATTTCAATAAATCAAATAATAAATTTAAAGGTACATATTCTATTGTTCCTAGTATCTTTTTTCTAAAGCGACTATAAATAAACAAATAATAACTTATTTATAATTAAAAACATTCATCAATCCAGCCTTTAACATTTTGAAATAAATCTTGAAAGGGATGCAAGTAGAGTGTTTTAATATTTTCCATCTCTTTGACATGCTCGCATTTTTTTTGCTTCAGTCTGAAATAAAATGCCGTTGTTACATATCGTTAATCCAATAATATTATCAAATTTACTTGCTAATAAATCCGTATCCGTAGGTAAGTTGTAAGGTACCTAATTAGAAAAGGAAAATGATTTTAGAATGTTGGATTTTTTACATCTGCCAATTATGAAAAATAAAATAGATATACGATAGTAAACCTACATCTGTAGGTTACATCTGAATTCTATTTTAGTTCTCATAAATTAGATTAATTCAATAAATGGAGGCCGTAATTAAATGTATGTTTAGAAAAGCCCATGCGACACGTTGCAACTATATAGTATAGTATAGTTGCAACTATATAATTTTATAGTAGAAAACGGTTATTTCAAAAGTTCTTGCCAAGTGCTTGTAATGTTTTGTATCCAAAGCGTGTGGCATACGTCCCTAGTATTAGTAGGTTACTAAACCTGCCAAAATCGACAATTCGATGTCGATTTTGATTTAAACGATAATTAACAAAAAAAAAGCAACTTCAGAGTGTCTTGCCGGCACTTCCCTGTTAATCAACATTCCGAACCAGTGCAGCGGTGGTAGCTTCAGTATTAAATGTGAGAGGACGCAAGGGTTGTGGGAGATAAAAAAAGATGGATGGATTGTGACAATGAGAAAATGTGTGAAAGTAGATAAGCAGACCGATACCGGTGGGTATGTTTATAGAATGCCACCTAGCGTAGGACAAGTGCCATAAGATGATATTGGTTATTTTAAATATGACGATTTTAAGATTTAGGTATAAGAGTTATGTGATAAAATCTACATATTAAAGCTTGAGCTTGAGCTTTGAGCTATAAGGCGTTTTATTCCCTGTACTGAAAAATTTGACATCAATACTTACCACGATAAGCTTGTATATCAGGTACATCGTCTCTTCCGGGGTACAGTCATCACTGACAGCGTCAGCACTGACTGACCTCTTGCCATTCCCCCATCCTGAACTAAAGGTCAATTGTGCGTCTGCGATAACCACCACAGCCAGCACGAAACACATCAATACAAGATGGCGGCCCATGACTTCGTACTAAATGGCGGTCTTATCTTTCCGAATGTTGTGAAGACAATGAATTTTATCTGAAACTAGATGGGTTTTTATATGAGATGATTTGATTATGCTGTTGTTCGAAGGTTTCGCAAATCAAGTGAAGCCCGAGTAATGATAATGAAATGGACATTAAACTTTTACTAAGAAATGATGAGTTTTGGGGGGAAAATTCCCTTGTGCTTCTTTTTTTTGGCACGTAAATATATCGATATACCTACCTATTTATGTTGAGAGAGATCTTATTTTTATTATTTACTAGCTGACCCGGCAAACTTCGTACCGCCTCAGATTCAATAAATAAAAAACCTGAATGATATTTTTTCATATCTTCTCACCTTTTACACCTTCCCTGGACTCACACGAATATTTCAAGACAAACCAAAATTAGCCAAATCGCTCCAGCCGTTCTCGAGTTTTAGCGAAACTAACGAACAGCAATTCATTTTTATATATAGGAGAGATAGATAGAAGATTACTTATCTAAGACAGTCATTGTCGTCGTTTCATCTCATAATTGACCCACTACTGAGTTGGGCCTCCGCTAAATTAAGTGGGTTGCAACATGGCAATATTGGTGGAAAGATGCTGGCCGGTGCAGCTTTTAAGTAGATACCTATACAAGGTGTAAGAATATCTATCCGAAGTGGTAGCTAATCAATATTGAAGCAGTTCTGTATTTTAAATGTTTTTTCTATCTTAAAGTACCACTGAGATATCGATGTTTTTCATAACCTGTTATTTATCACAAAACGTTAATATTATCCTACAAGCTTAGTGATCTCTAAGGTTACTTTGCCTTTTTTTCTGGTTATAACGTTCTTCAAAAGCTGGTAAGTATACAAAATAAAATGAAAAAAACATAACTATGCTTTTCCGATGTTTTTTCTTCGAAATTTTACACACAGTATGATAGCATTCTTTCGTTACGGAAGTAAGGTTTTTGTAACATTGTAACAAGCTATATTGTATTGTATTTTAACGAGCTATATTGTTTAAATTGGACTTTGGAATTCCAAAGTAACTAAAGTTACTAAAATTTAGTCACCAACCCATACCATCCCGAGGGTATCGTAAGGAACGACTAAAGGATCTCCCAACCGCAAGATAAAGAATACTGATACAAACAAGCCCTGTGCCTTGCGAGCGTTTCACAGTTAGCTGAGTGATCCATGAACATAAAGGAGGCCCAACTCAGCAGTACCTCATGGTAGCTAAAACTATGATGATGATCTAAAACTAAATTGACTCGCCTAGAACTATAAATTGCAAAATGAACCATCAATCCAATCACAATTTTCATGGCTTCTTTCCACCATCCATTAACTATATAACCCGAGTCTGCCCATCCAACAGCATCAGTCTACCAACCGCCAGCCTACAGTCATCCTTCACTCCTCAAAGATGTACAAGCTCAATGTACTGTTCCTTCTCGTGGCTTGCTTCTGCCTGTACGTGGAAGGCCAGCTCACCTTCACATCTAGCTGGGGTGGTGGAAAGCGATCCGGCATGAATGTCCCGATGCCTTGCAGGGCCGAAGACTCTATAGCGAACATCTATAAGCTTATTCAGGTGAGTGTTTAGAATGTATATTCCCATGACTATCGGATTTAGAATATAGAAAGTCAATTACCTATTCCATACTGAGAGTGTCTTAAAAGCTCATTAAAGAAAGGAGGCAAATGTTTAGAGTAGGGAATTTTTATACTAATCTTTTAGAGAGACTAGCTGACCCGGCAAACTTTCTTTTGCCATATAAATACGCTATTAAAAAATAGGGATTGATCGTAGAGGGGTGAAAAATTAGAGTTGTATGTATTTTTGTATGCTGTATCTTAAAAAAAATGTCCAAGACAAAATAAAACATTTAGGGGGATGAAAAATAGATGTTGTCCGATTCGCAGACCTAACCGATAGGCACTCAAAATTTCACGAAAATCGGTCGAGCGATTTCGGAGGAGTTTAATAACAAACCCCGTTATACGAGAATTTTGTATATTAGATATGATGATCGCCGAAATAGTTTTGCAACATAAATGACATTGCGGGCAAGTGACTCTGGCTTACTTAAAGAAACTGGCCAAACCCAGGTTCGAAGCGGGGACACGTGGTTCAAGACCAACAAGGCATCTGTCATGTAACGCACATGTTCTTTTCAGACTGAAGCTGAGCGACTGCTCCTATGTCAAAAGTCTTGAACAGCCCTCAATCCACAAGGATCCAGCTAAACTAATATGGACACCATAAATTATAACCGTTTCGAAATTATAGCTTTTATGTTATTTCAATAAACTTTTATCATGTATTATTCATTGCTTTTTACTTATACATTCATAACGCAAGGATCGATGGGCATACTGTTAAATATGCTATAGAGACACATAATTTTCTTTTTCTTTTTTAATATTTAACTTCGATGATCATCCGAATTCAATGAGTTTTTTGTAAACTCTGTGCAAGTCTTCTAACGAAACGAACCAGTATTTTGCCTTGTACAATGTTTGACTAAAAAAATCTAAGATTTAGTAGTTGACCATCCAAAACTATTAAATATCCTTGGACATTTCACACAACGCCATCTCGTCCCAAGCTAAGCAACTTAATGCTTGTGTTATGGTAACGAGATGGATGATAAACTACTTATATACATTTTTTTTTGTAAATACATAGATATTATAGATAGAAATGACACCCAGACTCCGAGCCAGTGCCTCTGGTTTAGACAAAGACACTTGCCCGACCCCGGAATCGAACCCGGGACCCGTTGATCCAAAGGCGGCACATCTAACCACTAGACCAACGAGGCAGTCAAATATTAGATGACCATTCAAGTGTTTTTTTTTATTGGGTCATTTGTTAAGCAAAATAAGATATCTTAGCGTTTTATTGTTAACTAGCGACCCAACCCGGCTTCGCACGGTTGCAATATAGACATATAAACCTTCCTCTTGAATCACTCTATCTATTAAAAAAAACGCTTCAAAATCCGTTGCGTAGTTTTGAAGATTTAAGCATACATAGGGACGGACAGACGACAGCGACTTTGTTTTATACTATGTAGTGATATAATAATAAAACCCACCACTCGTTAAAAACATGTAAAGGACTGTATCTCTGGAACATAAAATACATTTCTTGTAGAACTGGTCTTTTTGGGCTCCACTATATGACCAATACTACTGCATCCCAGGGATAGTCGAGCACGTCTATTTATGTTCACGCCATTTCCACAATCGAAAATTTGCTTTGAGATTGTAGCTGTTCATAGAATTAAGTACTTTCCATATATAATAGTTATTATAGTACTTAAATATGACAAATTATCCATCAATTTTTTGCGGGGGTTTTAAATCATCTTCTGACTCATTCACACTTGCTCCACCACAGCATCCAAGTCATAACTTGAGGTAGAGAATCGTAGGTTCATTTGTACCCGCTTTATTTTACTTTTTCCAGAGCCTTGATTCTTTAACTTTAATTCGTTCAAGATTTATCCAGATTTATTCTGTAGATATTCCTGGTAACTCTTTCCGATAGCAACACTCTGATAGTTCAGCACCTGTTACCCTGGCTCTAGATGCCATACAATTTTGTGATATCCTCGTAGAAATTGTTGGATTACTCCGAATAAATCTTCCATATTTAAATAGGGCACATGGACGTTTTATATCTTTCGAGTTTTAGGCGCAAAGGGATGATCATCCAGCCAGATGAGGTGGTATGTCTGGCAGGGGGCCTCAGCCCCCGGATAACTGTAGTCGGAATTTCTTAGCTGTGCAAATTGTTCTGGAAACTAGGACTTTTTGGTAATTCTCGGATTTGTAGGCGATGTTTCTTGATGTAAATTATGTAAAGTATGTAGCATGCTTGTCGCTGCAAATTATTTTTCTACACTCACAACACGATTCACTGTCCAGTTGTTACCGGGAAACCCGCTTTTGCTGTATTTTGCACACAGTTGCATATTTTCTGCTCCTCATCTGGTGTAAGGATGGACGCCGGACTCATCTTTAGTTCCATTCCACTCGTCACTTACCTTTTACTTTATTAATTGTAAGCGTTATTCTTGGCACACCGAACTTTTGTGCAACTGTTCATAAGTGTGTTATAAGAAGTCGAACATCCATCACTGCTGAGAGCATTGCAGTTTCAGTACAATTAAGGCATGCGCCCTTTTTCAAGTGGAATAATTGGTTTCTAATAAGTGGCGGTGGTTGGTAATAAGTGGAATATAGAACAAAATTGTAAAACTAAATAAAATACTTAATTTTAATTAATGCTGCCCTTCTTAAATTCTTGTGTACAGTATATTAACATGATAAAGAATTTCATCACAAATTGACTATCATTGGTAATTACTAGAAAATCATTGTAAAATGGAATCTGTACTGGACCTCACACATCTCAATCTTGTAAACAAATTTTCATATTTAAAATACCCTGGTATCTTAATAAACCATAAACGAAAAAGAAAAGAAAAACCCCTTACCATCAACAAGGTGACAAAGTCCCTAATATTTCACTTAAATCTTTAAGAAAATAGTAAAAAAAATAATAATAATATATTTATGGTGCGTCACTCAACAAACAACTGGCGGCCATTTGGAATATTTAAAAGATAGTAGTGCGAACTGCGCCCCCAGCGCAGTTTGCACGCTTCGTCGGCCAGATGGCAGCCAATGGGATTAGTTTAAAATATGCCGCAAATTCTTATTTTATCGGTTTATGTGCATTAGTGGCGTCTTAAAGGAGTCTCGAACCAGACTTCGACGAACAGCAAAATAGCATTATACGATTTTAAAAAATACATTATTAATCTAGTTCACGAAATAAACCCGAAAATTATTAGTTTTAAAAATCCTGCAAACGTCGCCATCTACCCAAACTTAACCATAATAGCTTTATCATTTATTTGACACGCACTTTAATCCTACTACATATTTCAATTTATAAAGATACTAGTGGCCCGCCCCGGCTTCGCCCGTGCAAAGCGGGGGTGGGTTATACATATAAACCTTCCCCCTGAATCACTCTATCTATTAAAAAAAACCGCTTCAAAATCCGTTGCGTAGTTTTAAAGATTTATGCATACATAGGGACGGACAGAAGAATGCGACTTTGTTTTATACTATGTAGTGATAGTGAAGTGATAACGTCTAACTATAACAGATTTTTTACTTTCGGAATAAAACTAGCCTAAGAATAATAAAATAGAGTTGTGGCGTCAGCGCAGTCTCCTCAAACTCAAACGGAACTTTATTTACGTAGGTTTCATCACAAAACTCTTATAAATCGTCATATTTATAAACACCATTATCATCTTACGGCCCCTCCACAATAGCGCGACCTAGTATGAAATAAAAGCACAGTATTATGTTACAATGGTTTTTATTACACAAATACATTAGCTGGACAACAGTTGTCTGTAAAGTAGGTATTAAAGCTTCGCCTATCGGTATTGCGTCGGTCGCGACGACTTGACTACCGATTCTGTTCTACATCGGCACACATCAACAAAATGTATGTCTACTTGTAATAACGCAATTACAGCATGTTCTAAGCGCATAGGAAGAATAAACAATAACGTATTTATTGTCAGACTGTTTCAGCCAATCTCCGGAACCACAATTAATGTCGTTACAAGGTATAGCTGAAACTTTTAACCGAAATTAAAAAATGAGGGGCTTCTCATTCCGACTGTATTTTTTAAAATGTTAGTCACCTGGGAACTTTCCTAATAAACAAACGAGTTGCTGCTAGTTTAAAGTTATTATAACGCCGGTATTTCCTATCCAGGTAAGCAGTGGCATGACCAATTCTTAATAGAGCTCGTAAAGGAGAATCTATGTTCTTTTATTTTAATCCCAACAAATGAATGGGTTCTCAGTGGTGGACAAAATATTTCTACGCCAGAATTTCATTTCATAAATTTTAGTTGAGACCGGTCATTGCGAGAAGTGGTATATGTATGTCTGGTGACGGATTTAGAATACACAACGTCCCCAACCCACACTATCCTGAGGATATCGTAAAAGGTGACTGAGGGAATTCATGAGGATATTCACCTATCCGCAAGAGAAGGAAAACTAACCACAAACCCTGTGCCAACCCGTCTTGTCAGCGTGGCACAGTAGGCTAATTTCCCTCCAAAATACTCTGGTATCGCCAAGTCAAACAATGGACTTAATTTATTTGAAATGATAATGTGCTGCTATGCTGTTTGAAGACATTATCACAGCTTAAGAGTCTTTCTACAACCATAACATACAAATATTCCAATATTAATGAAAGTCCGAATGCCAAACAGAATTGGTGTCGATTTTTCAGATTAACACGACACAAAAATACAAGTCTTGTATTTAATGTTCCCGTCACATTAAGTACAGTCCTCGCCAAACTTTATGGCCGCTCTGAATGTAGCCGTCGGTGCGAACTTGTACATTTCATAACCAATACGAACGTAGCACACTCACACTAACGTATGGGAGCGAAGACGCTTGCCTCTGCCCCCCGCGTACGTCCCGCTGATACCTGATTTTGTGTTGAGCGCGTAATGCGGCTACATTCAGAGCGGCCATAAAGTTTGGCGAGGACTGTACTGAACTTACAAACAAACAATATTTTTATACGGCAACACTATTTTTGATAACTGATTAATAATGTCAATCGCTGTTGGCTAAAATAGTACAAATTCGTCTGAACTTTATTGACAAGTCTATTTACAATCCATATGCATAAGTATACGTTGTTTAGTATACTATAACGAATATAGTATACTAAACAACGTATACTTCCTCCGGCTGCCATTCTAACAACTATGACAATCGGGACACGTAGTCAGTCGCGTGAAAACTGGCCGCTGGTCCAACCATATAATTACAGGTTGGCCCACGTGTAATTTGCCAAATCAGGTTAGACTTGAACCTGAAAAAGATGATGAAGATACTGAATACCGCATGCACGTCAAAATGTATTTTTTTATATGGCAATCTGCCTTTAACGTCAAAATGTTATACAGGGCAATTTAAGTGACAGATCTACCATTTGTGACAGATATTAGAAAGTCGGAGGTGTAAAAGGATAAGAACAAACGAGACCTTATACTACTACTACTCAGCCCGTCTCAGTTGACTAATAAACAATTGATGGATCTAGTATTCGATCATTGGCTAACGCACGGGCCAGTAAAGTAGTGTAACAAAAGTAACAGTTAAATAATAATAAATAAATAAATAATCTTGGACATTTCACACAACGCCATCTCGTCCCAAGCTAAGCAACTTAATGCTTGTGTTATGGTAACGAGATGGATGATAAACTACTTGTAAACATTTTTTTTTTGTAAATACATACATATTATAGAAAGAAAACACCCAGACCCGGAACAAATACTTGTAGGTCGTACAAATATTTCTTCCGTGCGGGGATCGAACCCGCGACATGCTGCGCAGCAGTCGATCGCTCAACCACTGCGCCAACCGTGTCGTAAAAAGTTACTCGTAGGTTTCGGAAAGTAACGAATACTCATGGGTAAACAATATTGCGTTACTTAGCAGCTTTTTGAACTTAACCCAATAACAGTATTGCCGCATTTACAATGTAATTGGTTATGTATTTAATACAAAATAATGTATAAAAATAATCTCCATGTTGTGCAATCGGAAAAGTACTCTAAACATGTAATTAGGTTTATAGTATCATAGTTACAGTTGTATTACATTCTGTTTAATTCACAACACTAGAAATACTGGCTACGTACAGATGAATGATTAAAAATCATTATTCTGACAACACTCGCCCAAAATGCGCGCGAAAAGTGACACTTCAGTATTAGAATTGAACAAAGCATAGGTGGGACCTTCGAAATAAATATGACATGTCATAATCAACTTAGGGAATTATCCCTTTACCGGGCCAGCGCCGGTACTCCAGTTACTGAAAATGGATTTTAAGTTTGACAGTTGACGTTGTCAGTTACAAATATTAAAAAAAAACTCTACGCTGCACAGCTTTTACGGTAAATGTGTCGAGCTAAAGCGCCGACACTGGTCCGGTTTAAAAAGGCTAACCTTAATGATGCTTGAAAACCGAAAACGTTTAGTACATAACTCTCAATTCAAATGTAATCTTAAAAGTTGTTGACAATAAGCCATTAAATGATACCACAAAAAACGGTAAAGAAATATAATCTCTTTTTCTTCCAATTCTTTTAAGAGTAAAGTAAAATTAAATAATCAAAAACAATGATAAGCATCATAAAATGACTTATTTGTCTTCGAGTAAAGTGTATATTGTCTATATTTACAGTTTTAAAAACCTTTACACATTTAGTTTCTTTATGACATAAGCAAATACAATTTAATACAGCAGTATTTTTAAAGCTGATAATAACGATTAATTTTTCCCTACTCTATACTGATCACGTTACAAGCTAAATCGATATATAATCATTGTAAAATATATGTATATCAAAAAGACTTGTGCTCCAACTAATATACATGCTTAGCAAAAAATGTGTAAAAACAAATACTATGATATAAAAATATATAATAATATTATCTCTTTATTAATTAAATTAGAAAAAAACGTTTGCCCGAAAACCAGAGACATAGACTACAATATTAATAACACTTTACCTATAGCTGTAAACATCATTAGACTAACACTTTTTTTGAATTATTTATGAGTAAACTTATAGATTATGTTCTTAATATATACATACATTACAATAAGTTACGCGTTCGAATAAACCAGGGGTAGCACAAAACCACAGGTTGCCATGCCGCTAGTATAGTTTATAAAAGAAAGTTGAAACTAAACCATTTTATTTTGATCTATGCCCCTGGTCGGGTATTTTTAATTTAATGACAATAATATACATTTTCATTTGTGCATTTAATCTAAATGTATCACTTATTTAGACAGAGTTTCGATACGCACTGTTGAATAAAGAAGTTGTTAATCTTAAAAAATATATCAAATACAATGTGTCTATGAAAATGATACATTTAGAATCGAGTTAAGCTAGCGTTAACCTAAAATTAATTTATCAAACGACAATAATATAACAAAAATGTAATATACACATTAGTATTTGGTTTCTAGACGTCCCATTAGCAACGTACAATTTTTAGTATTTATTGTTCTCGTGTATAATTCATTATACCCCATTTAGCTTTATTATTTGCTTATTTTTATTTTCTCGCGCCAATACCTCTATTAAACATACTTCCCTACGGTAATTAATTACCTGTTTAAATTACCAATCGGAACAATTGCCACGTAGAATAGGTTGTATAGCAATAATTTATCAAAAGATTAGCTCTCGGTATATCTAAAACGGCGAGAAACTATTTCATCTTGTTATAGATAGTTTCTGAGCTCTCACCTGTAATTATTTTGTATATTAGTGTTTTAGCTACCGACAAAGTATCAAGAAAACATAGACCATGTTTTATAAACATGCAGGTATTATCGCACACTTAGCAAAAAGTAGGTACTTAAATAAGTCGAAGAAATTTGCCTTTGGTGTAATCAAATATATCGCTTAAATCAGCCGCATTACAATTGAAACAACCATAGGTTATATACCTATATACCTACGTATATTAATTAGTTGGTTGTTTCAATTTGTATTATGCAGTACAGTAATAGACGTGCGATTTAGTGTTGTTTACTTGAAAAGTTTCAAACTTTTGCCATAAGTTATTAAAAAACCCGGTTCTCAATGAACTTTTAAAAGTTTACAAGGTCGAATTAGTTACGAGATATGTGGCATGCCATGAATATGTAGGTATGTATTTATTTTGCGACATGAGTAACACAAAATTATAATTGACGTCGAAATTGCTACAGTATAAAAATTCAACAATTGTGAAACTAAACACTTGATTTACCATTGGAATTAGTGATGCAACGTATTACAACGGAACGGATATTTTATCGCCAAAACCGGTATTTAGGTGAAGTGATAATAAGTATATTTCCAAAATTGGTCAGCTGTAAGTTTTTAGCTTTAAAACGCTTTTACTACAATCTGTTCCGATTATCTTCAACCGCATTTTAACGTGTCTAATACCTCTTTATCCATCTACTATAATTTTATATTTTAAATTTTTTGTTTAATTAAGAACGTTGCAATAACGGAAGACAAAACCGTGCCGAATATCCGCAGTAAGTTACATCAATAATTACAATGTTATTACAACCTATGGAACTTACCGAAGACATCTGTTCTTAAATAAAACCAATATGGACTAAATATTTAAACTGTGTTTCATTCGTCCCTATATTCTTATCGATAATTTGCTTATTTTCATAAAATTTGCACAATCGAAAAGTATAATTTGACGTAAGGAAGACTAATTGTAGTTTAGCAACATAAAGTCCATATTTATGTATATACTGTTACTGTATTTCAACAAAATGATTTAATAAAAATAAATAAATCCAT
Organism: Clostera curtula; assembly: GCA_905475355.2. Lineage (NCBI taxonomy): Eukaryota > Metazoa > Arthropoda > Insecta > Lepidoptera > Notodontidae > Clostera > Clostera curtula. The sequence goes on along the minus strand of FR997816.1, from coordinate 1,267,701 downwards.
TACACAAAATAACCCATTTCGGCGAACAAAATAATTCAGGCAACGCAATATTGCACTTATCCAATCCTAATCCTCGGAATAGGTTATAGAAAAAAAAACCGTAGTAACTAAAGTAATAAAAAATATATATACTCGATATTTTTTTATTTCCAGATTAAAGACGGTTATTATAGAATGCATATTTGATCGTAAATATTTAGTCTAAACTTTTTACGCTCAACAATGATAGTCATGTGATAGTATTGAAACATCCTTCATAATATCATGATCACAATATTTCCTACAAACAAAAATACAAGGAGTCCATTTATTCATGCAAAGCGCACAAAAGCTACTTCTCACATTACTGGATAAGGGCGGCGCGACACAAAAAACGGGGGCCGATGGGAGATGAAATAAGAGGGCGGAATTCATACGCGGTTTTTATTTTTATTATATCAATAGGGCGGTAACTGTTCCAAGGAATAGTACAAGGTGTCCCTTGTAATATAGGTAATATATATATTAATATTGTTTTGTACCTTTCCCGAGAGATATTTTTCTGTTATATGTTGTAAATTTTTTAGAGTTTGATTTTCGTTTCTTCTATTTCCTAAACGTGATCAGAAACAGTAAAGCATAGCCCTAATGTTTTTATAGGAATCATTCAATTTTGGTGTATAACTGACAGCTGGTTCCAACAATTAAAGACTACCCAATCCAATAATACGGATAATACCACTAACAGTTTTACGAGGGTTTGCGATAATCGCTCCATGTAATTACTATCGTATAGTATCTAACTATAGTCGGCGACTTTATATTTGATTGTTTTGATGTAGTTAGGAAAGCTAGATCTATACTTGCGTAGCTTATAATATTAGTATAGATAATTAAAAAGTCCAAATAAATGTATTCTGCTAGAACATAAAAAAATTATATTCACTCAACATTGCACGAATTATTCTGTTCGTTAATTAATAGATTATCGGTAATCAATTAAAAATAAATACTCATCGAAACGGCGCGCCATATAAAATTGGAACCTTCACAGATAAAACAGTGGTTACAAGATGGTGCATTTCTTCTTCTTCCCACTTCTGTTGTCGGCTTTGATATTTATGCGCTCCGCTTCCTGGAAGCGCCTCACTAAGCGAACTAGCTCGTGGAAAGCTTGGTCGACGTTCATTCGCGATTTCGCACTGCACTCGATGTATGGCACTTTGAGTTGGCGCGATAACGCTTGCGCCTCATCTAATGGCACCTGGAATATGAAAAAAAAAATAACGCTTTCAATCGTGTTATCTTTATTTAAGTCTGTGGCGAACATAATTATTGTTCGCCACAACCCTAATGTTACACTGCAGAATCTGAGACGTAAACTTAAAAATAACACTATCAAACACCGTTAAAAACATATACAGGGTGGTCAAAAAGTCGTGGATCAAACGAAACCAGCGGTTAGATGGGGCCATCAGGAGCAAAAAAAATTTCTACGTGAGGTCCTTAGGGTCAACCCCTGCGGAGTTACAATTGATTTTGTGTTTTTATGAGAAATTGTCTATTTTTTACTAAAACTTGATAAAATTCGAAAAAATATACACCCTGTATATTTTTTATAATTTTCACTAGATTTGTACTGACGAGTCCTTTCGTTAGATATGCTATTTATGGTAGTTTATTGGGTGTGTTGAAGATAATATTAAGTTTTACGAAAGCAATAATTCTTAAATCAAAACTTGTTATTTACTTCGGACCCCACTGTGAAAAAAAAAATACTCTACAGAAAAGTGCCACTGTATCACAATTTTTGGCGCATTTAATAGGGATTCTAAAAAGGTATTACACATGGATATGCGTGGCTTCGATATCTTTCAAGGACGATCATTCCTAGCATGGCCAGAGTTAATTCATACATAAAACTCGGTTAGGCCTACTAACCTAACCTTACCTAAGCGTGATCGTTTTCCGGACTACAGGGTCTTTATCGTCGTTTTCGTTGAGTCGGGCCTCCTCTAAGTTCATGTAGGGAAATTAGCCTACTGTGCCACGCAGCCAAGACTGGTTGACACAGGGTTTGTATCAAGTTTTCCTTCTCTTGCGGCTAGGTGATCTGGCTTATGCGTTCTTTTAGTCGCCTCTTACGACACCCTCAATATGGTATGGGTTGGTGACATTGTTTATTCTTTATCGTCTTCGTTTCAGCCCATAAATGACCCACTACTGTGTCGGGCCTACTCACAATTCATGGAAGGACTGTGCCACGCTGGCAAGACGGGTTGGCACAGGGTTTGCTGACCCGGTAAGACTCCCTCCATGTACGAATTATGTACGCGCATAAAGAATACAATTCTTGTAAATGTGTGGTGACGGATTTAGAATACAGAATAAACAATGTCACCAACCCATACCATATTGAAGGTGTCGTAAGAAGCGACTAAAAGAACGCATAAGGCAGATCACCTATCCGCGACAGAAGGAAAACTTGATGCAAACCCTGTGTCAACCCGTCTTAGCTGCGTGGCACAGTAGGCTAATTTCCCTACATGAACTTAGAGGAGGCCCGACTCAGTAGTGGGTCATTTATGGGCTGAAACGACGATAAAGACCCTGTAGTCCGGAAAACGATCACGCTTAGGTAAGGTTAGGTTAGTAGGCCTAACCGAGTTTTATGTATGAACTAGCTTTTGCCCGCGACTTCGTCCGCGTGGAATAATGACTTCCGGAAAAAAACAATTTATCCCCGTTTTCACCCCGTTGGGAGGGAATTTCCAATAATCCTCTCTTAGCGGTAGCCTACTCCTCCCAACAAAGACACAGGCCAAATTTCAGCTCTCTACTGCCATTCGTTTCCGCTGTGCGTTGTCTGTCAGTCACTCATTAACGGAAGAGTTTTATATATATAGATAGCTGTGCCCGCAACTCCATCAGTGTGTAATTCCTTGTGTATTATTAAGTTAATGTATTGGTAATATTGTTTAGATCACGTTCACATGAGGCTTAAGTACCTATACAACGAAAATACTTCAGCGCATAGCTTCCGGGTAAACTATCCTACTTCACTTAAAACTAAATACCTATAACATAATTAATAATACCTATACCTTTAATTAATAAAAGTACCTACGCTTTTACTTACTTATTATTATTATTAAAAAAACTGAACATAAATTAACCAAAACTTACCTACTACTAACTAACTACTACTTAACTTCACCTAAAAAGAAATAACTATTAATAATTTGTAATTTGAACGAATATAACACGCCACCAAAATAACTAATACCTATTTTATGAAATAACAACAAAAGAAAATTAAATAAACTAAATTATTGTAAAGACTAAAAGTCGCGCTGATAAACAATATTGCCTGTCAATAAGGGCGAATACTCGGAACGTCTACTCGCATCATCAGCCAAATCCAAATATTGTATGAAGTTCGCGTTTGGATCCCCCGCCCTTTTAAACCTCCCGCGACGACCCGATGCGACGGTTACACAAAAATAATCCTTAAAGCATGATTCAGTAATCACGCGCGATGGTTTATTAGCGTATTTCATGAATAACTTTGGTGTTTCTGTACCGATTTCTATGATTCTTTTTTTATTAAATAGGTAATAATGTTAAAATGTATTAATTAGGGATGATTGAGAGTGTTATAAACGTAAGAGTAGACAAATATAATCAGAAAGCTCTGAACTGCTAAGCTATCGGGAGTTACACGTGTTATTGTGAGTCAACCATAAAAGATAGACATTTACTGTCTTGGAATATTTTTTATATAATTTTAAGGAGAACATTTCCGTCATACATGATTTCTGTGTAGCTTTAACTATTAAGGCTGCACACGCGACGGAAGCTTAAAAAATGGAGTAAGTTCTCCTGTTTTCCCAAAATTTCCCTTCACTGCTCTGCTCCTATTGATCGTAGCGTGATGAAAAGTATACTATAACCTGCCCAGGAGTATGAAGAACAATTGTACCAAGTTTTGTTGAAATCCGTCGAGTGGTTTTTGTTTCTATAACGAACATACAGACAGACAGACAGACAGACAGACAGACAGACAAAAATTTTACTGATTGCATTTTTGGCGTCAGTATCGATCACTAATCACCCGCTGATAGTTATTTTGGAAAAATATTTCATGTACAGAATTGACCTCTCTACAGATTTATTATAAGTATATAGATATAGATTAACTCTGGCCTTGCTAGGAATGATCGTCCTTGAAAGATATCGAAGCCACGCATAGCCATGTGTAATACCTTTTTAGAATCCCTATTAAATGCGCCAAAAATTGTGATACAGTGGCACTTTTCTGTAGAGTTTTTTTTTTCACAGTGGGGTCCGAAGTAAATAACAAGTTTTGATTTAAGAATTATTGCTTTCGTAAAACTTAATATTATCTTCAACACACCCAATAAACTACCATAAACAGCATATCTAACGAAAGGACTCATCAGTACCAATCTATTGAAAATTATAAAAAAGATACAGGGCGTAGATTTTTTCGTGTTTTATCAAGTTTTAGTAAAAAAAAGACAATTTCTTATAAAAACACAAAATCAATTGTAACTCTGCAGGGGTTGACCCTAAGGACCTCCTGTAGAACAATTTTTTGCTGCTGATGGCCCCATCTAACCGCTGGTTTCGTTTGATCCACGACTTTTTGACCACCCTGTACATACCACAATGTACACGGATCGTGAAAGCCTAAGACTTTAGACATCAATTAGAAAACATATTGTTTCCGAGCCCCTTCCCCCTTACCAAGTATTGTCGAAGTAAACGTACGGCTCCAAAGTCTCTCAGTGCCAAAGGCTGGGCCTCCTCCAGTTACAGGTAGAAAATTTGCCTACTGTGCCACGCTGGCCAGACTGGTTGGCACAGGGTTTTGTTTCAAGTTTTCCTTCTCGTGCGGCTAGGTTTTCTGCCATGTAGAGCTGACTATAGGAAATTTCCTTTAGTGGGCTCTTACGACAATGTGACTGGGGATATTTTTTTTTATTTATTCTTACAATTTTAGGGTCTTTGAATCTCTTGGAGATTATGCCAGACCCATCGTATCCTAAAACTAAATCTACACAGATTCTTTAGATATTTTTATCATTAGTGAAAACATTGTTTTTGCAGTTGTCGAGAATGGATCTGGGGATATTATGTATTGTTATTTCGTCACCAGACACAGTGAAAAATAAAAAGCATCTATTACCAAGTTATGTAGTATGTCAGTAATGGATGAATCACAGCAATAGAATCCCACAAAGAGCCGTGAATTTAATAATACATTGTTATTAATATTGACGCATGAAATAAACAGTACATATCATTGAAGGTCCTTTGATTCATTCATGAAATGAAGCACGTCTTCATATTACATATACGTCATCAAAAACACAAACAATGCGTATTTAGCTCGGTATTTAAATGCTATATATTTTAAATATTATGTTTGTTTACTTGCCCTCACTAAACTGAAAAGACCTTTGGTACTACATTCATTGTAACTTTTATCAATGAAAATGGAACCATGGAGTTTCTTGCCGACTATTCTCTATACAATGGCCTTCCGACCCGGAGGTAACGAGACAATCAGTGATCTGACTATTTGTAAGCACTTTCAAAAGTTTAGTCATAACAGTTTCCCTTCTGTGGGGTTGCCTCTTCAGTTTTGACAAACATCTATAGATGACTGTAACCTTTACCATCAGGTGGACCGTAAGTTTGAGCCACCAGATAACCCACTATTGAGCCTTCCTCCTCCAGCTACATGGAAGGTAATTAGCCTACTGTGCCATGCTAGCCTTATGGGATGGCACATGGTTCGTGTCAAGTTTTTCTTCTCTAGATGCTAGATTATCTGCCTCGAAATTTCCTTTTGTCTTTTGTGGAATGGGGTCATGACACTATTTATTTTAAATCCGTAATCAGACTGACGTTTTTCCATCGACGAAGTTTGAGCCACCCAGTGGATTTTTTTTAAAGATTTTTTTTCTTTTATCTATTATTAATTTATTGACTTAACTAAAAACTCACCACTCTCTGACTATCCAAGTCAGCTTTATTTCCTACCAATAGCATGGGAAATTCATCCCGGTCTTTCACACGGAGTATTTGTTTGTGAAACTTGTAGAGCTCATCAAAACTAGCATGGTCGGCTACTGAGAAGACCAACAGAAACCCTTCACCTGAACGCATGTACTGTTCGCGCATTGCACTGAATTCTTCCTGACCAGCTGTGTCCAGAACTGGAAAAAATAATAAATTACTATGTTATTTGGAAAATTTATGTATAATATTATGTATAATAATAACTGCCTCGTTAGTCTAGTGGTCAGATGTGCCGCCTTTGGATCAACGGGTCCCGGGTTCGATTCCGGGGTCAGGCAAGTGTCTTTGTCTAAACCAGAGGCACTGGCTCGGAGTCTGGTGTCATTTCTATCTATAATATGTATGTATTTACAAAAAAAATATGTATATAAGTAGTTTATCATCCATCTCGTTACCATAACACATGCATTAAGTTGCTTAGCTTGGGACGAGATGGCGTTGTGTGAAATGTCCAAGGATATTTATTACACATGGAACAATTAAATTCTAAAAACATAATGCCAATTATAAGGTTTCACATATATAGTGTAGTCTGTTTAGTACTACTTCGCATTTAAAAACCAACCGTTTTAGCGACGTGAGTATAGGCATATGTTTGGTTATAATAAAAAAAAACGATTTACTTTCATGAGCCACCATGAAAGTAAATCAGTTTTTTTTTTTAAAAATCCGGTTATAAAGTCGGCCGTTGACGTGTTTCAAATAAATCGTAGGTTCATAAAAGCTATCTTTGCCTGAAGAAGTATTATATGGTCTAAAATTCTGAAGATGTCACTGTGTCCTATAGAAATAAAAACCAAAAACAATAACATATAAAAACACTACATGTTTGTTTGTTAATTAGGTACATACATATAGTACTTATATGGTAGATTATATAGACTGGTACATTATTTACGTAGCTACAGCTACATAGTATGATGATTATTGAAATTAAAATTACATTTCTTTCCATTCTTATTTATGTACATACTTATGTGAAATAAAATAAATATTCATTTTTTTATTATTTACTGATCACATAAATATTAATAAATACATTAATATGTGATTAATAAAAACAAAATTGTCTGTTCATTTATTGCGGCATCCCATTAGTAAGAGGTAATATCACTGGTCCCTTGGCCGTTGTTATAATCGGATTCTACTGTACATACATAGAAGCTCTCTATACATATAGGTACCTACTAAGTTAACAACAAATTTCAAAACTATTAATTAGAGATGTTTAATAACATAATTATGACTTTTTTTATATTTGTAAGTAAAAATCATTTTAAAGTGTTCTATGTAACCCTCAGCAACTATCATTATCTTTATATGTAGGTTTTTAGCAAGGATCTTTTCTTAGGTAAAACACATATCAAGGTGACCCTAAAGATATGTAACTCAATTTCACCCAAAAGGTAGTCTTGTTTAAAATACTATGTCCAATTGTGGGTGTGTCACATCAACATAGCATGGCACATTGTCCAGAAGGTCTGAAGGATTGACTTGTTAAACAGATTACAATACAAAAAAATCAATTATGACCTTATCATGTATTCAGTTATTTAATTAACACCCAAGAACCAAATGCTCCAGTCCATTTATGGCCCCAATACCCTTGATATTTTTTTCAACAGTTTTCCTATACCACCCACAATACCAGGGCAACTTAACAGAAAAGGAGCATAAGACTTACTGTCGAGTTTCGCGGGTATATCGTCTATCACACATTGTTTGGTATAGCTGTCCTCGATGGTGGGATCATAATCTGTCACAAAATAACTCTGGAACAAGAAAATAAGCAATTCAGTTCACCAGGTGCCGTGACGCCAGTGGGCGGGTACGCCTTGGAACAGGCCTTGACATAGACTCTTAGACACACTATTTTTAAGCATGAACACATACCGCGGTATAACACGTATTGGTTCAATAATTGATGTTTAAATTCATATCTCCAACTGACATTGCAAATCTCAGGACGTTCTCATTTCCGGATAATATGATAATTACGAAGAAATGCGAAGATAAATACCTGAATAAATTGTATTGTGATGGCACTTTTCCCCACACCACCACCGCCAACAACGACTAATTTGTAAGTTTGCGCTTGGTTAGGTCTATCATTGCCTCGCGACATTTTATTTTCGCACTTTAAAATGACTATTTTATAAATAATATAGCTTGATTTCCACAACTCTTCATTGAAGATTGGAAATTGAACTATTGAGAAGTTAAGTTGTGTCAGTCAGCTATCTAATATGATTGTTGAAGTGAATAGTGACTGAAGATGACTCAAACTGTGGGATAGAGAAGCACATATTGTATACCCGTAGCAAAGCTGAGACAGATAACTCAACTTAGCTCCTTTACGCACAACTAAAGATTATGTCATACCAGTATACAAAATAATTTCAAATGAAATTGGTATTAAGAGAATAAAAAGGGTATATTATCATGTGTAAAATATTAAATTGGGATTACTTTTAGCCATGTACTCCATTTTTATTTTTTTGCGTGTTATGGACTAGCGGTCTAGAGGGCGTTTTTCTTTTTGTCATGTGACAGTGACAGTGGGGTTGACAATACAAAACAGCTAATACATTCTTTACTAATAAGAGATAGATTAATAACTCCAAATTTATATAAAGGCCAATCTATTCCTATGTATTGTATGAATATCAAACAGATCTGATTTAAAAAAAAATAGTTTCTTTAATCACCTTAAATCAATTTCATCCTGAGTGTTTCATGGCCTGAGATGTGGAAATCTTAAACAAAAACGCTACGTGCCCCATTGAATGAATTTAAAATGAACTAACTCATACGGTGGCTTTAAGGTCAACGTTTATTTACCTAGCTTATTACTATAAAATATCTTAAAGTAACTCCATTTTGAAATAGAACAAACTGGACGGACTTGTCGGATAATTTGCGTTGACCTTTAAAAGTCATTCGTAAAGAATATGACCCGACTGAAGAATCTGTCTGTCACTAATCGGTCACCTCAGTCCTCGCCCATGTCAGTCAAGCAAAATTGAAATCGGATGGGTCCGTTGGTTGTTACTGTTTTGTTTCGTAAAATATAAATATTGGTCTAGATAAAACAGGTGGTACGAAATTTAAAAAAAAATGTTCTCAACAAGTTCTCAAAGAAAGTTTTGGACATTCAACGACGAGAATGCTCTGGCTCGCCTCCGAGAGAAGCATAATCTAACCTACATTTCAAAACACGGCGCACATATTGACGAATATCAACGGTACAACTTCTTTCTTTCACCCGACGAAGAGAGATTACTACTGAAACAATACGAGTTACACCTTAAAGAGTTTTGTAAGCGATTCAGCCCGCCTATGCCGAAAGGAGTAGTAGGCACAGCATTCCATTATTTCAAACGTTTTTACTTGTATAACTCTTCAATGGATTACCATCCTAAAGAAATACTAGCTACATGCGTATATTTGGCTTGTAAAGTAGAAGAATTTAATGTTTCTATTGGTCAATTTGTTGCAAATATCAAAGGTGATAGAGACAAAGCTTCAGACATAATTTTAAACAATGAATTGCTATTAATGCAACAATTGAATTATCATCTCACAATACACAACCCATTCAGACCTGTAGAAGGATTTTTAATTGACATAAAGACTAGGTGTTCACTGGCTAATCCAGAGCGTCTCAGAAGTGGTATTGATGAATTTCTTGAGAAAGTTTTTCTGACTGACGGTTGCTTACTCTATGCCCCATCTCAGATAGCTTTAGCTGCAGTATTGCATGCAGCTAGCAAAGAGCAAGAGAACCTGGATAGTTATGTAACAGATATGCTGTTTAGAGATGCGGGGCAGGATAAACTGGCCATATTAATTGAAGCTGTAAGGAAAATTAGATCATTGGTTAAAATGGTAGAGTCACCTGCTCGGGAGCGAGTCAGGATTATTGAGAAGAAATTGGACAGGTGTAGGAACCAAGAGCACAATCCAGATAGTGAGATTTATAAACGGAGGATGAGAGAGCTTTTGGATGAAGATGATATGCCTCACACTGGGGCAGGTAGAATGTCTTTGGATACAAGTGGTGTGACACAGGTTCTGTCACCTTCAGCATCATAGTCTTGAAAAACATGATACAATTTTATTTATGTAAGATATTATTTTAAATTAATGTTTCTAAGATTCTAAAACTATACTGCATTATAGAGTAATTCTTTGGAATGTGGATCTTAAAATATTGTACTGGATTGTTATCTTTAAATTACTTGAGAGGTGAAAAGAACTTTGATAACTTGTTTGATAAAGGTTAGCAAATTACATCATATGACTTGCTGATTTTCATTTAAACAGTGATTATAGCCTACTGAAGAGTGAAATAGGAGCTTAATATTGTTATTTGTAAAATTTTAAATAAGTATTGGTATAAGAAATAGACTTCAATGAATTTTATTTCCTGTGTTTTATTATCACTATCATACAATAATGATGACATATGGAACAGAGACGTGGTCGCTCACTATGGGCTCCATCAGAAGGCTCAAAGTCACCCAAAGGGCAATGGAGAGGGCTATGCTCGGAGTTTCCCTGCGAGATCGAATCAGAAATGAGGAGATACGCAGGCAAACCAGGGTCACCGACATAGCCCACAAGATTGCCAAACTTAAGTGGCAGTGGGCAGGGCACATAGCGCGCAGGACCGATGCCCGATGGGGCAGAAAAGTCCTCGAGTGGCGACCGCGTTCCGGAAAACGCAGTGCTGGTAGGCCTCCCACACGGTGGACCGATGACCTGGTTAAGGTCGTCGGAAAACGATGGATGCGGGCGGCCCAGGACCGGCCTTTGTGGAAATCTTTGGGGGAGGCCTATGTCCAGCAGTGGACGTCTTTTGGCTGAAATGATGATCATGATCATACAATCTATACAAATAAATAAAACTGGAGTGTCCGTTTGTAATACTAAAATAACCACTATTTACTAAATGCGTAATAATTTATACACAGTACATAGAGGAAAATAGTTTTTTTTTAATTTTTATCTGTGTTCTCTGGAACAGCTGGACCGATTTTGACGGGACTTTCACTGATAGGTAGCTAATGATATAAAGAGTAACTTAGGCTATATTATGACAATAATAGCGGGTAACATCGCGTGACTCTGCTAGTTGATAATAAAAATTAGACCCACTAATGTTTTTTTTTAAATCGACAACTATAACAGTTATTGTTGTTGATTTAAAAAATAATAAATATACCTACTTTAATACACAGTTACTGTGTATTAAAGTAGGTATATTTTTTCAGTATCTAATTTATTTTACATCTGACATAATAAATGCCTAATATTTTTCACTTCTTTGCCCTTAATTCAGATCCACACTTCTGATTTAACAAGTACCCAGAGAATGCAAATATATTGCTTGCTTGTGTATGAAGCAATTTTTCTATCATTAACGTGGTTCTGCTATATGGGTGTTGCAGTCCATGCTTCGGACGGTAAACCCGTCGCGTTCAGCTGCCACTCACCGTCAATGGCAGTTGTTACACGTAATGAGCATGATACTGGCAGCTACTCTAACCCTGGAGAGATGGTAGAGAGCAACTGGTCGCGGAGCATCCCTATGAGAGGCGACCCGCGGCTCTCAAGCAGGTAATCGAGGAACGCCATTGGTTTTAGTCGATAGGTCTGGGCGCTAGTTACCATCTTTCCGCGCCCCGGAGTCCCACATATCTCTACTAATCCCCGAAAGCTGGGTTTACATGAGGGTTTCCAAATGAAAAACAAAGAATAGAAAGAATATTGTCACAACTGACATGTTATCGATTTTGTGAAGGCAAAACTGGAGGACGAAAATGATAACAAAGAATCCTGATCTTCGATAACTTTAATACATTATATTACATCAATAAATATCTACATGGGTTCACTTCTTGGCTGCAAGACTGGCAAGGTCCGCAATGCAGCGGTCCAGGGTCTGCTTTTCTTGGTCAGGGGTGATGGCCTTGGTCACGTTGGTCACAATCCAGTCGACCATGTGTTTCTGGGCCAGTCTGCGCTCCAGGGTCGACTTCTCCAGCTGATAATCCAGACGGCGTTTGACCTGGGGAGTGGGAAATTCTAGAATAACCAAACTAATATTACATAGTATATCATATCCTACATAATTATGTAGGATTGGCTACATCTAGTTGTAGCCAGCATAAAGAAGGCTATACCCAGTTTTAACCAAATTAAATTGGCTACACCTAATATTGGCCGTGAACATATCTGTTACACCTAGGTTTAACCACTGAAGTGTGGCTACACTTAGTTTTAGCCGGCTAGAACTAGGTGTAGCCGCACTTCGGATATTAGCAGTAACATATATAAATATGTATATTTTTTAAACTGATAGCAGTAGGTATAATCTGCACCACAAACACAAATGATACCCTACCCAGACTCGGAGCAAATCCCTCTGGTTTACGCAAAGACAAGTTTTTTTATTAGTTACTTGAATGCCTTGCCTAGGCTTGTGTAATGGAAAGCAATGCCAGGGTCTAAGATGGAGCAGGCAATTAAAGGAAATGCCCAGTCGGGAACCTTATCTCGCATACACACGACGAAGCACAGTAAAAGTGATGGTGCTAGCTCTCCGGGCGGACCATTAGCTCCTACCACCAAGAGTGCTGGGGTTTGTTGACTTTTAAAACACCCGTTTTTTCCCAGCGTGCGTTGCGGAAGTTTTATATTCTCCCACTTGCCTGACCTTGGAATCGAAACGGGTACTGGTGATCCAAAGGCAGCACTAGCCCCCAGACCACCAAGGCATAAATATATAATATATATATATAAATCTATAGATATCTATTCGCAAAAAGGCACAGGCCAAGTCGCGAGTAATAGCCAGTTAAATAAATAAATATTACCTCAGTATAAGTGTTCATGATGCGCTCCCTGTACGCGGCCTCCAGCTGCAGAAGAACGTTCTCCTTCTTGGCCTGGATTAGGAGCTCCTGTCCTTCGGCCCGCCACTGGGCCTCCTTCTCGGCTGCCACGGCCTCTTCCAGAGACTTAATGGTAGCTTTGCGGCCTTGGTTCCAGCCGTCTTCTACGGCCTGGAGAGGAGATTATAGGCACACATTATACAGTAACCATTATATTTTTGGTTTCTCGTCCCTCTTTCTACATAAATTGAAAAATGAGTTTCTCAATTCGGTTGTATGTTTTTTAAAATTATGTTTACCGTATATCTCAGTCATTTGTAAACCGATTCCAAAAATTCTATCGAAATCGTAATTTAACATTTCGAACCGGATAAATGAGAACATGCGTATGAGAGGTATAAATTGTAGATATGACGGCCGATAGGAGTGTATGTACCATCTAGTGTGGGACAAGAGCCAAAAGATGATGATGGTAGTTTTAAACTTAACAATTTTAAGATATTTGTGAAAAATCCTAAATAAATAAACTACTTGTTGAGCCGACTAACAGAAACACATTGTGTTTCTCTTACGACACGCTTATCATGAAATGGGGTGATGACGTTCTGAATCAGTCACCACAGGGATGGAAAATGGCAAAGCAGAATAACTAGCCGCAAGAGTAGTGAAGCCATCATAACTAGCCAGTGACTACAAGCGTTTTATGGACTGTGATAATGAAAAAGACACAAATATTTGTGGGAAAGCAGTGGCCGAGTTTTTAAAAAGACAAAAATTATTAATATAATTACGCCTCTTTCCCGTAGGGGTAGGCAGAGACCACTTCTCTTCACTTGCTACGATCCTTACATACTTGTTTCGCTTCGTCCACTTTCATTATTCCCTTCACACATGCTCTTCGGTTTAGGGTACTCTTGACCTGGCTTTTTTTCAAGACGTCCCTGATTTGATCTTGAAACGTCCGCCTAGGTCTTCCCCTTCCCCCCCTCGACTGTGCTGCCACCTTGTCGTGGTGAAGGGGCTTGAGTGCCTCAATGATCCGTGGGGCCATACCGGCCAGGGCCTCCCATGCCGGGTGGGCCCACGGGGAGAGGTGAGACGAAGAGCGGCACCCAGCGCCGCAGTGGACTGGGGCTCCGGGGCTCCTCTGTCCTCAGGGTTGCCCTGCGAGTCCTGGACCGCTGCGGTGCACCAGCGCCCTCGGGTTGTCGCTAACCCGAGAGCTGACGGGCCTCCTTCTGCGAGGCCGTTATGTCGCAGAAGGGGGCTGCGGGGCGGGTCGCAAAGGAGGGAGCTCCGGTTGACTCTCGCCGCGGACGGAGGCAGGGGTGGAGGGGGGTCGTGACGATGCGAACCCCTTCTGCCCTCGCCTGAGAGGCCGGTGGTAGGTCGGGGGAACTGCCACCGACGAAAGCCTCGATGACTGAGGGCGTCCCAGTGTACCGGGACGCCCTCTCTGACAGTCGCTTGCCCGTTGCGGGCACCACGCCGGGGCGTCACAGTAGAATGCGTTTACGCGAACTTGTGGCGCCCCAAGCGCGCCGTGTGAGGGTATACCGCTGGGGTTTTAGTGGGTAGACGACCCTTGTCGGAGTCCCACATAATCATCACCTCTCCCCCGGGGGGCGGTGTTATGCATAAAGCATTTCCCCAGCGACAACAAAAAAAAAAGGTCTTCCCCTTCCAACACTTTCATTCACACTCGCCTTATATACTTTTTTCGTCAATCGTTCTTCATTCATTCTCTCGACATGGCCATCTCATCATCTCAGCATACCTTTCTAAATTTTTGTCACTACATCTTCTTTACATTTACGAACTAATTTTAATTCCTTACTCGATGGTGTCTACAAATGACTTCTTAAAAATTATCTTACTCTAAGGCACAGGTGCCACAGGGCCGAGGCGTCTGGTATACCTCGATAGCAAATTCTCCGATAGTTGCAATCCGGCGCGTGGGTTATCGTACGAAAGCCACCCACTGCGAATTACATTGCTTGCAAAGAGATACCGCTGGTATAACTATCTTTTTCGCTTTGAAATACTCACATCAACTTCCTTGTCGAGCCAAGCAGCGATGTTGGGTCCCAGCTTCTTAGACGCAACGTACACCATCACGAGTATGGAAAGTCCGGTGTAGTACTCGTGCTCCATGACGAAGATCTCCTTGCTGCAGAGGTAGGTGGCCAGACCCACGCCAAAGGTGTAGGGTCCGGTGACTCCAGTTTTCGAGTGGAATAATTGGAACCTGCATAACAAAGATTTCTTAGCATTTCCCGATAATTACACATTAAAATTAGATAGATAATAAACTCTTTATTGTACAATAGAAATAGGGGCGGTCTTATCACTAAATGCGATTTCTTACAGACCAGTGTCCAATGCCAATCCAGTGTCCAATTAAACACTTTTTAACGGATTTATCGCGTGTATATTACATTATTTAATTCCAGACATGTCGAAAGCTTTGCAGCAGCCGTGATCAGCAGCCTGAATAACGTTTAAAATGGCTGATGGTACAGCCTGACCGCCGGTAGTGAAAATGTATTATAGGTCGTTCACGTTATAAATACAATAAGCGTTGCGTTCGAAGGCATGCATTCAACTGGTCACTGTGAAGGTGACACTAATTTGGAACAATTTGATTGGTTACGGGGCGTGGCTGAGCCGGCGAACAATGATGGCTCACTGCAATCTTCACGCGAATGAGGTATAGTGCTACGCTGATGGGATTTCTTAACATCAGGAGCTCCGTCGGTCCACCGACACCCAGCGTACCGACGGTTTCGATCATGTACGCCTTCATACATTTGGACAGACATAGTCACGTACAACAGGCGTCAGAGCTGACCGTTATTCGAGCACTATTTGCTACTTATTGAGAGTAAAACACGCTCTTTTTGACCTGTTAAATGTCCCACTCCTGGGCAAAGGCGTCCCCTTCCAATTCCGAAAATTTCCAGTCTTTTGCGGCCAGGGAGTACCGAAAAGCTGTCTAAATCATCACGCCATCTGCCCCTCAGTAGGCGATAGAGCATTCAACTTTAAAAAATAACTAGCTAGGACACACTATTCATTTTTAAATTTAACTATTCT
Source organism: Clostera curtula (assembly GCA_905475355.2). Lineage (NCBI taxonomy): Eukaryota > Metazoa > Arthropoda > Insecta > Lepidoptera > Notodontidae > Clostera > Clostera curtula. The sequence continues at coordinate 1,251,616 of FR997816.1, read as the reverse complement.
CTTTTGAGTATCCCGTCTAAGACTACAAAATAGCAACACACCACAGCTTGTAACAAACAATTGAATACTGACCATTCTTCAGGAATGAAGCCAAGCCTGACCTTGCCAGGTTCACCTCGGACTGGGCGTGGGAAGTTCTTTTCATCCCTAACACCTGACACATCTGTAGCAGAGCCTCGTGCCACCAACGCAGTGTTGGCGGTCTGTCGAGCTGCAGCTATTATAAAAAAATATACAGAAGTAAGATATATTATCTAATGGTAAGTAGATACTGGTTATAGTTCATTTTAAAGGAATCTCTTCTGGCAGTCCACTCCTGGGCATATATCTGTGGATTTCTACAGACTAGTTCTGAGCCACCAGCATCCATTGGATTTGGGAGACTGTGTGGGATGCCTTCTCCTAATTAGACCCCAATAAGACTAAGTAGCTTTGACACATCATAGGTAACATAAGTCTAAGAAGACACTAAATACTTATACAGAATTGAAGAATACATAAAATTATAATGCTATAGGAATGACATATTATAACCGATCTAATTTTTAATTTTCCTCCATTTTGTGGGAGGGGCCCTCATTTAGCAGTGGGTCTTTCATGGGTTATGATGATGATTAAATACCTGCAATCAAAGCAAATCACACATGCAGTCTTCCAAAATTGTTAATATAAGTACAAATGTACGGCTCCATTGATAAATTATTTTTCCAATGGCAAGTGTAAAGGACTAAATTGGGAAATAATCTAAAAAATTTGCTGCCTATGCTTAGAGCCAATAAACTTGTAAACTAATCCTCCCTCCATTATATGGGGGGAGGCCTGACATAGTAGTAGAATATAGTGGGTGATAAAATGTAATATTCATAAATAATTGTGTGGGAACAACATTAATAAACACGGAAAAGCGACAAAAATAAACACGGAAAATGTCAGGCTTTTACAGATTATGATGTGGAAAAGTGAAAAGTGGAAAATAGTCAGCTGATAATGGTGTTTTAGGTTATAGTTACTAATACAATAGTTTTTTTTATTGGTAAGGATTTTGACTATACCATATAATTAACATTATTTGTATTTATTCCACATATTTATATATTATTTCGCACAGCTCTTTCGTTCAGGGACTCTACCAAATAAATTTATAGTGATTACATAAACCTTACCGCAAAGGAATAGAGCTGCTGTATAAAGACTTTAAACATGTTTCTTGACCATTATATTATAAATATACATACACAAGTTTTTTGTTATATTACATACCTGAACGCAAAGCTACTCGTGAAAGCATTTTAAAAATGCACAAATTTAGTAAAAATCAGGAAAATCGACAACCCCGAACAAGTAGTACTTTGCGCTAGTGCTGCGACTAAACCGATCAAAATGTTAACTTTTTGACGAGTTAATTAATCGATAGAATATTATTTTTCGACTTTGTTATTACTTTAACTTATTTTTACAAAGCCATAATAATATTAAAATGCTCTATACGTATTTTTACTATTGATGAACTATTACGACACTTTTTTAATATGGTCACATTTTTTCTGAATGTATAAATAGCTTTACGATTGGTGCAACAGCTTTGAAATCAATAAAGTCTACGGTACCAAAAAGCACATATTTGCACGATCTGGCTTAAAATTTAGAATACTTGGTTTAATTACCTCTAAATAAATAACTACATCTCTTCACTTATTCATGGCTAACATTCAATGGATCTGGAAACAAATGGTTAGTTTATGTTTTAATATTACCTTTTGAGTATGTGTAGCTGTTGTTTTCGATGTTCGTTTTATTAAAATGTGTGTGTTATTAAAACGTTGACGTATTCATATAATTTTTACAACAATTTGTCAATTTTGATTTAGAATTTTTCAACATTTTTTTTTTAATGTTAAATCTACTTTGCGAGCGTCTGTATATAAATATTTAAGATAATTTATAATTAAGATAAACTATAGTTTAACGAAAATGTTGAACGTATATGTGCATTTTGGTACCTATATATTGAAGTGTCAATCAGAATATTGAATACTGCCATATATGTGGCATTTTTTATTACTTTTTGTTTAGAACTGAAAGAAGAAAAATAATCACCTTTCTCTATTGTCAGTTCTGAGTCAAACTATCAAGCTATACGTAAAGTAATACTTTTATTTATTATTTTTATTTATTCTACGTTTTTAATATCATTTACATTACGAGTTAGTTTCACGAAATAACGCAAATGCAATAATGGGATTAATAACGTCGTGTTGTAGACCTTCAGCTTCAGATGTTTTGACTCCTGATGCAGTAAGTTACACTAAGATGTTGAATTATTGTGACTTTTGTAAAAATTTCATTATTGTTGTTTTTCTAGAATTACGTAAATATCACTCCAACTTAGTCACATCTATTTGACACGCGAAGTTTTATTCTGTGTCAACTTGCGACATTTTCTAGATCCATCTCATTTAAATGTACTTAGAGCTTATTAGTGTCTTTACCAAACTTTTTTTCCCAGGAAACCAGACGCCGCCAGCAAATTGAGGCTGCGGAGCGCCGAGCCACACAAGAAGCAAGTCGTGGGGTGAAAGACCCAGAAAAAGTAAGGAGAATGCAACAGCGAACAGAAGAGATGGAAAAGAGAGAGCAAGAACTGGCAAAGCAGGGAGGGCCAACATTAAAGGTGAACCTATTTCTCCCTTTTTTTAATTTACGCCCCTGTTTTATTTATAGCTTGTATAACAGGGGTGCTTTACAAACACATAATTAACTGCCTCAAATAAACCCCATAGCCAGAAGAAGTATGCCTTACAAAGACACTTGTCCAACTCTGGAATTAATCCACAGTCAAACAAGTTATAAAGTTACTCTTCTCTTTTGTGCAGATTGTCTACTTGTTACAATCTTTAGTCACAACACAAACACTAGATACTATAATTCTCTAAGGTCTTCCAAATATTATGAACAGTAGTGCAGCAATTATATTTTTTATTTGCAGTGGACATCAGACTGAGAGCAGGCCCCAAGCAGCAGTGCTGGTGATAAAAATGAGAAGTATAAATATAAAAATTAAATCGAAGCACTTGAAAACTTTAAAAATTGCCACTTTAACTAGAACCTTAAACACCAGCAGTTAGCCATACACAAAATATAGTATAGGGTATGGCTCTTAATAAAACAGGGCCTAAAGTGTCTGCAAATTTTGGGGCAATTAAAAAAGTACCCCTACTACTACTCAGCCTATAAATAACCCACTGCTGTGTAAAGCCTCAGAAAAAAAGAAACACTAAAACATATAAATATGTATTTATATAGCTACTACCTGTATAGTAACCATATAACAGCAAATAGCATTACAGCATTAAAAAGGCACTTTTTCCAAAATGCCATTTTATAGAACTAGCACAATGAGGTGCCTTTACCCTAGTCTTTGAACACTGACCAATTCAATCTTTTAATCTGTAGTAAAACAAATTACAAAGTTTAATGGTTCTTGGGTCCAGAGATTCTGAACCTTTTTGGTGGTAATAAATATATAAATATAATATATGTTGTCATTTATGGTGTATTCTTGAATCTTACCTATATTTTCATGCATATCCTGAATATGGTATCATTTTCGAAGATACTGTCTGTGTTCAAAATTCATGTTTACACTGTTACTTCCACCTAACCATACAAATATAAATGTAATAACATACATCATATGTTTTATATAGTGCACAAGTTATTAATTTTCGTACACAGATCAGTAAATATTTTACTCAACTTTAGTAATAAGTGGGATTCATATAAAATTAATTGTTTGAGAGAGCAAAAATGTCTTAAATACTTATACAATACCAATATTACTGGCACAGTATAAAATAACAACATTAATTTAGTTACAGAATTGTTATACCCTGGATGTTTACATTCCAAATTTAAAATTGATTTAGATTTAGTGTTTATTTCTAATATGTTATACTGCTTTCCTATATACTGTGTAAATGTTCTCAAAGCAATGTTAAACTTTAATGTCATAAACATATTTTAAGCTAAGTGATAGTATTGCAAAGTATTTTGTATTCATTGTGAATATATTTATAATAAGTGTCTAATATTGATTATATTTTAGATATTGTGATTGTATATTGTAGTCAATGTAAGGTTCATATTTATGTAGGTGTTTATACTATACATATAGTGAAACAAAGTGATTAATATTTGTCACTCTGTGCAGTCGATATTTTTTAAGTTTTTATAGTTTTGCACAGTTTTTCTCAATGTTTATAATGCTCTATTTCAAATTAAAATTCTTAATGTACAATGGTGCTTAATTATTTACGACTATTCTAACTTCAAAAAAGTATATTTTATCTGGAGAAATACTGTAACTTCAATTTATGTTTATGTAAATTAAACTTGTGACCAATACAAGAATTGAATTTTCGTCATTTGATTACTTACTAACATTTTTATTGCACATGTTTACCTAGGGCCTGTGCACACCACGTTTTTTAAACGCGCCGTTGACGCGTGTTTGTAGCGATACAGACGCGATACGCACGCAAGTCCATACAAGAATCCATACAGACGCGCGTGTGTAGCGATACAGACAGATGCGAGGCAAACGCGCGTGTGTAGCGATACAAACGCGCCCCGGTGCCGCGCGTTTGAATCGATACAAACGACAACAAACTGCTCGGTACGATAAAACTTTAACCAATCCCTCTTTTCACTTTTTAATTGTAACTTTTTAATACTGCGACATTATCCGCTTTCTCAAATATTCTTTATCTTTATGACATACAGACAAACATTCATTTTTAAATTTATGAAGTATGTGCGTAGTTACGAAACGCTCTATGACAATCATATGTTTTGCTAGGGAATGTCAATGTCAAAATCGAACGCTAACAGCGTATTTCCGCGCTTCGATTTATTGTAATTATTATACTTGTGTTATCTATCGTTACATAAAAGAATGTCCGACGCCCGAGACGGTGATAAGAAGGTATGTAATAAGTACATTTTTATCTATGTGACAGTGGTATGTGATGTGTTGTGATATCTCGCAAAAGCCAATAGGCTCGATAACGTATTTGTTTATCTGATATGACCTTGTTCAAGCTTAGAGGTCGATGATGGGGTCATATATAATCATGGTTATCTATTAAACATATCTATTATATGCGTAAAATCGAAATTCGTGGCGAGTTCTGTTGTAATAATAGGGGCCGCGTAAAGCTAGCTAGCTAACCTAACCAGGCTAGGTTTCAGCCTTAACATTTCCTTTTGTCGTCTCTTAGGACACCCTCAGGATTAAATTGGGTGGCGGGCGACACTAAGTATTGTATATCCATCACCACATGGTAGTTACTTTATTATTCTATATTTATGTGGTATTAGGGGCCTCGGGCCAATTATTATAATAAAGTGGTTATCCTTGAAACATGTTTTAATTTAAAATATAAAGAGCTGAATCATTGTTACTGCTATGAATTTTTTATATGTTACATTTTATTTTTAGTAAATATTTAATAATGATGTGGCATAGTTAGATTGACTGTATGGGATTAGTCTATACTAATAATAATAATAACTTAATTTTTCAGACAATGTCCAAGCCTTAGAACTAATTAATATTATCAATGGTTTTTACAAATAAATTTTACAAAACAAAAAATACACACATCAGCCATAACTTTTAGGGTTTTACTATTACTGCCCCACACCCAATAGAGTTGTGTAATGTTTATAAGTATGTTGAGTCATATTTCCAAATCCATGATGTCTGACCCATCTCATGCAGCTTGAATATACTAATTACTCTAAAAACAGTACAAAATACTTCTAATAAAGATAAATATTTGAATAAATTCCATCATCACACCTATATAAATTGCTCGTAATACATACTGTACCTACTTAAGTATTGTATTTACTAAATTTCTATATCTAATCCTATACTAATTTCATTTTCGAACTAGCAATAATGATATATACCCAAAATTATTAAATAAAAAGACTGAATTGAATCTTTCAGGCTGATGACGGCAGATTGAAGCCAGGGGTAAGGCCATATAAAAATTTTTGTTCTTGTATTTAACGGGTCATTCTTCATTATTCATAACAATTGTGTTTGGATCTAGTATAAAATACTTTATCATTGCTTGTTAAATCAATATATTTTTTAAATTATGTGATTTGTCACATGTTGTTAACATGTTTACATTTTATTTTACATTCCATATATTATATGTATATGTATTATACATTTGTATATAATTTGTACATGCTATGTATTTTTAACTGAATTCTTTGTTTTCATAATGAGAATTACATGCTAAAATTATGTTATGATTCTAGATTTATAGGTGCATGCATAGGTACTGGACTCACTATATATACGGATTAGTAAATATCACTGCCTTCCTAACTGGGGCTGCCATCCGTCTGGAATTCCCTGGATTTGTCCTAGTTTGAAGGGCATCCGGGGGCCTTCTGGCAGGGTTTTGAAAAGTATCTGGTCGGAAAGGTGTCTGACACTTGTTGTCAGAGGAAATCCAAGTTTTTTTATAGATAAGCGATAAATTGAAATAAATCTTAGTTAATAATTCGTCCACAATAACCTGCATCCAAGAAGGCTCGTCAGTTTTTATTTTTATTGCAAAAAATATTTTTTTAGAGGTGTCCGCGGAATAAACCATATTTTGCCCAAATGTTCTGCAATTTAGGTGATGGCAGCCCTATCCCTAACCAAATCAAATAATTTATTGCACACTTAATGTTGATTAGATAGTTTTATACAGGCAACCACCATAATCACAGATATTTAAAACTTAGGAGGCTTCTGCATTGCAAGATTGTTATATTAATTACCTTATTTTTTTATTTTATGTTTTTTTTGCTGTGACAGAGTAATAATACGACATTTTAGTTCTAATCACTCTAAATTCTAATTACGAGTTCTTGGGCTTGCCTAGATACCTACAGTTGGAATTATTTCGGGTGTAGATATATAACACCTTAACTCGCTTCAGCGATAAATAAAACTTTAGAAAGTCTTGATAATGTTACTACTTTGGAGCCCTGCTATACTCGGAGACTGGTCTGAAATACATGATTGATCTGCGACACGAGTACCTATCAATCACAACTACAAAATATGTTAGTAAGAACTTACATAATTGTTTTATACCAAAGAGTTCAAGTGAACAGCTTCTGAGACAGCGATAAGCTTTTATCAAATAACTACATAATTAGTTGTCACATCACTGTATGAACAGTAGTCGACCATCCCGCCACACGAATGAAAAGGCGCGTAATTCGCGGTCCTATTAAAAAACCGCTCTAACGGATAACGGTGTTGTGCAGATTTTAAATCGAGTACTACGATTTATAACAAAACAAAATCGCCATGGATATGCTTGAGAAGGTAGGATTTGGACTTAGGAATTTATTTTATAAATTTTCGTTCTAAAATGCTCTTCGCATGTTTTAATTTTGTATGTCATTGCGTAGTGTAATTTAATTTAATAGCGCTAGTCTATTTTATGTTAAAAATATGATAATATAGTCGTCGATTGTATTCAACCACGACATTACATGCCACTTAATATTCTCTTTAAACTTAAAGATATGTTTTATGACAGATTCAATATCGTTAATTAATTATTCTCTTTTGCCGAGTCGGGTTAATATTTTCTAGCCTAACATAGGCCCGGGTATAAAATTGTTGAATTTTTCATCGTATTTTTGTCTAATACGAGGAAAATTGTTGTCAGTTACTGACTCATCAATCATTTTGCCTTTTATGTAACTACTAGCTGACCCCGCAAACGTTGTTTTGCCACGTAATTAAATAGGGGTTGATCGTATGGGGGGTGTAAATTTAGGGTTGTAGGTATTTTTTTTATGTTGTATCATAAAAAAATAACAAAAAATATCCGTCCATAAAATATTTTTTTAATTAGTGGTGAACCACCCTTAACACTTAGGGGTGTAAATGTTAAATACAGTGCAACCTCGATATAACAAATCGGAGGGGAACAAGAAAATATTCGTAATATCAAGTAATTCGTTGAACTGAGGTTTGTTATGTTGAGGTTAGATTGGTCTAAAATTCGTTATAGGTAAAGAGGTAAAAGAATAGTTTTACGTTTCTGTTGGTGTGGTGTGGGTTAACCTTTTACGTTTCTGAGCCATTTTAACTTAAATCTTTAACAATAGTGACGAGCAGAGGTGTTTACATTACTTTCCATCAAAACAACAATGATTACTGTACAAACAAAAGCGTGTCGAAACATGTCGAGACATGAATCACATTATAAGATTAAGAGTTATATTATTGGTGGACACTTTATATAAAGGTTTGGGTTGGCAAAATTTGTTAATTAGAGGTATGAATACTTTTTCTTGATAGTTGAAAATTCGTTATAAAGAGGTTGTACGCAAAGAATGTTCGCAATGTAAAGGTATATTTTATATTGACTCTTATGGACAATTCAAGGGGATTACGAAGAATTTGTTAAATCGAGGAAGTCGTTACATTGAGGTACGTTATACAGTGCAACCTTAATATAACGTACCTCAATGTAACGACTTCCTCGATTTAACAAATTCTTCGTAATCCCCTTGAATTGTCCATAAGAGTCAATATAAAATATACCTTTACATTGCGAACATTCTTTGCGTACAACCTCTTTATAACGAATTTTCAACTATCAAGAAAAAGTATTCATACCTCTAATTAACGAATTTTGCCAACCCAAAACCTTTATATAAAGTTTCCACCAATAATATAACTCTTAATCTTATAATGTGATTCATGTCTCGACATGTTTCGACACGCTTTTGTTTGTACAGTAATCATTGTTGTTTTGATGGAAAGTAATGTAAACACCTCTGCTCGTCACTATTGTTAAAGATTTAAGTTAAAATGGCTCAGAAACGTAAAAGGTGTTCCTTATCGGTCGCAGAAAAGCGAAACATCATTAATTATGTTGACCAAAATCCCATGACGAAAAAATTAGACATAGCTAATAAGTTCGGGATTCCCGCAAGTACCTTGGCTACAATTTTAAAATTTAAAGATAAGTTTTCAGAAGAAAGTGGTTTGAATGTAAATAGGTAAACAGTAAAAGATTAAAATCATGCGAGTTCAAAGACGTAGAGGAATGTATACTAAACTATTCTTTTACCTCTTTATAACGAATTTTAGACCAATCTAACCTCAACATAACAAACCTCAGTTCAACAAATTACTTGATATTACGAATATTTTCTTGTTCCCCTCCGATTTGTTAAATCGAGGTTGCACTGTATTACGGTTGCACTGTACCAACCTATTCTCATACCTACTGAATATACATAAGAAATTTCATCAAAGTCAAGCCGTTTCGGAGGAGTAAAAACACAAAAACTGTGACACACTTAGATGTTGGGAACATCATTGAGATTTTACATGGAATTTTATATTTTTAATTAGAAAACGGATATAATAATACCATTTTTTAAGTAACAATTTTAAGTGTGTCTTTGTGGCTCTTTAATACAATGAGGGTGGTACAGGGTATGGCGGGTTTTCACCCCCCTCACTGGACCTGCCCCGTCTGCGGAAGGACCATAGAGAATAAACAGACAAACAACAGGCACAGCCAAATAAAATCCTGCTATGTTCCTGCGCATGAGCAAGGTTGCCAGAGCTCTATCGGAGAAAGCATGATATTGGAAGGAAGCTTCTGTTGCCGTCTGCTGTCCGTGTGGTCACGGATTTACAGTACATAGTGGCACCACCCTATTCCATCCTGAGGATGTCAGAGCAGACAAAAGGAAAAAAAACAAGGCCGATAACCTAGCCACAAAAGAAGGAAAACTTGATAGGAAACCCTGTGCCAACCCGTTTGGCCAGCGTGGTACAGTAGGCTAACTACATGGAAGGTATTCCATGTAGTTAGAGGTGGCCCGACTCAGCAGTCCCACATCATTGACTCATTTATGGTCCGAACAGTATTGCTGACAGCGTTATTCTTTCAATCCACGTAAAAGAAAAAAGTAAGAGTGTGAGTCCGTAGGATGCAGTGGTAACCTCTGGTTCGTAGAACCGTGGAGTTCCCGTCAACCATTGTGGGCAAGAAGGAAATACCTTTGCCTTACCTTTGTCTATGAAGCGTAGGTACCTACTTTAAAAGAATGATTTGCTAAAATAACATCTTTACAGTATTTGTAAATTATGACTTGCTAAAATAATATCATGAAAGATGCGTAGTAAGTCTTATCTTCGATTAGATGAGATTTCATTTTGATACCTCCTTAATCCTCTGATGACTAACAATGAGTGGGATATATTTTAAATCACAGATATCATAATAATATTAACTATTTTTAAGTATCTACAGTAAAGGAAAAAATTAAAGGTGTTGCCAGCAAAAAGTGTTTCTTCCAATGCTAAGGCCACGCTTATGCTGGTGGACCAGGCCCAAATTCGCCATGGTGCACCGGGGAATGTTTAGTGGGTATGGGGTAGTGGGTTTCATACTATTGAATGGCGGACCAGATTCTCACACATCCCACACTGACCTTCGCCAGGGCGCCCGGGCTGTTTGAATAGTGCTTAGAGGATTGTATCTACCGGAAGCAAATAATAGGCCCAAATTGGCCAAAACCAAGTAAACGCTTAGAGCGTTACATATGAAGTTAGGAGAAGAAGAAGAAATTTGTCACCCATATTGAATATACCTAGTATATTATGGTTGATATTTTTAGGAGATACTAAAAAGTGACTGGCCTGTATGGTTTTTCATTTTAATTATGTACCTATGGCAAGTGATTGTCTTGTTGGTCTAGATGTGCCGCCTTTGGATCATGAGTCCCCGGTTCGTTTCCGAGGTCGGGTAAGTGTCTTTGTATAGGTACTTGCACTAGCTCCGAGTCTGCTGTCATTTGTGTTCGTGATTACATGTTTGTAATCTGCCCCCGCGAAACAGGTTATACCTAATTATTTCTTAGGTTTTCGCCATTATTACACAATTAAAATAAACATTTATTAACGGATTTATCGCCTGTAATAACTAAAGCAGAAGTTTCGTTAAAAAAATATAAAAAGCAGATTGCTGCATTAAAATGAAACCAATCTCGACATGGAACCAATTGCATGGCAATCGTAGGTACGATTACGAAAACCGCCAAAAGGAACCAACCCTTTTTAAATCTCTCTGGAACGATTGATCGAGGATTTCGAATCTATGGAACAAGCAGAGTAGGTCTCTGTGGTCGGATAGTTATTTTTCCCCTTATCGTTAAGGTGAATGTTCCAGGGTAGCCCGGGAAATTCAAATTTTCTTACGTTTTTTGCAATTTGCAGGCCAGTGCTAGGTTGTATGATGATGAACATTTGATTCGCGGCTTTATGACGTATGTAGTTACAGAGTTATAATCATCAAACTCATCAGTACAACCCTCCAAGCTCATAAAGGTGCAAGAATGACTTTGAGCTTGAAAAAGTTTTTCTTGCACCTTTATGAGCTTGGAGGGTTGTATTGATGATTTTGATGAATAAAATTCTATAACTACATACGTGTTACAGCCGCGAATAACATTTTAATCGACATACAACCTAGCACCTGCAAATTGCAAAAAACGTACGAAAATTTGAATTTCGCGGGCTACACTGGAACATTCACCTTAATAGCGACGACATTAATTTATTCTTCGTCCCGACCTTGGCAACCATATAGAAACATTGCGCAATCGTAATAACAGACCCATTATCCAATGGTCGAGCGTTTTCTGTCTACTCATTGATGTCAATTGCAATGCGACTCGGACTGAGGACATACTGACACGTATTTGTTTTGCATGTAGTCCTCTTAATTTCGTCATCATAATCTGAGGCCATAAATTAACCATTCCCGAGTCGAACCTCCTATTAACTTGGGGTAATTAGTCTACAGTGCCACTCTGTGCGAACGAGTTGGCACAAGGTTTGCTCCGCTCTTGCGGCACCCTCAGGATGAATAGGATGGTGACACTGCATTGTAAATTCGTCCCCACACGGGCACTTGAGAAAACCATTTGACTGTCCTGCTGGCAAGTCACGTGTCTATTAATTTTATGGTTTTAATTTTCCCTAATTGTCACCACGATTGGATTGTTCGGCAAAATGTTGGCTTTGTTTGTCATTTGTATTTGGATATACATATTCGCGTATTTTCTACGTTTCCACGAGATGGAACTAACGTGTCTCCGTCCCTGTAAAAAAATTAAACACGGCACTGGAAATAGAGTGAAAGTGGATTTGTCCAGCTGTCCTCACCGTGATTCCTCTGATAGACCGACCTTTACGCACAGGTTGACAGCACCGCCCAAGAGGATTTTATTTGGCTGCAGTAGGTATGCTGTTAGGTGTCACAGTGGAATGCGTTTATGTGAACCTGTGGCGCCTCGCACGCTTGAGGGTATACCGTTGGGATTTTAGTGGGAAGACGAGCAGTTTCCGGAGTCCCACATAATCGCGGTTGGCGGTATGCATGCATAAAGCATTTCCCCAGCGAAACAAAAAAAAAGTATATCAAAAAATATATATACAGGTTGTTTATCCGCAATGCTTTACCTCTGCGTCCGTGTTAGTGTTGCGGATAACAGAGCGTGAGCATTTGCATCTGAGTGCTTGTCCGCTAAGTTGTCGCTGACCTTAAAGTGTTTGTTAGTCGGGAATCGGGACAGTAACCCCTTGAATAATCTCATTCATTTGATAAAACTGAGTGTTCGGTTCGGTCGAAGCACTTATTACGTAACGTAGTAATTGCTTATATTGACCCGACGATAAAATGACGTGTGTTCTATTATCATTTTTATTATGGCCTTTAATCACAATGTAATGATGACACTTCGTTTGTTAATCGTGTTTACATATTTTTTGTTTAGTATTTAGAAGATATGGTTAACATTTTGGGCTATGTATGAAACGTCAAAATTCCCTTCCCCGTACTCCGCCCACGGCGCCGCCCCCTTCTGCGACATAACGGCCTCGCAGAAGGAAGCGACGCCAGCCCTTGGCTTAGCGAACAACCAGGTTGACCGCCAACCCGAGGACACTGATGCGCTGCAGCGGCTTAGGGCTCGCAGGGCAACTCTGAGGACAGAGGCGTCCCCGGAGCCCGAACCCGCTACAAAACCGTGTGCCGCTCTTCTGGCCTCTCCCCGCGGGCCCGTGCGGCATGCGTGATCCTGAGCCGCTATGGCCCCAACGGATCATGAAGGCACGCACTCCCCCTCACCACGATGGTAGCACAGTCGAGGGGGGTTTTGGTAACCTTCTCTTGACACTTGCCCGACCCCGGAATCGAACCCGGGACCCGTTGATCCAAAGGCCGCACATCTAACCCCTAGACCAACGAAGCAGTCTGTTCTGTCTGAAGAAGAAGAATTCATAATGGTAGTGGTTACGTTGGTTGCCCATCCGACACGATACAATTGTATGGTCCCTCCTAATATTTATGATGACTGCTCCGCTCTCTTGTGTAGCCTGATAATAATATTTACTTTTTCTCAGTACACAGTTTAACCAATGTAAAATGATGTTTTGCAATCGGTGCTTCTCCACCTTTATTGAAGGAAATCAGCTTCTAAGGCTCAATGTATCACTATTTCAATTGTTTAAGGTAGTAGTTACTAGCTACCTTAAACAATCTGGCTAGGGGTCACAGCGCCTATACTCCGATAGAATTGCTCCTGAAACTTCACTATCGCGGTGTAGGACTTTTTGGTAATTCTCGCATTTGTAGATGATATCAGTTCAGATTTTTGGGAAAAATTGTGTTTAGGGGAATATTTCGCGGCGGTGTAAATTGAGTCTTTGGCACTCCCACAGTATAGAATGAAGTGGTGAAGCTATATAATCCATTACTGCACGGACCATAAATATCGAACGTAACGAGTACGGTATTTATTATTATGACACGTCTGCCGTTTATTGTTCTATTGTCTATGACATTTTAACGTCCACACTTTACATAATTCTCGTTATTTTTCGAAATCATACATTGCAATGTCACGTGTAGGTCGTGAGCAATGTAATTAATTTTAACCGACTTTAAAAATTACGAGAATTTTAGAATTTATGCATGTCCACGTCATCTGTCTGTTCACAATTGATGTAGATCAATTTTATTGTGAACAGATTTTGATGATGGGGTGGAATGGGCTAGTGACATTGTTCACTTAAATTCTAAATCCGTCACTACTACTACTACTTTTTGGCCTTATCATTTCCTTTTGTCGGCTCATAGGACACCCTCAGGAGAGAATGGGGTGGTGACACTATTTATTCTAAATCCGTCACCACACGGACCAATAATGGCATATTTATTTGATACCAATTCCATTATTGGTATCACATAACTAGGAAAAGAGCTTGCGGGAAACCTAATACTGTCGTGGTATGGAGTGTTCTGTTATTTAATGAACCAATTGAATGCGATGCAAATTCATCATTCATCCAATGGATCCATTCTACATATTAAGAGGATGGTTGCCTTGAATCGTACCCCATCGACTTAATGCTTGTAGTGTCATCACTATCACTATCAATACTATCACTATCACTACATAGTATAAAACAAAGTCGCTGTCGTCTGTCCGTCCCTATGTATGCTTAAATCTTCATAACTACGCAACGGATTTTGAAGCGGTTTCTTTTAATAGATAGAGTGATTAAAGGCACCCGTGCGAAGCTGGGGCGGGTCGCTAGTTCATTATTATTTGGTGTCAAATGTTACGATAAAAAGTCATTCAACTTTTCAAACAACTTTTTTCGTATGTTATTCTATATTTTCATAGAAAAGTCGAATTTCATTCAAAAATTCAAATCTAATTTAATCAAGTTGACTCATTAGAGCTCTTTTGACAAGTCAAACAACAAAATAAAATTTAATTTAAAATTTACCATCTACCACCGGTTCGGAATGCAGTTCTACAGAGAAGAGCCGGCAAGAAACTCTGTAGTTGCTCTTTTTAGAACGCCATTTTTAGGTACTAGGCCGTGATAAGACAGTTTGTGAGAGCAAACGCGCGCAATAGTCGCAAAGGGCCAAACATCAGCCAGATCTAATCAACAATACTAACCTTCAAACGCCCGAGCCAACCGACCCCCAGCAACGGCACCTGTTCACAAGCATGACGCATGCGGCAGCCATCGCCCTCCTCAACCATATTGCAGGGAAGAGAACGACCCGTCGCACGACGCCACCACTGCCATGAGTCTTAAAGTGAGCATGATAGCTCGAGCACCAGAAAACTCAATATTTAAAAAGTTATACTTAAATTAAATTACACTTAAACTACTACTACTCAGCCCACTGCTAAGTCGGGCCTCCTCCAGTTACATGGAGGGTAATTGGCCTACACACGCTGTTCAAAACGCGTTGCCACAGGGTTTCGTATCAAGTTTACCTTCTCTTGCGGTCAGGTTTTCAGCCATGTCATTTGTCGGCTCGTACGACACCTTCAGGATTAAATGGGGTGGTGACACTATGTATTCTGAATCCGTCACCACACGGACAAGTAGACAACAAAAAATTTAGCTTACCTCCGTGTATGAGGCTCGCGCAGCAATGAGTCATCACGAGCTGATATGAGAATGATGATGATGAAACAAGTAAACATGAAACGGTTATTAATCTGATTTGTTCCAACGTATGATAGTAGGTATTGATGTTATCGTAAAGGCTATTATTTTATCAACTCATGTGTTCAGTTGGTAGCGATATGCATTGCTAACCGAACGTAGTGCAGCTGTCATTTTGCATTCCAATTTTAAAAGTTTCGTTTTCATCTAGAAATGGCTGAACAGCTTATGCGGTCTTGGGTATGTAATTTTTAGTTACAGTTTAAGTTATAGTTTTGTTAATGTTTTTTATTAAACTTTTACTTTCGTTCTAATGTAAGTTCTGTTAAATTTTCTGTAGTGAATGATAACATCACCCACTTTAAAAATACAATTGAAGCATCAGTTTCTGATGCCAACTTCTATGTTGTATACTTAATTTACATGTTAGATGTGGCACTAAACCAATAAAAAACTACTTTTAAAATGTTTGTCTGTATTTTCCTCCGGCTAATTACCGAAATGGCTGGAACAATATCGGAGGGTACTGGCAGACAGTTTATATATAAAGGGGTGACAGGCTGCTTATGTTCCGCTCTAGATCCGAAGCCGCTGACGGAGCTTTCTCCCTCCTTATGGAAGCAATGAAACCAGTGTCCTAGTATTAGGGATTTCAGGGACATCGCATGGATTTTAGGTGGGTACAGGGTTTAAGCTTTGTCACTTCTCAACCTGATCTTATGGTGGGGTCAGAAATAACTTTCCTGGCGAAATGCGCTGAATGTTGTTAGTATGGTAACGAAGCCTATTTTTGGGGACATCCGACTAGGAGCAAACGACCCTATAAAGTTCTCCGGGCTCGGGGGAATCGGTCTACGCAGAGTATTTTTGTGTCGGTCTGTGATCTTTTAATTCGTTTATATTCTTCAGTTAACGTCATTGGCTGATAAATAGTCTGTGTGGGTGTATTTTGCTACGATAAGCGATTTGTTTTATTAGCTATTGTTGCAGAAGTATGTGTGTAAGTAGATTTGTTTGTTGGGAGAACTGTTTGTAGATCTATGGATTGGGTGCCATAGCTAATAGTGTTATTTTTAAATAGACATATTAGATACTCGATTTTTTATTTTATAAAAAAAAGTCTCCAAAAAGTAAGCGCGTGTGGTTTACACAAAGACACTTGCCCGACCTTGGAATCGAACTGAGAACTCGCGATAGGCGGCACATCAAACTCCTGGGCCAACAAATCAGTCTGCAATAAAGTTTGTGGTCAGCCGTGTACAGGTCATTTTTTTTTTAATGTCCTTGGTCATTTCACACAACGCCATCTCGTCCCAAGCTAAGCAACTTAATGCTTGTGTTATGGTAACGAGATGGGTGATAAACTACTTATATACTTTTTTTTTTGTAAATACATACATATTATAGATAGAAATGACACCCAGACTCCTAGCCAGTGCCTCTGGTTTAGACAAAGACACTTGCCCGACCCCGGAATCGAACCCGGGACCCGTTGATCCAAAGGCGGCACATCTAACCACTAGAATGACCCACTACAGAGTCGTGCCGCTTCCAATTTCATGGCGGGAAATTAACCTACTGTGCCAAGCTGTAAAGACAGGGTGGCACAGGCTTTGTATCTTTCCTTCTCTTGCGGCTTGGTGATCTGCCTCTTGTGTTCCTTCGCCTCTTTCTACATACTCACGATACATACCAACGCATACTTGGCAGCGCGTATTAGCATATCAATCTATAATGCAATTTAAGATATTTTATAACTGCAATTGTTTGCATTCCCAGTTTTATTATGGTTATTAAAACAAATTATTCAAGACGATGAGGTAATTTTGATATTTAATTGCTAAACGCTATCTTATCCTTGCGTTTACTTTGCATAAAATATAATTTACGTCGTAGTATTTTATGCTGACGAATGCTTATGTCGAAGTTAGTTGTCGAATGTTAATATTTTTATCAGCCTTGCTAACTAATAGTAATAACTATGTAATGATAGGGCATTATCTGATAAATAAATAAATAAATTAAAAAAAAAACTCTCCGTATGGTGGCAGATTTTATCACTTTTTTTAAACGAAACGCCTGCTCTGTTTATAACCGGTAACTGCGTCCTCGCGAACCTATGGTGTCCCAAATGAGACGTGTGTGGGTATACCGCTGGGGTTTTAGTGCGTCCGGAGTTCCACGTAAACCCTGGGCCCACCCCAGAGGGGTAGCAGTAAAGCATTAAACATTTTCTCAGTGAAACCAAAACAAAAAATGTATCGCGCGGGCAGTTAACGAACATGAAATTGACGAACACAAGTGACACCCAGACTCTGAGCAAGTGCCTGTGGTATTGCCGCACCCCGGAATCGAACCGTGGACTTGTGATCCTAAGACAGCACATCTAACCCCTAGACTAAAAAGGCAGTAATATGGATTTAAGAATTTAAGGATAACTGATAAGTTCAGAACTACAGACAGTCAAATACAGACGCGTAGTTTTCGGAATGTAGAGGGGATCTCTGTTTGCTAGTGATGCTCGCAGATAGTTTGTTTTAACTCAAGCCTTCCGTGTTTGCGTTGTAAAGGTCAGCACAGACTGTGGAGAATCGTTCGCGAACATTTCGTTGGCGGAGTGTAATAATTGGATTTACCGAATAATTTGTGTTTAAATTCTTGTCGTTGTTGACGCCAGATACATCTAGGCCTACTACTCTTTAATAAACTCAAATCAAACTCAAAAGGAACTTTATTTACGTAGGTTTTATAACAAAACTCTTGATAAATCATCATTTAAAATTACCATTATCATCTTACGGCCCCTGTCCCACGCTAGGTGGTAGTCTCCATACACACCTATCAGTCGTAATATCTACATTCACACCTTTCATACACAATTCCTCATTCTTAAGATCCATCCATATCTTTTGATCTCCCACATCCATTGCATCATATATACTGAAATGCCCATCCGAAACGAGGCAAATACTGACCTTAGTTTGTTAAATTCAAAATTCTGCGCTACAACATGGGGCTCTTCAAAAGAGGTGTATACAGGCATCTTAAAGGCCGGCAACGCATCTTCTCCCATTAGGTTGCAGATGTCCTGGGCGACGGTGACCACTTTCCATCAGGTGGACCGCCTGCTCGTGTGTCGTCTGATAATATAAAAAATAATAAAAAACCAAGTGCTTTTGTCAAAGGCGTGTGGCATACGTTCCGAATTGACACTAGTTTTAGTAAGTTATCAAATGGATCTTCAATCGATCAATATAGCACATTGATTGTTAATTTTGACTCTATTGAATAGAATTTGATAAATATTTTTTTTTAAATGCAACTACAGCGTTTTTTGCCGGCTCTTCTCTGTAGAGCAGCCTTCCGAACCGGTGGTAGTTTCGGCATGAATGCGAGTGAACGCAGGGATTGTGAGCGATCAGGGGAGATGGAGCGATTGTAGGAGTGAAGAGTTGTGTGTGAAAGGTGTGAATGTAGGTATGACGACTGATAGGTGTGTGTGGAGACTACCACCTAGTGTGGGACAGGGGCCGTAGAATGATAATGGTATTTATAAATATAACGATTTATAAGAGTTTTGTGATGAAACCTCCGTAAATAAAGTTCCTTTTGAGTTTGAGAATTAGTAGTTTCGTGATGGATGATACAATGCCAATTTGCCAACCTTTACCACCGTGAGGGTGTCGTAGAAGCGACTAAAGAAACGGAAGAGACAGATCACCTAGCCGCAAGAGTGGGAAAACTTTAAACGATACCCCGTGCCAGTCAACTCTCGCCAGCGTGGCACAGTAGGCTAATTAATTTTCCTCCATGAATTTGGAAGAGGGCCGGCTCATTAGTGGGTTATTGATGGGTTTAAAGCCCATTTTATACTCAGTGCATCTGTTTATTGTTGAATATTGTATATCTATCTACTACTCAGCCCAAAAATGACCCACTGCTGAGTCATTGTGAGGGGTCATGGGGAGTGAGGGTTATTAGCCTACTGTGCCACGCTGGTCAGACGGGTTGGCACAGGGTTTTGTATTAAGGTTCTCCGGGTGGGGGACTAGGGGAAGTCCCCCGCCCACTGGAGCAAAAGACCCCGAGGGGAAGATGTCCTGCCGAGTGCTCCGGGCAGGACGTAGATAGAGTGACCTAGTCACTCACGAACGATGAGGAGACACTCAACCGAGAGTACGAGTTCGGAGGAGGAACAACCTCCAGTCTGTGGCGGCAAGGATAGAGCTTTTTAGCAACTTACCCATGCCGGCGCAAACAAAGGACACGATTAAGGAGCACCCCGGGGATGTTTAGTGGGTAGGCCTCCACTCTGGGGGAGAGTCCCACACGCCCTCCCTCGGCCATCCCCGTGGCCGACGGGGATAGTCCATAAAGGTTTTTACCCCGGGCACAAAAAAAAAAAGGGTTTTGTATTAAGTTTTCCATCTCTTGCGGCTAGGTTTTCGGCCTTGTCATTTCCTTTTGTCGGCTCCTACGCCACCCTCAGGATAGAATGGGGTGGTGACAAAATGTATTCTAAATCCGTCACCACACGGTTCTACATATATCTATAGTGACCCTTATTTTTTAAACACCATAAAGTCGGCCTTACTTTTTGTTATCACGAGTGATGTTTGATTAATCGGTTATATTTGAAAAAATCTCACTAAACGACATTGAATTGCGAATATTTAGAAGATCATTAAGGTCGCTGTAGTTATACATATAATTAGTACCTCCTGATCAAAGTTCCTCTGGTTTTGTACAAAAATACTCAGTCAAGTTACGTCAGTCGGAGAGTAGTGATGTGTTTGTGTTTATAGTTTGTTCCAAATGTCGACCTTCACAGCTTTATACGCAAGTGTGTTCGATGCCTATTTCCATGTGCGTTTAATTTTTCATTTTATACGTTTTTTGTTAGTAAAATAGTGTGGAAGGGTTCCGGAAAGCGCAGTGAACCGACGAACTGGTTAAGGTTGCCGGAAATCGATGGATGCGGGCGGCTCAGCACCGACCTCCGTGGAAATCCTTGGGGGAGGCCTATGTCCAGCAGTGGATGTCTTTTGGCTGAAATGATCATGCTGATGATGACGAAAATAGTGCAAGTAGCGTAAAAAACACAAGCCCGCAGTTTTTAAGATACTTGTTCTCCCGTCAAAATCAAAATCATAAAGTTTTTTATTCGTATAAATTCTTACGAATGCTTTCAAATAGCCAAAGAATACGATAGAAAATTTTAAAAAGAAAAATTTAATTAGTTACTCATTTAGTTTTTACCACCGGTTCGGAATGCCATTCCATAGAGAAGAGCCGGCAAGAAACTCCATGGTTGCTCTTTTAAATACAATGATGGTGGTACAAATAAGTCTGACAGATTAGTGAAAGCAATATAAGTCAGGTCTTCTCAGTAGGCGTTCCGACCTGCTGGTAGTTTACACAAAGTACTTCGTCGACGTTTGGAGCGGGGGTCCTCGGTTCGATTCCGGGGTCGGGTAAGTGACGTTGTGTAAACCAGAGACACTTGCTCATAATCTGAGTTCGTGAATTTCATGTCTGTAAACTGGACCTGCGATACAGGTACAAAACAATTTTAAACGCCAGACTTGCTTGTAACTGTCAAGATTTTTTTCTATTATTCTCTGGTGGATAACCTTGTAAAAGTCGCCGGAATCCAAAGCATTTTGGCTGATATTATGATGATAGTGGACTCAAGTGGGCTGTTGACGATGATTTTTTGGTAAATTACCATCCTAATATTATGTATAGAAAACTTGTGTCACAATGTTTGTTGTCTAACAACTCTAAAACGGCTTGCACGATTTGTATGAGTTTTTGTGTATATTTGAGAGGTCGTAGGGTATTTTTTATACACTTAGATGACTTGCATGATTCTTTTTTAATCTTTGTTGAAAAGGGTTTTTTTTTTCATTTATTTCGGAATAGCAAACAGTGGCAACAATAAGAGATAATATTAAACATATATAACTAAAGCTATGATAATTGTCCCACCAGCACCGTTATCCTCAGTTTACAATAATACATAGGTTATGTGTACCTGAGACATGGTTCTTAGGATATTTTAAATAACAAAAGATATAAATTATTAGTCAAATTTAGCTAGCACAATTAAAAATAAATAAGAAAGTAAGATTTTTTTTTTATATTTAACTTCTGTGGATATCTTTTTTTATGCAAGAAAGAAGGGTTTTAACATACGAGTATAGTGATGAAGTCACCCCTAAATAATATTTAAAACCCTAAATGTTTCAAGGCAAAACAACGTTTACCTGCAGGAACGGCACAAAGAAGATAAAGTCCATTATAGAACCTCATGAGCCTTTTGGTTTCCAGATCCGTAGTCACCAAAGGACGCCCTCGGGATCCCGCGACTTCAAGGAAGCCACCAAGCGCGATGCCCTCGCCAGGCTCGAAGTGGACCTGGAAAGGCTCCTGGCGTCAGTCCCTGAAGCCAGAAGGCCTCTGGTCGAAAAGGAATTCAAGGGTTTCAAGAACCTTTTTAGGAGATTCTTGGCAGAACGTGAGTACTTTTGCATGTAATGTGAAATAAGTGGATCTTCGCCCACGTATACATGATGTCCCAAAAAGTAGTGTCAAGCGGAAGTCCAGAGATAGAGCACCCCTTGCGGTACCCCAAACACCCTCATGTATGTTCTGCGATTTTCATAGCTTTCGGCTAATGTTTTATTTTCTGAATTTTAAATGTTTGTCTTTACACCAATATTTTCATAATTTTTGTCAAAGATACGAAGTTGATTATTTTATGCTTAAAAGTAAAATTCAAGATGATACAGTTAGAGAACGAACAATATTGAAATGTGTTCTACTTATAATTAAATATTAATAATAATTAATAATTAAAAAATATTAATAAAATTAATTATTAATTAAAAAATATTAAATTAAGTTTTTTGGGTAACACAATGTTTGTCGTCTTGGCACTATTTTTTGGGACATCCTGTATATAGAGGCTCTGCTAAGCTCAGCTCTTAAACACCTACTACGGAGTCGTCCTTCGTCGTTTGAGCCCATAAATGACTTACTACCTAGTCGGGCCTCCTCCAAATTCAGGGAAGAAAATTAGCCTACAATGCCAGGCTTGCCACAGTTGACACATGGCTTTTGTATCAAGTTTTCCTTCCCTTGTCGTTACGTTATCGGCCTTGCCATTCGTTCGTTCATTCGTCCCATTTACTTTTTTACTAAATAGGTCATCACACGGACAGCTACACCTTACAATCACTTTCCGAGATATTTGTCTTTAGCTGCGGAATTTCTTTCCAATTGTCCACAGAGGGACCGTCAGTGACATGGGAGAAAATCCAGAAGCTTCCAGAAGGTGCAGTCATTGACTACTCCTCGTTGGAGACACCCACCACAGAGCACATCCATAATATGCTGGATAAGCTGGTGGTGGTCAAGTTGAATGGAGGGTTGGGTACTTCCATGGGTTGCAAAGGTCCCAAGTCTGTTATCCAAGTCAGGAACGATCTGACTTTCTTGGATCTCACCGTACAGCAGATTGAGGTATGTTAGAACCTTCGACCGACACATCAAAGTGCGTTCTCTGACATTTAATTTCAGGTAGTTTACTAGTATGCTATTTGAACTAATAGCTCTATTCAATCTTAGCTCTCGGTCATTTACTACGCTTGACATTGTCGCTTATCTCATTCTAGTGAATTCGGTCATCGTGTTATCTCTATCTGCACTATTCTCTCTCGTTCTTGCGCTAACAGCTCATTTGCTATCTCATTTTTGTACACTTATTAGGGCGCACTCGACCAAAGGAACGTAAGACCGATATAAAGATTTCTTTCAGAAACCTTTCGTTTCGTACGACGCGAAGAAACAAAGATGACAGTCTATGGGAAAACTGCATGGATTGCCGCAAAGTACGATCCATAATAGGGACAAATCCTGGAGTGACGACCATCATAACCGTCATGTGCAAAATACGGCAACCAGCATGAATGATAACCCTTACTGCTTCGTAATAACTTGGTTGGAACCATGACTTCAAACATTAGGATTTTGTCCAATCTGTGTGTCTGTTTTGTAATATCGTCATTCACACGGACCACCCGCGTTTTCATCGGTCTTCTTTTTTCCCCATTACTATTTTATATCACTTCCAGTATATTCAATATGATCTTCAACCCTCCTCTAAGCAACGCACCCAAGATTTTAGTAATTAATATCTCAAAACGTTCCCTTTTCCAGCACCTAAACAAAACGTACAAGTGCAATGTGCCCCTCGTCTTAATGAACTCGTTCAACACTGACGAGGACACCCAGAAAGTGATCCGCAAGTACCAGGGCCTGAAGCTGGAGATCCACACCTTCAACCAGTCCTGCCACCCGCGCGTCAACCGCGACTCCTTACTGCCTGTGCCGAAACACTCGGACATACAAGCAGACATTGAATCGTGAGTGTCATCTTGTAGATAATTACTCAATAGGAACATCTTTCAAAGTTGATAGAATTAATTAACCTATTGACCCACACTTGTCGGTAATCTGTCGTTGTATTGTGGTTGGATCTTCTTAAGTGTACCCCACAATCAATGCGCAAAAACGTGGTGGCATTATAATAATTGACATTATATTTCTATTGTTATTATCGCCCAGACCTGGATTTCAATAGGTCTGCGTTGACACGGGCACCTATTTAATTGCGAGTGTCAAATTGCTGACCGTTATGTCTAACCCGTTTTGATAACGGTGAAATCTGTTAGAACACTGTAATATGATTCTAGAAAAAGGCTTTCATAGAAAATTCCCAAAAAAGTATGAGAATAGTTATTTTCACTTCAGTAGCTCAAACAATATGTAGGTTTTGCTCACTGAAAACAGTGGACAAAATGCGATTTTGCGCACTGAGTGAGACAAAGTAACTTTTTAATTCTAATTCGAAACATTGACACTATCTCTTTCCCGCCAATAGAAAAGAGAGAGAGACAAAGACCAAGTGGCCAGTACCAACAGCTCCGATTTTTCTTCTTCTTCTTCTTCTTCATTTAGGTTTTGGCTTCCATCGTTATACCGATGATTTTGCCAATGACAAGTGTGTTGTGTTAGAAAGTTAGAAATTTCGTGTGATTATGAAAGAACGACCTACCGGGGAAAAGACGTGCCGTGTTACTTTTGAGCGCTGACAAGCCTGACAAGTGCGTACCCACTCGCGGCAGTCCTTCCTAACGGCTGGCCAGACGTACCGTTCTGCGACTAACCTAGCGGTAGCATTCGCTCCAGGATGGCTCAAAGAGTGTAGGCTGTCAAATATCTGCCTGCGTAACTCTTTGGGTATAAAAGGTCTCGGAGTACAGCTACTAACGTCGCAGTACAACTGACTCTGTGAACCAGGGATACTAATAGTTTTTAGTTGTAAGGCAGATTCTGAAGACAGCAGTTGGTCAAGTTCGCTGCAGGAAGTCTGAGCCCGAGCTATGTGTTCCGCGGTAACAGGCTGGACTATCTCCTCTATGCGTGAGAGTGTGTCTGCCACTACATTATTTTTGCCCGATATGTGTCTGATGTCAGTGGTGAATTGACTAATCAGATCAAGGTGACGGAACTGCCTCGGGGAACAATTCTCTTTGCGAGAGTGGAAGGCGAATGTTAGAGGTTTGTGATCTGTATAGATCGTGAAGTCACGGGCCTCTAACATGTGCCGGAAGTATTTTACACTCTCGTAAATGGCGAGGAGTTCGCGGTCGTATGGTGAATACTTGCTCTGGGTTGGGCTCAGCTTTCGTGAAAAGAAGGCTAGTGGTTGCCACGCGCCATCTTTCATCTGCTGCAGAACTGCACCTATGGCTGTATCCGAAGCATCTGTGACCAGCGCTAGATTTGCGTTACAGTCAGGGTGGGCAAGCAGTGCGGCTTGGGACAAGCTTTCCTTGCATTTTTCGAAGGCTTCCGCTTCTATTGAGGTAAAGGAGACAGGATGGCTACCTTTTACGGAGCCAGTCAGAAGAGCGTTTAAGGAAGTTTGGTGGTTTGCTGCGCTTGGTATGAACCTGCGGTAAAAATTTACCATTCCCAAAAAACGACGCAACTCCTTGACCGTTTTCGGAGTGGGGAAACTCCTAATTGCCTCCACCCTTGCCGTCATCGGGGTGGTCCCTGCAGCTGTGATATGGTGTCCCAGGAAACTCACTTCAGATACACCAAAGACACACTTCGCTGGGTTGATTACCATCCCATACTCCTTCAATCTGGTGAAGACCTGGTGCAGGTGCTGCTGGTGGGTCTCCAGATCCTGGGAGAAGACTAGGAAGTCATCTATGTATGCATATACAAAATCCAGCCCCCGGAGCATCTCATCGACAAAACGCTGGAACGTCTGAGCGGCATTGCGAAGTCCGAACGTCATGAACGGAAATTCATAAAGTCCGAATGGCGTTGTGATCGCGGTCTTCGCAATGTCCTCTGGGTGGAGGGGAATCTGGTTATAGGCCTTGACCAAATCGATGGTGGAGAACACGGTACAGCCGGCCAAACTGTGGGCAAAATCCTGGACGTGGCGAATCGGGTACTTATCAGGAATTGTCCTGGCATTTAGCATCCGATAATCACCACAGGGGCGCCAGCCGTCGTTCTTCTTGGGCGCAAGGTGAAGAGGTGATGACCAGGGGGATTCAGACGGACGACATATGCCACTCTTCAACATGACCTCGAATTCGGCCTTTGCTATTTTTAATTTATCAGGGGCGAGTCGTCGGGGTGTGCTGGTTACTGGTGGACCGGGTGTAATACGAATATGGTGTACTGTGTTATGTGTCAATGTATTCTGTATTCCAGGAGGGCGTGTAATCTGTGGATAATGTTCGAGTATGTTGTGATAGATCGAATTACCAGACATTACCTTTAACGAAGTGACGTCATCAGCTCTGTGGGAGAGCTTCACCGGAGTCGTGAGCGAGGTGTTGCCATCCATCAAACGTTGGCGTTTGACGTCTACGATTAGGCCGTAATGGGACAGGAAATCCACGCCTATTATCGCTCTCGTGACATCTGCTACAATAAATCGCCAAGCGAAGTCGCGGCGTAAACCTAAATTAAGCACAATATTAATACAGCCATACGTATAAATAGCTGACCCATTTGCTGCATTTAATATTAAATCTGTTTTGTTACGACACTCTTTTAAATTAGCTTTAGGGTATACACATACATCACTTCCCGTGTCCACTAAAAATTGCACCTTGGTTGTACTGTCTGTCACGCAAAGACGACCAGTATTTGGGCGGTTGTCGGTCGCCATTACATTCCGCCCTTTCCGTTTCCCGTATAGTCGCAGGGTTTTATGCACCGCTTAGCGTCACCTCCGAACTTGTGATGGTACCAGCAAACGGGAAACCTTCGGTAATTTGATGCTGATCGCCCCGCAGCACTCGATGAGCGGCGACGGTGCGTGTTGGGGAGCCTGGATCGACCTCTTTCCCGTGCCATGCGATCTACCTGTGCGGTTAATGCTGATACCTGTCGGGTCAATGCGGCGATTTCCCTGCTCATTGGGTCTGTTGCTGATGATGTTGATGGCGTCGACGATGATGATGCTGCAGCTATCTGGAAGTTGGGAGCGACCACGTCGTGCACTCGGTCAGCTAACTCGGCTACCTCTTCCAATGCGATGTTCCTTTGGCATGCAATAATTGACTGCGTACTTTTTGGGAGTCTGCTGGTCCAAATTGTCCGTAAGAAGTCATCTGGGACACCGGGACCAGCTAGATGCTTCAGATGGCGAAGAAATTGGGATGGCTTTCGATCCCCAAGCTCTTCGTCAGTCAGTAGTTGTTTAACTTTCTTCTCGCGCGAAGCCGAAAGCCGTTTGATAAGTTCCGCTTTTAATCGCTCGTATTTATCCGGCGCTGCTGGGGCGGTGATAATATCTTCAACTTCTGCCGCAAATGCGGGATCTAACTGGCCCATCGCGTAATGGTATTTTGTGGAGTCTGTGGTTATATTTGCCAGCACAAACTGGCTCTCTAATTGTGCGAACCATAAAGCCGGCTTCTCAGGGTAAAATGGTGGTACCCTGACTCCCACGCGATTCATTTCCAATTCGTTTGGCATACCGTGTTTTTTCTCGGGGTCACCAATGTTGTATGTCGAGTGGCGGTGGTGGTGAAATGTTCACTACGTATGAGCAAGCTGAGTGTAAGTCCGAAACAAATTTTAACACCGATTTATTCCTTCCACACGTACATAAAAAACAAAAGGAGAAATGTCACAAATACGAATTTAAGTAAACGAAAGACGACAGTTAATGCTAATGTTGGAGATAAGCTCCAGAGGCACCTGCATACCACAATGACGTCGCGAATGCACTGCCGGCCGGCGGACTGTGGATCAGGTGCGAGCGCAGCGCACTCGGGTCCACTCGGTTCGTTCGGTTCCCGTCGGCCGGCGAGATGCTTAAGTGCCGTGTTACAAGATCGCTACAAATTAATTGTTTATAAGTTGCGTTAGAGTTATGAAGTTAAATGTTAGCAGGTAGCGCTATAGAAAACAATACAAAGCATTAAAGTACAGATTATAAATATTAAATTGATAGAGCAATATTATGGGAACTATATTTGATTAAATACAAACTAGACGTACTTTTAACAGTTCGATTGGATGAAAGGAGTTCGTTATGGGGTTACGTCAATCTTTTCAATAGAATAATTCTCCCGTTGCAGCTGGTACCCACCCGGTCACGGTGACTTCTACGAGTCTTTCTACAACTCTGGCCTCCTCCAGAAGTTCATCAAGGAAGGTCGCACTTACTGTTTCATCAGCAACATCGACAATTTAGGCGCTACCGTAGACTTAAACATCATGAACCTCCTCCTAAACCCTGACCAGAAAGCCGAGTCAGAATTCGTAATGGAAGTGACAGATAAGACCAGAGCCGATGTGAAGGGAGGAACCCTTATTCAATACGAGGACAAACTGAGATTGTTGGAGATAGCACAGGTGCCCAAAGAGCATGTGGATGATTTTAAGTCTGTGAGCCAGTTCAAGTTCTTCAACACCAATAATCTCTGGGCTAAGCTTGATGCTATAAGGAGAGTTGTGGAACAGGGCTCTTTGAATATGGAGATTATTGTTAACAACAAAACCCTGTTGGATGGCCTTAATGTTATTCAGTTGGAAACGGCCGTTGGTGCTGCCATGAAGTGCTTCGATGGTGGTATAGGAGTCAACGTCCCCAGAAGCCGGTTCTTGCCAGTGAAGAAAACGTCCGATCTTATGCTAGTGATGTCCAATTTGTACAGTTTGTCCCACGGCTCGCTAGTGATGTCCCCACAAAGGATGTTCCCTTCGACCCCGTTGGTCAAACTTGGGGACAACCACTTTGCGAAGGTCAAGGAGTTCTTGAACCGGTTCGCGACGATCCCTGATCTGATTGAGCTGGACCATCTGACGGTGTCTGGTGACGTTACCTTTGGGAGAGGAGTTTCTTTGAAGGTATGCAATATGTTAAAGCGCATAATCATGGTACTATCATAGAAAACTTCTGTTATTCGATATTATATGTCAAATGCGACCATGTTGATTCAAGAAGGTACAAAGACATTTGCATGTTTACCACTTACCAAAGTAGAATTTCGTGGTTCCTCACTCTCTGCCTATGACATCCTAATTTGACTAGTTTTACTGCTACTTATCAGGATAATTTGTTCTTTATTTCCAGGGCACAGTGATCATTATCGCGAACCACGGTGACAGAATCGACATTCCCTCAGGCGCTTTGTTGGAGAACAAGATTGTATCAGGAAATCTACGTATCTTGGATCATTAATTTATCAGAATACATACAAATCAACTCAAGGTTACCGAGTTGACGAATCGATTATCGAGTTAATTGGGTTATCGGATCGATTATATTATCGAGGCAAATTATCTTGGCTCCAATTTATTACGTGATAATCGATTGTTAAGGTATGGTGTTAGTTTTAACTGTCTGACATATTTTTTTTAATAGAACTTAATTTGACCGTATACAGGACTTCTAAAACAATCGAGCTGCAATAATCACATTGAAAACTGCACAAATGCAATACTTACCAGAGATACTATAAATAAATATAAAGACTCAGCTACTGAATCGGAGAGACAAAATATACGGAATTAGAGAATAAGGTTTTACTATTTACATATTTTACTAGTAAGGCATGTATATTGTAATATAGGATCATTTATTAATATATGGAGGTACAACAAAAAGGACATATACATTTGAACACTGATAATCTGAAAATGTTATGCGTTTTTTTGCCAAAAATGTTACTTTTCATTCTGGGCTAGAGCAACGGTATTTGCGCTAATTACATGGAGGGTAATTAGCCTACTGAGCCTCGCCGGCCAGACGGGTTGGCGCAGGATTTCGTATCAAGTTATCCTTTTTTGCGGCCTCAGGATGGAACGCGGTGGTGACACTATGTATTCTAAATCTTTCACCGCACGGAAAATGCGACGAAATCGTGTTCTTTTGCTAATTATTATTGGTTTGTAAAGAGACAAAATGTTTCATACATAATGATTATACAAAGCCAGTTTAGATTTTGAAAAGTGTAAAAGATATTATTTTAATCATTTTTGTCAGTTACTTGAATGCCTTTGACCGCCAGGGACAAAGATGGAGCAGGCAATTCTTCTTACACCCTGTATATTTCAAATATATTTTTTTATAATTTCTTGTTTAAGTACAATTGTTAATTAAGTGCTTATTGTTATTTTTTATTGCTTTTAATTTTTATACGTAATGTTTTTATTTAGTGTATGTATTTATTCCTTCTTTTAAGCAGGTTTGTCCTACTATAAACAAAAACGCGCAATACTATGCATGTGTGTGTGAATGACTTTCTACTTCATCATATTCAGCAATTTGTAAACAAATAGTTCTATGGTAGTTACTTCTCAGCCCACCAATGACCCACTGCTGAGTCGGGCCTCCTCCAACTACATGGAGGGTTGATCTAATGTGCCACGCTGACCACACGGGTTGGCACAGGGCTTATAATTTCCATTTGTCGGCTCCTACGACACCCTCAGATTGAAATGGGATTAAGACACTATGTATTCTTAATAAGGTACTTACTCAATTTAAAGTCGAAGCAGACAAAGTCGCGGGTAACAGCTATTTCGTAAAATCTTAATTATTTTTAATTAATTGGTGTGGCTTCGGAGTTTTTTGTGAATGTTGTATACTAGCAGCGCAATATTATGTTCACTGAATCTTATGCCCTGTGCGTATGGATCAAAATTCAATAGCGATTAACTGTGAAGGTTATGTTAACTATTTCTAAGTGCTTGTGTGCCATTAGTAAAGTGGAACGTAATCAATTATTTAAATATTGTCTACATTTCATTTTGAACTACCCGTCCATCGCTCGTCTGTCTCTTGTAGGAACAATTCCTCTATACATACAGTCCTCGCCAATCTTTATGGCCGCTCTGAACGTAGCCGCGGTACGAACTTGCGCATCGTACATTTCATAACCAATTCGCAATTCGTACGTGTCACTGCTATTATGTTCTGCGCAGCCTAATGCCGTTTTGAGAGGAGCGGCCATCAAGTGCCGGCGAGGACGGTACTTTCGCTATATCTCAACCTGTGTTTTTTATTATATGAGCTAGGGTGGTAGAATTTTTCCTGCAATAACAACAATTGGTCCCGGGTTCGATTCCGGGGTCGGGCAAGTGTCTTTGTCTAAACCAGAGGCACTGGCTCGGAATCTGGGTGTCATTTCTATCTATAATATGTATGTATTTACAAAAAAAAAATGTATTTAAGTAGTTTATCATCCATCTCGTTACCATAACACAAGCATTAAGTTGCTTAGCTTGGGACGAGATGGCGTTGTGTGAAATGTCCAAGGATATTTATTATTATTATTATTTACACAAAATTTAAACAAATTAGATACCTTTACCTCAGAAACCTATTGATAGGTGAACATTACATACAGACAGACAGACAATAGGTAGCACTTTCTTAAATAATAAGTAAGGTAAGGATTACACAACACCAGAGTTACTCAACGTGGAGTGGAGTTATGCTAAGGCCCCCAGGGTCGCAGAGCTACTCCATCGGCAGTGAATCGAGGGTCTTCGACGGTTTTGGTAGGCAAGTCGGGGCGATCTTTACCAATTACCATTTTGATTTCTCCATCATCATCGCTCCGTAGTCCCACTGTGCCATGCTGGCCAGACGGGTTGGCACCGGGTTTGTATCAAGATTTCCTTCTCTTATGGCCAGGTTTTTGGCTTTGTCATTTCATTTCGTCGGCCCTTACGACACACTCAGGATGGAAAGTGGTGGTGACACTATGTATCATTAATCCGTCACCACACAAACTAACTACATTTAGAAAAATACTGTTACATATTTTGATATTAGAGGCAGTTCAATTTATTTGTGTATAATTTTGTGACAATTTTTGTATGGGGGTCATCCACGGAAGCACGCACTCATAACTCCGTAGTGGGTTCACTATGGAGTGCTACTCTGCTATTGTAGAGACTAACGACAGCGCTTAGCAGTGCTGCAACAGCGCTTGCCGCTGCCACTCCCCACAGAGACTGGCCGTGAAGGATGCAGGCCCCTTCTATGGCGTAACTACAGGTAACATCTGCAAAAACACATACTTTTACACTCAGTGACGCTCGCGCTTGCTAATGCGGCTGATGGTAAGATGTGGCTACTACTAATACTATTCAGCCCATAAGTGACCCACTACTGAGTCGGGCCTCCTCCAGTTACATGGAGTGCCTACAGTACCACGCTGGCCACTGGCCAGCTGGGTTAGCACAGGGTTTCGTAGCATCGTCTGCGGCGGCGTGGGTCTGCATCGGATCCCACAATGCCGCAACAAGACGCGAGTTGGAGCACCCCGGGGAGGTTTAGTGGGTAGGCCCCCACTATGGGGGAGAGTCCCACACTCCCCTCGCTGGCCATCCCCGTGGCCGGAAGTCCATAAAGGATTTTACCCCGGGCAAAAAAAAAAACGGGTTTCGT
Source organism: Clostera curtula (assembly GCA_905475355.2). NCBI lineage: Eukaryota > Metazoa > Arthropoda > Insecta > Lepidoptera > Notodontidae > Clostera > Clostera curtula. The sequence goes on along the minus strand of FR997816.1, from coordinate 1,219,004 downwards.
AGCAAGTTTTCCTTCTCCGTTAGGTATCGGTCTTGTCATTTCGTCGGCTCTTACTATACCCCCAGGATGGAATAAGGTGGTGGCTCTATGTATGCCACAATTGAGATTGAACACTATTGAGTCGGGCCTGCTCCAAATTCATGGAGGGAATAAGCATACTGGTCCACGCTGGCGATATGTGTGGCTAGTTGGTCTGCGTCTGGCGTTCTTTTGGCTCATAGATAACCCTTAGGACGGTGTGGGTTGGTGACATTGTGTATTATAAATCCGTCACCACACCGACTAATATAAACAATTACCTATGCCAAAGTTTGTTGGCAGCCCATGTAAAAATGTACACGTGATAAATGAGGTACAAACTGTTTAATTTTATTTCATTGTGTTGTATGACCACTGCAATAGAAAATAGCAAATTTGGGGCCCTCGTTCTGTTACGGTAAATCACATCTCACGGGCTCTTGTTATTTATATCTAAACCCCAAAGTTTCAGACATTTTGCCATACATCAAGTCATTCGTTCATTCAGTCAATCCAGATTAGTACTTACAGCTGATGACCATATAAATGAAATGGCCGATGACAAACGACAGTACCCCTATGATCGCCATAGACAGTCCCATTGCAAACGATTTATCGCAGAGGCGTACTGCGCGCAAAATCACCATGCCTTGCATTAGAAATGCCGCTCCTGTGAAGAAGAATAAACATTTGAACAATGAGTCTTGTAGCGACCAGCATGCTTTATACAATTGAACTATCCTCACAAAAATACCTACACCGCGATAGCGAAGTTTACACAGCAATTCGCACGGTTAAGTAAACCCCGACTACAGTTGGATGAGTTGGGGATATGTGCCCCGGCCCCCTGCCAGACATACCTCCTCGTCTGATCTGAATGATCATCTCCTTGCGCCTATACTCATTGAAAGACTTCAAGCGTAATTGCTGGTGAGCCGACCTCCTCCCTGCAATATGGTCGAGGAGTACAATGGCTGTCACATGCATCATGCTTGTGAACAGGTGCTGTTGCTGAAGGTTGTTCGGCTCAAGCATTTTAAGGTATTATTGACTAAATACTGATGTTCGGCCCTTTGTGACTATTGCGTAATCAATCGTCGCTGCTCCCAAATCAATCATGAATCTTATCTGCTTTTGTACCTAAAAATAGCGTTAATTACGACAGAGTTTCTTGCCGGCTCTTGTTGTAGTATATTGACAATTCTTAATTGTCCATCGTGACCTAAACAAATGGTCAAAGATTTGAATTTGAACATATTAAATGTTGACAATCTGTAAGTGTCCATTGTGTCCTATGCCAAATAAATGATTTGACTTTGACTTAACGTAGGATCTCCGTCTAGTTCCTTGTGGTGACGGATTTAGAGGTTCGTGTGGTGACGTATTTAGAATACATAGTGTCACCACTTTATTCCATCCTGAAGGTGTCGTAAGAGCCGACAAAAGGAATTCATTTAACTCATTTAACCTAGCCACAAGAGAAGGACAGCTTGACACGAAACCTTGTGCCAACCCGTCTTGCCAGCGTGGCACAGTGGGCCAATTACCCTCCCTCTCAAGAGAGGAGGCCGACTCAGTAGTGGGTAATTTATAGGCTGAGTAGTAGCATCTCCTTCAATATCAACAGCCCACTCTAGTCCACGGGCATCTTCTAATGAGTGCCATGGCATCTGTCGTCAGCTTGTGATCTGAAGACCAGCAATACTATCCAATAAGTAATAGAAGGGTTGTTACCAGAGACGGCCAGCATGATGGTATAGAAGATCTGATAGACGGAGAAGGCGGTTCTGCATGACGGCAAAGAGCACGCTCCACGAATAGCCCGCTGTGTCCCTACCGCACATGAACAGTTGTGATACAATCTGGGAACAGAAGTGAATCGACTCTAACTGAAAAGTAACTTCATTTGTATACTCCTCTAAGTCGTGATACACCAGATTCCGTCGGTCTCGACTGCCATGGATGGTGGTATGGCAGTCGGGTAGACAGATCTACGTCGAAAAAGTCCATTTTCATTTCCTAGTGTGTGAAGTTGTGTCAGTGTAGATTACATGTGTTACAAGTTTGATGTGCCTTTTCTTGGGCTTTCCGGTGACGGATTTAGACCCCATTCCATCCTGGGGGTGCCGCAAGTGTCTACAGACGGAAATATCAAGGCCGATAGCCTAAGAGAAGGAAAACTTGATACGAAACTCTGTGCCATCCCGTCTGGCAGCGTGGCAGTAGGTTAAGTACCCTCTATGTAACTGGAGGAGGCCCGACTCAGCTTTAGTAGTGGTATTTGTCAGTTTGTGGCATCGTAACTGCTCAACAAATGGACCGAACAAATGCTTCGGTTTGAACAAAAACATGGGCAGAAGGCCTCGAGGAAACATTCTTACCAGTCGTATCATAGCTTCGTAAGATTCTCAAAGACTGTTCTCCTTCTTCCTTAAAATTTTGAACATTTACTTCTTCTGCCTTCTGACTCTTCTGTCATCCTCACCAGTTATTACATAAATAATAATGGCTGGATTGCAAGAATGAATAAATGGGTATGAAGGTGTGATTGTAGATATGACGGCTGATAGGAGTGTATGAGACTACCGTTTAGGGTAAGACAAAGGCCGAAAGATAATATTGGTCATTTTAAAAATGGCGATTTATAAGAGTTTTGTGATAAAACGTACTTAAATAAAGTAGCTTTTGAGGTTCGTACTCACAATACACCGTTCAAGTCTTCGAAGTCCACGCATCCAGCGTTGCAAGGAGAGAAGTAGGTCTCGTAGCTATCAAGATCACACACGGGGCTGAACCCGTAACGTTCTGAAGCACATCTGTCGATCAAAACCGTAGATAACAAATTGACTGTCTAATGATGGTATTCGTATTTGATTGTTGCGAATAGGAAGTTTTTGTATAAATTTTATGAGGTCTGGCCATTGATACCTTTTATATTTGAATACTAGTGGCCCGCCCCGGCTCCGCCCGTGCAAAGCGGGGGTGGGTTATACATATAAACCTTCCCCTTGAATAACTCTATCTATTAAAAAAAAACCGCTTCAAAATCCGTTGCGTAATTTTAAAGATTTATGCATACATAGGGACGGACAGAAGAATGCGACTTTGTTTTATACTATGTAGTGATGTGTCAATAGATACCTCTTCTGACTTGTCTCATCCTGTCTGTGTAAAATATATGATGTACTCTATATTTTACTTTCTCTAATTATAGTAATTAGCTTCCTAAACTGCCGCTCTGTGAAACCACGGTTTCACATTGATAATAATTTCCCAATAATCCCCTTTTGCGTGTGGTGATGGATTTATAATACATTAGTGTCACCACCCCATTCCATCCTGAGGGTGTCATAAAAGCCGACAAGAGGATATGACGTAGCCTGGCCGTAAGAGAAGGAAAACTTGAAACGAAACCCGGTACCAACCCGTCTGGCCAGCGTGGGTCAGTAGACTTATTGCGTTCGATGCAATTGGAGAAGGCCTGCCTGAACCAGCAGTGGGTCTTTTATGGGTTGTGTAGTAGTAGTATTAAATTAGTAAGAAAGAAAGAAATTAGAAAGAAAAGTAGTAAGAAATTGCCTACTCTGCCACATTGGCTGGGCGGGTTGGCAAAACGGTTTGTATATTTTTTTCATTCCCTTGCCGGTTCTACGATACCCTCAGCATGGAACGGATTGGTGACATTACGGTAAACAGTAACTAGCCAAGGCTTACCCACCCGCATTGCTGACTGCAACTTGGCTGCACATAGCTTCCACCTTCAAACCCCTTGATGGTGCCCACGCCACATCCCACAGAGGCCAGTACCACGAAGAAGGCAGCCACCACTATAGATACAACTCCTCCGACCCTAGATGCCGTGTTGGCTTTCACACCGTCACTGCGACGGGCTGAGAATCGAACCCTGAAAATCTGGAAGACACCTTGCCCTTACATATCTCAAGATATCTTTCCACCACCATTATTAGTGTTGGACCTTCGACGTAACAAAAAGTTATTTTTTTTATTATTTTAAAATGAATCCCCTGCACTAGGTATAACCTGTATCGCTGTGCAGTGCCTCTGGTTTAGACAAAGACACTTGCCCGACCCCGGAATCGAACCCGGGACCCGTTGACGTTTACTGCAGGAAATGGTTTCTTGATGGTTCTGATCAAATCAGTTCACAATCCTTTCTGCTAGATCCCTTTTCACTATGTGTACGTGGTGTCTTAGTTGCAAATCAATCTTTACAGTATGAGATGGATTTAGAATGCAAACTGTCGCCATCCCATTCCGTCCTGAAAGCTGATAACTTGATACCAAACCCTGTTCCAACCCGTCTGGCCATCGTGACACAGTAGACTAGTTGCCCTTCATGCAATTGGTCTAGGCGTAGGATGCGCCGCCTTTGGATCACGTGGTCCCGGGTTCGATTCCGGCGCTGGCCAAGTGTCTTTATATAAATTAGAGGCACCTGCTCTGAGTCTGGGTGTCATTTGTATTCGTGAATTTCAGTTTACAAAAGATCCGTATCAGTTTCGTTAAAAAAAAAAAGAAAAGTGCGCTGAATAGTATTAGAAGTATGGTATTGAACTTTTCCTGAAACAAAGCTTCAGGCTTAAGTCACTTTTGTTCGGCTAGGACTTCAGTATGTACTTACCATGACGAAGAATATAATGACTAATGCACGAAAGATGTCTGAGAGCCCCCGCGACGCTCGAGGGTCCTGACGTAACGCCTCAACATGGAACTGGGCCTGAAAGAAAATTGGACGTCATCCCGGCTCCGCGGCCTTCTCCAAATTATTGGAGCGAAATTCCCTTTTATATCACCAGGGTGGGGGTTGAGCATACGGCCCACCTGATGAAACCGGTTACCGCCGCCTATGAACGTCAATAAATAGTAATAGCACGTTCTCCCAAATGTAGTTACTGTGTTTCGTATGATATTTAGCCTGTGTTGTGACGGATTTAGAATACATAGTGTCATCACCCCATTGCATCCTAAAAGTGTCTTACGAACCGACAAAAGGAAATGACAAAGCCGCAAGAAAAGGAAAATATGACGCGATACTCTGAGCCAACCCGTCTGGCCAACGTGGCACAGTAGGCTAATTATGGGCTATGTTTTCTAAATCCGTCACCACACTGTGAACATTAGTTAAAAAAATGTAACGTTTCGAGAAATCCAGACGAGAAAAGCAGTGATCTTATTAAACGGTTCAACCGATTTTATTCAAACATAGCTAAGAACTTACTGTCTACTCGGAGATATAATATCTATACCTTGCTCGAATTAAGAAAAAAATTAAATTAAACATTTTAATTAAATCCCCGACACAATACAACAATAACCTATTTCCCTATAAAAAGTAAAAGATAAAAAAATACATCGCGTTGGGGACCCCTCCTACTTATTTATTACCTGGCCCCTGGATTTACCCCCAGAGTTTTTCAGGGCGCAACCGATTTTCATGGAACATATTATTTTGTAATGTGCATGTGATGCTCTTTAATTTGAGACCCCACTCGATTATATTAGCAGATATTCGGTTATTCTTCCCCACTTTCACCCCATAGCTTCGTAGCCATAGACATAGACTCGCCCGTAACTCACCTTTCATACAAAAAAAAAACTGTATTGAAATCGCTTCATCGGTTCGTGAGCTACGGAGCCACAGACAGACAGACACGTCAAACTTATAACACCCCTCTTTTTGCGTCGGGGGTTAATGAAGTGAGCCACCATTGTTCGACGGCTTAGCCACGAGCCATAACCAATCAAATCTTTCCAAATTAGAAAGGCCGTGACCAGTTGAAGATATACTTTCTTCGGACGCAACGGTTGAGTCTGAAAATATCCTATAACCAATTTATTTAAATATTTATATATATAAAATACACCTTGCCGTAATGCAGTACATTATTACGGCGAACGAACTATAGTGGGAACACGGTTTCCAACAACATTATTAGTGCGTCAGTGTGTGTAAACTAAAATTATTACGTTGTGCTAACTCACACAGCGATATATTTCAGCTATAACATAAAAAAAAGTTAACTAGTTACCACTCTACTATGTTATTTTTTAATACAGTTGCTCAAAAAGTGGCATATTACAGGGACGTATAGCGTTCGGGAAGTGGGCTATTACACACGCGTGCTTTTTCTTTACCATTCCCGCACTAGTGCGTTTTCTTTCCCAACTGTCAAAATAATGTCTATTATAAGGAAAAACCAACCATGAAGTTTTTACTAAAAAAAATCATAGTAGTTTTTATGATTCATGCAAATACGTATATTTCTAAAAAGAAACTACGTACAAATTTGTTTCAATATCAGATTTAATGATTTGATTGAATGTGTTTTATTTCATCTAATTAAATTTCATTTCATATCAATAAAAAAATTCTACTGAAGACTTGGCTGTATGGGCATTGTTCCTTTTGCCTACCAGAATGGGTGAAGAAAAAAAAACCTGCTTATATTCTACGGTCGGCGCCATTTTTCAGAAATGATTAGTTAGTTGAGTTTATTGTGTTTGTAATATTTTATTAAATTGCTTCATTTTTTCGCAACTGTATTAAAAATAGTCGTTCAGTACACGTGCGGAACCGTCATTGCAACTTGTTCCGACTGTCAACCCTCGCCTTCGGCTGCGCCTCGGCTCGGGTAGACATTTGTCGGAACGTTAGACGTTGTAATGACAGTCTTTCCGCACTTGTAATGAAATATACTATTCTCTACACTTACCTGTACATAAGCGACGTCGTAATGCACGAAGCCAAATACAGCAGTGCTAAGGCACGCTAAGGCCACGGTCTGCTGCATCAGAATGCGGTTCTGTGTGAGACGCTTCAATGACGCACACAAACCTGAAATATGATGGTCATACTACTCAACCCATAAATTAACTGCTGAGTCGGGCTTCCTCCCATCACAGGGTAATTAGCCTACTGTGCCACGCTGGCCAGACGGGTTGGCACAGGGTTTAGTATCAATTGATTTTGTAGAATTTTGAATGCTTTTGGGCTTTCTGGGCACATTTCTCCAAGTATGACATTTCACCAGCACCAACATATTGTCATTTTAAATTTTCAACGGCGTTTCTTTCCTGAAGTTTTGCGCGCGGTATATCTATCCGCACTTTACTACATCGGTCTTATCGCTATGGCTATAGGGTGACTAAAATTTATTCTATCGTATCGAGCTCTTGTTTAAAAGAGCAAACATGGAGTTTCTTACCGGCTCTTCTCTGTGGAGTGGCATTCCGAATCGGTGGTAAATACTTAATGATTCATCATTTCAGCCAAAAGACGTCCACTGCTGGACATAGGCCTCCCCCAAGGATTTCCACAAAGGCCGGTCCTGGGCCGCCCGCATCCATCGTTTTCCGGCGACCTTAATCAGGTCATCGGTCCACCGTGTGGGAGGCCTACCAGCACTGCGCTTTCCGGGGCGCGGTCACCACTCGAGGACTTTTCTGCCCCATCGGGCGTCGGTCCTGCGCGCTATGTGCCCTGCCCACTGCCACTTAAGTTTAATTAATTAATTAAAAAATTAAATTATGTTTAATTTTAACTTTTGACTAGGTATTTAAAAGCATTTGCAAGAATTTATTCGAATAAAAACCTTTTTTTTTCACTGTTTCAGTTTGGATTTCGAGGGTTCTTGGCAGTAAGCTTACATATTTTTTATACTATGAAGTATTTAGCCAAAAATATTTCAATCCTGTTCTACATCTATGCGAGCGACGCAGTTTGCAGCAACCATTACCACCCATCACTAACTACATAGTATAAAACAAAGTCACTGTCGTCTGTCCGTCCCTATGTAGGTATGCTTAAATCTTTAAAAATACGCAACGGATTTTGAAGCGGTTTTTTTTAATAGATAGAGTGATTCACGGGGAAGGTATAATACATGCATATTGCACCCGTGCGAAGCCGGCGCGTGTCGCTAGTTTTGAATAAAATAGAGTTTGAATTACCAGTATCAATGACCTCCTGTTCCACAGTTTCCGGATAGTCACATTGTACGGCCATTCTTTTTGGGAACAACGTGTAGAGTACAGCAAACATGAAGGTAAGCATGGAGACGCTAAGGTGAGCTACCCACCAATCTTCCCGGAGTGACCCTGGCCTGAGCCAGTTCTGCCCACTTAGCCCCAAGGAGAGGCGGATGGAGATGAGGATACCTGGAATTCAGGACAAAACTTATTGTAATGGAAGAAGCTGCTTATATATTTATTAAAGGAAGTATAGTATAGGATAGATTCCATTCCATCCTGAGGATGTCGTAAGCGCCGAGAAAAGGAAAATGATTGATTGTGTATGTAAGTATGTATATATTATATTGTATATGTGTAGTATGTCTATGTATGTTGTTTATTACTGATCTACTTGATCAAGTGCCGTAGATGCTTTGTACGCCGCAGGGTTACCAGGAAGAGATCGCATGTTAGCGATAAGGTCGCCCACATGTACAAAATTGTTTCGATTTATAGATGTTTTGTATTTTCATCATCATCATTTCAGCCGAAAGACGTCCACTGCTGGACATAGGCCTCCCCCAAGGATTTCCACAAAGGCCGGTCCTGGGCCGCCCGCATCCACTGCTTTCCGGCGACCTTAACCAGGTCGTCGGTCCACCGTGTGGGAGGCCTACCAGCACTGCGCCTTCCGGAACGCGGTCGCCACTCGAGGACTTTTCTGCCCCATCGGGCGTCGGTCCTGCGAGCTACATAGCTCGCAGGACCGACGCCCGATGGGGCCCGATGGGGCACATGCCCTGCCCACTGCCACTTAAGTTTGGCAATCCGGTGGGCTATGTCGGTGACCCTGGTTTTCCTGCGTATCTCCTCATTTCTGATTCGATCTCGCAGGGAAACTCCGAGCATAGCCCTCTCCATTGCCCTTTGGGTGACTTTGAGCCTTTTGTATTTTATATGTACAAAAAAGTAATAAATAAATAACAAACCCAAAAATCTAGCCACAAGAGAAATAAAACTTGATAGGAAACCTGTGACAACTCGGCGAGCCAGCGTGGTACAGTAGGTTAATTACCGTCCATGTATTTGTAGGAGCAGTGGGTCATTTATCGCCTGAATAGCTAGTAGTAGGAAAAGGATAAACTGGCCCAAGCAATACCCACCGCTTAGTCGCACCTCCTCTAAATAGCTGAGGAAAATGCGCCTATTTTCTAACCTAGAATCCTTCAAACTCAAACTCACCATAAACAGACTTACCATAAAAATAAGGTCCATTTTTCGGATCGTGGTCGTCCAAATAAGTGAGTCCATGTGCCCAAATACAGATCTGTGTTAGACTGCTCAGGATCGCTGCTATTACGAGGAATGCTGTTCTTGCTGTAGTATTGTCATCTATTACGGAGATGGTACCTGACTTTGGCGCCAGTGACGATAAAGCTGTGACGGTTGCACCACCACATAGCTCTGTGGGGAATAGAACTTTCTTAAAAGGCAGATTCCCCTCCACTAGGATCTCTGTATCGCGGAAAATACATAATTTTGAAACTTATTATGACATCCAAATGCAGAGCAAATATATCTGGCTTGTCTGATACCAGAGAGAACTGGCTGTCCAGCAAATCAACAAGGCGTCATTATATTTATAAATCTATATATAATATACCTGTAGAAATCTGCACTCAGTTAGTTTCCGAGTCTTCAATGCATCAAACGTGATCACAATATAAATAAGGAATTATCTTGGAATTAAAGTTATCTAGGCGGTATATTCATATCAGCTTACCAACATTCGCAGGGATTGATTGTGCAAAAGGGAAGGCAAGAACTAGGAGGCTGACAAATGACGTGACTCCCAACCAGAAGGACAGAGAAAACTGTCTTCTGACGCTTCCGTACCAAGCTAGAAGAGCACCAAATAGAAATTCGGCGCCTCCAGCACCCATCATTACGTAATCTGTGAAATATACGACGAATAAGATTATCATTATAGCTTATAATCGTTTTAAACTAATAGGGAAAATTGGCGCATGTCGTCAACCAGTCTCGGGACTTAAACCTTACATTCACCAATCACCCCTGGGGGTCCTAAAATTGATTAGTACGCAGAATAAATACGGTTGTTGACTAATTATTCCAATGAAGGCTCTTCTTATTAAATATTTATGGCAAAAAAAACACATTTTTGTGTGTTTTTAGAGTTGGATAAGACATTGTACGCAAATAATTCGGAAGTAAAAAAAAAGTTAAGTTAATCTATGCAAGCAATCCCGCGGATAGATGTTAGCAATAACATGTCTGATATCTTACCAACAACCAGCGTGTTAGTCTGTCCATTTTGTGCGTCTCTTCTCAGTAGTAGGAGGACATTGGTTTGCAGTAGAATCACTATGAGTAGAGACCCTTGGAGGAACAGATCGAAGCTTCGCAGGATCAGAATATACGTGCGGAGGAAGTACCATAACTTATGGAACACTGTGGATAGGGACAAGACTAATTAAGTTCCATTTTTTTCGATATATGGTGATTTGGTGATTTGTATCGAATCTCCTGTAGGGTTTCTTTACTACTACTTCTCAGCCCATAAATCACCCACTGCTAAGTCGGGCCTCCTCCCATCACAGGGAGCGTAATTAGCCTACTGTGCCACGCTGGCCAGACGGGCTGGCGCAGGGTTTCGTATCTTACGGCTAGGTTTTTGGCCTTGTCATTTCCTTCCGTCGGCTCTTGCGACACCCTCAGGATGGAATGGGGTGGTGACACTTTGTATTCTAATTCCGTCACCACACGGACAGGTACACGTATAATTCACGACTACACATGACACCCAGACCCAGAGAAAACATAAGATATTCATTTATTTGCTGATAACATGTGTAATAGGGGCACTTCACTTAATTTGCCCTGCTGAGTCGAACCTCCCCCGTTACATCGAGACTGGTTGGCACAGGAGTTCGTTTCAAGGTTTCCTTCTCTTGTAGCCAGCCAGGGTTCCAGGGTTGTTACTACCTTTTGTCGGCTCTTGACACCCTCAGAGTGGAATAGGTTGGTGACACTATGTAACTATTCTAAAACAAATATGTGATATTTTTATGCACACCTGATGTAAAGAAAAACATACTTGTCCGAAGCCCACTAGACCAACGCTATCACGGAAAAGGATGAAAATTAGAGATGAACGCTAACATTATGTTAGTTGCACCTGAGATTGGTACTCGGTTCGGGTAACTGCTGCACTCATTATTATATTAAAATAATGAGTGCATAATTAACCCAAACCGCATAATTATAGGAATAAAAATCGTAGCGTATCTTGTTGTGTGTACAGTAGTTACTTAGTTAATCACATTATCATGGATTAATATATTTTGATCAACGATTTAATTGATAGTAGAATGCCACACGCATACATAAATAATCTTTTCTGATTTGAATATGAATGTCATTATCAAGTCGTAAGTAGTTTAGTGTGTCCTAGACTTAGCAATTTACTACAGGACTATAGATATAATCGCAACGAATATTGTAAATGGAAAATGTAACAGTACGCTGTCTCTTACCAGGCTTACGCGCTTAATTTGCTCAAGCGATATTGATGACTTTAGTTACGGAAATATAACTTTGGATAAGGACGCAGGGTATTAAATCTCGTTCATGGCGGTTATTGGTCAATGCTAGTCGCTACACATTCAGTGTGTTACTAAATACTTATATGAGATAAACAGTAAAACGCTCACCAGATTTCCCTTTTAGATACATGATATTGGTTGCAAGTACTATAGTAGTATAGATGCCCACGATAGTAAGTAAACAATATTGAACATCACTGGTCACTTTTCACCTCACTAAAATGTCCATCTAATCCGTAAATCGAATAACAAACTGATTTCAAAATAACATCGTATTATATAATTTAAAAAAATAAACTGTCATAAAAATGGCGGGACCATTTTTCAGCATTGTTTTCAATATTATTTGGAAGATGTTATGAATGTAGTTATTATATATTTAGTTCACAGCAGTATGAGAGAAGCGAATCCTTTGCAAGCAGCCGCGATACTGAGCTATCGTGTTATCTGATAACATGCGATTTATCTTCGCGGTCCCCGCGCCTTTACTTTAATCGATTCGTTTCCGTAAAGGTCGAAATGTTATGGTAGGACCCGATTATATATTTTTAACTGACTCATGGTAAGCGGTCACTGTTGCCTATAAAACTTTGAAACACCAGAGATCCCGATTTGGTCAACTAGGTTCTAGTGTTTCTATAGACCGAAAACCGTCTGCGCTCAAGACCCATCTAGTGGTAATAATTTGGACAGACCAGCATTCCCAGAGTTCTTCATTATGTATCACTTAAAGGGAGATAACAAAATAATATTAAGGTAGTTATATTTCAAAACATATTTTTATTGAAAAAATAATCACTCAGTTGCACTGTAAACACAAGGTTTAGGTGTTTTATAATTGTTATACCATTATTATTTTATTATAAATTACAAAACGTACTCTAAAGTTTTACTTACTTAGTTTATCTAACAAATAATTAATACTTATATAAAATAAATTATCTTGTAATTTAGACTTTGTAAGTCTTCATTAGTTTCTTAATAATTAACTAAAGAGAGTCAAGGGAGATTTATAAATTGGGTTAATATCACGATAAAAATAAGGACATAGAAAAATAATTCTTATTTACAATACCGGCAAAAAGAATAAAACAAATTTGCCATTTCCTATTGATTTTAAAAAAGTCTGTAAGTTTAATTTTGCTAACAGGTGCAAAATTTAAGCATTTCATGGGTAATTGATTATTTAAATATAAAAATATCACGAGTCTTTTCATTTACGACAATACAATTTAAAGAGTATTTTATATATTATTGCAACGTTGGCAATTTTTATATCATATAATTTCAAAAGCGTCTTGTTATAATTTTTTCAGTATCTCGGCATTTCTTACCGGGTCGAAACTTAATATGTTGTTATACATATATTGCTGATTTTGCACACTAAAATACTGATCTTTATGGTTGCAGGCTCAACGGTCACATAGTTTTTAGAAATGTAGATAGAATACTAATGTAATAAATATCATGTAAGGCTGTGCCTTTAGCTAAGTAAAATCTTCAATGACAAAGCCAAATGCAATTGGAATTTATGTTTGTTTTGCCAAGAAATTTGAATAGCGCAGAAATTAAGTGCTAAGGTGTCCACCAATATCTCGTCAATATTAAGCGAGCGATGACAGTGACAATGATGTGAAATAAAAATTGCCATGGGTAAAGAATAAAAATTAGATCATCGCTTCGAGTGGCCAGTGACCTGTTGTTCTATCCAGGGCACAAAGTGAGTTACTCTAGTGTATACACCAGGGAATCCTGCCTCAGCACACTTCTTCCCGTAGGAAACCACGCCAATCTGGTAGAAGTAAGTCTTGAAGGTTGTCTGACTCCACTGTAAAAGGAGAAACGACTGAGGTTAGTTAATTTTCGATGGCAGCTGTGGAGTATTGTATCTTTCCGTTTTGGAAATGCATTCGTAATGACACCAGTCGGATCTGGTGGAACTAATACTAGGTTCCACCAGATCCGACTGGTGGAGCTGTCAGCAAACATTTGGTCAGATTTACGTTACGTACATTTATTGCCATAGATGTAGAATGGGAACTAGGGACCACCGAAGAACGGAGGAAGTCGTATGTTACAATTCAGAGCACTTTAGACAAACATCTACAATTCTTTGGACTAAAGGTCTTTATGCAGTTTATATTCCGATGTTTATAACAAAGGAGTTTGACGCTTTGTTAGTCAAGGAGATTAAAGCCTTTGATTAAAGCCTTGATTTGATCCTATCAAGACTCCGATTCCGGGGTGGAAGTATCTTTGTGTATGTCCTGGATCCAGGTGTCATCGGTTCTTCTGGAGCCTTTAGTTTCCAAACAACTCCCACAATGCAGGAGTACTTAGGGCGAAGTGAAGTCGCTATAAAATACCAATTAATGGTGTAATTTTACTCACGATAGGCTGCATAAGTGGTCCTCCACTATCTCCCTGGCAGGCGTCTTTGCCTCCCTTTTTGTATCCAGCGCAGAGTACTCGTTCGTCAATCTTTTGCGACTTGTACTGGCTGTAGGCTTGTGCACAGAAGTCATTGGTCACCACTGGCAGTTGGAGCACTTGTAGATGGGTAGCTGAAGGGCCTCCTGATGAATCAGAATAGACATTATATGTTAGAGACGAGAGAAATTTCGGAATTCGAATATGAATATGGATAGAAAATAGAACAATAGGTACATGAAAATTGGCAGCATTATCTTCTAGTTTGCCTTTTAGGCGAGACGTTTCGGCGATTTTCTTAATGAAAAAGTTGAAAGAGCCGGTAGAAAATGTTCTCACTGGTCTACAGAAAACAACGCCAAAGATTGTCGATCGAGGCACCTTTCAAACAAAATAAGAACTAAACACTAAAGAGACGAGGTCCCATTATCTTTTTACGGTGTTTTTATAGATTACGCGTAGTTTTTTTTTGATTCAGCGCTGACACCTACTCGTAAGCACCCAAGTCAAGCTTATATTTAAAAACACCCCTCTTCTATGTCGTGGCCTAACAATGTCAGAAACCTTGGATTAGGCAAAGAATACTTACGGAACTGCGTATGTCCCCATCCAGCGATCATCGGGGTGTAGTCTTCAAAACTTCTGGCCCTTAATTCGGAGTCCTGAGGGATACAGATTGGTCTGATCATATCTGGAAAGAGATAATTGAGGTCAGTTCTTCAATGCACTTTTGGCTAGAAAAACGTTTATTGGTGAAATTATAACGTGACCTAGCGGAGAGATTTCTATCGATAATAATTACGATACTTTTGAAGACAACTTTAAAAAAAGACAACTTCTAGTATGTTCTGGGACCACGACTACTGAAAAGCATTCGAAACGTCGGGAATTAAATAATGTAACATACATGCGATAAAGCCGTTAAAAAGTGTTTATTTTATTATTATTATTTATTTAATATTGTGTTAGGATTGACAGGTTCGCGAGAACCTAACAGGAGCAGCCTAGCTAGCGTGGCATAGTGGTCTAATTTCCCACCATGAACTTTGAAGAGCCTCAAATAGGTAGTGACTCAAATTGTAATGATGATGACCAGGACCGGATTTAGGGGGGGGGCAACCGGGGCGAATGCCCCGGGGCCGCCACAAGCAGGGGGCCTCCACAATAGAGACATCGGAAAAAAAAATCTATCAAATTTCAACTAGTAAAATCAGTAAACATATTTTCCTTTGATATTTTTTTTCAAAAAAATTGTTCATTTTATTTGGAAAATAATTTGGGGCAAGGGGGCTTCCACTCCTTTGTTGCCCCGAGGCCTCTGGACCCCTAAATCCGGCCCTGATGATGACAACCAATTTGTATGGTTACATGGTGCTTAATCGTATAAAACTACAAAAAGTTACAGGTTCAAAGTTTCTACAGAAACACGAAAGGCGACTTAAAGATTCAGTAGTGTGTTATTTATGGGCTGCAATAACTATGACGAAGGGCAGTCTTACCAGAAAACTGGACCGTCTTTTCTAGCACCAGTATGCCGATATCGTTTGTGAAGGACGTGGCACTGTAGTCCTCATGCTTGATCTTCCTCTTGATGAGTATGTCGATTGGTACGGCGCCTTCATCCTCTCGGGCCAAGTCTAGTTCCCCTAGACGTACCACATAGCTGAAAGAAGGAAGATATAGTAGAACATTATGTTATTTTATCTGTAAACATGTAGTATCTGGCATCTGCCACGCCTAGTGTCTACATCGCCATAAGAGAGACTGCCAGAAAATGCCTAAGGCAATATGCCACCTATGTACGAGTATGTGCAAAAAGAATACTTAAACAATATTTCCTGAGTAACTTAGATTTTATTCACAGATTTGGACAATATTGAAGGATATACAAACAGGTGTCTTTGTGTAAACCTCTGATTTATTTAAAGACACTTGCCCGAACTGTGGGTGCCATTTGTGTTCGTATTTCATGTTTGTTAACTGGTTCGCGATACAGGTTTTACCTAGTGCAGGAGTTAGGTTATATTAAACTAAAATAACAAAAAATGTAACTATGGAACTGGAACTGTATTATGGAACTTGAATTTGGAGGATATAGATACTTACAGATCGTTCTCATGGTTGTGTATGCAGTGAGCAGCGGTCAGCACATGGCGTTCAGAAATAAGGGACCCGCCACACTTCCAGCTGGTGTCGCCTGTGCGTTTGCTCATATATCCTAGGAGGGCCATCCAGGGGTAGTCAACTGCGAAGTCAAAATAGCAAAATGAAGCTTCGTATTTTTTGTATGGAGAAGTCGGCGGTCATTCGAAAATTTAGGCCAGATACCAGATGTAAATACTGCAGACGGCCATCGCGTGTAAATACTGGTAGTTTGCTAAATCAGGCTGGATTGGACTGAATTGGGGAAAAGGCATTACATACTTAGGATACTACTAGCTGCGCCCCGCGGTTTTACCCACGTGGAGATGGAATTTATTTTTTCGTCAGATTTTTCTACTTACTTGACACTTATTTTGTATATTTTGGACAAGTCACACAATATCTTTATAAATTGTGTAATATATCTGATGTTTAAGTATGCTATATTATTGTAATGTTTCATTAAAATCCATTCGTAGTTTTTACGTGAAAGAGTAACAAACAAACATCCACCCATCCATCCTTCTATACTTTTAAATATTAGTTATATTAGTTAGAAAAATTAGTTAGATAATGAGGAAAGGAGATAGTGAACAAAATGTTGTGTATCTGTAAAGGGATGATCATCCAGCCAGACGAGGTGGTATGTCTGGCTAGGGGTCGCAGCGCCTATCCCCCCCGATAGTTGTTGTCGGGGAATTTTTAACTGTACGAATTGCTCTAGAAACTTCGCTATCGCGGTGTAGGGCTTTTTGGTAATTCTAGCATTTGTAGGCAATATTTCTTGATGATATTAGTTCAAATTTTTCGAGTTAATTGTGTAAAGGATGTAGAATGCTGGTCGCTATATGTACTTACGCAACTTGGCATCAACACCGCCAACCACTCTTCCTGCTGATGCATTACTCATACCGCATACTGGCGGTTCTAGCAGTGCTGGGATGAAGTCACTGCCGCTTGACTTGGGGGACACCGGCGGTGACGTCATAGGTGGAGCTTGAGTTGTAGTAGTAGTGGTGGTGGTCGTGGTGGTAGTGGTAACAGGGAGTAAGGGAGTGTTAGGGAGTCCTGGGCGTGGACAGCATACCTGCGTATCGCAATATTAAATATTTATAGGCCTTATTCTTATCTCAAGAACGATTGACGAAAAAAGTGTATAAGGCGAGTGTGAATGAAAGTGTTGGAAGGGGAAGGCCTAGGCGGACGTTACAAGACCAAATCAGGGACGTCTTGAAAAAAGGCCAGGTTAAGAGTACCCTAAACCGAAGAGCATGTATGAAGGGAATAATGAAAGTGGACGAAGCGAAACAAGTATGTAAGGATCGTAGCAAGTGGAAAGAAGTGGTCTCTGCCTACCCCTACGGGAAAGAGGCGTGATTGTATGTATGTATGTATGTTATCCTTACAGGCCCCCTCAGTCGCATTTAAAAGTACCAGGCTCGCATAACCTGAATGAAGGTCACTTAAAACTAAGATGGGCGCGAGAGGTCGGGGCCAAAATACTAGAGCACACCGACGTCTCAGCCCATAAAAGACCCACGGGTTGACACAAGTTTTGTATCATGTTTTCCTTCTCTTGCGGCTAAGTTTTTTTGGCTTTTAATTCCTTTAGTCACCTATGTCAGCCGCAGGATAGATTGGGGTCAAAGACATTTAGTTTAAATCCTTCACCTAAGGACTTCCTCTCATAGTAAAGAGGTAGGCGCATTTTTTGGACCTATGAGGCAGTGGTTTTGGATTTTATTTCTTTTTATTGATTATACTGGAAGAGATTGCTTTTTAGCGATAAGGCGAAGTGATTTAAAAATGTATAATGCTGTAAGTCGTTAATAGCTGTTGTGTAATACAGTTGTTGTAAAATAAAGAGTTATCTACCGATGAAAACATTCGTAAGAATGTATTCGATTATAAACAATTGTGATTCCTATTAGCCACAAGCCCGCCAAAAAAAATAATGGTACCTTAGGGTTGTTTCCTTCAAACCCGCAGTGCGCTTGCCTTAGCAACTGCAGGGAAGCCGGGTTGGTTCGCGATTCTTGAATGAGACGCAAGTAAGGGTCACATTGAAGCACAATAATGCACGAGCCCAGACCTCCGTCCACAGTTTCACAAGACTCCGCTGTAAACAAAAATAGTTTTATTTTACGTCTAGCCCACAAACCGCGCGCAGCTGAATCTGGCCTCTTTTGATATTTATAGTTCCAGGGTGACCCTAGACCACAGATAAAATATTAAGTTCTACAAATATACAAGAGAATTGAGAGCTTCCGCCTTTTTGAAGTTAGTTGAAAAGAGCATTAGGTATTATCAGGGCCGGATTTAGGGGTCCAGAGGCCTCGGGGCAACAAGGGAGTGGATTATTTTCCAAATAAAATGAACAATTTTTTTCAGTCGACTTTTTCAATAAATAATTTATTGTGAACCCAAGTAGATTCTCTTAGTATTTAACAAACACATATAATCGGAAACAAGAATTATTTGAAATTACTAGGTTTACTAGTTGAAATTTGAAAGATTTTTTTTTCCGAAGTCTCTATTGTGGAGGCCCCCTGCTTGTGGAGGCCCCGGGGCTTTCGCCCCGGTTGCCCCCCCCCCCCTAAATCCGGCCCTGGGTGTCTTCATGTGTCTTCATTAAAAAACCTAGTGGTGGCCCAGCGATTGAAATTCAATAACAATTAATTTAAATTATAGTTCTATTCTCAATTTGATCACAGTATTTAACAATAAACAAAATAGTATTGTATTATATGCGTGTGTGTGTCAAATATCTATAGATATGGTAGTGTGTGTAATGTGTTTTTAATTTATTAATGTTTGTTTATGCATATTTAAAAAAAAACATACTCTATCATCTGCATAATTTTTGTAAAAAGGGGTTAAAATTAGTCTACACGCATTCATTACAGTTAAGCACCAATATTGTTGAACAATCTATTTGATTGTTAATTCATAATTAAATCACGAGTTAGAAATATCATGGCACTATTGCGTCTGCTACATCGATCTATCAATTACAGAGATATTGACGAATAAATTAGTCTCTTTACAAATTAATCATTATTGACATATGTAAATTTATTAATTTCAATAAATAATATGTACACAAACAATTATTATGACACCGGTTAGTTGTTATTAAGCTATATTATATTACCAGCTTGTATGTTAATAGGGTGACCACTCGTACTCATTTACTGAGTTTTGTACTCTGTTTTCGCAAACCGTACTCTTTATACATCCTGTACTCTGAAAGCACTCATTTGTATTGCTAAAACCTAAAACTCTTTTATATTGGCTGCCATACTGCTGTAGAGGCTGTTGACTTCTTTTTTTTAGGTCCACTCCCACTCTTTTTGAACTCTGGCACAATTTTGGAGTAGTGTACTCTTTTCCAACGAAAAAAAGGTGGTCACCTTAATGATAATATTAACGACGTAGTATCTCCGACACAATTAGAAATGAGCTGATATCCTTGAAACGGATGAGCCGATTTTGATAAAACATGTCTAAGCATAACCGTTAGACAACCTGCTATCAAATAAAGTCCATTCGTTTTAGAGCCAACTAAAAATGGTAACCAACTTTAACCCGGGCACTAAAAAGCGTAAAATAAACAATCGTTTGAATTCGGTGCTTTACTACCTAACCTATGCCTAAGCCTATATCCTAAATGACATCTACGGATCAGGGGGTTTTCGCCTCCCTGTTCCGCCAATGATTTACAAAAACACAATCAAGGCCATGTTGTTTGCTGGCTGTTACAGGAATAGCAGGAGCCACAATAATTGTTTGTGTAACTATACTGTATGTAATATAAAATAGTACTTGGCCTTACGTCATTAAAACTAGGTGCAAGTCAGAGGTACCATTTATATTAGGATTGCAGACTGATAGCGTATCGAGTCTCAAACTGTCAATCAAATCACGGATATGTCCTATAGTAATTTGCTCTTAGTAAAATTTAAATAAATGACATCCGTGTAGTATTTGCGCAGTGTTTTCGGTGCATTTGACGCTAGGAAACTGGATGTTATAAGGAGAAGGCGATGTTTACGCATCCAGATGCTTATACATCGCAAATCTGACAATTTAAAACGCTAAGTCACGTGACATTGAAATGTCATCCTATACATTTTAGTGCCTCTGATACCGATGGCGATGTTTTTAATTGCATCAGGCCAAAGGTAGCCTAGAGGATGCGCAAAGCATTCAATCTTGCCCAGCCGAATGCTCATAATATTAAGAGTAGGTAACATCTGACCTCCTTTCTTGTCTATCTTGTAATCTATGGTAGTCGATACACAAAGTCAGTAACGAGAAAACTCACCGCTCGTCTTACAAAATTAACCACATAGAAAGAATGACGATAATTCATCATCATCTTCCGGCCACATAAAATTGGAAAAAAAGGCAAGAAAGAACTGGATGCTATATGTTGACCTTGCTTCTCTGTGCTGTCATAGCTCCTAAACAGGTAAACAAATTCTGATTTAGCTTTTTGGTTCGAAAGGCGTAGCGTAGATAATCGCTACATGCAAAGTTGGAAGTTAGCCAAATCAGTTTAAGTAAGGTTTTCTACCAAATTTTCTCGGCGTCACATTAGACTGCGTTGTCTGTTACTTTTAGCATATGAAGGAGGCTGTTTTAACCGGAGCGTTTCGTGTCCCGGAGGCCATACCAGACACATAACCGTCCAAGCTACCCCCGAAGTGCGCCGGGATGCATCAAAAATTCAGGCAACTTTTTAGTATCCCAAATTGCCTTTTACCGCCCAGTATATGATGGGCTAGCAATACTGTGTATTATTAATCCATCAGATTAATTCAAATGTTTGGTAACAGCAATAATTACATTGTTTACCTAAACTTACTCCGCCGCAGAGCAGACATCGTCTGTAGATTTTGCATATTTTTAATGCTTGACCGGAATTTTTAATGAAACAGAACAGGATATTTAAGTGTCTTTTTTCAAAGAAACATATTAAACATTCGAGGTAATTAAACAATTATGCTTCACGATCGTGCAACAAAGAGTTGTTTCGTTCTCCCCCAATGACGCAAAAAGGGTGTTATGCTTTTGACCATAATATACAGGATGTAATGAAAATCCTACAGCCATTTAAAGTTAATGAAGTACCCCGTAGAAAGCAGTAGTGGTTTATTATCCTCCATAATTTGTGCCCAATGTTTTTAGGGGAACAAAATCTTCAAAATTGTGTCGTCGTTGTCGTTTCATCCCATGAGTCGGGCCTCCTCCAAATTCATGGAGGGAAATTAGCCAAAATTGTGTAATACCGATAAAATAAAGAATCCGTTGAAAAGATAAGTAGATATTAGAAAATAGATAAAATATTCAGTATGAAAGAGATGGATGAATGGAACATTGGTAAATGCAAAAGAGAAGAATGCTAAAGTGCATTAAAGAATAAAAGGAGATAGCCAAACATAGACTCTGACTTCAAGTTTTCCTTCTCTTGCGGCTTTGTTATTTCCCATTGCCGGCTTTTACGACACCCTCAATATAAGTGGATATAATATATATTCTAAAGTTAATAATTGTTTTTTTTTTATATTTAAAGAGATGAATCACGAGATCGAAAAAACCAGGGTCACCGACATAGCCCACCGGATTGCCAAACTTAAGTGGCAGTGGGCAGGGCACATAGCTCGCAGGACCGACGCCCGATGGGGCAGAAAAGTCCTCGAGTGGCGACCGCGTTCCGGAAGGCGCAGTGCTGGTAGGCCTCCCACACGGTGGACCGACGACCTGGTTAAGGTCGCCGAAAAGCAGTGGATGCGGGCGGCCCAGGTCCGGCCTTTGTGGAGATCCTTGGGGGAGGCCTATGTCCAGCAGTGGACGTCTTTTGGCTGAAATGATGATGATGATGATACGAAACCGCTCCCCTTTGTAAACCTGTATCGCGGGAGCTATTTACAAATATGTACCTAATTCACGAACTTAAATGACACTCTGACTCGGACGAGCTAATCAGTTCGTACAAGGTTTCGTATCAAATTTTCCTTCTCTTGCGGCCCTTATAACACCCTTAGGACGGTATAAGGTGGTGACTTAACATATTCTAAGCACGTGATCACACCGGCAAGATTTCTCAAGATGAATAAATTAATAGGTATCCTAAAGTGACTCAGTAAAGAGAAAAAATAGACTAAGGTTGTGTGAAGGTCTGTTTGTCATAGCTCGCATGTCTTATTTACTTTGAGGCATAGTTTAGAAATAATTTGCGGTTTACATTGCATCGGATGGCATCGGTCATCTACTAAGAGGTTTATTATTTTTTCTTGTCTATTTATTTGTTATTTTTATACATAATATTAAACTCTTAATAGAGATTTAAAATTAAACATGAAAATAGAAAAAAACATTCGAAAACGAGGTCGATGACCTTGTGAATATGTATGTACATATTTTAAATCGAAATTAATTTGTGAGTTTATTTATTTTTAGACAGACGGACGCGTAAAACACGTTACGCCAGCCGGCCTATTAGAACCTAACCTTCTGCCGGATCAGAGCTCCAGATATAGGATCTCCTCACAATATTTGCCGAATGCTAGATTGTTACACGCAGCCTTTTGTATCAGGCACATAATCCAGCAACTCAGCGAGCGATTCTTGAGATATTTTGGGAAAAGTCCGGTTACTAACCGTGAAGAGGTTTAATATTAATATTTTTCCATTATAAAATATTTTTATTTTGTTTCACAAAATTATCTGATCAATACTAGGTACTGTTGAGCCCATAGCTAACCCACTGCTGAGTCGGTTCTCCTCCAGTTACATGGAGGGTAATTAGCCTACTGTACCATGCTGGCCAGATGGGTCGGCACAGGGTTTCCTAATATCAAGATTTCCTTTTCTTGCGGTTATGTGGGTGCCGACACGATGTATTCTTAATTCGTTACCACACTGACATTTCTGCTTCTGCTTGTAAAAAAAGTCTCCGAAGCACGATTGGTGGGAAAATCAAGTAAAGTTTGGTACTTGGGTGTCAATTCTACACATACATACATTACATTTTACCGTACTGGCTACGTGTATTAACAACCATAAATGGTAGATTGGCAACCGGGACTGACGGTTATACCAGGCCTCCAATGCAGTACCGAGGAATTCAGGTACATTACAATATGCCGCCTAAGCTTGGTGTTGCTTGCACATCTCGCTCCTCCATAAGTGTTGTCATCTGACTTACATAATCTCTATCTTTGAATAATATTAACCTTAAGGAACTTACCAAAAGTTCCCGAAACGAAGTTGAAGTTATTTCTTGATACTGTGTTCGGTACTGGAGTCAACGCTTCTAGAGTTGAAGTTACTGACGGTCTGGTTGAAGGCACTGGCGGTTCGGTTGAGGGCACTGGCGGTTGGGTTGAAGGCATAGGCGGTTGAGTTGAAGGCACTGGCGGTAGGGTTGAAGGTACTAGCGGCAGGGTTGAAGTTACAATGGCCGTTGTTGTTGAGATAGCATGGGCGTTATCTTCAAAGTTGACCGGGTCGTTGTCTGGTATAGATACATTGTCTGAAAGATAAATATATTTGATGTAATAAGTTTTTAAACCACAAAATTATGGGAAATGTTTTATGTTTTTGAAATGCTGTGGTATTATAGCTCCTGCACTAAAGAACCGGTTATAAGATTTGTTTTAATAAAGTTATTATTGCGAGTGCGTTAGCCTTGTTTCAAGGAAATCTGCTGTGATGAGAGATCTCTACAAATTTTATCTAAACATTAATCTGTTATCTTTAATCTATATATTTCTTCTTCTCTTATATATAAAAATGAATTGCTGTTCGTTAGTCTCGATAAAACTCGAGAACGGCTGGAGCGATTTGACTAATTTTGGTCTTCGTTCGTGTGAGTCCAGGGAAGGTTTAAGAGGTGAGAAAGTTTGAAAAAATATCATTCTATTTATTGATTCTGAGGCGGTACCAAGTTTGCCGGGTAAGCTAGTTTAATCTAAAGAGAGACGGGCTTGCACAGGCTCTGTATCAAGTTATCTCTCTTCTTCTCTCGGCTAGGTGATATACCTCTTGCGTTATTTTTGTCGTCTCTGATTTGGGTTGGTGACATGATGCATTCTAAATCCGCCACCACACGGAGAGATGTCTAACACCTAGTTTAAAAAAATTAAATCAAAAACAAAAAAAAACACCGACACAATAACCTTTAAAATGTAAAAAATAAATACATCGCGTTGGGGGACCGCTCCCACTTATTTATTACCTGACCCCTGGTCCCCCAACGCGATGTATTTATTTTTTACATTTTAAAGGTTATTGTGTCGGGGGTTTTTTTTAATTTTTAATTTAATTTTTATTTTATTCGTTTTATAGGTACACACTTATTATAATGTAGATTTTGTTAAATTGCACGTGATGCGCTTTCATTTGAGACCCCACTCGATTATATTTCCAGATATTCGGTTATTCTTCCCCACTTTCACCCCTCATAACTTTTAAACGGCTCAACCGATTTTCATCAAACATATCTAAGAACACTCGCCCGTAACTCACCTTTCATACAAAAACTATATTGAAATCGCCTCATCCGGTCGCGAGCTACGGAGCCACAGACAGACAGACAGACACGTCAAACTTATAACACCCCTCTTTTTGCGTCGGGGGTTAAAAAAAAGAAGTGCGACAACATTTAAATATAAATAAGCCGCAATTTGCCACGTTAGATATTGGGTTCATCGCGGGTCAAAAGCAAACACAATAGCGCAAACCACAAACTTGTTTCCCCAACTGGTATTTCTGCTTATGATTACAACGTATGTTTGGAAATCAGTTTGGTGACGGATTTAGAATACATCATGTCATCAAATTCAAATTCAAATCATTTATTTTGTGTGTGTCACGATGGACACTTACAAATAGTCAACACATTGTCATATTATACAATAAAAAAAATTCGACCGTCTACCACCAGTTCGGAACGCGACCACTGCTGAGAAGAACTGGCAAGAAACTCAGAGGGCTTGTCATTTTTTTTTTCATTGCGGTCCTATTTGACTAGTAACATAAATAAAGAACATAAAAAATACACTGACACTGAACAGCCTAGTCCCAAGCAGCTGGGTCGTTTAATCGCCCCATTCTAATCCTGAGGGTGGCACAATAGGCGACGAAAGGAAAATTCATGGCAGTAAACCTAGCTGCATGAGAAGGAAAAGTTGAAACAAATCCCTTTTTTTATTTTTTGTTGTCGCTGGGGAAATGCTTTAAGCATACCACCGCCCTCCGGGGGAGAGGCTGGTGATCTGAAACAAATCCCTGTGCCAACCCGTCTGGCCAGGGCGGCACAGTAGGCTAATTTCCGTCCTGTATTTGGAGGAGGCCCGACTCAGCAGTGGGTCTTATACCGGAAGAGAAGCAGTAAGTTTGGAAATATTTTGAAAGAACCTCTTGATAAAACTAGTCAAGCGCTAATGACCTTATGACCTTGAATGATATCCTATCGACTTAGCAGTTCATGCTCCGTTCAACAGATCGGGTCAAATGTTAGGATAATTTTTTTTTAACTTTTAAAAGAGCGATTTTTTATTACTGCTACTGCTAGTACATAGCCCATATATAACCCACCACGAGGTCGGGCCTCCTCCACTTACATAGAGGTTAATTAGCATGTGTATCAAGTTTTCCTTATCTTACGGCTAGACCGAGGATATAAGGCCGTGTCAGTTATGACGTAAGACATCCGCTGGATGGAATGGGATTTTTATTCTCTATTGTCATAGAAGTCAAAGTATTTTTCACAAAAAAACGAGAGTTGTAATTTTTTATTTCAATTGTAACAATAACTTATGTACCTACTTATTTTTTACTATTTTTTATAGTTTATTTGGGCTGGTGTGTAATTGTAAACTAATAAGACGTGCCTAAAAAGGCCATTCATTGTAGAAATTCCCGCACGGAAGAAATATTTGTACGACCTACAAGTATTTGTTCCGGGTCTGGGTGTTTTCTATCTATAATATGTATGTATTTACAAAAAAAAATGTATCTATGTAGTTTATCATCCATCTCGTTACCATAACACAAGCATTAAGTTGCTTAGCTTGGGACGAGATGGCGTTGTGTGAAATATCCAAGGATATTTATTTATTTATTTTATTTATTAATTGTAGTATCTGTGTTTAGTGTAAATCTAAAGGCTAGAATGTATGGACGATTGTCGGAACAATCACCATAGCGGCTTGCCATGTCACAATTAAATAACTCCGTCAATGTCACGTTGTACAGGTAAATGCATGGGAAAGGAAAATAACAAAATGAATCTAAATAATTTTGATTTTTGCTGGTATCATGTAGGTCATAAAACTGCAAATTAAATTTATATTATACTTGCGACCCGCCCCGGCTTCGCACGGGTGCAATATTGACATATAAACCTTCCTCTTGTTTTGAAGATTTAAGCATACATAGGGACGGACAGACGACAGCGACTTTGCTATACATATACTATGTAGTGATAGTGATTACAAGGGCTATTTATTATTAGGCTAATTACCCTCCATGTGACTGGAGGAGGCCCGACTCAACAGTGGGTCATTTAAGGGCTGACTAGTAGTATGTAGTAGTATATTCACAAAAAAAGAAACTTGTTGATATCAATTCACATTTAGATGTCTGAGAACTGTCAGTAAATATTTAGAACCGTCACGTCCTTGCTTAGGACATGTTTTACTGGTTCTATTAATTTAAAACCTCCTCATGACACACACATACAAATGTATTAATTATCATATATGTATAGTATATTATTATGATTTAGGGTTATTATGTGTTTGATTTTTTATCTAAAGTCTGGGTGGCAACGGATTTAGAATACATAGAGTCACCACCCCATTCCATCCTGAAGTAAGTAAGCAAGAGTTGAAAAAGAACATGACAAGGCCGAAAACCTAGCCACTAGAGAAGGAAAACTTGATACGAAACCCTGTGCCAACTCGTCTGGCCAGCGTGGCACAGTAGTAGCAGTAATTGGCTGGAAGACTCGACTCGGCAGTGGATTATCTATGGGCTCAATAGAGAAAATATTAGAGATTTTCACCTAATCTTAAACGGTGGAACCAATATCATAAAATATGTTTAAAGGAGAACTCAGGTAGTACAAAACATGCTTTCAAATAAATATAAACGAATGACCAGAGACTAAAAAAAAACTGCAACGTGCGAATATTCTGTTGAGACCACAATGAAACAATAAATTACTTATGTCTATGATAGTTGATGATAGCCCAGCAACAGATTTTTAATTGCAAATTTACCGTTTGACTGTAGTTGTTTGATAAATCTAATCGGATATATTTTTGACAATGGTATGATAACGTCTATGGTTAACATAAATGGAATATTTATCCGTAAAATCATGTTAATATGGGCGTTTGATTTTGTGAATTACTTACTCGTTAATTAAAGCGATCTCAAACATAATTTATGCGGGAAACACTAGATGTTTTAACCTTTCACGGTACACGAGTAATATGGCGAAATTAATGTGGAAGGCCTAAATAGTACGTCATTCTAAATGTATTTAAAAACTAGCTGATTTATTAGAATATTTAAAGTAATAAAATATAGTTAAAAGTATAATCAAAAAATGTTTAAATGTGCCCAATCAAAGTGCACAGAAGATTAGCAGCGTTCCTGCGCTGGATAGCTATCTGCTATGCTAAGCTTATATGCGAGATACGTGCCCTCTGGTCGATTCTAGAAGTATCGACCAACCTACGTGACAGTGACAGGTCTCTGAACAGCCGATGAGCTCTAGGACCTTACGGACCCAATCGCAAACCGCAACCGAAAATGGCTCAAATAAATTACCTTCGTCAGGCCTACTGTACATTCTAAATGAATCATTCTGAAGCCTTGTTAGTCTTGAGAGAGTAGTTGAAGTTTTTTATCAATATCTACCTCAACTTTTCCCAATTTCATTTAGGTTGGCAGTCATCTAACCTTTTTTTTTACCCGGAGTATAGTTAATCCTTCATGGACTTCCCGTCAACCTTGCGGATGGGTAAAATATAATAAACTAGCGACCCGCCCCGGCTTTGCACGGGTGCAATAAACCTTCCTCGTGAATCACTATCTATTAAAAAAAACCTCTTCAAAATCCGTTGCGTAGTTTTGAAGATTTAAGCATACATAGGGACGGACAGACAACGGTGACTTTGTTTTATACTAGGTATGTAGTGATAAATATCCTTGGACATTTCACAGAATGCCATCTCGTCCCAAGCTAAGCAACTTAATGCTTGTGTTATGGTAACGAGATGGATGATAAACTACTTATATACATATTTTTTTGTAAATACATACATATTATAGATAGAAATGACACCCAGACTCCGACCCTGTGCCTCTGGTTTAGACAAAGACACTTGCCCGACCCCGGAATCGAACCCGGGACCCTTTGATCCAAAGGCGGCACATCTAACCACTAGACCAATGAGGCAGGCTTTTTGCGTTGCAGTTTTAATTGTTTATTTAAAAATAAATAAATTAATTGTATCACTAATACTACTCAGCCCATATATGGCATAATGCTGAGTTGGTCCTCCTCCAATTATGTGGCCGGTAATTAGCGTAATGTGCCACGCTGGCCAGACGGGTTAGCACAGGATTTCATGTCAGGCGTGGTCCTGAGTACAGATCCCACAATGCCGCAACAAGGACGCGAGTAGGGAGCACTCCGGGGACGTTTTAGTGGGTAGGCCCCCACTCTGGGGGAGATTCCCACACACCCCCCCTCGGCCATCCCCGTGGCCGACGGGGATAGTCCATAAAGGATTTTTACCCCGGGCGAAAATAAAAAAAAAGAAAATAAAAAAAGGATTTCATATCAAATTTTCCTTCTCTTACGATGAGGTTTTCAGGCTTATCACTTCCTTTTGTCGGCTGGACAAAGTTTGATGGAATGAGGTGGTGACACTATGTATTCTAAATCTGTCACCACATGTAAACACAATCAAAGGTGAGGTGAGGCCTTGTTGCTGACCTGAGTTTAAGCGGGTTTAAATTCTTTGTGGACTATTAACACCACCCTGAGGAAGGCCAATGCGGGGTGTGTGGGACTCTGGTTGGCCTATTAGTAAAATGAACGGCGTCCCCATATACACTAACTGACCCTAGTCTACAGTCTAGGGTTTGCATGGGCTGACTATGTTTTACATTGTTTTAGTTTTACTGTGATGTTCAGTAAATCTTCCAATGCAAGTTAGCTTTTTTGTCACTGGATTACATGTTTGTCATTGGGCCGTTTGTTTTATCTCTAATATCTATTTCGGGTGCCTTATAATTATTAAGAGAAACCCTCAGAATAATCACGTGTTCCCCAAAAACCACTGGTATATATAATTACCTTCCACGATTTATTAAGAAAATGTCTAATAAATATAATGTTGTAAAACGATCTGCAAATCTTAATTAACTAAAATAAATTACGTGACACGTTGTTTGTCCGCGATGGACTCCTAAACTACGTAACCGACTGTAACCAAATTTGCATACATTATATCTCAATTTAATAATAGTCGCAATATTAATTTATTGAAAATTATTTTTCTATTATTTGACAGTCATTTATAATCTTAAGTTAGCTCCAAACGATTCTACCAAATGGCGATATGTGTTGAATGGATTGAGGAAGTATTCAATAGATGGCGCTATGTTAAAAAATAAATTAATGTATGTTAAATGTATTGCAACAAACACCTTAGCCACAGCACCACGTGGTCGAGTCTGCTAGTTAATTATAAAATTACCTTCTACACCATAGCTGCCAGCGTTTCTTTCTTTGTACCGATCACCTGTGTTTACTTCGTTGCCCTGGCTGGGTTGGGTTGGGAAGACAACATTTCCCTGGTTTCCGTGGTTTTCAAAATTCTGTCCCGGGTTCTCCACGTAAATCTCACCCTGACTTTCTTGCGATTCATAATTCTGTTGGTTTTGACCATCAAATCCTTGATTTTGGGGGTTGTAACCTTGATTTTGAGAGTCGTAACCCGGACTTTGGGAGTTTTGATTGCCCTGATTGAAAATTTGGGTGGGATCAAAATGTGCATTCCCAATTGGCCTATGAGAGTTATCAGGAAAAACTACCGGTCTCCCATGGTTATGGTTGTTCATGAATTGATTCTGGTCTGGATATCGATTTTGGTAGTCGTTGTTCACGACCGGTCTGTCATTGTGGATGTTCAGAAACCCGGTGATTCGGTCTCGTAGTCTTCTCTGTGTATGGAGAAGACCTTGACCAAAATTGGGCATCCGGTTGGAGTCTCGCGGTTGGAACAGTCCTGTTGACAAATTGTAATCCCTTTAGTTAGACACATATGGAACATATTATTTAATATCTCTCATGCTGAATAATATGATGAAATATCTAACTTAGAATATCTATAAACCCCCTGTGTATATCGGAAGGTGCATATTGTTTATGTAAAATTGATTAAAATTATATTTTTGGTTAATAATTGAATGAATTATATTATTAATGTTCTTGTGTTAAGGTCATGGCTAGATGAAGCTTGAAATTATGCATGTTGAAAATGCAACATGCTTTCAAGAATATGTAGCAGCTAGGAGCAAATTTTCTGACTATGGGATGGATGTCCATCCTCTTTGGTGCTTCGGAAGGTATGTAACGCCTCATCGCAACTGCCATCTTTGTATCTATGGCAGCCTTCACACGATCACTGGCCAGCGAGAAAGTAATAGAAATTACCCGTAAGGCTCGGGTAGAAAATCCGCAGCCCCAGGAGTCTTATTTAATCCAGCACATGTCCCACCAAGGGTTTACACGACGTCATTGCTAAAATACTGATAGTTCGCCTGACTAAATGATTCCCATAGTCCCTCTAAAACGTATTGATTATTATACTTCTCGAGTGTAGAAGGATACTGGAGAAGATACGGCAGTCACTGCGTGTAAATTGTAAATTAAAAGTGGTTAGCCGAATCCGTAATCGGATCCTAAAGAAATTGCGAAAGAACAAGGTTTTAAATAATTTGGAAGACTGTTTTGTGTTTTCAATTTTGCTCCCCCTGAGAATTTGCTGTTTTAGGCGCAAAAGGATGACTAGTTAAATAGTCATCCGGCTGTGGGGGCTATCTCCCAAAGTAAAAGATTGTCATAATGTGTGAATCATTCTGAACACTTCGATATCGATAGGATATTTGACTTGTATACCGAGAATAGTTTATACGCGAAATTTCTTGAAGCTATTTCTTGTGAATTTTGCGAATTATGATAACTCTGGTCACTTTTTTTGTTGGGAATCCCCGTGGATTCCCGGCCGCTCGGGGTATGCGTGACTGCAGGGCGCGAAAAGATGGTAATTAACTCCCCGACATGCCCACTAAACCCAGCCCAGCCGCGGGTTGCGCTCCACAATGCAAAAATATGCTCCGCGACTTGCTACATCATCCTGGGCATCCCTGCGTGCCCTTTGGGTATCTACAGGGCTATACACGGTATGACTCTATTGGCTAGAAGGCCACGGCGAAAAGGGCATAAACAAATCGTGTTTTAAGTTATTTTGATACGCGAATCAAGTTATTAGTGATGGTTAAATAATGTAGATTCGACACACATAATTAGTAGCTGAAATAATTATTTACTAATATAAAAAGCATAAAGTAATGAGGACCGTGAATAAAATGACTATGTTTGCTTATTTTATGAAGTTAGGAATGCCCCGTATTTCGTGCTCCCGAGGCTGAGCATGAGCATACATACTTTGAGACTATGAGCCAACATTTCGCTACGTCATTATCATGTCAAGGAACCTCATACGATACCGATTTTACCTTTCAATTAATACCTCGTTGGTCTAGTGGTTAGATGTGCCGCCTTTGGATCAACGGGTCCCGGGTTCGATTCCTGGGTCGGGCAAGTGTCTTTGTCTAAACCAGAGGCACTGGCTCGGAGTCTGGGTGTCATTTCTATCTATAATATGTATGTATTTACAAAAAAAATATGTAGTTATGTAGTTTATCATCCATCTCGTTACCATAACACAAGCATTAAGTTGCTTAGCTTGGGACGAGATGGCGTTGTGTTAAATGTCCAAGGATATTTAGTTATTTATTTATTTATTTTAATATTTTTTTCTGAAAACGTGCACCATGACTTTGGTAACTGAATTTAGGTACACGGACTATCTACCGATAGGACCTGTCTAGCTACACTTAGTTCGTGTATCGTTTACCGGTATAAATTCTATTTAGCTTAATTTACCCATACCATATGGCCTGGCCCACTGGCATGGCCGCTCCTCCGCTCCTATCACTGCACCGTGTGTCGCGGCAGTTTAAGGCCCCTTCACCACAACGAGGTGGCAGCACGATCGAGGGGGACCATATAACTCCTGATAACTTCGTGTGCCCAAACCATACTGGTAAATCTTTGCTGCGCAATTTACCCACGCTTATTCCCATACCTGTTTTTCTTTACCCAACGTATATAAGACAGTCACCCTTTTGCATACCTGGAGTAGATGGATATACAGGAGAAGACCATTGCCGTGAAGGTTGAAGAACGGTGTTGAGCATCTTGGGAAACAATGGACGATGCTCACACATGTGCGGGAAGAGTGGCGAGCAAGGGTGAAAGTCTAAAGTGTGTGCAAAAGAGAAGAATAAATAGAGTGAGTATAATGTTGAAAGTGACAAAAAAATTAGTAACATACATTCCTCGCCAATATTTATGGCCGCTCTGAATGTACGAACGTAGCACACTCACACTAACGCGCGGGAGGCGAGGACGCCTCCACGCCCCGCGAACGTCCCGCTGATACCTGATTTTGTGTTCTGCGCAGCGTAATGCGGCTAGGTTCGGAGCGGCCATAAAGTTTGGCGAAGACTAAAGGCCGCTGCATACGTGACGTGTTTTTGCACGGACGGGACGGGACGGGAATTATTGCAAGCATCGTTTTGATACAAAATGTATTAAAATCGTCGCCGACGATGTTTAGCACGTCCCGTGAGTGCCACGTTCCCGTCCCGTCCGTGAAATATGCACTTTCATATACATTTTGTATCAAAACGATGCTTGCAATAATTCCCGTCCTGTCCCGTCCGTGCAAAAACCCGTCACGTATGCAGCGGCCTTTAGACTTACAAATAATTAGATAGAGATTGTAACAAAAAGGTTGTCCATGCATGAGAATTGCGAGAAAAGTCTACAGTGTGTGGAAAACAGAACATTATATACAATGATAGATGTGTGCAGACAGTGTTAGTGCAATAACAAGGGTACACAACACAATATAAGAAGTAGTCAATTAAGATAGATAGTAAAAAGGCATAAAAATTAAAGTTACGAAAATATATAAATATATAAAAATGTATATGCTATGTTCTATCCGGATTTTCTGATAAATTAACTTAAGAAGTGCCTCTTTGAAGGAAAACAAAGGCATTTTTTACTTAATTCAATTACAATTGTGCCTTTAGCAAAGGGGTAAATTTGTTGCATTTGAATTAGGCAAAACTAGATAAAAAAAAGAATGACAAGCCCTCTGATTTTTTTGCCAGTTCTTCGCGGCAGTGGTCGTGTTTCGAACTTTACTTTACTTTGCTATGTATACATTTTATTAATATGTTGACAATTGAAATGGACGATTGAGCATTTCTTTCTTTTTGTATACTGCTGTACAATGTTCTATTCTAACGTATATGGTACTAAGTTAAATATTAATATATCCTCTTGAACTGTGTTAAGTTAATCATTTGTCAATATCGAGTATTAGGAACTAACAGTTTGCCTTTTTAGGAAGGAGAACGTTCGTAAAACTCTAGGCGGTGTTACGGTACAGTATCTACGTACAGCCATCAGTGCCTGAAACCTGCTAATTGCACAGTTTTATTATTCTACGAATAACATCAAGTAACCACACGATTTTATTAATCAATTAAACTTTTTTCAGTATTAATGTGTTTAAATAAACGTTGACAATAAAACACAAATTGAAAAGTTTACATGTTATTTGAAAAGAATACGTATACGAAACAATGAGGCGGTGTTATTGCATTAAGGTGGAAGCTCCAGGGTAGCCCGCGAAATACGCGCTCGGCGCGAGAGTAGCGGTCGCGTCGCGTCGGCTCTGTGTGACATATTCTAAATTAACTAATACATTACAACTCTTCACGTCCCGCCAGCGTCGCGTCGCCGTCCCGCCCCGTCCGCTGTTTGCCCAGACCTTTAGCGATTTCTTTGTTTTTTAATGGTATTTGGTATTGGTATCAGAATTTAAAGTAACATTTTAGGGGGTAGACGTGCATCCTTTGAGTGATATGATACTACTCAGCCCATACATGACCCACTGCTGAGTGGGGCCTCCTCCAATGACATGGAGGGTACACTTCCACGCTGGCCAGACAACAAAGGGTTTCTTATGAAGTTTTCCTTCTCTTGCGGCTATGTTTTCAACCTTGTCATTTCCTATAGCCGACTCTTAATGGGGTGGTGACATAATTAATTTTAAATCCGTCATCACACGGACTGATCTGATAATGACGTCGAAACTGAAGCAAGGAAGTGTGTTAAAAAAGCAAGGTAAGCCTATATTGACCTGAGCAGTGACCATAAGTGAATAAATCACATGTCACGCGGAAAGGAAAACCCACGTCCTCTAACTCGGAACCGGAACTCGGACATAGTGACGTCACTATAATATCACATCAATAACGTATGTGCTAGTTATGTCGGGGACAGTCGGGGTCACCGCCGTATCATATCATATACAAGTTTGGTATTTAGGACGTTTACGCAAATGAAAAATGAAAAATAGCAAAAGTATACATCAATTTTGTAACACTACTACCAGGTCGGAACACGGCACCAACCGAGAAGACCTGGCGGTAATACTCAGTGGAGTTCTCTTTTTTTAAACGCCTTATTACAATGACCGTGTAAATATAACTAACTAGTTTCATTTGGTTCATACAAACCCTTTTTTTAAGTCTTAGATACTCATGGTTTCCCTGCCGCCGCCCGTCGGGGCTGGTAATTGCGCCCGAACCTACCAACTAAAACCGACGGCTATCCTCGACTGCCTGAACCTGGGCCACCAGATTCGCTCGCCGATAGGAGAGCATGCTCCTGACGGGACCCTGGCGGCGAAACACATCCTGTGCCAACTCGGCTTGCCAGCGCGGCACAGTACAATTTCCCTCTATAAATTTAGAAGAGGGTCGACTCAGACGATCAGACGATTTACCCTTGACCCCAGTTTTTCAGATCTATTATCTAATAGAGCCCCCTGGCATAAGCATGCGTGGAGAGGGAGTAACATGCTTAAAAATATACCAGACGTTACCATGGAAATCGAACGAGAAACGCGTGTTCTACATGCTTCGCGACCAACCAATTATTACCATTCACGAAATTTACATCCGTTTTCACGGAATGCGTACAATCAATTGCCTCATTTAATTCATCAGTTACGCCGTCAAAAAAGTACATAACGCTACTGAGGCGTAATAACTGGTTCCGGAGGAAAAAACGACTCTTTGTCAATGAATAATGACCCTGACACTGAACGTTATTACTATGTGCCAAATACTGGCAATGGTGGCAATAATTGCTGTATTTATTGCAACTAATCGAACATAAACGGTGCAGATTCCATTATACGTGCTTTGTGTAAGTGGCAGAAAATTTTTAGGCGCCTAAGGATGATCATCCAGCTAGACGAGGTGGGATGTCTGGCTAAGGGTCGCAGCGCCTATCCCCCGATAGTTGTAGTCGGGGAATTCTTATCTGTGCGAATTGCTTTTGAAATTTCGCTATCGCGGTGTAGGACTATTTGCTAATTCTCGCATATTCAGATTTTTCGGGTAAATTGTGTATAAGTATGTAGCATGTTGGTCGCTACAATTTTAATCACGATTGCCAATTTATTGGTCCTTAGTCTATGCTTAAAAGCGAATATGTGATCAGGTCCCAATTGACTCCTAATATTATTGCCAGTGATGACATATGGAACTGAGACGTGGTCGCTCACTATGGGCTCCATCAGAAGGCTCAAAGTCACCCAAAGGGCAATGGAGAGGGCTATGCTCGGAGTTTCCCTGCGAGATCGAATCAGAAATGAGGAGATACGCAGGAAAACCAGGGTCACCGACATAGCCCACCGGATTGCCAAACTTAAGTGGCAGTGGGCAGGGCACATAGCTCGCAGGACCGACGTCCGATGGGGCAGAAAAGTCCTCGAGTGGCGACCGCGTTCCGGAAGGCGCAGTGCTGGTAGGCCTCCCACACGGTGGACCGACGACCTGGTTAAGATCGCCGGAAAGCAGTGGACGCAGGCGGCCCAGGACTGGCCTTTGTGGAAATCCTTGGGGGAGGCCTATGTCCAGCAGTGGACGTCTTTTGGTTGAAATGATGATGATGATGATGATTATTGGTGTGTAACCCAATTTCTGCCAATGTCTAAAAACAATCGACTAAAACAATAAAAGCACACACACATCATGTTCAGCTTATTATGTACTTTTTGCCAATTTTGCACTGAGGTGCACCCTGTAACCTCACTGTACAGGATTTTCCTAGTGTGAGGGACAGTACACCGCCTAAGTATGTCTTTGGTAATCGTATCCCATTATTGTATTGTACAAGCGATGTATCATTTGCTTAAAGTGTCATGCATAGATGATTGATTTTGTACTCTATCGATAGTTGTATTTTTATAAAATACTTAGGAATTAAGAACCGATGTATCTATATAAAAATGAATGAATAAATAATTGAATTTGGAGCGATTTCTGTGTAATCTCCAACAGCCATCTAGTAGGACAATCGGGAATTAATTATTTGGTCAGACCGGGTCCCAGTTTTCACTCTACCGACTTTGTGTCTATTGCCATAGATGTTCCATGATAGCCGAGACTGGAGACTTTACGTGCTCTCGGATTTCGTCATCACTTCGATGGTGCGAAACATAACAAAAAATACAAGTGTCTTCAGGACTTGGAAGTTTTATTTCATTAAATGTGCATGAGTATGACCGCACACTTTTTGTGATTTACTTTGAAGTTTTCGAAAACACTACATCGGACGTGGGGATTTTCTAAAACCCACGATATTTCTGTGCCCGTGAGTTTAACGCTATGCAAATTGTGTAGTATTTATTATTATTTCCAAGTTACTCATTGCATCATCTTATGTGCTTTACTGTTAAAAACTAACAGCTCAAATGTGCGAAATAGGTAAATGTGCAGAGTTAGTGACTATTGGCTTAAACAATCTACAGGTACGAAGACACGTTTTCCCACCTCAACACGAGACATTCTGCAGTATTATTAAACGAATTCTTTTATATTTATTTAACTAATCAGTCACAGATGTTGGCTGCTGGGCATAGGCCTCGCATCCATACGTGGTCTCCACTCCAAGACTTTTTGCCGTAATGGTGCTAGCTAGAAATCACTTGTTCTGAAGCATAGAATAGAATAGAATACTCTTTATTGTACACCAATAATATTCAAAGTTAACATGGCAACAGAGAAATACAATAACGAAATGTACAATGGGCGGTCTTATCGCACAAGGCGATTTCTTCCAGACAACCTTTGGATGGATAGGAATTGTGAATGTTAAAACGGCAGGTAGAGGTGTCCAATAAACTAAAGAAGTACGACAAATACAATGTAGATGAGTACATGAAAAAATAATACATTATATAGCCCTATTCTAATACATATATATAACATTAAATACTATAAAAATAATATGATACTATACATATATACCAAATATACATATATATGTATAATTACAAATAAGGATAAGATAACATTATAACTGCAAGTAATGTTCCTTAACAAGCTTATTGAACGTTTCTATGGACTGTGCACATCTTATTGTGATGGGTAACGCATTCCACAAACGTATTGCAGTAATCGTGAATGACTTGTCCATAAAAATAGATCTATGTTCAGGGAAATGCAGCTGAAGGTTTTTCGATGATCTTAAGGATTTCAAATGTGTGTCACAAAGGAACTCAAAACGTTCTTTAAGATAATTGGGTGAAATGGGATTAAATAAAATGTTGTACAACAACGAGACAATATGAGCATTCCGGCGATGACGAATTGGCAACCATTTGAGCTTTATGCGAAAGCAGGAAACGTGGTCATATTTTCGGAGTCCAAATATGAACCGTATGCAAAAATTTTGGAGTCGCTCAAGTTTATTTAGTTGCTCTTCAGTTAGATCAAGATAGCTGACATCGGCATAGTCGAGTACTGGTAAAAGGAGCGTTTGTGCAAGCACAATTTTAGTGGTAATTGGGAGGAAATTACGAAGACGCCTGAGAGATCCCGCTGACGCGAATAGTTTGCGACTTAGAGTATTGAGTTGGGGTGCCCACGATAATGTATTGTCAAATATGACACCTAGATTCTTGACATTACTTGAAAATGGTATAATGGTGCCATCGTAGCATACTTGGGGAAGTTGTATCCAATCTATCCTGGAAAACATTCGAGGGCTGCCGATTATGATGGCCTGCGACTTAGCTGGGTTTATTTTAAGGCCATATGCGTGACTCCAGTCTCCTATTCTGGCTAAGTCATCATTTAAGGTCTCCACAATATCTGGCAAATTAGCAAGTGGGCCCTGAGAGTAAATTTGAAGATCGTCTGCATAAAGATGGTAAGAAGAAGAAATATTGTTTGAAATGGTATTTATAAAAATAGCAAAAAGTAACGGGGATAAAACGCCACCCTGCGGCACGCCAGCAATTAAATTTTCCCATGTTGAATCATCATCATCATCATCATCATCAGCCCACATTAGTCCACTGCTGGACATAGGCCTCCCCTAAAGAGCGCCATAGCGCCCTGTCCTCGGCTTGACGCATCCAGCCGCTGCCCGCAGCCTTTCGCAGATCGTCGCTCCATCTAGCAGAGGGTCGTCCTACACTACGCTTGCCTATTCGCGGTC
Source organism: Clostera curtula (assembly GCA_905475355.2). Taxonomy (NCBI): domain Eukaryota; kingdom Metazoa; phylum Arthropoda; class Insecta; order Lepidoptera; family Notodontidae; genus Clostera; species Clostera curtula. The sequence continues at coordinate 1,179,842 of FR997816.1, read as the reverse complement.
TCCACTCAAGAACTCGTCTACCCCAGCGGTTGTCGGTTCTTCTACAGATGAAATGTTGAATACCTATGAGTTATCAATGCGGACTCTTTGCCGACGGCCAGACAGGTAAGACTGAAACCAATCAATCGCCATTGGAGATATGTTAAGAGCAGCCAGGACTGCCAGGAGAATGTCAAAATCTACAGTATTGAAGGCATTGCTGAAATCAAGTAATAAAAGAACTGTGAGTTTGCCACACTCCATGGCACCCCTGATGTCATCCGTAATTTTGACTAAGGCAGTAACGGTACTATGCCCGGGCCGGAACCCAGATTAGACTATAAACTCAAGTGTATGGGATTGACATTGACAGATCGTCAATCCCGCACATTTCTATTCTTCATCACTATCACTACATAGTAAAAAACAAAGTCACTGTCGTCTGTCCGTCCCTATGTATGCTTAAATCTTCATAACTATGCAACGGATTTTGAAGCGGTTTCTTTTAATAGATAGAGTGATTCTAGAGGAAGGTTTCTGTATAATACATCCATAATATTGTAGAGAAACACTGATAAATTTAGATGTTCATCATTGCATCCGTGCAAAGCCGGGGCGGGTCCCTAGTTTCTAATAAAGCGTGCGCTTTGAACGCCACTCAGCTACAGGACCAGTTAACATACTAGAAAAAAAAACCATAATATTCTGACACTAACGTCTACATTATCTCTGCGAACTTGACCTGTGGTCAAGTGCTTCCAATCAAAACGGAGGTCTTTCTTTTTTATTACTGGATTTTTATATACTCAATAAACATAAGCTTACCTATTATGTTTATTGAGTACTAAGTATATAAAAATCCAGCATTCTACATTGCCTTTTCCTCAATTTTATTGGATTCCGGGCATCTTTAACCTGATATAATTGGCAGAAAATTAAAAAAATATCGTTGACAATTTTGTTCCAGAAACTACCAATAATTTCAATCAGGCAGAAAAAAAGCGCGGGAAGTTATTACTTTTAACGTGGGTAATGCGTATTGTCAGTCTGAGTCTGAGACGGATTTAGAATACGACTAGAGGAACGCAAGAGGCATTCACCTAGCCGCAAGAGAAGGAAAACTAGATAGTTACAAACAGGGTTGGTACAGTGTTTGTAACTATCTCGTTTTCCTTCCTATAACTTGCCAACTAACGAGGCTAAGTAAACTAATTTCCCTCCATGAATTTGGAGGAGGCTCAACTCAGTATAGGTCATTTAAAGGCTGAAATGATGTTGATGACATTGCAAAAAAGAACAAAAAATACAGGATTCATTTCGTCGGTTACTTCGTGGTACATCAATTTAATAACTAGTACTTCTTGTAAATTCATTTGGGGTTTATGTTTTTTGGACGGAATATATATAGTTAATTGTTAGAAAATAAAGACGACGGCTCGTCGAATTGGTGAAGACGCGAATGCCAAAGTTGAAGGTCAGATTAACTTGTATGTAAAATAAGTATTGACCATAGATAGGTAATAAAAATATTCCGTATGGTAACGGATTTAGAATAACTAATATTTAGAATAAACATGAAAAGAAATGACAAGGCACAATGCCTTGTCCCGAAATGGAAATCTTGCAAAAAAGCCAGTGCCATCCTTTGTGGCCAACGCTTGTGATGATGCTGATGTTAAGACGAAATAATAAAAAAATTTAATTACATGACGTACATATTAAAAACAAATAAAGGTATCGCGATTTTTGGATTTTGGACGATTTTATATTTATTACATTATAGAATGATTATAGACCACGTATTTTGTGATACGCGAAAACTCCTAATTATAAAAAACACTGTTGCAGCTATTATACCCCTGATAATCACTACATAGTATAAAACAAAGTCGCTGTCGTCTGTCCGTCCCTATGTATGCTTAAATCTTTAAAACTACGCAACGGATTTTGAAATTTGATTAGATTTTTTTAATAAATAGAGTGATTCAAGAGGTATTTTTATATGTATGATACATGCATAATATTGTAGAGAAACACTGCTAAATTTAGATGCTCATCATTGCAATCGTGCGAAGCCGGAGCGGGTCGCTAGTAACCTATACCAACAGTTTTTTAACCAACCCTTTGACTATCTCAATGTCTACCATGTATATTAAGTAGGTATATGTATGAACTTTGTTTTTAACTTTTTACCATTGATGTACCAAAATATATGTGTATTGAATTATTCTTAACTCTCAAGGAATATAAAAATAACCATTTACCTAATTCAATCACAAAATACGACGAAAAAGATAAAATTTCAACAAACATTCAGACATTGTTGTGCGATAATAATTCGACCTATAGCATACATTATAATATGGAATATTTTGCTTTATATTTTTACAATAAGGTTCAAAATCTAAATTCAATTGTATGTAAGTTGAGGCTTTGCTAAGCTGTGGACACACATAAAACAGGTTTGGATGACCTTAGATGTAAAAATAAACAAACCATAGAGGAAAAAATTTATAATTATTACCAATTAATTCCTTCAATGACATCACAGGGTTCGTCTGTTTCATCTAAGTACATCATTATAATGTTATAGATTATCACAATATATCTAATAACTGATAAAAATAACTATTAAAATTAAAAAGATATTTTAAGAAAAAAAGAATGAAAGAATGTTATTATAATATATTTTAATTTTAGAAAATACTAGCTGCGCCCCGCGGTTTCACCCGCGCTTACTTAATGTCGTACCGCCGCGGGAGTCTAAAAAAAACTGTGTTACTAACCAGCTTCTTATCAGTGAAACTCCCGTCAAAATCGGTGCAGCCATTCCAGAAATTAGCCGGAACAAAGAGACAAACAGACAGACAAAAATTAAAAACAATGTTATTTTAGTCTATGTACTGTGTATACATACTTACGCATTTAGTAAAAGTGGTTATTTTATTATTACAAACAGACACTCCAATTTTATTTATTTATCACTTCACTGTCACTATCACTATCACTACATCACTATCATCACTATCACTATCATCACTATCACTATCACTACATAGTATAAAACAAAGTCGCTGTCGTCTGTCCGTCCCTATGTATGCTTAAATATTTGAAACTACGCAACGGATTCTGAAGAGGTTTTTTTTAATAGATAGAGTGATTCATGAGGAAGGTTTATATGTATAATACATCCATAAAATTGTAGAGAAACCTTGATAAATTTGGAGGATGATCATGGTACCCGTGCGAAGCCGGGGCGGGTCGCTAGTATAGATTAAAATAATAAGCACCTTTTACGAACTACCTATTTATATAGCCAGACAGTTACACATTTGGGCAAAATATGTACTGCTATGCTTTATTCCACCACTTCTCCGCTCTTAAAGCCCACTATCGAGTCGGGCCTCCTCCAATTATGTATAAGGAGAGTAATGAGCCTACTGTGTGTGCTGTCACAAGGTTTAGTGTCAAGTTTTCCTTCTCTTGCATCTAGGTTTTCGACCTTGTCATTTCCTACTGTCGGCTCTTACGGCACTCTCGGGTTAGGAATGGGGTGGTGACACCAAGTATTTTTAATCCATCACCATGCTTTCTTTAAACTTAAGTTTTATCGGGGTTCCTTAATTAATCATTTTTATTGTTAATTATTTAAAGCTTTCCCATGTTTTGTACACCACACCTATAATATAAACTCAAACCATTTATTTCAATTGAACCTATTTACAGGTGTTTTTTAAAGGTCGAAAGTGAAGTTAAGAAGCTAGCTGCTTGTTCCAAAAAGTACAGACAAGAAACTCCATGGACACTCTTTTTATCATATTTTCTGTTACAAACATCTGATTGGGTTACTTAATATACACTCGAGAGCAATGAATCCGGGTCACTTAAAGAATGTTAAAAATCTCGGAAACTAAAAATGATAGGTTAATGCAATAAATTGTATTTAATAGACAATGTAATACTCCTTAAATGAAAGTAAAAAAAATATGAGTCACCATACATTTTATTAAAAGAAAATTACATAAAGAAAAAAACTGCTGATCTCTCCTTAAAACAAAAATAGGAAACATGAAATTTTTTTACTTTATTACGATTTTCTTGAATTTTAATAATTCGTATTGCCTCCTCGTGCTTCCATTACTGCGTTTACGCGGTTTGGCATGCTGTACACCAAGTTCCTTATACGATTTTGGGGAATATTCTCCCATTCCTCTGTGAGAGCAATTTTGAGCTCACGAAGCGTGATTGGGGGAGGGTTTCGTTGTTTTACGCATCTGCCTAGCTCGTCCCAAGCATGCTCGATCGGGTTGATATCCGGGCTGCGAACTGGCCACTCCATACGAGTAATGTTCATCTCTTAAAGGTAGTCATTCACAATCCTACCTGTATGAGGTCGGGCATTGTCATGCATAAATATAGCATCCTCACCTAAATTGACCATAAATGGACCAACGTGATCATTGAGGATTTCTTCCACATATCTTACGCTAGTTAAAGAGCCGTTTTCTATGATCACCAGCCCTGTGCGACTTTCAGAAGAAATTCCGGCCCACACAAGTACAGACCCACCACCGTAGGCTACTTTTTCTTCGATGCATGCTTGCTTGAATCTTTCCCCTGGTCTTCGATACACTCTGTGTCTTCCATCGTGCGTGTAGAGCATACATTTTGATTCGTCGGAGAACATAACTTTTGACCAATCTTCAATACTCCAATTTACGTGGCTCTGGGCATATCTTAGTCTTGAAATACGATGCCCACGCTCCAGTTTAGGGCCGTTTGCAGGTCTAAGGGGTTTTAAGTTAGATTCAGTAAGCCGACGTCTTACTGTCCATGCACTGAAACTGATTTGTGAGTTCAGTTCCTGTGAAAAAGCGATTTCGAAGCATGGTGTTCACCAAGTATCGGTCTTCTCGTGCTGTGGTACACCTGGTTCTGCCCGTTCCTGGTCTGCGTAGGTTAGAACCAGTTTCTTCATAACGTCGGAGAACTCTTTGTACTGTTGACAGCGACACACCGACAGTCCTGGCTGTATCGCGCTGACTCCGGCCGGTTTCCAGCATTGTAAGTATTCTGGTGCATTCTTCAGGCGTAAGCGACATAATTTCAGCTTGAATAATGAATATAGAGCACTATCAACATGGTTTATGTACCCACATAAATGACAGATTACAAACAAAAGCAAAACCAAATGCTGTAATTTCGTAGTTCCATCTTCGAAAGTGGCCCTTTTTCAAGTTTGATTTTTTTATGATATAATTTTATAATAACTAAGAAGTTTTAATACCTTCATTTAAGGAGTATTACATTGTCTATTAAATACGATTTATTGCATTAACCTAGTATTTTTAGTTTCCGAGATTTTTAGGATTCTGTAAGTGACCCGGATTCATTGCTCTCGAGTGTAGTTTATGGCTAGGGTATAGTTTCTTTACTCGCCTCATACGACACCCGCAGAATAAAATAGGTTAGTGACACTACGTATCCTCAAGTCGTCATCGCAAGGAGAGGGTATCGTAAAGTAATAATAGATCGTATCATTGTGTTTTGCGATCGGTGTTAATAACATAAATCAACGATTAATTGCTTTGCGCTGATAATTTGCACATTGCAATTAAACATCGATGCTGGTCATTGTTGTACCTACAGTATTAACAAGAATTCTGTGTTCGTGTCTTGTTTAGAATGTTGCTGATTTTCATTACATAAACATAAATATAGTGTGTTGGTAAATCTTCTTCTATAACTTCTTTCTTAAATATAAAAATGAATTGCTATTCGTTAGTCTCGCTAAAACTTGAGAACGGCTGGACCGATTTGGCTAATTTTGGTCTTGAAATATTCGTGGAAATCCAGAGAAGGTTTAAAAGGTGAGAAAATATGAAAAACCCTTTTTTTAATACGCATTTTTTTTTTGTTCCAGTGGAGGTTTGCACATCTTATAATATAGTTGAAACTTTCTGGAATTATCATCATTGATTCTGAGGTACGAAGTTTGCCGGGTCAGCTAGTTTCAAATAAAAATTATCTTTAACCACATTTTTGTACCAACATTATTTGTATCTTCAGTTTTGCGCGAATATTTCTTTAAAGTTACCATAGTTTGCATTATTTTGTCGGTCTTACTTTTTTATTTTCAATACGATAAATTATTATGTGTGTTGTATGTATAACTATACTTAATCGTTGTTACGAAACATATTTTTAATGTTGTTTCGTTGCTCCATGAGTTGATAAATTCATCAATCTAACAACAACTTATGCACGAAACTTGAATATTCAAATTAGGAATGCTGCATTCTGTATTTAAATTATAATTTGGTCCTTAGTTGTCAACGTTTATGAAGATAATATGAATTTATTTGCACTCTACATTTAATATTTATAATACAGAGTTATAATGTTAATTAACAAATTCAATTTTTGATGCCGGGTTTGGGGAAGTGTATTGTCGTGTATTAGTCGTTTCATCCCATAAAATACCAGTGAAAAGTCGGGCCTCTTCCAATTTCATGGAGGGAAATCAGCCTACTGTGTCACGCTGTCAAGACGGGCTGGCACAAGGTTGATACAATAAAAATCCTTATTTCGTGGCTAGGGTCTTTGCGTTTCTTTAGTCGCCTCTTAATACAAAGGTGTAAAAAAATAAGTATAAAAATTAAAAAAGCCACTCATACCATACTCAGGGTACTCAGGTACCTATGGTATGAATTGCTTTTTAATTTTATTTTTGGTAAGGGCCTGTGTACTGCTACCGCAGCAAAATAACATGGCCCTTGGGTAGTGTTGTGTTGCGTGGGTAAGGTTGCCAGTGCTTGTTATTTTCTAGTGAAGTGCCCATCGTTCACCAAGCAATTTCACCTAGCATTAATCTCCCAAATTCAAAAGTTCTTTCCAAGTTCTTGCGTCAAAAGCGTCTAGCATACGCCCCGAACTGACGCTACAGTATTAGCAGGTCACGAAATCAGTTGGAATCGAAAATCAAAGCCACGTTCTTTGTCGATTTTGACTCTATTGAATAGGCAAGCAACCCTTACCAAAAAGTCTTGGGCTCTTGTGGTATAAAATATTTAGTTAATTGAGCTCATGCTGCTGCTCCACAGCAGAGCCGGTGAGAAACCCTGCGGTTGTTGTCGACCATGTATGGCAGTCGATATGCGAATTTAGACTTAAAAGTTTAAGTGAAATGGAACAAACGTTCCATATTAAACAGAAAAGGCGGTTATTGAAAAAATATCGTTGTCTTTGGTAGAAACAAGACAATGAAGCTATTATTTAAAAAAAGTTTTTTTACGAATGTCTATAGTCTATAAAGATGTACTTCGTTAAGCTGCGAAACTGTTGAGCTTTTTTGATTGTTTATGTTTTTTGGAATCGCAACTTTTCTAAAATGATGGAGAAACCAACGGTGTGGTTGCAAGACGATTTGGTACACGGGTTCTATCTGTCCAGTTTCTTTTAGGATAAAATAAGTTGGTGGTAAGGTAAGGTAAGTACACAAAATTATCTCTATCTTAGTCTTTCTTAATATAAATAATAATTAAGTAGTATTATCTATTTTTGTTCCATCTGTTGTTAGTTTTACATCAAGTCACGTATAACAAAAAGGACCACTAGAAAGATCTTTGAAAAAAAAATTGTATTTTTAATCACACGGATGTTGTCATTCAATTACATTCTAATTTCAACTTACCGAACTGACACAACCCGCACTGCAAATATAAACAGAAACACACAAACGCAATTAATTTAAACATTTTCACTGACAGAAAAAAATACTTATTTTAAACCAACAACACTTCGCGCCCACACGTTCTCAATTCGAATTTGTATTTTTTAATTCACATTTGCGGCGGGTGATAACGCGCGCGGTCGATGGTCAAATGTGTTAAGTCTTGACCAAGATCTGATATAAGCGAGGTGATCGACTACGTCATTACGTATTCAATGATAGGGAAATTCGTTTAGTTTCTTGGTAGAAGGTTTAAGCATATGACTAAGTTATTCACCAATTCCAGGGTCACTGCGGAGACTGCCCTCTGCCTATTTTGTGTGAATACAAAATGCTGGCAGGTTATACTTAGTTTATTGAAAAAAAAAACCTCTTTATCTCTATGTTGTCTTTAGAATATGAATCCAAGTTAGTAGACTAACTTTTAACAAAAATTGTGTAGAGCGAAACTACTTGCTATGAGATTATTTTTCAGTGCATCATGCGGCATCTTCTACGTGGGTACTCAATTATAGGGAAATATTAATTTAAGTGAGTCAGTTATTCACCAATTCCAGGGCCGTAGAGTCTGACGTCGGTTTGGGCCTTTGTCATGCGATTACAAAATGGATTAAAATTTTAAAAAGGAATTATTCAGCATGTGTAATTTATGGGTTGAGAAGTAAGTAAGTTAGGAATATTTGTTTATGATCCAAGAAGAACTCTCCACTGACAACTATTTTAAAAAGAAACAGTAACTATTCGCCACTCGACCGATAACTACGCGGGTAACATTCCTGTCCGCGTCTCTCTTACGCTTTGATGTAGGTATAATCCGTTGAACCGATTTTGGTCAATTTTGTTATAGCCAGATAGAGTCGATTGGTAGAAAATATTAATCGATGATGTAACTAAGGGTCAATAGTAAGTAGTAATAAGTTAGTAGATATACTTTTTAAATTAGTTAGTGGCAATCTTACCTTGTTTCCTGCCCAAAGGTTTCCGGGCACCAATCTTCGTTTTCTTGACGACAACCTTGTATTTCTGATTAGAATTGTAAACTTGAGTGGGTGCGTACCCAGTCGCGTAGCTGCTATTCAAGGCATAGATATTCCCTTTCTTCAGACTATAACTCGGGTATCCTTGTAAATTAGACCCATAAGTTTGATAGCCACTGCCTTGGTTAAAGACGTATTGGTAGCAAGGCTTAACGTAAGACGATCCAAAACTATCTACGTACTTCTTGCTATAACCATATGTATACTGGCAACCTGAAGTTTGAGGCGTATGATATTCATGACCTGTTTGGTAGCTATGCCCTATCCCTTGGTACCCGTGGCCTACCCCTTGATACCCATGACTGGAACCATAGCTATGCGAATTTTGACCGTATAGGCTTTGAAATAAGGCGTCTAAGGCTTCGTAATATTCCGGAGAATGGGTCGGGCTGGGTGGCTTGTAGACTAGTGGGGTTTTCACACACTTATTGGCGTTTTGGGCCAAAATTAGAAACACTGGGAATGATTGTATTAAATTGCAAATTGTTCCTTCTTTGATTGTCATTTTTGACTGCGTTTGATGATGCGCGGGATGCTACTGTGCGTTGGTATTGCACGCTTAGTTTATGGTAGGTTACATTTTCGATTAAAATCGGTAGTTAAATATTTCGTAAGTAGTGAAATTTTTTGAAGTAAAAGTTATGAAAGAGCTATTTAAACAATATGGGATACATTATGTGTATTGTTGTTGCATAGATCTATATCGGTCCGATCATTTGGATTGTTTGGCAATGATGATATCATTTGATCTATTTTCGGGGTGTCGCGTAATATTTGTAGCAGGTGCAACAGAAGAGTAATATTCATAGCAACGGATAATACTATTAACAAATGTCCATTATTAGTGTCTATTACTGTTTAGGGAAAAAAACAGTATTCCGATGTATTTAAAAACTATTTAGGTATGTCAATCCCGACATATTGCCAATTACATGGCTAAATACTGGCATTGTCACTAAAATCGCATTTACAAAAACAACAAGATATAAAAATATAGATATCGGCTTTTTATTATACCTACCTCATTCACTAATCTTAATATATATAAATAATGCGTCACGTTGTTTGTCCGCGATGGACTCCTAAATTTCTTAATAGTTTTTAATTAAATTTGCACACCGTGTGCAGTTTGATCTCAATTTATAGTCGCATTCGTAGTATTTTATTGCAAACTAGTGGCCCGCCCCGGCTTCGCCCGTGCAAAGCGGGGGTGGGTTATACTTAAAAACCTTCCCCTTGAATCACTCTATCTATTAAAAAAAACCGCTTCCAAATCCGTTGCGTAGTTTTAAAGATTTATGCATATTTAGGCGATGCAAAGGGCAAAGGGATGATCATCCAGCCAGACGAGGTGTGATGTCTGGCTAGGGGTCGCAGCGCCTATTTCCCCCTATAGTTGTAGTCGGGGATATCTTAACCTTGCGAATTGCTCTTGAAATTTCGCTATCGCGGTGTAGGACTTTTTCGTAATTATCGCATTTGTAGGCGATATTTCTTGATGCAATTAGTTCAGATTTTTCGGGTAAATTGTGTAAAGTATGTAGCATGCGGTCGCTACACATACATAGGGACGGACAGAAGAATGCGACTTTGTTTTATACTATGTAGTGATTATTTGTCAGTCACAATTATATGTTCGCTCCAATCTATTCTAACAGATGACGATGTTTGTCGAATGGATTGAGTAAGTATTCAATAGATGCCGCTATGTTAAAATAAGTGCATGTTAATGTTAAATGTCATCATCATCATTTCAGCCAAAAGACGTCCACTGCTGGACATAGGCCTCCCCCAAGGATTACCACAAAGGCCGGTCCTAGGCCGCCCGCATCCATCGTGTTCCGGCGACCTTTACCAGGTTAGGTAGGCCTCTCACACGGTGGACCGATGACCTGGTTAGGGTCGCCGGAATGTTAAATGTAATATAACAAAAACCTTAGCAACTGCAACGCGGGTCTGCTAGTAAATTAATAAAATAGCTCTTAAATGCTCAGTTTAGTGGGGCATCCGCCAATTCCTCGTGCTTATCACCCTTTGCATGAAATGAATTGGTGGTATAATTAAGCTTTTCCGTATTAAAACCATCATCGTAAACAGTTTGCCAATTGAATAAATTCTATGGTTTACTAAGATAGTAAGCATTGAATGAGTGTGGATAAATTGGCTTAGTACGATCATCATGTATGCATATTTAAATGCTAAGTATGTATTCAATAATTAACATCTCACAAGGATACTTAGTAAGTGGGTTATTTATAGGTCGACGGGTCATTAATAGTGCAACTAGCAATAATACCACTTGCCTGTTCATCTCTGTACAGGGGCGCCTCGGTGGTAAATTAATGCTAGTAATACTGTCTGAGCCTAATTATATTAACTTCGCATATTTTTATATAGATGGCACCTAATGTCACTTTAGAACAATCTGAACTGAAAATTCTGTCTGTATTCTGATTGAAAAAGTATTGAATTGAAGAAAGAAACTAGGTTTGATATCTACACGGTCAAATATGTATCGGTATTATCGGTGTCGTATCGTATCAAACGAGGCAGACCATAATGTCCAAGACGAGACGAGACACCACAGATTTTGTGAAGGGAAATCTTCTAGTACCTAAAGTTCGCTCGCAGGGTTGAGAGTATCTATCCTGTAAAGATGTCTTCTCCTAGTTTTGCTTATTAAGGATTGATACAATTCTACAAATAACCCCCTCGACTGCGCTGCCACGCCACATCGTTTTAGAGAGGGGGCTTGCGTGCCTTTGGTGTCCATTGGTGCCATATCGGCTCAGGGTTGCTCAGGGGACCCATGCCGGCGAGCCCACGGGGTGAGCCTAGACGTAGCAGCAAACCGCGCGGTGGTGGGGTGACCTAAGCCGACAAGATCGGGTCGGGTCGCCCACAAACAGCGAAGCAGCAGCGTGTAGGCCAGGGTTAAGATTGGGGCAGTTGGGGTATGTCGTCGCTGTAATTTCCATCTTTCCGCATCTTGGAGTCCCATCTATACTTGACAGTTTCCAATGAAAAATCCCTAATAATATAATAATTCTGAAATTAACTGAACACCTATTTATTGCATCGTACGAGTATGTAGCAATTTTTAAATAGTAAACGAGTATGTTTTGTGTATATCGCGTTAAAGCTAATACAGCGACATCTATTTTTGAATAAAGGAACATACCCAATTTAAAGTCAAAAAGTGGCGCGTATCACATCACCTACTAATACTGCTGAGCCGGGCCTCCTCCCATTACATAGAGGGTGATTATCGTACCGTGTTACGGTACCCGGAGTCCCACATACCCCGGCCAGTTCCCAACGGCCGGGAATCCATGGGGATCTCCGACGTAAAAAAAAAAAAAAAAAAGGGTTTCGTTTCAAGTTTTCCTTCTCTTGCTGCTCTTGCGGCTGGTTTTTCGGCCTCGTCATTTACTTGTGTCGGCTCTTACGACGCCCCCTGAATGGAATGCGGTGGTGACACTACATATTCTAAATGTACCTAGTGTATCACTATCACTACATAGTTAAAAACAAAGTCGCTGTCGTCTGTCCGTCCCTATGTATGCTTAAATCTTTAAAACTACGCAACGGATTTTGAAGCGGTTTTTTTTAAATAGATAGAGTGATTCAAGAGGAAAGTTTATATGTATAATACATGCATAATATTGTAGAGGAACACTGATAAATTTATATGTTCATCATAGCACTTGTGCGAAGCCGGGGCGGGTCGCTAGTTATACTATAAATTTGCCTTGAAAATACCCTTAGTCAATTCATACGACACCCCCAGGATGGCATGCGGTATTCCAAATCGGTCACCACAAGGACCCTGGTATATAGACGTATCTTACATGACATAAACTAGATCATAATCTACGCGACATTACTAAGGCCCAACCGAACTAGGCTTTTGCGGGGGCGGTAGATACTGCAGTAGGTACCTACCTGAATAAATTATACAAGTTGTATCAAAAAGGTGAGTAACAGACTCAGTAATACTGCTGAATACATATACCTACACTATTGGTTTTTTGCAAACTCAAAAGTTTTGATAGGCTATTAAAACTCGACACTACTGACTCGTGCAATTAAATCCTAGTCACAATGATATTGTTAACTTTTTTGGCCAGTGAAATTGCACCTATTACTGCACTATCATTATATCAACTTTCGTAATATTTCAGTACCTACTTTTAACGTAATGTGGTGTCTCTTTATTTCTTAACTACTAGCTTAATGATGTCTTAGGTTTTCACGATCTTTACACATTGCAGGAAATGATGGCTTCACGGTTATGATCGTTTTATTTTATTTTATTCCCAACGTTTCAGACACTTTGCAGTGTCCGTGGTTCTTACTAGCGTTTGCCCGCGGCTTCGCGCGCGTTAAGAAGTAATATTATTAATGCAAAGACTCAGCAGATGTGTTAAACATTGACAAAGTTTCATACAAACGTACATCCACTATTTTAGTAGAATAATAGGGGTAGAATTAATCAAAATCCTTTCTTAGCGGATGCGTACGTCATAACATCTACCTGCATGCCAAACTTCAGCCCGATCCGTCCAGTGGTTTGGGCTATGCGTTGATAGATCACTATGTCAGTCAGTCAGTCAGTCACCCTTGAGTTATATATATTTAGATTTTTACATATATTTTAAAAATATATACATAATAATAGACAAAAACCGTCGAAAACGAGGTCGATGACCTAAACTACGGTTCAGGGCTCCAGAGAGAGGAACTTCCTCACGATTCAAACGTAATGTTTATTATTACTATAAAACCAAAAGAGATTTAGTTACAATTTGCCCTTAAAATCTACCACTACTACTCCATAATTACTCTCTCTTTAGTGGGGCCTCCTCCCATTCATAGGCCTACCCCGATGATCTCCACAAAGGCCGATCCTGGGACGCCCGCATCCATTGTTTTTCGGCGACCTTAACCAGGTCATCGGTCCACCGTGTTGGAGGCAATTTACATGGAGGGAAATTAGCCTACTGTGTCACGCTGGCCGGACGGGTTGGCACTGGGTTACGTTTCAAGATTTCCTCCTCTTACCTACCTCTTGTCATTTCCCTTTGTCGGCTCTTACGACACCCTCAGGATGGAATTGGGTGGTGATATTGTGCGCTCTAAATCCGTCACCACATGAACAATTCTTAAGTACAATCCTTAAAATCTAGCTGCTGCTGCTGGTAAACGCCACTGCCGAAATCTTATATCATCATCATCATTTCAGCCAAAATACGGCAACTGCTGAACATAGCCCTCCCCCAAGGATTTTCACGAAGGCCGGACTTGAGCTGCCCGCATCCATTGCTTTCCGGCAACCTTAACCAGGTGTTGTCGGTCCATCGTGTGGACCAGCACTGCGCTTTCCGGAACGCGATCACCACTCGAGGACTTTTCTGCCCCAACGGGCGTCAGTCCTGCGAGCTATGTGCCCGCCATTTTTGTGGGCTACATCTGGTTCTGCTGTGGGCTAAATCTCCTCATTTCTCGCAGGGAAACTCTGAGCATAGTCCTATCGGTCGTTATACAGGGCTGATACGACATAGGGGCATTTTTTTACTGCCTATACTAGGTATCATTTCCAGGCTCTGTACCAAAAATCAATTAAATTGGAGCAATATGTGGCCGCAAATGATTTTTTTAATTTTTTGCCTCACATGTACATGATGTATCTTTCCTAACAGATGTTTATGCCTAACGCATCGTTTATTAACCTTAGGGGCTGTCCATTAATCACGTGATGTTTTTTAAATATTTTTTAACCCGTCCCTCCCCCTTGGTGATACCTGGTGAGGTTTAAGACTACCCCTCCACCCCCCATGAAAAATCACGTATATTTTTTTTTGTACCGTTTCGAATTAAACTATTCACTTATAAAATATACGTAGTGTATAATTTAATGCCCCTCTGTCATATCAACTCTGTATATACATTCACACCTTTCACACACATTTCCTCACTCTCACAATGCAACCTTTTGATCTCCCACAACCACTTAAGATGGCTATAGGTTTATTGTTTTACCATGTGTTCCCTTTTTCGTTACACCGCTTTGAAATATACGACTTCAAGGCGGAACTAATCGTGTCATACTCAATGTATCCCATGAATGCGTAAATCTATATGGAATTCCGAATGTCGCATGGCTATTTCTTGGAATATGCTGACCATGATATGATTTCTAAGTCCCTTGAAATATTTACTACCGCTGTTGGTGATTGTCTGAGGTCTTCAGAATAATAAGCGGACTGTATTTTCGTTGGTTCCTATATTTAACAATAATAAGTACGCGCGCCTTGGTCCGTGTCTTGTAAGCAAGTGGGGGCCCGCTGGCTGCGGCGGTGGCGGCGCGGTTGGTCTCTGCACGTCGTCCCCGCTCCCAGCTCGCCGCTGTCGCCCTCCGTGGTCTTAATGGCTCGCGGTATGTTTTGTCTCCGACAACCGCTAACCTACGCAATTAATAGCTATTTACTTTCGTAATGGTGACTCAGTTCTTTAGCACGCATAGTTACTTGGTACCCAATAAAACCTAGTGTCACCACCCCATTTCATCCCGAGGGTGTCGTAACAGGCGACACAAGGAAATGATAAGGCCGAAAAGCTAGCCGCAGCAGAACGAGAACTTGATACGAAGCCATATGTCAACACCTCTGGCTAGAATAGAATAGATTATTGCTATCTTCACTATCACTATCACTACTTATTATAAAACAAAGTCGCTGTCGTCTGTCCGTCCCTATGTATGCTTAATTAAAAACTACGCAACTGATTTTGAAGCGGGTTTTTTTTAATTGATTCAAGAGGAAGGTTTATATGTATAACCCACCCCCGCTTTGCACGGGCGAAGCCGGGGCGGGCCACTAGTATTTTAAAAACCAATTATGGCGTTCACTATCGTCAACGGATACATCAGTTTTATAACACTACTATCAGATTGGAATGCGGCACCAACCGAGAAGACCTGGCGGAAGAAACTCGGAGGGCTTCTCTTTTTTTATAAACGCCATATTACAATGACCGTGTACATAAATAAATAAAATAATAAATATCCTTGGACATTTCACACAACGCCATCTCGTCCCAAGCTAAGCAACTTAATGCTTGTGTTATGGTAACGAGATGGATGATAAATTACTTATATATATTTTTTTGTAAATACATACATATTATACATAGAAAACACCCAGACCCGGAACAAATACTTGTAGGTCGTACAAATATTTCTTCCGTGCGGGGATCGAACCCGCGACATGCTGCGCAGCAGTCGGTCGCTCTACCACTGCACCATTATAACTAACTAGATAAGTTCCGAAAGGCGCTCAACTGAAATATGAGTATTATAATAAAATAAAATAGAATAACTAAAAATGAAATTATAAGTCTTGAATCCAGTGAGCCGACCAACCCCAAACAGCGGCACCTGTTCACAAGCACATGTTCACAGGCAGTAGGCTAATGAGAGGTTCATTGTGTGGGGGGAGGCCCGACCCAGCAGTGGGTCATTAATGGGCTGAGTAGTATGACTGCCATTTGTGTCATATGTGTTCGTGAATTACATGTTTGTAAACTGCCCCCGCGACACAGGTTATACATAGTGCAGGGCAGGGGCATAGCGTGCCTTGGTGGAGCCCCGTATAAACAATTATATGCGGGCCCTTAAGAAGGGTAAAGATTTCTCACAAAAGAAAAAAAAATGTGTGCATAAAATTGATAGAAATATTTATTCATTCTTCCAAATATTTTTCAAACAATTTAAATTAAATACGTATGACACTCTCCTTGCCTTTGTTTCGGCAAACTGATTTACCTATAGCTGATGATGACTTTAGTTTTTCTAAAGTTTCTACCTCTATGGACAATAGTGACAGGTCTGACAGGCGTTCAGCGAAGTTTTTATTAATTTTTGCTTACGCACGTCGGGGGCCCCCGAGGCCCGGAGGGCCCGTATAATTGATACGGCAGATACGGCGGTAGCTACGCCACTGGTGCAGGGGTTTCGTTAAAAAAAAAAAAGATATTTATTCTAAATCCGTCACCACCCGGAATAGTTCTGCTACCTAGAGCTCGGAATAGTTTCATGACTACGTGTAACAATTTCCATAGACGCCGACGTAGCCAGGAAGGCTTAAAGTGCCCTCCGCAGCACCCGTTGTAACAAAATGATGATTCATATAGACATCAAGAAACATGATTGTAACTCGGATCACACAGAGTATATATAGACAATAGTCAGTCAAATGGAAGTTGGATTATGTCCAATCCAATATTGTGATTTAAATTTGATTCAGATAAACATTTTAAACTCGCTTATACGCTTAGATTTAGCGTAAAATTATAATGTCATGACAAAATTCTGTACTCTGGTTTTTCCCAATTGTGTCGCTCTACCACGCACAAATTTACGGACCAATAACTAATACCTACGAGTCATTTTATAGTACCAATAACTTTTTGTTTATTTCGATAAATAGCAAAGCAAATTTAAGTGGCAGTGGACAGGGCACATATCTCGCAGATCTGTCGTCCCATGGGGCAGAAAATTCCTCGAGCGGCGATCGCGTTCCGGAAATTGCAATGCTGGTAGTCCTCCCAGACGGTGGACCGACGACCTGGTTAAAGTGGCCAGAAAACGATAGATGCGGGTGGCTCAGGATATTAAATAATAATAAATGTAATAAATATCATTGGACATTTCACACAACGCCATCTCGTCCCAAGCTTAGCAACTTAATGCTTGTGTTATGGTAACGAGATGGATGATAAACTAACTACTTAAATACATTTTTTTACAACTGCAATACGTTGATAACACTACTACTACTAGTACGCAGCCCATAAAAGCTGACTATATCATTATGTGCTGGATTTAGAATTGATATGTAACCCCCTATTCCATCCCGAGCGTGTCGTAAGAGCTGACAAAAGAAAAAGACAAGGCCGATAACGTAGCCGTAAGAAAAGAAGGCCAGCGTGGCGCAGTAGGCAATTTTCCTTCCGTGAAGTTGGAGGAGGCCCGCGTCAGTAGTGGGTAATTTATACGCTGAAATTATAATGATGACCTTATGAATTACTCTTGTTTAAAACCACTAGAAGCGCACGCACACACGTTTTCCTGTGGCTTATCCAAATACTATCCGAGAAACAAAACGTAACGTGACAAGTACTCTCTAATTGTTTGCCTCGGCTAAACACAAACCAGTTATACTCGTTCCACAATTCATCATGGACTTCTATAAAGGATGTATAAAATTCTATGACTCCATAATTATTGCTTTTGCTTTGCTAATTACATGCAAACATGCATTTGCAGTGTTAGAATAATTCTATAGTTCTACTGACGTACGCTTACTGCGGGATTAGCCAGGTGGCTTTCGAATCGCAGGCTTTGGTACAATAGAAATACAGATCGTCGGGGATAGTGTAAAACCGCGGAACTAGCATTGGATAATTCAGTGTATCTGACAAATGTAGCCAATTTGAAACGACGCGGGAAATGCACACAAAATCCTTATTTTTAATAAGACTTTAATATAAATAAATAAATAAATATCCTTGGACATTTCACACAACTCTATCTCGTCCCAAGCTAAGCAACTTAATGCTTGTGTTATGGTAACGAGATGGATGATAAACTACTTATATATTTTTTTTGTGTAGGTACATACATATTATAGATAGAAAACACCCAGACCCGGAACAATTACTTGTAGGTCGTACAAATATTTCTTCCGTGCGGGAATCAACATACACATAGATCATTATAAACTATTACTCTCTCTGTAAAAATGATGTGATGCCGTTGAAATAACAAAAAATAAAAACTTAATTCTTCTCCTGTCAACCTACAAGTTGTGCAGATAGGCGCACTTACTACGTATGGTAGATTCGCGGATTTGCGCTATCCCCGACGAGATATAAGATTGACATTGACAGACGATCTATCAATATCGATGATTGTGCCTAGTTACCGTTGCAAAAGGACGTTTGTCCTCGACCCCGTAAACCGGCACTTTCATGCTGGCAGTCGAAACTTCTAAGTTCCTTCTGCTACCATCATCATGGTTCCAATGGAGCTCAGGCGACCTTACGAGCATGAACACAGCAGAACTCAGGGTGGCGGTATTTGGTAAGGCATTTTCAAGCAAGTTTTGTCCACTATGCCTTATATTCTATGGGGGTAAATTCCTTGATGGACTATCTGCACCAGCACGGGGAAGACGGGTATGAGGCGTGTGGAACTCGGTTCCACCCTCAGTGATAGTCATTCCAGCCCATAAATCCCTCCTCGAAATTCATGGAGGCAAATTAGCCTACTGTGCCACGCTGGCAATAAGGGTTGACACAGGGTTTGTATCAAGTTTTCCTTCTCTAGTGGCTAGGTTATCGGCCTTGTCATTTCCTTTTGTCGACACCCTCAGGATGAATTGGGGTGGTGACACTGTGTATTATAAATACGTCACCACGCGGACTAATATACGGGAAAGCTACATAGTTAGCACAAACTTGGCTAGTACATACATGTCCTATCAAGGAAAACCATGAAAAACAATCGAGCCTTTTGTTCGGTAAATTAAAATCGTTTGTGATTCATCATGTTTTTTTCGTAAAACACAAAAATATCAGGTTGATCTAAATATTTATGTATTCTTTGTTTTAAATTCTTGTGTCGAGTTGAGATCACAGTCGTCAGATCCTGACTGACCTCATTGGATGTTGTCTGGAATTACAAGCAGATGTAAGCTCTCGTATATCAATCAGTTCACCGCAAAACTATTTCGTGTGTCACGTTACACATAACTACAGTCACCGCCAATCTTTATGGCCGGTCTTAATGTAGCCGTGGGTACGAACTTGCGCATCGTACATTTCTTAACCAATACGAACGTAGCTCACTCACACTAACGCGCGGGTGGTGAGGACGCTTGCGGGTGAAGAAGGGCGCGCGCGGGCGTGCCCTGCCTCCCCGCCCCACGCTCGTCCCGCTGATACCCTATTTTGTGTTGTGCGCAGCGTAATGCGGCTACATTCAGAGCGGCCATAAAGATTCGCAGGGACTGTACAATTTGTAATTAGTCAGTAAAATAAACTTTATTTGTATCTGAAACTATTATATTACTTACTAGTGGCCCGCCCCGGCTTCGCCCGTGCAAAGCGGGGTTGGGTTAAACATATAAACCTTTCCCTTGAATCACTCTAATATTAAAAAAAACCGCTTCCGATCCGTTGCGTAGTTTTAAAAATGTATGCATACATAGGGACGGACAGAAGAATGCGACTTTGTTTTATACTATGTAGTGAAGTAACCTTACTTAAGTATATATTTATTATTACTTAAGTATATATTTACTTAAGTAACCTACAAAAGTAATCTTTTACAATCCAAAATTGTCCTGCTAAGTGTAATTTGAACACTAATGGTCGTGATAAGTCTAGAACTGTGCTACCGATCTACTACAGCTGGACGTAGTAACATATCCGGTGAACCGTTTCGCGCAGATTACCCCGATAGCTCGACAGGGACACAGGTCTAGCCCTAGCACAATCTCTGAAATACTTCTCTCCGAGTCTACGATTAACAATTTGACTTCAAAGACATTGCAGGAATTGATTTTTTTCGTCATCAGAGATCGTGAAAACTTAAGACTTAATGATATCTCATAACGGATTAAATAATGTAATAATTATTTAAGTACACGCGATAAATCCGTTAACAAGTGTTTAATTTCAATACCTTAGACAATATTAAAGGATATTGTAAGTATGTTGTGAGTTACTGGAATCTGGATATTTTTACTAATTTTGTCTTGTTTCTACACATCAATTTATGTAACATATTTCCGAAATTAACATGTTTTAGCAAGTATGGTAAGTTGGTTGTCATATATACACTATATGATCTGGTGATGCGAAATGAAATTCGACGAAGTTATTCGGTGATTCGTCGTATTGTAAACTTATTTTTACATCTGTATCTTAAGTACGCTACTGGCGACATAAATTGTGGTTAAGGTTTTTTATGTTGGAACTAGTTGAGTATGTATTTCCGATATAATAAATTAGGATGTTAATACCTACTTAATGCCGCCAACAGCTTCCATCCTGAGGGTGTAGTATCAGGGATGCGTAAGAATGTAGGTATTATGCGTGTGTGGATGGTCACAAACTCACAACCGAAACTTTAAGGAATCGTGAAAATCGCCCAAGAAAGAATCGAGTCTGACTTGATGTCAACTCAAATCGGTTTATTGGATTTTTAAAAAGTCTTTGTTCCTACTCTGAAATCTAACCCCATATTTTTTAAAGAGACTACTAGCTAGTTGGGAGTCGTCTCTAAAATAGCATGCAATAAAACAATCGTTACTGTAAACATCTTTTATTTTCCTCACAGTTACCTTAACGCTACCTTAGTTTACATATATGGCTATATTGGTCAGTTATAGCTAATTAAAGTTACATTGCTTTTGTTTGTACAACCTAGAACTATGAGATATATACATGTATGCTGTACACGTACACTATGTATCAAGGATATTTACTAAATATTAGGGAAATCGCTTTTTTAAATAATTTATAAGTCGAGTCTCAGGCCCAGTAGGCTAATTAGGCTCTTTAAGAATTCGACTCAATAGTGGGCCATTGATGAGATTTACTTCTTCTCACAGAAGTAAAATGGTCAATTTTGATGTAATTTGCTAAAGCAATATCGTCTTCAAACGACAAGAAATGTTCGAGAACAATCTGTCTTAACAATTGCAAAAAGGTCCTTAATATATTGAAATAAAACACGGTTTAGCGGATTTATGACGTGTACATTACATTATTGTTGTACTTTTAGATACAACTGTCATCTAGTCTGTCCCGTGAGCACGACTGCTGCAAAGCATTCGAAACGTCGGGAATTATATAATGTAATATAATCGAGATAAATCGGTTAAAAGGTGTTTAATTTCAATGTGTAACAATCGCAAGCCATAATTATGCCCCTAACATAGTTTTAATAATCTCTAAAAGGCCACACAATTTCATTGATATTTACAAAGCATTATATTTACAAATATTTCAAACATAAATTACGTATTTACTATTTGGTGGAATGTTTTAATTGTCGATGCACCATTTGTAATAACTGGCAAATTAAAAACATGACTAATACTGTCCCTAAATTTATTTGCATTATTTTTATTATTTACAATAATTTTCCTTGATTAATTTGCATGAATAATATCCTTATGCTGGTACATACGGCTATTTGTTATTCGTGTTGACGATGCATTCATTGCCCATTATGTCGAATATAGCAGATATGTGATTATAAACATCTAAGTTAAGTACCAACCTTAAAAGAAGGTTTTTATCGTTATACAAGATGTAACAGAGTATTGTAAAAATTTTGGTTAACGAATGTTTCCTTGTAGTAATCATTTTAAACAAACACTTTAAAAGTTGAATCGTAAAACTACATAGTGTGTGAGTGCTAGGAAATTAATTTGGTGTACTCACACACCTACGGTCTATAATATAACGAAATCAACTCGGTTTCTGAGTCGGATAATTCTGTGAATTCTTGCACAATATTCATTTTCCACCCCGTTTATTTTACACCTGAGTGCGAGTTGTATTCACGTACTCGGTCGCTGTAAGGTAACGTCAATTGTTTGTTATTTTCATTAATTATGATTGACGTTACGTTAGAACCCGATCGAGTAACAACATCTCTCGCACGGTATGAGTTTCCATAAATTATTTTTAAATTTTACAGCTCAGTTGGAATGGTTTCTGGCTGGGTGTGCTACACTGGTTACGTGCGTAGCGTGGGTACCGTGCGCAGTAATATGCGGCGCGTGCAAAGCCGGGTTTGCAACCGCTATAATGCTGTCCCCTCTCGCTGCTACCACTTGAGGTCGAGATTCCTCGGAGTCCTGCAAATAATTATCTCAATAAATTTTATAGCCCGCCAACGGAAACGGTTACTGCTGAATGATGTTTTTGCAACACCGATGTGAAACACCAGAGTGTACGATTTATAGCAGAAATTTTGATGGGCAAAGTCTCGCTGTTGGTAGATATCGCGTTAAGGAAAAGTTAATCAATTACAATTAATTCTAATGTTTGAACCAATTCCCTTCAAAAAATTTCGTGCAACCGTTCAAAAATATACCTACGTGTAGCGTGGAATTAAAAAATGAAAAAAAGGACATACTCGTACATCTTTTCCCTTACGGGCACTTGGCTATACGTATTCGCGTGTTTGTCTTATTTGACAGTAAGCAGGTGAATGGTACATTTGTTAAAGAAGTAAAATAAAAAAGCAGACAAGTCTGGCGCACATTTAAACAGCTGAATGGTCATGTGAAGTTCCAGCATTAGACGAAATAAGAGTGTGCTATTCAAAAGGGCTGGTCACTTTCAATTTACGATCTGTTCCATAAACTGTTTTGTATATGTTCAGAGATATTTAGTAATCCCAAAAGCGACGATTTATAGTTTTAATTGGTTGGAATAATACTAGAAGTCACTAATTATAAGGAGCTGAAGAACTATAAGTTTACCGGTGGTGGTGTACTGGTGCTAGAGTAGGAACACCGGGAGTCTGCGTCGTCGCTTTCGGCCTTCATTCCCCACCAACTGTAATAAATAACAACTTGTGAAACATAATAGTTACTAGTTACAAGAGCATACAATAAACATTTTGGCAATATCTAGAATTACAATCTCGGTTTCCAGAATTAATAATTATGCACCGCCTTCCTTCCAACTATAATGTTGTGTAGCATTTTGAAAACACTGACAAATTTTAAATCTCTAGAAATTCCATATCTGAATTCCTTACTCCAACATTTAATCCCATTAGACAATTCCAATGTGAATTATATAATTTCCAATTACAAAATTATAATGTTTTCAAGATCCAAACAACAATCTCAAATTTTCTTACCTATTGGAATTGCTGCGTGCTGCATCAGGACTGGCGCGAACACCATTACCTTCTTCGCCTTCCTAGATGGGAGAATTGCTGGTTAGTTTTGTGACTTGATTAATAACGTTAATAGTGAGTAAATACATACAGAGATGTTCGATGGTACAATACCTCCTTAAACAGATACAGGTTTGTGTGGCACCGCTTTTACCAACGCAGCGCGATATATGTACCTATAGCTGCCACACTCGCTATCAAGCTAGTAGAAGCAACTAAAGTAATTCACATTCCAACTGCTTTAATACTGAAAGAAGTCTATCGACCTATTCACTTTTTGGCAATAACTATTAAAACTAAAATAAACATAAATAAATACTCGGAAATAAATGTTATTTATAATGATTAACATATTTCTACAAATATATCAGGTTCTGAACAGGGCGTGATTGTATGGGAAAATGCAAGGAAGAAGAACAATTGTAAAGAACAACCAAGTATGTGTAAATGTTTCTTAAAAGTTAATGGGATTTTATCTAACACATTACACAATGTCGATAAAAGTTAACGTCTATGCCGTTGTGTATTTTTTTTCTTTACATTAAGTGATTGATATATGCGGCGATTAGAAATGCTAATGACAATTATAGGTACTAACATGCGATGTCAAGATCTACAATGTATTGTTAAAATAATTACCTAGTAAATAACATGCAAAATAATTGTTCAAGACGTTCTACTTACCGAAATTGATATACCAAAACCAATTCTAAATTTGTTTAGCGTAACAAATGCAACGGATTTGTCTCAAGCTTTCGACTGGCTAGCTCATGCTTACCTGTTATAGCTACAGAAAATATGAAAATAAATGCATGTTTTATTATGAATTTACGATGTTTTAAATATCATTTAAGTTTTAAATGATCTGTTACAATTTTTGTATTTATCATGAATTGCGGACAACGATAAGGTACACTTTACTTAGATTTAAATTTTATTTTATCTAAATAACCGGTTAACACCAGAAGGCTGATAAAATGATTTACATAAATTATTATTCTTGTTAAAATTTACGCCAGTTTCTCGTTCAGTACACTTAGTTATATTAGATTGACTTTAAGTGACCTGACAGAATCGTATTATATTTTCTTTTTAAATGTTGTATCGATATTATATTTAATGTTGTATCGAGTGGTTTATTTACAATCCCACCTATAAAGTCAAATTATGGTTTCAGATATAGGCTAGATGTTTTAAATTGCCTTTTTACGAATCCTCTGATCCTAATACGTTATTGTTAGTTTAACAGTAAATATAAATACCTATTACTTAGCTACGCGTCTGCTTCACCGTTAGTTAATCTAGCTTTATTAATTAATTTACTACGTTTAGCGTTATGTTATAGTGTTAAATTGACACGGGCAGCTTCTACTCGTATGTCAAAGTGTTCAGCGCCATCTACCATTCTCACCATTAGTGTAGCTAGGGTAATATTGACTAGTTTAGTAAGCTTAAGTGTTATGTAAGACTAATCGGTGAGGTCTACGTGAGTGAGCGCGACCTGGCGCGGCCGTTTGCTGGGTGGGTCGTCTTCGTCCCGGTCACGGTCATCACCCGTTGACGCTGTAGGAGGTAGGCTGGAAAGGAAATTGGAAATACTCACTATACTATAGGTACATAAATATGACATGTCTGTAGGAAATCAGTTCAAAGAACGTATTATTAAAAAATCTAATTTACACACATCACTATTGGGATTTGGAAAGACGATTCTGTCGACAGCGCGATATGGAATGTTATGTGCACGGATAAGAAATCCCACAACAATTATCCGGAGGTTGGTGCCGCGGCTTCTCACAAACAGGAACATTGCTTTAAAATACTGTAATTAATCGTTAAACGTCGTCGTTTCAGCCCATGAATGACCCACTACTGAGTCGCGCCTCCTCCAAACTCATGGAGGGAAATTAGCCTACTGTGCCACGCTGGCAAGACGAGTTGGCACAGGGTTTATAATAATATCAAGTTTTCTTGCAGCTAGGTCATTTGCCTCTTGCGTTCCCTTAGTCGCATCCTACGACACCCTCGGGATGGTATGGGTTGGTGACACTGCGTATTGTAAATCCGTCATCACACGAATCGTTGAAAGTGCTGTAGCGACCGCAAGCTGCATACTTTACACAATTCACCCGAAAAATCTGAACTAATTGCATTACGAAATATCGCCTACAAATGCGATAATTACGAAAAAGTCCTACACCGCGATAGCGAAATTTCAAGAGCAATTAATAAAACGCAAGGATAAGATATCCCCGACTACAACTATCGGGGGGATAGGCGCGGCGACCCCTAGCCAGTCATAACACCTCATCTGGCTGGATGATCATCCCTTTGCGTCTAAAATGCTCTATCTTAATCAAATGCAATAAATCAACGAGCGAAATAGGAAAACCATTGAAAGAATTTCAAAAACCTACCCATTATATTTTCTAAGCTGATTCGTTCAGCAAACTATTTCAGGCCCTTTATTTATAGTTCATGTTTATTTATTTATTTATTTTTGTATAACTCCAATATACATTCATTAGGTTTATGGATTCAAAGATAGAAATCTTGTCTCGCATTCAAGCCTTTCCAGAGGAATAATAAAAAAGGTTTCAAAATCTGATGGTTCTAGTTATATTTGTGAAGAAGATTCCTTACCCGTGCTTAGAATAATGGAGGCCAGCTCTCCGTACCAGCTGCCTGGCAAGAGGGAACAGCTCGTCCCTTCTCGTCAGGAGCGCAGGCACACAGCGGCAGATCTGAGCCGCTGCCTCGTTCACCATTACCTGGTAAGAAAGATAAAATACATAGTTTATATTTCAATTTATACTTTTCTGTTTGCATAAAACTTATGAAATTTCCCGTATTTTTTTAAACATATTTTAACATTCAAACAAATCCAAATTTGTGCCAAAGAGTTTAGGTAATAAGTTTAGCTTCTATAAAATCCACGCTCCCTTCGATTTAAAGGCATCAAACAAAGACGTATTTTGATGATAATTTGTAAGTTAACAGAATATCTAATATATAAAATTCTCGTGTCACAGATTTCGTTGCCATACTCCTCCGAAACGGCTTGACCGATTCTCATGAAATTTTGTGAGCATATTGGGTAGGTCTGAGAATCGGCTACTATCTATTTTTCATCCCCCTAAATTTGAGGGTGGGGGGTTCAAACCAAAAATTATTGTTTATTTTTAAGACAACATTTTATGCTTTTATTTTTTTAAGACGCAGCATACAAAAATACAAATTACCCTAAATTTTCACCCCTCTACGATCAACCCATAATTAATTACATGGCAAAACAACGTTTGCGATAGGAGCTGTTGTATAGATAGATTGAGTCATCACGATATCTCTGGAACCATAAGACCTAGAGACTTGAAATTTGGTAGGAGGTTGCGGGGGGGTTAATTATTTGGCAAAACAACGTTTGCGGGATCAGCTAGTGTTTCTATAATATCATATTTATTATGAACGTATCATAAAATAATATGTTCCTGTAAACTGTATTAAGTATTCGCTCAGCTTCATCATCATAATTTTAGCCCCTATATGATCCACTACTGAGTCGGGCCTCTTCCAAATTCGTGGAGGGAAATTAGCCTACTGTACAAAGCTGGCAAGACGGGCACAGGGTTTGTATCCAGTTTTCCATCTCTTGCAACTAGGTGATCAGTCTTAAGACTTTGACCCTAGGCTTGCGTGATGGAAAGCAACGCCAGGCTCTAAGATGGAGCAGGAAATTCAAGGAAATACCGGCTCTCACATGCACACGACGAAACGCAGTAAAACAACTAGCCGGGCGGACCATTAGATCCTACCACCAAGCGAGCTGGGTTTTGTTGACTTTTACAACACGCGTTTTTTCCCAGCGTGCGGTGGGGAAGTGATATTCTGACCCGTCCTCGCACGGGTAAAAACTCCAATACCTATCTACTGAACCCTGTTCAAAGTTTATTTTACAATATCGTTAGGACCTGATACGTGACTATTTAGCCAGGCAGCTATTAGTGTAAATTTACTTAAATAATTGTTTCTCGTAAATCATATTAACATGTACAAATGGCTGTCGATGGAAAACGCAATTACGGTTGAGAATCTTCGCAATAATATTATCTGCATCTTGAAATTGTCCAATCAAGTCATTACAACGACACGCTCATATTCTACATTATGTATGCAAATATGCACTTAGATCAAATCATTGTAATTTGATGTGTATTTCCGAAGATATACAAACAATAAATTATAATTCTACTGGCATTGGTTTCAAATTTTATTTTATTGTTTGTTGATAACTGCGAGTATAAAACGCAGGTTCAAAAATATTATTTCGTTACTGCTAAATTGAACTATGTTGGTTATTCTAAACTTGCCACCTAATTTAGGAAAACACCAGTTCACCTTTTTTGTATATTGTTAGATATATATTTAGGACAACTATAATACACATTTTGATTGATATTTACCAATATATAATTAAATATGAAGACAACAATATTATAGTTGTCTTCATATTTAATTAATCAGCTGAAATCGTTCGTAAAAAGATGACCAATACCAGGATTACACATTTTTTACAAATAAATATAATATTTTCGATTCAGCCCATAAATGACTACTGAGTCTATGACTACTGAGTCGGAGGAGGTCTCCTCCAAAGTCATGGAGGGAAATTAGCCTACTGTGCTACGCTGGCAAGACGGGTCGGCACAGGGTTTGTTTCAAGTTTTCCTCCTTCAAGCTTCTTTTAGTCGCCTCTTACGACACCCTCAAGATATAAGGGTTGGTGGCATTGTGGATTATAAATCCAACACTTTTAACGGCTAATTACCTCATGCAGCGTCAAAGGTTTCTCCGGCTTCCTCTTACAGTCGAACCTCCCATATATCGCCGCATACTTTCTGATCTCCTCCATTCTCCGCGGATCTGACTCAGGCATCATCATCACCAGCTCCAAGTCCTTGCACATCTTCTTCTTCGTGTTTTGCGGCTTTGGCTCCAGTTGGGGCAAATGTTTGCTCAACTTCTCAGCCGCGGCGGCTAATTTTTGAACGTGATGGTCTAGAAGTACTGGTGTCAGTTGAACTGGTGATGTCACTGAGCTAGGACTTGATCCGGCGGAAGCTGGTGGACAGGCACTTTGGGGGGAGAATGATCTTGAGGCGGTGGAGGTAACTGGAGCGGCAGGAGCAGGGGAGGGAGGTAAAACTATTTTAGCAAATGTATTTGTTTGATGGACGGGACTAGCATTGGGCGCTGATGTTGTTGAACCACAGCTGTTCTCAGGAGCACCAGGAGAAGGACTGTACATTGGTCTACTACTCTCTGGAGAACCTACAGTCCTAGGCAAAACATTAGTGATAGAAGGGGGCATGTTTAATAGTCTTTGGTTGCACTGGATGAAAGGGTTTTCGGAGGGACAAATATTTGGGACGATAGGGATTTGAAATAAGGCCGGGTTGTTGACCCACTCCTGAAGAGCTTTTTGAAGTCGTCTGACGTGAAGGGGCTTGGAAGCCATGCCTACGAGGGCCATGATTTCCAAAAACTCTTCTTCTCCAGCATCACAAAGTTGCTGGACATCATCGCCTCCTACAAACAAAGATGGTAATTAAAAAAAAAGATAACTACCATAAAGTAGTGCATATTAATATAATACAAGGACACTTAATTAGATTCACAAAAGAACACTGTCATGTATTTTCTGTTCTCAAGAGCAAAAAACAAGACAATCACTTTCCTAAATTCTCAAGGTCCAAAAAAACTGGACCATTATAATAAATAGATAATCCTGTCCTCATTAATATGCGAGACTTTCTTGCAGTGCAAGTTCATTTCGTTATCATTGTTCCGTAGAAAAACGTGTGATACATTAAAAAAATTCGAACTCATACGCCAAGTTTTAATTTAGGCAAATATGCAAATACCTACGTGACCATTTTGCGAAGGGGCTACGAAGAGAAAAAAAACAAAAGGATAAGGCAGACTGGCCAAACCCTTCCTTGGCGCGAGTAATCGGCAGAATTAAAAAAGTAAAAGATTAAAAAAGTAATTTGCATGTCGTGTCGACGCGGCGAGAGGCCGTCTGCGCGCGTTTTTTAGCGTTATGGTAATCTAGTTTTTTCTTGGTATTTATTTTTGATGAGAAAGTGTTTTTTCTTCTGTTCCTATACCTTTTAGGCCGCGATTGTTATTTCTTTGGTAGCTGAGAGACTCGTTGACGAAAAATGTCTTATTACAATTGAGATTTCGTCGCTAGCAGAGCAAATGCATTGCATCTAAAAAAAATTACGAGCATTGTCTGTGTCACATATTTTATATTGTGAACTTTTTAGAATACCTAGTGTAACTAATCCATGTCTTGTCTTAGGACGCAACTAAATTAAAAATTCAGGAGAATGATAAGGCTTTAATATGGGACAAAGTAGCCTATTTAATTTCATCTATCAAATTGGCCTTATTTGTCAAATCTTATTTGTAATTCAGTCTGCAATAATAATAATTATATTAATTTTATATTTTTTTAAAAACATCGTCTCTCATTTCTCATGTGTTAACGATTGTTGTGTAACAATTCCAGATCAGAGTTGATTGAGAAGTTTATATGATCATCATCATCACCATTTCAACCAAAAGACGTCCACTGCTAGACATAGGTTTAATGATGTTCATGTTTTTAATGGATCGAATCCATTAAATTGTTATTAAATGCTCTATCGAAAAATACTAACCCATTTCTAACAAGGTGTCGTAGTAGGCCAGAAGACTGGCCCGCTGCATCACCCTGTATAGCTGTAGCTCTGCCTCGTTCGCCGGAGCAGATGTCACAACCACTGAAATAGATAAAAAAACACATCAGTTTGTACATTTAATATAGCGGTGGTGGATTCTATGTCACGTGACTATTTTAAGTTGAAAATACAGCAACACTGAAGGACATCAATCAGAACTTATGTTTTTAGGGATCGCACCCGATATAAGTGTATGTGGGCTTATAACCTTAAAATGGCTGAACCGAATTAGTTGTAAAACATATAAGAAGAAGAATCACCGCTTGAAAATCTGTTTTCTGCCTTGCCTAGAGGTTGGATGTGCCGCGTTTGGATCATGGCCCCCCGGTTCGATGCCGGGGTCAGGTAGTCTGGGAGTCATTTGTGTGCCTGAATTACATGTTTGTAAAGAACCTTTGCGATGCAGGTGATGGAAAGTACAAGGATTTCGCTCTAAATCACTATCACTACATAGTATAAAACAAAGTCGCTGTCGTCTGTCCGTCCCTATGTATGCTTAAATCTTTAAAACTATGCAACGGATATAGAATCGGCTTTTTGTAATAGATAGAGTGATTCGAGATGAAGGTTTATGTCTATAATAGGTACATGCATAATATTGTAGAGAAACACTCATAATTTTAGATGTTAATCATTGCACCCGGGTGAAGCCGGGGCGGGTCGCTAGTAAATAATAAAAGAAATAGCAGTATATTTTAATTTCTATCATTTAAAAATTATAACACTTCTTTTTGGTCATCATAATTTCAGTGCATAATCAATCCATTGGTGAGTCGGACCTCTTCCAATTTTATAGAGTAAGGTGAGCCTTTTTTAACGTGCAGAAATCTATTGGGTTTCTATACTGTAAGACATATATGAACATTTGGTTACCCATGTGTGGACAAATGGTTGCACGGGTTAAAATAATACCTCAAGAGCTTAGTCGGTAGATAGTAATTACCTACTATTTTAACTTAGTTGGATTTGTTATAATATCCTCATGTCGAGGCTCACGATAGAATAGATCCACGGCATTTTGTATTGTATATTCATTACCACGTGGATCCCTGGCTACCAATGTAAAGATTATGATTTTGAGTATTTCATAAAACGTCGATAACTACTCATTTCATATACCCAAAACGAACCCGTCTGTTGCGTGCCCTAAACAATTTAGCGCGGGCGAAAATCGCGTGAGGAGAAACGAACGTAAAAAATAACCCCTTTTAATATCAACCCTTGCTATTACCGAAAAGAATAGCATCGACCGTTAGCGGGACTAAAAAATAAATGAATAAGTTCTACATAAAGGATCCCCTTTGTTACTGAACGGGTTAGCTCCAATGTAAGCGTTGCGCGGGAAAAATATTGATCGACGTTACCATTATAAAAAATGTTGCCACCCTTAGAACTGCACTATTGGGTTATGCGTAGTAAAAAAAATGTGGGGTGGACCCATAGAGCAACTCCACCCCTGAGCGCAGGTAAAAAAGGTTATATAGAAAAAAAAATGGGCAAAAACTTTTGGGTCCTTTATTTTGTATTGGTGCATGCTTAAGCATATTATTTACTTTTGGGTGTGCAATGTGTCATTCATAAAAAGTAAACAAACATATTATTGCTTCAACAAAAGACCTACGTGTGTAGATATATTATATGTTGTGCTATATAATATAAAACAGCACATACGTAGTAAAATAACTTTAAAACCTGTTCTACACGGTTGGGTCCAACCACCAACAGAGGTCACCTTGGTTGTTCCAACCAACGTTGGTTTTCAATCTACACGATGTGTAGTTGAGACAACTCGTCAGCAGTGTTGCCAACTTAGTGGTATTTTCCACTAAAACTCGTGGTTTCGACTCCCCTTTTAGTGGCGAAATATAGCTTTTAGTGGCTGGTGGATTTTTCTAGCGGTTTAGTAGATTCAGTTTCAATTATAATGAACTAGCAACCCGCCCCGGCTTCGCACGGGTGCAATTATATTATACCTATAAACCTTCCTCTTGAATTACTATATCTATTAAAAAAAACCGCTTCAAAATCCGTTGCGTAGTTTTAAAGATTTATGCATACATAGGGACGGACAGAAAAATGCGACTTTGTTTTATACTATGTAGTGATAGTGATGATAATTATCTATGTTAAACTCACCCAAATCTAGAAATCTTCTCGCCATACTAAAATGCTCAAACTCAAACTCAAAAGGAACTTTATTTACGTAGGTTTTATCACAAAACTCTTATAAATCGTCATATTTATAAACACCATTATCATCTTACGGCCCCTGTCCCACACTAGGTGGTAGTCTCCACACACACCTATCAGTCGTCATACCTACATTCACATTTCCATAATACGGTTCAAAAGATGCTTTTCGGACAGATTTAGAACTTGAAGATAAATTTTAGACATTTTCAGATTCTATGATAAAGTATAATAATAGTTGCTTCGTACTATGTTTAATATGTAACTTTACGACATGATGTGTCAACATTATTAGGGGTTCCAACCTAGGATAGATTCGTATAATAGATATTAAGTTTAGTTATTAACTGTTACCTGTTTTGTTGTCCAATAAAATAAAATAAATAATAATTACTAAAAATTCGATCATTCGACTCCTAAGCCACTTAAATATATAATTTTACTTCATTTTATTTTCAGGAGTATTATAATATTAATTTACAATTATGCTTCTTAATAATGGTATACCTACGGGATTCCGTCCGCTGTTCTTTCTACGTTCATGATCAGTTGAATTATATTTATAATAATTATAATTATAAAGATACAGATAAATCTGTTTATATGGCAACACTGGCCGCAACTACGCACGGTCGCAGGCCAACAAGCATCCACACGGTCGCTCTTCAACCCAATGTCCTCTATTGGTCCTTGGTAGTGAGTGAGGGATGCGCTCACGATCAAGGTGGTTGGAAGTCCACTCGGTTGGTCAACCAAATATTGACATCAACCAACTTCTACACGGTTGCTTTTTGCTCCAACTCAACCAAGGTGACCTCTGTTGGTGGTTGGACCCAACCGTGTAGAATAGGTTTAATTATCAGTGTTTACTACCTACTAATACCTATTAATTTAAATAATCTAGGGTAGCAGAATCCATAGATCATCAAGCAGACTGAAGGTGCTCTCACAAATTACATATTATACACCACTAGTTTAAAATTACCAGAAAAATAAAGATCTTTGTTATTTTTTCACACTTAAGAAATCGAAACAAAATAAAACTCGAAAAATTATCCCACAAGTCAAAGTGTAGGTTGTATGAGGTTGTATTATGTAATATTGCGGCTATGATCTTGCCAAACTTTCATTTGTTATAACTTTGCAATTGTTGCGTAAAAAAAGTTTTTTTAAGTATTAATTTCTATATTTTATTACACACCATAATTATTATGGAAATTGAATAATTTAATTGCAAAAGCCAATTAATTAACTGTAATGGAAAGATGAAAAAATGTAAGTGAGTATTTTTTTATTTATAGCATACCATTTCACACGAGTCCCTGAGAACGTCTCCGTAGACTTAACCCTTTATTCAAGGCAACTTTTTTTAAACACTAAAAAACGATTCTCAGTGCGCAGCGCTGACCAAAAAACACATTTGCATAATCTTTTTACGCAGAAAAAAGTAGCCACAGATGTACTATGTAAATTAAACTTTCAATGAAAGGGTAAAAAGGCCCAGAGCGTGGTACCTTTTGTTTTTTTTTACGTTTTCTTTTAAAAAGTGGTCACGTAGTGAATTTGCATGTTGCTTAAATTAATAGTTAAAATTATGCGAGTCTTACAATATCTTGTATTTTTCTTGATTAGCAAAAAACGTCTTATTCGAACATACACGTCTTTTTTATAACGAAAGTATTGTTTTTTTTAAAACAGGCAGGCAGTCCAGAGACATGGTAATGCGTAATGGAGTTCTTATGTCTAGGCAATTACGAAGTGTCACTGATGACTTCCTACTTTTGTTTTCTTTTGCAGTGTTTTAGGTACGTAGACTTTGAAACATTGTTGTTTATAAAATTATTAAGCCAAATACGTAGCTGTAAGGCGGCGGGTAGAAAAAAATGGCCTATTTCGCCGCGGCTCTACTTCACATACAAAAATTATATAGTCTATATATTTGGGTTTCGTAAAGACACCTGCCCAAATCTAGAACACACGGGTTGGCACACGGGTTTCGTATCAAATTCCCCGTCATTTCCTTTTGTCGTCTCTTACGACACCCTCAGAATGGTATGAGATGGTGACACTATGTATTCTAAATGTAATTCTATGTGTAAATCCACACGGAAAATTTCTCTACACAGAGTCAATATAAAGTACATTTATTTAAATAATGAAATCATTATTCCCCATTCCTTCACTAGGAAAACAAACATATAATTACAAACGAACACACAAACCTGTTCTGCTCCAAGAAAACAACGATAATTAGCTAGTGTCATATTAAATTCTTGGATCTAAAGTTCCCTCAGACATTACCATAAGAAAGCGCATCCTTCCTAATTATGATGTGTCACCACAATGACTATTTTGGGTCGTGCGAATTCGTTAGCTATTCTCGAATACGATTGTAATTAGCCCCCTTCATTTATCTGAATGGATTTGCGACAAATGTGGTGTAAACTGGTTGACACTGGATCTTCGTACTTTGTTTAATTGAGTCTGTATCCTGGGCTCCAAGTCGAAGTCGAAATCGACTTTCAAAGATCGACTTTTAAATGCTTGGTTCCGATTTATTTCGCAGATTTATTGAAAGATTTTTCTAGTCTGCCAATCAAGTCAAAAATACATTTATCACCAGTTTCAAAATCATAAATATCACGATGGAAACCACAATCAAAAAGAAGAAAATGGTGGAGTACGTACAGAGAAACGCCGGCAAGAAACTCTTTAATTGCTTTTCGGACACTCTTTTTACAACGTTCAATAGATTTCTGTACTTTCATTCCGTATTTGTCTTTTCATATCATCATCATCCTAGCCAACAACTAAACACTGCTGAATCTGTCTCCCCTAGTTCATGGAACGCCTACTGTGTTAGACGACTCGGTTGGCGCAGTGGTTGAGCGATCGACTGCTGCTCAGGTCGTGGGTTCGATTCCCGCACAGAAGAAATATTTGTACGACCTACAAGTATTTGTTCCGGGTCTGGGTGTTTTTCTATCTGTATATATTTACAAAAAAAAATGTATTTAAGTAGTTTATCATCCATATCGTTACCATAACACAAGCATTAAGTTGCTTAGCTTGGGACGAGATGGCGTAAAATACCTGATATTTCTATTGAAATTCCCACCCGACACAATGCATTGACTCGTATCAAAATGTAGGTTACTAAATTCAAAAGATCTTGCCAAGCTGTCAAAAGCGTAGGCATATTATGTCCCGAACTGACACTATAGTTTTACTACTACTACTTCTCAGCCTATAAATGACCCACTGCTGAGTAGGGCCTCCTCTCATCACAGGGAGGGTAATTAGCCTACTGTGCCACGCTGGCCAGACGGGTTGGCACAGGGTTTCCTAAAAAGTTTTCCCTCTCTTGCGGCTAGGTTTTCAGCCTTGTCATTTCCTTTTGACGGCTCTTAAGACACCCTCAGGATGGAATGGGGTGGTGACACTATGTATTCTAAATCCGTCACCACATGGAATCTATACTTTCATCTGGTTACCAAAACTGTCGAAATCGACAATCTGCCAGGTTTGGGGTCCACTGAAGCGGGCAGTTTAGGAACTCCATTAGTTATAGTGGGTAGTTCGGGGTGCCTATTACCATCTTTCCGCTCCCCGGAGTCCATCATACCCCGGTTAGTAAAAAGAAATAGCGAAGACCTAATAAATTAATACTAATATACCTTTGAATCACGGGGTCCCGGGTTCGATTCCGGGACCGGGCAAGTGTATTTCTGTTAACCAGAGGCACTTGCTCTGAGTCTGGGTGTCATTTGTCTTCGCGAATTTCTTAAACTGCCGCGATACAAGTTATACCTAGTGCAGGGATTCCGTTTAAAAAAAAATTATCTAAATAATCGTAAAAAAATGTTTTGTCGTCCAGAGATTTTGGTACGGGGCTTGTCTAGTTTTCTTTCTCTTATTATGAATAGATTATCTGGATTCGTCACATCCAGTATTATACTCCACGTATTAGCGACTACAAGCGCCAATTTATCGGTTAATAATCCGTCTTATTGCATATTTCTTGTCCTGTGTATATTTTTTGGCTTCACACACTGTTGTATTAAATCTAAACAAAAAGCGAAGGACTATTGTTCCAAACATGAATTCACCAAAAAAGTTCCCAGAAAAGAGGCGCTAATGATATCTCCCTAAGAAACAGAAATGGCGTCGGGTGTGCCCGCGCATGTTATTAGCCGCCTTTTGGCACTTGCAACGTGATTGATATGCGTAATAATGTCCCCGTTTATGAATATTAATGCCATATTTGTGCAGGTTTAGCTAACGACATGTAAAGACATTCTTTTTATTTTGTTTTTTGTTGTGTTAGCAAACTTCCGTGCGAAATTGCCGTTCGGAAATTTGAGGCGGTGAAAAAAGTTTGTGTCTATGCATTTGTGTTTTTTTTTAAGGATTTACGATGATAGATTGTTAATTGTAGAATTCACTCTTTGTAAAGCACATTTAAAACTTAGCTTTTTTTATAACACAGCTACGTTTTCAGACTGCGGAATTCCTCCAATTTTAGGGGGAAACAGTAGGTACCTACATTAATACATCGCGAGCTGTCCTGATCTGTTATAATTATTTGATGACAATTTTTTTATATAAGTTTTTCAGTAACCGTTTCTCCACTTGCATTTTTTACTGTCAAGAATTAGTAAAGTTTATAGACGTAATATGTTTGCAGCGAAAGATAATTAACTCGACATCATTCAGACATCAGGAAAACCACACAGCGTTTAAAGCAATTAATTACTCGCATTTTACGAAGACATTTTTTACACTTTGTCTATAAGAAACGTATGGTCCACTTTATTGTAATGACTTGTAATTATTTACTAAATTCAAATTCATTCTCGGAATTATACGGTATCTTCTGAGAAAGAAATTTATTAAAAATGTAGATGTTGTGTTATCTCTTTGTCATTATCGTCTGAGCCATAAACAAGCCACTGCTGACTGAGTCGAGACATACATGGAGGTATAATTTGCCTACTTTGCCTCACTGACATAGGGTTTGGTGTCGAGATTTCCTTCTCTGGTTCGTTTTCTGCCTTGTAACTTCCTATAGTAGGTATCGTATGTAGTTGTAACACTTTATTCTAAATTGCGACAGGTTTAAATTTTTTGATAGGCGGTAAAAATACAATAAACAAATTATAAAATACAATATAAAAATACAATATACAACCTGTAATACTCCGACCTGTTCGACTACGTATATGTCTGTCCGTTTGTCGGTCTTTAATTCCGTAATCAATCATTGTTACAAATTTAATCTATCCATTCGAGATCAAATCAAGTAAAACTCAACAAAATCACATTTCTCTTTGTTTTATCGCAATAACATTAATGATAGTAACAAAAAAGGTTCCATTATAAAAATCCTGGTCCCACATGACTTCCGCCGCATCACAAAAAAACCGATAAAAGACAATGACTCTACGATTTACATATGAGATTAGTAGAAAAACGCTCTCTAAAGCAGGATTCCGTACGCATTTAGTAAAATCGGAAAACGTTTTTTTACCTTAAAAAAACAGCTGGACCGATGTCCTCGATTTTCTCTGCTAAGTCAATAGAGTCAATCACCGTGCCTTTAATTGTCGATTTTGTCATTTTTTGCTAATACTGTCAGTACGGGAGCTATGGCACAGCTTTTGCCACCAGAACTTTCTGGCTGGCGTCACGCACGTAGCTCTGATATATTTTCCAAAATCGGAAGTCGAGTAAATTAGTTCTTAAAACATCAGATATCCGTGAACGTCACGAAAGGCAGCTAAATATTTTTTTTACTTTTTCAATTCAATTCAATTCAATTTTTATGTATGGCAATGTGCCGTTTTCGACAATTCTGCCAATGTCAAATGTGCAATGGAGATTCGTGTGTATCAAAAAAGAAAAAAAAAAACACTACGTGATTCCGTAAACTTGATGTGAACTTGTTGACGGGGTTAGTATAACTGAAACAAACACAAATAGAGATACATACATTAAGATCAGAGAACATTATAAATATTGGTTAGTACAAAACTAAAACAAACAAAAAAAAATACATATAGTTGACCGAGGTCATAGTTTAATATTATTGCAGCGAATGAAAGTCATCAACGCTCTCAGGAGCTCTGGAGTTGAATGTGTTAAAAGGGAAGGAATGGTAATAGGGAGGGGGACTTTCAATTTGGACAAGTGACCATACAGGTCTAAAGAAGGGATATTATTGGGACAACTGAAGAATATATGCTCCAGTGTACCCTCATCTAGCCCACACTCACAGAGAGATGAGTCCTGTACCCGTATTTTGTTTAAGAAAGCTGGGGAGCAACAATGACCTATTCGGAGTCTGCTAATTACTGATAAAACATGTTTTGAAGTTTTTTTGAACTGACTAAACCATGGTTTTGTATTAATGAATGGCTGTATTGCATAGTAATGCTTTCCTTTTTTTTTAGATGAGGAATCCCACTGTTTCTGCCAGGCAGATTGCAGAGAACTTTGAGACAGCCTAAGCAGGTCATATCCATGATGAACAAAATGTTTAAGGTCGGCTGACTGTGAAGTAACAGCATCCTTTGCCATTAAATCAACACACTCATTACCTTTGATTCCGCTGTGGCTCGGAATCCAGACCAAGTGGACCGTTTTGCCACTTCTAGCACAAGAGAAAAGAGATTTTTTAATTTCCAATAAAAGGGAGCTATGTAGTTTACTCTTATAAGGGTTTTGTTCAAGAGCTTTCAAGCAACTTAACGAATCGGTAAAAATTACTGCTTTATCAATATTGTGGGATTCTATAAATAAGCAGGCTTCCAATACAGCAACACACTCGCCGGTAAAAACAGAGGACTCCCTAGGACACCTGAACTTTAAGACTATTTTGGAGTTCTGATAATACACTGCAGCTCCAGTAGCACTACTATCAGCGAATTTTGAAGCATCTGTGTAGAAACGATCAAACCCATTCCATCGTTCCCCCACCAATGCATTGAAAGCGGCGTCTGCACCGTCAGAGTTTTTAGAGATCCCGGTATCAAAGTATATCTCTGGTTTGAAAAAAATAACATTGAAATGAAAAGTAAAAACAGGGAGTCTGGGGAATTTAACGATTGGACTATCTAAATTTTGAAGGCTGCGAAACGTTTGAAGGATAAGGGGAATTTCTTTATGGAACCAATACTTTGTAGTTCTGCTAATGATATCTAAGTCAGCCATTTTTTCAACCAGTGGGTGAGAGGATTTGGATATTAATCTATAAACAAAACGAGAGGCTAGATATTGTCTTCGTATATCCAAAGGAGGTTCAGCACATTCAACCTGCAATGCATTAATGGGGGAGGACTTCATACAACCGGAAATGATCCGAAGACATGAGGCCTGAACTTTATCAAGGTTGGCAAGGGCACCCTTATTGCAAGGAATAAGTAGAAATGAGCCATAGTCAATTATACTCCGAACTAAAGCATTATATACTAGTCTCATAGTGTAAGGGTGAGCTCCCCACCAGACACCAGCAAGGACTTTTAATATTGGAATTACCCTTTCACATTTTTTATATAAATAATTTAGATGATGACTACCTGAGAGTTTGGAATCTAAACAAACGCCTAAAAATTTTACTTCTTGAACCATTGGAACATTATGTCCGTAGATTTGAACCTGAACCTGAGGAAGTGTTCTTTTTCGGGAGAAGACAATCACCGAGCTCTTCGGCGCAGAAAGGCTCAGACCATGATCTAACAGCCATTCATTCAAAGAGTCCAGAGAAAGGCTGAGTGAGGAAGAAGCGTCCTGAATAGAATCATCCGACACATACAAAGCCAGGTCATCGGCATATTGAAGTAAATGGCAGTTGCTGTTCAGACATGAACCGATGTCTGCCGTATAGAGATTGTATAATATCGGGCTCAAGACAGATCCTTGTGGAAGGCCTCTCCAAGTCGTTCGCTTCTCGAATTCCTCTCCCTGGACCCTAAGAACCAATGAGCGAGACATAAGTATGAAACATATGCATTCGACCAACTTAACCGGAAGCCTCAGCTGATGCAGCTTTTGCCTGAGGATGGGAAGGAGGACGTTGTCATATGCCGAAGATATGTCTAAGAACGATGCGACCACTGAGTGGTTTTTTGAAAAAGAGATCCGAATATCTGTTAATAAGATGCCAACACTATCCATGGTACTGATTCCCTTTCTAAAGCCGAATTGGGAGCTCGGTAAAAGGCCTCTAGACTCCACAATCCACTCCAAACGGTTTTTAATAAGGTGCTCCAATATTTTTACTAAGACCGATGACAAAGCAACAGGTCTAAAGCCATTCGGGTCATCCACGTGTTTGCCTGGTTTTAAAATAGGGATGATAATTAGCGTCTTCCACTGGTCTGGTACCCATCCATTATTGAAACAAAAGTTCAAAATGTCCAAAAAGTAATTCCTCGCAATTTTACCTGTGTTAACTATAAAGGAATAGGGCAAACCATCGATTCCAGGGGCAGAGTCTTTAACGTGCTTCAATACAATATCCAATTCTGACATGGTAAATGGGGCATCAAAAGGGTCATCTGACCTAATGACAGGAGGAGGCTGAGTTTCTTCTAAGGAAGGGACATAAGGAGGGGCTACTTTATCAAAAAATAGTTCACCGGTCTCCCTAGTCATTGGAGAAGAATTAATAGGAGAGCAGCCAGATCTGAACCGATTTATGCTTTTCCAGACAACGGAAGATGGAGTGGAGGGAGAAAGAGAAGAGCAGAAGTTAACCCAACCCTTGCGCTTTTTATGACGAAGAAGTCTTCTTGACTTAGCCAAAATGTGTTTGTAATTAATTAAATTTTGAGTGGACATTTCTAAGTTGTACCTCTTTTCCGCCTCCTTCCTTTCTTTTATCAATTTAGTACAATCTTGATCCCACCAAGGAGGGGATGGAATTTTCCCTCGGGCAGAGTTTTTAATTGGGAAGCATATTTCAGCACATGAATTAATTGCTCCAATAAAGTTCTCAATACAAATATTCACATGGCAGTGATCAACAACTTCTGAATTTTGATTAATGAGGCTAGGGAGACCTTGAATTTTATTTTCTAAAAGCAGAGAAAATTCAGACCAATCCGGTTTCGTTAAATTAAATTTTAAAAGAGGGGGTGAAGCTTTCTCTAAGTAAGTTTTTCCCGAAAAACTAATAATAATTGGGTAGTGATCACTGCCATGTGACAGATCTGTACATTGCCATTGAGCAGAGGCAGCTATATCGAGAGAGCAGAACGACAAATCCACACAACTTTTCTGCTGACCAGGAAGTGTTCTCCGAGTGGAGCAACCGCTATTGAGAACACAAAGGTTAAGCTCA
The DNA here is from genome assembly GCA_905475355.2 of Clostera curtula. Classification (NCBI taxonomy): domain Eukaryota; kingdom Metazoa; phylum Arthropoda; class Insecta; order Lepidoptera; family Notodontidae; genus Clostera; species Clostera curtula. The sequence goes on along the minus strand of FR997816.1, from coordinate 1,137,784 downwards.
TCAATAATCTCCACCAAACCAGACCCAAAGGCATCACAGCGATCGGATCCCCACCTAAAGTGGTGACAATTAAAATCACCCATGACCAACACAGGACCACTAACACCTTCCAATAATGCCTTAATAGCAGGTAAGAAGCTTTGATGAGGATGTGCGATATAAACTGAAAATAGGGTGATGCCTTCAACTTTACCAGCAATAATGTTCATATCAGTCATATTATAAATAAATGAGGGTATAGGTATAGGGGAAAATGGAACTCTGTTATTGGTCATAAGGGCTGACCCACCATAGCCATCTGGCCTGTCACATCTATGGACATGGTAGTGAGGGATGCGGAAATTAAGACTTGGGGTCAGCCAAGTCTCTGCAATACAGCAAGCAAGAGGGTTAAATTTGTTAAGAAGGAAAATGAGGTCGTGCTTCTTATGAAACACGCTCCTCACGTTCCATTGTAGGAAAACCTGGCGCGGAGCCATTTTTAAACTGTAACAGTAATTCAATAAGTTGGTCGGCAGCGTTGGACGGTGACTGTGAGTTCTGCGTTAAAGCAGCATTAGGGATGTTAGAAGTAAGAAGAGAGGTTAAAAGGTTAAGGAGGACATTGATAGTGGGGTGTAAATCACCACTTATGGGAGCTGAGTGAGGGTTAATGAGGGCACAGCCATTAGGCTGTGCAGACGAAGGAGAACGTACAATTTGTTGATGAGCAACTTTGTCATATGAAGGAGAGAGGGGGGCATGGGATTTGGGGGGAAGGAACACTGTTTTGCGGTGTGATTGAGACTTTGTGGCCTCCGCATAACTAAGAGTAGAGGCAGGGACTGATTGGCTAGCTTCAACATACGAGACAACTTTTTCCGCCATGTAGGCCTTGATAGCCCTCTGCCTGTTGAACTCCGGACATGCTTTGCTATTTGCAAAGTGCCTACCAGAGCACAACACACAAAAAGCCTGTTGTTCCTGCACAGCACAACCAGCGCCTGGATGATCTTTACCACATTTAATGCACCGAGGTTGGGACCTACAAAGGGATTCCACATGTCCAAACCGACAGCATTTACGACATTGAATTGTGGGGTAAACATACTGTGTAACTGGGAGGGATGTATAGCAACAGAATACCCTATCGGGGAGGACTTGGCCATCAAAAGTGAGAACGCAGGATTCAGTGGGTTTCCATGTGGATTCTCCATCTCTTGTAACCTTACGATTAAGTCGTCTCACTTTAATGACTTTCCCACAGTTTGGAGGTACTGTCAAACAAGATGCAGCTTCTTCCTCAGACATGTCTGTTGGTATGCCAGAGATCACACCCATCCGGGTAACATTAAAGGTCGGGATTGAGGCTAAATATTTATGTGTAGGGAGTAATCTACTCGACAGAAAGGCATTTGCATCCTGATGGGTCTTAAACTGCACTGAGACACGGTTTCTTCCTACCTTTTTAACACCATCCTTAACAATATTACTAATATTATTTTGCTGCAAAAATAGGCCAAACTTAATAGGATGAAGAGTGGTGCCAGCATTAGGTTGTGACTCAACTCGAGCCACATGTACAATAAATGGGCCCTGGTCAGTTACCGTATACTTGTCACGCGCTACCTGGGTCCTTGACTGTTTTTGCGGACGATTAGACATATCGTCATCTTCAACAGGACGTTTGGTCGGGCGGCTACCGGCGGCAGGAGGTGAGTCTGATAGGCTGCATACTACTTCAGCAAATTGGGATAGAGGATTGGAGTTAGTAAGGGACAGATTAGGGAAAAGGGGAGGCGTGGAAAATACTGGAGTAGAAGGAGCTACAATATCAGGAGGGTCAGGAGGATCCGGGGGTTTGTTTTTATCCATATTTTAGCGGTTTAGCACAAATATACTGCACAAACCTTTTAACAGTTAATAAGGACAGCACAACACAATAACAATAACAATACACAAACGTCACCAACTTCACTTATCACTCAAAAACACCCAAAAGAACTCTAAACACACGTGCTAACCAAGGACACTGTGGCAAGACCGTTTCTTTTTACTTTTTATACCTTAATAAACAAACTATGAAATTGTCACTGTCACTTTGACATTACACACAGAGACTAATAAAATTGTTTTTATTTGTACAGAACCCTATCCCCAATCAAGGAGTCGCTTCCCCCACAGCTCTAAATAACTTTTTTCGTCATTTATCCACCGATCGAAAGTGAGATTTGTCCGGCAGGTGGCGGTGCCTTCGTTTTTCTACTAATTAATCACAGTTGCATCTGTTCGGTAATTACGACCGGCGATTGAAGGGTTAATCAAATATAATAAAGAAATTAGTTTGACCGGCATGTGTTTTCGTCGATTTTTTCCGTAGAGGCTGCATGGTGTTAAGTAAAAAAGGCAATTACATGATTCTTAATTGCCGAATTTATTCTGTGGTAGATCCAATCCGTCTAGTTGTTGGAACAAACATCTTCGATTTTAAAAAGAAGTCTATATCTCTAAGAGGTCTAGAACGTTTTTTTTAATTACAGCAAGAAAAATTAGTTTTCTTTGACTATTATCTTTCTTTCAAGTTCTTGCCTTTTATGCAATAAGCCCTAAGTTAAGATCGGTTCACCTCTTCAGGAGTTTATGATCCTATCATGATCCTATATACAGTAAGACGAATTGAGTATAACACCCTCTTTTGTGGAGATTTAATTAAGGCAATTACTGATACATAATTGTCAAATTAATGCAATGGTGAGCGGATACAATAATAATTTGTAAAACAAAAGAAAAATAACCTTGTTTCTAAGACACACCCTTGGTATCAACAGTGTATCAAATTCAAAAGTAACTTTATTTGTATAGGATTTTCATAGTAGGTACTATATATAAGTACTTATAAATCCTCAGGACTGAAGGCGAATATACACACACACACACTTCAGCTCTAAAGTTATGCACAGATATAGCGGGTCTCTCCCGATTTCATAGAGTGAATATAACCTGCTACTCCGGCCAATAAGCTTGCAAAATAGGTTGGCACAGCGGTTTTAGTATTGCGGTCAACCTAAGACTTGGTATAAAACAATGTTAAATATATCATCACTACATAGTATAAAACAAAGTCGCTGTCGTCTGTCCGTCCCTATGTATGCTTAAATCTTTAAAACTACGCAACGGATTTGGAAGCGGTTTTTTTATTAGATAGAGTGATTCAAGAGGAAGGTTTATATGTTTAGCCCACCCCCGCTTTGCACAGGCGAAGCCGGGACGGGCCACTAGTATATTAATAAAACTGATATTGCTTATTTTTGTAGTTCTAATTTTAGTTATTTTTCAAATATTAATTACCACAACAATTATTTTAAATAAGTAGTTGAAGACAGTGCTACAGAAATAAGAGTGGAAAGAGTGAGTCTAAAATAGCTCTGCGGTACATTACCGTTGAGCAGTATCAACAAAAAGCCGTCAACCCTCAGTTTTTTATTCATCACTGACTGCCCTATTCTCAATAATGACCTAGGGTTGTTGAAGATACCCTTTCTTGTTGTAGGAAAATTAATTTGACGATATTTTCGAACGAACTAGTTATGATTGGTAATTTCAAGTTAATTGCGAAAAAGTAAAAATATTATAATTTATCGGTAAGTTCGAGATAGATATACAATATATTTTTTAAATAGTTTCAGTTGTGGTAGGAATCTAGAAATATGTAATCAACAATGATTTGTAAGGAGTCATAATTGGTACAACAAACCATACATTTATTTTAACTAAAAATCACAAAATCAATACATATTTTGTGTACTATATAAATAAATACACAATAGACTTTTATCAAATAAATGTAAACCTACTTCATAATGGGCACTAAAACCTTAAAATAAACAAACATTTAAAGTCGGTGACACCTTAAGTTAACACTGCCGTTAATTAGGACAATTAAATTACCTATTTATTTTTCGAACCGGTCTTACAAATTACGGATGTATGCTAAGCAAACGTAGAATTAGCATCCGAATTGACTAATCTCCCTTTTTGAAGTCTGTTGAAAAGAGGAACCGAATAGAAAAACAGTTGCAAGATAATTTATTTTAGAAACCGACAACCCTACACGGAACTCGGTCTCATCCCTTTAACCGTCGATGCTGACAAAAAACCAGTTTTTGTCGACCCCTAAGTGAATGTAGAATGACCTACTGCTCTAGTGGATTACGTAAATAACTTATTTTGGTCCTCTCGTGTCACTGCGGTTCCGTGTCGTACGGATTTATAACACATGGTTATAGCTAATTGTACTTGTTTTTACAATTTGTTATTCGTCATCTTCTACATGTCCCAGGACAATTTTGTACTGAATAAGAACTAAAAGAATTAGAAAAAGACTAACTGAAACTCACCTTCATATTACTCAAATCTAGTAGCATATTTTATTTGATTGAAAATTATAATACAAGTACAAGTTACCGTCATTTTTTTAAAACGTATCCGCTTCACTAAATATATCTACTTTTAGTGGGAAGAGCCGTGGTCGAGTTTTTAAAAAGACAAACTTTATTAATTTAAGAACTAATTTTAATTCCTTACTGGTTGGTGTCTACAATATGACTAACTTAAAATTATATTACTCTAAGGCACCGAGGCCACAGGGCCGAGGTGGAGGTATACCTCGTCAGCACATTCTCCGACGGTCGCCATCCGGCGCGTGGGCGATAGTGCGAAAGCCACCCAATGCGAATTACACAGCTTGCAAAAAGATAGGGTGACCACGCGGTTCCGCTGGTATAACTCCTCCCTCCGTAGCTTCGAGATTATCCCGAGAAAGAGGATTATCTCGAATCTCTTTATTTGAACAAAATTTCTTAAATCTATGTTTAAATGCTAGGATTACAATGAATGGAACTATGACTACGAAAAATACAATATTTCCTAAACTAACACTGTGGTCATAAAAACTTCCGTTTTCACTTTCACTGTAATTTTCACCAACACTTTTCTGCAATAAGTAATTTAATCCTTGAATATCGCCAAGATCAATTCCGTTTATGTTAACTGGTTTCTTGAGGCTGTCAGATGATTTTATCCATATTTTGGGCAAGTTGATTACGGGAAACGTCGCCTGGATTATCTCCTTTCCTTGGTTTTGATGTTTTTTCAGATTTATGTCCTTAATTCTGACACGGCAATCGTCGTCCATTGTCAACAGGTAAGTTCCACGAATATTTTCTTGTGTTATATCGTTTTCACAATATTTCGTGAGTAACGTGTCATTCTTGGCATAAAGTATCCAACGGTTTGGTTGGATGAGGAAAACCTGCACATCCTCGATAGTAACAGGAACTAGGCTGCAACTTGAGATATTAGTATGGAAATTCACAAGTTCAATAGCGCAGTGATCTTCGATTACTGGAGATGCGTCGTTCTCGAAGCAGAGGAATTCCGCTTCGTCTAGTTCACGGCATGGCTGGGAGAGCGACTTGGCCTTTAAACCTTTCACAATAAGGTAAGGGTATTTTGGAGGGATAAGGGTTGTTAGGTCGTTATCTCTATTGTGCATAGGCAAAGGGATGAGTTTATAATAGTTAAAGATTTCGTTTCTAATCAATGGGATGTACATAATGAACTTAATCTGATTTTGTTTGACGTAAGCTTTTAGTTCTAAGGATTGCTCTATTTTAATAATATTTTCAGCGTCTACTGGATACACTAATTTATTAATTTTCTCAATTTCTTGTAATATCTTTACTAATTCATCTGAATCAATTATTGATTGGTGTAACAGTCCAATTCTAGAAAAAGCAACAGCAGTTTCAACTTCATCTAAATGTATATAGAGTGTTTGGAAATTATTAGTTAAAATATTGTACATATGTATAATTTTATTGCTAGCTTGAGACAATTTTGATTCGTTCAGGCTGTGATAAATATCTTTGAAGGTTTCGTTAATCTGGATGAAATTGCTGTTAACTGTTTTAGACATATTAGTAAACGTACCCACTATTTCAGCGACAATTGTCATTTTTCTATCAGTTCTATCTTGTTTGGTCCTTAAAGTTGATATCATTTGTTCGAATTTAACAGCGTCGTCATTATCAAGATTACCGGTGATTGCTTTAACTATCGAACCTAATGGGTTAAGTAAACCTCGCTTTACTCTAGTTAAGGTAGGAACCAATTGCTTAAACTTTTCAATAGTTATATTCATAGCGTATTCTGTTTGAGCTTCGACCCCAATAAAGTCAAAATCAAAGTTTTTAATATCAAAATGGCTTTGAACTTGTTGTCTCAAGTTTACGTAGTTATGAATATTTAACTCTAATTGATCACGGATACGTCCTAAATCTAAAACTTTTACGATAGTCCATTTGTCATGGCTAATAAAGGCTTGACCTTCTTTTACAGGTAGTAGCCCGGGATTCTTCTCAATCGGCTGCAGATGAAGGGCCCGGCTTTGGATCACCTGAAGTGCCAGGAGTACTAACCTGCGGAGGACGCCTAATGTCTTTAATAGGAACTTTAGTATTTCTATTTTGTGTAACTACAGGGACAACGTTCCTATGAATGTCTCCTACTATCTGAGCTTTTTGATATCGCGCCTTATCCTTACTACGCCTTGTATTTACTCCTTTTATAAATACTGTGTCGCCTACGTCAAGATCGAATTCTTTTTCTCCACCATGTTTTTCTCTCACGATTAACTTTTTGTCTGTCATCTTGTCAGTCAGATATTCATATAGGTATTTAGTCTTCCTTACATGTTCTTTAACCAACTGTTGGGTGAATTGTTTGTTAAAATCTACATAAAATGCGCTGTTAGATTCGGTATGACCAAAGACTACTTCAAACGGAGTTAGTCCTGTAGCAGAATGAATACTATGGTTATATGACATGATTGCGTACGTCATGACAGATGAAGCATCTGTAATTTTTCTTTCATATTTTGCAATTCTATAAATTTCAATAATAGTTGAATGGAACCTTTCAACTATTCCCATAGAGTTAGGGTTGTGAGGAGTGCTAATGTGTAAATCTATTTTGTAAAATGATAGCATTTCCTTCATTAATGTGTTGTTGAATTCAACACCTGGATCAGCGCTGATTCTACTCGGAGTACCATACATTGCGAAATACTTAAGAAGCGCTCGTACTACTTCCGGTGTAGATTTATTACTAATTTCTATAGCTTGACCTAATTTGCTGAAGGCATCTACAATAGTGAGGTATTGTTTACCTTCTATTGAAAATGTATCGATAAATAATTCCTGAAACGGTTTTGTTTGAGTTTGTGAAAGTTGAAGTTCCGGTTTCAGTGGTTTACGCTGATATTTCATTCTTTTACAAGTTTCACACGCATTGATAATACTAGCAACAGTTTGATCCATGTTTAGCCAATAAAAATTTCGCCTGAGATGCACAAGTGTTTCTTTAATACCTCTGTGACTATTCTTTCCTGTATGATATTTATTAACAACGTCTCTCTGCTCATTTTCATCTTCTACATAAACTACTCTTTTGGTGCATTCATAAAACTTTACTGTACCTTTCCTAAAAAGTGAGATAGTTGCTTCAGAAAATTGTTTGCGGTGTATTTCATCTTCAAAGAAAAAGAAATATTTTATATTTGGCCTGATATATTCTTTAAGGAATCGTTTTATAAGATCTGGATTATCTGTTGGTAAGAAAACCTCTAAAACCTTTTGTTTATTTCTAGAGATATCTTTGACATGCATCTTATCTCTATTCCAGGTAAAAACTAATATTTGATTTGGTTTAGTGTCTATTGCTTCCTGTAAAATGAGTATACCGTCTGAATCTAAATCGAGAGCTGAATGTACTGTGCCTATACTGTCGTTATGTACCGACTGTCCTTCGGACGCAGTTATAGTGCTACTGCCTGGTGATGGAATCGAATAAGGTGAACGTCGACCGTGATTTGCTTCTGAAGGAATGCTTACAGTATTATCCGAATCTGAAGATATTTCTATTGGAGATAACGTTTGATTACGTGAAGTGGGTTTTCGTTCCTTTTCATCTAAGTTTACTTTCATTGAAATGTCATCATTTTCACCTAAGGCATTTACTTTGATACGAGATAAAGCATCTGCATTACAATTTTGCTTTCCATTTTTGTAGACAATATTGTAATCGAATTCTTCAAGACGCAATTTCCATCGTGTTAGCTTGCTATTTGGTTCTTTTATTGAGTTTATCCAAGCAAGTGGCCTATGATCAGTATAGATAGTGAATTTTTTGCCATATAAGTACGGCCTAAAATGTTTTGTGGCCCAAACAATTGCCAAAAGTTCCTTTTCTATAGTACTGTATCGCGATTCAGCGTCGTTTAGGGTGCGACTCGCGTAAGCTATTGGTTTATCACTTCCGATTGGTCCTTGCGATAGAACTGCTCCTATGGCATAATTCGATGCATCTGTTGTAAGTACAAATGGCTTGGAAAAATCGGGAAATTGTAAGAGCGGTGCATTAGTTAAAATTTCTTTGCACTGTTCAAATGCGTTAATAAACTCAGGATTAGTCACATCTATTTTATTTTTCTTTTTCAGACATGACGTCAACGGTCGAGTTACTTTAGCGAAGTCCTGTATGAACTTTCGATAGTATCCTACTAAACCGAGAAAGCTCTTGATTTCAGTGGTAGTTCGTGGCAATGGAAAATTCAAAACTGCTTTGATTTTATCATTATTTGGCAGAAGGCCGTTTTTAGTTATAGTGTGTCCTAAGTAGAGAACTTCTTTTCTTAAGAATTCACACTTGTCTAATGTTACTTTTAAATTTGTTTCTCTGAGTCGATCAAAAATCTTACGGAGTTTATCTACGTGTTCCTGTAGGCTAGACGAATAGACTATGATGTCATCGAGATAGACCATGCAATGTATGCCTTGGAGACCTCGTAACACATTGTCCATAGCTCGCTGAAACGTAGCTGGGGCTGTTTTTAAACCAAAGGGCATGCGTTTAAATTCGTAATGTCCTGACTGTGTGGTGAACGCGGTTTTAGTCCTATCTGCCTCGTTTACCTCAATCTGGTGGTACCCGCTTGCTAAATCAAGCGTACTGAAGTACTGGGATTTGCCCAACTTATCAAAAAGATCTGTGATATTTGGCAGAGGGTATTTATCATCTACGGTAATTTCGTTAAGACGTCGATAGTCGATCACCATCCTAAATTTCTTTTGCCCGGACGCATCAGTTTTCTTCGGGACAAGGTGTACCGGAGCACTCCACGGGGAGTGGGAATTTTGGATTACGTTATCGTCTAGGAGCTTGTCCACCTGTTTTTGAATTTCTTCATTTTGACATGGTGCGTGTCTATACGGTCGTATGTAAATTGGATCTTCGTTGACGGTTCTAATATTGTGTTTAACCTGATTTGTAAAAGATAAAGGTATCTTATCGCAGTAGAAAATATCTCGATATTCATGGCAGAGTCTAAATATACTATCACGTTCCTCTTGATTCATATGGTCCATACGCAATTTTTCTAGGTTTTCTTTTAATGCGTCATCTATCGTAAAATTGTCATTTATGGCATTTACTTCACATGTGTTATTTTCAAAAATTGACACTTCAAATGGTTTCTTAAATGTAATAATCGCTTCTTTATCTGAAATGTTTTGAATGATTGTTTCAGCAAAGAAGTTATCACACTTAACAATAGCGGTGGGCATTCGCACTCCACTTTTAAATTGCTGGTATTCTATAATGGCATCGCCGTGTTGTAAGTTTGTAGGAATTTTAACTCTTGTTTCAGATCGCGGAGGTATATTAACTTCATAGGGTGGATTATAAATTATGGGAATTGCTGCATTGTGAGTTTGCAGAATTTGGTTACGCATATCAATATTAGCTGCTAATTTTTTTAAAAGGTCGGTACCGATTAGTCCGTCGTATCTGCCATCTACGTCATAAATATAGAATTTATGTGGAAGTGTGCTTTTGAATGTTTTCAGCAATGGAATATAGATCACTTCATTATGCATGCTTTGGGCATGAGTACTGACCACTGTAAACGGTTCATAGTATTTATGTTCGCTGAAAAATTCTTCAGCCTTGGCGGGACTTATGAAAGACCGACTACTACCAGTATCTATGAGAAATTTGGAATTAATTTCAGGTATTTTAATGTGTGGTAATTTTAAAATACTATCGCAATAATTAATATTTATCACCTCTCCATGTTCGGTAAGGCCTTGGTCTGAAAATTTTCTGGATCTTGTTCTACGTTAATGTTATCTATGTCATACGGGAAGTTTTCAGTTGCGGGTACTGCCGATTCATAATAGTCTTCGTTATAGTCATAGTCATAGTCAACTTCAGGAGCATATTCCTGACACTGGTCTGGTTCTTCCATATAGTATAAGTCGTTAGTGATCATATTTTGCCTAACCGGGGCTGTACGCATAGAAACGTCAGTATTCTGGAGTCTAGGATTTTGCTGATTTGGAATACCGAATTTAAATTGATTTACAGGGTTCGGACGGGATTGATTTTGAATACCGAACTTGTAGCCTTGCTGTTGTGGAATTCCGTATCTAAATCCACCATTTTGGAATGGAGCCCTTGGGGGTTGGAAGGGTTTTTGTACTTGCGGGCGTTGGTACTGATTCAGATTTGATCCAAATTGACCATGAGGAGACGCGAATTTATTTTGTTGGAATGGTCTACATCCTTGGTTTTGGGGAATTCCAAATTTAAAATTATTATTTTGAGGTAAAGCTGGTCTAAAATTATTCTGTGTTGAATTATTAAACATCGGCTTAAAGCCGTGATAATTACCTGCCTGTGAATTATGTGCATTAATATTGGGCTTTGATAATCTATTTCTAGCATTATACTGGTTCTGAAAGTTTACTTCCTCAGTAACAACACTTAAAGCTATTTCTAAATTAGGACACCCTTTCAGCCTAACAATGCGGATCATGTCTTCCGGTAGATTATAAAGAAAAACGTTCATGGCTGTGTTATTATAAATGATCATCTTAGCTGCCTTGATCCCTTCGTCTGCAAGTCGATGAACTTTAGCGAACAACGCACTTCTAACGTTTTGTATTCTTTGGCAAAATTGGATATATGATTCACCTTGTTTAATTTTTAGTGATTCAAGTTCGATAGCTATGCACTCTTCGGATCGCGGATCGCCAAAATGTTGGGTAAGTAATTCTTTTAGCTGTTCCCATGTATTTATACTAGGATTATCACTAAGGAGACATGCTGCCCTATCGGTAAGTTTGCTACTTATTAATTGAAATAGATATTGATCCTGTGCTACGTTTCCTGGAATACGACATCCACCTCTAACATACTCACATTTTGAAATGAAAAGATTTAAAAGTTTTTCATCTCCGTCGTATTTAGGAATTATACATAAAATGTCATTTGAAACTACTCTTAATCCTTCCATTATTTTTTTTTTATTCAAATTAAAACACACACACAATTACTTAAGACTACACAAGTTTGCCTATTTTTGTGCAAACAAAATCAGATATTCTATATGCACGATGCACTGGACCCAACGATGTAGTTTGGGGGAAATGTGGAAAAGACACGGGTAATGGAAGGCGGAATGTGAAAAGGTTTACTCACCAGTCGCTCGATCCCATGTCCTCCTGAGCCTCGTAGACACCAACGTCGACACACGGTTATCCCACGAAGTTATTTGTAGGTTCGGGTTTTCCGCTATTTCGGGCAGACGCTACGCGTGAAACCGATTTTGGGGTTTCTATAACGTCGGAAAATCGCGAAAAATCCACAAGGCTGCGCCACTTTTAGTGGGAAGAGCCGTGGTCGAGTTTTTAAAAAGACAAACTTTATTAATTTAAGAACTAATTTTAATTCCTTACTGGTTGGTGTCTACAATATGACTAACTTAAAATTATATTACTCTAAGGCACCGAGGCCACAGGGCCGAGGTGGAGGTATACCTCGTCAGCACATTCTCCGACGGTCGCCATCCGGCGCGTGGGCGATAGTGCGAAAGCCACCCAATGCGAATTACACAGCTTGCAAAAAGATAGGGTGACCACGCGGTTCCGCTGGTATAACTATCTTGTATCGCGGGGCCGTTTACAAACACGAAAACAAATATTGATACCCAGACTCGGACACAAAGACAAAGACCATTGCCCGGCTCCGGAATCGAACCCAGGACCTCGTGATCCAAAGGCGACGCATGTTCCGTATTTTTTAACAACCAGTAAATTATAACACTACAAATGCTACTATGCCCTAGAGCGCCACTTATATAGCTTTTACACATGTTTCCATTATTCGAAGACGGTCTAATTGATACCATGAAGGTACCTGCGGGCACGTAGTTAGCACCTCACCGACGCCACAAGTTTTTTAATTTCCCTAAAAAACATGAGTCAGAAATATTGAGGTGAGTTTGAAGGGTTAAATTTGTTTGAAGTTGTAGGGTTGGCAGACTGTCTCTAATATTAAAGGCTAGTCGAGCCAATCGCTGTATAATATTCACCTATTAAAACGAATTATTTATTTAATAAAAAAATATATAGAAAGATTTACTGTTTTTATTTATTACTTCACACGCCGGCTTCGCACGTGTGAAATTATGAATGTATTATACATAAAAACCTTCCTCTTGAATCACTCTATCTAATAAAATAAACCGCTTCAAGCTTCAAGATTTAAGCATATATAGGGACGGACAGACGACAGCGACTTTGTTTTATATTATGTAGTGATGATAAGAAACATCTATAAATCCCTTGACGTATAATCATAAACTTTCTTGACATTTTGAAGTTGTTTTACTATACAGTATTATATTAATATGTCAACGGATTTACAGTACACAGATGTTGAGGGTTGGTGACACCAACCCTCAACATCCTGGGGCGTCGTAAAAGGCAGACCACCTAGACGCAAGAGAAGAAAACCCCGTGCCAACCCATTTTGCCAGCGTGGCACAATAAGCTAATTTCCCACCATTCATTTGGAGGAGGTCCGAATCATTTAAGAGCTGAAACGATGAATGATGAGTAATAATACTCACCAATGAGTAGTAATACAATATAGTAATTTGTATTAGTATTAAGCAAGCTAGGATTGATTGGCAACCTTGATATTGCAGAGCCGAGCCATCTGTCATGTCATGAACCTCACTGCCACCACAATGTTTAGATTCCGGTCCTATTGACATGGATACGCCAAATATTGAGCGTTAATATTCCTGTCAAGCTAAGTATAAGATGCATTGAAATTAAAACCTTAATAACGTATTTATCGCGTCTATTTTAAATTATGTAATTCCCGACTTTTCGAATCTTTTGTGACAGTTGTGGTCCCGGGAGACACAAAACGATAGTTGTCTTTAAAATACAAAGAAACAGTTAAACCTACTAACTACCGTGTAATCAAATAATCGCATAAACTTAAGACATCATTAAGGTATAAATGTTTTATTTATAGACATATGTTTGGAATATACTTTACACAATTTACTCGAAAAATCTAAAACTATGAACATCAAGAAATATCGCCTACAAATGCGAGAATTACCATAAAGTCCTACATCGCGATAATGCAGCTTACAGAGCTTTATATGATTTTTGATTATCCCTTTATACCTAAACTAGGATTAGATTAGAACTAGGATTAGATGTTGACGTAAAGAATAAAGGACTCACAACAATAATTAAATGCGTTAAAATGACGGTATCGGCCGCAGATTAAAATAGTTACAGTGTACATATTAAATCCATCATCTGACAGACCGGTGCCATGAAAGCAGAAAATCTAGCGGCAAGATAAACTTGATACGAAACCTTGCACTAATCTCTCTGTGCACCGTGGCATAGTAAGCTCTTTTATCTCTATCAAATTAAAGAAAACTCGACTTATCAGAGGCTTATCTTCACGTTCTAAATTGCAGCTGCAGAAACTAATCAACATTGTACATATGTATTTTATAACCGTCGGGCAGGAGGTCCTTATCTTTATCTTGACCAACGCAATTCTATTACGTATTTTTCCCAAACTTGCGCCCCATCCTTTAGTTACAGACACCCCATTGTAACTCAACACCCTTAGTCCACCAAATAATTGTACACTTTTCATCTGTTCACATCCTCTCATTAACCCTAAACATCTTCCCGGATGTTGAGCAGAGGGTCATTTATTCCCACAGGCCAAGCACCTTATGCGGACAACGTAAAACAAACTAATAATTTTATTAAAACCAACCCTTCCGTGTTTTTTTAAATCAACATACACTGTACACTAGTCCATTCAGTTTCTTCCGTGAGAACGCCAAACATGATCATAGAGAAAAAGTGTGAAGAAAAAATGAAATGGGGGCGATAGTGGACAGTTGTCGGGTTAAAAAAGAGTTATTGCTTAGAAATGAATATTAAGTAGTCAGGATAAAAGATTTATCAGGCAAGAATTAAGAAGGTGGTTTGGCGATGATTCGTTTTATTTTAACGATGGCAATTTGTATTGTGTGGACTAATGTGGACATTTCGATTTTGGTCTATAACGTTCGTTGATTTACAAATGGGTAACTGTACTAAAATTTATTACTTGTTTAAACAAGCTTATTTCTAGACAATTTTACAAATTTCAGACGTTCAGAAATGTTAACATAACTTACGAACCATTCTAACTAAAACTTTGGTTTTGTCTGTCTTCTAGTTTAACACCGTTTGTAATAACTTTAGTACAAATTTCTCCATGTGGTGACAGTGACAGAATACACCGTGCCACCAGCCGACACCACCCCGAGGGTGTCGTAAGATTTTATAGGCAAATGGATGAAAAGGAAATATAACCTTATGATGACAATGACAAATCAAATTTACAAGCGTTACATAATAAAATGTTAATTGAATTATAAGCATAACGGATGTAGAATGGAATTCATACTTTAAATGCTGTAACACGAAACCAAAGTTCGGAAATCAGGCCGCAAATAAATCGAACAATGTAGGCTTATTTTTCTCCGTCGAAGAGACACTGAAAAGAGAAAAAATGCTGTAGAATGCTGAAATTAAACATCTATAACCGGCAATCTGCCTTTAGCTATTGTTAGTTAATACCATTATATGTCTCGTCATTGTACTTTATGATGTCTAAAGTGATCCTTGCTTAATGCGGTAAATGATGTCTTGACAGTGTTGTTTTAAAATAAAACAAGAGTACTGGTACTATTTAAAAATAAATAAATAATGCAACCGTCATACTTTTTCAATGAATTCTTATTCTCACGTCCCGGTCATTATTTTTTTCCCCATCCTCCGGCACTCACATATCGCCCGTCCTTGGCTCAGGTGTCGGTTAAAAAACAAAACCTGTGGGTTCCCGCGTGTTTTTATTTTCATTTTAAGATGTGTTTTACTTTAGTAAATTTCATACATGTTCAGATATAAAAAATATCGAAAGATATTATAAAAATCAATATGAATAAAATCGTTAAATAACATGGTGGTTGCGCTTGATTAAAACACCATATGTATTAAGTTTCTATGGGCTCCATCACAAGACTCAAAGTCACCGAAAGGGCAATGGAGAGGGCTTGGCTGTAACGATGATGATGATTAAGGTTTCTAATTCATATTGTGACCTTGAACATCTTATTAAATTCGTTATTTTTTTTCTTTATTTTATAATTCAGACGAACCGGTCCTACACTAACTATACTAGTACCCCAGGATTCTTTATTTGCCAGTCCACAATCTGCCACAGCAAAAAACATGGAAGTGAACTATAAAATTAAAAGTAATGACGAATGAATCGACACATGTCACTTCCGATGAACCGACCATTAAAATCAGTTAACCCTTGAAAACCGCGGCACGACGACCCAGTGACTCAAACTGACAATTAAAAAGAAATAAAACAAATCTTTGTGGCGGGAAACAACTGTTGTCATTTTTTCTTCTTGTTTTTTTCTCAACAGGTGGCGAAAGGGTTTAATACCAATGCCCAGGGAAAGCGTGACAAAGTTAATCTAAACATGTGTTACGTACGTTTAATTAATTATTTTGAGAAATTGAAAGTTACCCCTTTCGCTTTGGGCATATTTTTTATATTGGTATTGAAATCGACTGACGAATAATTTATTATGCCTCCATTTTTCAACCATTGTAAAATATATTTTTAAAGAATAATTAGAATTAGATAAATAGAAAGATATAGTATCAAAAATAGATCACTATAATTTAAGAACATTTTTTCTTTCAAGTAATTTTGACTTGAAGAAACAGAAGGAAACAAATTTTGTTTGGTTGCTTCTGTTACGAGAATATCAGAATAACTAAAACATATACATATACAAAATAGTCCATTTATCGACAGTTCCCCAAGGAAACTATTAAGAACTGTTTGGTAGTTCCTATATTCAAAGTTATTGTATTTATAAAATATGTTTTGAATATAGAAATAAATTGTCAGTTCATCTTTGTTCAAATATCAACTCGTGTTGTTTTATTCCATTCCGTAGTTATTTAATATTTAAAAGGTCATGGCCCTTTCCATGAAATTTGCAATAAAAAAAAATCTCTGTGGATTGAATGACTACACGACATGGAAGTTCGCAATATAAATGATTCTCATCCGAGAAAAACTTTTTAAATATACGTCACAGTACCCGGATTCAAAAGACACCATTGCCATTGAGAAGGACAAAGAGGCACTCGCGGTGATTTGCCTGCATGTGGAACCTACACTTTACGCGTATGTACAACAAGCAAATCATGCTAAAGACGCCTGGGATAGCTTGGCCAAAACATTTGAGGACAAGGGTGTAAATCGCAGAATAACCCTAATGAACGAGTTGTTGGACGAAAAATTAGAACGACATTCGTCCATGCACGACTACGTTGCTGCGGTTTTGTCTCATGCTCAAAAGTTGAAGGATATTGCCAACGGGTTTGACGATGATCTGGTAGCTGTCGTCTTAGTGAGAGGACTACCTGAAGAGTACAGACCAATGCGAATGGCACTGGAACACTCTGGTATGAAGCTAACCTCAGAAAATGTTCTGCAGAAGTTGCTACAGGAGGATTCAAATAAAGTTGGTACATCTTCAGCGGACTCGTCGGCATTGGTGGTGCATAAGAAGAAGAACGGGAAAAAGGACATTGACATAACAAAAGTAACATGTTTTAAGTGTGGAAAGAAAGGACATAAGAAGCCGGACTGTCCTGAAAGAAGGAAAGCTGGTTCGACCACCAAAGCGGAGGGCGTGGCGGTCGTGAGCCTACATTCATCCTGCACCGGGAACTCCTTCAATCCGACGGAGTGGTACATCGACAGTGGAGCGTCTTCTCATATGTCTTTCCAAAAACATTGGTTTACTGGTTTGGTTATGGATGTTGGTATGAATGATGTGACGTGTGCGAATAATGATAAGATTGTATGCAAAGGTAAAGGTGACATCATGGTGAGTATAAATGGAGAAATGCTTGCTGTGAGGGATGTCATGTATGTACCAGGTTTGCGTGTCAATTTGTTATCAGTGTCTAAATTAGTAGAGAAGGGATGGAAGGTGAATTTTGACAGAGAGGGATGTAGGCTAATTCACCATTTGATTCCAGGCCATTTCAAGGGTACGCTTCTGTCTACCGCAAGTGAAGTCTCCTGCATCTACAAGCTTGATGGTTGTCGGGCGGTTGTAGATGGGACTGCGTTAGTGACAGTGAAGGCGGATAACCCGTTGATGTTGTGGCATCGGCGGCTTGGATACGTAAATGAAAAGGATTTGCGTAAGTTGCCAGGTATGGATTTCAGGAAAAGCGTAATGGAACCTTGTGTAGCCTGTATTAAGGGGAAGGCACATCGGTTACCTTTTCCGGTTGGTGAGGCCTATAGAGCAGTGGATAGACTGGAACTGGTTCATGCAGATTTATGTGGTCCAATGTCTCAACCATCCTATGGAAACTCTCGGTATATGCTACTTATTTTAGATGATTTTACTCGGAAATCTTTTGTATACTTTTTAAAATCAAAAGATGAGGTATTAAATATTTTCAAATATTGGTAGCTAGTGTAGAGGTAGAGACTGGTTTGAAGGTGAAGTGCATACGCACTGACAATGGAACTGAATTTGTCAACCAGAAGTTTGATGGATTTCTAAGGAAGAAGGGGATAAAACATCAGTTGACTGTTCCCTACACTCCGGAGCAGAATGGCGTAGTGGAGCGAGCAAATCGCACGATAGTAGAGATGACTCGTACTATGTTAGCGGAGAAAGGTTTGAGTCCGAGGCTGTGGGCAGAAGCGTGTAATACTGCTGTTTATACGAAGAACAGGCTGCCTCACAGTGGTAACTGCGGAAAGATACCCGAGGAGATGTGGACAGGGAAGGCTCAGTCAGTTGATCATTTCAGAGTCTTTGGAACGAAGGCGTTTGTGCACGTACCCAAGGCGACTCGGAAGAAATGGAGTCATAAGGCGGTAGAATGCATTTTTGTTGGTTACTGTGAAGAAACCAAGGGATATCGTTTCATAAATCCTTGTAATCCACGCGTCGTAGTTAAAGCAAGAGATGTCAATTTCTTGGAAGACTTGACAGTTGTTTCAGGGGAACCTAGTCAGCTTGTTGACAGCGGTGACAAAGGTACTGAAACAGTCTGGGAATTTCAGAAGTCTGATGGTTCATCAGGTGTATCACCTGGTCCTTTGCGAGTTTCTCAAGGTTTAAGTTCTGCAGACGAGGCTGAAGTCTATGAAGACGCGGAAGTGGAAGTACGAGGAACGGAGGATAGTAGAACAGATAACGTCGTAGTAGAAACTATTGAAGAGTCAGTGTCGAATCAGGAAGAGACGAAAACAGGTGGATGTCGTTACCCTCTTCGTAATAGAATTCCTACAGGTCATCTTCATGGACTCGCATGCTGTACAGAAGAGCAGGAGCCTTTGACAGTTAAGGAGGCGTTAAGCCGTCAAGATAGAGATAACTGGAAGGAAGCCATGAAGAAAGAGATGGATTCTATGTACGAGAATAGAGTATGGAAACTCGTTGACAAACCACCGGGAACTAAAGTCGTGGGTAATAACCGCTATCAGTGGATCTTCAAGTACAAGTTTGATGCAGATGGCAGGAAGGCCTACAAAGCTAGACTTGTGGCGAAGGGCTTCACGCAGTCTCATGGTGTCGACTACTTCGAGACATATTCACCGGTAGTGAAAAGATCGACGATACGACTGATGCTATCATTGGCTGTTGAAAAGGACATGTTCGTCGGTCACTTCGATGTGAATACTGCTTTTCTGAATGGCGATTTACACGAAAAAGTTTACATGCAACAGCCGGAGGGTTGCATAGACGAACAATCTAAAGGAAAAGTTTGCTTACTAGAAAAAGCGATATACGGCCTCAAACAAGCTTCACGGTCTTGGAATGAAAAAGTAAATGAAGTATTATTGTCATTGAATTTCAAACGCTGTGATTTTGATAGCTGTCTTTATAAGAATAATAATTTTTACATTGCTTTGTATGTCGACGATTTTTTATTATTTTACAAAGACCAACAACAGAAGAAATGGTTACTGGAAAATCTTGAGAGGAATTTCAAAATAAAAGACTTAGGGGAAGCGAGGCAAATATTGGGTATGTTTTTGTCTAGAACGGACAAAGGAATATTTTTGAGTCAAGAGAGGTTTGTTTCCAAGCTCTTAGATGAATATGGTTTGTCCGACTGCAAAACGGTGAAAACTCCGATGGAAATCGATTTCCATAAAGCCTTGGCGGAAGGGGAAGGAGGTAAGCTCTTATCCTGCCAAGACTCTCGTAGTTATCAGGCGTTTATTGGGTCATTGAATTATTTGGCCTGTAATACACGTCCTGATATTGCTGCTGCGGTCAACTTTTTTGGCACAATATAACTCATGTTGTGATGAGTGTGATTTCAGGGAGGCCAAACATGTACTCAGGTACTTAAAGGATACGCGGGATCTCTGTCTTCGTGATTACATCGCTAAGAATGTTGTGTATATAGACTATGTATGTACGGAAGACAATCCAGCAGATGTGTTTACAAAACCGTTAGGTCGCGTCAAATTTAAAAAGTGTGTATGCGATCTAAGCTTATGTATGTCCGGTTTGTGTGATAAGACTGTGTGATGTTTGGCGTGTCATTCTATAATACTTTGCCTGAAGATGAATGCTTTCGAGTGATCTTTGAGGGGAAGTATTAAGAACTGTTTGGTAGTTCCTATATTCAAAGTTATTGTATTTATAAAATATGTTTTGAATATAGAAATAAATTGTCAGTTCATCTTTGTTCAAATATCAACTCGTGTTGTTTTATTCCATTCCGTAGTTATTTAATATTTAAAAGAAACGAAACTGCAACCGAACCGTCATAGGATATGCGGAAATATACACGAATACCTATAGCGAATCATAAATTAAGAAATACAAAATTGAACTGGTAACCTTTGTTTTGCCATAAATATTAAAAAAAAACCTACGACCTATTCACAGAACCACCAATCATACACAAAAATGTCATAAAAATCTGTCAAGGTGACCACATAATCACGACATTGTTAAGTATAAATTCGATGTACAATACGTAATTATATTAATATTAAAATATAAAATGTTATAGAGTGGACTCCTTTATTTGTAATCGAACTTGAATTAATAGCTGTTTTAAATATCAGATAAAGGTTATCGAGATAGGTATACTATCGAAGTTAATTAATAGAATGATGCATTTACGTACAGCAATGCATTCCATTGTGAAATATGAACAAGATAAAACTTTTTGTTGTGTCACTAATAATAAGGCTTATCTTGAAGATCACGTGCACATAAGTCAACGTGAATAAATTAAGACGAATAAGTGAACTTTATATCGTTAAAAGTTTATAAAAAAGCCACATTGATGCAGGACTTTAAACTGCGAAGAGTTTAATATTGCTACTAACCGCGGCTGCGCGCGGCTTTTTGTATATACATAACTATATACAAAAAAAGTGCCGCCATTTATTCTTAAGTGCGCGGACTGTGCGTAAGGCAATCCATGTGCTAAGAAGTTTAGAGGCAAAGGGATCATCATCCAACCAGACGAGGTGGTATGTCTGGCAGGGGACCGCGGCGCCTAATCCCCGATACTGTAGTCGGGAATTTCTTAACCATGCGAATGGCTCTATAAACTTCGCTATCGCGGTGAAGGATTATTTGGTAATTCTCGCGTTTGTAGGCGATATTTCTTGATGTTGATAGTTCAGATTTTCCGGTTAAATTTTGTAAAGCATGTGTGCATGCTGGTCCCTACAGTAGCATGTGGCTCTACTCTATGTTAGATGGGAATCCATCATACCCATTATTTGTGAGTAATATCTGATATATTCTGTGTGTTGATGGATTTTGAATACATAGTGTCACCTCACTCCATCCTGAGGGGGTCGTAAGAGCCGATAAAAGGATATGACAAGCCCGAGAACCAGGCCACAAGAGAAGGAAAACTTGATACGAAACCCTGTGCCAACGCGTGTGGCCAGCGTGACACAGTAGGCTTTAGCTAATTATACCCTTCATGTAAGTAGAGGAGCCCTGACCCAGCAGTGGGACATGTATGGGCTGAGCTGAGTAGTATATGATCTGATATATGATCTGTTACGGTTGGCACGTAAAGCCGGTGCCGGCTAACGTAATAAGCCGGTTGGCGCAGTGGTTGAGCGATCGACTTCTGCAGCATGCGCGGGTTCGATTCCCGCACGGAAGAAATATTTGTACGACCTACAAGTATTTGTTTCGGGTCTGGGTCTTTTCTATCTATAATATGTATGTATTTACAAAAAAAAATGTCTAAAAGTAGTTTATCATCCATCTCGTTACCATAACACAAGCATTAAGTTGCTTAGCTTGGGACTTGATGGCGTTGTGTGAAATGTCCAAGGATTTTTATTTATTTAATATACTTAAGCCACGTAATAAGCCCGATTGTATTACAAGTGTTACATTTATATCGACATCCAAGCGCCATCTATTGTTGAGATAGCAAAGCTGTAAATTATGATACTCAGTAAGTTTCGCTGTGTTGTCGTCTTAGCCTAACTCGGATGGTATCAACCATGCGAGTTAGGTTAGTTCGACAATTAGTTGATCGCACTAATGTCTCATAATAAGTTATTACAAAGTCGATTTCAATATCGATACAAAAATGAGTTTTAGAGGCCTACTTTCAATTCATCAAATCACTACATAGTATATAACAAAGTCGCTGTCGCCTGTCCATCCCTATGTATGCTTAAATCTTTAAAACTACGCAACGGATTTTGAAGATTTTTTTTTCATCATTGCACCCGTGCGAAGTCGGGGCGGGTCGCTAGTAATTAATAAAACGAATCTACCCGTAAAAGGTGTTTGGTACAACTTTCTTTTTGATATCTACTAAGTTATGTAAATTTTGGTATAAGTAATTAGAAGTTTAAAAAACTTGCGTACTATTAACAACACCTGTCAACAGACAAACACAAGTATCTATTTTGATAGATATTCAATGTCATTGACCTTTTTAAAAAGATGCAATTTCTAATACTCTTTCGAAGCGGCCGGTGTGGAGAGAAGTTACCATCCATTGGATTATCTCTGAAGACGTCTAAGGCCGAAGCCAGCCTAGTCAAATCCGGTAAAGCTATGTATCTTTGGAGCATAGAAATAAAGATAACAACAAATACAAGCCCTCTCAGTTTTGGTCAGTTCTTCTCAGCTGTGGTCGCATTCCGAACTCATCATCATCATTTCAGTCCATCAAATACCCACTACTGACTCGGGCCTCCTCCAAGTTCATAGAGGGAAAAAAGCTTATTTTGCCACGCTGGCGAGAGGGGTTGGCACAAGGTTTGTATCAAATTTTCCTTCTCTCGCGGCTTGGTTATTTTCCTTGCCAGTTCCTTTTGTCGGCTCTTACGACCTCAGGATGGAATGGGGTGGTGACACTTTGTATTCTAAATCCGTCACCACACGGATTACCGAACTGGTACTACCGAATACTTTGCATTTTAAGTTGACTATTTGTAAGTGACCATTGTGGCCTATGCAAACTAAATGATTTTGACTCATGTCCACCCACCTATATGCATATAAATAAGGATTAATAATGAGATTATTACATTTCTTTCAATGAACGAGGTACACTCGAGTACCCCAGTACAACAATTGTCCGTCAAACCGCGGTAACATCTGCCTCACATCTGCCCGCGATCATATCGGACCTGTCCGAAATCACCGGCATCGGAAGGGTTAACTTTTTAATTTTCTTTTTTTCTTTCTTTTTTTTGCCACGTAATAAGTAATTCAATAAGTTATGTTTTATCCTAGAACACTAGTTTATAATACTTATCTAAATGTCTAATAAAATCTGGGTGGGAAAATATATTAAAGTGTTGCTAATATTTACGAGCATAGATCTGAAACTGTTATCATTTGCAAAGATCTATTTAGGTAACATCTTACTAGTTTTCAAATAGTAACTACAAGTAAATAAAAATAATATCGATAAAGATGTATAGATATTAAAGGCAAAATAAATTAAAACAGTTAAAGCTAAGTATAATTCAGGACACCATTTAAACTCTTGAAGCAAAGACTGAGAACATGCTTTTTTTGCGAAAGGACAAAACATACAACAGAACTGGTACAGTACTCATAACGACCACAAGCACTCATAACCTACTTTCGCGCAGACAAAAACCAACAATCTGCGACTTTATACATGCAACACAAAAACCCGCCAATCGTTTCGTACGTTAATGGAAGTACCTCATTTGTATTAAAAACTTGACACATAATGTCGTGCGCATGGTAAAAATGTCACCATTAAAGTTTTCAAGGAGGTGAATAAAATTAAACATGGCAATGTCATGCTTGTTCCTTGAAAAGTCCGTACAATTCGCTTTTTTAATTAAATTTCCTTTGTGTATGAAACATCCCATTTACTTTTATTATTCTTATACGCGTGCGTAATAAAATAAGGCTTTCAGCCATCGTACTTTATTAAAAAAAACTTTTTTATTTCATAATTTGATTTAAAAAAAAACTACAATAAATCAATCGTTTGCAGATCAAGTTTAGCAAAATTAACCAACGAACGAAAGTCTGTCTTTAATAGCTTAGCCTTGTTATTAATTACATATGGATGGTTTTTTTATTCGTGCATCAGTATATCATTTAGAATACATTGTGTCTCCACTGCATTTCATCCTAAGGGTGTCGTCAGATCCGACAAAAGGAAATGACGAGGCCGAAAACCTAGCCGCAAGAGAAGGAAAACTTGAAACGATCCCCTTTTTTTGTTTTTTGTTCGCCCGGGGTAAAATCCTTTATCGACTTCCTCGCCGGCCACGGGGATGGCCAGCGAGGGGAGTGTGGGACTCTCCCCCATAGTGGGGGCCTACCCACTAAAACTCCCCGGGGTGCTCCAACTCGCGTCCTGTTGCGGCATTGTGGGATCTGATGCAGAACCACGCCGCCGCAGACGAGGAGGCCCTCCTCCTCTCCTCAGGTGGAACGAAACCCTGTGCCAACCCGTCTGGCCAGCGTGGCACAGTAGGCTAATTACCCTCCCTGTGATGGGAGGAGGCCCGACTCAGCAGTGGCGTAGTAGTATCAGTATACAAATGTACGTTCAATATAATGGTGTGATGTGTGATAAAAAATAGACTAAGATAATGTCGTTCCCTTTCAAACTGCTCATCATCTGCAAGTAGAACATAATCAACCTTTTCATTCAGTACACTAGATAATGGTGTGGATTAGTAATCCTTGAATTTTTGAAATTGGTCTAGTAGTTTTTATTGAAGTGAAACTTCTAATGCGACGTTTGACTCGCAAGAGGTAGAGAGAAAGAAAGATACACAAAGGTAGAAAGTAGGAGAGAGAAAGAGAGTGTCACAGATTTGGATATTTCTCTACTCGAAAATAATGATTAAAAGATGCGATCAATTGTGAATTGTAAGCCATGTAATAAAGTTTGTCCTAGAGAAACATTATGATTTCACTATTGATTTTTAGTGAAAGCATATTGTTCTACACCTTCCTATTTCTTCTTCTTGCGCGCGGAGGGACTCCACGCAAAAATGTTCCTCTTTATAATTATTAGTGTAGATTTATCAGGACCTCAATTTTAAGGGTGCAAGGTATGTTAGATTTTCTTAAACAAAAATTCTCGAGTTATATAATGTGGAAACGTTGAAGCTATTAAAATTTATTTTCATTTCTGTCCGAACGCGCAAAAATAACTTTCCGCGAAAAAAATGCAGATGCACGGATCGACCAAAAATAAATATGGCGGGCGTTTCGGCGCTAGCCGCTTATTATAAATAATTAATGATTCCGTCCGCTCTTATGCACGATAAAATGCCATTACGGTTTTCATCGGTGGACATGCAAAAAATACCGTCAGCCGTCGCCCGAACGCGTCCCTAACAAAAAACACGCTTAAAAGACTGCGCAGGCATCGCTGAAATTCCCGCCGTTTCTTACTACCACCGCCCGGTCATTTGACTCCGGCCATTATCTCCGGAATTAACATCGGTAAAAAATACACACCATTCGATAAAAGTATATAGGCGTTGTCGCGAACAGTTTTTGTAAATATGAAGGGTAACTCAGCCAGTCGCCACTCGCCGGTCGCGGCCTTAATGGCGTCAAACACGATAAATATTGGCACTCATGAAAATTCAGCCTCACATTATCCCGCCGAGTGTACTGAAAAACGTTGGACCTCATTCCATTCGACATATTTCATCACATGTTAGATCAAAAAATGCATCGGCGAGTGCAGTTGTTTGTTTTGTCTATAAAAACTTGACTTTATTATGTTCCGTTTTACGTACGGAGCAAGCCGTGCGTTATAATATCAGAAATGACAGATGCGTCATTCCAACTTAAGTCAACGGATAGTAACGCAAGAATAAAAGATAATAAAAACGCCCAAGACAATTATACGATTTGCATATTCACACAGCCGTATTGTTAAATAAGCTGATTCAATGAATGAAAGGATCATAAGAGGCTTTTTAGAATACGTTTCGCTGTTTTGGAACGCATCTTTGCGTAACCGTGTTCTTTATTTGAATTGTATACGTGGAAAGGTATTGTTTGCGGAGGAGTGAGTAGTAGTCAAATAAAAAAAGGATTATAGGTAAACATACCATAAACAGAACAGAATTTTTCTATAAGGTTGCGATTTGAACAGGAGGTTGCCGAAAGCCTTTATCTAATTCAGATGGATCGGTACCAGATTAAATCACTTTCGCTAACTACTGGGCGGACCACTAACACAGAGTGACTTTGACGTCTACCCTCTCATTTACTGGGACTGCCGGTCAAAATGCCATTCAACCCCAACCTTCCAAATAAACTGTCAATGGGTCTAAACCTTTATTGTGTTTGTAAAGACTGGCCTAGATATTATTATAACAGTACTCGAAACCGACTAGTACGTACAAGGGTACGTACTGGGTACGAGCCAAAGGCGGCACGTGGAGGTTAAATGTTATATGTAAGGTGGTTAACCATCAAACATTCAGCCTAGACAGACTTCGCTGTAGCTGCCTGCCTACGACCTGTGACTGATAGACAATATGCGATGCAGATCACAAATTCACTTACCCTGAGCTCAATGTTCACTACTTACACTTGGAATAATACCTAACTACATACAAAATGTTGTGTTAAAATCGAAGCCGAAACACATCTATGCGTGAGTGAGCGCCTTCGACTTCAATAATCGCACAAAAATATGAAAAATACCATCATAATAAAAGAACTATTAACCGAAATGGCATGGAAATGTAAACGGATATATCGGTAAAATACATATTAAAAAAGCAAACGGCTGGATATAGAATGACATACTCGGTAGTAAAAGGAGGTTGCGCAAATAACAAGAGGCCATTTAGCCAGTGAAACATTTTACAAGCGCTGTTAATAACTGCGATTGAAAAAAAAGTAATATCCCGTCATTAGTCTTTTACAAAAACTATAAAAACGGCTTACGCTGTTCGTACCTACATATGGCCAAAATTGAATTAAATGTCACATTACCTTAATAGTGGCTGGCAACAATAAAAAAAAGCCATTTCATAACGTGAATCCTGTACATCTTTATGCTTCTCTGACTTATTTTTTTTAATAATGTGATGGCGAGGCTAGCGCCGCCATCACATTATTAAAAATTTGATATTGAATTTAGTATATTAATGATAGCAATTGCATCGTTCTATTCGGCACTCACATAGAAAATGGAAAATTTGGGGCACTGTTTCGTTGATTTTAAACATGCTATAAAGGTAATAGAAGTTCTTACAGCTCAGAAAAATGACAGGCGAATTTCTGCCGCCATTTTTACAAATGTCGTCAGAAAAAGCGAATACTATTTTTATGAAAGGAAACGCTGATACGGACAGACATCGCAGCACGCATACATTTGTTTGCATTATAATATCATATGCTGAATTCGCCGGTGTTTTGTAAAAATTGAATCAAATCTACATAATTATTCAGATTTCTTCGTTGTTGGACACACGTTACGTACAAGATTACAGCGCGAGATTTCTTAGGTTTGTATACCAGACTGATGGCTGAATAGGTAATATATTCATTTGTACATAATATTGGTCTAACTCAGAGAATTAGCAGACTGAAGTGGCAGTGGGCTGGTCATATCTGTAGAAGAACCGACAACCGCTGGGGTAGACGAGTTCTTGAGTGGAGACCGCGAATCGGCAAGCGTAGTGTGGGATGGCCCTCTGCTAGATGGAGCGACGATCTGCGAAAGGTTGCGGGCAGCAGCAGGATGCGTCAAGCTGAAGACAGGGCGCTATGGCGCTCTCTATGGGAGGCGTATGTCCAGCAGTGAACTAATGTGGGGTGATGATGATGATGATTGGTGTAGTTATGCATCACCCTATTTCACACTAAGAGTGTGGCACTGTTTAAGAGAGGAAGAAGCTAGGTATATTAATCTACCAAATTCAATTGTTCTTGTCGTGCTTATGCCAAACTCGTGTGACATACGAACCGAACTGGCACTATTGTTTTTGATAATTACCAAACAGTCAAAATAGACAAAAGCAATTAGGATCTCCGATGTTAACTCTACTAAATTAGCATATATATGCTCGTTTGGCCAGCGTGGCACAGTAGGCTAATTACCCTCCTTCTGATCGGAGGAAGCCCGACGTAGCCGTGGGTTATGTATGGGCTGAATAGTTGTAGTAGTGATCATATACAATAATCTTACATATGAATATTTATTCATTACTAAATACCAACCAATTAAAACTCTCATCAAACAAAAGACAAAGAACTTAGTTCAATAGTTCTGTGTCTAGTTTTTCTCTCTGTTCAATGTGAGCGCGCTTTTTCATTCGTTTCCACGGTTTTTCCTCCGCGGCGTGCACAGCTCTTGTTTTTGCTAAAGATACTACTCGCTTGAGTGTATTTGGTACTTGAATTTGCGGGTTTCAAAGGATGTTGTGCCTTCTCATAATAAGTTACTGCTTAAGTGACGTTTTGTTTCATAAAATACATTAATTAGAAATTAGAAACCTAACTTCTAATTGTTACTGGAGTTTCTTAAAATGTTCTGTTTCGTGAGCACAGGTGCACACACTACTTTCTTCATTTTTTATTGGTAAATCTTATATACAAATGTATATAAGACAAATGTATACAAAAATGTATACAAATATATACATTTGACATATATAAAAATGTATATAAGATTTACCAATAAAAAATGACTTAAATTCAAGCAGCTAAAATTCAAAAATTCCAAAAAATATGAATTAAAAAAAATACTAATATTCAAGTTTATTCTTGCTACTTGAATTAGTCTTTTCTTTTCAAAATACTTGATTATTGTCCTTTTAACATATTCACTCCCGGCGTCCCAGGTCAGTGCTTTTACATAAATGTGACTAAGATTAATATCATAAGACAGGTTCATTAAGATATTCGTAAACGTGATAATTGTATACAAAGTAGTAAAATCCTTCATTTGATAATAGTAGATCTACAAGAATAATTATGTACAATAATTATACTAAGAACTACGAAGATAAAATATATCACCACGAAAAGTATCAATAAAAAAGATCGCACTACACACATCGACTCGCTTATACAAAAACTTGGTCGCAAGACAAAGCGGCGCCGGTACGGGGCTGGGGTGGAGAAAAACGCAAATTACAAGAAGCAGCGGGTTTGATTCCCAGTGCGTGCGTGTTCTGATTTAACGATGTACCGATGAGGACGGAATCAATTTAACATTTATTCGTTTAACAATTTAAATATCTTACTAGTAGTGTCACCAAATCCTTTCATACTGAGAGCAACTAGACAAACGCAGGAGCCCAAAATCCTATACCGTCAATTTCATCTGTCCTTGCCCTGGACTGCCAAATAACCGGGTAACCCCCAATGGCCGCGTGGGTATACATGAGGATGTCCAACGAAAAAAGGAATGTTTGTAACAGCGTTCCAAAAAAAGTAATAAATCTAGAATTCCCGTATCATTGCTGGACAGAAACAACATGGAGGTTTTCGAATGGAACTCATGCTCAAAAGGAACTTTATTTACGTAGGTTTTATCACAAAACACTTATAAATCGTCATATTTATTACCAATATCATCTTTCAGCCCTTTTCCCATCATAGGTGGTCTCCATACAATCTTGTCGGTCGTCACATCTTCATTTACAACTATCTTACATATTTCCTCATTCTCACAATCCATCAATATGTTTTTCTATACATATATCATTGACTTGTATACCTTTGACACTAGGATTGCGTGTTGGAAAGCAACGCCAGGGTCTAAGATAGAGCAGGCAATTGAAAGTAATGCCCTGTCGGGCCCCGGACTTAGATGTGACGGGGTGGTAGCTAGCCGGTCACAATTAGTGCTGAGTTTTGTTGACTTTTAAAACAGGCGTTATTTCCCAGCGTGCGGTGGGGAAGTTTCATATTCTGCCCCACACGGGGGAGAAAGCTGTTTTGGTCTCTCACACACAACCCTTGCGTCCACCCAGATTCATACAGAAACTTGTTCGGTTGCAATAGTCAGGTTGTATTGTAAACAAATTATGTATTAATTGCCGATAAAATTATAATAGAGTAAGTTCAAATTCTAAGAGTTTCGTATAATTTCGATCTACTTGCACATTATGATGTTTTTATTTATAAAATCTGTCCGTGTGGTGACGGATTTAGAAAACATAGTGTCACCACCCCCTTCCCGCTTTGAGGGTGTCGTAAAAACCGACAAATGGAAATGACAAGGCCGAAAACATGTCTGCAAGGCAAGGAAAACTTATTACGAAACCCTGTGCCAACCCATCTGGCCAGCGTGGCACAGTACCCTCCATGGAGGAGGCCCGACTTAACAGTAGGTCATCTACGGGCTGAGTAGTAGTATTTATTAGATCGAGAGTTAATACATTGAACTCGGTCATGGCATACCTACTCGTTTTTATAAAAAGACGCTATACTAAAACTAAAAACATGGCGCACTACATTAGGTAGGTATAGCCTTAATTGCCTAATAGCCAAAAACGGCAAACCTTTTTCAACAACAGGCTTTTGTTTGATGTGTCTGTCGCTCTAACTCCTGAACAGATGAACCGACTTATTGCTGTTGGTCTGCCTAAGCGTCTAAAAATATCTTATGGAGTTTCTTAATTTGAGTGTATGTTTTTTTTACGTTTACGTTTTTTGAAGACTTAGGTACCTGGTTGTAGATTGCAATTTATAAGTACCAAAATAAAAACTAAACTAACAAAAAGTGAACCGGCGTCAAAAACAATTAAAAAAAAGGAGATTTAAACAACCATTTGAAATCGGGACTTAAATTGACACGTTAATTAAGATATAGATGTACCAGAGGCACATACTTCAATTTTTTTATTTATTAGTTGTTTCTCGCTGTTTTATTGTTTTTAGAGTCTGTTTATTAATTTTTTTCTTGAGAAGATTTATTTATTAATTTTCAAAACTAATAATAATTACAAATTAGTGACTTACTGGTCCCATTGACATTGCGCCCGATGATCTTATTGGACCCATTAGATTGCGATGCAGGGGTGTGCGGTGCGGGGGGCGCACTCCGTCCTGTTTCCTCGCCAGGACTTTCCATATCGCACCTCTCGCTCGCACACATCAACCCAACACCCGCCAATTTGAAAACTTCACAAAAATCAAGCAACTTTAAAAAAAGTAATTTTAGTCTATTACATGATTTATATGACTGGAATCACTCTTGGGAGATGATAGATTGTTTTTACAAATGGCGCGGTTTGCGTTTTCGCGGGTAAATTTTCGGGATAGTCGTGACGTGTCGTGCGTGACGTTCGCGCCTCGACTGACGGCCGCCAGCGGAGCCCTATGCAGCTGCATGCCCCGCCTATCACCCCACGCGACCCCTCCACGTGGCCACGCTTTCCTTGCCCTAGCCTTATGTAAAAAAACATAAAGACCTTAATTTTTGCATTGGTGTGCGTGTTTCGCCTGTGTTGTTATGTGAAGGGATTGACGGAAGGGTAAGAACTTGAGGGTCGACCGACTATTGAGTTTTTTGGAAGATTGTTAAACGTCTAGCTGTTTATAACTTTCACTTAGAACAATTTTCATCAGCATCATTTCAACCCATAAATGACCCACTACTGAGTCGTACAAGTATCCTCCAAGTACAAGTCTCCTCCAAGTACAAGGAGGAAAACTAGCCTCCTGTGCCACGCTGTGTAGACGGGTTGGCCCAGGGTTTTTTCAAGATTTCCTTCTTTTGCGGCTAGGTGATCTGCCTCTTGCGTTCCTTTAGTCGCCTCTTACGACACCCTCAGGATGGTATGGGGTGGTGACATTTTGTATTCTAAATTAGACATATTTAAGTCCATAAAGATAAACCACACCACCTCAGATCTACCTTATACATTCTCATCATCAATATCTATCTACCAATTACTACCCTACCGTGGGTGTCGTAAGAATCGACAATAGGAAATGACAAGGCCGAAAACCTAGCCGCAAGAGAAGGAAAACTGTGCCATGTGCCAACCCGTCTGGCCAGCAGCGTGGCACAGTAAGCTAATTACCCTCCATGTAGTTGGAGGAGCACCTCAGCAGTGGGTAAGGGCTGAGAAGAAGTAGAATATATTACCCTCTTTGACCCAGAGATTTGTAACATTTTTTCTTCTCTTGGGGCAAGAATTCCTTCCGTTACTAGGCTGTTACGACATTAAGATGGAATGGGGCGGTGACACCGTGTATACAAAATCCTCGTTCAAAATCCTATCCTTTTTGGCAACCGGTCTTTTTTGTGAATATGTATGTCTTTTAGGTTTGTGTGTATCGTGGGCTTTTCACAGACATTTGATATAGATACAAACGGCACATCGACTCAGGACATGTAGTTCTAGCTTGCATCACTTTCCCGACACCAGGCTTAGGTCCAGTGGTCCTGAGCAATTTCCAACCTTTCATTTTCTATATTAATCGGTTGGTTGTGGCATGCTCAGAATCGGTTGTTGAGGAAACCTTTAGGGAGAGGCCTATAGCAGGCAGTTTCTTTACGCTGTACCACGATGATGATGGTACAGGCTGCACAGGCTTTCATAGGCACAACACAGAAGATTTGTTTCCATAGAGTTTATTTTTAGGCTAAGGAACACTCTAATACGTTTAACTAATCACCCAAGGAAAAGCCCTGAAATAATTGTTCAAACTATTATTGTAGGTCGATAGGATTCTACTTATGAACTCTATTGATGAACATTTGATTCGCGGCTGTAAGAGTTACAGATTTATAATCATCAAAATCATCAATACAACCCTCCAAGCTCATAAAGGTGCAAAAATGACTTTGACGTTGAAAAAGTTTTTCTTGCACCTTTATGAGCTTGGAGGGTTGTATTGATGATTTTGATGATTATAATTCTATAACTACATACGTCTTACAGCCGCGAATAACATTTTAATCAACATACAACCTAGCACTGACCTGCAAATTGCAAAAAACGTAAGAAAAATGGAATTTCGCGGGCTACCCAAATTTTTTATATCAATTTAAGTATATTTCAATTAAGTGATGCATGAATCCCTGTGGCAAATCGTAGCCAGCGTGGCACAGAATGTTGGATGTAGTTGGAGAAAGCTACTCACCCCATAAATTACTGCTAGTATGGGATGCAGTTTTGATAAGTAAGCGTAGATAGATAATCTTGGGTTAATCAGAGTCGGGCCGCCTCTTAATTCATGGAGGGAAACTAGCCTACTGTGCCACACTGGCAAGACGAGATTCTACAGGGTTTGTATCATGTTTTACTTCTCTTGCGGCTACGTGATCTGCCTTGCGTTACTTGAGCCGCCTCTGACGACACCCTCAGGATAGTAAGGGTTGGTGACATTGGTATTCCAAATACGTTAGTGGTCACCACATTGACCACGATTTCAAAATTCTACCTCAGCAGAATTGCGAGCGGAAGCTAATAATCCACAGTGTTCAAATTAAACGCAAAATTAGATTCAGCTTTTTGCACCCGACTAAACAAACTACCGATCTTTTGAAATTCGCCGAAAAATCAAAACGATTAGTGCCTAAATGGCTAAGCAATTTCGGAGCAAACTGGGTCAACAAAAACCAATCGCCTCTCCTTCGTGTTGGTATCAAATTAATAATGATAATCAGTTTGCAAAAGCTTAATTCTGGGATCTGAAAGGGCGCCATTCTTGGAAAGAATAAAAAATGGGTCAGGACTTCTTATTTTAAAATAACACGAAGTTCCGTATATTATATGCTAGCTTACGTCTGTGGCTTGGCTCGCAAGGTTTTTGATCCGTCACTAAATACCAGGTCGCGGGCAGCAGCTGGATGCGTCAGGCAGAAGACAGGGCGCCATTACGCTCTTTAGGCTTATGTCCAGCAGCGGACTATTATGGGCTGATGATGATGATGACTAAATACTAAGTCGAATAGTGCGGCACGCTATTGATCAGCAGTAAAACAACGTCTGGTTATGATGGATAGTTGCCCGTCATATTGTTAGGAGCTTCTTTTGAACCAGCCTTTTGGGTCTAGGGGTTGGATGTGTCGCCTTTGGACCACAGGTCCCCGGAATCCGACCCCGGAATCAGGCAATTCAAATACACTTTGTTCCTATAATCCAGATTCAGGCACTTACTTTGGATCTGGGTGTCAATTATTGTGTACGTGAATTACATGTTTGTAAACGGATTCCGCAACTCAGTTTGGTTTAGGTTTCGTTTAAAAAAATATTGGGATGTTTGTTGTCTATAAAATAAAGCCTTTTCGAAAAATACCAGAATTAAAGACCCACTGCTGAGTCGGGCCTCCGGCAATTTTATAAAACGTAGTTAACTTACAATGCTTCGCTGGTCAGGCAGGTCGTATCAAAGGGTAATTTCAGGATGTTTTGCCTTGTTAATTGGTTGAAGGTATGAGTAACCCACACAAACAAGTGGAAATACGCATCGCTTACACCGTTCAATACAGTTTCCCACAGAACTACCGCTAGTTATCATCATATCGACATATTTCCAACAATCCGGTGTTGAGGCAACCTTTCACCGACTCAAGGAAAAACCTACACTGCCTTAAGCGTCCGTCAGTTAATATTTGTAGAAAAAGTGACGCCACTAAAAGCGCGGGTTCATTCAATAACAAAAAAAAGTTTATTCCAATAAGTTCAGTATAAATTTGGAACTGTCAAATTACATAATATACCATTGGAAAGGTTACTTGGCTTTTTCTCGTTACAATTATTTTAGATAATTAATGTTAACGACACCGTTAAAATTAATCAATCGATAACAGTATTAATGACCTTTCTATATTATCTTGTATACAGGTATAAGGTCTGTGCCGGTTTTAGCACTACCAGCGCCCTGGGCGAGATTTCTACGGCGCTTCTTACTACAATACAATTTCATACGAAAGATGGCCATTTATAGACTAAATAACCATCTATTCAAGAAATAGCATGACCAGTGCCACCATTAAGCTAATTACCCTCCGTGTAGCTGGCTCCTCCAGCGTCCGATTCACCAGTGGGGGGCTATTTATGGGCTGAGTGGAGTGGATGCAGAAGTATTGCTACATAGCTTGACGCTTGGATGACCTTCTCAGTAATATTTTAAGGTCATTCAGTTCAAAACAGGAGAGACAGTTCTCAAACAGTCGAACCCAAGTAGACTACGAGGCCGTCCTCGGCACATTCTACTTGACAGACCCGATAGCATAACACTCCACGCTATCCATCTACGGCTATGAGCATAGCGGAGGCTCCCTTCCAGATAAGTATTAATTTTTTAGAGCATTACATTATTTGAAGTGCATGCAGTTAATTTAAAGCAATTACATCTTTATCTCTTAAAGTACTTGCAATGTTAGCTACGCGCTTATAAACAACCCGCTGTTTGCAAAGTCACACCAGGCATAAACTCTCCAATGGATATTTTCTCACGGACGGTCCTCATCGATGCATGCGAAGACTGCGGCGCGTAGCTGAGGATTTTCATAAGACACACCAAGTTTCATGGACCCATGTTTTCTACTTTCAATCTTATTAGAATGTCGTTTCCCAACTAAATAGGAAAATAGAAGCCGTGGGAATAATTTGTAACTTTGTTGCGAATCGGAAACATAGGATTTTGGTGAGTATACGGGGCGCCCAACTTCTAACAGTTGCGAGATTGGGTAGCACCACACCTGCCCGTGAGTGATGAACAGGTGAGACAAGTCGCATTGCGCTTAGAACTGTAAAAACAACGTTTGTTTGTAAAATTCCTTTCCTCCTGTTGTTCTTAGATCTAGAACATTATAATAGAGCTACATTCTTCATACTTCACTCGCATGGATTTTGGGTTGCGCGAGTGAATTGCGCTGTTGCGTGGTGAAAACGTAGCACAGAAAAAGTAACTTTGGCTTAAATTATAGGTAATAGTTGGGTTAAAGATAGCAACCACGGTTACTTTTCTGCATATCTCTGTGGAAAGGCATCTCCAACCCATGAATTTGTTTTATCTTATTCGACCGAACTTATTCTATCTATACATATTTATTGATTTTTTAAATAAATCCATGGGCTCAAGATCCACCCACAGCTTCAGAACTCGGCTGAAATCTATCTAGTGAATATTAATGTGATTGTTACCTATGAAAAGAGTAGACAAAAATATCTTTACAGATAAACGCTCATCTCCCATCCGAGAATTTCATTGGTAACTTTTTATCGGAGAGCAATTTTCGGAACGCGACCATAATTTCGAGTCGGGCGGGAAAAACTACAAAATGGCCGACGCCGCGAGTCCGATGCAAATAGCAAGCGGAAAAAGCTTGGCGAGTGATAAAAAATCGAAGGAACTCATAGTATTTCATCGTCGTCGCCAGTTATTGAGCGGGGTTGGCGTTTTTGTGAAGATTCCAGCGGTCGCCGGTCGGCGTTGCGACTTTTTGCAAGCGATGCCGAGTCTGAGAACCTCTAGACGGCAACTCTCGCGGGCAAAAACAGTACGAGAGCCCGCCATAACGCTGCTTAACCGTCGCAAAAACGTTGCGACATACGGATAGAATTAATGCGTCGACTCTTTAATTTTCTTCAAGAAAGCGCGGGAGGAAATGTTGTAGTAATGAGTGTTGCCCGACGCAAAAAACTATCAGTATAATGATGGCGCGGCGCTCATTTAACCAGTTTATTTTGCAGTTCTTGTAGGTGCTTTCGTAAATACGTACGATTTGCTGAAGTGGTATTTATTATAGATTACACGTTGGAATTTATTGGAAATGCTTCATAATGCAAGCGATTAGAAACTACTATGTCTAATTAGAGCGTGCTTTATTGGATTTATGTTCTATTTAGAAAAATAGCCTGCATGTCTCCGTCTGCGACTAGTTGAAAATATTTCTAATCGGAAAAATAATTTTGCCACAAAAACAATCATTTTCATAAGGTGACCACCCGTACTCATTTACTGAGTTTATTACTCTATTTTAGCAAACCGTACATCGAACTCGAAATCCTGAAAGTACTCATTGGTGATTGCTCAACTACAACCTAGCATACTGCATACAACCTAGCACTGACCTGCAAATTGCAAAAAACGTAAGGAAATTTGAATTTCGCCGGCTACCCTGGAGCAATCACCATAAACTCTTTTGACAGTTCATAGTGCTTTGATGTCACGCGCGGCTTATTGGCTGCCGTAGAGGCCGGGTTACCTTCTTATTTTTAGAGATCCACTCTTTTTTAACTGTGGCACGATGGAGCAGCCGAATTAACCGACCATTTTTTTTGGAGTTATACTTTTCCAACGACCGGACAAGACCGAGTACTTGGCCTGGAACTCCACAGATCCCACACCCGTACACATAGGCGGCAACACGGCTGAGTGCACGGACCTTGTCAAATACCTGGGATCTGTGGAGTTCCAGGCCGGGTATTTCATGCGTCTGGTGACATCGATTGCGACGTCAACGCACGCATTGCTGCCGCGTGGGCCAAATGGCGTGAGGTAACTGGTGTCATTTGTGACCCCAAGATGCCGTGTAAAGTTGAAAGACAGGTCTATATGACCATCATTAGGCATTATGCTGCGGTGGATGTGTGGAGTGACGCGGAAAGATCGCGTTAGGAACTCCCGCATTCAAATTCAAAATTAAGTTTCATTTAATCAAGTTGGCTCATTAGAGCTAGCTTGACAAATCAAACAACAAAATAAAATTTAAAATTTACCATCGACCACCGGTTCGGAATGCAGTTCTACAGAGAAGAGCCGGCAAGTAACTCTGTAGATGCTCTTTTTAGATCGCCATTTTCAAAATCACAAACTGACTTATCACGACCTTGTACCTAGGCCGTGATGAGACAGTTTGTGATTCGCGGCAGTCTTCATGTCCGTGACATTGCGGATAAATTGCAGGAGTGTCGGCTCCGTTAGTACGGCCACGTTTTGCGGAAACCGGATGCTTACGTGGGAAACATGTCTGGCCATGCCGCCTCAGACGGGCCACGGCAGGAGGGGAAGGCCCAAAAACTGCTGGCTCACTACCAGGGATGCTGAAGACCGTGCGAAGTGGAGAAGAAAATTCGGAAAGCGGACCCCGGGCGCCGAAGCGAGAGTTTGGGCTGCCCCCCCCAAAAAAATGTTTGTTTACTATTTTTGACTTTTTTCTATTAAGTCGTTTGTTAATCGTTTGTTATTATTTGTTAGCTGTTAATAATTGTTTGTTCTCCATTTATTATTATTTTATAAAATAATTAAAAATATACCTTCAAGTACAACAATATGAGCGACAGAAGAAAAAAAAACATAAATATTCTAACTGAGTAATTTTGAAAGACAACAAACGTATTTTATGTACGAACAATCGAAAATAAACATTTACGAGTCATTATTACCGGAAAATTATTATAAATTGCAAGTGGGGGGTAACTTTTAGCTATATTTTTAAATATTTAAAAAAAAATTGAGGACAAACAATTATTAACAGCTAACAAATAATAAAAAAACGATTAACAAACAACTTAATAGAAAAAAAGGCAAATCGAAAATAGTAAAAAAACATTTTTTTGGGGGGCTAACTTTAATGAGCCTAATATTTTTCCGTCAATAATGACTCGTAAATTTTTGTTTTCGATTGTATGTACATAAAATACGTTTATTCTCTTTAGACATTCCTCAGTTTTTGTTTAATTAACTATCAAAAATAGTAAAAATACATTTTTTTGGGGGATAACTTTAATGAGCCCCGCCATCTGTAATCTAAATATATCATACTTCTTAGTGACATCTAGTGGAAATTTATTTCAACGTATTTCATACTGGCGACATCTAGTGTAACGCAAAACATATTTTTTTTTATGTTTATCACTGTAATATATTATATATACATATTTATATATATTTAATAATATTTTATTTGCTACACGGAAATATGTTGTTTTCATATGTTTAGTTTTATTTCTGTAAAATAAGGAATCCAAATCTAAACACAAATTCATAACAGTGAATGACCTCAATTGCTTTGACAGTTGTTGACACTGACAGAATTAAAAATTTGAATTTTGTTTGAAGCGCTCAGTCCAACGGTTTTCTGAACAATTTGAATTCGGTTAACATTACAGTGAAATAATTGAGATAAATAGTATTCGTGCTGTATTTATTAGTGAAATATTATATGATTATCGTGCCAAAATGACGACCGACAAGATTCGGAAGGACAAAAACCAGAATATACAAGTGTTTATACGTCTACGGTAAGTTGTTTTGAAACCGATCCTTAGACCTTCCCTGCTTTATACGCTTTATTCATTACGTTAATTAGTACATTACTTTCAATAATATATCCCTAATGTAGTGTAGTCGTTATCAAAACCATACTTTAAATCATCTATGTAAAGTCTAGAAAGCTCGGCCCTTCCTGTAAGATTTTAGGCTATGCTTTATCTTTGAATGTGAAGTAAAATCACCATGCCGACCACACACTGGTCTCCTACATTAAATTGATGTACTATACATACAGTCTGAATTACAACAAATTATAATTACTCAGTCATGCAACTGCGTTGAGATATTTGATTGGGAGGCCAAAAATAATGTTACAGTCATGCAACTTACATGGCCTTCTTCCTTTGTTTATTATCTAGTCTTCGTATTTGGGAAACTTCATCATAACTGCCACTTTTATTTTTCAAGTAGTATAACTGAATAAAGTAGCCTTGATGGTCTAGGGGTTAACAACCCTTGGATATTTGGTCCCTGGTTGGTTTCAGGGTTCGCAAGTGTCTTTGCTTGAACCCAAGTCACCTGTTCCAAGTCTGGGTGTCATTTGCATCCACAAATTACACGTTTGTAAACAGCCCCCACAATACAGATTATATACCTAGTAATTCTGCTGTCTTTTCACATTCATAATTTTAAGGGAATATAGAAAGAGATTTTGTACTTGTATGTACATTTAACTCTTGTGGACTACGACAAGGTGGTTAGAACCTTTGAGGTGAATTTAAGGAGCTGGGTTTTATATCAAGTTTTCATTCTCTTGTGGCTTATTGGCCTTCTCATTGTGTCAGTTAAGAATGATTTATGCTTGTAACAACAGCATTAGGCAAGAATTTTTGAATTTGACTGATTAATGCAACAATTGCACATTAATAGAAAATATCAGGTTTGGGGACCAGCACTTCTCTTAAGCAGTTGTTGTAATCACATCTCTACTGTGACTAGCTAGCCAGGAGTTTGTTGAAGGCCTCTACTGTGGCATAGTTGTTAACATTTGAGTGCTCGATAAGTAG
Source organism: Clostera curtula (assembly GCA_905475355.2). Taxonomy (NCBI): domain Eukaryota; kingdom Metazoa; phylum Arthropoda; class Insecta; order Lepidoptera; family Notodontidae; genus Clostera; species Clostera curtula. Next base: position 1,097,497 of record FR997816.1, on the reverse strand, counting down.
GAGTCTCAAATCCTGTGGGTTTTGTTATTATTGGTCTAGGGGCTGCATGTGCCAAAGTGCATTTTCGCAAACTTCTGGCACATACGAGATGTGAGAGTGTACCAATAGGGTTTTAGTCGTTGTCGACATTTCAGCCCATAAATGACCCACTACTGGGTTGGGCTAACTCCAAATTCATCAAGGAAAATTAGCCTACTATGCCACACTGGCAAGAAGAGGAGCGAATGCATTAAGCATTTCCCCAGCTAGGTGTAGCTTGGTGAAGTGAAGTGGGTTGCATGTCCCACCTTTTGATCACAGGTCCCTGGTTCAATTCTAGGGATGGATGTAATGTAAGTGTCTTTGTAAACCAGAGACACTTTCGCTATGGTCTGGGTGCTATATGCCGCCGTCCTATTGCCATCGCGCGATATGCGTCCGTCTGACGAAAATGATCGTGCGACCGTGCGTTCAAATATACTGAATGATGATGATATCTACTGAATGTCCTATTGTTCGATTGCACGGATTCGTAAGATGACATTTGAATAAAACTTAATGAAGTGCATGCTCATCCCATTATTTGGAATAAATTGAGTAAAGACTATACAAGCAGGCTTAAAAATGACAAAGATGGGCTATTATCGCAAGGAATTTGTATAAAACAACTTTGTACTTTTGAAGACAAATGTCATCTAGTTTCTCCCGCGACCACGACTGCTGCAAAGCATTCGAAACGTCGGGAATTAAATAATGTAATATTCACGCGATAAATCCGTTAAATAGTGTTTAATTTCAATGTGTATTAATCGCGAAAACCTAAGAAATAATTGTATAAAACAACTTAAAATTAAAATATTTTTAATAAAACTTACAATATTGTTATTCAAAATCAAAATCAAAACTCATTTAATCAAGTTGGCTCACTAGAGCTCTTTTGACAGGTCAAACCAAAAAAAAAATTTAAAATTTACCATTTAAAATTAATTATTTACCATCTACCACCGGTTCGGAATGCACCTCTACAGAGAAGAGCCGGCAAGAAACTCTGTAGTTGCTCTTTTTAGATCGCCATTTGGGTACAAGACTGGTTTTAAGACAGATTTGTGAGAGCAAACTCACGCAATAGTTCCAAAGGGCCAAACATCAGCCAGATATAGTTGACAATAGTAACCTTGTAATGCCCAAGCCAACCGACCCCCAGCAACGGCACCTGTTCACAAGCATGACGCATGCGGCAGCCATCGCCCTCCTCAACCATATTGCAGGGAAGAGAACGACCCGCCGCACGACGCCACCACTGCCATGAGTCTTTAAGTAAGCATGATAACTCGAGCACCAAGGAATTGAACATTTCAAAAGTTATACTAATAACGCGTTAGGATGCTCTCACATACTGTGTATAAATATCACATAACAAGAACACTATATCTAATTACTTTGTCATTATTCTAAAAGTATTTAATTAAGAGCATCGGACTAGCAACAACACCGATCAGTTATTCCCAAGCATTTTTGTCTAAGATATAGTCGTTAACTTTATAGTACCCCTTAAAGATTAGCCGACTTTTAATGTGACACTTAAAGTGTTCTAAAGGCAAGTCTTGAATGCCTTTAGGTATTTTATTAAATAATCGAATACCAAGACCTGCAAAAGTTTTGTGAACTTTTTGCAGCCTGTAATAAGGGACTATTATGTGGTGTCTATTCCTAGTGGACATTTTATTTTTATTGATATCGCCACTCTTTTCGTAATCGCAGATATTTTTACGAATGTACATTATATTTGTAAATATGTACTGCGATGCGACTGTAAGAATCCCAGTATCCTTAAAAAGTTCTCTTAGTGATTCTCTAGAATTAAGATTATAAATTGCACGCACCGCTCGCTTTTGTAAAACAAAAATGGTTTCAATATCGGCAGCATTTCCCCACAATAAGATACCATAAGACATAATGTTGTGAAAATAACTGAAATATATTAATCTAGCTGTGTCTACATTAGTAAGTTTTCTAACTTGTCTCACAGCATAAGCCGCAGAGCTCAGTTTAACTGCGAGACACGTTATATGTGCCCCCCATTGAAGTTTAGGGTCTAAAGTAATGCCTAAGAATTTTGTTGATTCTACAATATCTACGCATCTATTGTCAATAATTAAATGGGTGTTACTAATTCGTACATTGGGCGTGACAAACTTAATACATTTCGTTTTTTGAGCATTTAATGCAAGGTTATTCGTCTCAAACCAGTGGCATACTTGAGAGAGTGCGCTGTTTACATCGTCATATGAACTTTTGTCTCTGTCAACCTTAAATATTAACGAAGTGTCATCTGCAAACAACACAGTATTACAAATATTTTCCACAAAAAGGGGGAGGTCATTAATATATATTAAAAACAAAAATGGGCCTAGAATAGAACCCTGCGGCACGCCCATTAACACAGGTGAACCGGTCGACTGAACACCATTTACGCTTACAAACTGAATCCTGTCATTTAGATATGAGGCCATTAATTTCAGGGCATGATCCGAAATGCCATAATGACGAAGCTTTCTCAACAGTGTATCGTGATGAACGCAATCAAAAGCTTTTGACAGATCGCAGAATACACCTATGGCATTTTGACCATTTTCCCAGGCACTGTAAATATGCCTCAATAGACCTTCAGTGAAACCGAATTGATTCTTGTGGAGTAAATTATTTGAATTGAAATGGTGAAGCAACTGTTTAAGTATCAGCTTTTCGAATATTTTACTTAATGCTGGTAGTATAGAAATTGGTCTATAATTCCCCGGTTCTTTTTTATCTCCAGCTTTAAATAAAGGAATAATTTTGCTGTGCTTCAATAAATTTGGAAAAACACCCATATTCACACATTGATTAAAAATTTTAGCAAGGTGTGGAGCTATATCAGGCTATATTACCTTAAGTATGTAGACGGAAATTCCCCACAGGTCTTCGGTTTTTTTCAGGTTCAATGTATTAAATGTGACGATTATGTCATCAGGGGTCACGTGTTTAAATATGAAATTCAAAGAGCACTCGCTCACCGATTTTTTTAAAATAGCCTCAGCATCCGATGACGAAGATTTCATAGATTTAGATAATTCTAATGGTATGCTAGCAAAAAACTCATTGAATGTTTGAGCTACATGAAAATCATTGCTTATAGTTTTTCGGTTCAAATTTAACTCTAATGTATGATCTCGCGGTGCCGTCCTCCCGGTTTCGGTTTTGATAATATTCCAAGTAGTTTTAATTTTGTCTGTGGAGTTTTTTATCTTATTACTGATATGAAGTGACTTGGCTGAATGGCATACCATTTTAAAAGTTTTTGAATAATTTTTAACGTACTTTTGAAACGCGGGATTGTGATTATACTGTTTCATATCGTACAAATCATATAATTTGCTTCTACTAATATATATCCCACGCGTGGCCCATTCACTAAACATTAATTTCGGTCTAAACGCAAAGGATTTATTTTTAAATATATTTTCAAACTCAGTTTGTATAATTTCGAAAAGAGATCTATACCAAATATCCGGGTCACCCTGTCCATAGGACATGCCACAGAGTTTCGAACTAACACATGCGCTAAACAAATCAATTCGATCAATTCAAATTGATTGTTAATACTTACCGGTAATTAACGTTTTCACATCGCGCGATCGGTTTCATCGCACGATGAAATCGCATCGCAGCATCGCACGAGCGATGGCAATAAAACAGCGCCCTAGAGCCCCCACAATACAAGGTAACTTAGAGGGGACTTGTTTTCATATCCATTCCGGTTTCTATTTCGATTTGATTGATTGACACGGTTGGCGCAGTGGTTGAGTGATCGACTGCTGCGCAGCATGTCGCGGGTTCGATCCCCGCACGGAAGAAATATTTGTACGACCTACAAGTATTTGTTCCGGGTCTGGGTGTATTCTAACTATAATATGTATGTATTTACAAAAAAAAAAATGTTAAGTAGTTTATCATCCATCTTGTTACCATAACACAAGCATTGAGTAGCTTGGTACGAGATGGCGTTGTGTGAAATGTCCAAGGATATTTATTATTATTTATTTATAGAGACGTTTAGTTGATTCGCAGCTATGTCAGTTCATTTCAGAGCGTGGAAAATAGAAATTAGCGCCACGACCTATCCACTAAAACAAACGACAATCCTCTGCCCAAAGCAGGGCCTCGGGTTTCATTCCCTAATGTGCGAACTTGTTCCGTGGCTTTCAGGGTATTGGCCCGCCTCGTTTAGTGGAGCCCAAAGCTCCGAGACGGGCCGCTCTGCTAAAGGGGGACTAATGTAAAATGAGTTACTGAAGAATAATGAGACATTTTAAATTCACAGACCGCTAAACCAGCGCGAGAGAGATATCAAGTCTCTGGGTGTGATAGAAGTGGTGAACAATCGAGAGGTGGTGGTGCGGCAGTCACAGCAGACCTCGCACACCAAGAAGTTCACATTTGACAGGGCTTTCGGGCCCGGCACCTCTCAGGTAGGTAACAAACAAGTAGTAACAAGGCTGGTATTGGGCTGTACACATATAAATTGAAAAGGTGACAAGGCTAATATAACGTAGCCACAAGAGAAGGAAAACTTGATACCAAACCCTGTGCGACGACTGCCTTGTTGGTCTAAGGCTCGCATATGCCGCCTTTGGATCAAAGAATCCCTGGTTCGATTCCGGGGTCTGGCAAGTGCCTTTAATGCAAAGACACTTGCTCTCAGTCTGGGAGTCATTTGTGTTCGGCAATTACATACATGTTTGTAAACTGCCCCCATGATATAGGATATGCCTAGTGCAGGGGTTTCGTTATTCAAGCAATCTGCCACCCTAACGGCAGCCTCCGGTCGGGGGAGTAGGGAACGCCCCCGCCCATTGGAGTGACTAGTTCCCGAGTTGGTTAGTGGTTTCTGGACCACTCGTAGCTTTCTACAGCCGAGTTCAGATGTGACCCGCACGATCACGGGTACACAATAGGACCAGAACACGGGTAGGGACACCCTGTTCTTACGCAAGGTCCTTGAGGGAAGCGCTTCCAAGCGCTTTGGTCCAACATCTGAGGGTATAGCAAGGCTCCCCTCGCTAAGCCAGATGGCCCGCGCAGACAATTAGTGGTAGGTTTTAGTGGGTAAACCTTTCGCAATCACCATCTCATCGCGACCGGGACTCCCACATACCCCTACAAAAGGGGGACCTACAAAAGGTTTCCCCCATTATAAAAAATAATGGATTCAAGACTATATGTACAGTCCGCGCCAACTTGCGCATCGTATATTTTATAACCAATACGAACGTAGCACTCACACTAACATGAGAGTGGCGAGGGCGCTAGCAGGCGTGCCCTCCCTCCCCGCCCCGCGTACGTCCCGCTGATACCTGATTTTGTGTTGTGCGCTACGTAATGCAGCTACATTCAGACCGGCCATAAAGATTAGCGCGGACTGTATACATATTTGCAAGGACATGTAGTTTTAATCAATAATCAATTGCGACGAATTGAGAATCTCCTTTCGTACATCGTCTTGTCTTAAATGTCGACTTGTCTGTTCTTCCAGATCCAGGTCTACCAAGAGGTGGTGAGTCCACTGATAGAAGAGGTTCTGGCCGGATACAACTGCACCGTCTTTGCTTATGGACAAACCGGCACTGGTAAAACCCACACTATGGTGGGGGAGCACAGTGGGAGTGAGACTACGTGGCAGAACGTAAGTACTAGTCATTGGTCTAAGGGTCACATCTGCCGCCTTTGGATCAACGGGTCCCGGGTTTGATTCCGGGGTCGGGCAAGTGTCTTTGTCTAAACCAGGGGCACTTGCTCTGAGTATGATGATGGATGAAATAGGCTATTTAAGTGACCATAAGCTCAAATAATACCCTGCCTTATTGGTCTAGGGGTCTGAACTGAATCTGAGTATCATTTGTGTTCGTGAATTAAACGTTTGCCAACTACCCTGGCGGTACAGGTTATACCTAGTGCAGGGGTATTGTTTTATAAAAAAAGATAGAAAAGTCCAATTGGCGAAGGACCGCCACCTTGCAGAGCTTGTTCCTGCGCTCGCGCTTCGCCAGAGTTCAACTGGTGTTGGTGGCTCCATCATCCTACTAATATTATAAACGCGAAATTTTGTAAGTATGGATGGATGGATGTTTCACATAAAAACGATTAAATGGATTTTAATGAAACTTTACAATACTATATTATAGCTTATTTATATTTTTTTACAATTTATAAAGAAATTGTATGAATTGTCCAAAATATAAAAGAAAAAAATTCTGACTAAAAACAAATTCTATCACCACGCGGGTAAAACAGCGGGGCGCAGATTGTGTGTAAATATTACTTTGTCCTTAGGATCCATTAGCCGGTATCATTCCCCGTGCCCTCAGCCAACTGTTTGACGAGCTCCGTCTCACCAACACGGAGTACACCGTCCGGGTGTCGTACCTGGAGCTGTACAACGAAGAGCTGTTTGACCTGCTCTCCTCGTCCGAGGACAACTCCAAGCTGAGGATATACGAGGATGTCACCAGAAAGGGCTCCAACATTGTCAATGGACTGGAGGAAATCACTGTATGTACTACGAAATATTTACGCATACTAATAGAATAATGAATTAATTTATTTTGGTAGTAGCTTTTGCGGGCGGGTTTTATACTATTGCTTATGTAGGAATAATATAGCATTACAATTAGTAAAGAACTTTGAAAATCTATGTGTGAGTGAACTCTAATTGCTTTTTTTAGGAAAATGCATTTAATTGCCATGTCTTTTTTTCGCCACTGCTGAGAGAGAAACGGCAAGAAACTCGGAAAAAAAATTAAAACCAAAAAAACACTATATTGGATTAGTAGCTGACATTAACATGTCAAACAAAATCAGGAATATGCTAAAAACTTGTTAATATTTTGACGATTGACTTGTTTCAGGTATACAACAAGAATGAAGTGTACAAGATTATGGCGCAGGGGCAAGAGAGGAAGAGAGTCGCTTCTACCCTCATGAACGCACAGTCCAGGTGAAATATAAGCCAACCATAAGGGGGTGGGTTACGTTGTTTAAGTATCGAAATCTTACCTGGCTGCGAAGAGGTGCGGCCAAGCGCGGAAGGGCAACCGCGAGATTTTCTTTAATCTTTATATAAATTGCCATGATGTAGACGATATTTTATTGACAAAACAAGTACCTGAAAGTTTTCAAAAATCAATTAAAAATATTCTATTTAAAATTACTAGTAGCCAATTTTTGATTGACACCCTGGTACTAATTTTTATTTTCTAATTTTTAATGTGCTACAAATTTATGCGTGTTATTGCTTTCACTAATCTGTCAGACTTGTTTGTACCACCATCATTGTAACCCTCTTATTTAAAAGAGCAACCATGGAGTTTCTTGCCGGCTCTTCTCTATGGAATGGCATTCCGAACCGGTGGTAAAAACTAAGTTATTAATTTTATTTTATGATTTTTATTTTTATTTTTTTTTCTCTTAAAATCTTTGACTATTTGAAAGCATTCGCAAGAATTTATTCGAATATAAAACATTTTGATTTGATTTTTTATTTTTGGTAGATTATATATTCTCTTAATTATAAATATACAGAAAAAATATCGTTTTTAGCAAATAACCTATGAGTGCACTAATCCTGCAGCCGGATCTTAGACCATGTGTAGAAGGTTTTTGCAATTGATATAGTTGTTGGCTTTTATTTATTTTAATTATTAGGAATTTTCAAATATCATAAATAGATTCAAATTCATTCAAGAAGAAGCATTATTCATTTCAGCCACGTTATGAAGTATAAATCGGCTGGTTTATTTACCTGTCCGCCATTGTCTCCCTTCCAGCCGCTCCCACACAGTATTCACCATCGTGGTTCACATGAAGGAAAACAGCCCCGAAGGTGAGGAACTCGTGAAGATCGGGAAACTGAACCTGGTGGACCTCGCCGGCTCAGAGAACATCAGTAAAGCGGGGTCTGACAACCCGGCCAAGAAGGAAAGGGCTAGGGAGTGTGTCAACATCAACCAATCCCTCCTCACTCTCGGGAGGGTCATCACCGCGCTGGTGGAACGGCATCCTCATATACCTTATAGGTGAGTGCACTTAAAATTTGCAAGAGATACGTATTTCCTTCTAAGACATATGGTGTAGAACAATTAAAAATTAACCATGGGGCCGTTCATAAAATACGTTCCCATACAAGTGGAGGTGGGGTCTTGCTGAGTGTGAAGAGGGGGGACGAGGGATCTACGGCAACATGACGTTCGTTATTCATTAAAACATTTTATATTAATATTTGTTCGTTATGAAAGATTTTTATTAAGGTGGATGTTCCGGTCTGTTCTCAGCCATTGTCCCGAGAGATGGCGTTGAAGTCAACATTTACAGTTTATTTGGGCTGGTGTGTAATTGTGAAATTATTAAGACGTAGGAGTAGCTTAAGTGGTTATCGGACATAACGCTTTATTTTACTGGGTCATATCAGTGCCACAAAATACACCCAATTCCACACATATCTCCAAATTATAATATGGCTTACACACACAGACGTAGGCGTGTAGCCAATCCATACGTTTACAAAGATTCAACACTAGATGGCGTGAATAAAAAAAAACAAGGGTATAAATTTGGGTGATACCGAGAAAACATGGTATGGTGACGAATGGAGAATACATCACTATGTATTCACCACCCTATTTCGCCCCGAGGGTGTTGCAAGAAATGATAAGGCCGATAACCTAGCCACAAGCGAAGCAAACCTTGATACAAAACCTGTGCCAACCAGTCTAGCCAGCGTGGCACAGTAGGCTAATTACCCGCAATGTAAATTGGAGGAAGCCCGTCTCAACAGTGGGTCATTTATGGGCTGATTAGTAGTAGTAGAGAAAACATAGTAGGTGCAATGTTTTCTTTTTTGGGAAATAAAATGTGTAAAGGCGTGATTATATGTATGTATGTATTCACTCAAAACTGATGATTTGTAACACTACCAATTATCACAATAATGAAACATTTCATAACATGTAAGGAACTATAATTCATAACAACAAATCTAAAACAGTAATTGTGACGTCACGGACGCCGACATATCAGTGTGTGTTACAGCTTAACTCAAATTTAAAAATCATATTTTGTGTGCTTTGTGTTTAAAGTGCTTTAGCAGTGTATCTGAACTTGTGATTCATCAGCTCGAACGTTTGTGTTGTTTTGAATCAACGCTAAGGTGACTAAATTATATCATTTTATTAGTGAATTGATAAGATTTATGAAGTAAGAGATTAATTTAACATTTTAAAAGAGGGTACTAAAAGTTCATCGGTCGTGTCATCTGCCGGTAGCGCCTGTTAATTACTGAGGCTTACATCGATACTTGTAGAGATGGCGAAGAAGTGCGGCGCTTGTAGTCGCTTTATCAGTGGTGTAGATGGCGTGAAGTGTAGTAAGTGCCCGGGTTTGTTTCATCGGGCCTGCGTGAATTTACCTAAAGATGTTCAGGTAGCGTGCACTTGGCTCTGTCCGGGATGTAAGGCGAATACGCCCCGAAAAGATAATACAGACAATCCAGTCCGGGGGGAGGCAGCCGACTATAGCCTCCCGCAATCCAGCTCTGTGCCCGTGGAATCTGGTAAAACTGATGATATACTCCTGGAAATTAGGTTATTACGACAGGAGCTTGCATCGTTTAAGGACGATTTTAAATTATTACAAGGGCAACTCAATAACCTATATGCGGTAGTAGATGGCTGTGGGAATCGTCTTGAAAATTTAGAGAAGCGTTTAGAAACTGTGGAGAAAAAGGGTATTAAAAAACCGGACGACTCTGGCTATCAAGCGACCATTGAAAATCTAAGGGCGGAACTTAATGATCGCGAGCAGACCTCGCTTCTGAATGATGTGGAGATCACGGGAATACCCGAGGTACAGGGTGAGAATGCGGGCCACCTTATAGGTATATTAACACAAATATTGGGTATTACTTGTGAAGAACGTGACATCGTATCGGTAGAGAGAGTAGGCGTGCGCCGCATTCCTACCGCAGGGGGTCTTTCAGACTCCATGCAACGGACAAGGCCGTTAGTGATGCGGCTGGTACGTAGGCGCCTACGTGATGAAATCTTAAAGGCAGCGCGCGTCCGCCGCCATCTAACTACGGAGGACATGGGTCTCTCTGCAACTCCTACTCGGGTGTACGTAAATGAGCGTCTTTCCAAGAAAAATAGACAGCTATTTTACAAGGCTCGTGAAGAGGCCCGCTCACGTGGTTGGAAGTACGTCTGGACGCGAGACGGACGCATTTTTGTACGCCGCGAGTCGGGCAAGCCCTTTTTTCGGGTGCGGTCAGATGCAGATATTGGGGTGATTTTTGGTGTTCCAGAACAGAACAACGAACCATGACTTGGTATCGAATGACAAGTGATAGACTTAGGATTTTTATTGTATTGTTTGTTAGGTTAAAGTTTTTACGGAAACCATTTATATGTGCGATTTTGGGTACAGTGATGATTGGTAATTATAGACAGTTTAATCGTTTAATTAACATTAATTTAAAACATTACAGTCCCTCTTATTATAGTTTACATTATACTTTTATAGCCTATGGTAACTTTTTTCCTGTCAGTTGTTCAGTTTGGCATAATATAATACTATTTAAAATAATATCTCAATGATGTCGAGGTATTTACGAGTTGGTGTCTACAATGCAGGTTCCTTAGGGACAAACCATTCCAACATTATAGCATCTGTTGTAAATATGGACGTGGATATTCTGGGTCTTAATGAGACTTGGATTCATACGGGAGAGGAAGGCCGGGCCCCTGTGATACCTGGTTACAAATTAAAGCATATCCCACGACGGCGCGGTATACGATCGCGCGGTGGTGGTGTAGGTTTCTACGTAAAGCGAAATTGTGCGGTAAGAGTTTGGGACCACCCGGTTGACCCAATATATAGCGATGTCGAACAGATGTGGCTTTCGGTGACACTTAACGGAAAAAAATTGATGATCGGTACGGCATATAGACCGAATTGGGTTAGCGTTGACTTGTTTTTTGGCGCGATCACTGATTCCATCACTTCAATCCCTTGCTATGACCACTTAGTTCTAGTTGGAGATTTTAATATTAATTATTTACATGACAATGACAATAATACTATTAAATTTAAATCATTTCTATCGACTTTCAATTTACAACAATTAGTAGCAGAACCTACTCATTTCACCGAAAGCAGCCAAACTCTGATTGACGTAGTGTGTACTGACTTACTCACACAGAAAGTAAGTTTGGATCATGTTGGAACTCTTTACGGGCATTGTCTCGTAGTTTGTGAATTTAATATAAAACGTTTCAAACCAATTCGACGTATTATCTCATATAGGCCCAAGAAGAATATATCTTTAGATGACTTTACTAACGACGTACAAGCAATAAGGTGGGAACTCATTAATAATTATATAGATATTCACGAAATGGTTAAAGCTTTCACGCACGGCATTCTAACACTCTTTAACATACACGCACCTCTTACATCTACAGTAATTAAAGAGCGCTCTTATCCGTGGATTACTAATACCATCAAACTTATGATGAAGTTACGCGATAAAGCTGCAGCGAGTTATCATAAAACCCGAACAGACTCAAAAAAACAATATTATAAATCCTTGAAATCCATAGTGAGTAAATCAATGTTTCAAGAAAAATCTGCATACTTTAAACAAAATATTAATAATAAAATCAAGAATCCGAAAGTGCTGTGGAAAAATTTAAAAGAAACTTTATTGCCCAAAAATGATAACCAGTTACCACCATTTTTTAATGATCCAAATACTATCAACTCTCACTTCCTAGATTTACCAACCCAATCACATATCTCTATCTCCACATTAACTTTTTTTGAACTCCATAGATATTCTGAAGCCCAGTTCTCTATCAAACCCATCAATACAGAGCAACTTATTAAAATTATTAGTAGTTTTAAATCGAATGCCGAAGGTTCGGATGGAATTAGTTTGGATATGTTAATGATGACCTTTCCCTACACAATAGATAGTATTCTTGGTCTCATAAATACCTCTATAGTGACGAGTACTTTTCCAGACAGTTGGAAACTTGCTATCATACGGCCGTTACCAAAACATTCCAATCCTATTCATCTTAAAGATCTGAGACCTATAAGTATTTTACCTTGTATGTCAAAATTCCTAGAAAAAGCGGTCTCATTGCAGTTAACAAAATTTCTTGAATGTAATAATATCTTACCGGACGTTCAGTCTGGATTTAGAAGTGGACATAGTACGAGTACTGCCTTGCTTGACGTTGTTGATAGTATTCTTAGCTCACAAGATAAAGGAATGTGCACACTTCTAGTACTACTAGATTTTTCCCGCGCTTTTGATTATTTGAATACTGATCTACTTTTGTCAAAACTTAATTACTACGGTTGTGATTCTGAATCGCTAAAGTGGTTTAGCAGCTATTTGAGTGGTCGGTATCAGTTTGTTAAATTGGATAACGAAAATGGCTCTTCTATAGAGTCAGAAAAAATACTGGTAAAAAGAGGGGTGCCTCAGGGCTCTATTTTAGGACCCATACTGTTTAATTTGTACTCTGCAGACATTGTTAGGTCCATTGAGAATTGCAAGTACCATATATATGCGGACGACGTGCAGATTTATATATCTTTTAGGCCTTGCGACATAGATGTAGCCATTTCTAAACTAAATGAGGACCTCTTAAGAATAGCTACGTGGTCTGACAATAATTGTCTAGTACTCAATCCAGCTAAAACAAAATACCTCATTTTTGGGAGTAATTTACAAATAACAATGATTCAGCCTTCTGTTACGGTAATGCTTCTAGGTGAACCAATTGAGCGAGTCTACGAGGCGCGAAATTTAGGTTTACTAATAGATTCGGACCTGAGATTCAAGAACCACATTAATGCATGCATAAAAAATTGTTTCTATAGATTGAAAGTACTTTACAAATTGAGACCATATCTAAAAGAAGAACTTCGAGTCCAATTAACTGAATCATTAATATTGTCAAGACTCAACTATATGGATATAGTGATAGGACCTAGGTTATTGGCTAAAACTCAAAATTTAATTCAAAGGGTACAGAATGCTTGCGCCCGTTTTTGCTTTGATATCCCACCGAGAGCTCATGTGACCCCGTTCTTAAATAAACACCTCTTACTTAAAATGCAGCATCGGCGTAAGCTTCACTTAGCCTGCCTCTTGTTTGGTGTAATAAAAAGTAAACAACCACGATATCTTTATGATAAGTTATCGTGGAGAAATGCTCGCAGATCTGTAGCCCGTCAATGCTCGGTGCAGCTAGCAGTTCAACGCCACAAATCCGTAGCTTTTAGGGGTAGTTTTCGCTATGCTGCATCGAAATGTTGGAATAATATTCCACCACCAATAAGGAGCCTGCAAAGTTTACCTGCTTTTAAACAACACGTTAGGAAATTTATTTTTGAACATCAAAGCAGTGAAGAATCCCTAAAGGTTGACACTAGTTTATTATAATGGTTAATCCCAAACCTGTATACAGCAAATTAATTTTCTGTAATAATTGTGTTTTCACTTTACCCAATATGTTTATTTCCTTCTACTTATCATTATTTTATGTTATAATTATTTAGATCACTATCATTTCTAAGATGGATTAAGTTATGCCGTATGTACTATTTTATTCTACTTTTAATATATTTTTTTAGTTATGAACAACCTATGAACAAGCATGTTTGGCTGCCGTAATTGTTTTAATTTTTTTGGCGCAATATGACCGTGCGTGACGTCACCTGCCGTCCCCGACGGAAGATCAGCGTTGGTTGGCAACAACCAGCATTATGCTGAGTCTGGGTCGGTTTGTGGCAAGACTTAAAAATACTATTGTTGTTTAATCTAATTTTAAAATCTTCTCATGTGTTTGTTTGTTTGTCATTGTATTTTTTTTGTCTTGTGCCACAATAAAGAATATGTCTATGTCTATGTCTATGTCTAATTATGTACTAGTATGTAGTTAGTTGAAAAGAGTAATATTTCATGTTTTGATAAAAAATAAAGAGAAATGTACAATAATAATAGTTCTTCTTTTCTGGTGCAGCTGCTTCTAGGCTTTGATTTATCCTGGCCAGTGATGGACAGCACTTGATCTCAACAACAGCTCTCTCATTTTCAAATATACCTGTAACAAATTGCCATAAAATATAATACACTATGATAAAGCTCTTTATGAGATTTGATATAAGAAATTCAATCGTCTTTAGTGCTAGTTATTATTTGTTTCTCGAAATTATAACTAGTATTTATATTTGGCCACATTCACCAAACACAAAGAAAAATTGAAGTTTGATAAAGAAACGCTTACCATCTGGACTGCGAGCTAAATATCCAAATACTTCATCAATAAAAAGTCCTGATAATTTTATTATATTGCTTCCAAAATCTCATATTGTTGCCCATATAACATGTCTTTTGTGCCAATATTCTTTTTATAAAGAATATCCTGTACATGATTGTGCCATGGGGTGGTAATACAGCATTTGCAAACCTGTAAAGAGTAAGTCCAGATAATGTAAAATAATAATAATAATAATGTAAAATAAATGGATACTATGGTTTACTTTTATAATCAAACTAACCATTCCAAGTTGACTAGCATTCAAATGCTAACCTTTGAGTAGTATAGAGATCATTTTTATGCTGTCCTACAGTAGACATTTCAATCAAAGCAATGAATTTTGGTGACTTTTGGAATTCTGCTAACTATCCTTTACACTGTATTTCCAACTGTGCTTCATCAATATCAATAGTTTTTCTCCAAGAAAATTTCCATTATAAGTATTTTTTTAAATGTCCCCATGTACTCTGTGTGATCTGCTTTTTCCATTGATTTTCATACCATTTGTGTCCGTTGGCAAGTGATAGTCCTGGAAATAGATTTTTAAATATTGTATTACAAGAAAAAGACATTCTAACTCGTTCTAACAATTTTTACTATTTGTGTGGTGACGGATTTAGAATACATAGTGCCCCATTCGTTCTTGAGGGTGTTGTAAGAGCTGACAAAAGGAAATGACAAAGCCAATAACCTAACCACCAGAGAAGGAAAACTCAATATGAAACCCTGTGTGGCACAGTTGGCTAGTTTAATTACCCTCTATGTAACTGGAGGCCCAACTCAGAAGTGGGTCATCTATGGGCTGAATAGTAGTAGATAGTGGGAGTTTAGTGTTGGCTATGATCTAAAAACTAAAAAAAATTAAATCATTATCATTAGGTACATAGTATATAACCAAGTCGCTGTCGCCTGTCTGTCCCTATGTATGCTTACATCTTTAAAACTAGATAGATTGAGTGATTCAAGAGGAAGTTTTATTTATATGTAATACATCCATGATATTCTAGCGAAACACTGATTAATTTAGAGGTTCATCATTGCACCCGTGCGAAGCCGGGGCGGGTCGCTAGTACAGAATAATATGCTTCACTGATTTTGAGATGACTTTACAAATTCGATTTTTCCATTTACCTGGTAGAGTACAGTGGTGTCTGGTATAGTTTTTGATTACATGATTCTTCATGTCATCATGAAATAGCACGAAATCGCTACATCCAAATTCATTTTCAATCCAAATTCTGCTAACTGTTCTTTACACTATATGCTGTTGTATTCTGGTTTGTTTTCAATGCAGTTTCATACCATTTGCGTCCATTGGCAAGTGATAGACCTGAAAATAGATTGTTAAATGTTATGTTACAAGAAAGACATCCTATTCAGGACGCCAAGCTTTCAAACGGCTGAAATACAATAAAATAATTAAACTTTTGTCAACAGAAATTGTAGGCAAATATGAGGTCGAGTCATCGTGAAATGGCGCGAAATCGCTACATCCAAACTTGCCGTGTTTACAAAAAGGCGGATACATACATACGAATTAGTTGTAATAAGCTTGTTTACCTTGACAGTTGACTGATGGATGGTATGCAAATGGTCCGTTGAGAAATCAAATCATAAAAATATCGATAAACAAGGAAATGTAACAAAAACATTTTATTTTTATATTCCTGGAATCGTAGTAGAATTGGTTGATGTTTATGAAAAAGAATCAGATTAGAATAAGTTTTTTATTTATTATAGCACGGAAACGCAAAAACAGAAGTAATTGAAATAGATTTGTTTCTGAACGCAGAGTACAATATGTAGATAATACAAAATAAAACAAGCTAATAATTATGTTTGTCTGTCTGATTTTTTTTTTGCAAAATGCCTCAAGAGTGTACGATGTAACCCGGTAAAACCATATTTTGAAAATGTTAGCAAGTTTAATATTGTGATTATACTTTACCGATTAATGATAATTGAATATATTGTTGATCAAAACGATATTCAATCCCATTGCCAAACTATCTGTTTCTAATGTCACCAACAATAGAATTGCATTTTTAGAATAAATAATTTCTTTACCCACGTTACATAATAATATAATCTAATAAACAATGTTTGTTCCGCGTGGTACCCTATTTCGTTCTGAGGGTGTCGTAAGAACTGACAAAAGGAATGGCCGAACACCTGGCCGCAAAATAAGGAACAATTGACACGAAACCCTAAGCCAACCCGTCTGGCCAGCGTGGGTGGCATATTAGGCTAATTACCCTCCATGTAGTTGGAGGAGGCCTGACTTAGCAGTGGATAATTTATGGGCTGAGGAGTACATAAGTAATAGTATGAATCAAATATACACTAGAGTAGTGTTGCCCAAATTCAGTCTTGGTCTTGCAGTCTTGGTCTTGTTCTTGCGTTTTTGCAAGACCAAGACCAAGAACAAGACCGCGTATTTTTAGCAAGACCAAGACCAAGACTGACCGTGCAAGACTTGAGCAAGAACAAGACATAGCCTGCAAGACTCTTGGGTCTTGCAGCTAGGACTTAGCGCTATTTCACTGAGTAGTTAGGTGTAACAGTTCGGTGTATAGGTAGGTACGCTTAGGAATTCTATGAGACGCAAAAAACTGTATCAAAGAATATGAAAAATTACGCATTACGACTAATACCATAAACATAGCGAATAAAAAAATATCTATTAAAATCAAACTGAGTGCATGCATAGTTATGTTTTAACCATCGGCACTTTGATAATGCGGCATCAAAGGTTTTGTACTTACTTCTCAAAGAAATTTGCCGCTTTTCGGAAGTACATGGTTATGATACACGCGCCGGCGGCTTCTTTTGAAATCTAAAACAATCGTTGCCGCCACGCCAAATCATAACATTTGACACTATTTGATTGCCGCCATAGGGCGTAGGTATACTCATGCAAAATAATTTCCTAGTAGAGTACCTACAGGTGTTCCAAAGAATAAATAAGTTTCAGAGTGCTTAGAATGAAAATGAATACATTATACTGATCACGCAAGTAGTATTATGATTAGGATAAAATGGTAAGGATAGGTAGTAGATGTCATATTAATTCATTCTAGTAAGTATATATTATAATATTGATTACTTATATGGAATGAAATGAAAAGAAATTTAACTGATTTAATTCTGATTTAATGTTTATTATTATTATATTATTAATTAGAAATTGAGATATGTAACAATAACGTTACATTTTAATAAATAGTAATAGACTAATAGGTAATTGCAAGACTTGCAAGACTCTTGCTGCAAGACCAAGACCAAGACCAAGACTGGGAGCGCAAGACCAAGACCAAGACCAAGACCAGGTGTAATGGCGCAAGACCAAGACCAAGACTGGCTAAGTCTCGTCTTGTTCTTGCATTTGGGCAACACTACACTAGAGGAACATTACAATTTGAATCAATGAAAATAAATAAATTCATAAGTCACACGTTTCGCAAGAACTTCCGCGCGAAATACATAGCGCACAGTAACATCCGAAATATAAGTTTTACCGCAGCCCATAATCATGTGACGAAGTTTGGCAACGCTTTTTTCGGTACAATATTTCTATTGTTTCATTCAAAGTTAGGAAGGACGGCAACGTCGCGTATACGACTATTGGTGATTGATTGGATTTCGAGTGACTCAGCCAATCAGCGCAGTTATCGGTATTCGAGCTGGCCTGTGATTGGATTTCGAGCTGGCCGCCGCCATAGGGCGCCGGCGCATAGCGAGAATCGTAATATGGAAAATGAAGTAATCAAGTAAATAAATAAAATGAAGTAATCAGTTTTAAGTTATTTAAAACTGTTTTTTTTTACTGGTTGGTACGAAATTAACCAAATAATGAAATGTGAAATTTATTTATCAGAATTATAATATCTTCTGCACGCCATCTATCGTGGTAAATTCTAAACAAGTCACGCACACTATTACAGAAGTTGTCCAATTTTCCCGGGATTTCACTGCTGTTTTTCGCAGTAAGTATTGTAAGTTATTGCCTAAAATGGTCAAACGCGGACACATTTTATTGTAGACATGTGATAAAATGATAAGTTTCAAAGAACGAGTATCTGTGTTTAGTGTAAAGGTCTAGGCCAGAATGTATGGACGATAGGTCGGAACATCCACCTTAATTTATTCAAATTTTGTTATAAAACCTAAGTAAATATTTGTAATTTTCAAAATTTGTGCTCCAGAAGCATGGAGATAGTACACAAAAATTATGGACACCCATCTAACTTTCACCTGAGCCAGAAGTTGCTTAACCTGCAGATCAATTTCATTACGCATAGCCCACTAAATTACGATCTTTCAAAAATTATTCTTTTTCAGGTATATATTATAAATTTCATCCGTGTGGTGAAGGATTTAGAATACATAGTGTCATCACCTCATTCCATCCTAAGGGTGCAGTAAGAGCTGACTAAACTAAATGACAAGGCGAAAACCTAGCTGTAACATAAGGAAAAGTTGTTACAAAACCCTATGCCAACCTGTCTGGCCAGCATGGCATAGTAGGCTAATTACCCTCCATGTAACGGGGGAGGCCCGACTCAGCAGTGGGTTATTTATGGGCTGAGTAGTAGATATACATTACAGGTTACATAATTTCGAACCTTGACCCCTTCACAGAGAGTCCAAATTGACACGCATCCTCCAAGAGTCCCTAGGCGGTCGTACAAAGACTTCGATCATCGCGACCATCTCCCCGGGACACAAGGA
This sequence comes from Clostera curtula, assembly GCA_905475355.2. Taxonomy (NCBI): domain Eukaryota; kingdom Metazoa; phylum Arthropoda; class Insecta; order Lepidoptera; family Notodontidae; genus Clostera; species Clostera curtula. The sequence goes on along the minus strand of FR997816.1, from coordinate 1,078,361 downwards.
CCTGGAGGAGACGATGAGCACCCTGGAGTACGCGCACCGGGCCAAGAACATCCAGAACAAGCCCGAGATCAACCAGAAGATGACCAAGAAGGCCATCCTCAAGGAGTATGCCGAGGAGATCGACCGACTGAAGAGGGACTTGCAGGCCGCTAGGGATAAAAACGGTGATTATACACATACCGGTGGTTGCTACTCCGTCAACCCACACTATCCAGGGGTGTCGTGAGAGCCGACTACTTATTAGTCAAGGTCATTGTTCAAGTTGTTTGTTATTGAACTCCTCCCAAATGGCTCGCATGCAAGTGGCACATTTGATAGGTCTGCGAATCGGACAACATCTATTTTTGATCGACCTAAAAGTTAGGGTGGTCTCAATTTTTTTTTAATATATTGTTTAAATTTTTTATATATATCATACAACTCTACATTTTCACGCCTCTATGATCAACCCCTATTTTTTAATAATAATATTTATATAGAAAAGCAATGTGTGCTGCTGGTCAGCTAGTATTACTTTACAATACAAGTGTGTCTGGTGATGGATTTACATTACCACCACCCCATTCCATCCAGAGGGTTTCATAAGAGTCCACAAAATGGAATGACAAGGCTGATAACCAAGCCACAAGAGAAGGAAAATTTGAGACGACGCCCTGTGCTAACCCAGCTAAAAGTCGGAACGCACAATGACTCATGTTAAGTAATTTTAGTATAACTTTTAGTAATCACTATCACTACATAGTATAAAACAAAGTCGCCGTCGTCTGTCCGTCCCTATGTATGCTTAAATCTTTAAAACTACGCAACGGATTTTGATGCGGTTTTTTTTAATAGATAGTGTAGTACAAGAGGAAGGTTTATATGTATAATACATGCATACTATTGTAGAGAAACACTGATAAATTTAGAGGTTTATCTATGCACCCGTGCGAAGCCGGGGCGCTAGTTATTTAATAAACCCGTCTAGCCTGCGTGGCACAGTAGGCTAATTACCCTCCATTTAACGCGAGGAAGCCCAACTTAGCAGTGGGTTATTAAAGGGCTGGGTCGTAGTAGGATTGATACATTACAATAAACAATATTACATTTTAGGAGTATACCTGGCAAGCGAAACGTTCGCCGAAATGACGCTCAAGCAGGAAGAGCAAAACAAAGAGATACAAGAACTGTTGCTGAAGAAGAGAGCCATGGAGGAGGAGAAGAATCGTATGGAGTGCGTCTTCGGGGACCTCAATCAGACGCTGGAGAGCAAGAACATGGAACTGGCTACCACCAAGAACCAGCTCAGCAGCACCAAGGCCGAGCTGGCTAGTACCAGCAAAGTAAGTAGCTGATGACATGTGTATCGAGGTTAGTGTTTCTCGTCCATCATGGATCCGACTCAGCAGCGGGTTTTTATGGGCTCAGTAGTAGTGGTACACACAGTCTATTAATTAATATGTGAAGCAAAAATGTTGTATTGCGCGGACCGAGGAGGTGTATGTAATTTCCCACACTTATAGTTAGGAGTGCTACCATGTATTTGGCACTCGCATTTATATATTTTTTTCCTTTTTTTTTAAAAACGAAACCCCTGTACTAGGTATAACCTGTGTCGCGGGGGCAGTTTACAAACATGAAATTCACGAACACAAATGACACCCCGACTCAGAGCAAGCGCCTCTGGTTTAGTTAAAGACCAACATATACTCTTTTTATTACTCTTTTGTCAAGTCTTTGTATTGTCAAAATGAGAATAGAACTGTCATTTTAATTAATTATGGTCTAAATTTCATTATCGCTAGTAAAAATAAATTTGTAAGAGGACCCTCATATGTTTTTGTAACGAGCCAGTACATTCTTGTGGTTCAAATGAGACGAGGCTTATGGAAGTTCGACAGTACGTTTGAAGAAGAGGTAGTCAAATGACATGTCGTCTATCCCTGTCTCACTCGAACTGTGTGACAAAGGCACACAGCTCATTCAAAATTATGTGGTGACGTTCCACAATTCTTGCGTTTATAGAGGATACATATAAAATAGTTAAGCTACTCTTACAAATGTCTGCCTTGTCCTGGACAAATATACTGGCTCTGTAAGACCTACTCAACACTAATCGAGATTCGGCCCGTAACTCTCATGCCTGTTCTAAGCATACAAGGAAATGGCACGCTAGCTACGGGCAAATGAAACAAGTCTCAACGTGTTTGGCAGTTCGTCGCATTTTGTAGCAACTTACTGGCATGAACCTGGTGTGACCTTCCAGAGCCTGGTGCTTACCCGGCGCGAGTGCGAGGAGCAGGCCTTCCTGGTGCAGCACCAGCGCGGCACCGAGGAGGCCCTGGCCAGGCAGGCGCGCCAGCTGCTGCAGGCGGCCGACCAGGCCGTGGCGCACGTCGCCTGCCTGCACGACAACGTCGACAAGCGGAAGTAAGCTCTGTCACCACTGAGCAAGGCTCACTTCACTCCGGGACAACCTTGCCTATGTGTCCTTTTGTCCACCCATACGATGACCTTGGGTTGGAATGTACGGGTGACACAAAAAACTGCCATCGTCTTCAGTGACACAGTAAATTTCTCTTACTTTTCAATAACTCCTATTAACTTCCAAAACTTCTCCTCTCAGAACTGTGGAGTCGACGAACTTGGAGGTGACGCGCACGTACCGCGAGGAGTCTTCTCAGAAGCGCGAAGAGATCTCGTCTGGGATGAGAGAGTTCTCCCATTCGATCACCACCACTCTTGAAACGCTTCAAAATGCTTTGGGTAAGTAGTTTGAAGTCAAATGTATCGCGGTGATGGATGCAATAGGCTAATTACTGACCATAACTACAAAATACGCAGGGTTGTGACTGATCGTAAGAAACGCAAGACAAATGGATAACCTAAATAGGTTATCAAGAGATAAAATAAGGAAATATTTTGATAACTAGTCTTATTGTTATCAAAATCTTATAAATCCCCATTGCTATCCGGCCATTGGGACTTCAGGGCACAGAAAAATGGTAATTATTGCCCCAACCTACCCACTAAAACCAGTGTCTTCCCTCGACCAGTTCAGGGTCTCGGGTTATGCTCGCTAATGGGGGTTCATGCTCCACAAAGACATCTTTACCCTAACTGTACACATTGTATCATCCGTTTTTCTAGCAGTAGTGCAGTTGGTAAAACCGTAAATGATATTTCAGATGCTTTCACTACAACAAGCACACAGACTCAAGAGCAGAACAAACAGCAGTTGGAGAACTTGGTGCAGACATTCGTAGACACTGTCAATGAGGTATTTCTTACTGTATGAGTTAAAACAGTAGTTGCTTATTATCATCACTACATATTATAAAACAAAGTCGCTGTCGTCTGTCCGTCCCTATGTATGCTTAAATCTTTAAAAATACGCAACAGATTTCGAAATGTTTTTTTTAATAGATAGAGTGATTCGAGAGGAAGGTTTTTTTGTATAATACATGCATAATATTGTGGAGAAACATTTAGATGTTCATCATTGCACCCGTGCGAAGCCGGGGCGGGTCGCTAGTTAGTAAATAAATCTAGTAATTATTAGTAAAATTATACGACATGATTGCCAAACTTAAGTGGCAGTAGGCAGGGTACATAGCTTGCGGTGGGCAGGAGTGATGCCCGATGGGGCAGAAGAGTCCTCGAGTGGTGACCGCGTCCCAGAAGGCGCAGTGCTAGCCTCCCACACGATGGACCGATAACCTGGTTTAGGTCGCCGGAAAACGATGGAAACGGGCAGAACCAGAACCGTCCTTGGGGGAGACCCTATGTCCAGCAGTGGTCGTCTTTTGTGTGTCGATGTGTCAACTTATTTAAGGGTTCCACCTAGATAAGATCCGTCTATTAGAATTGCTTATTGCTTCTAGATAAAGTCGGCGGCCGCTCAGAGCCACAGCAGCCTAGTGGAATCGACGAGCAGCCACCGCAGCTGCCTCCGCTCGTCCGTGGGCGAGCACTGCTCGTCGCTGCAAGGCGCGCTGGCCGCCTTCCTGGCCGGCTTCGCGTCTTCCCTGCAGAACGCGCAAGATGTGGATGTCAAGGGGAATGTCGCTACTTTCGTGCAGCAGTGGGTAAGTTCCAAACTTTTGTCTACTTGCATATATTTCGACCTTTATTATTCAAGCATCTGCCTGTCCAATGGTGAGCTGTTATTGGCGCCTGTGAATTTCGTTTCAGCACATAAATTACCCACTACTGAGTCGGGCCTCCTCCAAATTTATTGAGGGAAATTAGACTATGCCATGCTGGCAAGACGGGTTGGCACAAGGTTTGCATTAAGTTTTCATTCTCATACGGCTAGGTGATCTGCCACCTGCCACTTAAGCTCCTTTAGTCGCCTGTTCGACACCCTCCGGATAGTGTGGGTTGGTGTTGGGTTGGTTATCAACTTACATGTAGCCTACTCTATAAAAAGAAAAAAACACAGAATAGAAAGGTTTCAGGTTTCTTCTGTTGCTTCTCTGATCTTCTGGGAGTGATATTACTCACGTGCAATAACACAAAGTCGTCACTTCCCCTGTATTTTCTACATTAACTATTTTTGCTCCAGGCCCTTCTATAACTTGAGCATGTATAAATGTTGGTAATTGATTGCAGTACTTGGGTGCAGTGGCTCGAGTGTCGTCCTTACAAAAGGCTCACGCGGCGTGGGGACAGCGCAGCGGACAGGGCGAGGGCGAGAGGGCCCAGGCCCAGCTGCGGCAGAGGGACCTCCGGAGGGGGCTCGTGGCACGGAGGCAGGCCAAGGCCCAGGCCTGCGGCATGGTTGGTACCAAGCACTCTCATTAGTTTACTTTTGATTCAAACTAGCTCACCTAATTTAGAATTGTTTGATATCAATATCAAAATACCTATTTATTCAATTAAATTCTTGAGATGCTTTAAATCGTCAAAAATTATAACACATCAATTAAAATTTATAAAGAGAAATTAAAAATAATTCATCATCTATACAAATAAATATAATTGGAGTGTCTCTTTGTAATAATAAAATAACCACTTTTTACCAAATGCGTAAGTATGTATACACAGTACATAGACAGTTTTTTTAAATATTTGTTTGTCTGTGTTTTGTTCCGGCTAATCTCTGGAACGGCTGGACCGATTTTGACGGGACTTTCACTGATAGGTAGCTATAAAGACTAGCTTCGCCCCACGGCGTCACCCGGGGCACGACACTACCCGCGGGGAACATCGTGGGTCTCAACTAATATATAATAATAAAATTGAATAAGGTCTTCAAGGGCGATGACCTGGTTAAGGTCGCCGAAAAACGGCCCAGGACCGGTCTTTATGGAGTTCCTTAGAGGAGGCCTATGTCCAGCAGTTGGCGTCTTTTGGCTGAAATGATGTTGATGAAGGTCATCAAGGTCTTGGTCCACCCGTATCTTCCCTTTCTGGTCGGATATGGGTATTTGCATTTTCGCCACTTGAACAAAGATTGGAATCTTCTTTTTTTATTTGCCAAGAGTAAGTTACAATTTAAAAACTCTTTCAGGAAATGGAAGAGGAAACCCGTCGTATCGAAGCTCGCTTATCCCAACAACTATCTTCCATCGAAGACGAGCGCCAAGCCACTGAGACACGCCTGCAGCAGTGGATGGAAGAGGAGAGGAGATCGCTAGAAGAGAGATTGGCTAAACACGCGGCATCGGAGAGAGATGCTTTGGAACAAAGGCTAGCCGGCAAGGTGCAGGAGATAGAGGAAGAGAAGAGATTGCTGGAAGAGAGAATTACTCGTTATAAGGTTGGTTGATTAGTTAGTGATAACCTGAAAGTAGTATTCTGAGAATCATTAAGTACAGTTTTCAAAGTAGATTGGTTTTTGGTGATATTATTTTGTGGTGCAAAATAGAACTAGATATGTAAATAAAAAAGAAATGTATGAACGCACATTACTTCCGACGGCAACAAATTCGATCATTCTTTTTATGTTGTGTTCGGTATTGTTTGGAAAAGGTTTGTATAGGTTAGGTTGGCCGCGTCCGTTGTACGTAGTTTGCTGGGTCAGCTATTAAATAAAATACTATTACGTCATCATCATCATTTCAGCCAAAAGACGTCCACTGCTGGACATAGGCCTCCCCCAAGGATTTCCACAAAGGCCGGTCCTGGGCCGCCCGCATCCACTGCTTTCCGGCGACCAGGTCGTCGGTCCACCGTGTGGGAGGCCTACCAGCACTGCGCCTGCCGGAACCCGGTCGCCACTCGAGGACTTTTCTGCCCCATCGGGCGTCGGTCCTGCGAGCTATGTGCCCTGCCCACTGCCACTTAAGTTTGGCAATCCGGTGGGCTATGTCGGTGACCCTGGTTTTCCTGCGTATCTCCTCATTTCTGATTCGATCTCGCAGGGAAACTCCGAGCATAGCCCTCTCCATTGCCCTTTGGGTGACTTTGAGCCTTCTGATGGAGCCCATAGTGAGCGACCACGTCTCTGTTCCATATGTCATCACTGGCAACACACATTGGTTGAAGACTTTTGTCTTCAGACACTGCGGTATTGTGGACGAGAAGATCTTTCGCAGCTTCCCGAACGCTGCCCAGCCGAGTTGGATCCGACGATTGACCTCTTTCTCGAAGTTGGACTTACCTAACTGGACAGTGTGTCCCAGGTAAATGTAATGGTCAACAACTTCGAGGGTAGAACCTCCGATGTTAACAGGAGTGGCTTGAACATGGATATTAGACATGATCTTCGTCTTCTCCATGTTCATCTTAAGGCCGACTCGTTCGGAGGCTCCACAGAGGCCATCGAGCATCGTAGTGAGGCCCTCCATGGTCTCAGCCATTACGACTATGTCGTCAGCGAATCGAAGGTGAGTGATGTACTCGCCGTTCACGTTAATGCCCAGCCCTTTCCAGTCCAGAACCTTGAAAACATCTTCCAGTGCAGCGGAGAACAGTTTCGGAGAGATAACGTCTCCCTGTCTAACACCTCGCTGCAACTGGATCGGTTTCGAGGTCTGGTCCTGGAGTCGGACTGACATGGTGGCGTTTTCATACAAGCACTTCAACACTTCGATGTACCGATAGTCGACTTGGCACCTCTGGAGAGCCTGCAATACTGCCCACGTCTCGATCGAATCGAAGGCTTTCTCGTAGTCCACGAACGCCAGACAAAGGGGCAGGTTATACTCCTCGGTCTTCTGTATAACCTGCCGTAGCGTTAAAATATGGTCTACGGTACTGAAGCCTTTTCGGAAACCGGCTTGTTCGGGAGGCTGGGAATCGTCAAGCCTGCACGCGAGTCGATTCGTGATGACCCTCGAGAACAACTTGCAGACATGGCTCAGAAGTGAGATGGGTCTGTAGTTCTTCAATAAGGTGTTATCTCCCTTCTTGAAGAACAGCACCACCACACTTCTGTTCCATGCCTTTGGCGTTCGTCCTTCGAGTATGGCGGAATTGAATAACTTCTGAAGGGCCCTAAGGATCGGTTCTCCACCCGCCTTCAGAAGTTCTGCGGTAATTCCGTCATCACCCGCCGCCTTGTTGTTTTTAAGTTGCTCGAGAGCCATCCCGATCTCACACAGGCTGACGTCCGGGAGGTCTTCTGTGTAGTGCCGGGTTAATCTAGCTCGTGGGTCGTCTGCTAGATTTATGACGGGTTCCTGTGTAGACGTGTACAGTTGTCCATAGAAACTCTCGACCTCACCCAAAATCTCGGACTTCGACGTGACGATCCTGCCGTCATCAGTCTTCAGCCTGACGAGCTGGCTTTGCCCAATAGACAGATCCCTGGCAAAAACCTTGGAGCCCCTGTTGCGTTCAATAGCCTCTTCAACACGATTCGTGTTGAATCGACGTATATCACGCTTCAGGGACTTTGATATCTGTCTATTGAGCATCCGAAGCTGCGTCGCATCATCTGTAGACTGCAGAACCATTTTCCGTTGCTCGTCCATGAGATTTAGGGTGAGGTCCGAGAGCTTTTTGGCCGTTTTCAGGCGTTGGGTCTCACAGAACTTCGACCCAACTTTGCGGACAGTCTCCACGAACCCGTCATTATAATCGTCCACGTCAACGCCTAGGCTTATAAAGCGGTTTTGCAGTTCGAGCTGAAAGCTCTCCGGGTTTTGAATTTGAACTGGCACGGGACGCAGCGTAGACCTCACCAGGCGCGACCTTTCAAGCTTAACGTCGATATTCAATGTGCCTCGTACTAAGCGGTGATCGCTTCCGGTTTTGACCATATTGATCACGGAGACATCATTGAATATGTGCTTTTCCGTCGACATGATGAAGTCTATCTCGTTTTTTGTGGTGCCATCCGGACTCAACCAGGTCCATTTCCTCTGTTCTGGTTTTTTGTAAAAGGAATTCATCATATAGAGTCCCTCCTTCTCCAGAAAACCAGCCAAAGTCTGGCCCCGTTGCTTGCAGCTCATCTCCGCTCCGCTTGCCCAGTTTCGCGTTAAAATCCCCCATGACAACGGTGTAGTGCGTTCTAGAGCCATGTATGGCCGAGGAAATGTCCTCATACATTGTCTCCACCGCTTCGTCGGGATGTGCCGAGGTCGGTGCGTATACCTGTATGACCTTCAGCGAATAACGCTTGGTTATTCTGAGTATAAGGTACGCCACCCTGGTCGACACACTCTCGATTTTAACAACGTTGTTCACAAGGGACTTGTGGACGATAAACCCAACACCACCTTGGGACTGTTGGTCGCCCTCCCGGAAGTAGAGCAAGTTGCCGGATTTGAGGGTTATCGTGTCCTCTCCCTCTCTTCGGACTTCAGACAACCCCACTATATCCCATCGCATCTTGCTCAACTCTTCCTCGAGTTCTACGATCTTCTCGTCAGTCCGCAGTGTCCGTGTGTTGTATGTTGCCAGGTGCAGCCGTCGTTTTGTATGGTAGCCGGATCTCTGCCGGAGATTTTTAGCAACCCCTGCCCCACCGTTACCTTGGCTGCTACCGTGGCCGAAGGAATAGCGGGGCTGCCGGGGACTGGGGGCCGTTTTCTTGATTGTGATCATTTTCATTGGGGGGGTTTGCCATAATCGCCACGCTTGGCAGGCGGGTTGGCGATCGCAGTACGGATGGTTTGTTTTTGTACAGAACGTCGCTGCTGCCCAACGTCTGTTGTCCCTTAGTCGCCTTCTACGACACCCACGGGAAGATATGGGGTGGTAGTATTCTTACTCCGCTACCACACGGATAGATACTATTATGTACATACTATTTATTCAATCGATTCTTAAGATACTACTCTTTTCCTACGCGCCCTCAAGACTTAACCGGCGTGAGTCATTATGATTGGGACCATAAGAAGAGAGCATATTTTCGGCTTAATATGCGATGTCCGTGTGTTGACGGATTAAGAATACATGGTGTCACCATCCCCTTCCATCCTGATGGTGTCGTAAGAGTCGACAGAAGGTTATGACCGAAAACCTAGCTGCAAGATAGGACTGGCCAGTGTAGTACCGTAGGCAAATTACCCTCCATATAATTGACGGAGGCCCGACTCGGCAGTGGGTCATTTACGGGCTGAGAAGTAAGTAGATGTGATGTGACGTAACGACATAATACGTTTTTTTTAAAGGAGTGGCAGCAAGCTCAGATGGACGCTGACAAAGAAGAGTTAGAAATGGCGGATAGAGATCTGGAAGAGAGTGACCGTGGCAGAGAGGAGTACTTGAATCACGCCAAGAGATTCGGCAAAGAGTTTGAGGAAGGTAAATCAACAGACAGACTGACATTTATTATTATTACTAGCAGACCTTGCCAGGTGTTGCTGTGGCTAAGGTTTTTGTTATATTACATTTAACATTAACATAGCGCCATCTATTGAATACTTACTCAAACCAGTCAACAGATATCGCCGTCTGTTAGAATCGTTAGGAGATAACAGATAATTGTGTCGGTCAAATAATAGACAAATAATTTGAAAAAACATAATATTGCTACTTTAGGTTGAGATGTAAGCTATCCTGTCTTTCAAATTGGATCAAAGTGACCATGGTGTGCAAATTTGATTGAAATCGGTTAAGTACTTTAGGAGTCCATCGCGGACAAACAACGTGACGCGTAATCTTCTAATATATAAAATTCTCGTGTCACGGTGTTTCTTTTGAATTTGAACTCCTCCGAAATGGCTCGACCGATTTTCGTGTAGTTTGTGTGTATATCGGTTAGGTCTGCGAATCGGACATCTATTTTTCATCCCTAAATGTTAAGGGTGGGCAGCCCCAAATATTTATTTTTATTTTTTGTCAATTTTTTACTGTTTTATTTTTTTATGATACAGCATACTAAAATTTACGATCAACCCCTGTTTTTAATAGCGATATTTATATGGCAATACAACGTTTGCGGGGTCAGCTAGTTTATTTAGATTAAGATTTTGTGAGGTTGAGATCCTTCCCACTCAGTTCCAATATAAGAGCCCCCGATGTTTTTCGTTGGCCGCGCGGCCTGGCCGCCTAATGCGCGGAGGCCCTTAGTCCGACAATGTCGATTGCATCATATGTCGAAGATGCCTCTATACGTCGCCAGCTCCCTCGTCCTAAAGAGTGGACATTTCCAGGCACAAACGCCATCAGCGTGGACATGGAGATGTTCAGCAAGAATGTGGTGGAAGTGGTGGAGCACATCAATGAGGAGATGCTGCGGATGCTGCAGCAGACCAAACATCATGTCGAGGTAAGAGGGTCCACTTCAAACATCGGAGGGTTTAGGTTGAATTTACTTACATAACTATGGTAGATGTATTGTACATTTTAACATACGCCCATTTTAAAAATTCCATACCAAGAGAAGGGAAGCTCTATACAAACCCTGTGCCAACTGATGATGATATACATATCTATGTATATGCAAAGACTACATACTCATAAAATTGATGCATTCAGTAGGCTCTATGCCCTTCTCCTTTATTCTCTATGGTACTAATGAAAATTGGTTTTTAGGAACAAGTGAAAAATGTACTGGCAGCCGACGAGGCCACATCGGCACAGTTCGTTGAGCAGATTGACAGCACTCTGGATGGAGTGGTCCGCTCCACCAAGGACATGCTGGACCATGTCGTGGGCTCTGTGGAGGTCAGTGGCATGGCACGCGATAACATTACTAACTCTCAGTGAATGTTATCAATAAAACAAAATTATATAGGCGGTAGATTTAACTGTTTGTTTGTGTGTCTTAGGTTTTCATGATATTTGCGCATTGGGGTACATTATGTCCCGGACCCTCGAATGTGTCCGAAACGTTGGGATATAAATAAAAGAACTTGATTGACGAGAACAGTTGAGACATCATCCTATCACTTTATATATATTTTGGTATGTATTTATTTATGTATATATTATATGAATAAATAAGTACTATTTGTATGTTTCGCTTCGTCCACTTTCATTATTCCCTTCATACGTGCTCTTCGGTTTAGGGTACTCTTGACCTGGCCTTTTTTCAAGACGTCCCTGATTTAGTCTTGAAACGTCCGCCTAGGTCTTCCCCTTCCAACACTTTCATTCACACTCGCCTTATATACAAGACAAAGAAAGTATGTAAGGATCGTAGCAAGTGGAAAGAAGTGGTATCTGCCTACACCTACGGGAAAGAGGCGTGATTATATGTATGTATGTATCTATTATAATAATATACAATAATTTATACAATATAGTGTATTTAATCTATCAACTATTATTTTTTTCCCTTTTCATATTGCACAACTTTATTTATATAATTAATCATAGATGTACTATTGTACCTTTACTATCCATTCTTATGATCTTACTAATGTCCATCCCAAGGTTGTCTGTAAGAAATCGCATTCAGCGATAAGACCACCCCTTGTACAAATTGTTGCAAATATGTACTGTGTTTTGTCTATTTCTCTTATGTACATTAAAGAGTTTATCTTTCTATCTATCAATCATTTACCACAATGTTTCTTTGTATCTGTAAAGATAACTGTCATCTAGTCTCTCGTTACCAGCATGACTGCTGCATTCGAAATGTCGGGAAAGGTGTGAATGTAGATATGACGACCGATTGGTGCGTATGGAGACTATTGGAACTACCACCTAGCGTGGGACAGGATGATATTGGCAATTTTAAATACGACTAGAAGAGCTCTGTGATAAAACCTACGTAAATAAAGTTCCTTTAGAGATTGAATGAATTAATCAATGTTGGTTATTGAATTGGAAGTGATGCTCCACCAGGCTAAACATGCGACGGCAATAGACACCATATCCGGCGTGGCGGCGTCGAGTGCCGAGGTGGTATCGCTGTCCCGCTCGCACGCCGCTTCGTGGCGCGAGTGCAAGGAGGAGGGCGCGAGGCAGGCCGCGGCGCTGGAGGGGAGGCTGCGGGACGCGCTCGTGGGCCTGGAGCAGCTCGAGGCCCGCTGCCTGGCGCACGAGTACCGCCTCTACTCGCCCACAGGTGAGCTTCGCACATACGTCACTAATCCGTCAGACATTTTTGTGCCTCACCCACTACTGAGTCAGGCCTCCTCCAAATTCATAGACGGAAATTAGCCTACTGTGCCACGTCGCCTCTTACGACACCCTCAAGATGGTACGGGTTGGTAACATTGTGAAGGAACAGAATGAAGGAAGCAAGAGGACCGTATGTTTGACGTTAGGAAGTAGGATTTGTCGTTGATGTCGTTGGTGAATGTGTTCCAGGCAAGACCCCGTCCCGCGTGGCCTTCCGCTTCCCGCGGCAGCTGGCGGCCACGTCCCCGCACCAGAGGGTGCTGGCCAGGTTCCGGGCGCAGAGGGGCCTCGCGCACAGCGACGACGTAAGTACTACTGCCTATCCACACTAAAATAAAGGTTTCATCAACGGACGGGTCCTCCGTTCCATTCCGGGGCCGCGCAAGAGTCTTGATGTAAGATATTTTCTCCGGGTAAGAGTGTGTGGTCGTGTATTATGAGTTTGCTTGAGTGGAGACTAGTGGTAGGATCTCATGGTCCGCTCAGCTAGCTACACCCACACACCTAAGTCTAGCGCCAAGTTTGACTGTGTTTCGTTGTGTGCATGTGAAAACCGGTATTTCCTTGAATTGCCTGCTCCATCTCACACCCTGGCGTTGCTTTCCATCACGCAAGCCCAGGGACAAAGGCATTCAAGTGGGCTATAAAAAACGGAATGATAAAAATGATCGTCGTTCCGACTTCGTTTCAGGAGTGCATAGTGGTGGAGTCGGACAACGAGCCTCGGCAGGCCAGTGACTCCGAGGGCTCCACTTCGGAGGACTCCGCCGTGTTCGCGGCGCCTTCCCCTCCGCTGGCCAACAACATCTTCAAGAGCACTTCCGAGACTGATATCTATTCATATAAAAAGGTACAAAACACTATAGTTTAGGCTATCAATTATCTATTTCTCTCTAATTTGTCGGTGTGGTGACCGATTTCGAATACAAAATGTCAACATCTTTACACATAATGATTTCTTAAACATCCTGAGGCTGTCGTAAGAGAGGAGACTAAAGGAACGCAAGAGGTAGACCTAGCCGCAAGAGAAGAAATAATATACATAGATAGATTTACTGCTCGGTGAACGCACACTTGCGCGCCCAGCGAGTGTAACGAAACGAAGTTCTATAAAACCTAACACACCATCGCGTCGCATCGTCCGCATGTGAGCGAATCCTTAAAACCCTATACAAATACAGGTAATAGGATGTTATCAGACTCGGCGCGGGTATTCAATCAGTTTCGTACGGCCAATAGGCAGAGCAACGCGCGAGTCTACCTCCATCGTTTTCAAAATACAATCCCATCGACTCGGTAGAGTCTTTCGATGCGGATATGAAAGATTCGGTTCGTCTAAATTCGTCAAAAAACAGACTGAATTACCTGAAACAAATGTTTTCAGCAGCAACAAGAGCAGAGCAAGGAAAATGCGATCCGTTCCGGGTCGCACAAGAAACCTTCAAAGCTACCAGCACCCTCCTCGAACAAGAAACCGCTCGGGGAACGGAACGGAACTGTCAACTGACATTACACCATGGTGCGAATTGACAATAGAGAATAGAGTGAGGGACACAATACTATGTCCACTAAAAAACGTTACAGAGAATATTATAGAGATTTGTAAATCGGTAGTACTGATATACCGATTTCGAGCATGTTTATGTCTTTCTCAAAATTTGGTCACCCTACGGTGATTGAAGTGTGAACGTAAGAAATAAGTGCAGTGGACCTAAGAAATATCGTGGAAATTTCACTAAGCTTGTATGATAGTGATGATGATAGCTTCTTGGCTGGTTTTCAATGGAAGCCATGTTTTAAAAGACAAGTCATATTTATTTCACAACAAGCTGCCGCTGCTGCTGTCAGCTTTCGCAATAGTTTAACAGTTGGTACACTTGATTTGTAAAATCACTCGGCACAGTAATTTGGAAATCTTTATTTAATACTTTGGCTGAAATAATGATATCTCCGCAATGTCTGCATGTTGACATAATGTGCCAACCAAACTTTAACCAAAATAGATCTTATCTTAAGATTAACCTCCATCATCTTGGACCTGTTTGATCATTCAATTCAGTTTCTGTAATTATATTTTTATGCTCTTGTCTTCTCTGGCGCACAAACCACCCTGATTACCTATCAAGGGTGGCAAAACGGGTGCAGGGTTATTAACAGTCAGACCAGTAAATTTTTATTGTAGAGAATTTCACACTCCACACAAAAATTCTAAGGCAAATTTTTTGGTAAACCAACTTCTTTCAAATGAATTCTAGGATGATATAGAATTAATATGATTTATTTCCGAATGTCCGACTTGGCGAACCATACTAAACAAAAAAAGAAGAGAAAATTGAAAGAAAAATCCACAACATTTATAATATATTCTTTAGAGAGTAGAACTGTGACTTTAAACAAACTCATAATGGTAAATCCAGCACCAATAGAATACCCACTTTTCAATATAGCCTCCTCCATTCACATGTTCAGAAATGTAGCTTGTAAATTGTAGCCTACTGTGCACCACAGGCCAAACTTGCACTAAGTTAGAGCTGTATGAAAGTGATCCTAGCTAAGTTTGATTCATTATGTAAGTTAATTTTTGGACTTAGGCCGGTTGGTTACCAGTGTATTTATTCATACCACTGATCATCATCTATAACTTACTAATTTTCTTAGTTTAAATGAAAAATGTAACTTTTATTTCATTACAATTTCGGTAGTGTGAAAGTGTATACGTATTTAGGCTTTATTACTATCTATTTTATCATTATTATTAATATCGAACTTTAGTTTCACTAAATATAAAAAACTTACTAAATATAGGGTAAAAATAACACCCCAACCACCAACTCTCGTCTTTACGTTTGATTCATAGAATATTTATGATAAGAGACAAATTCTGACTTGGTTTCGTTAGGTTAAAAATTTATGTTAATGTATTTTTCTAAAAGGATATGTGTAACATAGTTTAATCGAATATGATTTCTTTTGACATTAAATATATATTTTACTGATAATTTTCAACATAGTAATTACGATCGGTATTCTATTATAATGATTAGTTCTAATTTCTCTTTGTATTTTGTGTTCACATTAAAGTATGAACATACCGATGTTTTTTTTATTAATCCCCTATGAATTTACGCAAAGATAATGTAGATTACCAAGTGCGAGTTTTCTTTTACCGAATTTGGTTAACATAGTTTTTGCAAGAGATACACGTCTTTGGCACTAGGTGGCGTTCTTTCAATCTTTTTTACGTTATCAATTATACCCTGTTCAAGATAGCTTGATCGATTTGACAGATGGGCTAGTCATGGGAAACAGAAAATATCTAGTAGTCCAAAAAATAATGTTTTAAAATACTTATAACACTGACAAGTTGACATGGGTGTATTATGTGTGAAATTCTTTATTGCACTAGACATATAAAACATTGGGTAGATAAGCAATGGTGGGTCAATATTCATAATAAGTTCCTATTTAATATTACAGGGTTATTTTTGGACCTCCCGCCAAATTTAAATAGGTGGTTCAGACCATGAAAGTAAACAGAAAAGAAAATAATAATTGTAAAAGTGTTAAATTACAATGTGCGAAAGCCAACGAATTTTATTTCAAAATGTTTTTAGAATATTGTCTTAAGGTGAATGTTCTAGGGTAGCCCGCGAAATTCAAATTTTCTTACGTTTTTTGCAATTTGCAGATGAGTGCTAGGTTGTATGTTGATTAAAATGTTATTCGCGGCTGTAAGACATATGTAGTTATAGAATTATAATCATCAAAATCATCAATACAACCCTCCAAGCTCATAAAGGTGCAAGAAAATCTTTTTCAAGCTCAGTCATTCTTGCGCATTTATGAGCTTGGAGGGTTGTATTGATGAGTTTGATGATTATAACTCTGTAACTACATACGTCTTACAGCCGCGAATCAAAAGTTCATCATCATACAACCTAGCACTGACCCGCAAATTGCAAAAAACGTAAGAAAATTTGAATTTCGCGGGCTACCCTGGAACATTCACCTTAAAAAGTGATAAAGAATTTCACACATAATACACCCACACCATCTTGTCACAGTTACAAGTATTTTTAAACGTTATTTTTTGGACTACTAGATATTATCTGTTTCCCATCACTGTTCGTCATTGCAAAGTAAAGGTATGATTCCGAACTACGCTGCACGCAGAAGTGCTACCGCGGCACTACTGTTCCCCAATACCGCGACGTAGTTCGGAATTAAACCTTTATGTAGATCAGAAAAATTTACATCTGTCAAATCGATCATGCTATCTTGTACAGGGTATAATGAAACTATCTGTAACAGTATAGGACTATTACACGTCACAAACGTCTATGGTCATTGTCTGCTAATAATTAGCTTGTTAAGTAATCTCCTACGACGCCTTTCAAACGTAATTACATTTTGGCATTCACAGTCATATTGTTTTTATTTATTACCAGTGAAATTGCAACTGTATCATTAGTGCATCCTTATCAGTACACCAGCTTACATAATATTTAGGTACTACTAATGTTTATTTTATTAATTATTACCATAACAACAAAAGAGTTGAGGTCCTTAATTGCCACTACTAAGTACCCTATAAATTACCTACTAAAGTACCGGGCCTCCAATTTCGTGGAGACGAGTTGCCACTTTGGTAGACCACATTAAAATAATTCGTACTTAGATAAGATATTTATTCGATCAAGTGTTACAGATTCAAAGTATTCAGACTAATACAACATTTGTGCTTAGATTAAACCGAATACTGGACTGTGTAATATATTATTTACAATCATATTATCAATATTCGATTTCACTTACACCTATAATAATGCACCCTGTTTCACACTCGCTACAGAGG
This sequence comes from Clostera curtula, assembly GCA_905475355.2. Taxonomy (NCBI): domain Eukaryota; kingdom Metazoa; phylum Arthropoda; class Insecta; order Lepidoptera; family Notodontidae; genus Clostera; species Clostera curtula. Next base: position 1,061,056 of record FR997816.1, on the reverse strand, counting down.
ATCACCAACAAAAATACGTTGCGATAGATACACGACTGCTGACCAAACTCTTCAAAAGGTTGTCTGTGATGGGCTTAAAAATAGTAAGACCACAAGATGTCATTATCTACTACTGTATTCATGAATCGTCATCGACGCATTATAAAACGTTCGCATTAATAGTAATTCATGGATAACAAACGACGGTTTTGATTTCCACCATTTGACTCTCGTTTTACAGCCGGCGGAATATTTGGATAACTTTGCAAAATTAGAGATATTAGTGAAAGCAACATCTACTACACATAAATAAGTTATAATATTTTGACAATTATGGCTCGGTACTAAAGAAACTCTTAACTAATAAATAATAAAATACCATAGCCTTTCGATACATATTTAAGTTGAATAAAATTATGGCCTGCGTTTATGAAATAAAAAGACACCTATACTATTTCCGCTCTAGCATGGTGTAGGTTACAGTTGCCTGTACGACGTTAATACGTAAATTCTGGTTGGTTTAATTTAATTTACTACAGTTATTAATGATTTAATATATGAAGAATTTGGTACAGCTGAACTACTAAGTCTTAATTTGTGAATCGCGGCAACTTTCAAGAGTGAAACGAAATATTACTGAAACTATCTCCCGCACCATGCTACAGCGTACAGATTATAGGAACACAGGTAAAAATTAATTGTAATAATGAACCACTAGAACAGGACATTAATCAGAGCTAAAAAAAATGCATTATAGACTACTTGGTCAAAGGATTGCATGCAGGATACCTGGTTCGATTCCGGGATGCCGTTGCGTAAATCAGGGATACTTGCTCTACCTTATTGCAAGAGAGTCATTGTGTACAGCTAACAACACATTCATTGCATCTGTTTGGTTTTGCTTACTAGAACTAGTATAAAACATATTTATCTCAATATACATCATTTCTAGAAGAATGTGCAATCTTCAGATGGCTCGTAGCATTTTGAAGACAGAACTATCTTTTTGATTAAAATTTGTTACAATCTGTGCTTGTTTTATGCGGGTCCAACAACTAATTCAAATAACTCCCGATAATGTTTCCGCAACTTGAACATAATAAAAGCTAAATAGAGTAATTGTTGATATACAAAAGAACCACTGTAAATAATATTCAGATGTGATTTATACGTTACCTACAGTCCGCGCCAATCTTTATGGCCACTCTGAATGTAGCGGCATTACGCTTACGCGGGTCGTGGAGGCAGGGCACCCCCGCGCGCCCACCCACCCGCAAGTGCCCTCGCATCCGGCGCGTTAGTGCGAGCGAGCTACCTACGTCCGTATTGGTTAAAAAATGTACGATGTGCAAGTTCGTACCCACGGCTGAGCGGCCATAAATATTGACACGGTCTGTACGTAACCGTTAAGTTGGTGTGATAAATCTGTAAGTATAATTAACTTTTCTGTGTGGCGGAAAACGGAGCGTAGGCTATTGAACCAAGAACAAGGTCAATAGAATTCCGATTATGAATTTACATTTTGCTACATAGCCAGTATAAAATCACCTTTAAAAATGGTTTTTCGAAATATGGTGGGAACATACGTTTAAATGCCATTATAAAAATAAATACTTAAAGCTAAATAACTTAAAATAAATTAATTGCGTCTATTTACAGTGTTTTCCATGGGTAAATGCTACACGTATAAATAATAATGTCTACTCTACTTACTAAATCTAGTTTATATAAATGCATAATATACAGTCAAGCTTAAAAAGAAAAATAAATACATTGGAATATTATTGTACGGTGAGGTTACCTACAAAAGGTCTGTGTTTAAGCTACGCACACTTTATCTGATTTTACCAGTTTACGATATTTCTAACAAACAACTGAGTACCGATACCTATGTTTTATAGGCGCGCGAGTTCATGTCCATCCTGAGGAATGCTGTAATGCTGTTACCTAATTAGTCAAGCGCTGTCAATTTGGTTTTTTAACATAAGGTAATTTTACAAATCTTACTAATATTATAAACGTGAAAGTTTGTAAGTATGGATGGATGGATGTTTGTTACTCTTTCACGTAAAAACTACTGAATGGATTTTAATGAAACTTTACAATAATATAGCTTATACATCAGAATAACACATAGGCTACAAGTTATAAAGATATTATGTGAATTACAACAATATAAACAAGTCGAATTCAAAATTTCTAATTGTCAAATTTTCGGCCATATTAAACTATAGACAACATAACGTTTCGCTGTCAGTTGCTTTTTGTTAAAGTAGGTTTTATACGGACGGGATAAAAATCTCAGGTATCCTATGTCCAACTTTCTTTTTGTTTTAAATATTTATAATGCGGAACAAAGTTCGCCGGGTCAGCTAGTTATGAAATAAAACAAATGTGTTAAGTAATTACTTATGTAGGCCCCGATGGACATGAACTCGCGAGCCTACTATATGTGCTACCATTTGAAAATTAGGAATCGTTATCGTTCTTATATCTAATGCTGCATTTTTTCACATGTCACATTAAAAAAATACTACAGATAAATATACTAATTTCGCAAACCAGGGAAATTGATTTTAATGTGAGTAACAATATGCAACACTCATGATTGTAATTGTGAGATACAATTTATTCTTTCCTCACATAACGAATAATTAAATACAGATTCGCTTAATACATGTATATCGGTCGAAACATAATGTTTCAGATCCATAAATCGGCAGGACCCTGAACACATCCTGTGTGTATTGCATCAACCATTGTAATAGTTACCAAAGTACTTTAATTTTCGGAATAATCAAACTATAGGTTATTGACCGAGATGATCTGGTTGATCCACCCTATGAAGGAAGAAACCTTAACGTACACGCCCGGGACATCTTGCCGGCCGCACCCGAAGCCCCAGGAGACGAGACCCACCAGTTCGTAGAAGCCGTCGTCTTGACAGACAAGAGGACCACCTCCATCACCCTGAAAAAAATGCAGATACTTGTGGGTCTATATCTGACTTGCCAGTCACGAAGTTTGCTTTATGAACATTTCGTTACACATTAGACGATTATAGTCCACTATTTTGAAACTTGTATTCATGCATATTAAGTTCAAATTTATTTGTAGCGTTGTACTTAATTCTTTTGTATAAAAAGAATACTTTATAACGTAAAGTAGGGGAATATATGACACTAAAAAACACCTTTGTACTCTACTGTACAACACTGCTTAATGGGACTTTGTTTCGTTTCCCCAAAAGTTTGATATTAATCCGCGATGCATATATCTTTTACGATCCTTGCATATTGCGGTAAATGATGTTTGGACGGTGTAATCGTGTTATTTTTTATAAACACCAACGTTTTAGACGTTCTGTCGTTTGACGGACACTGTGAACACGAATAAAGCTGTAAAAACAACATTTCCGGAAACCCACTTTGACTTTGAGTATTCTTAGGGAGGTCCGGAGGAGATAAGTATATCTAATGGGGTTCCTATTTATACGTCACTGACGTACCTGACATGCATCGTTCCCGGGTTCGCCTCCCGCACAGAATGAACTGGCGGGCAATATGAAGATCTTCTCTGTTACGGCGTTGACTTTACGAATGCACTCCGCGTCGCTCACAATTGGGAGTTCGGCTTCGCGGACTCTCAATGGAATGGGGCCAGCTGGAATTCATACGTTTTATGTACCACGATGATCGCATTATTGAAGTGGTTTGGCTCAAGTTGTCATGAGAAATTTCCGTTTTAAAAAATGGTTTTGATATTATGGGGGCACTATCTCGCTTAGCACGACGTACACAATAGAAATCAGTACCTATTTTTTTCTTAAGTCTATCTATCATGAGGAGGTTTGTAGTTTTTAGAATAATGCAAGTATCTATAACATGGGCATGTACTTATAAGCTACAAACAGAGGTGGCATTTTTTTTAAACAAAAAACGAAACACCTGAACTGATTATAACCTGTGTCGCGGGGGCAGTTTACAAACATGAAATTCACGAACACAAATGACACCCAGACTCACAGCAAGTGCCTCTGGTTTAGACAAAGACACTTGCCCGATCTCGGAATCGAACCCGGTACCCGTTGCTAGAAAGACGGCACATCTAACCCCTAGACCAACGAAGAAGTCCTTAACGCATATTTTAGTTTGTTTAAGGGGGGGGTTGATAAACTTGGTTGTGGGGCTATCGGTACCAGCACAGGAGAGACCAGTGGGGGGTGTGGGTCAGTCGTATAAAAAGAGTTACAATACTTAACACTAACCCACACCATCCTGAGCGTGTTGTAAGAGCCGACTAAAGGAACGCAGAGAAGGAAAAGCTGATCCAAACCCTGTGTCAACGCATCGTGCTAGCGTGACACCCACAAAACTACAAGATAATGTTTGTATTAATAATAAATAAATATCCTTGGACACTTCACCAACGCCATCTCGTCCCAAGCTAAGCAACTTAATGCTTGTGTTATGGTAACGAGATGGATGATAAACTACTTATATACATTTTTTTTGTAAATACATACATAGTATAGATAGAAAACACCCAGACCCGGAACAAATACTTGTAGGTCGTACAAATATTTCTTCCGTGCGGGGTTCGAATCCGCGACATGCTGCGCAGCAGTCGATCGCTTATTAAAAAGATTCTCATATTAAAAAAAAACTTACTTTCTCCCATGTATCCATAACCGGTGACGGTACAGCGCTTGCCTGCTGCGTGGCTCACTCCTCGAGCCGGAAGGCACACCAGGCAAACTCCTGGAAATTCAATACGGAAACGTATAGCCATCGGTCTCGACTGATATTCTACCATCTACGGTCGTCGTTACTCGTAGTCAGTACCGGACGTAGTGGAGTGGAGTAGTTGAAGTATCCGTATGTTTTGGTTTATTTTTTATCAATTTTTTAAGGTGTTTTTTCGGTTAGGTATATTTAATTTTATTTCATAATTTGTTGTTTATGTAATCAATGTTCTAAAGTTGCTTTTGACATTCGCTAGATAATATCCAACTTCATTGTGTTTTTTTTTTTTAGTTATTTTTTAGATTTGTTTGAAATACGAACAAGAGCGCGTTTTTTTTTTTGTTCGCCCTTTGGGAAATCCTTTATGGACTTCCTCGCCGGCCACGGAGATGGCCAGCGAGGGGCGTGTGGGACTCTCCCCCATAGTGGGGGCCTACCACTAAACCTCCCCGGGGTGCTCCAACTCGCGTCCTGTTGCGGCATTGTGGGATCTGATGCAGGACCACGCCGCGAACAAGAGCACCTACCTGAAGATAACCTACCTTCCTTGAGCTCCGCCTTGCCATGCAGCTTGAGGAGTGCTATATCGTTGTCAAGGGTCTGGCTGTTATGGTTGTGGTGGATGTACGTGGTAGCAACTCTCAGGGTCTGAGCGCCAGGCGAACCATACTTCCTGGTCAAGTCGTGGTCTCCAACTCGCACATATATAGAATCGCCCGATCGCACGATACTGGAAATAAACATGTTTTAAGTGAAAAGTGGCGTTCTAAGTCATAATTAGTCACTTTATTATTCCGTCATCAACCCATTTCATCCTAAGGGTGTTGTAGAACCCGACAAAAGGAAACGCCAAGACCAAAACCTTCGCCGCAAGGTAAGGCAAACTTGAACTGAAACCCTGTGGCATCGCGTTTGGCCTGTGGGAATAGGCTAATTACCCTCTATGTAATGGGAGGAGGCCCCACTCAGCAGTGGGTCATTGATGAGTAGTAGTCACAAGCTTCGAGTATACCAACTCATTCCACACTGAGAGTGTCGTAAAAGACAACTAAAGGCACTAGATACAACGAAGATCTTATATTCGTGGGCATGCACACGAACACCAGGGTCTACGTACTAACGCGTCGCTGACCCTGTAAAACAGAAACATGACGTGGGCAGCCTTTTACTTCGTCTTCCTTCCACTGCCTCCACGAATCCTTGTACGACGTAAGATAATAAACCTTATACATATGGGCTGAGAGTTGAAATGACGTTGATACTGACTTGGTGACGCAGTGAGCAGCGGTGAGCACCCATTGGGTGCCGATAAGGGCAGCGCCACACAGGTACTGGTTGAGAGAGTTGATGAGGGCAACCTGCCAGCACCACTCTCCTCTCTCCCCGTCTTCTCCACCCATCACGCGACCGATGCGCCTACTGGACCTTGCCGATGCACCTAAATAATTACAAATTTTACTTCACTATTCGAGTTTAACATTTTTAAACTCAAGTTCTAGACACAACAGCCTTATTAGCCTAGGGGTAGATGTGCCGAATTTAGGGGTGCCAGGTTCGATTCCGGGGTCCGGCAAGTGTCTTTTTGTAAACCAGAAGCACTTGCTCAGAGTCTAGGTCTAGGGACTAGATGTGCCGAATTTAGGGGTGCCAGGTTCGATTCCGGGGTCGAGCAAGTGTCTTTGTGTAAACCAGAGGCACTTGCTTAGAGTCTAGGTGTCATTTGTGATGGTGAATTTCATGTGTATAAACTGCCCCCGTGATACATCTTATGCCTAGTACAGGGGCCTCGTTTTATTTAAAAAAAAAAAGGAAGAAATAGAACTTCTTAATTTAAATTAAGTAGAAAATTCAGGTTCCAGTTTCAACATTGAGTTCTAAATTCAAATTTGGCCTATGTACATACAGTCACAAATTTATGTAATTTGAAGTTAAAAATATATTTTCAAAAGCTCGTTCTTTTATTCCAAATAAACTGTTGTGTTCAAATGAATAAAGAATATATTAATGTGACATACCGGATCCTTTAACTCCACAGACGTATTTGTTGTACTTCTCTGTGGATTTCAATGTCGTCCCATAGCTCGGCTCGTAAGGCACTGTACACAGAAAAGTTATATTAATGTAGGTCTTCTATAGTAGGAATAGTAGCGTTGATTGTAGTAGGTCAGTTGTTTCAATAAATAAAATAAAAAAGCCTTTTATTTCCTACAAATTAATTTAACATATAATTTTTACATTAACTTATCATTAAACGCTTATCTAATTAAAATTAATACCTACTTATTTTGTTTATGTCCTATATTATGTAGCTATTTACTGTTTTTATTTACTAGTATTATTATACTTGTTTGCCACTGTATACTATTTAAACTCTTAACTAATTGATCTTAATACCTACTTATTCTTATTTATTGTGTTGGTGTTGTAGTTGTTTCATTAGAGAAACATAAAACATCGTACTTACCTAATCATATATTTTTAAGCTGCAACCCCTAGCCAATTAAGTTAATGCCTAAAAGTTAATACTCACTTTACGGGGACAATATAGAAATGCATACCAAGATAATCGGTAATTGGCGTGGTCTGCGGCAGCGGCAGCGGCTGCGGCTGCGGCGACGGGTAGTGGGTCGGCGGGTGCGGTTGCGGTTGCGGCAGCGGCAGGGGCGCGGAGTCGTTGGCCTGGCCGGGGCCCGTCCCCACCACCTCCAGGATCTTGGACTTGGGCGCGCAGCACTGGGTGCCCGCCTTCTTGCACTTGAACACATCTGTCAGCTCTGCGTTACCTGTAATATTGTGTTGAGGAAATTTTACCGACAATTTCTACATGCTGCAGTACCTAATGTGAGTTACAGTTTTCACTTTTGCATAGGTAGTTACAGTCCTCGCCGATCTTTATGGCCGCTCTGAATGTAGCCGTCGGTACGAACCAATACGAACGTAGCACGTCACGCGGCGGGAGGCGAGGACGCTTGCGGGTGGGGCGCGTGCCCTGCCTCCCCGCCACGCGTACGTGTCGCTGATACCTCATTTTTTGTTGTGCGCAGCGGAATGCGGCTAGGATAGGAGCGGCCATAATGTTTGGCGAGGACTGTAATTTAAAGGAATGCAAATAATACAACACCGTTCATTTTTAGCATTCTCGCATTTATACTGTCGTAAATTTCGGGTGGTGCCAAATTGAGATATCCATATCTCCACGGCTGTTTACAAAATTGTAATTCACGAACACAAATTTAAACCAGACAGAGCAAGTGCCTCTGGTTTACACAAAAACACTGGCCCGACCCCGGAATCGAACCGGCGACCCGTGATGCAAAGGCGATACATCCAAACGATAGACCAGCAAGGCAGTCAAACTCATACTGTGCATGAGTAAATAGTATCACGATTGATTCTAACTCGATGTCCAAAGTAACTTTATTTGTATAGGATTTTTTCATAAATCGTCAGGACTCGAGGCACTGACACCTGACACAGAAGTTGATAGCAGATGTGGAAGCTCGGCTGATATGGAATCTTCGTATTGTCCGAATTAGTATGAAACGACGACACACAATTCGGCGCGTATTTAAATCAATTCGACCGGTTCGGAATGCTAATCTACAGAGAAGAGCTTGCAAGAAACTCAGTAGATTTTTTCATTGTTTAGATACTTACGGAAACACGTGAAGGATAGTAGAGATACGATGCAGGATCCCGGACAATCAGGTCGAGGATCCAGGGGTGCTGGCGTTGTCGTGGTGGTCGTAGTTGTAGTCGTTGGCCGGTGAGTAGTGCGTGGGGGCACCCTGCCATATAAAATTGCCCTTGCTTTAAAGTCCTCGCCAAACTATGTGGCCGCTCTGAATGTAGCCGCATTATGTTGTGCAAAACACAAAATGAGGTATCAGCGGGACGTACGCGGGGGATGGAGGCAGGGCACGCCCGCACTCGCCGTCTTACACCCGCAAGCCTCCTCCCCACCCGCGTGTTAGTGTGAGTAAGTTCGTATTGGTTATGAAATGTACGATGCGCAAGTTCGCACCTACCTACGGCTGCATTCAGATCGGTCATAAAGATTGGCGCGGACTGTAAATGTTTGTCTATCATGGTTTTGATGCAAGTAACGAGTAGTGGCGGATTTAGAATACACAATATCACCAACCAATACTATGCGGTAGGTGTCGTAAGGCAAGACTAGATAATGAACACATGTGCCAACCAACTAATTTCCTTCACGAATTTGGAGGACACTCACTAGACTGGGGTCAGTTATGAGCTGAAATCATGAATGTAAGTAAATGAATAACAAAAAAAATAACAACGTGACGTTTCGGAGCCTCACATAAAATGGCTAGCCCGTCTCCCACGAAAACATAGACGGTATTCAACGCACCTGCTATTATCGCAGCAGATGAATCCACTTAGTTTGCAGTGCGTGTGAGTCAGCAAAACGGCCGGCCGATCGCAGAATGCTCGCATTATGTTGTGCAGGCAGTACCCGGGACAGCGGGGCAATGGGGCCTGGAATTTACAATAAACTCACACTCAAAGGGAACTTTATTTACGTAGGTTTTATCACAAAACTATTTTAAATCTTCGTATTTAAAATTACCATTAACATCTTTCGGCCCCTATCCCACGCTAGGTGGTAGTCTCCTTAACCACCTATCAGTTGTCAGATCTACTCCCTATTTATCACTATTCAAACCTTTCATACACAGTTCTTCATTTCTACAGTCCATCCATCTTTTTTCATCTAATAACAACTCAAATTATACCATACTCATCATAATTTTAACTGACGAAAGTTCTTTAATCTTTAATGCACACAGATACATAATATAATATAATAATATAATATAAGACAAGACAAGACAATAATATCCTTGGACATTTCACACAACGCCATCTCGTCCCAAGCTAAGCAACTTAATGCTTGTGTTATGGTAACGAGATGGATGATAAACTACATAATATATACAATTTTTTTTTGTAAATACATACATATTATAGATAGAAATGACACCCAGACTCCGAGCCAGTGCCTCTGGTTTAGACAAAGACACTTGCCCGACCCCGGAACCGAACCCGGGACCCGTTGATCCAAAGGCGGCACATCTAACCACTAGATCAACGAGACAGACGTCATATTAAAAATTACATATAATAGTTATTTATTTTCTTTCTTTAGATGAGTGTGTAATCATTCTGTATATGAGACCGTTGCCAGCACCAATAAAATAGTAAAAAGTTAAGGTCTGATGCCATGACAAGTGGTTGGTATAAAAACCAAAAAGTTTAGGTATCTCACCGGTGTGGTCGGCCTAGGGGTGGTAGGTCTCCGTGTAGTGGTCTCCGCTTTGTAGTCGGTAACGCAGCAGGTTCCGTCTCCTGGGCAGACACCGTCCTCATCCACGTTATCGCAGAGCAGCGACAGGAACCCAGAGATACAGTCGTGACGACATTTGTGCTTATGCTTAGGACGTGGTGTTGTTGTAAGCTGAGAACAGAGGGAATTTTCATTTTAACTTAGAACGTTATTTGGGGCTCGAAGGCTACCCACTGAAACCCATGACGTTCTTGACTGTCCGGCGCAGGCTCACTCCTCCGAACATGGAGTATCCGCGACACTGGTGGCCTAGGTCCGAGGAGCAAAGAACGTAATGCTCAACATTGTTAGAACCTACTCTTATTTGTTCAAGCGTGTCCAGGTGTTCTTTAACCCCCGATGAGTTTATTAATCTGAGTCTATTATCTGAGCGTTGTATGACGCTTTTTGCTGTTATAATGGCGAATCCATCCCAGCCATAAAGGGCTGTCTTGAATGGAACTTACCGATCAAATTTAATAAAAGAACTGGCCGTCAACACGGTTTTGTCCACACTGGATCAAGCTAGTTATAAATTTAGATTGTTATTTACAGCAGTGGTAGGTCGCTTCGTGTTCTGCTTCTTCTCATTAGGCACCACTAGGTCAGCGGGTCTCCTGTCTCCATAAACGTCCTTGGAGACGCAGCAGAGCCGGCCCTTGATGCAGAGGTCAGTTGACGTCAGATATGCCTCGCAGTACTGCGTCAGCCGCGGCTCCACGCACACTCCCGGGCATGCTATGTTACCTGCAATATTTGATGGGCTTGTGAATTGGTAGCCATTTTAACTCGTTTATGATACCAACATCAAAAATTGTTACGTAATGTGTAGAGACAGCTGCCTCGTTTCTATTTTCTGTGGGAATTGTCATTCATAAATTCGCTACGTAACTAATGAATACAAAAATCATAATGATTTAAGTTGGTTGTTTGACGTAATATATTTATAGTCCAAAGTTTGATGAATTTGAATAGGACACTCTTGAACTGGTAATTTATTTAAAATTTAATAAAATTTTACTTGATATAGTTACGTTGTTTCATGGGATTCCGTAGATAGAATGGGTCAGTCATATCTTTTGTTTGTTATTAATAAATTAGAAGAGATTCAGAAAAACTTGAATAACTTCAAAATCAATCAAGTCAGTTTCTTGTTTTTTTTTTTAAACTAAAAGTAATTAAAAGTAAACTAAAAGTTTACAAACAAGAAATTCAAGAACACTAAGGTCACCCAGACTCAGGCGGGAGTGTCCCTCTGTTCGTGGTCAACATTCACGTAGGTATTTTTGCTGCGGCGGTAGAACGACATTGACGCGCAGCAGTGCTGCGGCTACATTGCTGCCTAGCTCGGAATGTAATGTAATCTCATATAAGCTTATAGAGATTGTATGGGGACCAGTAGTGCCGCGACAGCACTGCTGCATGCAGCGTAGTTCGGAATCATCTTCATCATAGTAGATTTAGATTGAAGTCGTTCATGACATGGAAAATTACACTCATACATATACCTATTTCTGTAACTCGGATAGTATTTAAAAATACAGAAGTTAGTAAGTAGCTAGAATGAGCGGTCGAGGAACGCCGTGGGTCTTGGTTGGTAGGTCAGGGCGCAATTTCGCATCTTCTCGCACCCCGGAGTCCCACATACTGTAGCTAGTCCCCCAACGGCCGGGTGGGTGTCCATGAACATTTCTCACGAGAAAATAAGAAGGTAGTAGTTAGTGTAGTTAGTAATTAATCATTCAAAGGCAATTTTTTTCAAAATTCCTGGCAATCTTTTTCTTTTGACAAAATGTATTGGTGTTAATATCTACGCCTAAATCTAAATATTAATATGGTGTACCTAATAATTACCACTATCTTTGTATTTGTCGACCGGCGCCCTCGTTGTGGCGTCTTCGTAATCTTCGTCGGAGTCACTGGTGGTGTACCGGTGGGTAGTAGGTCGCATTGTAGTTATAAGAGTCTCGTTTCCTGCAGTTGAATAGAAAAAGTTAAGAAGATATGAGAACTGACTTACGAAAAATAGTTAGTGTTTCTTTTTATCAGTGAGTTGAATGCCTTTGACCCTAGGCTTGCGTGATGGAAAGTAACGCCAGGGTCTAAGATGGAGCAGGCAATTCAAGCAAATGCCCTATCGGGCACTGGCTCTCACATACGTTAGATGTGAGCGTGGTAGCTAGCCGGGCGGATCATTAGATCCTAGCAAAAAGCGTGCTGGGTTTTATTGACTTTTACAACATACGTTATTTCCCAGCCTGTGGTGGGGAAGTTTTATATTCTGCCCTGTCCCCACACGGGAAGAACAGTGTTTTAGGTATCCGCGAAAACATACATACCTGGTGTTTCGTCGACACAGCACTTCATAGAAGGGCTGGGGCACTCCACCTCCTCCAGGACGTCGGAGCATAGCAGGGACGCGAGCGCGTGCATGCACTTTCCCGGGCAGTTCTTCGCGTCCACCTGGGTATCCAGGGTGTCCAATAGGCCTGCAAACAAAATAATTTCAATTTTAAAAAAATTCTATTTAAACAAAATAATTTCAATTTAAAAAAAATTCTATTTAAACAAAATAATTTCACATCTATTTACTTATACAAAATAATTTCAATTTATACAAAATAATTTTAAATAATTTTTATTCAAGAACTTTACTGGCTGTAACAACAGTAGAGTGTTTGGATCAGTTTTGAACACAATCAATGTTACATCAGAATTGAGACATGAAACTATCCTTTTCTTTTGTTACCCGGGGTAAAATCCTTTATGACTATCCCTGCCTGATGGCCGACAGGGGGTGTGTGGGACTCTCCTCCGTAGAGGCATACCCATGAAACATCCCCGGGGTGCTCCTTCCTTCATGTCTTTGTTTGCAGCAGTATGTGTACGTTTTTCTTTTCCTTGACATCCTGACTGATTCCCGATCAAGTAATTTTTATTGAGAGCTTCATGACAATCCGTGAGTTGCGACAAATTTTAAGAAAAATGTATATTGCTCTGTGGGAGTAGTACGTATTATTCATATTTTTATACCCCGTACATTATGAAAAGACTCACTCGACATAGTACTGCTATGTGAACAAATCCATCATCAAAAGAATGTGTATTTAATATATTCGTACCTAATGCCGTTGTCCTATTTCGCAAATTCCTCAGCCTACCGAAACGGTGCAAACTAAACGCCTTTCCGTTACCCTCCGTCCGCATTCTGGGCACGCGCAGCCGCAAGCGCCGGTTGCGGAGGTCGACCTCGCGGCACACATTACGATGACTGTCCTTACTTGACTTAGTGCTGAGTAGGACACGACATAGAAATAGAACGAATGATGGCAATCGGTTGACTGAACTAGGGGGAATTAATCGTTCAATCATCTGAACTAGACAAGTGAGGTAGGAATCTATGCTTATCTTCATGATCTTGTCCGCGATGGACTCTTAAACTACTTAACCGATTTTAATCAAATTTGCACACCCTGTGCCGTTTGATCCAACTTGAAAGATAGGATACATCTCAATTTATGGATAGCTTACATCTCAATATAAAGTCGCAATATTATTTTATTATTGTTATTTGACATTCTTTTCGAATTCGAATTCTTACAGATGGCGATATCTGTTGACTGGATTGAGTAAGTATTCAATAGATGTTAAAAGTACATACGTTTCATATTTAAGCTACAATTTAATAGCATAACCACCACAGCACGTCGCCGGGTCTGCTAGTATGTATAAATAACTATGTAGAATAAAAATTTATACTATGTACCGACCAACATACTACATACACAATATACCCGAAGAACTGAACTAATTACATCAAAAAATATACCGCAATAGCGAAATTTCAAGAGCAATGCGCACAGTTAAGATATCCCCGACTACAACTACCAGGGGGAATAGATGTTGCGACCCCTAGCCAGATATACCACCTCGTCTGGCTGGATGATCATCCATTTGCGCCTAAAACCAAATCTCTTTAACAAAAATACATAAAATTAAAAATGGTACATATTTTTTTATTACGGTTCCCAGTCGATGTATCGAGATCTGTGTTCTGCGCCTATTATCGTTTTAAGCATTAATTCAAATACACATGCGGACAGACACTTTCGGAATCACGATAAACTTAAAAATAAACGCCATAAATAAGAAGATGTCGAGATCTGTGTACTGAGGCTGGGCAAAAAATCATAAAATTCTTTCATATTCAGCCGTTTGTAAATAATATATCGGGATTGAATTTGATAGTTGTCCGTGTGGTCACAGATTTAGAATACATAGTGTCACCAGCCCTTCCATCCTGATTCCTGACACTACCAATAACCTAGGCGCAAGAGAAACATTACTTGATACGAAACCCTGTGCCAGCACATCTGGCCAGCGTGTCACAGTAATTATCATCCATGTAAGGAGGAGGACTATTCAGCAGTAGGTCTGCACATAATATTAATTTACTATGGAATTATTTTTACCAATTCTAATTAAACTTATCACGCATCCAAATAGTTTTATTTTAATTCTATAGATTACTAGCTTTTGGGCGCGGCTTCGCCCGCGTGGGCTACGAACCCGTGCATATTTTTTATGAACATAAAATCGGTTATTGTGACTAAACTATGATAGTTAGATATGTGCTCTCGCGGACTTTTTTGTAGATCTTTATAAGACCTACAAACCCGTAGTACATCATTTTGTTCTATTGTCAATAGTTTTTGCAGCGCACGCATAAATAGATGTTCGATTTTACACCTTGGTTTACAAAATCGCAATTTTCATACGAATCCCTAATTCTTTTGAAAATAAAATATAGTCTATAACCTTCCTCGATAAATGGACTATCTAACACTGAAAGATTTTTTGAAATCGGTCCAGTAGTTCCTGAGATTAGCGCGTTCAAACAAACAAACAAACAAACAAACAAACAAACAAACATACAAACAAACAAACTCTGCAGCTTTATATATTAGAATAGATTTATGCTTTTAAAAAAAATTTCAATGGTATGGTAGCTGAGCGATGTTATCGCGTAAAATTATTAAATTAATTTAACGTAATTAATTGTTAAAAAGTAAAATATATATAAAACCTAGCATCTCTTGTTAAATTTGATTTAGATTAAGGTCCAAAATATTGAACAGTCAGGTGTCGAGAGATGATCGACCGCCGCCATATTACTTAATTGCCAGCATTGACCGGCATGACAGCATTCCTGAACCTGTGCCGACGGTGATCTAATAGTGCGTTCACATGATGCTATACCAAGTCGCACTTGGTCGGCATTTTTATACCACTACCGAAGCGATTACCGGCGCTTATGGACATATACAACCTATCGCCGACCTTTTTTTTATGTCGGATGTAGAATACACCTTGTCACCAACCCATAACGTCCGGAGGGCGTCGTAAGTGGCGACTAAAGGAACGCTAGAGGCGTAAAAAAAGAAAAGATTACAATAACAAACATTTCAAGTTTCTTGTTTTTATCGAGTTTAAGCAAGTCATCTATATTGTATGTCTCACTATCTATGTTTAGTCTCACGTAACTACCTTGCTGCAAGAGAAAGAAATGTGAAACGAGACCCTGTGCCAACCCGTCTGGCCAGCATGGCACAGTAGGCTAATTACCCTTCATGTAACTAGTAACTAGGTTTGGTTAGGTTAGCTGAGTAGTAGTTGAAGCTACCGTGTCCAGGTGAAAAACATCGTATGTGGTATTTGTTTGAAATGTTCATAGTACATTTTTCGTCTGCTAACGCATCGTTTAGAATCAAGGTTAAGGCAAGTGCCGTTAGCAAGAACGGGAGGTCTCCACACCTTCCCCGGCACTACTGGCACACTTAAATGAACCAAACGAAAGGAAACAACTTGTAGTTTGTTAAACCGTGTTTGAGATAGTAAGAATGTGGGAATTATAAGATTTATGTGGGAACATTTGGACACACAATAACATTACAATATCTCATGATCTATCGTATATCACTATCACTACATATTATAAAACAAAGTCGCTGTCGTCTGTCCGTCCCTATACTCCCTATGTATGCTTAAATCTTGAAAACTACAACAGAATTTGAAGCGTTTTTTTTTAATAGATGCCGCCGTGCGAAGCCGTGGCGGGTCGCTAGTTTATTTACTATAGCACTGCTTTAACTAAGGGCTGAATATCATCCCGTTTTAGTTTACCTACTGACAGAAATTATAAAAAAAAATGTATATCCGTTTTATATTTCGATTTTGGACACTAAGACCCAATTATTCCATCCTCGGAAAAACATTAAGATGCGGTTTATTTCACTAATAGCATGAAATTGATATTTGTAATAGGTAAGAATTAAAAGTACACATTTCAGAAAAATAAACTCATTTTGCTCTTTGATCCTCAGTCACTGTTTCTCTATGATCAGTCAAATAACGTGTATTCCACTGATAACATTAAATTGAATTATTCATTAAATTCAGACTTTTCGTATCAAAATTCAAAATCTTAAATATCTCTGTCCCATCAATTTGGTTATGACTATCATACTTGACATTGGAGGAATCGCGTTCAGTGGCCTATCTCCATAATCGAACAAGAAGAAGAAGAATTATTCAATAATAGGATAATTGGAAGAAATCTATAGAGAATGAGCAGAATTTAACTGCATTAAAAAAATACTCTCTGGTCATTTACCAATTTAGATGTCTACCAATTTGATGGGAGTGTACTGCAGTGTGCGAACTCACTTGGGGATTCAGCGTAGTTCGTTTACTCGTAGCTTTAAAAAAATTACTGACTGTGCATTGAAATTTAATACTTTTTAACGGATTTATGGCGTGTATATTACGTTATTGTACCATTGGACAGCCAAAAAACTACGTACTACGTGTGATGGATTTAGAATACATAGTGTCACCACCCCATTCCATCCTGTGGGTGGTGTAAGAGCCGACTAAAGGAAATTATAATTTAACATTTAACATGAAAAAACATTAATTTAACTTTTAACATAGCGCCATCTATTGAATACTTACTTAATCCAGTCAACAGATATCGCCATCTGTTAGAATCGTTTGGTACATATGTGAAAAATTTATATCAAAAAGTACATTATAACAACTTTAAATAATAAATAAATAAATATCCTTGGACATTTCACACAACGCCATCTCGTCCCAAGCTAAGCAACTTAATGCTTGTGTTATGGTAACGAGATGGATGATAAACTACTTATATACATTTTTTTTTGTAAATACATATAGATTATAGATAGAAATGACACCCAGACTCCGAGCCAGTGCCTCTGGTTTAGAAAAAGACACTTGCCCGACCCCGGATCGAACCCGGGACCCGTTGATCCAAAGGCGGCACATCTAACCACTAGACCAACGAGGCAGTCATTAGCATTTATTATTTAGCAGACTTTAAATCATAGTTTTATAAAAATACGCGTTACGTTGTTCTCCTAAACTACTGCACGGATATTTTAACGAAGTTGTCACAACGTACGCACTTTAATCCAACTTGAAAGATAGGATCGCTTATATCTCGATTTATAGTCGCAATATTATTTTATTACAAATTATTTGTCTATCATTTGACAGTCATAATTATCTGTTACCTCCAAACGATTCTAAAAGATGGCGTAATCTGTTGACTGGATTGAGTAAAAGTACAAACGTTTCAAAGCTACAATTTAATAGCCTAACACCACCACGTGTTGCTGACATGGATTACTACAATGTAATGTTACTAGTTACTACAAAAACCTTAGCCACAGAAACGCGTGGCCGAGTCTGCTAGTAAATATAAAAAAGTGTTCGATTTCGTATAAAAAGACGACACACACTATTCGGAGCGTGTACATCCATTAATTTTAAAGCAATTGTTTTATTCAAAACATGTGACATATTGTTCAAGTCACACTAATTTTTATAGAAAAAAATGTTGCTTATTTTTTCTGTAATTTTGCACATCGTCTTTCAGTTTGAATAAAGGGTTTTTGTTACACCCAGTATTTAGTGACATACAGACATTTCAACTTATAAAAGGGGTGTTGTCTTTGCCTACGGTAGCTAACTTACATGGATGGTGGTGGCCACGACTGCTGCAAAGAATTCGAAGCGTCGGGAATCAAATAATATAAAATACACGCGATAAATCCGTTATTATGTGTTTAATTATAATGATAAGTGTGTTGTTTCGAAGGTCCTAATTTGTCCCAGCTAATAAGTAGTTACATTCATTGACAAGCCATGGAAAGTAACAATGCGGTATTGCGTCGCCGCCGCGATGACCTAATGGGTCAGCCGGTGAAATCGGCCGAGCCGAAAACGAAAGTACAATGGACCCAGTTCAGCTGAAAGACCCCGAGTCCTCTCTTAGACCCGGTGTAACAAAAACCCTGTACCCACCAGAAAAGAGCAAGATATAGCCTTTTTAAATTATGTATTTGACATTGCGGTAAGTGACGTCATGACGGTCCTGATCGTGATTTTTTTATTTAAACCCCAACGTGGTTACGGATTTAGAGTACATAGTGTCACCACCCCATCCCATCCTGCGGGTGTAGGAAGAGTCGACAAAATTAAATAAAAATAAAAATAAATATCCTTGGACATTTCACACAACGCCATGTCGTCCCAAGTTATGTGACGAGTGATGGTAACGAGATGGATGATAAACTACTTATATATTTTTTTTTTTTGTAAATACATACATATTATATATAGAAATGACACCCAGACTCCGAGCCAGTGCCTCTGGTTTACACAAAGACACTTGCCCGACCCCGGAATCGAACCCGGGACCCGTTGATCCAAAGGCGGCACATCTAACCACTAGACCAACGAGGCAGTCATGACAAGATCTAGGCAAGAGAAGAAAAACATGATACGCAACCCTATGCCAATCCGGCTTGCCAGCGTGCCACAGTAGGCTAATTACCCTACATATGATTGGAGGATGCCCGACTCAGTGGTGGGTCATTTATGGGATGAGGAGTAAGATCACTAGAGAGGTCACGGCAACCCGCGGCCTTGAAGCGGGCAGTTGATGATTGCTGTTGGTTTTCCGGGATAGGTTCGGACGCTGATTGCCATATTTCCGCGCCCCGGAATCCCAAACAGCCCCCAACGGCCGGGAATGGGAAAAACTGATCGGTCACGGCGGGCAGGCGGATATCGCTTTGTGTAAATTCTGGTAGGTTGCCACAGCGCCACAGTATGGTAATATAAAAACAAGGGCATTTAAATACAAGGCCCATTCCATCCGGAGGCTGTCGTAGGAGTCGACGAAATAAATAAATAATAAATAAAATAAATATCCTTGGACATTTCACACAGCGCCATCTCGTCCCAAGCTAAGCCACTTAATGCTTGTGTTATGGTAACGAGATGGATGATAAACTACTTATATACATTTTTTTTTGTAAATACACACATATTATAGATAGAAATGACACCCAGTCTCCGAGCCAGTGCCTCTGGTTTACACAAAGACACTTGCCGGACCCCGGAATCGAACCCGGGACCCGTTGATCCAAAGGCGGCACATCTAACCACTAGACCAACGAGGCAGTCAAAAGGAAATGAAAAGGCCGAAAACCTACACGCAAGAGAAGGAAAACTTGATACGAAACCCTGTGCCAACTGACCGACCCAGCAGTGGGTCATCTATGGGCTGAGTAGTAGTATAGAAATATAGCCCGTAATAAAGTTATGCGACGTCGCATGCTCTCAGCTGTGGTGTGAGTGGCTTTCGCGCGGTCGTCGACCCCGTAGAAAGCATGTTGATCTATCGGTCGACCATCGGCGGGTGTAGCTGAACACTGAACCAGACTTCGAGTGACATTTCAGAACAGACCACTGGCATGATATGTCGCACAAATACATACATATCATTACATTCTAACATATAAAATTCTCGTATCACGGTGTTTGTTATTGAACTCCTACGAAATGGCTCGACCGATTTTCGTGAAATTTTGTGTGCGTATCGGTTAGGTCTGCAAATCGGACAAAATCTTTTCATCCCCCTAAATGTTAAGGGTCGTCGTCGTTTCAACCCATAAATGACCCACTACTGAGTCGGACCTCCTCCAAATTCATGGAAGAGGGTGGTCTGCCCTTAAATTTCTAATCTCTTTTTGTTTTATTTTTTTATGATACAGCATACATAATTACATACAAACCAAAATTTTCAACCCTCTACGAGCAACCCCTATTTGAATAGCGATAGTTATATGGCAAAACAACGTTTGCCGGGACAGCTAGTCGCACTATAAAAAAAGCCGGCCCACAAACCTGCTAGTTCAATATACTCAAAATCGACAATTTACCGTGCCTTTGATTGTCGAATTGACAGGTATAGTAATCTACTGATACTATACTAAGGATCCCGCGCAAATCACCAAGTATGGGTTGAAAAATCCGCATTGTGTATAAAAACTCATTCGCATAAAATAAATAATAATAAATACATATCCTTGGACATTTCACACAACGCCATCTCGTCCCAAACTAAGCAACTTAATGCTTGTGTTATGGTAACGAAATGGATGATAAACTACTTATATAATATATATATTTTGTAAATACATACATATTATAGATAGAAAACACCCAGACACGGAACAAATACTTTTAGGTCGTACAAATATTTCTTCCGTGCGGGAATCGAACCCGCGACATGCTGCGCAGCAGTCGATCGCTCAACCACTGCGCCAACCGTGTCGTGAAATCCTACTACTACTGCTACTCAGCCCATAAATGACCCACTGCCGGGTCGGGCCTCCTCCAGTTACAAGGAGGGTAATTAGCCTACTGTGCAACGCTTGCCAGACGGGTAAGGTTTCCTATCAAGTTGTCTTTCTCTTGCAGCTAGGTTATCGGCATTGTAATTGCCTTTTGTCGGCTCTTTTAACACGCTCAGGATGGAATAAGGTGGTGACAACATGTATTCTAAATCAGTCACCAAGCGGACAATGGAATTTCAATTCAAAATTTCAACCAAATTCGTTCAGTAGTTTTCAAACAAAACAGTACCAGGTCATTACAGATTGCGTTTATAATATTACTAGCGACCCACCTCGGCTTCGCGTGGGTGTAATAATGTATCTCTAAATTTATCAGTGTTTTTATCTCTACAATATTATGCATGTACATTATACATATAAACCTTCCTAGTGAATCACACTATCTACTAAAAAAACCGCTTCAAAATCCGTTGCGTAGTTTTATAGATTTAACATAGGGACGGACAGACGACAGCGAGTTTGTTTTATAGTTTATAGTGATCAGGATTTCGAGGCTCAAATTAGTTTTGTTCCGCACCGGCTTGGAACCCGCGGCACGTTCGTGCTACCGTGCAATCGATTGTGCCGCTTTCCGAAATGTCTGTTTCAACAATTTACATATTAATTCACTTTCAGTTATACGCTGTCGGCTCGACAGTATTTCACCGTATCACGCGCAATTGTCGGCGTGAAGCACTTTAGCTGACTTCAAAAACGAGGAAGTGCTTGTACCTATGTGTGCTCACGGACTTTGCAAACGACTACTACTCAGCCCAAACATGACCCACTGCTGAGTCGGGCCTCCTCCAATTACAGGGAGGGTAATTAGCCTACTGTGCCACGCTGGCCAGACGGGTTGGCACAGGGTTTCGTTTAAAGTTTTCCTTCTCTTGCGGCTCCTTCTTGGGCCTTATAATTTTCTTACGACACACTCAGGCTGGAATGGGGTGGTGACAGTATGTATTATAAATCTGTCACAGCACGGAACTTTTTAAACTAAATATTAGCTATGCAACAATCGCGAAGTGCAGACACATCAAACAAGAAGAGATATCGACATACCTACATATTTCCTTTTTGAAGTCAGTAAAATTCACTCTGCTTTGAATGGCGTGTACTGGTCATGAGCGGTAATATCCGCTTGCCATCAGAAGCCCCCCATACGATACTTAGAACAACTCCAATGGACACAGTCAACGTCCGCAAGACTTTCTCCATCAATATTTTATCAACTTGGGACATGTACACACTTGCGTTAAAATACAACAATAAATTCACTTTTCTCCTATGAATTAAATATGAAATTGTGTTTTCAAAAATAGTCGTCTAATAATAATGTTCCACTAATTTAAAAAACACCTATCATAAAGCTTTAAGTAACTTTATCACATAACTACCACTGGATAGTGCAAAGGATAGTATTTACTAAAGATAATTACATTAGATTGTATTGTGTGCTTATAGTGATGTATATTCATCCCATAAATGACCCACTGCTGAGTCTGAGTCGTGCCTCTTCCAATTGTAATTGGAAGTGCACGACTAATGAGGGAGGGTAATAAAGACTAATTACTCTACTGTACCACGCTGGCAGACGGATTGGAACAGGGTTTCGTATTAAGATTTCCTTCTCTTGAGGCTAGGTTATCGGCCTTGTCATTTCCTTTTGTCGGCTCTTACAACATCCGCAGGATAGAATTGGTGGTGACACATGGTGACACGTTCACAGACTATTATTTATATATTTTTTTAAACGTGACCCCCGCAGTTGTATAACCTGTACCGCGTGGGGCATGAATTTTCAAACATGAAATTCACGAACACAAATGACACCCAGACTCAGAGCAAGTGACTTTGGTTCACATAAGATATTTGCCCGGCCCCGGAATCCCGGGATCTGAAAGCGACACATCCAACCCCTAAGTCAACGAGGCAGTCAATTTACTAATAATAATATATTTCCCATCAGACGCGTCGGCATTTGTTCTCTATTAGTAATTTAGTCAAGAGAGAGTCGATGTACTCGTAGTGTCCCGTATATATTGTATAGTGTGCACTAAGCTTTACTCCAAGATTACGCGACATTGACTGTGTTAGAGGTTGAATAATCTGTAATATAGTGTCGTCATGTCTGTAAAGACTCTTCGCTTTGTAAGTGCGTTTTTTGCACAGTTTTTGTTAGTCTTTTTGCTAGTCTGCTACGGCGCTTGTGTAACAGCCATTTAGTTTCTTTTATCTGTAAGTTTCTGAGATCATTTCTTTCGGAAAGCGAGGATAGACTGGTTATTAACATATATTATTGTACGGTATAAATAGTATTTTAATATATTTCTTCAGGTTAGACTCACCGACCCCAACGAAATTTTCCCAATTTCATTTGGTCCCATGAAGATTAGTATTACCCCAACATCCCTCGTTGTTGATTCTGCCCCCCCCCCCCCCCGTCTCATTCTCCTTGGCAATAATTATTCCCATCTGAAGGCGGGCTGAGCCTGTTGATTATGTTAATTTGAATCAGCCCCCAAATGATTATTGCATCAGAAACGAGTATTTTACGTCCATTACTCACGGTTCCGAGTAAAAGTGAAAGACGTTTATGTTCTTGAGGAGTGCTCACAATTAGTAATTCCGACTTGAATGAATAACGAAGAGAAATGTCGCCGACATCTGCGGACGCTGTTGAATCATTCACTGTGACGGAACTTGTGGTGATTTTGCGGTGATGAGCCGACATAGAAAAAAACTTCTTTTATAGGGTGAAACAATCACCTAACAGCCATCCGAAGTAAATGCATATTGCCTATCAAAAGGAGTAAAATAATATATTATAACTACCTGTGAATGCCCGCTTCGCTGTGTCATCATTTACTAAACGAAGATTTAGGAACTTCCCAGATCATTCTAGAATTTTCTAGAAAATTCTCATTCGATTATAATCTAGGCATACCTTTTAGAACTTTCTAGATCATTCCAGGTTAGTCCCAAACGGCCAGGTACCCGTGAGGATTTACAACAAAACAAGGTTTTTGCTGCAGAGCCTATTTAATTTTATTCTCTCGACGTATATATTATACATAGATAAAATAGACTTGTTAATATAAATAGGTAGTATTGGCAAATACCTTAAATATGATAAGTGGTTATTATCGTAAACAGACCCATATAAGGGGCGCGGGTAACGGTTCGCGCCGCCTCACAGCGCGCACTGGCACACAAACATTACGTCAAGTGTTTAAGTTATTTGCCACAGCTCAAGAGTGGAGAACATTTGTTAGATAAATACACCCTTAGAGTGGAATGGGGTGGTGACACTATGTATTCTAAATCCGTCACTACCTACTGCATTTGATTGTCGATTTTAACTCTATTGAATTAAAAGGAATCTGGATAGACCGTTTTGATAAACTACTAAGTAGTGTCAGTTCGGGACATATCTCACTCACTTCTGACAAAAGAACTTTTGTATTTAGCAGATTTCACTTTCGCAGGCAAAAAAACAAAGTCTTGGATGGGCACTGCCAAAGAAATTAGGACTCAATCAAGTCTTCATATAACGCACACGAATGACGTCATTATCTGCTATCTAGTACTAAAGATTTCAACGAGCTGACACGGTGTGGTCGAGTTCGTCAAAATTGTGACGACCAAGTAAAGGAGAGTATTTTACAAAGATGTTTTTGTATTTGACTGTACGTCATATAAGTGACTCAATCTCACCCAGAATAATTCCCCTAAACTTTCAAATGCAATAGTCAAAATCGACAAACCAGAGGCACATGCTCTGAGTCAAAGTCAAATCATTTATTTTGCATAGGACACAATGGACACTTATAAATTGTCAACATATTAATAAAATGTATACAATGCAAAGTAATATACTTTACCACCAGTTCGGAACGCGATCACTGCTGAGAAGAACTGGCAAGAAACTCAGAGGGCTTGTAATTATTTCTTTTTTATTACTTTGCGGTCCTATTCATAATGTAATATGTATATATTTACCCAACAAATTCCATATAACAAACTGTTCTATCGGATCTGGAAGGCGTCAGTCTGGGTGTTATTAGTGTTCGTGAATTACATGTTAGTAAACTGCCCCAGCGACACGTTTCGTTTTCTATATAAAAAATATATCTTAATTACGATATCAAAATACAAACTTATAACATATTTTGTTTTTCTCCGGTCAGTCTCTTAGTGTGTAATCTAAAAATACCAAACTAACAAATACGAGTAACTTGCCTCATTTCGACTACTGGTTTAAAACAGTTATTCGTTAGTTCGACAATATGTGGTTGTGGTACATTTTAGCTACCTAAATCCGATATCATCAAATCACTTTCAGAAATTCCTTCACGAATGACTCGCGGGCCATCACGAAGACCGCCTGAGATCGAAAGTATAGCTAATTCCAATTGAAAACGGATAGATGTTATGTTCATAAGCAACTCGGCAACCTCACACTCAAGCTTTATTTACGTAGGTTTTATCACAAAACTGTTATATATTGCTCTATAAACTTTTTGGACTTTTTGGTAATTCTCGCATTTGTAGGCGATATTTCTTGATGCTATTAGTTTCGGGTAAATTGTGAAAAGTATGTGGCATGCTGGTCGCTACACCTCCAATTATAGACCGTACTCAGAAGTCGGTAATATATGGGCTACGAAGTAGAAGACTTAGCATTAGGGCAACATTAAACTCAAAATAGTTACAGGGAAAGGGCTAATCATAACCGAAATGTAGACTGTGGGACAAAGGTCATATACAACGGCGAGGTCTCGCTATTGATACATAATCACTGCTGCGGCCGTGTGAAATGTGCCGACCGCCGCTATCTCGTGCGAACAATTACAGTCAAAAGTGTTCACAACAAACAGCGTTGGTCTAGTGGTTAGATGTGCCGCCTTTGGATCAACGGGTCCCGGGTTCGATTCCGGGGTCGGGCAGGTGTCTTTGTCTAAACCAGAGGCACTGGCTCGGATTCTGGGTGTCATTTCTATCTATAAAATGTATGTATTTACAAAAAAAAAATGTTTATAAGTAGTTTATCATCCATCTCGTCACCATAACACAAGCATTAAGTTGCTTAACTTGGGACGAGATGGCGTTGTGTGAAATGTCCAAGGATATTAAAAAAAAATACTGGTGCATGGAGTGTGTAAATAAATGTACAGTCCTCGCCAAACTTTATGGCCACTCTGAATGTAACCAACTTGTGCATCGGACATTTCATAACCAATACGTTCGTTCGTTGATGACCGTGTGGTGACGCATTAATAATACAAAATGTCACCAATCCTCACTATCTTAGGAGGGTCTTGGGTAAGAGGCTGCCTTGTTGGTCTGGGGGTTGAATGTCCTCGGTTCGATTCCGGGACGCAAGATGCAAATCATGGGATAATAGACTAATTTCCCTCTAATTATTTGGAGGAGACCGGGCTCAGTAGTGGGTCATTTCTGAAATTATGATGTCCGTATCTCTATATCACCAGAGTGACTTTACAAACATATAAACCACGGGCACAAATAATGCTCAGATCCAGAGCAGGTGCACGAAGAAACTTGCGTGATCCCGGAATCGAACCTAGGAAAGGCCACGCTTGCAAACCCTTTCAAAACCTACCTCAAATAAGTCAATCTCTGCCATCTGTTGCAAGGGCCACTTCTAAATTAACGTAAATCTTTCATTCTTTAGTGATGGATTTAGAATACATAGAGTCACTACCTCATTCCATCCTCCGGGTTTTGTAAGAGTCGACAAAATGAAATGACAAGACTGAAAACTTAGCCGCATGAGATGGAAACCTTGAAACGAAACCCTGTGCTAACCCATCTGGTCAGCTTGGCACAGTAGGCTAATTACCCTGCCTATGATGAGGGGGGGGGGGGCTCAACTCAACAAAAGTGTGTCATATACAGGCTGAGTAGTAGTAAATCTTTCTAGAAGTATGAGGGGTATTATAATTTATCCTTTCAAAGCGATAATAACTTCTTCACAAAGCCACATCGGGCCTGTACACGTAGTAAACGTTCTACAACACAAATTCATTCATTAATTTCATTAAATAAATAAATAAATATCCTTGGACATTTCACACAACGCCATCTCGTCCCAAGCTAAGCAACTTAATGCTTGTGTTATGGTAACGAGATGGATGATAAACTACTTATATACATTTTTTTTTTGTAAATACATATATCATAGATAGAAATGACACCCAGACTCCGAGCCAGTGCCTCTGGTTTAGACAAAGACACTTGCCCGACCCCGGAATCGAACCCGGGACCCGTTGATCCAAAGGCTGCACATCTAACCACTAGACCAACGAGGCAGTCAAATCATTGTATGTCTAACACAGTTGAGGAAAGTTCAAAATTCAGTATGTAGAACAGAAGTACCGTATGGAAACAAAAAGATAACGCTATGTTGATCGAGCCAATGAATGAACATATTTTTTATATTACACGCTTGTGGAGACCAGTATTTGCAGCGCTGGAAATATTTATGAAAGAAAGAACTAAAGACAGTTTATATGTATATTACTCCGGTTTCGCCCGCCGCCCCGGCTTCGCCCGGGTGCAATGATGAATATCTAAATTTATCAGTGATTCTCTACAACATTATGCATGTAATATACATATAAACCTTCCTCTTGAATCACACTGTCTATTAAAAAAACCGCTTCAAAATCCGTTGCGTAGTTTTAAAGATTTAAGCATACATAGGGACGGACAGACGACAGGGATTTTGTTTTATACTATGTAACGATAAAGAAGATAAACTAGCGGCCCGTCCCGGCTTCACACGGCTGGACATTTATTTTTTAAATTGCAATTAAAATTGCCTATACTAATCAGTGATAACGTAGCATTCTAATGGTGAAAAAAATATTTTAATCGTACTTTTTGGGCCAATTCGTTACTAGGGTAGCGTGATGAAAAGCAACACCAAGGTCTAAGAATTAGCAGGGAATTCAAGGAAATGCCCTGTCGGCTCTCACATACACTCGACGAAGCACAGGCCGGGCGGCCCATTAGTCCCTACCACCAAGCAAATAGCAGTCTGTCAGGTTATCTATCGACACATGTTTGAAAATTGTATTTTCTACAGATATAATAATACTATTTATAATTTAGAAAAGGTCCGTTTGGAGGCGAATTTAGGCCGTGAAGGTTATCGTTTTGGTTTGGTACAGGGTTTTGTATCGAGTTCTCCTCTTGCGGCTGGGTTTTCGGCCTTGTCATTTCCTTTTGTCGACTCAGGATAGCATGGGGTGGTGACGGTATGTAGTCTAAATATATCACCACACGGACACTCAAAGATACGTTGCTGTAGCTGACTAGGTTTCTGTACGTCACAGATTTGACGCAAGCTTTCTCCCGAGCAAAATCCGTAGCGGCTAAAGTGTCGGCTATTTATTAGAACCGAGTCTACAATTACCGCAATGAGTGTATTAATGCGATAGCAAAAATTGGTGGATCGTTTATATTTCAATCGTTTTGATCGAAGTTTGTACGGTCTTATCTCGAAAACTAGTGATGTTTTTGCATTGGATTGTCCAATTTCTAAAGTCAGTTTAAGGAGGAAGCTGTGTAGTGTAAAATCTTCCATTCTACGCTGCGCAATACGCGGGCAAAAAGAAAAGGATAATTCTTACTTGTGACGTATGAGTGATAGAATATCGGCCAATAATTTTTGTTTGAGTGTTATTGATTTTAATTACGATTTCAAATATGTTGGTTTTTTACCTAATATATTTCTCGAGCTGCGTGCTAGATGTATGGAGGTACGCTCAGATGAGGACCAAGTGTTCCACTAGAAATCCAATATAATTATAACTATGATGGATGACGCACAAATAACGCAAAAATAAGAACATGTAAATATATGCTTCTTGAATAATCTTATACGAAAGAGGAAGATTTGTTATTTTGTAACGTAGTAACGAATAAACTCAAAAACTACTAGACCGAATTCGCGAATTCTTGCACTGCTATAATATAAACAAGGGCGAAGCCTTACATATAAGCTATTATTTATATAAAGTAAATGGTCAAACTGTGACAAAAAAGGGGTGTTATTAATTTTATGTCTGAGCCTCTAAACGGATAAACCAATTCCGATGGATTTTTGTTCTCCGATAATGTAAGTTAATGTACTATCAATTGAGTGTTCGGTCAGGGTGTATGCTCTGCTCAGCAAATTTTGTAATACTTTATTTTTGGAATGATGAATCTATTGAGACTACAGTGTCACAATACGCTAATTTCCCTCCTTAAACTTGGAGGAATCCCGATACAGCAGTGGATACAGACTGAGAAGAAGAAGTTTAAGGTCGACTCACCAGACAGTAGCGAGCTCGCAAACGACTCATCTTGACAAACTCCACGGCTGATAAGCCCCAACAAGATCACAGCGACACTTAACCTCGGCACTGTCATGACGGCACTGTCAAACTGTCAATTGGCGTGTCAAATGTGGCACATGGCGCGACCGGCCGCCCTGTAGCTCGCGATAGCACTGGTGAAAGAAAGAAAGGCGTCCGAATGCGTTTGCGCCGGTCAGTGACCGCTTAGGTGTAGATGTGACAATTGGTTGAATGTGAACGATTTCGCTGGAAAAACGATATTAGTAAATTAGAAAGAAAGAAAAACACACATTGGCAACATAATTATACTTTCATGTGTCTAAATGGCTGCATCTCAGCTTAATTCCACAGTTTCCTGTTGAGCCTGTAATTTTCAGCTACAGCCTTAGTGTTACACAAATGCACAAACAGTAAAAATGGCACGAAAGCAAATACAACGTTAATCCTAAAAATAGTAGATTACTTTTTAGACTACTTAATTCTAATAAATTCATTCATAGGGTTATTACGTGTATTACGGATAAAATGATGACAAATTAATTACCTAATAAAACAAATATAATGAAATAATTTAATTAAATAATAGAAATATTTGCATTTACGTGATTAAGCTTTCGCGATTAAGCTTGTTCAATCAACTCAAATCAATCAAAAGTTTATTTATTCGATTTGTTTTATCTGCCATCTTTTGATACGCCATTAAATATTCAACATATGGATGGGGATAGGGTGGATTCAACATAGGGTCCCCAGCCGACTTAATCCTGAAGGTGTGGTAAGGTGCTGTCCATTAATCACGTGAGGTTCGAAGGGGGGGGGGGGGGGGGGTTGTTCGGCAAAAATCACGAAATATCACAAGGGGGAGGGAGGGTATACTAAGATATCACGTGTATTTATTTTTTCGTCATACGCGTGATTTTTAAACCGAAAAGCAGCGTGAATGTCTGTAACCTTTGAGTGTAAGATTTTTTGTAGGTACTAAAAATTGCACGTGATTTTTAATCGGGCTTATGATTTTTATGGATAATTAAAAAATTGCATTCTACACTCCTCTATAAATATATAAGTGTGGGAAATATCATCATTCATAAGCTAAAGTTAAGAAATTGGATGAAAAAGCCTGAATGTGCGTTAATGGCGCGTCTGATGTCTAATCTATGCCGGACGGAATTACAAACGTTTAACGGGGCGAGTGCTGGTTGGCAAGCAGTGCTTGGCCCAGTAATAGCCACTTGATCGACCATGAATGAATACGTTAGCCACATTGTACATCTTCATTGCCGTCGTGGAACAGTGACCCTGTATAGTTGCAACTTTATAGAGAATTCTAATCCTTACAGGAATATATTTAAGGTCTTATTTTAATACCTACCTTTAATAGAGAAATGTTTTTTATTTTAATCAATTTCGACGATTACAATTACCAACTGCAAATGATACATTTTTGAACTACAGCCAGAATGCAGCGGCAACTGAGAAGAGCTAAATAAGCTAAAAATCACTCGCTGTTTTTGAATCAATTACCAATCTACATATATTTACACTTAAATCTATCTATAAGTACTGACCTATATATTGTGTGTGTTTGTATGCGACGAATAAACTCAAAGTTACTCATTTCAAAAATTCTTTCACCAATAGTATCCTAAATCTGTCAAGCGAAAGCCAATGACTTCCACGCATCCACATCCCGACACATCCACCTGTGAGCCTCTAATAGCTTGGGCAAACAATGGCCGAACTGCCGTGCCTTATCACAAAAAGTAAAAGTTCAATTTGCACACCAGTCTTGCCCGTGCGGGGACGGACTTGAGTAAAATCAAACAAAAATATGAATTCCGTAGGTCTTTACCAACCCTACTGGCCAGCGTGGCACAGCAGGCTTATATTCCTAAACAACGCGGAAGGGGTGTGGACCCAGTGACGGGGAGCGCCACCCGTGGCCTGCGGCAGGACTGTCGGTGATCACTGTGCGTTTTAGTAAGTGCCATCATCTGCACCGGCTTCCCACATAACCTGGCAAGTCCCCAACTCTCCACGATCCACGAGCATCCCAAACGGTATTTTTTCTACATCTTCAACTCCCCGGTTCGATTCCGGGGTCGGGCTAGTGTCTTTGTGTCCAGAGGGACTTGCTCTGCGTTTGGGTGTCATTTGTGTTCGTGAATTACATGTTTGAAAAGTGTCCCCGCGATACAGGTAAAAATGTGTGAAAAGAACGAAATATATTGGCATGAAACCAACTATCAACCATAATAATAATCCTGGATGCGTCAATGTGAAGACAGGGCGCTATGGCACTCTTTAGGGGAGCCTATGTCCAGCAGTGGACTAATGTGGGCTGATAATGACGATGAATAATAATCACGTGTAAATAAAAAAATAACAATATTTTGGCGAAGCTTAATAATGTACAGTGACATTTTGAAGCTAGCTAATCATTTGAACGCAATAAAAACGCGCAATATCGACTTTCTCTTTTTACAACTAATGCCTACAACCGGCTGTCAAGTCTAGTTTACAGTAACGAAACAGGTCCGGCCTCGAACCCACTACCCGCTAGACGGAGGTACCGTAATATCAGCATAATTATGCTTATTAGGGCTTCCTTTTTCTTATGTTTCTAACCCCTTACGAAAACAGCGGGGTTATAAATTTGACCACTGTGTGTGGCAACTAGCGTAACTCAAAAGGAACTTTATTTACGTAGGTTTCATCACAAAACTGTTATAAATCGTCATATTTATAAATACCATTATCATCTTACGGCCCCTATCACACACTAGTGGTAGTCTCCACACACACCTATCAGTCGTCATACCTACATTCACACCTTTCATACACAATTCCTTACTCTTACAATCCCTCCAACTCCCTTGATCGCTCACAATCCCTGTGTCCTAACTCACATACTAGCTGAAACTACCACCGGTTCGGAAGGCTGCTCTACAGAGAAGAGACGGCAAGAAACTCAGTAGTTGCTGTTTAAAAAAAATATTGATCTTTTTTACAAAAAGCACTAAACAGCATAGTGAGAGCAAGTTTGCAAGATGAGAGAAACACGCTCTTCAACGGGAGCAATGATTTGGATCTGGTTTTTTTTATCAGTTACTTGAATGCCTTTGACCACCAGGGTCTAAGATGGAGCAGGCAATTCAAGGGCACCGGCTCTCCCATACACACGACGGAACACAGAGATGTGACGGTGGTAGCTAGCCCGGCGGACCATTAGATCCTACCACCAAGCGTGCTGGGTTTTGTTGACTTTTACCACATGCGTTTTTTCCAAGCGTGCGGTGGGGATTTTTAATATTCTGACCCGTCCCCACACGAGCTTAAGAACGATTTAAAGAATAAAAGCAGGTTTTATCGCGGTGCGTCTCAGAAATGTTTTACCAAAATCTGTCATCATTTGAAATACCTGACCTCCTTCGTGATTCCAAGGGCACCTACTTCTGTATGTTCTATTCTACCATGAATGACAGTCATTTCACGTAGGTCACATAGGCCGTAGCATAAAAACTGACCAAATAGTAACGGCTGTCCCACAAGATGGCTCCCGTAAGGCAGTCTCCGTGTACTACTCGTCTACTGCTAGGTCGGGCCTCCTCCCATCACAGGGAGGGTAATTAGCCCACTGTGCAACGCTGGCCAAACGGCTTGGCACAGGGTATCGTCGGATCAAGTTTTAACCTTCTCTTGCGGCTAGGTTATCGGCCTTGATATTTCCTTTTGTTACTATTAATAAATAAATAATAAATATCATTGGACATTTCACACAACGCCATCTCGTCCCAAGCTAAGCAACTTAATGCTTGTGTTATGGTAACGAGATGGATGATAAACTACTTATATACTTTTTTTTTTGTAAATACATACATATTATAGATAGAAAAACACCCAGACCCGGAACAAATACTTGTAGGTCGTACAAATATTTCTTCCGTGCGGGGATCGAACCCGCGACATGCTGCGCAGCAGTCGATCGCTCAACCACTGCGCTAACCGAGTCGTCAATACTACTACTCAGCCCATAAATGACCCACTGCTGAGTCGAGCCTCCTCCCATCACAGGGAGGGTAATAAGCCTACTGTACCACGCTGGCCAGACGCGTTGGACTTAGGGTTACGTTTCAAGTTTTCCTTGTCTTCCGGCTAGGTTTTCGGCCTTTTCGTTTCCTTTTGTCGGCTCTTACGACACATAATTTTCCGTGAGGTGGCGGATTTATAATACACAATGTCACCAACCCATGTCATCCTGAGGGTGTCGTAAGGTAAATAAAGAAACGCACAAGGCAGATCACCTAGCCTTATGAGAAGAAAATCTTGATACAAATACCCTGTGCTAAACCGTTTTGCCAGCGTGTACATATGTAATTTCCCTTTATGACTTTGGAGGAGGCCCGACTCAGTAGCGGGTCATTTATGGGCTGAAATGATTAATAATAGACACTGAACAATATTATTTGTAGATGCCGAACCTACACAACTGTATTAGTAGTTATAATCGGCAATCACCGTGCCTTCGATCGTTGATTTTGACTCGGCCGAAATCCCAGTTCTCGGTCACGACCTACCATCTTGACGGAGTACACTTAATTCCACTTAGCATTGATCCCTTAAATTTCCCCAAAAACGTTCCAAATCGAGAGGTAATAAATCAAAGAAGATCACGATCCTTGCAAATATGTCTGCCATCTATCAAATGATAACAGCACGATTATAACCCAGGTACTCAGTCATGTAGCAGGCAAACTTTGAAATAAAGTTTTAGCTGCATCGTTTACATGGCCTTCCCTAAATTTTGGTGGAAAATTAAACTACTTTAGGGACGTCAAATAGTTTATTTTTCACTTTTTAATGCCTATTATGAAGGCGGTATACATATTTTCCTAAATTCAAATAATTTATTTTGTTTAGGTCACGATGGACACTTACAAAAAGTCAACACATTATTCATAATGATATTTTAAAATAAAAGAGGTCTACCGTCTACCACCGGTTCGGAATGCGACCACTGCTGAGAAGAACTGGCAAGAAACTCAGAGGGCTTGTAAAAATATACCGTTCATACAGACGACTCTTATTTAACGATTTATACCAAACTAGGCCGACTGAACCGACGAACTAAATCGATTTCAATAATTCAATCTGGCAGAAAAGTTATTCAAATAAAAAAATATGTATTTTCAAATCAGTTTAGAAATGACTGACTCATTTCTAAACTGATTCCTAACCACAAACAAAATAAATAAAAAAACATAGAATCGAATTCAGAACATTCTCCTTTTTGATGTCAATTGAAAATCATTTGAGGTTCCCCTCTACTTATACCTTTGCTGAACAGTCGGAGTTATCCCTTTGCCTTCAACCAGCCGGTTGACTCATCTCACATGGCACGACATAGCCGTAAGCGCACGACATCTCGATATCCTGAGCCCGCGTCATTAATTGTGGCGGCCTTGTGGAACACCCACGAGGTAACGGTGTCTGGTGAACGCGCCCACAGAATAAGTAGGGTAACAGAGACATGTTTTTGCACCCAGTGTTTTTTAGACGATTCTATGATAAACTAGACATGTCTTTTTGTGCTTATACAAAGGGACAAGAACGCGTGGACGTTATCTGCTGCCATCTTGGTCTAGGAGTTGGACGTGCCGCCTCGGGGTCAAGCTTCCTGGTTCGATTCCGGGCAAGTGTTTTTGTGTAAACCAGAGGCACTTGCTATAAGTTTCGTTTTCGGCCCTTGTCTCACGCTAGGTGGGGCTACACTCATATCGACGTCATAATAATATCTATACATTCATACATCTTATTCACACAATCCATATCTTTACCCAGAACCTTTTTGTCCATCCAAATTCATTGAAACTACATACCACGTTATGATGACAGCTGCGAGAAATTTGTTACGATTTCGTGAAAGTAAAAGTCGTGAGGATACGCATGTCCTAGAACGTCGCGTATTTCCGTGTGGTGACTAACTAGGTTTTCGGCCTTTCATTTCCTTTCGTCATCTCTTACGACGTCCTCAGGATGGAATGAGACGGTGACACTACGTATTCTTAATCCACCACCACATAGATGATATATATCCTTTTTTTATAATAAAGCAAGTGCCTCTGGCTTACACACAGTCTTGCCCGGCCGAACCAGGGACCCCCCGTGATCACAAGGCGGGCGCATCCAACCCCTAGCCCTAGACCAACACACCAATGCCGTGCATGTGTTAATATACTTTTTTGCAGTATTTCTTTTGTTTAAATTATTTTGTTTGCAAAAACCCCTTCTCGGGTGAAGGACCTATCATAATACAAACAACATCATCCTTAGGTAGTGCTGTTCCTGCACTTGACTCATAATTTCAGCCCACTACGGAGTTGAGCTTCCTCCAAATTCACAGAGGGAAATTAGCCTACAGTAACCCGCTGGCACAGGGTGTCTGTCGACGTTATCCTTCTCTTGCGGCTAGGTTGTCTGCGTCTTGCGTTCTTAAGTCACCTCTTACGACACCTCAGGATTTTATGGGCTGGGGACATTTTGTATTCTAAATCCCTCACCACACCGAATGTGTTGCCAGCTCAAGAAAGATAATCTTCTGCTGCTAACATCCTTTTTACGGGGTCGCACTGGGTGACTTCTCCGATGTTGGTATATATTTAAAAACCTACTTTTTCAAGCATTCATTGTATACTCTGTACATCTAATCATCCTTAGTCTATGCCACCTCCTGGTTTCTACAATAACATTGGAGGCATACACCCGATCCTTGGGTGATCGCACTTTATGATCCGAGCCTCACGCATTTGTATTACATTAATACAATTCCGTAATGCATGCGACATAGACTTATTAAACAAGGACTCACCAGCTATATCGTTTTTTTCCGGTGGCGCTGAAGCGGCTAATGGGAAAAGGTTATGGTCGTCTATGGACATTTGCAACATTTACTTTAGTCATTAATCTCTATTGCATATTGTATGCAAATGTTCGCTTTCTCATTAGCCATCTGAAATTAAGTTAGAGGTAATCGAAAGAAGCGGTTTTCGATACAAACGAAGCAAGTCTTACGATACAGACCAAGCAAAAAGCAACTAGATATCGTTATTATTGTCCTACAAACTTGGTAATCTGATCTTATATCAGTAGCACTATCGATCTTATGGATATAGGGTTTTATTACATCCTTTATAGTTTAACTGTGCCAAAATAAGTTCCCATCATTTAATATAATGTCCAGTGTCAAGTGTCCACAATTTTTTTTTGTTTTTCTTTCGTTTCAATTCCCTTATCATTTACTCTTAAAAAATTCCAATCTCGTGCATATCACAGACTGGACGCTGGCAGAAATAGTTTAACACAAGTTACCAAATAAATTTAATAAAACATGTAGGTAAATTTCGTAAAACTGGGGACTTCTTCACATAATACCAACCAAGCATCGAAATTGTAATTTAAAAATGTTAATAAAATTTTCGGGTCCTACCGTTGCCACGTCTTCGAATGCTAACGCATCGTTTAAACCAAAGTTTATTAATGGTCATATGTTTACAGTTGATTTCGTGAAGGCACCGTACCGTTATAAATAACGAGATAACATGTGACATAAATAATGATTTACCTAAAGGTATAGGTACTAAACGAACAATATTTTTACAATAATAATACTCTCTATTGCATACAATTTTTTTTTAAGCTTCCTTTTATTTCCTGCAATCTGTCTTGATCGTGAAATTTAGCTGGATGTTTGAAATATGTAGAAAAGGACGTGCGTGTCATGTATCCAGTGATACATACACCTTTAATATTCATATAAGATCTTGGGGTGCTCTTCTGTTCAGTCTTAGGAAGACTGGGCCGGTTTCCATAAGTCCTTGTGCCAGGGTGTTAGGGTGTTGGGATAGTCTCTTTCTGTACTTTCCAAGTGCTTCCAGGATCTCATGTTTTACAGTAGGTATTTTC
Organism: Clostera curtula; assembly: GCA_905475355.2. NCBI lineage: Eukaryota > Metazoa > Arthropoda > Insecta > Lepidoptera > Notodontidae > Clostera > Clostera curtula. The sequence continues at coordinate 1,023,873 of FR997816.1, read as the reverse complement.
AGATCACGGTGTATTGCTTCATTGGTGATGTACCAAGGTGCATTTGCAATCATGCGGAGTGTTTTAGATTGGAATCGTATACACTTAAGACAAAATCATTACATAGCAGCTAAGGGTTCCCACAAACCACCTTCCCCCTAGAGCCAGCAACAATATCTTTCAATATGACAAATCATTATATTTTATTATAATAAAAATAAATATAATAATAGACACGAGACGGTCCCAAGCAATCTTCTTGACTCCAGTAACAACCTTACCAATTTCATCGGCTTCAGGAACATGTGTATCCAGATTTAACTCCATCTCAGCATACAAGACTAAACATGGAGAGAAATAACCGAAATAAGGTCCCCGATAAAACTCCAAGAGTTGGTGATTTTAAAATGACTAATCCGAATTTGATAAAAGATCACCGTTGGAAATTTGCTCTCAAATAAAAAACCACATCATAATTTGGTCTTCGATAACGGGGTCGGGCAAGTGTCTGTGTGAACCAGAGATACTTGCTTCAGGTCTGTGTATGTCTTTTGATTCGTGAATGACTACCATAGATCTGGGAATGACAGGAGGGACAAACGGGTATACATACCCGCCAAGTACGGAGGTCAGACGCCACATAACACATTATGGATAGCTATGCAACCGCACTAACCGCTGCACGTCCTTGGTTTACAGCACGATATCCCCAAGACGATTAATTTTAAATGAACCAACGATAGAAAAATCTTAGCGTTTATTTCGAACAATCAACTTATCACTTAACCTAATTATTTACAATTTACGTAACTTAAACATGGGAGTCTCGTCGCGACTTAATTTTATGTACTTGGACTAAAAAAAACAACTAAATTCGGAAATTAAAACAATCGTTTTGGCGCATCTTTAGGCCGATTTGTAACAAACTAGAGTAATAAATTGTTGTAAAATAGCAATTGACACAACTAGACATATTAGCTGTAACAAAGCCGTAATGCAACTAGTTTGAATCATCGTGTTATAAATAATCATTAGTTATTTAAACAACCCATCCAGGCCCAAAAGGCTCCTGAATTAGGACGCAAGCACTTCTGAAACAGAATGTGACACTTTTGAAATAGAGCCCAAGCACTTAAGAAATAGAAGGCAAATATGTACTTTTAAAATGGAACGCTTGTAAGCTGAAGCAGAACGAAAGATTTCAAAAGGAGTATGTTTAAGCCATTTTGAAACTGCCTGCTTTTAAACAGGAAGCAATCTCTTCAGAAATATTATGACAGACTTTTGAAACTATTTAACGGCAAGCATTTTTGAAACAGAATGTAAGTATATGTTTCCATTACGACCGCAACAGAATAGAACTGCTTCAGATTAATGGTTAAAAAAAAGAGTAAATGAATCAAAGGAAAATTAAAAAAAACCTGGAGAGTTCCTCCTCCTCAGCCCATCAATGTCCCACTGCTGAGTCTGGCCTTCCCCGTTACATGGAGGGTAATTAGCCTACTGTGCCACGCTGGCTACATGGAGAGTATGTGAAATAAAACCCGTAATTTCACAATACCGGGTACAAGAATCAATGGGATAGATAACAGTCAATGGGATTTCTTTAAACATGTATTATGCATACGGATACACATTCGCAAAGGAAAAAAAAATGCCTTCCAAATGAAATTAAACACAATTAACGGATATTACTCGCAAAATCCTAAAACGTATCACAAGTCGATTTTTTTGACATCCAAATGTGCAATAAGTGCCCATATGAGGGTTCTCTATACTAATTTTATTAACAGACATGAATGGATTTTGAATCAACATCCTTGTTTTAAACATAGTTGAACCATTAACCCAAAATGGTAATCTACATAGGCATACAGAGTGTAACAAAAAGCAAAAGAGCCATCTCATTTATATTGTTTTATATGGGTTTTTTAATGTTCTGATTTAGATTTAATAATTAATTGTAAATAAAAGTTGTTGGATCCCAGTAAACAGTCCACCCAAGTCTAATTTTAATTTGTTATCTGTATTCGCAAAGCAATATGATTATTCGCAAACTGTGGCAATATTTTATACTCTATGGGACACCAACTCATGTACTTTTTATAGCAATTTTTGTTCTTTATATGTATATAAAAATTACGTGTCACATTGTTTGTCCGCGGCGGACACCTAAACTACTGAATTTAATAATTTTAATACCCCTTTTAATAAACCAACTTGAAGGATAGGATGGCTTAAATCTCAATTTATAGTCGCAAATGATTTGTCTATTATTGGAAAGTCACAATTATCTGTTAGATCCAAACAATTATAACAGAGTGTGATATGTGTTGATTACATTGAGTAAGTATTCAACAGGTGGCACTATGTTAAAAGTTAAATGAATGTATCTAATATAACAAAAGCTTTAGCCACAGCAACACATTGCCTGGTCTGCTACTATTCAGTATATTGCTATGAAAAGTACATGAGTTGGTGTTAATTTAATTCTATTTTCGGTGCATTCATTCAATTTCTTCACATTTAGAGACATACTAAACATGATCCTTAAATTTTAGTAATCCTTGAATATAATTTATGATGATTTATAAAAAAGTTACGTTTTTTTCTGATGCTGTAATTTTTTTTATATAAATCATTGTGAAAATATATGACATGTATTACAATAATATTGCTATTTCTGCTGAAATTGTTGTTCTCGAAAATCATAAATTTTATCTTTATAGCAATATGTACAGCTTTTTGTTACATCCTGTATAATAAACTTTTTTATGAACAATAAACATACAAGTACTTTAGCAAAGACGTGAGATTAAATAAAAATAATATCAATTTCCAGTCTTAATCAATCAAACTCGTTAGTGTATGTGTTCAGTGACAGTGACGTGTGGCGGGTCTACACTTCGCGAGATAATGTTGAGTGTCAAATCTGCCCTACTGTGTATGGCGAATAAATATTTAAGCGAAAATGAACACTACATGAACACTTTAGCTGTGAACAATAGACACTTAAATACATAAACAAAATTACTCAACAGAAAGTCAATTAAAGACTTAGTGATAAATACATACAAACTATGCCAACATCATTATTTAAATCCTAAGGAATCGAAGTGTATTTTATAGCTAATTACCAGTACTTGCAACAAATGATTGCTGCCTGCCCCCAAAAGCCCATGTAACTTGTAACTTATCGTCCCCCATGTAACACACACACTAACACGGCACATGGCTCCCTACACTTAACACATTCATTCGAGGTCCATTGCATTTTTCATATAGTTTTCCAATTCTTGGTCCAGGGCGGCCTTAGTGCCAGCCATGTATTGGTCAAGCTGCTGGTCTAGCTCCTCTTTGGTGGGAAGCTGCTGGTTACGGTTTAACCCACCTGGAAGACAATATCAATAACATACCATGAGAAAACCTGCTATTTCTCTCTCCCTACTCAGCCAATAGAAGACCCACTACTCGAGTCGGGCCTCCTCCAAATTTATGGAGGGAAATTAGCCTACTGCACCACACTGGCAAGACGGGATTGTATCACATTTTCCTTCTCTTCTCTTGTGTTCGCTTAGTAGTCTCTTACGACACCCTCGGGATGGTATGGGTTGGTGACACTGTGTATTCTAAATCCGTCACCAAACGGACAATTACATGGAGGGTATTTACTAGGGTTCATTCCCGGGAATTCTCGGCTCGAGAATTCCCGGGAAATCGTTGGGCTTTGTTCCCGGGAAATCAAGCTCGAGAAAAGTCGAGAACTCGAGAAATCAGGTACGTTTGTAGAAAATAAACTTGCAGAGTTTTAATTTGTTTACATTCTTTTAACATGCCATAAATGGTGCTATGATTGTAATGTAATTATAATTTACATTTACTTTCTACCTGAGTTAAAGATATTAAAGATTTCTTTCGTGTTTTATAGAAGCTATTTTGTTTACAAGATTTAAGTAGATTTTTTTTTCTAAATAACTAGCCCAAAATTGTGCTGTGATCCTAATGTAATGTAAGTTAAGATAATAGGTTGGGGGAAAAGTTTCGTCGCATTTTATAAGAAATTTCAAAACATTTTTTAATATCGTTTATTTACATTTAACTAAAGTATGTAGCTACCATTTTGTTCGATAACTTTTTGCCATCTTGTAGGTAGGGACATGATCCCATTGCTATAGAAATTTTGGGACTACTGATCAAAATACCGCGACAAGTTTTGGCAGTCCTCTCGTGATGTTAACCTGACACTGCCTAAAGAATTCTGAAGAGACCGAAACATGTGGAAATCTAAAGGTGCAAGATCAGGACTGAAAATTTTATTAAAAGTTCATACATAGGTACTATAATGCGGAAAGACTTTTTCACTTTAGTAGCTCAAACATGTAGGTTTTGCTCACTGAAAACAGTGGACAAAATGCGATTTTGCCCACTGAGTGAGACAATAGTTATTTGTGCAACAAGAGAGCAAAGTCGTTTTTTGCTGCGAGTGCTGATATTGAATCCCGAGTAAGCGAAGGAATCAATGATTGAATCACGAGCGTAGCGAGTGATTCTAAAGTTGATTCCTGAGTGCTGCGAGGGATTCAAAGGCACGAGATGCGAAAAATTTTGCTCTCGTGTAACACACATAACTTTTCACTTCAGCAGCGAGAACACTATAGGAAATGAAATATATTACGTAACATTTTTGAAACTATAATTAAATATTTTTAAGTTAAATATCAGTTTTTTAAGCAGTAAATAATTATTTTAGTTTAAATACAACAATAAGTTAAAAAATCAATGAATTACAATAAAATATATAATTATCATTTTTGCTAAATTTCTTAGTTAGTACGAAATTCCGAACGTGTTTGTCTTTGAGGTCGAATTAAAAATCGGAGTAACCCCATAACGAATTCCTTTCATCCAATCCAAAAACCAAAAAATGATTTTGATTTTGTAATCGAACTGTTAAAAGTACGTCTAGTTTGTATTTAATCAAATATAGTTCCCATAATATTGCTCTATCAATTTAATATTTATAATCTGTACTTTAAAGCTTTGTATTGTTTTCTATAGCGCTACCTGCTAACATTTAACTTCATAACTCTAACGCAACTTATAACCAATTAATTTAACTTTCATAATCACACGAAATTTCTAACACAACACACTTGTCATTGGCAAAATCATCGGTATAACGATGGAAGCCAAAACCTAAATGAAGAAGAAGAAGAAAAATCGGAGCTGTTGGTACTGGCCACTTGGTCTGTGTCTCTCTCTCTTTTCTATTGGCGGGAAAGAGATAGTGTCAATGTTTCGAATTAGAATTAAAAAGTTACTTTGTCTCACTCAGTGGGCAAAATCGCATTTTGTCCACTGTTTTCAGTGAGCAAAACCTACATGTTTGAGCTACTGAAGTGAAAAGTAACTTTTTAATTCTAATTCGAAACATTGACACTATCTCTTTCCCGCCAATAGAAAAGAGAGAGAGACAAAGACCAAGTGGCCAGTACCAACAGCTCCGATTTTTCTTCTTCTTCATTTAGGTTTTGGCTTCCATCGTTATACCGATGATTTTGCCAATGACAAGTGTGTTGTGTTAGAAATTTCGTGTGATTATGAAAGTTAAATTAATTGGTTATGTGTGTTACACGAGAGCAAAATTATTCGCATCTCGTGCCTTTGAATCCCTCGCAGCACTCAGGAATTAACTTTAGAATCACTCGCTACGCTCGTGATTCAATCATTGATTCCTTCGCTTACTCGGGATTCAATATCAGCACTCGCAGCAAAAAACGACTTTGCTCTCTTGTTGCACAAATAACTATTTCCCCAACCTAATATTTACGTTTTCTTTCATGTTGATTTTTTGTTTAGTTAAAGTTCTAAATAACCAACTAAAAATGGTGCTGTCATTATGATTATGAGCCTGAATAATATTTTTTTCTCTAATATTTTATATATATTTTATATCTAATATTTTTATAAAACAATATTTATAAGATTAATGGTTTTGAATAACATCGATGAAAGTTTTATAATTAATTTGATACTTTTATTTGAGAGGAAAACCACAGATTTTTAGACGCAATTGGAACCAAATAATATGAGAAAACGTACGTAAATGTAAATTTCTCGACAACCCGAGAGTCCCGAGAAATGAGCCTCGAGAATTCTCGAGACCCGAGAAATTGAAAAGCTCGAGAAATCATGAACCCTAGTATTTACCCTGCTTTTTCAATTAGGGGAAATCTATACAAATCTTTGATGTCATTGTTTCTATACTTGTTCCCAACCAACTTTGTATAATTAAAAGGCAGTTTTTTATTTTATTCACAAACAGTTCAAAAAACAGTTTAAAAAAACAGTTTAATAAAAACAGTTCAATATCTTTTACTTAGACAATTCTTAATTTTTTTTCTTTATTCAAGGTATAGTCTAATTTTATTTCACATATAAAAATAAATCAAATGTTACGTCAGCTGCAACATCAGTCTAAATAAATAGTTTTTAAATAAATAATGTGTTATTTAAAAAATTGCTTCTTTATGTCGACATTTTAACTAAACTAGACTCACTGCCATGAATACACATATAAGTAGTTATGTTGTACAGCATCTATAAATTTTAAACTTTTACCTTCGTGAAAAGAATAACCTAATTACCGCGATTTACCAATACCCTACTCTGAAGTCCCATAGAGAAATCAGTTATCTGATGGGGAATGATGGCCCAGGTGGGTAATTTCATGGATACGCAAGTATGCAGGCTCACCTCTGCCCCGCCCCCTCATCCTCATGCCTCGCCGTGGTTGTCCCGCAGGTCCATTCTGGCCCAGCTGTTCCCCTGTCCTCGCCCCTTCACGACGCCCGTTCTGCGTCAAGCGAGTCACACGCCCCTGGTTCTGTCTCCCACCTCTGCATAAATAATACAGCTTTTTGAAAATCACATGCAGGAGCACATGCATAGAGGCCTAAAACAAGAGCAAGAGCTACAAGAGAAAAATTTTAATGAAACCCTGTGCCAACCTGTCTGGCCAGCGTAGCACAGTAGGCTAATTAGCCTCCATGTAATAGGAGGAGGCCTGACTCAGCAGTAGGTAATTTATGGACCGAGTAGTAGTAATAGTAGTACAACTTCAACACTTGTGAATTATTTTTCCTCTTTGAAAGCGTTCTTTTTACTACTTCAAACCAATATATTATTTTATCTCGGTTGCCAGTAACTTGAGCTGATAAGTGCGCGTCATGCTAGTGAAACCTGCCGGACGCGCGTAGCAAGCCACCACCCCCCTTAACAATTATTTTTATGTGATAATATAGCCCATACACGCTTTGCAGTAGAATGACCTTACAAAATGTTTTGCCCAATACTGACATAGGCCCTACACCTTCAAACATGTTAGTATGTCATTTAGCATCCCTCTCTACCCCCTGTAAACAAGGCATTACCTGAACCGGCCACGTAGCGCGCGTTGTCCTCCGCCACGCCGACGGAACCGTATTGGACGACCTAGCCTATTTCCTCCCATAGTGCCTAACGACCCTGACCTGCTGCAACAAACCACAGAATAAGGCGGAGATTGAATCAGATCCTAATGTAGGGTGTTAGGTTACTACATTATTACACCTTAATAACAACATTTTTACATGGCAAGGTGCGAGAAGATTGTATTTGTGCGCTGACCTAATCATTAAATCCCACAGCATCCCGCAACTGCCCTGATCTAATACTAGGTTTCACTCTACCCAGCTAAATAAATAGTAATAGTATACACCGAATACCAAATATCTGTTGTCACATACTACATTTTGTGGATTAATAATAAGTATTATAATAAAAAAGCAGATATTGCTTGATAGTACTTGGATATTTGTAAAATCTGTAGTTTATTACCTAATCCATTTGGATTATATGGTTATGGTTTTAATATGGTTAAAACTTCTTTACAAAGAAGACACAGCTAAGGAACTCTGTGACTGTTTTTAAGCAGAATTAAGAAGGTAGATTTACTGGGTACACTATAATGAGCTAGTTTTGATTTAGTAGATATGCAATTATATTTTATTGATCACCCCGTTTTGCCTCTGCACAAAAGTGTTAAATTAATTACTACGTAACATCCAGTTTGCCCTTGAGAAGTAATAATCAATTTAAATGAGAAAATGTCTTAATTTATGTGACAACATTTTATTAAATTCTGACATAAATTATTTGTAAGAGTGTTTAGGTTTTTCTATTCACCTATTCGCTATGTATGAAGGAATAGTAGCATTTGCCTGCTTCCTAGGCTCTCGCTTTAACAGAGCTTGCATGTGGACTGTATCTATTTAAATGAATACCACTCATAGCTCTATCAATAGTACCTCAAGTTTCCATTGGACTGTCGCCAGGATACTCTGTTCTTAACACTCTGCTGGCTCAAATTACCAAAGCTGTTTGACCGGATAAGACCTGGAAGGCTGCTTTCACTGCCAAATCTTCTCAAGTTTCCAGGAATACCCATCCGCTGTTTCAATCCCAGCTGAATTAACAGATAAGCAATATACCAGGTAAATGACACAATCAATTTGATAGGATTTATAATACCACTTGACCAACAGGACTAGATAGGCAGAAAATGTACATAGAAGATTTTGAGAATATGAAATCTATATCTATATTATTAACAATAATAAATGTCTTACTAAATATTTTATAGGTATAGTATTAATATTGTATCATTCAATATCAATATAATTCATATTTTCCTCTGCTCTATAGGTTCTGTCACAATAATGGTAAAGGACAGTGGCGAATTTTTATTTGACTATAGTTTGAGTGTCTAAAAACTACTTAAACCCAAAAGGATTGCTTTTGATTAAATATGTTTTATCAAACTGTCTAGTCAAGGCCGGCGAAAAATTAATATTTATATAAGAAGTCGATTGACTATTTTCATCAACAATGACTTACAATTTAGTTTAGTGTGGCCATTTTATAATTATTAATTCATGTGGTAAGGAAATAGTAACTAGCAGTTAGCAGCAATTCTGTCATTGGTATTGTATCTCAAATAAAACAATGTATGGGACGCTGCCATTGTCCTTTATATATTTAGTAAACTGTTACAGCAGGTACAGCAGAATAGATTAAGGACAGACAACAGTTTGGAGTGCTGTATGGGGTGACATCATCATGTATCAAACTGACAAGGAACTATTGCATGTCCAGTAGTGGACTAGAGCGCGATAATGACACTAATAGTACCACGTTTTGTAGGTACAAACATATAGAAATCAAAACAGAATACTGACCTTTGGAGTTAATAAACCTGAACAAAATTACAACGGAAATATCTTTTCCAAGTAGAGATACTAGCTAGGTTAAATAATTAACCCGCAAAACAAGATATACACCTACCCGCTTACTTTGTTGTTCTAAACGCCGGGCAATCTGTTCGATCAGAGCTCTATTATTGTAATTGAATATTGAGCTAACAGACCGTCTCCTTGGTCGCGGAGCTACCCATTCAGGCATCACCGTCGACAGGATCGTGAAACGGTCATTTAGAGTTAAACTTGTAGCTTGAAGACCGTGCACTTTTTCTATAAACATGTTTGCAAATCTTCCCCAGACTGCAAAAAATTATAACCTCAAACCAAGCTAAAAATGTTAACAACGTAATAGTGATTTTGGGGATACAATCTTCATAATGACAAATGGATACGGTCGTACAACAATCAATAGACTAGTTTCATAAACGAATAATGTTCAATAAAATATAACTAACTGTGAACTGAAATAGACGCTCGCGCGCAAGTCGCGCAACCAAATTTTTTTTTAATTAGATAGATTGTGTTGTTTCTTTCAATTCACTATCAGTCAATCTTCTTCTTCTTTAGTGTTTGGTTTGAGATGCCTACAATTCTGCCAATGTCGAGTGATGAAGATAAACGAAAGAGAGGCTTAGATAAGCATCTAAGCATCTCTTCGCATTTCTTCAAAGAATTATTTCTAATGTCTCATTCGAAAAATAATAAATATATAAATTTATAATTTTCGATTGTCCAATTAAATTTCTACCAGCGCAAGTTTTTTTAATAAAGGGCGCATAACTGCCATCATGGTATTGAAATTATCACAGGTTAATATTCATGAATCAATCTGTCTCAGCTAGCAAGTCAGTCTATCAACCCCATCAATCTAATAAAATAAACGTCCAGAAACTAGATTTTAACGTTAGTAGCGTTATTTAAAACAAATACGTTTAAGGTATATTTAAATTCCGTCAATATAAAAATTCTTTTGCTCATTTTAAAAGAAGAAAAATCTAAATTATTTAAATTTCGAATTATATCTAGTATCAATAATATATTCCTCAACCAAAAAGTTATTATTTCTAATACATGAACAGTAGGCCTTGTCTGTTTCCATTCGATGAATTATTTATTAGTTATTACATTTAAATAGAGGCGTAAAAAGAAACGCAAAACAATTACGCAACATTACGTCATTTAAATGAGTCAGTCAAACTGTCAGTCGACTCAGTCAGTTGTTATGGTGATTTCTATGTAAAATGTTAGGTACTCGTTATTTCACAATATGTTATTATAAAACACAAGGAGACTTTTTAGAGGCAAGTAATTTCTTTTAAAACAATAAGGGCCTAGAATTTTACTAAGTAAATCCGTATATTTTATTCATGACCGGCGTTTTTATTGCTTTTTTTGTATTCTAGGTTATGTAAGCTGTTTTCAGCCGTACAGTCATGTTGGAAAGGTTTATATACGGTAATCACGATGGCTTACGGCTCATTTCGATCCAACCGCCAAAGTTATCCGTTGCTAGCAACGATTCCCCAGTCGGCGATTTGGATTATATCGATATGGACGCCTGCTATGAGACCTTTGATAAAGATGGGTATGTTTTTATAAAAACAATCTTTACTGACACAGTTTGAATTTGCTTCTTAAAATTAATTGTCTTGAATAAAAGTTGAAATCATTCAAGTTTTTAATGACAATTTGTGCATTAAAAATGAATGAAAGTGGAAAACTTTAAAAGTTCTTTTGTGAATGCAACTACATTCTTTCTAATAGTAGGATACTTCAAGGACACTTTTTATTGAGTTTATACATTGATACAATACTAAAATACAACTATTAATTGTTTATTAATACTTATAATAGATTACAATATTTATTAAAAGGTTTTATACATTATACAACATACAAGGAAGTATTATAACATTTATATTAAATATTGGTGTTCAATCAAGTAGATGGAACTTATATTAATCAAATTCTAAAGATCAAGAGATATTTTTTTTTTATGTGGAAGAATTTTATTGCTATCCTCAATTATCATTATACATCATTATTACAATTAACTTGACATCAACTTTTATATGTGCAACATATTTAAGACCTAGCGAGTGCAACTGTAAACTGGAGATCCTAAACTTGTCCTGAGTGTGTCTTTGTATCCAGGAATGAAGTCTATCCCCCATGCTACATGGTATACCTAATGCTCCATACATAACTGGATTTAATTATCTGAATTCATACATGCAAGGAGAAAATAGAGAAAATGTTATAAATAAAACTGCACAAGGTAATTGGTCCCTTTATCACGGGAGCAGCTTACAATAATAAAATGCACAAACACAAATAACACCCCGACTCAGAGCAAGTGCCTCTGGTTTACACAAAGACACTTGCCCAACCCCCAGAATCGAACTAGGGACCTGTGATTAAAAGGCGACATATCCTAGACTAACAAGGCAATTACTTGAGAGGGGCAAAGCGGATACCTTACTGGTATTTTACCACATCACCCAGTCAAGGTGTTTCAGGGGAAGAATAGGTTTGGCAGTGGGAGGACATTCTGGCTGACCCATTGCCCAGATGGAGGCCGGGGAGTAGGAAGCGACTCCATGCCCACCTCCCGCCCCCCCATAGAGGCCGCTGGTGGGTCGTGGAAAGTCAGGCACCGACGATAGTCTCCCTGACTGAAAGCGTCCCAGTTTCCCGGGACGCTCTCCGACAGTCGCCCGCGTAGTAGGCACCTCGTCGGGGCGTCGCAGAGGAATGCGTATACGCGAACCTGTGGCGGCCCAAGCGTGTCGTGTGAGGGTATACCGCTGGGGTTATAGTGGGTTGACGCGTAGCTTCCGGAGTCCCACATAATCGATGTCCCGGCCCCCGAGGGGCGGCGGTATGCGTAAAGCATTTTCGCAACGAAACCAATAAATAAATAAATAGGGAACCCACTATAACACTTACTGCTATAATAGTTTACCAACATCTTGTGCCAAATTCTAACAAGACTTGCTTAATAGTTGATTTTTTAATATCTTTGGCGGAGAAGGGATACGTAAGCCACGCGATTTGCAACCACCATGGTGCGTCTCGTCTGGTTCAAGATGTTTTTAAGCTGTCATACAAGCGTGCTATGCCGTTTTTAATCGACGTCACGTCCAACCGGCCTAAGATGCGCACCGCGAGATATGTTGTCAAAATGAAACGGCACCAGAAAAAGCCCTCACACGTGCGCCGTGGTTGCAAGCGTCCATTGGCAAATGTATCCGTTTACCAGCAGACTGGCAGAATGCACGAGTGCCACCCACTGCTGAGTCGGGCCTCCTCCAGTTACATGAACCCTCCAATTAGCCTACTGTGTGTAATAATTAAGATCCACTATGAAAATGGTGGTTCTGTTAAATTCGTCGCCGTTTCCGCCCATAAATGACCCGCTACTGAGTCGGGCCTCCTCCAAATTCATGGAGGGAAATTAGCCTACTCTGCCACGGTGGCAAGAGAGGTTGGCACAGGGTTTGTTTCAAGTTTTCCTTCTCATACGGCTAGGTGATCTGCCTCTTACTATCCATTAGTCGCCTCTTACGACACCCTCAGGGTAGTATGGGTCCACACGGACAAACTGAATTAAGAGGCCAGCCAGATCGTGTGATTTAACACCACTGGTTTATTTTTGTGAGGTTGTCCAAACTCAGATCTCAGAATCTCAGAAGACGATTATGTTGTCCGAAAATATCACGAATTTTACGAAATCCAACTTTAACAGAACCACCGTTTTAATCGTGGATTTTAATTCGCTTTTACGATATGTATAGCACTACTCATCCTCACCCTGCCGGCCCGCAAGATGCTTCGTTTGAAAGACCGCATATTGTAGGTGGGTGGAAATAAGTGTAAAGGGAGGGAGTTCCATGCTTGTGAGGTGCGACAAAGAAAGGAGTTGCCAAATTTCTTCGTTCTCGATGGAATGGCGGCTGCAGAACCTTTCTGTTATATTCCATTCAAGACCTACTTTTCGATCCGATTTTCGCGAATTTAATCGACACAAATTACACCCGGGCCAAGGAAAAGTATCTTTAGCTTACACACCTTCGTGCGCCACAGCAACCATTACACCGATCAAGTTAATAACACTAAAATTTTAACCGTTCACAAAACTTCAATCATCATAACTCTCTCAAAGAAATCTTAACCTTGTATACAGGGATGGAAAGTTGAATTTGGCAGAATTCCGTCTGATCTGCAAAGCTTTGTTCCGCAATGACAAAGGTCACATATACCCGCTACCAGAAGAAAGGGCGCACCACATTTTCCAAGTATTCGACAAGGATGGGGACGGGTATATCGATAAAGAAGAATTCACATTCTGCTGGAACCATTGGATCAAAGTGGTGAGTCAAATGTTAATTATCCTGAAAAGAACCGGTGATGCTATACTTTGATGTGTCTGTATGTGGCTTCATAGAATAGAATAGAAAAGAAAAATGCTTTATTGTATAAACCAATTATGGCGTTCACAATCGTCATCGGATACATCATTTTTCCAATACCAGGTCGGAACGCGGCACCAACCGAGAAGACCTGGCGGAAGTTTGGTTTCGAAAGCCGCTCAACTGAAATAAGAATTTTATAATTTAAAAAATAGATAGGATTATTAAAAATGAAATTATAAGTCTTGAATCCAGTGAGCCGACCAACAACAAACAGCGGCACATATTCACAAGTGTTCACATAGAACAGAGTAACCTTTTTTCTGAGAAAATTGCACACAACACGCAATATAAGGTCCAACAAATATAAAGATACATATTATGTAGGTTCTGAACGAATGAACCGATTGATTTATGTTATTAGACATTTTTGAACGAAACCCTGCTCTAATTATAACCTGTAACACGGTTTACAAACACTGAGAAAATGCCTCTGGTTTACACAAAGACATTTGCGCGTTTCTGGAACATCCAACCTCTAATCCAACAAGTATATGTGTGTTGAACCTCCAGCTTGATTCGAAGAAATATCCTCAGACGACTGAAGATTATAATTGTTTATAACCAGTTTGATAGTCGTGTCGGGATGTACTTAAAGATGGCACCTAAATCCGAGACACCTGTACTATAGATTTCCTCAAAAGGGCATCTATAAATTAAGTTATTGCCTGTTACATTTCAAAATGTTTTATTCATGTATTTTACAATCTTAGAAATTAAATTAAAGTCGATTATCACCCGCTCGCCTGGCTGTCTGGCTGGGAAAGTACCACCTTACAGGATACCACAGACATATAAAATCAATACAAAGTTGTTGTGTTCCTGTTGGTCACCAGAGCTCTATCAGCAGTTGCCCGTGTTGGGACGGTGTAGAATATAAAACTTCCCCGCCGCACGCTGGGAAATAACTCGTGTTGTGAGTCAACAAAACCAGGCACGCTTGGTGGTAGCTTCTAATGGTCCGCGCGGCTAGCTACCACCCTCAAGTCCCGCGCCAAGCAATTTGAGCCATTGCCAGACATGGCATTTCCTCGAATTGCCTGCTCCATCTTAGACCCTGGCGTTGCTTTCGATCACGCAAGCCTAGGGTCAAGGCATTCAAGTCAGAGATAAAAAAAGGAATCCAACTTGTGTCTTAGGTCGCTGACACGTGTCCATTGGGTAGGTAACAGCTTACCATCAGGTAGCCTTAACCTTGAGCGTGATACGAGTGGTAAGAAGTAAAGCAATTTATGTTATGTAGACGTATTTTAAGGTCCTGGACAAGACCATATCCTTATGAACCGAGCGGGGAAATAATGGGATCCTTTTGTCCGTCAGATTGTACGACCCATCAGCGCTTTTTTGGTGGTCGACGTTCAGAACGACTTCATCTCGGGTACGCTTAACATCAGCAAGTGCAACGCGCAGCAAGACGGCAGCGAGGTGAGTGCGGTGTTCGGGTGTACATATTGAAATGGTTCTTAGCAAGTAATATTATATTTATGATCTACTTGTGTTATAGCAAATGCCCCAATTCTCAGTACAAAACAGAAATGCTGGTAGCAAACATAAACTCCCTCGGAACTTTATTTACGTAGGTTTTATCACAAAACTCCTATAAATCGTCATATTTAAAATTAACATTATCATCTTACGGTCCCTGTCCCACGCTAGCTGGTAGTCTCCTTAAAACACCTATCAGTCGTCATATCTACAGTCACACCTTTCATTCACAATTCCTCATTCTTACAATCCATCCATCTCTTTGATCTCCCACAACCCTTGCGTCCACCCACATTCATGCTGAAACTACCACCGGTTCGAAAACTTGTTTCTGCCGCTAATACCACCAAGCTTTCATCATGCTGGAGCTCTGGGAAGCTTCCTAGAATTCGCGCGTTCACCTAAACAAACTCCATCTCCTTATAATATTAGTAGGAAATGAGTACTTCCTTATCGACTTATCGCATAATCATATCGTTATATCATCTACACGTAGGTATTTGCTAAGTTCTAAAAATATACTTAAAAACAATAAACATGTAATTAAAACCATACATTTTATTTTCAACGATTTAATACTGCTTTTTACTAGTTTTTTTTTACCAACATGTAATTCACGAACACAAGTGACACCCAGACTCGGAGCAAGTCCCTTGGTTTATACAGAGACCTTGCCCGACCCCAGATTCGAACCGGGACGCGTGAAAGGGGCACATCCAACCGCTAGACCAAGGCTTATCATCTCTTACTTGTGCAGCGCGCAAGCATACTCTGCGCTCGATGGTAAGGGGTAAACCTCGCATATATGTGCAATACCAGAGACAAGGAAGAAACAAACTTTTTAATTTTAATGCCAGTGTCTTGTTGTCGTTATTGAAGTTAAAAAATATCGATCGGGGATTGGGGTTACATTTATTGGGTGGGGATCAATTACGAAATTGCGTATCGATACATAGGTCACGCTCTGATAACTCCAATCGATGTTTAATGGTAGATCTTCCATTATGTGATCCGACGGCCCGTGTCGCACCGCATTTAGAATACATAGCGTCATAAACACGAACACATAGGGACGCCTGAAAGAATTATATTGAGCCTATCATTAAAACTTTTAGTTAACAGAAATTTGATGAATAAAATCAAAATCAAAATGTTTTTTATTCCAATAAATTCTTGCGAATGCTTTCAAATAGACAAACAAAAAGTATTAAATTTAAGAGAAATATAAAAATAACTAATCATTTAGTTTTTACCACCGGTTCGGAACGCCATTCCACAGAGAAGAGCCGGCAAGAAACTCTGTGGTTGCTCTTTTAAATAAAAGGGTTACAATGATGGTGGTACAAACAAGTCTTACAGATTTGTGAAAGCAATAACACGCATAATCATGCAAAGCAATATCCCTGTGGAGCATTGTAGGCCAGTTTCCCTCCACAAAATTGGAGAAGCCCCGAATTTGTCATCATTATTTCGGACATTTATTTCGGAAAATGGCCAGACGGATTGGCACATGTTTCGTATCAAGCTTTCCTTCTCTTGCGGCTAGGTTTTCGGCCTTGTCATTTCCTTCTGTCGGCTCTTACGACTCCATCAGGATGGAATGGGGTGGTGACACAATGTATTCTGAATCCGTCACCACACGGATGGATACGAGTAATTTTTCATCATCATTTTAGCCACAAGACGTCCACTGCTGGACATAGGCCTCCCCCAAGGATCTCCACAAAGTCCGGTCCTGGGCCGCCCGCATACATTGCTTTCCGGCGACCTTAACCAGGTCGTCGGTCCACCGCGTGGGAGGCCCCTTGTATACAATTAGACAAATATTACTTGTCAATTTATAGCCTATTCTAATAAGTAGGTAATAATTTTTATGAATGTGTGCTTCTGCGTATAGATGTTTTAACAATACGCCGATTCCTGGACTGTCAATGTGGCCTTGGCTAACAGTGACATATTAAGTCTTTACCATACAATACGCATTCCCATTAGGGCTGTCACAGATTAAATGAAAATGGTAAATGGTGTCTATGGATTAGTAAAAAAGAATTCATGATAAATACCTCTTTGTCTATTAATGCATGTACATACTTGAATATTTCATAGCAAATTTGACTCGGATCTTTTGATTTTGAAATGTTTTATGATGTAAAACACACAACAACTGTGCCAACCCGTCTGGCCAGCGTGGCACAGTAAGCTTATTACCCCCCATGAACTGGAGGAGGCCTCGGCAGTGGGTCATTTATGGGCTTAGTAGTGATTCTGAGTCGGGCCTCCTCCCATTACATGTCTGTTATCCCACGCTGGCAAGACCTGGTCGTTTCCCTGTGTCGGCTCTTACGACACCCTCAGGATGGAATGTGATGGTGGCACAATTTATTCTAAATCCGTCACCATACGAAGTCGGCCACATTAGCCCAATTTCCCTCCATGTAATTGGAGGAGGTCCGAATCATCAGTAGGTCATTTATAGGTTGAGATGATGATGACATTTACATGTCAATTTTGAGTCAGTGCCAACCCTTAATGATACGCTACTGTGTAGGCCTCCGGCGTATCGTGCTATCCGCCAATATCCAGGTATACATGCCCCCGGTACTCTTTAGTTGTGTAATCAGTACGCAGATTAGGCCTGAACGGGCTATTTTCGAACATACAGTTTCGTCTTTATCTTTCGTAAATGACGAGGTTCGAAATATAAACGCTGCAGAGTTGCGAACTTACTTTTTCTTTTTTCGTTCCGAAACAGGATTAACGTATTAAGGTTGGTTTAAGTAAAGTTACTATGATAAAGATTATTATGAAATATTAACATTCTCTGGGGTGCTTATGAATATCTGCTGCGAAGATCCCATTCAGATTAAATCCAGCCTCAAGAAAAATAGAACTTGATATGAACTGACTGACATTTGAACAGAGGTCTATGTATAGCGAACTGTCCGGCTGAGGAAGCTACTACTACGACAACCACTCCTGACAGTTAAAAAAAACATATTAAAAAAATCGTGTGGTTCTAATATTATTTTATAAACTACTACTAGTCCGTGCGGTGACGGATTTAAAATACAGAAGGTCACCAACCCATGCCATCCTGAAGGTCCCGAGAAGGAAATCTTGATACAAACTCTGTTCCAACCCGTCTTGCCAGCGTGGCTTATTACGCTTATTGTCAAGTTCTAGCCACAAGAGAAGGAAAACTAGATACGAAATCCTGTGCCGAACCGACAGGCCAGCGTGGCACAGTAGGCTAATTCCGCTCCATGTATTAAGAGGAGGCCCGACTCAGCGGTGGGTCATTTATGGGCTGAAACGATGACGGTGACTACTACTCAACCCATGCATGACCCACTGCTGAGTCGGGCCTCAATTACATGGAGCGGAATTAGCCTACTGTGCCACGCTGGCCTGTCGGTTCGGCACAGGATTTCGTATCTAGTTTTCCTTCTCTTGTGGCTAGAACTTGACATTTCCTTTTGTCGGCTCTTACGACACCCTTAGGGTGGAATAGGGTGGTGACACTATGTATTCCAAATCTGAGTTCGAAGATGAGTTTCACCTGCTGGTAACAAATATTTCAAGAAAAAATGTTTCGTTGTTTTTCCCGTAATTTTGCACACATTACTTGTATCAGTAGCACTATCGATCCTTCTCTATGAATATAGAGCTTTTGTTACACCGGATATAATTGAATAAACATTCATATATAAATCAGAGACAAACCTGACAAACCTCCTTCTAGGAAAGAGTATTTAACATTCAAATTATTCCCGATATGTACTACAAAGACTTTTAACCAAAGTGAATACTAAAATACAATGTCTTGCTTTAGTCATAACATAATGTTATTAGTTGAAAATTGAAAAGGCAAATGTAAATAAATTGATGACCGTTTTTACGACGATAAGAATAGGAAGGGCGACACGGTCATGTACTCTACTGTACTGACTCACATTGCAACACTTAGGTTCAATAAACAAATAAAAAATCTCGTTGGAATAAAAATGGCGGGAGAACTACTGCCAAAACAAGTTTGACACTGCCGAGATTACTGGCTGGTGTGGACAAACAACAACATTTCTTGCTGTAATACACTGGCCTGTAACACTAAGTATCACACTTTTAAAATTTCAATAATTTAACTTTTTAAGTACACTTACGAAATAAAAAGGACTCGAAAAAAAGTTTGTAGAGTTTGCTATAAATAAATAAATAATAAATATCCTTGGACATTTTACACAACGCCATCTAGTCCCAAGCTAAGCAACTTAATGCTTGTGTTATGGTAACGAGATGGATGATCAACTACTTATATACATTTTTTTTTTGTAAATACTTACATATTATAGAAGAAAACACCCAGACCCGGAACAAATACTGGTAGGTCGTACAAATATTTCTTCCGTGCGGAGATCGAACCCGCGACACGCTGTGCAGCAGTCGATCGCTCAACCACTACATAGAAAGCTGATAACATTTGCTATAAAACGTATTTTATTCTAAATCTCTAACTTCTATAATTTAGAAAAAAATATATATTAAAAGAGTAGTACTTAGTATTGCAGGTCAGTGTATTTTCTACTTTGTCCACCTTCATTGACACGCTCAGGATACACTGGAATGGTGACACTATGTATTCTAACATATCATATAACCGGAGGATAGATATAAGGTTTAACAGAAAATGTATAATAAAAGGCCATGGCGACAGGATGGATGGAACTATTGATAGAGTGTTTAAAATTTTGATCCTAGTTTCATAAATAGGTACAGAGAACCGAAGATACATAATGAAACTCTATTTACTAAGCTCTTTTAACCGCAATGTGCAAGGTTCGTGAAAACCTAAGATATCACGGAACCCCCTAATATAGATACGGTCTTGTCAAATATTACACGAGTCAATTTATCACTGCGATGCGGCGAGCTAATTTCGAATTGTGATTAAGATCTCGTTTCAAACTCTCAATATCACATAACCGTTTTGTGTCATATGATTCGTTTTGAGTCATTCATGACCGCACCTTGCGTGAAAGAATTGAAGGTGACATTCAAATAAGACAGTCCTGCCCGACTGGGGAAGGCTACTCTGCTGTTACAAACGACGAGCTGGCCTTATGCTTGAGTGGACATACTGTATTCACCTGAAATCAATGGTTCAAATAATACAAACGTTTACAGGATAGACTCTCATTTAACATACTGCTGGCGACCCCTAACCATAAGTTTACACATTGTGACGTTTGTTTAGATTATTAATATTATTGCAATAAAGTTTTAAAATTTACAATATTATGAAGATGTCAATAGTTCGCAAGGCGCAGTGGCGCTATTCACGCATGGTTCTGTGCGCACCTAATATTATGTATGTATTTTATATTTTATTACATATTTTGGCTTAACAGATATTAAAACGGTGGTACAAGTAGGTGTGAAGATCCTTTTCAGCGTCCCCGTAGATCCGAGGTGTTTTAAATAGATTAGTACTCAAGTTGTTAATATTTAACCTATTATATGTATGATTCAAAAGGATTATAAGTTAGTACAAATCCATTAATATGTAGCAGGAATCAGCTGTTGCGCGTGATTTTGCAGCTAGCACAAACCTATGCAGTTTGAGTAATTTAACAGAAAATACAACTAGCAAGGAATCGTTAACGTAAAACGTTTTTAACCAAAAATATAAACAGACTTAAAAAACAAACTAAATAGGCGAGGAATAACCAATAAACGACCACTTAAATTCGGTACTTTAGTGATTCCTATAACCATATTAATGTCGGTTTCAATTTAAGGTTTGTGCTTTTTTGTATAAATATGTAATAGTATGTCGTCCAAAAATACCAAAATTTGCCTTAGCTACAAATACACGTATTTCAATTTTAATAGCAAACTACTGTACTGTAATATTTGATAACATTTCTATGGGACTAAAGCCCTTTAAGCTAATGCAATACTAATCAAATACTTTTTTTCTTCTAAATCGGTTCATAAATGACGGAGTTGTACACACATACAAAAAAAAACAAAAAGTCAGGCAGATAAACACCTCTTCATCTTTGATGTCGGGGAAAAACAGCTGTCCACCAGTAAGAGTCCTGTCGGTTCGGTATTTAGATGGAACAGGCAGACAAAATTTTTATAAATTATATTTTTGTTATATTGATTGTTATATGATATCACAAACACTTCTGTATTTTTATTTGTATGTGTGCAGGTAGCAACGTGGAGGGTGGTGACGATGGAGCGTTACCGCCCTCCAAGTTGTTGCGTCAGTGGAAGCAGCTTGTGTAACATGACGTCACAGCAGACGAGTGTATTCGAAATAAGGCGCAATTTTCACCCAATATGCGTATATGTGGCAACTGCGTCATAGTATTTTGTTTCTATTTCATTGAAACGGTTTGAACTTTTGTCAAATTAGACCATATCGTTGTGTGGGCCCACGGGGAGAGTTGAGACGAAGAGTGGCACCTAGCGCCGCAGTGGATTGGGGCCCCGGGGACCGGGGACTTGGGTAGACGACCCTGTCCTCAGAGTTTCCCTGTGAGCCCTGCACGCGTTGGCGCGCCGGCCCGAGGGCTGACGGGCCTCCTTCTGCGGGGCCGTTGTGTCGCAGAAGGGGGCAGCGGGGTGGGTCGCAAAGGAGGAAGCTCCGGCTGACCCGCGCCGCGGACGGAGGCAGAGGTGGAGGAGGGGTCGGGGAACCGCCACCGACAAAAGCCTCGATGACTGAGGGCGTCCCAGTGTACCGGGACGCCCTCTCTGATAGTCGCTTGCCCGCGTAGCGGGCACTACGCCGGGGCGTCACAGTAGACTGCGTTTACGCGAACTTGTGGCGCCCCAAGCGCGTCGTGTGAGGGTATACCGCTGGGGTTTTAGTGGGTAGACGACCCTTGTCGGAGTCCCACATAATCACCGACCTCTCCCCGGGGGGCGGTGGTATGCATAAAGCATTTCCCCAGCGACAACAAAAAAAGGCCATAAAAAGGCGTTCTCACTGTAGACAGACGGTCACTTCGCTGAGTGAACTAAGCCTTTAGAGCTTTTACGGCAGAACTGCTTCTAACAAAGTACAACATGGAAAACATAGTATAATTAAAGTAGTATAATACCTTGTAGCCATAATTAAAGGATTGATGATACTGCTGATATTTAAACTGTGTTCAAAATAACAGGCAAAAAAATATTTTTACCACTGGTAACGAAACTACCTTAACGTGAGGAATAAGCACGTCAAATCCAAGAAATACTGTAGGAGACTGATTACAAAGCTTGCGGGACAATATTCACGAGATAGCCTGCTCATCTCGGATAGATCAAATTCCTTGATAAAACAGTCGGATCGCAAAGACGTGTGCTTCTCCCTCATCCTTCAAAACAGAAAGAATAATTTGTACATCGAACTGCCTTCTCGATAGGCTCATACACTTCGGATGACTAACAAAACCATTCCTCTTGAGTACAATGAGTATACTTGGAAATAATGTTTTATGTATAATCATAAAGGATGATGTAAACATTTTCCTTGTTAAATGACTCGTGAAACTGCGGGAGTGTCCCTCACTAAATTGCGCAATCGATTTTATCACAATAAATCGATATTACTCGTATTCATTTGTTTAATCCGAGTAAGTCGATTATCGCTTGAAGTGCCGTCTTAAGCTAAAATGCCGAAGCACGGCCACGGGTTTTGCTTTCCACGGAGAACATGCTCCGCGACCCTAATGAGCCTTAACAAATTATCGTTACAATTCTCGGAGTTTCCCTGCGAGATCCAATCAAAAAAAGGAAGCGCCACTCGAGAGAGGCGACCGCGTTCGGGAAAGCTCAGTACTGGAAGATCTCCCAATCGGTGGTCCGATGTCCTGCTTAAGATCGCCGGACCTTTGTCCAGCAATGGACTTCTTGGCTGGAATCATAGTATATATGATATTAGTTATTTAAGATTATTCGAATCGTGTGGTGTCGAATTGACACAGTTGTGGTAATACATTACCAACGCTTTCTAATTGGATACTACATGAAATTGATCGTCGATTTTGACTCCTTTCAATTACCAGATCTGGCAGTTCTCCAAATATGATTAGACAGATACCTATAAAAGGAGAGGTATTGTTATTTAAAATGAATTTTAATAGGTCGATTGTCGGTACCGGTGTTACTTGAAAAATCAATTTGGCTGCATGCCAACAGGCAGTAGACCGAAAAAAAATTGCGCACTAAATTAGTGTTGCATGCTGAACTTTAAATACTTGTCCGCAATACACCAAAACTGAACCAAACTCCGCCAAAGTTTGAAAGTTCAAAGTAGACTATCGGGAACTTTGCTGATGAGCCGTTATTTTTGACAGGTCGAACTTTTTGCTCGGTTTTTGATTAAGCGGCTAGATTAGCAATTTCGATAATGGTCTGGTATCACGGGAAACATTAACAAATTAAAAGGTGATTGTTTTGAATAAAATACCGTCGAAGGATATTAAAAGGATGTTTATTAACCACCCAAAAATCATGGAACACCCGTCGTCGTCACCGAACTTTTTGAATGAGCTATAGTGTGTGTGTGCTGTGTATATTTAAAATAACTAAAATTCCTGGAGAGCCAAATATTGGCTGGAGCTGGGGTTTACCATTACAAATAGTCTCTTTCTAGTTCTATACTCTATGTATGTATGATTCCACAGTATATTCTCTCACTTCTTTACTAATTAAAGCTAATAAATATAGGTATATAAAATAAAGCGTGAAGTGCATGGTATCAATAGTTCTAAATATTTTATGAACAGATATGACTAGAAGGGTTATGTTGATAATATCCTGAAAAGCACCCCACGCTTTTTACATTTTACAATAAAATCATTTTTTCTGACACTATTTTTAATTCAAATTTATTTTCTATTTTTTAGTACAATTTTCTATAAAAGCGTATTTTGTTAGTTTTTTTTAAACTATTATTTATTTTTTAGTTGAAATATCATAAAGCTATTGCTTAATAATCACTAAAAATATAGCAATAACTTTATGATATTTACATCTCTATTAGCTATTGCATCGAAGAGCGGTGTTCCACCTTGATCACCGCTATTATTATTATTCTATTAATGATAACGGGTCAAAATGTTTAAAATATTGAATTGTCATTGGTCCTTAATAAGTATGCCAAATTTCATGTTAATCCGACGTTTATAACTGGGTCAAAATCATGTTCAAAGATTCCGTTACATACATAGATACATACACACATACGTCTGAAGCTAATAAAAGCGTATTAATAGCTTGACTTTCCAATTCACAAGTTACTTTTTCACTTCTATCAGCAATCTCCAAAGACTGTCCCGCTTGTTTATTTTTAATTTGATTTCGCTCCACTCACCTAACGAACTGGTGACCTTCGGGGCTTGAACCTATTTGTTGTGCGGAATTTCAACCCGTTGCCACTGAATCGGTGCCAGGCACCGTGACGTCGGCAGGTGTTGCCCTAAAGCGTTCCGAATTAGCCTTACACCGATGTTCAACACGCCTTAACTATTTGATTGCCAATTACGAAGCTCTTACGTTTTAATTTTAGATTTCTTTTTTTAATACCTACCACTAGGTTGGTGTTTATACTTCGTTCCTCCTCCTCTGCCGATGGTAAGTGGTTATCGTTCCTATGGACGTTTTAAACTCCGGAGGTGCCAACACCCAACTCTTGACCGCTTCGGAAGTTCCCGCTGTTTTTGTCTACGTGCCCTTTTTTTAAAAGGAAATATGAAAACAGACCCTTTTTTTTGCGCTAACCCCTCTGTGCATTGTGGCACAGGGGGTTAATTTCCCTCCTGTAACAGGGTTTCGTTTAAAGTTTTCCTTCTCTTGCGGCTAGCTCTTCGGCCTTGTTATTTCCTTTTATCGGCTCTTACGACACCCTCAGGATGAAATGGACTGGTGACAATATTTATTCTAAATCCGCTTGGCGACCATAAACAAAGGGGTGGTGCCAATATGTATTTTAAATTTGTTACCAAATGGAAGCTTTTTTAACATTATTTAATTATTTAAAAGCATTCTTATGATTATTTTCGTATTAAAGTATGATTTTGATTTAAAAAATTATATCAGCAGGACTATCGGTCCATTCGGTATAGACAAAGGTTTTTTTTTTGTTATATCATGTATATTTGTACAGATGACCTTCATAGAAAGGGCAGGTTATTCTAACAAAGGTTTAATAAATTGCCTACCAGGTTGACATGGCTTGGCGTGGATTGTGTTCACCTATTTCCTGGACACATTGTTCGGTAAATGGTTGGTAATTGACAATGGGTTTGCGGTGAACGGCTTTCAATGGGAGCATGAACTTAATACATCGCGTGAACGAACCTGATTGGATTGGTGTTTTGTATGGCGGAAATCAAGCTTAAAGGGCAGTCTCCATAATTTTTGTACGTTAGAAATCCTTATGAATATCCTAACTCTTGAGGGCTGAAAAGTCCTCGAGTGGCGACCGTGTTCCGGCAAGCGCAGTGCGTGTAGGCCTCCCACACGAAGGACCCATGACCTGGCCCAGGACCGGTCTTAGTGGAGATCCTTGGGGGAGGCCTATGTCCAGCAGTGGCGTCTTTTGGGTGAAGAGATGATGATGAGGGCGAGTCGGGTTATGTGGGACACTAAAACCAACGGTAATCTTTGACTGCCCGCATCAGGGTTTCGTTTTCCATTGGGCCATGCTCGGCGGCGCTTGGCCCGCCTTACTTTTTTTCTTGTTTTCTTTATATAAGGAAAACCAACGGTTACATTATCTTACTTATTGTTTAATTAAATTAAGACTTAATTAAGTAACTGTCTACTACTTAAACCTCAACAGTTTCCACAAATGACAAC
This sequence comes from Clostera curtula, assembly GCA_905475355.2. Taxonomy (NCBI): domain Eukaryota; kingdom Metazoa; phylum Arthropoda; class Insecta; order Lepidoptera; family Notodontidae; genus Clostera; species Clostera curtula. The sequence continues at coordinate 997,778 of FR997816.1, read as the reverse complement.
ATTAACTGAGCAGACTTGCTTAGTGTCTCAAGGCGGGGGAACTGCATTCTGCATGATCCGCTAGACTACGACCTCGTACTTATTACCTAAGCCACATATGCATATACCCTTATATGTCACATGACACAGTTACTAAAGGGAGCCGCGTGAAACTATATCCTAACTTCACGCTAGAAAAGGTGTAGCCATGGTCTAGCCTTCTATTGCGAGGGAGATACGGAGGCGACATCAAAAATCGAAATGACTTTCGTTAATAGATGTCGCTTCGGATTAAAACTCTGTGTTAAAATGGCTAGTTAAGAACGATTAATTCGTGTTGAGTCACCTCCTAAGTTATTCATTAGTAATATTTGTATGCTTAGATTAGAATGAGTGGACGGATTTTGATGAGGTGCATGCAAAGCATTCGAAAAGTCTGGAATTAAGTAATGTAAAATACCCGCGTTAATCTGCTATTGTTTAATTTCAAGCAAAATACATATTAATTAAAAACAATCTATTAACTGTTATAATGTTTGCATTATTTACGAGGCGCTGCGGTCTTCCGCAGCATAGGTTGAGCCTCTTAGGTAAAACTTTTAAGATTCCGTTTTTGAATTCTTAAGAGCTTCTTCTTCTTCTTCTCCCATAAATGACTCACTGCTGAGTCGAGCCTCCTTCAACTACATAAAGGGTAATTAGCCTACTGTGGCACGCTGGCCAGATGGGTTGGCATAAGGTTTCGTATCAAGTTTCCCTTCTCTTGAGGCTCATCATCATCGTTTAACCCTTTGTAATGTTGTAATGATGAACCTGTTGTATCAAATTCATGGTCTCAACCCAGCGCAGGCTGGTTGTAAATAAATACATACCGTGTTCTATATTGTCTTGTGATATGTGTTGGTATGTTGTGATATAACTACTTTAAATACCCAGCTTCCAATGTATTGGACTGCACTCTGGCTAACCTAACATATCAGTCTATATTTGTAGTGTGTTTTCCTAGCCGCTTGAAAACGAGGATTTGATTACAAACCTTAGTGTTTTTTTTATTACCTCCGTGAAGGGGGCTTTGACTCAATAGTTAGTGTTTTGTGGCGGTACACATTTAATAAGATTAGCGCATTCTTATAAATAAACTACCTAATTCAGAAGTACCTTTATTGTGATAGGATGTCACAAAGGTACGCACAGACACCACAAGCGGAAGAATGACGGATACGGTTTCTTTGTATATTTCGAATTAGTATGAAAGAAATTGACCTCGTTGGTATAGGGCACGGATGTGCCGCCTTTGAATCAACGGGTCCCGCATTCGATACCAGGGTCGGGTAAGTGTCTTCGTCTACCAGAGGCACTTGCTCCGAGTATGGGTGTCATTTGTGTTCGTGAATTACATGTTTGTAAACTGCCCTGATTTTCGGATTCGGAACGTACTTCACACTAATTAGAACACAAGATCACCCGCACGCCTCCGCTCCGGCCTGTGTGATTCTACCACCGGTTAGGAATGCTACTCTACTCTGATAAAAGCTCTCTCTATCCCTTGTTTCAGGTAGTGGAGCCTATAAACCGGCTACTGCAGGCAGTTCCATTCGACTCCGTGTTCTACTCGCTGGACTGGCATCCACCCGACCACGTCTCCTTCATAGACAATGTGCATATGCGGGAACTTCATCCTTCTAGCCCGGTTAGTCCTATTTTTAACCGACTTAAAAAAAGAAGTTTCTAAAAAGTCTCCTGTATATTGTTACTACTAGGCCCATATATGACCCACTGCTGAGTCGGGCCTCCTCCAGTTACATGGAAGGTAGTTGGCCTACTGTGCCACGTTGGCCAGATGGGTTGGCACCGGGTATCCTATCAAGTTTTCCTTCTCTTGTGGCTAGGTTATCAGCCGTCATTTCCTTTGGTCGGCTCTCACGACATCCTTAGGACGGAATGGGATGGTGACACTATGTATTTTAAATCTGTCGATTTTTATGTATGTTATCGCATAACTCCGTCACCTTTACACTTATTTGGATTTCATTTCGAATGATTTGAGTATTCAAACTCAAAAGTAACTTTATTTACGTAGGTTTTATCAAAGACCTCTTATAAATCTTCAAATTTAAAATTACCAATATCATCTTACGGCCCCTGTCCCACACTAGGTGGTAGTCTCCACACACACCTATCAATCGTCATATCTACATTAACACCTTTCATACATAATTCCTCATTCTTACAATCCATCCATCTCTTTTGATGCACAACGCTTGCGATTCCCATTGAATTTTATCGTAATCGCTTCAACAGTTTGCTATAAAACTGTGAATAAATTAACAACATATATTTTGTCGGAAGGTATATTTGGGTATTTTAGACGACTTATCTTTATAGTACAATTGGTAATTGTTACATTATTTCCAACTAAAAGATAGTTCTTAATCATTTAGGCTATTGCAGAATAATTTAAGGTGCTACAACATGCTTGTATAATTAAACGTAGACAAAATAAAACGGTTAACAAAATGAAATACGGAAACTGGTTTTATTGCCAGCGCAGTAACGATAGAACCAACCTTGTATATTTCAGCATTGAATAATTAAATAGATCCACTTCTGCAGCTACTGAGTTCTGGGTTGAAGATAGCCGAGCACTGCCTACTCCAACTACATATATAAAAAAATAAAAAATACCCTTGGACATTTCACACAAAGCCATCTCGTCCCAAGCTAAGCAATTTTAATGCTTGTGTTATGGTAACGAGATGGATGATAAACTACTTATATACATTTTTTTTTGTAAATACATACATATTATAGTGAGAAATGACACCCAGACTCCGAGCCAGTGCCTCTGGTTTAGACAAAGACACGTGCCCGACCCCGGAATCGAACCCGGGACCCGTTGATCCAAAGGCGGCACATCTAACCACTAGACCAACGAGGCAGTCGTACATGGAGGGGTAATTAGCCTACTGTGCCACGCTGCCCAGACGGGTTGGTATCGGGATTCGTGTGTGTGAGCGCACGACGCAATGGAGACCTTTATTCGCGGATTTGTTTTTTGATTGGTAAACGTGTAGCGTGTTTCTCTCATCTGGCGAACTTGCTCTCACTATGCTGTTTAGTGCTTTTTGTAAACAAGACCAATAATTTGGAAAAAAATAAACTACAGAGTTTATTGCCGGCTCTTCTCTGTAGAGCAGCCTTCCGAACCGGCGGTAGTTTCAGCATGAATGTAGGTGTCCACCTACATTCAGGGATTGTGAGCGATCAAGGGAGTTTGAGGGATTGTAGGAGTGAGGAATTGTGTATGAAATGTGTGAATGTAGGTATGACGACTGATAGGTATGTGTGGAGACTACCATCTAGTGTGGGTAAAAGGCCGTGAAATGATAATGGTAATTATAAATATGCCGATTTATAAGAGTTTTGTGATAAAACCTACGTAAGTAAAGTTCCTTTTGAGTTTGAGTGTATCAAGTTTTCCTTCCCATGCGGCTAGGATTTCCGCCTTATCATTTACTTTTGTCGGCTAAACCCGTCACCTGGCGCACAGTGGTATGCAGTAAAAATAAAAAAGTAACGACTATTGCGCAAGATAGTTTCTTGCCGGCTCTTCTCTGTCTACATACAGCTGTCATGCCTGGCGGGACTGTCTCATATCAACCTTGCAACAAACTTCTCCTTATCGACAGTTAAACATTATTGTTATCAACGTAACATAGATACTTTCATAATTTTATTTTATGTGCAACTTGTATACTATCGCGTAAACTAAAAATAGTCTCATAAATCGATACGCAATAAAAGCAACGCACAGAATAGAGCCTTCCCATAGGTACCATTATACCATAGCCATTATGATTCGATGCAAGTTACGACTTTCATTTCAAGTCATGTGCGGTAACACATTTAGGATAGAATGGGGTGGTACACGATGTCACCACCCCATTCTATCCTGAGGGTATCAGAACAGCTAAATACAAAAGGCTGAACAAGAGCAATAGAAAGTAAGCTTGATACGAAACCCTGTACCAATCGGCCAAAGGGGACAGTAGGCTAATTATCCTCCATGGAACTGGAGGAGGCCCCACTCAGCAGTGGGCTTGCACTCAAACTCAAATCATTTATTTCAATTGAACCTATTTACAGGTGTTTTTGAAAGGTCAAAAGTGAAGTTAGGAATCTACTTTTTTGTTCCAAAAAGTAGATTCTATGGAGAAGAACAGGCAAGAACCTCCATGGACACTCTTTTTATCATATTTTCTGTTACAACCATCTGATTGGATTATTATCCTTCAAAGGATTATATGTTTGTATTCCTTACCCACACTATCCTGAGGGTGTCGTAAGAGGCAGATCACCTAGCCTTGTGAGAAGGAAAACTTGATACAACCCCTATGCTAACCCATCTGGCCAACGTGGCACAGTAGGCTATTTACCCTCCATGTAGGTGGAGGCTCGACTTAGCAATGGGTCATTTATGGGCTGAAAAGTAGTATGCTGGATGTAACGGAAACGGCCCCACAGACTGAGGATATCTCCCCGAGAAGTTAACCATTGTGCTCCCAGCGTAAATTTTTCTTTTCAAGATCTCCTTCGCTTGCGGCTAGGTTTTTGGCCTTATCATTTCCTTTTGTAGACTCTTACGACACCCTCACGGTGAAATGGGGTAGCGACACTAGCATAGGACCAGCTCAAGACCCCTCATTACACGGATATGTCTGCCAGGTGTCAGCAGACAAGGCGCAGGCGTACGACACTGTGGTGTTCGCGGGCCCACCGCCAATGAAGCAGAGACTCTGGCCTCGCCACTGCGTTCAGGACACGTGGGGCGCCGAGCTGCATAAGGATCTCAAGGTATCCTTAACGTTACTCTTTGGCAGGATATACAGAATTGAATTATCACTACATTCAAAATGTTTTCTACGAAAATTAAGTAGGGAATTGTGGCTAGGCTAAGGATCGGTGAAAATTGTGGGTAGCTGAAAGATTTCTTTCTACCAATAAAATACTAAAGTCAAATCATTTATTTTTTATAGGACACAATGGACACACATTACTCAGTCGGGCCTCCTCTCACCTCCTGCCACCCAGGCCAAACGGGTTTGCTCAGGGTTTCGTTTCAAGTTTTCCGTCTCTTGCTGCTAGGTTTTCGGCCTTATCTTTTTTTTTGTCGGCTCTTACGACGCCCACAGGATGGAATGGGGTGGTGACACTGTGTATTCTAAATCCGTCACCACACGGAATAGGTCTCAGCGTATACATCACTCTAACGTTACTGTTTGGTAGGATATACAGAATTGAATTACCACTATATTCAAAATGTTTTATTTTTAAAAACGAATCCCCTGCAATCTGTATCGGAGGGGAAATTTGCGAACATGACATCCAGACTCGGAGCCAGTGCCTCTGGTTTACACAGAGACACTTCATCCAAAGGCCGTACCGCCTTACCGCCCAGCCCAGTATGGAATTGTGGCTAAGAATCGCTGAACATGGTGGGTCTAGAAAATGGCGCATTTAAGTAATAATATCCTAGGGTGGTAGTTTAAAAAAAAATCTTGGACATTTCACACAACGCCATCTCGTCCCAAGCTAAGCAACTTAATGCTTGTGTTATGGTAACGAGATGGCTGATAAACTACTTATATACATATTTTTTTTGTAAATACATACATGTAAATATATTTTATACTTGCTTCCGGTATTTTTTAAATCTATGTATCATTTTTTTTCTAACGCCAATGTCTATGATAGCGTATCTTATCTTTCCAGATAATGGAAGGTGCGGTTAAGGTGTACAAAGGGACTAACCCAGAGGTGGACTCCTATTCTGTGTTCTGGGATAACAAGAAGCTCACCGATACTAGCCTCAGCACCCAGCTTCGCATGCGGGGCGCCACCGACATCTATATTTGCGGACTCGCCTATGACGTCTGTGTCGGTCAGTTACTCACTTTCGGCCACTAGCTTAACCGACTCCAAATAGTAGGAGGTTCTCAACTCGATTGAATGTTTTTCTTTTAACTTCCGGTTTGTTCCGCATAATATATGAAGCGATATTGAATTCTGGATTAGAGTTGTTATTTTAATGGTATGGAAACGGGGAGTTTAGTTAATAGAATAGAATATAAAAATGCTCTATTGTATAAACCTATTATGGCGTTCACAATCGTCATCGAATACATCATTTTTATAACACTACTACAGGTCGGAACGCGGCACCAAACGAGAAGAGTGGGCTTCTCTTTTTTAACAAACAAAAATAACACAACACTATCAGAACTGTCAAGACATCATTTATGAAAATGTAGGCACAAAGGGACGATCATTCAGCCAGATGAGGTGGTGTGTCAGTCAGGGGCCGCGGCGCCGATTCCCGGTAACTGTAATCGGGGATATCTTAACCGTGAGAATAGCTCACGAACCTATTCACAAATTGGCGTATCTCACGAACTACGACTAATCAGCCCATAGTTGATTCACTACCAAGTTGGGCATCGTCCAGTGAGCGTGTAGCGTGTTTCTCTCATCTGGCGAAATTGCTCTCACTATGCTGTTTAGTGCTTTATGTAAACAAGACCGATAAATTGAAAAAAAATACAACGAGTTTCTTGCCGGCTCTTCACGGTAGTTTCAGCTTGGTTGCGGGAGACCAATAGACATGAATGGATTGTGCGGAAATGTGTATGAAAGATGTGAATGTAGATATGACGACCGATGGGTGGGAATGGAAATGGAGGTGTGAGTGAACACCACCTAGCATGGGACAAGGGCCGTAAGATGGTATTGGTAATTTTAAATATGACGGTTTATAAGTTATGCGATATAACATATTTAAATAAAATTCCTTTTGAGTTTGAATCAGGGGTATTTGGGTACTGGCAAGATGAGTTGGTACAGGGTTTCGTATCAAGTTTTCCTTCTCTTGCGGCATGGCATTTCCTTTTGCCGGCTCTTACGACACCCTTAGGACGGATCGGGGTTATGACACTATAGTATTAGTAGGTTACCAAAACTTTCGATGTTGACTCTGGCTTCGGTCCTAGTATATACTAGCAGTTTCATAAACATTTTTTTTTATTTGCATTATTTTTTCAGGGGCGACGATAGCGGACGCCCTGGCCATCGGATACCGCGCCATCTTGATTGAGGATGCCAGCCGTGGCGTGGACCTCGCAGACATTGAGCAAACCAAAGCTACTATCATCAATAACAACGGAGTCATCGTCAGCTCAGACCAGGTACAAAGAAGCATCGTCATAACATCAATTCAACCCGTAAGCCTCCTGTCTCCTTTCAGCTGGAGGTCAGCTGATACATATGATGGACATCCATCCAACATCCATCAAAGCCAGACGTGCAGACCGATTGTTCTGTGACCTAGACTTCGACCTCCATGTTTGAAAGGTGCATTATTTGCAATCATAAAAAATACGTTTTATTGTTTCAGGTATTAGCTATGGTGGAAGGGCGCGATAGACGGCCGGAGTTGGGGTACAAACTAGCCATGGAGCTCAAAAATGCCATGGACGACAAATGAACCCCCCCACTTTCATTCGTTATTCGTCAGGGCTTTTTCAGCTGACTGTACCTTAATGCCGTCTATAGATGTAGGGATTCACAAACTTTCTGTAGCTGACTGTACTTTGGCGCAGAATTACTATTTTACAAAAATGCTATGTACTTAAGTAATGGTGAGCACAATTTATTGTTCTATTTCACAGAATTACGCAGTAGGTACTTATTTAAATTCCCAATTAAGAAGTATTTAAAAGTGCATTCGCTGGTCAGTAGCCGACTGTACCTGGGTAACGGTGAGCGAGACTACCACTTCGCAAATTCACTTCCGCGGTTGACCACACTTTGGTACTGTTGGTATAATACTATATCACAAGGTACTTTGTGGTTGATTGTACCACGGTACAGGTGAGCACAGAAGTAGCGGACTGTACCATGTACTCGCAGTATGTCTTCATCACAAAGGTGCTTTCTGTAGTAAATTGTACCTTAAGTACAAGTAGTCACAAAAGTACCTGAATAAAACAATCTACACATCACACAAGCACACCTGTTCTAAAGTTTCTATTAATTAAAGTATTTAGCCTGTTAAATAAGCCCAAATGCTTATAATTTTAAGCCTATTCGATTTGGCTTAAGATTATTTTAATTCGGGTGCTTAGGGGCCGTTCAAGTATTACGTAAGCACTATGGGGGGGGACTCTGTTTTGTTTAATTTGGATAACATGGGGGGTAGGAGAGTCTAGATGTTGATTACGTCATCGGCAGTATAACTAAATAATATTTACTTTTTACACGAAGAGCAACCCTCACTTTGTCTATGCTTGAAAACGAAGCGCATTTTCGGGGATTCCCGCAAATATATACGCATGCATACGTTTAGGCACACGCTTTAGAACCGATATAGGGGAATTACCGCGCGCTGTTCGTATAATTTTAAAATTATAATATAAAATAATCATTTTTAATTGAAGAATGTTTACGTAAGCGTGGGGGAGGGGGTAAGAGCTTTGCTTACATTTGCTGACAAGGGGGATGGGGGGGGGTAAATAATTAATAAATGTGCTTACGTAATGTTTGAACGGCTGCAATAAATAAATAAATAAGCTTGCTTTACTTAAAACTTAAAAATAGTATTATAATGGTTAAATGTAATAATCCAGTTGGTATATTTACTGATCCCAGTGCTAGTATTTCTGCACCATTATAGGAAAGGTATGTTATTTATTGTAGAAGTAAAACTTGTAGCGCGGGAAACAATCTGATGGAGGTATTAGCGCGAGTTTATGTTAGTTTTTAGTATCTTTGTTTGGAGGTAACGTATAGTGCAGGTCATGTTACTTACGGGTGGGGTAACTTATTTATTGTAGGGGTTAACTATTAACTAACGGAGATAATCTCCCATGAAAATAATTTTTCATTTCTCATTAAATATGTGTATGGTATAAAATTTAAGTAAATATTTATTTATTTTAACGCGTTCTTTATTATAGTTGTGCGCGCACTATAACTACTTAATGAATTCCAACGTGTTTATATGTTCCTAAATTCTACTTTTAAGGCAAGACTAGAAGTTTTCTTTTCTAGGAATTATGACAATTATCTAAATTATTGTTAAGCACAGTTTCTTGATAAGGTAACGTGATTTATGCACTAATGAACGCTAAGTGTACCTATACCTCGTTCACGTTATGAGTCCAGTGAGTCATCGCTGTCCGGCGGCTTAGCCACGCCCCTTAACCAATCAAATCGTTCCAAGTTAGAAAGTCCCGTCCTTTATCCATTTAATTTAGAAAATGTACCTTCACTGCATTCTTAACGCGAACGAATTATAGACTAGAAAATAATATCATTAGAGTATACCCAATGCAGTACAAAATAGAAATATTGAAAAGAAAAAGATCTTCAACATAGACTTTTAGATTAGATAATTTTATTCTTTTGCTCTCACTGTAAGCCGGGGTTAGTTTTGTGTCCAGTATAAGTGTATCTTTGGTATTTATGTGAGTCCTAAAAAAATTCACTTGCACTATAGGAGAATATAATATTTCTCCTTCTTCAACTTTTTTAGCTTACCAGTGTTTGCACGGATCAATTGCCGACTGCCCGCGAGCCATCTTGAGACAGCCGGTAATTATATAAGTAGTTAGACCACCTGGTTCACGGTAAGACTACACGGTATACCGTATGGACCGACAAATTTACGTGCCACCATAAGCAGATTTACTGTCTCTAACTAAACGCCTCACATTCGAATAGAATAGGCTGGTGGTTAATTCGATGTTTTTTTTTTCTGTGAGTAGTGCAAGTGAGTATTTGTAGTACACAATTAGTAGTAGATGTTATTTCATGTGATATATCTGCGAACAGCATTGTTCCTATGTGATTTTTGGTTTAATTATTTTAAGTATACAGGATGTTGCTATCGAGGTTGTGTATAATTTTTAATAAAGGAAAAACGCCGATTGCTACTGTGAATTACTTTTGCTTTAGTTTAGTTAACAATGAATATATTAACAGATATTCTTATTTCTAGTACTCTTCGGCCCATACATGACCCACTGCTGACTGGGCATCCGCCAGTTAGATGGAGGGTAATTAGCCTACTGTGGCACGTTGGCCAGTTTGCTTTAATAAGAAAATTGTTGTATATTGGACACTCTGTATTTTTCCTTTGACATTTTTTATCAACATGACATTTAATTTATTAAACGATTTATTATTTAGTATTATCAAGGGTAAATACTAAATTGTTCAAGCGCCAACCAACTACATATTTATTATATTTTATTTAAAAGTTTTTTTTTACGTAATGGCTATTCTATCTCGTCTGATGCCTATACCAACTCGTTATCGATACAACAATTATCTGGGCACCAACTTATTATCATAGTACATTGTAGTGATTCATACATTTTATTTTATGTTATTACTATTCGGGAATCTTACAGCTAGTACATATTTAAACACAACTTATAAAAATAATGTTGGCCATTTATAAGTTGCCACTGATAAAACATTCGTTCATTAATTACAGTGAAAGGGTCGATCAGCACAAAGTGGTTTATAAAAAGTAAGCTTTCGTTAACACATGATTAAGCTTGGAAACACTGGTGTTAAATAAATCTAGATCATATTCATGGGACAGTTAATTGAAAAGTCTACTAGCTGTATTAACCATGCCACCAACCACCGAGACGGTGGATTTTTTGGGGCCCATTTTCAACCGGCTCCTCTGACACCCCAAGCCACATCTAAAACTCATGTTCATCATTAGCGAGTTTACTCAAGTTTCCTCATTCCATAGTAGCATCACAAGAAACGTGTTTTTTCACACTGTCCTCTAGTGATAACAGTTGTGAAAAATATAATTAGTATTTAGCCATTATTATTAAGTATTTATTTAATTTATTATTAATCGGCAATTGTAAATTAAACTTAGAATAGATTTTTAGAAATGTTAATCTTATGTCATTCGAAACATTATAAAACCGGCTCCCTCATTTTTTTTTTCAAAATTAATGAATTATAGGTTAGAAGAATATATTTCTAGAATGTAATGCCAATAAAGCCTATTAATATGTTAATTAGTGCTTCAAAAGGAACAGCTCTAAATAATTGTAGCTAATTATTATTATTTTCTCAGATGTGAATCTGAGAAAATAATCACAGATGTATAATAGGCGCGCGAGTTCATGTACATCCTGAGGAATGCTGTAATGCTGAGATCTAATTAGTTATAGTAATGTCGATAATAACTACCGGTTTATTCAACAGCTGTCAATTTGGTTTATTGTAATCTAAGGTAATTTTGCAAATTATGTAAAAAAATAAATGTTCCAAGTACATAATTAGGTCCCGATAGACATGAACTCGCGCGCCTAATAGATGTTTTGATTGCAATAATGTCAAAAATAATTATTATGTATTATATAAATTTTCATGTTATTAAATGAGGGGGTAAATTTACACAGTTGTTGCCTTACTAGACATATGCTCAGAATTGCACTGAAATATAATTGAATACAACTCAACAAATTCCGTATTTTTATTTCTTCAAATTCAAACTCAACTCAAACTCAAAAGGAACTTTATTTACGTAGGTTTCATCACAAAACTCTTATAAATCGTCATATTTATAAACACCATTATCATCTTACGGCCTCTGTCCCACACTAGGTGGTAGTCTCCACACACACCTATCAGTCGTCATATTCACACCTTTCACACACAACTCCTCACTCCTACAATCCCTCCATCTGCCCTGATCACTCACAATCTCTGCGTTCACTCACATAAATGACGAAACTACCACCGATTCGGAAGGCTGCTCTACAGAGAAGAGCGGGCAAGAGAGTCTGTAGTTGCTTTTTTTTTAATTATTGGTTTGTTTACAAAAAGCACTAAACAGCATAGTGAGAGCAAGTTCGCAAGATGAGAGAAACACGCTACACGTTAACGCAATGAATGACGGATAGACCTTGACAGGGAAATGATTTACCTAAGATATAAATAACAAAAATTGGCGCCAATATTAGTGTATATATGTTAAATGAAACGAACTATGCACATACCAAATTCGTATGCAACTGCTTTTTTATTGCAAAATACAACATTTTTGTAACAGTAATACTGCGCGCATACCTGGTTACAGGCCAGGGCGAACGAGTAGCGTCCAATATTCCAACGCAATAGTCAGAGGGAAAGAAAGATACACAAGGCTAGAAAGTAAGAGAGTGAGTCGGTAGATCCCAAGCATATGCGCGTGGCATTCTTGCTTTAATTCATAAAATTTAAAATAATAATATTTCATAAAACCTTCCTAAATTTTAATTTTAAAATAATAATTAATTGTAAGTTTCACTTCTGATATTGTGTACTTTGTACGCAAGCACTTTTATATTTACACAATCTTACTTTATCCTCAAATAATTTTGTCATGACATGTGTCATGTAAAGAGGTAAAAACTAATAATTCTAATCAATATTTTGATATTTGAAATCAAATACAAGACATGTATCACAAATTATATTACCTACTATAATGTAAATACGTACATTACATAATAATATATTAAAGAACACCCTGTTTATATTATATACTAATATACCTATAAATATAGTCAAAAATATAAAAAAATAACATACTAGGGAACTTTACCCATAATTGTTTACAGGAAAATCTAGATCATAAACTTTTATTCACTACCTGAATAGTAATCCGAAGTGAAATAAATAAGATACAATCAAGTGAATTATAATACCCGCGGTAAGACAATAACCGCGGTAAACATCGCACCCGTGCGTAGCCGGGACAGGCCGCGAGTTTAAAATAATAATGATATTGACTCTACGTTTTAGTTAGAGAACGTTTGTATGGGAAAAAGAAAAAGGCTGTTTTTAGGGGTTTCCCGGCAATTCGATTTTTACCATCAACGAACATTTTAAAAAAAGAATTGGCCAAATTGGTCCAGGCGTTGTTGTATAAGCTCCTACTTCTGGGTGGTTTAAAAAAAAAATAACCACGACCTAACCTATCCGAGTCGGGATGCCCGAAGTTCCAAGCTCGCTCCGATCCCTTCATCTTCGACATCGTTTTTACGACAAACTGTTGGTCGGAGACAAAAATCACCCAGATTCAGATTCTAAATCAAACACCAGTTAATCAACTATATTCATAAATTATTTCTATGCAGTTTTGGAGGATGATATTGAAAGTTAGACCGTTGTTAGATAGGTAATTTAGAGTGCAAATTAGTATTTTTGTTATACAGTGAGTAATTTTGTCGTATAGTCTGTTTATCTGTGGTTTCAGCTAGATTTTAGTTGTAAATTAGATAAAAAAGGCTAGTCGGGGGATTTTGTTTGCTTAAATTTTAAATAGAGGTGCAATTAAAAATTTCCCTATTTATTTTAGTACAGTCAATGAATGTTCCTTGACTGCCTATTTTATCTCATTAAATCATTTTGTATTTTATTGTCAATTTTGTCAATTGTAACAAGTAGTAATTATATGTATATCTGCCTTACATAGACGATAATAAATAATACAGCAACATGAGTGCTGAATAATAAGGTAATTATAATTTAAAATATACAAATATAGTCGAAATTCAAATAAAATCGAAATGGAAACATTTGCCCCATTGGAATTAATTTGCCGATCACTTAATTGTAATTTTATTATGGTCAACATTTACATTAATATGACACATCAGTTGCATTGACGGCCGTCTACTAGTGTACAAAATTGGTTATTATCATAATACTCCGTTTAACTTACAATCTTAATAATAAAAAGAGAATTGAGCAGTGTTTACTAATTATAATTATTTAACAACAAGGTCACACGAAATGTTCATGGTAAAAATAAAAAATAGGAAAGTGCACCTGGTGCTTTTTAATATTAAGCATTTAACCTACACATCGAAGCATTTTGAGCCCTCTCAATAGTTTGGTATGGTATACAATTGCAATTATCATTTATTAAATCTTAATTGGGTGGCTGTACGTAATACTAGAGATAACCTTCCTACCCAATTTCTCTGCAATAAAGTCCAAAATCGTAAGAACCAATTCTCTTTTACTGCTAGTACAAGCCATTAAAATTTCAACCGCTCTCACATAGTCAACTGGGTCGAGTCGACGAAGAAAATTGAATACTATGTACAGTAGCTCCTTTAGTTGTTCTTTCACGGTCTCCCATATTTCGCGAAGGGAGATGACCTCTGGAATGAAATCACAAATTGTGAAAAAAATATATACATCAACATCTTAGTGCCGACTGAATTAGGCTTTTAACTTCCAAGTAATCATAGGCCTCTTTTATGGAGATCTTAAATATACCAATAATGTTTAAACAAATAAAGAGCTTCAAACCAGTCGTAATTTAAATGTTTAATGTGTTGAAAGAGTAAAAAGTTTGTTTTTAACAAAAAATGTAAAGCAACTTCAAAAACAAAAGGCGAAAAATAACCATTTGAAGTCGGCCTTGGTGATACCTATATCCTAATGTCTGGGTTAATTTGAAGTTGGTGCCAAAATAGGCACTAACTTCAAATGGCTGTGAACAGCCATTTGAAGTTAGAACTTTACACTTACATTAGTTAGAACTTTACACATACATAGGGTGCGTTCCACTTGGCACTCACAACGACCACGCTCACGACCACGGTTTTCGCCGTTCCACTTGGTTCTGGGCGTCACAAATAGTCACAATCGTTTACTCAAGTGGAATGGATTTTGGAGCGTTTTGGGTGTTCATTTAAATAATAAAAATGGCGCGTCTAAAAAAAAACTAAACAAAAGGTTGATGAGGTTATATTACAATTTGTAAGTGGTATAATAAGTTCCCTTACATATCGGTTAAAAGATTTATAAAAAAAAAGTATATACTTTAATTTTCAAGGAGTATTTAACAAATTTATGATCGTATTGAATAAAAATGCCTATATCGGCAGCAGTTTGAAATTAGTTGGTGCGTCAAAATAAAAGTACTAGTTCGTCCAGTTCAGATGAAGAAAGAAATAGAATTTTACAAATCTTTGATCGTGAGAAACGAAAAGTTTGACCACATAATATATAATATTGATTTGATAATGTCTAGTCCGATCTTGTTCGGTACAATAGAACGATATTGTTATTGTCGCCATGTTTCTGCTTTTAGTTTTTAAAATTGGCGCTCAAATTCTCAAAACGCTCACAACGACCCACCTTTTGAGATGGAGCGTCGTGAGCTTGGCGTGAGCTTAAGTAATGACGTCATCAATGACGTTTTCGCCGCGACCACAACGATCGTGGTCGCCATGTGGAAAGCCTGAATGAGCATTTTAGGCGTTGTGAACGCCAAGTGGAACGTACCCATAATAGGTTGGGGAAAAAGTTTCTTCGCATTTACTAAGAAATTTCAAAACATTTTTTAATATAGTTTGGCAAAATGGCATCCTTATCCGTAATAGTGCCCCCAGAACGACGTGCATCTTTGACATCAAAATTTCCGGATTGAAAACGCTTAAACCAAATTTGTGCTACTCTCACAGACACTGAACTAGGTCCATAAGCATCGCATTTTTTTATCCATCGCAAAACCAGCCAGATACAAACAGTATAGTATTTTTTTTTTTTTTTTTTATTTCCCTATTTTTCCTGCGATCTGTCTTTTCTTTCTGACATTTAGCGGGATGTTATGAATTTACGCTGATGGCTTGCGTGGTATGCATCCATTGACACATCCACATTTCTTTTTATTTTCTATACAAGATCCTGTGGCGCCTTGCGGTTTAGTCTTGAGAAGGTTGGGCCAGCTGTCATAAGACCTTGTGCATGAATGTTGGGATGTTTTGATAGACGAGTTTTGTATTTTCTTAGTGTTTCAAGTATCTCTTGTTTCACAGTCAATATTTTCAAATCGCGGTGTATAGCTTCGTTGGTAATGTACCATGGTGCGTCTGCAATCATGCGCAGCATTTTGGACTGATATCTTTGTAGTATTTCCAAGTTTGAGTTCGCAGCTGTGCCCCAAAGTTGTACACCGTATGACCATATGGGTTTCAAGACAGTTTTATATATCAGGATTTTATTTTCTAGTGACAGTTGGGAATATCGCCCTAGTAACCAGAACATACTCCTAGATTGCAAGCCGAGAGCAATTCTCTTTGTGTATATATGTTTCCTCCAAGTGAGTCTTTTGTCGAGGTAGATTCCAAGATATCGGACATGATCTGCCTGTGGTATTTGTACACTATTTAGTGACACCGGGGGACATTCACCTTTTCTTAGGGTAAATGTGACATTGATTGATTTGCTTTCGTTTACTTTTATACGCCAGTCCTTCAGCCAGTCTGATATGTCGTTGAGGCCTCTCTGAAGCATTTCTGAGGCTCTTCTGGGATCTTCATGTGATGATAGAATAGCTGTATCATCAGCATAGGTGCCGATAAGTAAACCATTAGGGGTTGGGAGATCCGCTGTGTAAATCAAGTATAGTATGGGGCCCATAATGCTACCCTGGGGAACTCCAGCTTTAATTGCACGCAGATTAGATCTATCTTCTCCGTATTTGATGTAAAAGTGTCGCTTGGAGAGGTAGGATTGTATGAGAAGATAGTAATTAATGGGCAGAGCATTTCTGACTTTGTAAAGTAGACCATTATGCCACATGCGATCGAATGCTTGAGATATATCAAGAAAAACTGCAGCACAGTACATTTTTTTCTCGAAGGATTGATGTATTTTTTCCACTAGTCGGTGTACCTGTTCGATGGTGCTGTGGCCCACTCGAAATCCAAATTGATGGTCAGGTAAAAGATTTGTTTTGGCAACCACGGGCAGCAGTCTTCTGAGGAAGATAGCCTCAAAAACTTTAGATGCTATGGGCAGCAGGCTTATTGGACGATATGATTTAACTTCTTCAGGGGCTTTTCCTGGTTTGAGTATAAGAATGACTTCGGCTACTTTCCACTGAGAAGGGATAAAGTTAATTCGAATAATAGCATTGAATAGATTCCGTAGGAATACAATCGCCCTGTCAGGTAGTTCTTTAAAAATCTTTGGAGTTATTAGGTCGTATCCTGGTGCCTTCTTTAATTTCAGGTGTCTTATAACGTTCTGTATTTCATTTCGTGTTGTTGGACTGATTGGTAGGTCGAGTTGGAAAGTTTCGGCTAACTTTTCTTTTACTAATCCTATTTTTGGGCTGGCGACTAAGTTAGGCACAAATACATTCTCTAAATGTTCAGCAAATAAAACTGCTTTATCTAGATCGCTGCGTGCCCAGGATCCGTTATCTTTCTGAATAGGAGCTTGAAAAGAAATCGGTTTTTTCAGGTTTTTGACAGCTTTCCAGAGGGAATATTCGGTGGACGCAGTTGCGTCTAAGTTTATGAGGTAATTGCTTAAACCGTTATTCCTGTGGTTCACAAGTAATTTTTTTAATTGTGCTGTTAGTTTGTTGTATTTGTGTTTATCACCTGGATATCTGGTCTGTTGCCAGAGTTTCCTAGCTTTTCTTTTACGTGATACCGCCTCTAGTATCGTTTTATTGTACCCTGATGCTTTCTTGTAGGTGTTTCTAGAAGGAGTTGCATCCCAGGACGATTCCTGAATGGTTTTATTAAAGTATTCGACAGCCTCTGAGATTTCATCTTCCGTTTTGAGAGAAATTTCAGTCTCAAGGGTGTTATTCACCAGTTCTCTGAATTTATTCCAGTCAGTTTGTTTGTTGTGCAGTCGGCAGGGTAGTGTGGACAGCTGTGTCCCATATTGTAGTTCGGCTATTACCGGCGAATGGTCCGAAGAAAGTTCAAAGCACGAGTGGCATTTAAAATATTGTGGAGATATTCCTTTTACCACAAAAAAGTCTATAAGATCTGGCTTTTTCTTTTGATCGGTTGGCCAGTAAGTCGGTTCACCAGTTGAGATGACACTAAGATTGCTATCTTGTATTATTTTATAAAGTTCACGGCCTTTTGACGTTGTAGTTCGCGATCCCCAGACAACGTGCTTAGCATTGTAGTCGCCTCCTGCTATGAATCTGTGCCCCAGTGTTTTAAACAGTGCAGAGAAGGCTTGGCTTTTTAAGTTGTGTTTTGGAGGCATGTAGAGAGCGGATATTAGCAGTTCGCCATGAGAGTCATTAATTATTACACTGGTGGCTTGTATGGCTTCAGAGCAGTAAGGAGGGGAAACGTAGTGTTTGATTTTGTCCCTGATCAACACTGCTGAACCACCGTGGGCCTTGCCGTCTGGGTGCATTGTATGGTATAATTTGAAGTGTGGTATTTGTAGGAACGACTTTGATGTAAAGTGGGTTTCAACACCAGGAGAATATCAATATTATTAGTTAGAAGGAACATTTTAATTTCTAAAATGTGTTTTGACAGCCCATTAGCATTCCAGGCGACTATTTTTAATGAGTCGAACGTTGTGATAGGTTAGACGTGAGGTTAATGAGCAGATTTGTGAGGGTGGTCATTTGCAGCATAATTTGTTTGCACATTTCGAGTAATTGTTGCATTTCTGAGAGATGATTTTGAGATTGTTCAGTCGCTGTTTGTGGAGTGGTGGAATTTCCCTTGAGGGCTTGTGCATAATTAACATTTGGGTTGCGAAGTTGATTGCGTTGATGGGGCACTTGTGGGCATGGTTTAATTTCAGTTGGACCTTCCACGGAAGTTTCTGGATTTGTGGGGGTTTCTCCTTGTTTCGATGCGGATGAACTTGTATGGGTTTTATTTCTAAGAGGTGGATATTTTTGTTTTATAATCTCTTTGTATATTATACAGCCCTTGTAGTTTGCTGGATGGTTGCCATTACAAAGAACGCATTTTACCGAATCAGATCTTTCTTTACGGGTGCAAGCTGCAGAATTGTGGTCCCCTGCACATTTGATACATTTGGGTTTGCGATGGCAGAAAGCTTTGGTGTGGCCATACCTAGTGTTGACAGTTGGCACATTGTGGTATGCTCCGAATTGGGCGTGGTGGTTCAAACATTACACAGCAATTTAAAAGCCTTTTAGTGTTATATATATCTTTGTTGTTTGCGTTTGGTTCTAACTCAACAATGAACATATGCAGAGATTTTTTGGTTTGCTGTTGTTTGATGTTCCAGACGTTACTAGCATTGTGACCGAGGTCCTTAAGAGCATTCACAATATCTGCAGGGTTTACTGATGGATGCATATTTTTCAGCACAACTCTGAAGCTTCTCTCTTTTTTTGGCTTGTAGGAGTAGAACTCGGTTTTCCTATTTTCTAATTCTTTTACAATCTTTCTGTAGGACTCAGGATGTTTTGGTTGAATTTTAACTTGATCATTTTTTAGCACCTTCATTTCATAATCATTACGTGTAATACTCTCTAGTAACTCTATCAGTGGGTTTATATTTGACACTTTGTCGACAAATATTGGAGGCGGTTTGTCTGGTTTCTCCTGGGACATTGGAGGGTTGTTTGTATTTAATTCCAAGTTAGCGAAGCTGTTTGATGTCTCTATTGGGTTACTAAGCCAGTAACTATTCAGTTTGGTTTGTTTTTCACTCCTGTTGTGTGTCTCCGGACTGTCTCTAAGGCGTTTTTTTGATGATGTGACGGTTATAAAACCATCGCTATTTTCTTTTTGGCTGGTAATGCCTTCACCAGTGAGATCTACATTAGCAGTGTATTGTGGGGGTATAGTGGTAGTGTTTGCAGTTACGCTATGCGAACGAGCGCGGGGTGTGAAAAGAGATTTATGGAATACTTGTTGGGTAGGGTATTTTTTGGTTGGCTCTGAGGGCTCAACATTTTCGGGAGAATCAGCCATTTTTTGGTCGATTAGTTACTCCAGACACATATTAAAATTGGCTAAGTCATTCTATCAGTGTTATTGTGAAATTATAAAAAAAGTTAGAATAATGGGGGTAGGTGATATTTTTTTCCACAAGACGAGACAGAATTTTAAGTTCGTTTTTTTTAGTTGTTATAGTTGATTGTATCACTAGATAACACTTTCACAGCACTATTGACACTTAAATTAAAGTTTAATTATGTTTATAGCCACTGAAACACAGAATTTAACAGTTAAACTTGGTACGATTTTTTGAGCAGCTTGTGCTTTAAGTGACAGTATAGCCAAAGAGATTTTATTACATACTATAATGCGAAAAGACTTTTTCCCCAACCTAATATTATCTAATTAAACTAGATCATGTACACCCTAGTGGTTGATTTTTCGAGAACTTGGAAAGATCTACAGAAACCAGTACAGTACATGTCAGTACACCCAAAAATATTATATAAATTACAATACTAATAGAATAAAAAAAGTAATTACCAAATAGGTTCATAACTAAGAACCACCTTTTTTAAGTCAGTTACAAAATAGAATTAGCCACCTTATAAAAAGAGATATCTATCACTCACTTGACACACCAAATCCTGCAGCTCCACCAAAACCAGCACCAATTGCTGCACCAACCCTCCCTCCAGCATATCCACCAATTAAGCCTCCAGCCAAAGCAAAGGCCCCAGTCAAGATGGCTGTCTCACCATCCCACACTATGCGAATGTCAAATATGTCCGCTGCAAATGTAATATTACAAAATTGATATAGAATTTTATTAAGTACCATTAAGTCTGCTAATAATAATAAAATGAATAGTCTTTGTCACCAGTGTTTATTTTCTTTTTAATAACAGAGGGTGGCAAACAAGCCAGTGGCTCAGGGAACAATGAATGTTCAAATCAAACCAAAATTAATTAACAAATTTATTAAAAGTTGATCATTAGACAATAAATTAAATAGTACATATTTCCATACAAACTATTCCCCTATTGTTCTTCACACCATTTTACATTAAATGGTAAACATTTTACAAACTAAACATCTTATATATTTATTTATATTGTCATTGTCTATACAGCCCATAAATTACCCACTACTGGGTTCGGCCTCCTCCAAATGTATGGAGGGAAATTAGCCTACTGTGCAACACTGGCAAGACAGGTTGGCACAGGGTTTGTATCAATTTTTCCTTCTCTTAGGGCTAGGTGATCTGCCATAGCTAAATCAATACAATCAACATCTTAAAAAAAAATATTCAAGCTCTAAATGTGATGACACTTCCATAGAACTTTTCATCCCCCCTTTCAACCCTTGTTGTAACCTTTCTCAGGCTCAAACCAAATTTCATTTAAATTGATTTAGTAGTTTTGATATGAAAGCAAGACAGATGGAGTCACTTTTGCATTTATTATATTAATAAGGATTTGGAATATTCTAGTCAATCAAGATTCGATTTGTCTTAGCCATAGAAATCTTATCAGAATTATATTGACAAAATTACACTACACTTCAAAAACAATACCTAAAAACCGTAAAGCCAACCTAAATAGCCGCGTACTGACTTAGCGAGGCAGCCGCGCGAGGCAAAGCCTCGGTATGGCAGGATGCGCCTCGCCCGAGGCAAACGCACGCGCTGCCTCGCCCGAGCGTGCCTCGGCCCGAGCCGAGCGTTGTCGGTTTTTGTCCATGCTCAAAAGTGCCTCGGCAGGTTTGCCGCGCGCACTCAAGACGGTTGTGTTTTGCCTCGCTTGTTTAACGAACGTTCGAATCATTCTACTCTGGCTCAGCCTCGCGCGTCAAACGTCCGAGGCTGCCTCACTAAGTCAGTATGCGGCTAATAGATGCCAATGCTCAATAAGAAATAGGTATCACAAAGGCACCACTTCAAATAATGTTTAGTGCTTATTTCCCCACATTTTAGTAGGTTTTTAAAGTACTTTTTAGTAGTAAAAATGTTATGTAGACTGCAGTCTGAAAAGTGCGTATCTTTCTTTATACTTAGAGGAGAACATGGAGTTGGAGCACTAAGTTATTTACACTTAAATCTAATTTTACAGGCATTTATTTCTCACAAAGAATATGTTTACTGGTTCAATGTGGAAATGCAGTCAGCTTTCTTGCCACTCCACTACATGGATCAGTTTAAGTAGAGTTTTTAAGTTAATAACTTAAAATTATTTAAATAGACCCATTATTTCAGATAATCGCAAATTTAATTTTAATGTTGGATACGCTGCGTGCATATGTGTTTACTCCAAAATGTACCAGATTAATTGCTTGCCACATTCAACACAGTAAAAACATTTGTCCAAGGGTTTTTGGAAGGAAATTCGTAAAAGATATTGATACCTACATTCTACCTACCTATTTTTAGCAGGACTCGTTCAAGCCAACTGGAGTCGAATCCAATATCATTGATAGCGTATGGTGACACTTGCAAAGCCATTATTATTTTACACAATGTTGTAAAATAAATAATGACAGGCACGTACGATCCACGCCTATATTAACAAACACCTAAAACACCAACAAAACTAAGTTATCAATTCCTCAAACAGTGGGTGAGCAGTAGTGAGCACTGTCTTGTCTTGTTGTTAGATTAATTTAATTTTCGCTTGGCATTTGGCATATAAACAGATAGGTTTGGGCATAGAAATATATCGAGTCGATATTATCTTCTTATTAGATTCGATATTATCTGATATCAGTCGATATTATCGACTGATATCAGATCCTATTATGATATTACTAAACATTCTATATATTTAGATATGATATGATGATTAATAATATTTATAAAAAAAATATTCAGATTCTAAACATGAACGAATACTACTATTTAATTATTCCCTTCTATTTCCAATATGAATAAATATAATATTATTTTATAGGCAAGGCGAACATGAATATGAATAATTATTATTGTACGCCAATTTAAGAAGTCCCGTGGCATGATGAATACAAAAAAGAAATATGCATGGGTGGTCTCGGCGATTTCTTCCAGACAATATTTTATATGATATATATGTATTTATACACTTCTGGACACATCTATTGGCCCACCTTGTATTTTCAGTTTCGTTTGGTCCTAGCTAAAATTTTATATTAGGTCGAGCGAAAAGTTTTTATGCAGTTTTGAACCTGGCACATTCACAATTTCATTCAATAGTCTTTTTTTTAATTTCGAACACAGAATTTAAAGAAACAAAAGACAGAAAGAAACAATTTGGAGCCTGTTTGTTGATATCAAACAATCGAATACTAAGAAAACTTGGTTTTATTGGTTTACTTGGATTTAATTCTTGAAAAAGTGATTGATATCTTTGGTTTTGCAACAAACATTACATTACTTATTCTTAACATTAAGGTGAGGTTCTATCAATAATCTATGGATACTTCACCTGAAGTCGCTGCCCAAGCTGTGGCACTTATTCAGGCCGGACACAGCCAAAGAAACGTGAGTACCCAACTTAATTTAAGTCGAACTGCGGTCCGAAATGTTTATCGGAGGTACCTAGAGACTGGCGGCTTTGTTCGTCGCCAAGGAAGGCCACGATCTCGGGTCACAACTGAAAGGCAGGATCGATTCATCGTGACGACCAGCTTGAGAAATCGTCACCTTACCTCCATTGAGATACAAAACCAACTTCGCGACTTCCACGGAGTATCTGTGAGCGCTCGAACTGTTCGGAGAAGGTTAAAAGAACGCGATATGGTACCACACAAGCCAGCTAATGGGCCCAAACTAACGCGAACCCACCGAACAGCGCGCCTTCATTTCGCACGCAGTCATTTAAATTGGACATAGCAAGATTTGATCCGTGTACTCTTTTCTGATGAGTCTAAAATTGTGTTACATGGCAATGATGGAAGGAAGAAGGTCTACCGACGTAAGGGAGAGCGTTTCGCACAATGCTGCTTTGAAGAGAGGGTTGCTTATGGCGGTGGCTCATGGACTGTCTGGGGCGGTATATCCGCGAGCGGCAAAACTCAACTTGAGGTTGTTACAGGACCACGGCTGCCAACATTAAATGCTGAAAGGTAAATTCGTGAGTGCTTAGAACCTCACGTATGCGAATACTATGTGGGCCCAAATTTCCTTTTTATGCATGATAATGCAAGAGCCCATGCGGCCGGCATCGTCAGGGAATATCTTCGGGATGTGAACATCACAGTTATGGACTGGCCAGCCAGAAGCCCAGACATGAACCCCATTGAGCACATGTGGGACGAGCTAAAAAGACGTGTTAGGGCTCGTCAGCCAGTTGCCCAGACGATGCAGGAGTTGAAAACTGCCATAGAAGAGGAATGGGAGATGATCCATCAAAATTTCACAGAGCGGTTGATAAACACTATGCCTGATCGTATGAGAGCTGTGGATGCCCATGGAGGCAACACGCGTTATTAAATTAAACCTTTATTCGATAAAACATGTTTTTTATTCAAAAATCAATTGCCTTTAACAAGGCGCATATTCGACTTGTTAGGCGTAGCTCCATGTCGTATGGTATTCTTCAAATTTAAAACAATACGATCGAAAAAGATGGTAAAATGTATCAGGCTTAAAACTGCATCAACAGTTTTTGTTCAATCTAGCAATCATATTTCGGTAGGGGCCATCGAAACCTAAACTCTAAGGTGGGCCAATAGATGTGTCCAGAAGTGTATATACTACAATTATTTAAAGTATCGGTTCTCTTATTACTGTAAGACATAAACATATTTTTTATTGCAAGTCTTGCATTGGTATATCTGTAATGATGTTATTGTATAATATGGTAAATGAAATATTTCTCTAAGAAAGCGACAGAAATTCTTAAGGTGAAAATTCTCTTTCTCTAGAGAGAGAATCACTGGATTTTTAAACTAGTATTATATAAATGATAGTTTAAAATAAATAATATCCTTGGACATTTCACACAACGCCATCTCGTCCCAAGCTAAGAAACTTAATGCTTGTGTTATGGTAACGAGATGGATGATAAACTAAATTTTTTTTTTTTGTAACTTGTATTATGTATAGTTTTTAAGCTAGTATGTTTAAAAAAGTTTGCAGGATTTTTATATTTATTGTACGTAGCTTATATGAGTGCCCTACGCTTTTCACTGATAAACGATACTTTTACGAATGAATATCGATAATATTGATTTAGCCACACATCCCTCCCTAACATATATGTAGATTAAATGCGAGGAAATATTTCTTAATCCATTTGGCAATTGGAAGTAAATTAGTGCCAGAATATTTGTTTCGTCATTCGTCAACACCTACCTAACTCCTGAGAGTACTTCCAATTGGATTGGTTAGAACTCACAGTACTCAAAGTAGCCATTCCTCCTTTGGCCATGGTTTAGAACTTAATACTATGGAAACAAAGTTTTTAAGTCGATTTCATTTTTTATTGATTGAAAACAGTATGAAATCTAAATTTTAATAAGTCAAATAAGCATTAATCAAAACCAGTACCAGAAAATCTTAACTCTAAACTAAACTTACAAGTAAAATAGTAACTATGTTTATCTCAAAACTTGTTGTTTCAGTTATTTCTTTAGAACTCATTACATAATTTAGTTAATGGTAATGAAGTTTCAATTCAATCATATATCTAACTAGCTTTTGGGCGCGGCTTCGCTCGCGTGGACTTCGAACCCGTGCTTATCTCTATGCATTTTTTTTATGAATATTAAAGTGGTTATTGTGACTAAACTATGATAGTTAGATATGTGCTCTCGAGGACTTTTTTGTAGATTTTAATAAGACCTACAAACTTGTAGTACTTCATTTTGTTCTATTGTCAATCGTTTTTGCAGCGCACGCATAAATAGGTTTTCGATTTTACACCTTGGGTTACATAATCGCAATTTTCATACGGATCCCTAATTCTTTTGAAAATAAAATATAGCCTATAACCTTCCTCGATAAATGGACTATCTAACACTGAAAGAATTTTTGAAATCGGACCAGTAGTTCCTGAGATTAGCGCGTTCAAACAAACAAACAAACAAACTCTGCAGCTTTATATATTAGTATATATATCTAATTAGATAGAGTACAACACAACATCAGCCATGTAATATTTGTAAAACAACCATAAAAAACAATAAGGAACATTAAAAGAGCTGATTCATTTTATACAGTTGATAGAGATTAGAGAAGTTAGGTAAGGAGGTAATACTACACACATCAAAAAAGTCATAAACAACATGTTTTATTATTAAAATAATATTCTAATTTCTTATTGATGTAACACAACACATGTTTATTTTATTTCATAGGCACTATGAAAATACACCCTTTCTAGTAACTTGGCAATGAACACTGCACTAATATTCAACCATACTAAACCAAATTGTAATACAACTAAGACAATTAAAACATTTTAGTTTAAAATGACTGGTTTATTTAGTTTTAAATAAGCTTTAAATCCATTGCCACTTATATTTTTACCAACTGATAAGTGTAGTTATATCTTGAACAAGTTTTATTGGTAAGACAAATTTAACCAATGTTACTTAAGCTACCAAGTTCTGTACTTTGCTCAGGGTCTTCAATTTCCTCATTTTGTACTGTGATTCCTGGTGTATCATATTGAACTGTACTGGTACTCTGATCTGGGTTCTGATCAGATATTGAAAATGTTAATACTCTCTTGACAACATCAGCATTATCATAAAACCCATACTCGGCTTGCCACAACATAGTTGTTATTAGCTGTTGTAAATTCCCTTGTAAGCGTGGGCCCTTAAACTTCCTCAACTTATTTGCTATGTAATCACCAAATACTGTTAGCTCATCTTTCTTTGGTGATTCTTCATGGTGTACATAAGACCTGTCAGCAGGTGGGGCAACATAGTAGCTTGGAAGTTCTGTAGGTGATGCTACTTCTCGTTTGATTTTTTTGTACTTCATTTTCTTGCGTTTTTTTGGCTCAATTGTCTCGATGTGAGTGATCTGATATGGATCCTCTTCAAGCCATTCCACATCAGAGTTCGCATCAGCATGCATTTGGCGCATTAAGTTTATACCAGCTTCATTTGTCTCATCAAAATCAGAATCGGTTTCATCTGATGAATTAACCTGAAATAGTAATTAGATTTTTTTTATATTTAAATACTGAGAAATAATAGCATAGGGCTAATCAAGTATTGCTTAAAGTGCAACTTGGGGAACCAAAAACCTGGAAACACTATTTATTTACCTTTTTACTCTTGCGCCTTTGGTTAACGCGTCTTCTTTTCGGCGCAGAAGAGATCTTTGGCTGTGCCTCTTCAACGTGAATATTTACTGGATCCAAATTACCGCTCTGGTATAGCCCCCATTGCAACGGGTGTTTGTTTACCAAATGCACCCGAAGATTGGTCGTGTTGCCGAAATATTTATACTGATTTTCACATAGTTTACAAATCACACCAATGCATCTCTTACTCTCTTTTTCTTCAATCCGTTCGAAGAACTGCCACACAGGAGACGTGCATTTTTTCATTTTATTCGACAATAAATAACGAAGTGACGATGTTCAGTTCATTGACAAAACAAATACCCCGCTATTCGAATAATTAAATTAATGGTATCCTATAACGAACGGGGTATCGAATCGAATTAACAATAAAAAGTAGTATCCCAACGAATTGTAGTGCGAAAATGGCGGAACGATTGTTCGAATGATCAAGCAACGGGCATGGAGTTACTATTCGAAGCAATCGAATACTAATATGAGATTAATGACTTAGGTGAATATTATAATTAATGAAAATTCTAATGAAACAGATGTAATATATATTCAATCATACATAATAAATAGTATTTATTTTTACCACCTTGCTTGTTATGATTTTTTTACTACCTAGCGATTTCAGTTTAGTTTTTTAAATTCGAAAAATTCATACTAACTGGGTGGGTGACTATATGAATAATCAAGCTTGATATGATTTACATACTAAAAATAACTCGATGTAGAGTTATTTTGTGCATTCTGTGGCTAAACGAAAAAAAAAGGTTGGACGCATTTATTTCAAATCTTTATTATAAAAGTGAATACAAACATAGTCAATTCATACATTATATATTTAAAAATTACTTATTACCTAATTTGAAACGTTACAATATTCAATCATTAGTCAAGTATCCATTATGTCAATTGCAAATCTCTATCATCAATTACAATAATTATGGGCCCAGCCCTGCGTTTTATAAAAATCAACTTTTAAACTAACTCAATTAAACCAGATAAAAATTTAAGCTCCAGTTATGTTAGACAGTATTTTCTTGCCAAGTATACCGGAAGCACTCTGTAGGATGAGCATACCCAGCTGGACGTTACTCCCGCTATGTGTGAGGATAGCAGCCGCCTTCCTGTAGTCATCCAAACCCAAGCCTGATAGATAGTCGTAAACTATTTCGAATAATTCCCAGAGTTTCGCTTTTACCTCATTCCAAATACTTCTCATTGACACAACTGTAAACAAGAAACATTTTTTTAAAGAGTGGTTTGTTTGGAAGTTGCACTCGTTAGAGTGTAATAATCTTTGAAATACTGGCTGGTTTAAGTCTAATATTAATTAGACTTAAACAACATATTTTAAAAAATATAGTATTTTATTAACACAGACAGACATGACAGATTAATATTAATAACCTCTTCTTTTTGTCAGGGGTTAAAAGTAACGGAATGAAGACGAGACAATTAACTTTATGCAATACATTATTAAAATGAGAGGGAAATAACACAAATATCAGTCCTACAACTGTGACGGGACCTATGCCTCACTGGGGCACGCTGGCCAGATAGGCATAAGGTTTTGTCCAAGTCTTCTTTCTGATGCGGGTAGACCGTCTGCCGTATCATTTTCATCAGTCGGGTTCTTACGTCACTCTCTGAATAGAAAAACGTGGTGGCATTAAGTATTAAATTCTAAATATGTTACTACACAGACAATATGTACGTTTACTGTGATATAAAAAAAGTATGTAGTTCCAGCTAATCTCTGAAAGGGTTGGACTGATTTAAACTGGACTTGCATTGGCAGCTAGGTCTAGTATCTGTAAGAAACAATATTTAGGTTTCATGTAAAATGAGAGACCGTGTTAAAGGCGTCCAAATCCACGCGTCCACAAGTTGCAGCTAGTAATAACCTACCAACAATTCCAATCCCGCAAGCACCACCGATTGCTCCACCAACAGCTGCCCCAATGTTTCCACCGTAATGTCGACCAATCATGGTTCCAGCCAATGCCAGACCGGTAGTAACGACCATCGCACCTTGTATTCTTTCATCACTAAGAACCACTCGAAAATCGAACTTGTCGCTAATCATCAAAATAATATCTTCCAGTGCTGAAGGATCAAAAGGCAACTGGCTATTTTGCATGTGGCACACTTCATAGTCACAATCGGATTCCGAGTCACTGCTAGTGCTATCCATTTTCGGTTTAATTTCACGTCTGGCTGCGTCGGTCGTGCTTACCTGTAGAACTAAAAATGTATTAAGTATGTAATTTGAGATTATAATGTTTATATGGGGGTAGGCTAAATAGTTACTTACTTTTCAGCTATTCCGTTTTTATTTGAATGAAGTTCAAAATTCCTGTAAAGATTTAATGTGAAGTTGGTAAATAAAATGAAACTCAGAAAAGTCATTATTATTTACTAAATAATAGATAAAAATACATATATTTGTCATAAAAATAGACAGCTTACCAATGTACAGGTCAGCAATAGTATCTAGAGTCCATTGCACGAAAGAAGTCCCGCATAGACTTGTGTAACTCACGAGTGATTCGTTCCACTGAACAGCTCATTGGCAGTGAACGAATTGAACTAAATCAACTCTGTGGAGTATTTTAGTTCTGCAGTTCACCGGCTCATCGCTCCCGCTCTGATTCGAAACCGGGTTGCCGTGATGGTATTGTTGTATTCACGCGAACTGTAGTTCAGCAGTTCACCGGCTCGTCGCTCCCGCTCTCTCTGATTCGAAACCGGGTTGCCGCGATGGTATTGTTGTATTCGCGCGAACTGTCTACTATAAAGCGCTTTCTTTTTCTATATGTCTTTTTATGACGATTTTGTGCCCGTTATGTTGTTTGTTTGTGAACAGAACTTCAAAAGATTTCCGAAACTAAACTTTATTAGTATTATTGTTTTTTACTAATAGGTAATAACGTTCATCGTAATTAGTATTTGTAATTATTATAAATTTTAAGTTAAAAAATTAAATTGTCATACAGCAGTGAAAGTTTATAGGAAATCAAAATGTCTAAATCGTTAAACTATAAAATAGACTCTCGTTCAAAGTTCATGTTCAAGACTCACAGAGCGAAAAGAACTGTAGTGTAGAGTGATTTAAATGAACTCGTACATTTTACTGAACGATTTAGGTGAATTCGTTCATTTTACTGAACGAGATTTGGTGAACCGAGTCTTTATTAGAACTGTGTTGCCCAAGTCTAGTCCCGCAGACGCGGCGCTGTATTCGCGCGACATAATGTTGCCAGGGTTATATAAGAGGAAATCGGGGAAAATAATTTATCGTTCATTTGCTTATCTACTACGACTCGTATATTTAGATAAGAATATTTTTTTGTTTAATATAGTGTATTTTTAATATAGAGTACCTATTTGATATCCATACTGCTAAGGCCAAACTATAAATTAGAAAAATAAAATAAAATTTAAAAGTTTTATTCAAAGCTTTATTGAATAATTATGATCCGTCATACTATGATCACTGTCAGAAGAGTGAATAGAAACAGAATCAGATTCTGTTTCACTGCCGTGGATATAATAAATCTATCCAATTCATCATCCACAAGACCATCATTTTTAAATGTTCTTCCTCCAAATGCTTAAAAATAGTTATTTTTTTGCCGTATAGCACACACATCAAATTCTTCCAAGTCGAACTTTTTGGAATGCGGTCTCTTCCCTGTGGTGACTATAACTTAAGAAGTACAAGCCGCTCTTGCGCTTTCTTTTGTAACTCTCGTTAAATTTTCTCTGACACAACTGCAATAAAATGAACAAGTTTGAATGATTATTTTCGTATTTAATTACATTATTGTTGAATATAACATTACAATTTTTTGTTGGGTTGTGTTAATTCTTATAAAAATCATGCATTAAAAAAACTTAATTGCAATCTGTATGAAATCAATCGGGGAATAAATCTGACTATGGCAGCCCTAAAATTTACCTATCATGGCGGCAAAGATAGTCGCGAACATTGTTTATTGGTATTAAAACACTGTTATTCTTGTGATCCGCTTCACAAAACTCCTTCACTTTCAATATCATTTCTCGACCTCCACTTTTTACAACTTTTGGCATCGTAAACAAACCATAAAACGCACTAATCCATTAAAAAACTCACAAAATATCTACCACAACAAATTCTGTTGTTAACATCGACAAACGACAACATGGCCGATCTCACGATCTGTCAAATTTAGTTCCATAATTGTCCGCGGGACTTCTTTAGTGTTAGTGGTATGGGGAGTATGGAGGGGAGGACTGCTATTGGCTACTTGTATTGTATCGTACGTATTGAAGAAAAGAAATGTTTGTTTTGATTTGATTAAATTTCGAAGTTCGCCGACCAGGGAGTTTTTCTATCAAGGTTTAAATTTTATTTTGGTTATATAGATTTCCTGCCCTAAAAATCACGTACTTAATGTACGTGATTTTTAGGGCAGGAAATCTATCTTTTACGGTTAAATTAATTTAACCGTAAAAGACTATAAGTTATATAGTCTATATAGTTATAAGTTATATACTTATAGTTGACGTGACGCATATTCATTCGCATAAGTGGTAAGGATTAAGGAAGGACTAAAAACTAGTAACGACCAGCATTAGAATTCAATGGCTCGCAAGACAGTCCACCAAAAATTATGTTTTCAAATAGCTGAAGAAGCTCAGCTTCTAGCAGAGGAAAAGTGGATAATAGAAGCTCTAACCAAGATAAAAAAACACAGGAATTGCTTACAGGTAAATTTTGTTTTACTAGTCTGTCTGTAGTTCCCGATCCAAAAACACTGTTAGTACTTTTTTATTGTTCGGCCTTCGTACATGATGATAGGCTTATGTTTTTACAAAGAAATGTTTTTTACAAAGGAATGAAAATTTATTCCCCAGATTGAGCGACTGCACCTAGAAAACCTCAAAGCTCAGTTGAAATGTGACGAAAGAAAGAAAGAACACCCTATCATTGAATTCGAGGTTCCTGCCAGCGGTCAGGGCCCATCAACTATGCAAACTGTAGCAAATCCCACTACTTTACTGGAGTTTGAAATACCTAATGTGATGGACTATGATACATGCAATACAGAGGAACTTAATTTGGCGGTCACTAACTCTGTGTTTTGTGAGTATTTGTACATAATAGAATGGTGTCTACCACAATCTTAGTGAGAGCTAGATAAAAGTCAAAACTTCTTGTTAGCTACTTTAAACGGATCACTTTAATATATTTCATTAGAGTTAGACAGCCTAGCTTCAACTGCCAAAATAACAGGAAGTAATTGCCATTGCCCAATGTTACTAACATTGTGTACAACTGCCACAGCTGTTAAAATGATTTCCATTAAAATAATGTTAATTTAGGAAGTGTTTGGCGAGAACTTGAATTTAGCAGATTAACATGTCAATAGGAAGTTTGTGGCCCAGATGAAAACCAGTCTTTCATAGTAACCATGCTACTGTCTTGGTAGATAATTTATCAAATTCTCTTACAGCAAACACCTTGAATGAATTTGACATTGAAGAAGAAGAAGATGATATAGACAACTGTATGATTGACATGAACATGTTCATGTATGGCAAGCAGAGCTCAGATCAGCCAGCCGAGCTTGACCTGTGACAATCACTTGCTGACACAAAGGCAAAATGTTGTGACTAGCCATTCATAGTCTGTCCATTTTTGGCTCTGCTGGAAATAAGCCTAACAAGTATGTGCCATTCTCAGCTTGGCACATTCAGCTGCTGCCACCATCCTTTGCCGATCATTACTGCAAAAAGCAGCAGTGTGCTATATACATATATACAGGAGCAGGCAAATATATACATGTTTTTATAATGAGAATGAAAAGTGAACATTGAACACACAAATGACACTGAAAAATGTCTGCCATGGGGCATAAAACTAACAGAATCTAAGCCAGATTAACAAACCCTTTACCCATTTTGTGTAAGCCCTATAATGGTTTAATCTGGTCTGTGTAAAGTTATCTCCTATTCAAACATTACATTAGTCTGAAGATATAGACTAACCTCATGAATGGTAATGTGTGTGTGCATCGCAAATGCCTTATTGGCCTAGTAATTGGACTTGCCACCTTTGGTTCAATGGGTCCCCAGTTTGATTCCAGGGTTGGGCAAGTGTCTTTGTGTAAGTCAGACATAGCTTCTCTGGGTTAGGGTGTCATTTGTGGTTGTAAAGTGTATGTTTGTAAAGTGCGCCTGTGATACAGGCTGTACTTAAAAGGGGAGCAGGGAAGAAGGAGAGATGTCTTCAGGGTCATAAAAAAAAGAGCAAAAATGTTATCATTCAAGATTACATTATATATGATTCATGCATTAGGGTCAGCGCCCACCAGCGGAGTGGCGGCGAAGAGCAGTTCAGAGGTCGCAAAACACACTAAGCCGCGCGCGGTCGTCGACGAGCCCCGCCTATAGCTATGAGAGCCGTCGCGCTACTCCGAGCGCTTCTCGACCGCGCTATACGTCGCTCGCCGTAATTGTATTTCGTTGTACCAAATACAGTTGTATTCTGAAGCGTGTTAGGTTGAAATTAAATCGTTACTGAAATAGCAGCCTCTTCGCCGCCACTCTGCTAGTGGGCGCTGACCCTTAGTGTGTATAATCGAAAGTAATAAAGTGGCCCAATCTCTGAAGTGAGTAATGTTTGAAAAATACACATATTGCTTGCTTTAAAGGGGTTTGAAGAAAAAAGATAAAATCTAAAGAACATATATATTAACAAAGAATTTAATAAAGATTCGTCTTACATTTACTGTTACAATAAAACGCTATTATGTATGCTATATACAAATGTTCATACCAATAACAAAATATATGAAATCACATCCAGAACCAGTTTTATTCAATATATATTGTATCAAATGGCACACAGACTGAACAACCGTTACAGTAAAAGTAAAGCTATTTACAATGTGTGGTGTATAGATGACAGCTTGTTTTACACTGAGGGTGTTGTTAGAGGCGACTAAAGGGTACCTATAATAGCAGGCCATTTCGAAACATGACCTTGCCTGTAGTTGGCTATTGAGGCTTATTGGCGGACTGGGGAGGCGACACCCACGTCATTGGTTGAAGATGTGCATGAACTATTCCCCACCACGGCACGTTTGCTCAAGATATTTGCTGGCTAATACATAATGGAGTCATAATAGAAACAATGTGGGACCCTGTACTAAAAGTTCGACCAGCAGGATGCAGTAGGCAATTAGGCCAGTCTGACTTGGTTGTTAATAAACATGATTTTGTACAGTCGTATCTATCAGTTGAAAACAAAATTACAGTCTATATCGATAAGTAGCAATTATATGCATATGATATAGATAAGTGCATAGTTAATAAAATGTTGTAAAAAGTATTTTTTCCTTTTTTGGCGATCGCAACAAGTTTATGCAGCGGTTTACATCTTGTAAAAGTTCTGAATAATCGAATTTACGGCCATATGTCATTTTTGTTAGTTGGGTTTGAACAATGTTTCATATCCTTTTCATTTCTTGAATTGTTGAAATTAGGTTATTTTTTATACATACTTAGATTAAATCGCACCGACAATTTTTTTCATTTATATACCATTAAGCTAAAACGTGTGTAGCCGAGGCTTCTTTTTAGATGCACACACACACACACACACATTCAGTCCGTCAGAATACAGAACCGTCAAAATTACAAGAAAATATTAAGGTGAATGTTCCAGGGTAGCCCGCGAAATTCAAATTTTCTTACGTTTTTTGCAATTTGCAGGTCAGTGCTAGGTTGTATGTTGATTAAAATGTTATTCGCGGCTGTAAGACGTATGTAGTTATAGAGTTATAATCATCAAAATCATAAATACAACCTTCCAAGCTCATAAAGGTGTAAGAAAAACTTTTTCAAGCCCAAAGTCATTCTTGCACCTTTATGAGCTTGGAGGGTAGTATTGATGAGTTTGGTGATTATAATTATTTAAGTACATACATCTTACCGCCGCGAATAACATTTTAATCAACATACAACCTAGCACTGTCCTGCAAATTGCAAAAAACTAACGAAAATTCGAATTTCGCGGGCTACCCTGGAACATCCACCTTAATCACTTTTATTAGCTACGGCCAACTAAAAATCTGCGCGCCAAAAAAAATTAACGATAAATCCAAAATATATATCCTTTCACATATCAGTCTTTCATCAATATAAATATTACATATTATACATTCGCGAGATACGGTGTTGGAGCGATAGTATATTGGCATTCCCGAGTTGGAATAAATAGCTTGATCTCAGTAAAGGGAGGCCAGACTAGGGAAGGAATTAACAGGTAACCATAGTCACTTGACATCATTTTTTGTTTTCCTGTACATGGATGAGGTCGAGCTTTATCAAGGTAAGCATAAGGCTGGCAGAGCGGTAGAAACATTTATTTTTTTGGTTTCGCCCGGCAAAAGCTTCAGGCATACCGCCGCCCCTTGGGGGTGGGGTCGGCGACTATGTGGGGCTCCGGCTCTCGTCAACCCACGAAACCCCAGCGTAATACCGTCGCACGTCACCCTTGGGGCGTGAACGCATTCCACTGTGACGCACGCAGCAGTACCAGCGTCAGGCTTTCCCGTTTTACAGGTTAAGTGACACCGCTGGTGGTGTATACGTCCTTAAGCGACGATATCCAGTCATCATCAGGCGGCCGGAGTGCTGCAGCGCCACCCGTGGTATAAAAAGTAACTAAAACCTGGTTATGGAAATATTGACGTTTTGCTTTATACCAGACGCTTTGCTTTTGATTTCGGCTTTCCTTGCGGTACTTTTAGCGGTCCTACCTCACAACAACTATATCGCCCATCATGTCTTTACAAATCATACTGCTAAGGTATAAAAACAGGATAGGTTATTTTTTAATTTTGTACATCAGACTCAATCAATCTAAGTTTTATTTACTGTTTTGAGAATGTAACAAACAAAATGCCTTGTGCATGGGTAGAAACTTAAAACATTATTTATAATAAATCAATTTGTACCATGAACTATCTCGCGAAATGATAAGCTTTCAGTAAATCACGAACTGTGCCTTGCAATTCACCTAAAATTGTTATAGTTCGATATTTATAACTCTCCATGTCATACCATCACGTTGCAAACTAATATAATAACTGCAATAGTCGTTCACAGCAGCGGTAAGTACATTACAGTGCATGGTTTACTTCATTGTACATCACATACAGACATATATACAACTATTATATAGTCAATATTTAATATATTAATATTAGTACAGGAATTTTGCGTATCGTGCTCACAATATAGACCAGGAGCTGATGAACACTGCAATATTTACAAATAAATAAATTTCAAATTGTACAAAATATAAACCTTATGCAGCCATATGTAGAAGTTTTTATATCGAGTATTAATTTATAGCAGCGACACGTATAATCCATGGAGGTTGTTTAAATTTTCGTTACTTAGCAAATAAGAGTTAAAGTAATTTATAACTTTATCAAGTAACAGCTAAGTTCTAAGCATTTTTCTGTGAGATCGACTTCACATGTTTTTATGATGTTTGTTTGTATACTGGTAATCGTATCCAATGTTTACGACCAATCAAAATGAACTCAAAAATGGTTACCAGCTCCTGTAGTACATACATTAGGGTGTCCATAAAATAAATTGTAAGCAGACACCAAATATTAAGCCGACATTACAATTACTTTAATTTATATAAATATAATATCCAAAGTATAGCCATTTATACGACAATAATTTACACGAGTTATAAAAAATTTATACAATATCGACAATTCTCGAAGGTTGGACAATAATGTTTTTGTAGATACTTCTCAGTACATACCAATTTCCATGGTTTAAGTTTCCAAGTTTAAATAAACAATTATTATTGCTGAGTGATGCCCTGATACACCGAGAAAGAATATTTACTCAGAGTTACACAGAACGATGTATTATAAAATAGGTGATATATATTGATGTAACTAACTATATAAAGCTACTGAGAAGTCTCTAACAAGAAACTCATTGTCCACTATGGTTCACAATAAAAATACTTCCATACAAAAGTATAGGCTCCATAAATAAGCTAACATTCTACATACCATGTCGCATTATTTACAAAAAAGAATACTAACTTCACTTCTTTAGCCACGGTAACGCTTGCACTCGGTGCCGCGTTCGAAGCTCTTGCTGTAATATAATTGTACCTAACATTTGAGCGTTCTGTAATGAATTGTCACTGAATAGATTAAGGTTTACCAGTTAAACATTCAGAAACTGTGGTGACAAAAATAATTAACCTTAGGTTAAAAAAATATTGTGGAAGTGAAAAAGCAAATGGCGTCGTTTTCGCTCATGTCTAAAAATAATAACTTGTTTCATCCCATTAACGACGAAGACAGCAACCCATTCAGTAACAAAATCCTTACAAACCAACGCTGAATTCTAATCACGTCAAAAAATAAAGCCTCCCCCACGCAGAGGGGGAGCATTCCCAATTCCCCGCAACACAGGACAGGCTGCAGTAGAGTCAGTGCACAGTCACGCGGTAGTCACGTGGTAGTCACGGACGGTCACGTGGTGGTCACGTGGGCGGGGGTGGGATCACGTGGCGCGCGTACAGGACGTGTAAAACAGGATGTACGCCGCGCTTGACTTCACCTCGCTAGGGGAGATCTCCGAGACCACGTGGTCGTCGTACTTGTACCACCTGGAAAAGTCATCGGGTCCTATATAATGATTATTTCCAAACTATTTCTACTCCAATATTTAATATGGATATAAACACTTGGCAAACATCACGGTTATAACACAATTCCATAGACTCATAAAGATTAGACATGACATACAAATTATACAGGTATCACCTTGTATAATTACTATAGACGGAAGACTGCCTCAAGAAGAAACTGTTCAGTACATCTGTTTCTTCCTATATGTGTTGTATATCATTATCATCTCAGGCCATAAAAGATACACTACTGAGATAGTCTTCTTCCAATTAAATGGAGGAAAATTAAACTATGTACTGCATTACATATATTTTACGGACGTAGACACAGAGTTCAACTCATCAGAAAACAGTCAAGCGGTTTAGGTTTAAAAAATAGACCAAAGGTTGCAATTAAATTGAGATTAAAATAAAAGGGAAAAGATACTCACTTGCCATAAACACTGCTCTTGCAATACGCCGTGTAATGCCCTCCTTCCATAGACCCGTAATGATTAGACACGGCATACAAATTATACAAGGGATTACTAGGGCAATGGATGGAGAACTGCCTCATATCCAAGTCCTCAAGAGGAAAGTCTATGTACGTCTGTTTCTTCCTATAGGCGTTGCACATATACTCTTTGGGGTCCACGTAGAACCGTTTGAAATGGATGACCAGCACTGGCGGCAGTCGAGAAATGTCGAGTTTTTTGACAGCGTCTCGTTTCTCCTTGCACGTTGGACAGTTCCATCCCGGGATAGTTTCGCCGTTTAAGTATAGTTTGAGGCAGTCCTGGAAAAGGGGGTTGGTGAATTAAGCACATTCAATTTTACGAGACATTGTTATTCTTTATAGATGGCAAAATGTAATGTGTGATGGTAAACAAATTAAATACTTATGATGAATAACGTATTTATTTGTATACACTGTAATGGTTATTTCAGAACACATTTTATTACCTTAAGGTAATATGCACTCTCGAAAAGTTTTTTTTCCGTTTTGTCACATTAGATTGACCACATCACTCCGCTCCTATTACCCGTAGCATGATATTATGTAGCCGATAGCCTTCTTTGATAAATGCACTAGCAAACACAATTATTATTTTCATTTCCACCTGATATTTCCCGAGATTAGCGCGTTTACACAAACCAACAATCTGTCTCTTCAGCTTTATATTATAAACTAGGCTCGCCCCGGCTCTGCACGGGTGCAATTATGAACATCTCAATTTAACAGTGTTTCGCTACAATATACAATATATATATATATATATATATATTATAAACCTTCCTCTTGAATAACTCTATCAATTAAAAACCGCTTCAAAATCCGTTGCGTAATTTTAAAGATTTAAGGTGAATGTTCCAGGGTAGCTCGCGAAATTCAAATTTTCGTACGTCCAAGCTCATATAGGTGCAAGAATGACTTTGAGCTTGAAAAAGTTTTTCTTGCACCTTTATGAGCTTGGAGGGTTGTATTGATGATTTTGATGATTATAATTCTATAACTACATACGTCTTACAGCCGCGAATCAAATGTTCATCATCATACAACCTAGCACTGCCCTGCAAATTGCAAAAAACGTACGAAAATTTAAATTTCGCGGGCTACCCTGGAACATTCACCTTAAGCATACATAGGGACGGACAGACGACAGCGACTTTGCTTTATAATATTTAGTGATATATTATAGATAACAGACAGAAGGTAGACTTACCGCCAGACTACACCTATTGGCATTGGCCGGCAGTTCCAGGGAGAGATTGGAGAAGGATTCATAGGTGACACTCTGTTTGCCGCACACTGTGCACCGTACCGTGGACTTGATTTGACCATAGAACAGCCGCAAAATCAGGCTCTCCTTGGATTTGGTGTACTCGTACCAGGCCTTCTCTGAGGGCGGGAGGCTATCCTGTGGGGGTAAAATGTGCGTCTAACATCATCATCGTTTCAGCCTATAGGTAATAATAGAAAAATATTATTTTTATACGAGAGACTAACAGAAATTAATTTACTGTGCCATTATGAGCAGGATTGGTAAAGGGTTTCAAATGTGGGTTTAGTTGTTTTGTCACAAAAATTTTCAAGTTCCTTTAGTCGTCTCTTACTACAGAATGCAATTGCAGGTGACTAGTTCATCATCATCATCATCATTTCAGCCAAAAGACGTCCACTGCGGGACATAGGCCTCCCCCAAGGATTTCATTGTGATCATTTTCATATAATTTTTTGACTAGTTACTTCTTACTTATTCCTATAAATGGCCCATTGCTGAGTCAGGTTTCCTCCCACCAAAGGGGGGTAATTAGCCTACTGTGCCATGCTGGCCAGACAGGTTGCCACAGGGTTTTGTATCAAGTTTTCCTTCTCTTGCGGCTATGTTATCAGAAGTCATTTCTTTTTGTCGGCTCTTAGGACAACCTCAGGATGGAATGTGCTGGTGACACAATTCTCAATCCGTGACCACACGGATTGACTAGTTATTAAATCATTATTTATAGTCAAGCGGTCGACAACCCATCCGCTAACAATTTATAAGTAACGTCACTAGCGAATTTGTAAATTGATCTTACTAATATTATAAACGTGAAAGTTTGTAAGTATGGATGGATGGATGGATGGATGTTTGTTACTCTTTCACGTAAAAACTACTGAATGGATTTTAATGAAACTTTACAATAATATAGCTTATACATCAGAATAACACATAGGCTACAAGTTATAAAGATATTATGTGAATTACAACAATATAAACAAGTCGAATTCAAAATTTCTAATTGTCAAATTTTCGACCATATTAAACTATAGACAACATAACGTTTCGCTGTCAGTTGCGTTTTATTAAAGTAGGTTTTATACGGACGGGATAAAAATCTCAGGTATCCTATGTCCAACTTTCTTTTTGTTTTAAATATTTATAATGCGGAACAAAGTTCGCCGGGTCAGCTAGTAATAGAATAAATTTCATAATCCGAGCCGAAATAGGTTATATTATAGTACATATGGTTGGGAGAACTTATGAAGGACTATTGGTATGAATGTTACACAAGGTAGAGGTGAATGAGAATTAAAATCATTACGGAATTTGTAATGATTTTAATTCTCATTCACCATTTATCGATGGATAATATATAGGCATAAGTCTAAGACAGAATAAAATACCAACTGTCATTCCATCCTGAGGGTATACTACAAAGCCGATAACTCAGCCGCAAGAGAAGGGAAACTTGATACGAAACCCTGTGCCAATCCGTCTGGCCAGCGTGGCACAGTAGGCTAATTACCCTCCCTGTGACGAGAGGAGGCCCGACTCAGCAGTGGGTCAGTAATGGGCTTAGTATTAGTAATTACAAGGAGGGAAATTAGGCCATTGTGCGACGCTGTGTTTCTCTTGCGATTAGGAAATTTCCTTAGTCGGCTGTTACGACACCCTCAGGAAGAAATGGGGCAGGTTAAGCGCAGCGCGAATGAGGGAGTTACCTTGTGCGGTGGAATGGCGATGGCGAACTGCAGGTCCAGGTGCAGCCAGTCCATGAGGATGGTGAGGAACTCGTGCGAGTCCTGCTGCTCGCAGCCGCGGAAGGCGCGCTGGTGCTTGCCCACCTCGCTCTGAGGGCCACGGGGCTAGGTTACGATGGCTCGGCCCATTTTAGGAACACTTTCACATGGTTCATGTGCACATAGGCATACAACTCACACTCCTTTAAAACGATATCCACCTAGTCGGGGATCATGTCCTAACTCAAAAGTAACTTTATTTACGTAGGTTTTATCACAAAACGCTTAAAAATCGTCATATTTAAAATAACCGTTATCATCTTACGACCCCTGTCCCACGCTAGGTGGTAGTCTCCATACACACCTATCAGTCGTTATATCTACAGTCACACCTTTCATGCAAAATTCCTCTTTTTTTTCTACAATTCCCTTACGTGGGCGCCCCTCAAAGACTTTGCTACCCCAACGGGCATCCTCACAATCTTTTGAGATATGGACTGACTTGGTGTTCTAGGCGTTGGATGGATGCCTCTGGATCGTGGGTCCCCGGTTCAATTCTGCGGTCGGCAAGTGTATTTTTGATCAGTGACTTGAATGCCTTTGACCCTAGGCTTGCGTGATGGAAAGCAACGCCACGGTATAAGATGGAACAGGCAATTCAAGGTAATGCCGGCTCTCACATAAGCACGACGAAACACAGTAAAAATGGTTGGCGCCGGACTTAGGTGTGAGGGTAGTGGCTAGCCGGTGGGACCATGGCTACCACCAAGCAAAACAAGAGGCACAGGAGACTAGGGGTGTTTCGTGAGTTACATGCTTGTATACGGCCTCTCGGGATTCAGGTTAGCTAATGGAGGGGATTCGTTTAACAACATTGATCCTTCCAACAAAGGCCCCGTTGACTTACCCGCAGGTCTCTGGTGGCGATGAACCGGTACTGGCCGGACCACAGCGCGCGCACCACGGCCGCCAACTCTTCTGCTATCGCGCCGCGAGTGCTGTGGGACCTGCACGGGTGGACAATTTGTATAGGAACGGATAGAACAATATCCACATAAGAAACTTCTTGAAAGCCAAGGTAGGTACAATTACGAGAAGAAAATCACACCGCACAAGCTAAGCTTAGTTAGAGACCCACTGTTAATAAATTTAACACCCGTTACTTATGACCCTGATTTTCTCATCTTCTTTTAACAGGCTGTTAAAAGAAAACAATTTTAAGCTTTCAATGGAATAAGCGTTATCCGGCTGTTTATTTATGGATGGGAAATTTGGACCTAAATGTGAAATAATAATCCTCCAGAGAGGAATAATCCTCGGTATTCCCGCTTATCTTCCGAGGATCCGTTTGTCAGGTTCAAGCATTTATGCACTTTATCGTAATTCTTTTAAAGTATATTTTCAAGTGCGTTATTACAATCCTCTCCGCTCCAATTGTGTGCTATCTGACGAATAAATACCTGTTGACATGTTCCAAGTACTGTCCGTTGCAGAAGTAGGCGACTAGAATGGCGGTGTTGTTGAGGCACTGGATGATGGAGTTCATGTAGCACGTGTTGCCCAGGTTCTTGAGGCCAGTCAGTCCACGTCCCTGGACATCATAACCCGATTAGTGGTCATAAGAGGAGAGGAGATTACGTCTGATTGTTTTGTATCTAGAGTAATGAAACACCACAACAAAAAAAACTTTATTTACATAATCATCATCATCATTACAGCCAAAAGACGTCCACTGCTGGACATAGGCCTCCTCCAAGGCCGGTCCTGGGCCGCCCGCATCCACTGCTCTCCGGCGACCTTAACCTTATTTACATAGGTAACGTATTGACTATAAAGTATTGACTTATTTGCTAAAAGAAGGATCGACGCAGATCTCTGGCTCTAATTGGAAGGCCGGCTTTTGGGTTAGAGATGTCTTAAACGCAAACCGGTAACAATTTCAAAAATTTAATGCCGCGATGTGCGCCCTAGTTTGCTCAAAACTTTTTTGCTTGGTTTTTACAATCAATGCAATCTTTAATTGTATACATTCCAGTTAGTCAGAGATGTTTGTGACTCAGGTACAAGAATATCAGGGACATGGGATGTTACGTGATATGCATAACTCAACTCGTCTTAGTGTACTTGACACTAATATGAGAGAAGAAATACTTTTTTCAAAATTGTAATAATTCTGCATCATTGTCTACCAAAAAAATATTGGTAGCTAATGCTATCATACAATTTGTACAAAAGCAATTTATGCCACTATCCAAAGTATTTATACGACCCTACACACCCGTATGAGCTGTCCTTGAACCTGACCTTAGCCTCTGACCTTTAACCTGCAAACGGTGATAGCAATCGGAAAATGACTCCAAACCATAGTGAAAATTAAGAAGTAGAATATCTATGTACCAGAATGTTACTATATATTTATGTAATTCTTTATTTTTTAAATGTAGGTATATTTGAGCGTAAAGAGATCTATCTAGACATGGTGGTACGTATGGCGGCGGCCGCGGCGTCTATCCTCTAATTACTGTTGTCAGGGATGTGTCATAACCATGAGAACTGCTTTTTAAAAATCTTTATTGCGATATAGTTTTGGTCATTCGCGTTTCTATGTGGTATTTCTTCATGTTGATAGCTTAGAGAGAACAACGTTAAAAAAAAGACAGAAAGAAAGTTTCAATACTTCAGTTTATTCAATTCTAAAATCTATGAAAACTTGTCAAAGGAAATGTCTGCTTACATTACAGATTTATAGTTTCATCATATTTTTTTAACTAAGAAGTTAAGAACTATTAATTGCGTGTGTTCTAATTTTAGGGGACATTGCATATTCGGAAGTTATATCAACATAGAATTTAGGAATAGGTCTACGCTAGCTTTAATTTT
The DNA here is from genome assembly GCA_905475355.2 of Clostera curtula. NCBI lineage: Eukaryota > Metazoa > Arthropoda > Insecta > Lepidoptera > Notodontidae > Clostera > Clostera curtula. Next base: position 953,636 of record FR997816.1, on the reverse strand, counting down.
CGCAGGTAATAGAAACCCATACAATTATTTTAAAGTTTCTGTTAATCTGCAATTGCTAACATACATTTTGTTTCATCATTAGTCCAGTGCTGGACATAGGCCTCCCCTAAAGAGCGCCATAGCGCCCTGTCTTCAGCTTGACGCATCCAGCTGCTGCCCGCAACCTTTCGCAGATCGTCGCTTCATCTAGGAGAGGGCCGTCCCACACTACGCTTTACATTTTGTATCACGGTAGGTCTAAAATAATAATCTTTAAATATCTTAAAATTCTGTGTTACAGACGCAGAATGCATGTGGACGAAATATATATCAATGGTTAAAGACTACTGTTCCAAAATATTTTGGATAGACAAGAGACCTTAATCTACTGTTTTAACTTGACTATAGTTGGGCAGTTTGTCTTGGCGTGAACATTACTCTATACGTAGCGGCGAAATTAACATATTTGCATATTGAACAGTGAATGTTTTTACTTTTATAGTTTAGGCAAGTGTTTTTAGTATGAATCATCATCATCAGTCCAATAATTAGTATGAATAATTTATTGTAATCGAAGAATTTTGAAGTCTCCAATGATTTTATGTTGGTCTAGCTAGAGGGACTGTTGGTACTGCCTGCGACTAATATCTTCGAGAAAGCCAGCTTGCTCTTATTAAAATTCTTTTAGTCTCTAATTATTCTTTTTAGTCCTAAATTACAAGTTTGTAAATAATTCTAGGCAAAATACATATGCACTCCGCACAGCACATCTTCATAACATTTCATCCGTTATTTGAACCAAAATTAATTTCATATCTTTCTTCGAGCTCTTGTGTATCTATTAGGTTGGGGAAAAGTCTTTTCGCGTTATAGTATGTATGAACTTGCAATAAAATCTCTTTGGCTATACTATTTGTATCTGGCTGGTTTTGGTATCATTGAAAGTTTAAATTTTAAATTCCAAATTCAAATTAGGAAAATGTTAGTTTTTCGTACTGTCAAGATGAGTGAATCTAATGAAGAAATTCGAGACATTTTAAAATGTTACTACAAAAAAGGAAAAAATACAACGCAAGCCGCGAAAAAAAATTGCTATGTTTATGGACCTAGTGCAGTGTCTGTGAGAGTAGCACAAATTTGGTTTAAGCGTTTTCAATCCGGAAATTTTGATGTCAAAGATGCACGTCGCTCTGGTCGCACTATTACGGATAAAATGGATGCCATTTTTGAAAACGTGGAGCAAGATCGGCGTATCAGTAGTTACGACGTAGCTGAAGAACTGGGAATTGACCACAAAACAGTTTTGGCGCAAAAAACTGGGTACACAAAAAAGCTCGATATTTGGGTACCTCACGAGCTCACTGAAAGAAACCTAATGAACCGTGTACTCATTTGTGATTCTTTATTACGACGTAATGAAACCGAACCATTTTTGAAGAAGCTGATAACTGGTGATGAAATGTGGATCACGTACGACAAGAACGTGCGAAAAAGGTCGTGGTCAAAGGCCGGTCAGGCTTCACAGTCTGTGGCGGAACCCGGGTTAACTCGCAACAAAGTGATGCTGTGTGTGTGGTGGGATTGGAAGGGTATTATTCATTATGAGCTGTTACCACCAGGCAGGACCATTAATTCTGAACTCTACTGCGAACAACTGATGAGATTAAAGCAAGAAGTATTGAGAAAGCGGCCGGAATTAATCAACAGGCGGGTGTGGTTTTTCATCATGATAACGCTAGACCTCACAAATCTTTAGCCACTCAGCAAAAAATAAGAGAGTTTGGCTGGGAGGTGTTAATGCATCCGCCGTATAGTCCTGACCTTGCACCTTCAGATTTCCACCTGTTTCGGTCTCTTCAGAATTCTTTAGGCAGTGTCAGGTTAACATCACGAGAGGACTGCCAAAACCACTTGTAGCGGTATTTTGATCAGAAGTCCCTAAATTTCTATAGCAATGGGATAATGTCCGTACCTATTAAATTTATATAAACTATATTAAAAAATGTTTTGTAATTTCTTAAAAAATGCGAAGAAACTTTTTTCCCAACCTATTAAATAAAAAATCATCAAAATCGATTCAACGGTTTAGGCTTTAAATCGTCACAAACAAACTTATATTTGAATTGATTATTTTGTATGATAACTTACACGTCGAAACAGCCAAACAATGTGGTTCTGCGAGTACTTGAGTCTGACTTTGACCTTGAGCACCATGTTAGCTGGGTCCAGGGGTATGCATCGCCTATCGTAGCGAAGTATTTTGAGAATTTTAGAGTGCCTTCTCCACTTTACGCGAAGATAACAGATATCGTTCCTATGTTTGGATTTAGCCGTTACGCGGTATGAAATAGAGTTTATTTTTAAATGGCTAGTGCTGCTTCTCACTTTCTCTATTGCTAATGAAAACTAAGAAATATATTCTTGAAATTTAAATTAATTATTGTTTTCTTTAGGATCGTAGAATAGTTACTTTAAAATAGTCGATTCCGCCGAAGATCTACTAATTAGGTGCTTTCAAAATACTAACACACTTTGCAAATTTAGTAATCACCACACATCAATAGACTCGACTTAGTATACCTAGACAAAGGAAATACTAAAACTAGAAGCACTATTAAATAAAACATGAACAACGTGGATAGGACTGTCGCTATCATTGGCGCGGATTACAAAATGTTTTTTTTTAAAACACGAAGGAGTCTGGTAATTATTTACTTTTTCTAAATTTCTAAATAATATTATATATTTTTCTAAACTTCTTTTGTTTTCACTCAAACGTCTTAACGTGAGCATAGATTGAATAGAACTGGTTTCACGTGTACGGACCAACTATAGCTGGGGGTGGTTGGGGGTGATTAGGGTGGTTGAGGGGGTTTATTTTGTATTCTTTTGTCTAAGTGCTACTCGAGGAGTTGTTTGCATGTTTAAGCTTGTGTTTTGTTTTTAACAACAAAGTTCCAGGCAAGGCTTCATTTAAAAATACGTATAAATATTGTTTTTAAATTACAGTAAAAAAGATTTTACGTATTATGTTTAAAAGTAATGTTTGTATGGCCATCACGCAAAATTTCATAGGAATTCCACGGTTGAATACACAATCGTCCCAGTGTAATTAAAAATGAATGTTTTACTTAAATAAAGGAGGCCAATCATCATCATGATCTTTAATTCAGTAACTATGTATTATTAAGTAACTCCATGGTTGCTCTTTTAAATAAAAGCGTTACAATTGATGGTGGTCCAAACAATTCTGTCAGATTAGTGAAAGCAATTAACCGCATCAAGAAAAAAATTGGGAAGGGGGTGTATAAGAATGTAAATCAGCGAAACCGCAGTCTGTAATTAGTTTACTAAAAGGACAATTTAACCACTGCGAAATGGCCAGACGTCGTTAGAAGTGTGTCCCTGGCACACCCTATGTGCACTGCTCTCGCCGTCAATCATACTATACCGCCATTTCCATCGGTAATGCTTTGTTTGCTGTCCAAATACGGCGTGAAACAAAAACTCTATAGGTACCCATAACGAAGGATCGTCGTTCCAGCCCATGAATGCCCGACTATTAATGGATGGAATTAAGCGTACTATGCCACGCTGGCAAGACGGGTTGGCACAGGGTATCAAGTTTTCCTTCTCTTGCGGCTACGTGATTTTCCTTTTGAGTTCACTTAGTTGTCTCTTACGACACCCTCGGGATGGTATGAATTGGTGACACGGCGTATTCTAAATTCGTCACCACACGGAATCGAAAGAATCAATAGTGCTCATCTGCCTAGTCAGTCTATGGGTTCGATATGTGAGATGAAAATCACGGGTCTTTTCTTCTATTCTTTTCGGGATTATTTTGGGTCAATGTACATTCCTGTAATACGCACTTAGTGTTACGCACCTATTGCCTGTGTTTAGTGCGCGTGGATTTAGAATACATTGTGTCACTACCCCATTCCGTCCTGATGTAAAAGCCAACAAAAGGAAATGACAAGGCCGATAACCCAGCCACAAGAGAAGGACTACTTGATACTGAATCCTATTTTTTCGGAGGTCCTCATGGATTCCCGACAGTTGGGGCTGGCCGGGTTATACGCGACTCGGGCGCGTAGAGATGTTAAATTGTGCTCCGACATACCTACTAAAACCGACGGCGATCCTTGACTGTCCGAACCACGGCCACGGGATTCACTCCCCGATAGTAGATCATGCTCCGGGACCCTGGAGGCCTCGGCCTCGGCCCGCCTCGTTTAGTGGAGCCCCAAACACCAAGGCGGGCCCCAACCCGTCTGGCCAGCGTGGCACTGTACGCTAATAACTCTCCATGTAATTGCAGTAAGCCTCAGCACTGGGTCATGTACGGGCGGAGTTGTAGTAGCCTTTAAAAAGGCGGTCAAGACAAAGCTTCACAAAAAGCTTATTACCGCATTGCCGATTATGTAAATGACCCAGCTGCCTGGAACTAAGCTGTTCAGATTCAATATACTTTATTCATGTTATTGTAACTATACCTATACAAAATAGGACCGCAAGAATAAAAATAAGCCCTCTGAGTTTCTTGCCAGTTCTTCACAGCACGCGTTCCGAACTGGTGGTAGACGGTCAAATGTTGAATTATATAAATGTTATTAATGATATGTCGATAATTCGTAAGTGTCCATTGTGACCTAAATAAATAGTTTGAATTAAATTTGACCCCGGGGTTGATTCCTGGGTCGGGCAAGCGTCTTTGTGTAAACCAGAGGCACTTGCTCCGAGTCTGGGTATCATTTGTGTTAGTGAATTTCATGTTTATAAAATGCCCCGGAATATAGGTTATACATAGTGAGAGAGAGAGAGAGAGAGAGAAATTCTTTATTGTGCAAAGAACACGGCGCACTACAGAGAAATGCTGTCAATAACATGTAGGTATGTACCTAACACACACAGTAAAAAAAGCTTATAACGAACTATATAATAGGTACCTACATTACGTGTGCACACCGTGTTCAGTCACAAAAAAGGTCCACACTCAGCATATTCTGCCGTGTTGCGACGAAGATCACAACATGGCAACTGATTTTCAGTGTGAACCTAATACGCGGGGCGAACACGAAGCCACATACATAAACAATTAACAAAAAATAGGTAAGTATACTATAACTAAATTATGTAGGTAAACAAAATATAAAAAAGAAAGAAAGCCATAGAAGCCAAAAATATAAAAAGAAAGAAATAACCTACCTAAAAGTGCGAAACTTACTAATTGTATCATCCCAAAAATATCTAATTGAAAAAACAAAACAAAAAATAAAAAATTAAATTAAATTAAAAAAATTGACAAAAATTCCGTGTTGAAGACAGACGTACGGCGAGCCATTGCGATCAGTAGGCGACAGCGGGGAGCGAGGAGCGGGCGACGAGGTGCCGAGAACGGCCACGCCCGCCGCGCCGCCGCCGGTCGCGCCGCCGCGGCACCAACATTCACTTACGCATAGCTGACACGGACCGATGTGCCCGTTCTTATTCCCAATACTTAAACTATTTTATTTGGAAGACCTCCGAGATTCACCAACACGCTGCCACAAGTTACAAATGATCTAGACAGGTAATTACTATAAAATACTATTAAAATACTAATACAGTTTCTACATTGCATACTATTATTACTCGAAGAGCAAAACATACTCTAATACATACGCATTAGAGCATATTCTGCTCCTCGAGCAATATTTTCTTAAGATGAAATTTAAATGTTTTCTTCGTTTCTAGGCAACGAAGTGGAGGAGGCAAATCGTTCCAGCAACGAGTGGCTGCGTATTTAAAGCATCCCCTGAAAGCCGTCGTTCTGTATCGGGGTATGGACAATGGATTCGATGTGGAACGCGCAGAATAGCTGTAATGATCCCCTCTCCAGTTTAATTTATTATAGAGGTATTCAGGCTGATGATATTTTATTACTCCGAATAACATACTCGCGAGGTGTAGCCTTCTACGCGCTGCCATCTTCATTATATTATTAGTATTTAAATAAGGTGTGACATGACTTCGAGGAGGTATACTGAAGCAGTATCTGGTGCACGCATTTTGAACGCGCTGAATAAGACGTTCCGTTCGGGACATTAAGCAGGGCCCGTATACCGCATCACAATAATTAAATTTTGACAAAACTATGCTTTCCACTAGTGTTTTTCTGATTGGCACACTGAGAAAGTTCCTTATTCTGTATAAAACCTTCAATCTGTAGAAACAATTTTTAACCATATTATTGATGTGATTCTGAAAGTGCAGTTCTTGGTCCAGCAACAGACCCAAGTTGTCAGCGAGTAAAACTCTCTCTATATCAGAGCCCATGATGTTAACTTTGGGGTTTGCCGATGCTATAGTACCCACCTGTTTCCGACTACCCATAATAATAAATTTAGACTTGTTCGGATTCAGCACTAATGTGTTATCCCGTGACCATCTGGCTATCCGGTTTAGGTCTGCATTTATTGTCTGTACCGCGTTTTCAACATCATGTGGCTTAAATGAGTAATAAAGTTGCGTGTCATCTGCGTATATGTGGTATTTACAATGTTTTATGCATTGTGTAATGTCAGCACTATATAATATGAACAAAATCGGTCCTAAAAGGGAGCCCTGAGGAATTCCCCTTGAAACATTACGCGGAGATGAACGCACTGTTGTTCCGTCCGGCCTATGGATTTCAACCTGTTGCGATCTGCCCGACAAGTAACTGTCGAACCACGCCACCACATCATGTCCAAAACCATAGTACGATAATTTGGCGAGAAGGAGGGGAATATAAATTGAATCAAAAGCTCGGGAAAAGTCGAGTAGGGTCAATATTGAACCCTCCCCATGATCCCGGGCTTCAATAATATTCCCAATTACGTCCGCCAAGGCTGTTGTTGTTCCTCGACCCTTACGAAACCCTGACTGCATATCTGGCAAGATATTATTTGTTTCGATATAGCTCATGACCAGTAGTGCAGGTTTCGTGTTTTTTAATAAGGACACTGTGTTGAAAGAAATCAAGAAAAACAAACGGTCACCACACGGAAAAAATCATGATGAGCAATTAACAATTACTACCAAAGTTACTAAACTCGACCATACCAATCGCAATTTCACAAGGCATAGCATGCCTTGTGAAATTGTGCTCTCGTATGACGATTTGTCAACAAAAAAATTGTCATAGAAGCCCTTCGAGACACGCGCACGGGCACGGGACACGTGTCACGGGCCATGCTTGATTGGAATCGGACACCGAAAGGGGGCTTAACCCCCAAGCTAACGTAGTCACGTTGTTTGCACGCAACTAAAAGTGTTATTTCGCAGAAAGAATTGTTCCTTACAGTGATATCTGTGTATGTGTCGGATGTGTTTAAGGATTTCGCTCCTCGAATACAAAATAAAATCACTACATAGTATAAAACAAAGTCGCTTTCGTCTGTCCGTCCCTATGTATGCTTAAATCTTTAAAACTACGCAACGGATTTTTAAGCGGTTTTTAATTTTAGTTAGTTTTTATTTTTAATAGATAGAGTGATTCAAGACGAAACTTTTTAAGTATAAACATCCTAATATTGTAGAGAAACACTAATAAATTTTGAGGTTCATCATTGCACCCTTGCGAAGTGGGGCAGGTCGCTAGTCTATAAATAATCTATACATCTAAAAGCTACAGTTTTGTGTATCGCGGGGCAGTTTACCAATAAATGTAATTCACAAACACAAATGACACCCACACTCGGAGCCTGTGGTTTACACAAAGACACTAGCCGGAGCCCAGAATCGAATCCGGACCCATCATCTTACCATTAACAAGGCAGCCTTGCATTTAAGACTGTTTTTAATACGCTTTTATTAGCTTCGCTTGTATGTATGTAACAGAATCTTAGAACATGAGTTTGACAGCAAAAATTTTGCATTTTATTAGTTTGCACATGCATATGAAATGTATAAATGTAGAAATAAAGTTTTCTGTTTGGTGACGGATTAGGAATACATTGTTTCACAACCCCATTCCATCCTGAGGGTGTCGCAAGGGCCGTCAATAGGAAATGATAAGGCCGTAAACCTAGCCGCAAGAGAACTTGAATGATACAGTGGGCCAACCCGTCTCGCCAGCATGGCAGGGCTAACTCCTCGTTGGTCTAGTGGTTAGATGTGCCGCCTTTGGATCAACGGGTCCCGGGTTCGATTCCGGGGTCTGGCAAGTGTCTTTGTCTAAACCAGAGGCACTGGCTCGGAGTCTGGGTGTCATTTCTATCTATAACTAGCTTTTGCCCGCGGCTTCGCTCGCGTTAAGAAGTATTATTATTAATTAGTTGTAGTTTTTGCGGCTTTTCTTTTGTTTAGCGTGTGTAAAACAATAAGGATTAATTTTTAATTTTTTGGGCTGTGCGTTGATTTATCTCTATGTCTGTCAGTCAGTCAGTTGAGTTATATATATTTTGTCTGTTCTTTTCTTGGCATATTTTGGATAGAATTTGGTTGTTTTGATTCGGTTTAGTAGTTTTGGTTATAGACTCTGCTTTGTATTTGGCATTTGTTGTGTTTTCGTTTGGTGGCATAGGTTTTAGTATAGGTGTAGGAAGTATAGGCTATATCTATACTAAAACCTACGTCTAATTTTTGACACACGCTAAACAAAAGTAAAGCCGCAAAAACTATACCTGATTAATAATTATACTTCTTAACGCGAGCGAAGCCGCAGGTAAAAGCCAGTCGTTAAATATAATCCGCTAGATATATTATCTATGTATGCACAAAAATGGTTAATTAAAAGTTCTCTCCAACATAACTCAATGTAGATGGCGCTAGCATACAGAAATCCGTATATTTTAAACTGAAAAGTTACTAATCTTATATAGCCTGCATCTCAAAATCATTTCTTAGGGGATGCTTACGTCATTGTAGCTTTATGCATGCGAAGTCTCAGCCCGATCGGCTTAAAATTGACAAAGTTTCATACAAACTTTCATCCCCTATTTTATCCCTTTGGGGGTAGAATTAATCAATATCCTTTCTTAGCGGATGCCTACGTCATAGTAGCTATAGGCGTGCAAAGTCTCAGCCCGATCGATTTAAAATTGACAAAGTTTCATACAAATTTTCATCCCTTTGGGGGTAGAATTAATTAAAAAATCCTTTCCTATCGGATGCCAACGTCAGAGTAGCTTTATGCATGCAAAGTCTAGGCCCGGTAGCCTGCATCTCAAAATCATTTCTTAGGGGATGCTTACGTCATAGTAGCTTTATGCATGCGAAGTCTCAGCCCGATCGGCTTAAAATTGACAAAGTTTCATACAAACTTTCATCCCCTATTTTATCCCTTTGGGGGTAGAATTAATCAATATCCTTTCTTAGCGGATGCCTACGTCATAGTAGCTATAGGCGTGCAAAGTCTCAGCCCGATCGATTTAAAATTGACAAAGTTTCATACAAATTTTCATCCCTTTGGGGGTAGAATTAATTAAAAAATCCTTTCCTATCGGATGCCAACGTCAGAGTAGCTTTATGCATGCAAAGTCTAGGCCCGGTAGCCTGCATCTCAAAATCATTTCTTAGGGGATGCTTACGTCATAGTAGCTTTATGCATGCGAAGTCTCAGCCCGATCGGCTTAAAATTTACAAAGTTTCATACAAACTTTCATCCCCTATTTTATCCCTTTGGGGGTAGAATTAATCAAAATCCTTTCTTAGCGGATGCCTACGTCATAACATCTGCCTGCATGCCAAATTTCAGCCCGATCCGTCCAGTGGTTTGGGCTGTGCGTTGACAGATCACTATGTCAGTCAGTCAGTCACCTTTGAGTCAGACTTCGTCCAATCAAAAAGATAGCGGTAATAAAGTGCATTGCTTAGACAACAGTGAGTGTTTGTGATTTAATATGAACTTTATACAATAGCAATAAAGCTCAAATTGTCTCTACATTTTTGTTAGAAAACGTTTGTATGGGAAAAAGAAAAAGGCTGTTTTTAGGGGTTTTCCGGCAATTATTCTATTTTTTCTCGCCGTAAAAACCATCCCTGAACATTAACGAACATTTTAAAAAAAGAATTGGCTAAATTGGTCCAGGCGTTGCTGAATTATTCGGTTATCAACACATTTTGCGATTCATTTTTATATCTATATAATATGTATGTATTTACAAAAAAAAATGTATATAAGTAGTTTATCATCCATCTCGTTACCATAACACAAGCATTAAGTTGCTTAGCTTGGGACGAGATGGCGTTGTGTGAAATGTCCAAGGATATTTATGTAATAGGAGGAGGCCCGACTCAGCAGTGGGTCATGTATATGGGCGATATGAGTGTATGAAGATGGGTATGGCCATATGAGTGTACCACCTATCGTGAGACAAGGACCGACAGATGATGATCGTAGTTTTAAGCATAACGATTTACGTGATAAAACCTATGTAAATAAAGTTGTACATGTACAATTTATGCACTGAGTATTAGCTCAGTGCACGTTGATAGTTAGCGGGCGGGATTAACGTACGAGTACGGATTCGCATCCTTGACTCCGTTGCGTTGTTTGTGCAAAACAAACTACAGTAGTCAATGCTACCTTTTTATACAAAGCTTGTTATAGTTTCCGCATTTAGTTAATTAGCGCCTGGGTTTCCTTACTTTATTTTATTAGTATACTAGCTAGCTACTGTTCAGTTTGCAGAGTCTACGAAAATTACTCAAAAACTTGTAAAATCCGGCGAAGTTTGCCACAAAAGTTTGCAACAATGACGACACGGTTGGCGCAGTGGTTGAGCGAGCGACTGCTGCGCAGCATGTCGCGGGTTCGATCCCCGCACGGAAGAAATATTTCTATGACCTACAAGTATTTGTTCCGGGTCTGGATGTTTTCTATCTATAATATGTATGTATTCACAAAAAAAAAATGTATATAAGTAGTTTATCAGCCATCTCGTTACCATAACACAAGCATTAAGTTGCTTAGCTTGGGACGAGATGGCGTTGTGTGAAATGTCCAAGGATATTTATTTATTTATTTATTTAATTTGGAAACTCAGTAACTACAGGCTCCTCAAAAGCTTGCCAGGGGGTCAATAAGAGCAGCTTAAGTTCTACTAAGTCCCGTCAGAATCGGTTCAGCCATTCCGGTGTTCGCGAATTCCACGTTTGTAAACTGCCCCTGCGATACAGGTAATTAAAGGGATAGTAGGTTACCAAAACTATTAAAAACGACAATCAATAGCACATTGATTGTCGATTTTGACTCTTTGAATGAGTAACTGAAGTTATAATCTCATTTCTTTTTATAGACTACTAGTGGCCCGTCCCGGCAGTAATTTCCAGGCTGATAGTTGTTACAGCATGCCAAGAGTAAATACTAAAATTCCAGGACTGTTTAAAGATGAACTCGGGGGTGACATCATAAGTGAATTTGTAGGACTGAGAGCCAAACTATATTGTATAATCAGTTCAAAAACTCGCATCGCAAAAGCAAAAGGTATATCTAAAGCTGTTACTAATCGATTGAAATTATCTCACTATAGTAAAGCTTTAACAAATAATGTCAATTTTAAATGTAAAATGAATATAATTAAATCACTTAAGCATGTACTGTACTCGCAAGAAATTCATAAAGTAGTTTTAAATAGAAATGATGATAAGAGACAAATACAAACGAACTTTGTGAAACTTTATTCTAAGAACTTATTTATAAAATTAAATACAAATCTGTTTATGTGAATAAATTGTCATATTATTATTATTATGTTTGTTTATAATTCGTATTAGTAAGTAGTATAGCAGTATATATTAGTAAGTAGGTATAGCATATACATGTTAATTTAGTGAGTGGTAATGTTGATTTTCGTATTGAAATATGTAATATCTGAATAAAAAATGTATAACTGATGTATGATTTTTATTTTTGCTATGACCTTCATTCTATTAATCTATAACATCACTAATCACGAATATAAATACTTTACTAACTTATTTATTTATTTACAGCAGGTTTAAACATAAAATGGATGCACTATGTAGGTATTCTGAATATTACCTACGTTCGCTTTACATTTGACGAGACAACTTTATATCTCAATCATTTGTTTTTATTATATTTAGGCTTTATATATCTATGTATGCGTAAAATTGAATTAATAGTCAAAATGAAGTTGATCAAACAACACACATCACTTAATGTTAATCATATAAATCTTGGTGACTCCGATAACCACATTAGGCATAGCGTTCTGTTACCAAATACGATTCGTTGTATTATATGTGGTCCATCGAATTGTGGAAAAACAAACGTAGTTCTTAGTTTATTATTGCATGAGAATGGTCTTAAATTTCAAAATCTTTATCTTTACTCGAAAACTAACTTTCAACGAAAATACAGGTTCTTACGAGAAGTTATAAAGAGGGTGCATCAGGTTAAGTTTCATGAATTTAATGATAATAAAGAAGTCATAGCCCCAGATGAAGCACTACCTAATTCTGTATTTATTTTCGATGATGTTGCATGTGAAAATCAAATAAACATTCGTAATTACTTTTCTATGGGTAGACATAAACAAATCGATTGCTTTTATTTATGTCAAACATACTCTAAAATTCCGAAACAGCTGCTGCGTGATAATGCTAACTTTCTTATAATATTTAAACAAGACGATGTGAACTTGAAACATATTTATGAAGAGCATGTTAGTTCTGATATGTCCTGGAATCAATTCAAGAACCTTTGTAATAAAGCTTGGAGAGAGCCATATAACTTTGTTAGTATTTGCAAAGATTCTTCATTAAACAATGGAAGGTACAGACAGAATTTAGATAGTTTTTTTAAATTTTGATCTAAAAATGTATACCTATATATAAATCAATAACGTATAAATCTGATTTAGTATTATATCTTCTTTAGCTGAGTACACTTGTAACAGTACAATATGGAAAAGAATATTAAAATAGAATTAATGAAGTCTGTAGACTCCATAAAGAATAAAATAAAACAAATGAAAAACCAGGAACACTCAATGAACTTGTCACTTGATAAAATATTAAAACCTGTCACAGATCCCCTTAAAACCCTAGTTGATTCGAATAAGACAATAGAGAAAATACAAACTAATGAAAATACACACTCTAATTTTGAAGACATGGAATTGGATGACATTAATACTAGTTCATCTACAAAGTTCGAAGAATGTTACGAACCAGAACCGAATTCTGTACAGATCGTTAAAAAGTCTCCCCAGACGGAATTACTGGATGATTTAGAAATATCATTAGAGGGTCGTGATATACATGATATTTATGATGGTGTAAATATACCATTTGGAATAAGGAGTGCAAACAAAAAATTACTAATGGGTAATTCAAACGTTTCATTTTCTAAAATAGATAGTGTGAATGATGATAATGTCATTTTAATTAAAATTGGGGACAAAAGCTACAATTTAACCCCAGGTTTAAAAGAACTTTTACTTCGAAGAAAACCTGATTTGAAACTAATATCGAGCAAAGATAAACTTGTCTATAAAGATATGTTGCATTATACAAATGCCCATAAGAAAAATTTCAATCCTAATGGGCAAATAAGAGGCGATAAAGGTATAAAATATCGTGAAATAATCAAACCATTGTTTTCTGAAGCGTTAAACAATAATATTGTCACTAAATTTGGAAGAAGCTTACCAACACTAAAGAAATACAAAAATAACACTGACTTGGTATATTGGGACGATCCTAACGAACTGGTTGACAGATTGAAACTATTGATTGCTTCCCGAGATGCCGGTAATTCAAACCATGATAATGAAATTTTATCAATAATCGAAGAATTAAAAGAAGCTAGCATAATTAAATAATAAATAGTCATAATAATATGCTTTTTATTCAGTATTATAGCTGAATTCAAGACAAATATACTAAATTGTGAATATGAGTAAAGCTGACGTGGTAAACGAAATTCATAAAAATGCGAGGGTGAACTATCCACGAAGACGTGTTATCATGAAAGATATAGATGACTTGTGGCAAGCAGACTTAATTGATATGCAATCAATTTCAAAAGAAAATAAAAGTTACAGATATATTCTTGCCGTCATTGATACATTTTCGAAATATGCTTGGGCCTTTCCTATGAGAAGTAAAACCAAAGAAGATGTGTGTAAGACTTTCAAAACTTTGTTGGACAAAGGGCGTGTTCCTAAAAATCTGCAAACGGATAATGGAGCAGAATTTTATAATAACAAATTTCAGAAGCTTATGAAATCGTATCATATTAACCATTATTCAACTTTCTCAACTAAAAAGGCTTCAATAGTTGAACGATTTATCAGAACATTGAAATCTAAAGTTTATAAGGAATTTAGTTTAAAAGGCAATTACAATTGGGTAAATAATACCCTCAATGATGTTATTTACAAATACAATCACACTCACCATCGCACTATTAATGAAATCCCTGCTAATGTGGACAATATTAATAAAAAACTGATATTAGAAAGGTATTTAAAATTGCAAAAAAATGATAATTTAAAAAGTAAGTACAAAGAAGGTGATTATGTGCGTATCAGTAAATACAAAGGAACATTTGAAAAAGGTTATACTCCCAACTGGTCAACAGAAATATTTAAAATTCGTAAAATACAAAATACAACTCCTATAACTTACTTAATCGAAGATACTATCAGAGGTCAACCTATTTTAGGTGCATTTTATACACAAGAACTTCAAAAAACAAAACATCCCAATGTATATCTAGTCGAGAAAGTTCTTAGAAGAAAAGGTAACAGGGTTTTAGTAAAATGGTTAGGTTTATCTTCAGCAGAAAGCAGTTGGATTGATAAATCGAATGTAATATTATAAATAAAATAACATTAACAACAAACTCGAATCACATAACTATTTATTAAAGTATTCAAACCGGAATCATCAGTCTTATAATGTGTTTTGGAGAGAGTAGTCTTCTTAATTGGCTTATTAATAATTTACCATTTGAATTACATTTACCAGGATATAATTACTGTGGCCCTGGTACTAAATTAATAAAAAGACTTACACAAGGAGATAACGGTGTAAATAAGTTGGACGAATATTGCAAAGATCACGATATTGCATATCACAAGTCATCAAACTTAAAGGATCGACATAAAGCTGATTTAATTTTGTTAAAAATGGCGAAAGAGCGAGCGGTTGCTTCCGATGCTAGTATAGGCGAAAAAGTCGCGGCACGTTTAGTAAGTAAGGCTATGTCAACAAAAATTAAAACTGGGTCTGGTTTGAGAAAAAAGCCTTCTCCAAAAGTTACATCTGGAAAAGGATTAAAAAGTAAATTAAAAACTGTTATTACAAAAGCAAAAAGACATATAAAAAAATTAAAACCTAAGAGCAAGAAAATGGCTATAGAATTAGCTATTGCCGCTGCCAGGGAATTAGCTGATGACTCATCGATTAAGCTTCCTCGTATTATTCCTATTCCAAAAACTGGGGGAGTATTACCTTTGATTACTATTTTTGCGGGATTATCAGCGGCGGGAGCTTTAGCAGGCGGTGCAGCTGGTATTGCTAAAACCATAAATGAATTCAAAATGGCTAAAAAGCTGTATGAAGAATCGAAGAGACACAATGAAAAAATGGAAGCTCTATGTATTGGGAAAGGACTACACCTTAAACCACATAAAGGCGGTCTTGGAATTTTCGTATCAAAAGAAAAAAACTAAGATATCGGCTACCCAAACGGGCCTTAACTAACTTTGACATTTTAAAGTACGGGAATAGAATTCCTTATTTTAGAGGTGTCTTTATGAGAGATGAGCTCCCTAAATGTCCTTATAAAAAAGAATGTGGAGTTATTAATTTAGATAGTTCTAAAAATCCTGGTTCTCATTGGGTAGCCTATGCAAAATATAATGATTATGTTGAGTATTTTGACAGTTATGGAAATCTTAAACCTCCAAAGGAATTTATAAAATATGTAGGTTCTAATATTCAATATAATTATGAAAATATACAACGTGATCACCCCTTCAATTGTGGACATCTATGTTTAAATTTCTTAAAGAATTTTTGGTATAATCAAGAAATAAAATAAACAGGATCATTTAAAAGAGTTCAGTATGCAAGCATGCCTACTACGGTTACCATCTCTGGAAATAAATCAGAACTGGTCTCGTATTTTCAACCACCTCTTCATTTATCTGATCAATACGAGTGCGGTTTACTATACTTTTCAGTATTAAAAAAAAGATCGAATGTGCCAGTTAATAGCAGCAGTTTAGCAGCTGTAATCAGAATCGAATGTGATCTTGTGCACGGTTCATATTACAACGGATTACCGACTCATTTTATTCACGAATTCATATCTGATACTGCTCCAAGTCACGGGTACACAGAAATACCCCAGAACGTTATTTACTTCCCAGTAAACAAAAACATAATTTCATCCATATCTGTCAGGATTGTAGATCAGTTTGGTTACTGTATTGACTTTGGTGAAGAACATATTCAATTACGTCTTCATTTAAGAAAAGCAAAATGATTGTGTATGATAAAAACCCTACAGTGAAAATAAAACGTCCTATTCCGTCAACAACCGTTAAGGTGCACAGACGTAAGAAAAACGTGATGAAATTGACTAAAACAAATAAAGATTTTCTTAAAGCTTTAGGGTTTAAAGTATGAGTATACTACAGATTACTGATTTACCACACTTTGATAGTTCAATCGAAAGTTATGAAGTCCATTCATACAATCCCTACAATAACAGCTTTAGAGAAAACGATGAAATCAGAATCCCCATCCACCAGCAAGACATATATGTACTACCATCAGCCAGTTCAATCTACATCGAAGGTCAGGCAAAGCTGTTCGGCAAGGATGGGCATCCAATCAAGAAAACTGTTACGTTCACTAATAACCCTGTTATGCATTTGTTTCAAGACATCAGATACGAAATGAATGGAATTGAAATAGATCGTATAAAAAATTCCGGAATAACATCAACAATAAAGTCATACATCTCATTAAATGAAGCAGAAAGTAAAGTTGCTGCATTATGGGGTTGGAATTTAAACGGGTTCGAAAGTTATGGGCATTTTAGCGTTGTGGTACCTTTAAATAAGATTTTATATATAAATCAATAACGTATAAATCTGATTTAGTATTATATCTTCTTTAGCTGAGTACACTTGTAACAGTACAATATGGAAAAGAATATTAAAATAGAATTAATGAAGTCTGTAGACTCCATAAAGAATAAAATAAAACAAATGAAAAACCAGGAACACTCAATGAACTTGTCACTTGATAAAATATTAAAACCTGTCACAGATCCCCTTAAAACCCTAGTTGATTCGAATAAGACAATAGAGAAAATACAAACTAATGAAAATACACACTCTAATTTTGAAGACATGGAATTGGATGACATTAATACTAGTTCATCTACAAAGTTCGAAGAATGTTACGAACCAGAACCGAATTCTGTACAGATCGTTAAAAAGTCTCCCCAGACGGAATTACTGGATGATTTAGAAATATCATTAGAGGGTCGTGATATACATGATATTTATGATGGTGTAAATATACCATTTGGAATAAGGAGTGCAAACAAAAAATTACTAATGGGTAATTCAAACGTTTCATTTTCTAAAATAGATAGTGTGAATGATGATAATGTCATTTTAATTAAAATTGGGGACAAAAGCTACAATTTAACCCCAGGTTTAAAAGAACTTTTACTTCGAAGAAAACCTGATTTGAAACTAATATCGAGCAAAGATAAACTTGTCTATAAAGATATGTTGCATTATACAAATGCCCATAAGAAAAATTTCAATCCTAATGGGCAAATAAGAGGCGATAAAGGTATAAAATATCGTGAAATAATCAAACCATTGTTTTCTGAAGCGTTAAACAATAATATTGTCACTAAATTTGGAAGAAGCTTACCAACACTAAAGAAATACAAAAATAACACTGACTTGGTATATTGGGACGATCCTAACGAACTGGTTGACAGATTGAAACTATTGATTGCTTCCCGAGATGCCGGTAATTCAAACCATGATAATGAAATTTTATCAATAATCGAAGAATTAAAAGAAGCTAGCATAATTAAATAATAAATAGTCATAATAATATGCTTTTTATTCAGTATTATAGCTGAATTCAAGACAAATATACTAAATTGTGAATATGAGTAAAGCTGACGTGGTAAACGAAATTCATAAAAATGCGAGGGTGAACTATCCACGAAGACGTGTTATCATGAAAGATATAGATGACTTGTGGCAAGCAGACTTAATTGATATGCAATCAATTTCAAAAGAAAATAAAAGTTACAGATATATTCTTGCCGTCATTGATACATTTTCGAAATATGCTTGGGCCTTTCCTATGAGAAGTAAAACCAAAGAAGATGTGTGTAAGACTTTCAAAACTTTGTTGGACAAAGGGCGTGTTCCTAAAAATCTGCAAACGGATAATGGAGCAGAATTTTATAATAACAAATTTCAGAAGCTTATGAAATCGTATCATATTAACCATTATTCAACTTTCTCAACTAAAAAGGCTTCAATAGTTGAACGATTTATCAGAACATTGAAATCTAAAGTTTATAAGGAATTTAGTTTAAAAGGCAATTACAATTGGGTAAATAATACCCTCAATGATGTTATTTACAAATACAATCACACTCACCATCGCACTATTAATGAAATCCCTGCTAATGTGGACAATATTAATAAAAAACTGATATTAGAAAGGTATTTAAAATTGCAAAAAAATGATAATTTAAAAAGTAAGTACAAAGAAGGTGATTATGTGCGTATCAGTAAATACAAAGGAACATTTGAAAAAGGTTATACTCCCAACTGGTCAACAGAAATATTTAAAATTCGTAAAATACAAAATACAACTCCTATAACTTACTTAATCGAAGATACTATCAGAGGTCAACCTATTTTAGGTGCATTTTATACACAAGAACTTCAAAAAACAAAACATCCCAATGTATATCTAGTCGAGAAAGTTCTTAGAAGAAAAGGTAACAGGGTTTTAGTAAAATGGTTAGGTTTATCTTCAGCAGAAAGCAGTTGGATTGATAAATCGAATGTAATATTATAAATAAAATAACATTAACAACAAACTCGAATCACATAACTATTTATTAAAGTATTCAAACCGGAATCATCAGTCTTATAATGTGTTTTGGAGAGAGTAGTCTTCTTAATTGGCTTATTAATAATTTACCATTTGAATTACATTTACCAGGATATAATTACTGTGGCCCTGGTACTAAATTAATAAAAAGACTTACACAAGGAGATAACGGTGTAAATAAGTTGGACGAATATTGCAAAGATCACGATATTGCATATCACAAGTCATCAAACTTAAAGGATCGACATAAAGCTGATTTAATTTTGTTAAAAATGGCGAAAGAGCGAGCGGTTGCTTCCGATGCTAGTATAGGCGAAAAAGTCGCGGCACGTTTAGTAAGTAAGGCTATGTCAACAAAAATTAAAACTGGGTCTGGTTTGAGAAAAAAGCCTTCTCCAAAAGTTACATCTGGAAAAGGATTAAAAAGTAAATTAAAAACTGTTATTACAAAAGCAAAAAGACATATAAAAAAATTAAAACCTAAGAGCAAGAAAATGGCTATAGAATTAGCTATTGCCGCTGCCAGGGAATTAGCTGATGACTCATCGATTAAGCTTCCTCGTATTATTCCTATTCCAAAAACTGGGGGAGTATTACCTTTGATTACTATTTTTGCGGGATTATCAGCGGCGGGAGCTTTAGCAGGCGGTGCAGCTGGTATTGCTAAAACCATAAATGAATTCAAAATGGCTAAAAAGCTGTATGAAGAATCGAAGAGACACAATGAAAAAATGGAAGCTCTATGTATTGGGAAAGGACTACACCTTAAACCACATAAAGGCGGTCTTGGAATTTTCGTATCAAAAGAAAAAAACTAAGATATCGGCTACCCAAACGGGCCTTAACTAACTTTGACATTTTAAAGTACGGGAATAGAATTCCTTATTTTAGAGGTGTCTTTATGAGAGATGAGCTCCCTAAATGTCCTTATAAAAAAGAATGTGGAGTTATTAATTTAGATAGTTCTAAAAATCCTGGTTCTCATTGGGTAGCCTATGCAAAATATAATGATTATGTTGAGTATTTTGACAGTTATGGAAATCTTAAACCTCCAAAGGAATTTATAAAATATGTAGGTTCTAATATTCAATATAATTATGAAAATATACAACGTGATCACCCCTTCAATTGTGGACATCTATGTTTAAATTTCTTAAAGAATTTTTGGTATAATCAAGAAATAAAATAAACAGGATCATTTAAAAGAGTTCAGTATGCAAGCATGCCTACTACGGTTACCATCTCTGGAAATAAATCAGAACTGGTCTCGTATTTTCAACCACCTCTTCATTTATCTGATCAATACGAGTGCGGTTTACTATACTTTTCAGTATTAAAAAAAAGATCGAATGTGCCAGTTAATAGCAGCAGTTTAGCAGCTGTAATCAGAATCGAATGTGATCTTGTGCACGGTTCATATTACAACGGATTACCGACTCATTTTATTCACGAATTCATATCTGATACTGCTCCAAGTCACGGGTACACAGAAATACCCCAGAACGTTATTTACTTCCCAGTAAACAAAAACATAATTTCATCCATATCTGTCAGGATTGTAGATCAGTTTGGTTACTGTATTGACTTTGGTGAAGAACATATTCAATTACGTCTTCATTTAAGAAAAGCAAAATGATTGTGTATGATAAAAACCCTACAGTGAAAATAAAACGTCCTATTCCGTCAACAACCGTTAAGGTGCACAGACGTAAGAAAAACGTGATGAAATTGACTAAAACAAATAAAGATTTTCTTAAAGCTTTAGGGTTTAAAGTATGAGTATACTACAGATTACTGATTTACCACACTTTGATAGTTCAATCGAAAGTTATGAAGTCCATTCATACAATCCCTACAATAACAGCTTTAGAGAAAACGATGAAATCAGAATCCCCATCCACCAGCAAGACATATATGTACTACCATCAGCCAGTTCAATCTACATCGAAGGTCAGGCAAAGCTGTTCGGCAAGGATGGGCATCCAATCAAGAAAACTGTTACGTTCACTAATAACCCTGTTATGCATTTGTTTCAAGACATCAGATACGAAATGAATGGAATTGAAATAGATCGTATAAAAAATTCCGGAATAACATCAACAATAAAGTCATACATCTCATTAAATGAAGCAGAAAGTAAAGTTGCTGCATTATGGGGTTGGAATTTAAACGGGTTCGAAAGTTATGGGCATTTTAGCGTTGTGGTACCTTTAAATAAGATTTTAGGGTTTGCAGAGGATTACAATAAAATTGTGATAAATTGTAAACACGAACTTATATTGAATAGGAGTAATTCTAACTTGAATAGTATTATTCTTACTGATGAAGTCGTTCAGCTTCAAATAGATATACAAAGGGTTCAGTGGAGAGTACCACATGTAAAAGTTTCAGATAGAGAACGTTTAACACTTTTAAAGCATTTAGAAAGAGATAAACCTATTCAGATGGCATTTAGAAATTGGGATTTATATGAGTATCCTTTACTACCTAAAACCACAAAGCATTCTTGGTCAGTAAAAACTGCTTCTCAATTAGAAAAGCCCCGGTATGTAATTTTTTGCTTGCAGACTAATAGAAAAAGTAATAAATCGAAAGACAGCTCAGTATTTGATCATTGCGATGTGACAAACGTAACGCTATTTTTGAATTCTCAATATTACCCTTATGAGCCTTTAGGCTTAAAGTTTTCTGAAAACAAGTACAGTATATTATATGAAATGTATGTGAAATTTCGTCAGTCGTATTATAACAGCCCTGTCGATCCCTTGCTTGATCTGAAAGATTTTAAAGAAAAAGCACCACTTTTTATCATAGATTGTTCAAGGCAAAATGACTGTTTAAAAACAGGCCCGGTAGACGTAAGGTTGGAATTTGAATGTTCAACATTGATACCAGATAACACAACTGCTTATTGTTTAATTATTAACGATCGACTTGTGGAATACAAACCGTTAAGTAACATTGTGCGCAGGCTATCATGACTGCAATTGTAGATGTTCAAGGTTTCAAATCAGAAGCTAACGAATTTATAGTAAAGGAAATTGCGATATTATGCGATAAAAAAATACAGGTATTTTTAATAAAACCTCCATTCCCATTTTACGACTTGACTAAACAAGAACGGCGACAAGTAAGTTGGATTGAGCGCAATAGAAAGATATACTGGAAGGAAGGAATTGTGCCCTACTCAAATTATCAGAATTTGGTCTTAAATATTTTAAGAGATAAATGTGTTTATGTCAAAGGTTCAGAAAAAGTGTCATGGTTAAGGAAAATTGTAAATAGTGCTAATGTTAATAACTTAGAAGATATAGGTTGTCCTAGTTTATTAAACTTATATAAACAATATGAAAACTCTCATGATGTGTATAGTTGTATTTATCATGATTCAGTATGTGCCTTGAAAAACGTTCTCTGTTTAAATAAATGGTGTATAAACAATGTAGTATAAACACTCTAAGTAACTAATAAATTTTTGAAATAAATATTTTCTTGTTTTATTCATTAAAAGGTTGATTATATGTATAGTAATTCCCACAGATTTCGCAATAACATTTCGCAAGAAACAGATCATATCAGGCTGGAATATTACTCAAAATTAAAATGTAATGACTACTTACCCACAGAAAACAGATCAGATCAGGTTAGAACATTATTCCATACATAAAATATAATAACTTTAAGTACCTCGGAAACAGATCTGATTAGGTCCGATTATTTTGCACCAGTTCTCAAATAGATACATGATCACAACAACACCTCTATGACCAATCACACAGATCACAATCTATTGAATGAATATGCAATAAATAGTATATTCAAATAGTAGGTCATTATTACAAAAACAAGATTTCGTATATTTGAATACACATTTATTGAAAATTGGGGTTTTCAGATCTTATCTGATCTGGAATCGTATATTTGAATACACATTTATTGAAAATTGGGGTTTTCAGATCTTATCTGATCTGGAAACCCCAATTTTTACCTACTCCCGGCTTCGCCCGTGCAACGCGGGGGTGGGTTATACATTATAAACCTTCCTCTTGAATCACTCTATCTATTAAAAAAAACCGCTTCAAAATCCGTTGCGTCGTTTTAAAGATTTAAGCATACATAGGGACGGACAGAAAATATCGACTTTGTTTTATACTATGTAGTAATAGTAAAGTAATAGTAACTATGTAGTAATAGTGATATACTAGGTACTATATACTAGGTATATAGACTGCGACACATTATTTACTGAGTAACAATTCAATTCACACAAAGCGGATCCCATTGACGGTATTTAAAAATACAGAATTAATATACTGCGACGGTGTATACACTATGTACATGCAATGACATCACAATGAGTCTAACGTCACAAGAAACGCAAGTTGTATGTATGCTGGGACTTTCTAGTAATTTCTAGACTTGAAACCTACGGTACTTAGTTCTTACTCCATTTATGGAACAGCTATATGGGGCCTTCTGTGCCACGCTGGCCAGACCGGGTGGCTCATGGTTTCATTTCAAGTTTTCCTTAGCCTATAGAACATATAATTTCCTTTTGTCGACCTTTCAACTCTCTCAGGATGAAATGGTGTGGCGTATGATGTATTCTAAATCGCTCACCACACGGAATAATTAACATGACTTCTGTTTTAAAAAAATAATTTATCTAATTTAACGCAACGAATTATTTAACAAATATACAGTACACAATAATATCAACACTCCATTCCATTCTGTGGTCATTGACATTTAGAATTGCGTCATCTAGAATATCCCGTACGGTGCAATTACAGTGACAGCGGGGCGGGCAGCGGAATCCGCCCGCAGGTAAGGGGCTGTCCATTAATCACGTGATGTTTTTTTTTACATTTTTCAACCCCTTGGTGAGATTTAAGACTGGGGGTAGTCTTAAATCTCATTAAAAATCACGTGTATTTTTAGTACCTACAAATAATCTTACACTGAAAGATTACATACACTACACGCCGCTTTTTGGTTTATAAAAACTCGCGTTTGACTTAAAAATAAATACACTTGATATCTTACTATACCGCCTCTCCCCTTGTGATATTACGTAATTTTTGCCGGACCCTTTCGAACTTGATTAATGGACAGCCCCTAAGGAAATCACATAGTTTTTGACAAAAGTGCACCAAGTGCGGGCGGGGCGGCTGAGCGGGAATCGCAGCGGGGCGGGCGGGGCGAGTTGACGTTTCCCGCTCTGTTTGTTCGTACATGGCGTTTATTTTTCAATTTTGTTTATATATCGTAGGTGGTGCCGCTCAATCGCTTTGCTGCATGGAATATGTTCATCCATATGGAATATGCGTTCTCCGCTCAACCCGCCACCCGCTTCCGCTGCCCGCCCGGGCCACTGTAATTGCATACTTAGCCCGACGTACTCAGGAAATCAGAACGAATGAAGAGGTTGAGATTGCATATGCTGTTAGAGCAAGTGCATCTTGCAAAAATGTGTATGTGTGAACCCGAAATCGAATCCCGATTCCAAGGCAGTGCCGATCTTTTGACCTAAGTAGAGTGAACCATTGTCTATGGACACTTTCAACATTGGAGGGGTCACTCAAGTTTTACCGAAACTGTAAATATTAAAATACTTGCCCTGATAGAACTCTGGTTGAAACAATACAACACCCAAGGATGATGCTATTTAGCTGAGGTATTCTAAGATCTGTTTATGTGGTGACAGGTTTAGAATACACAATATCACCAATCCACCCCATACCCAGAGTGTATTCTTTTTTAAATAAATCGGAACCCTTTCCCTAGGTGTACCCGTGACGCGGGGGCAGTTTACAAACATGTATTTCACGAACACAAATGACACCCAGACCAGTTGATCTAAGGCGGCATAGAGAACGCAAGAGGCAGCTACCGAAAGAGAAGCAAAATTTGCCCAACCCGTCTTTCGCGTGGCACTTACGCTAATTTCCCTCTGTTAATTTGGAGGAGGCCCGTCTCAGTAGTGGGTCATTTATGTGCTGATTCTAAAAGGTTCTTTTCTAGTCGGATAGCTCGGAGACGTTCGTGGTCTGTCATTAAACTAGAAGCAAGAGTTACTCACCACATCTCCCCATACGGGTTGAAAGTCTCTGGGCGTCAGCTCACTGGATGGCGCCACTTTCGCCGGCTTGGTGCTCCGGTCGAACGCCGGCATCCGGGCTTCTTCCTCATCAGACGATACCTGGTAAAATATGCATTCTATATTATCTTAATCAAACGAGGGAAATATTGGCTAGTTTGCTTCAAGGCCAAATATACAATGTGATTTATGGCATACTATAAATTTCTTAATACTTTGCTCTGAACCCAATTTTTGGTCACTTTATTCTGAAGATGCTACAAATAACCTAGTATAACAAGTAATAATACCATTAAAATCTCGTCCTTACCGCATACTCCTAAGCACTTTTATAATGTGTTACAATATCTTTTAGAGAAAATAATTTTGGAGTGTGTAAGGTTTGTACTATACATCACACTGTATATAGTGATAAGTCAACGCGGGTTCGATAACCAAGCGAACCAAATAAACAGTCATGCATTCAACTTCTTTTTGCCTTTTACTGGCAGCAGAACATAGATTGCACTTCAACACATTGTTTATACAACACAAAGTAGGTACAAAATCGACACCTCTGTCTACCCACAAACCTTAATTAAAAGTTTAATAGTTATATGCCATACAGTAAAATCATTGACCAGGTGAAAATTTTATTCGACATGTAGGCAAAGGCATATGCCATACAGCCATATCAGTTTAATAGTGGCAAAGCATTTTGACATATGATTATGTTTTTTTTAATTTCTTAGCAAAAGCTACAGTGTTGATCGCCGTGTTACCTTGGCAATGTTGGGCGACGAGTGGGATCGGTTTAGCCCAGAGCTGGGACTTTCCGGTGATGTCATGAACGTATCGCCATCCTCGTCCTGTTAGTACAAGCAGAGTGAGAGGGACGAACGTCTCGTGGAGATGCCATTAATCGAGAAATATAATTTCACACTTAATTGTTATGGGTTGGCAGAGGTGGCCTAGTAATACAATTACTAGATACTGTTTTATTCATGCACAAATTACAAAACACACTCATGCAGGATTCAAACAGTCGAAACCAACCTAAGTAAGCCTAAAAGGACTGTATATTCGATTTCGTCGTTTTGATTTTAAATCGTGTGCTATGATTTCAACTAGTTTCTTTCACTAATCTGTCAAATTTGTCAGTACCATCAATGGAATTTCCGTGGAATGGCATTCCGAACTGGTGGTAAAGACTAACCGTTTTTTATTTAAAAGCATTTTTAAGATTCGAATAAAATCATTTAGTATTTTTTATTTTGTAACCAGGACAAGAGCATTAGCTATTTAGTCCGATGTATAGGATGGCCGGCAATAAAGTTATAACCTCTTTTGAAAAGAGTTAATCGGCGAGCCAAGTGGTACCTTGTCGATGTCGGGCTTGCGCTTGTCGCGGGCCTCGGCCAGCTTCCGCTTGCGCTCCAGCTCGAGCTGCTCGCGGCGCCGGTCCAGCAGGGCCCGCTGCGTGCGCACGGCCGCGATGCGCTGCCGCTTGGCCGACAGCTCGCGCGCCGCCGCCGCCAGCATGGCGTCCGCTGCGACGACATTCACTTCAGATTCCAAAACCTCTGCACTGGGTGTAACCAGTATCGCGGGGGGAATTACCGGGACCCGTGACCCAAAGGCAGCACTTCGTCCGCGCGGTAATTAACAATGTGGAAATCTCAGTGACTGAGGGCTCCTGATCAGCGGAGGTTGTCAATAAAAGAAGCCCAAGCCACTCTTTGTTACATCAACTATCTGCCAGTGGAACACCTGTCAAAATCGGTCCAGCCGTTTCAGAGATTAGCCGAAATAAACAAACAGACTGAGATACAAAAAATATTTAAAAAAAATGTTTTGGTATATCTGTCAACGGAAAACAACAAGAACCGGAAATTTATAAATTTCCTAGGAAATTTATAAACGTCTGTAGGATTCCAAACGAGAGATAAATTGTATTATTTTACGCCCACATTTTCGGAAATTTATAAACTTACGACGTCTTGTCGTAAATTTATAAACTAACGGATATCCATTCGTTAGATTCTAAACGGTTCGACCAATCAGAGTAGAGCTTTTAATTTTACGCTTCTCTAAGATACGGCAAATATCACACTGTTCTCTGATTGGTCGCTGTTGATAGTAGCATGCTTGTGTCCATAGACATAGGTACAATTAGACTTGCCAAACTATAAATTTATCAGTACCTAACAGTATTTTTACTTTAAAACTAGGTAAGTACCTATAATACAGGGTTATTGTTTTACATAATATTCTAATTACCCCTACTTCACTCTACCAAAATAAAACAATAGAAATCGTGTGAAGTTAAAGAGGTTTATTTAAAAAAAATCATAAAACAATAAAACCGACCTTCAGCAAAAAAAAATAAAATATAAAGTTTAATATCAAAAAATTCCGTTGGCCTCAGGCGAATTGCCAAACAGACGCTAAGTACTTAATAAAAAAAAAGCTTAAAAACATGTACCAAATTAAACATAATAAAATAAGTATTTAACTTAAAAAACCCCTGACATCGGACTGCCATATGGCTGAGTACACTCTCAATGTTCACTACATTGAGAGTCTACTCAGCCATAAATGTACCCGACATTTATGGCTGAGTAGACTCTAACCTAACCTAACTTTTTAATATCTGTTTCATTGATACCGTTACAATGAGTCCAAACACGATACATTTACTGTAATTTGGTAAGGAGTTGGGTATCCTATAGATTCCTGATGATGTAGCAGTATCAGGTCTAGGTTACCACAAGTAGACAATATCGAACAATGGCGGCGGAGAGGACGGAGAAGGAACACGTGACTTATTCAACCAATCAGAGCGCCCATGGCGTTTGGTTATTGCTACATATTATTTTACGCGTGAGTTCAGTAAGTTTATAAATTTCCGAAAATGTGAGCGTAAAATAATACAATTTATCTCTCGTTTGGAATCCTACGGACGTTTATAAATTTCCTAGGAAATTTATAAATTTCCGGTTCTTGTTGTTTTCCGTTGACATATCTACCGTGTAAACATCCAAATGCGCTTAATAAAAAGCGATTTTTTTTAACAAACAGACCAATTTCATTTATTTCTATAGATATTTCACTTTTGGATTTTATTTAATGTTTTTATAGGCAGTTTTATAGTCAAAAACCAAACTGCTTTCTTTGTTTGGCTTTCCCACACTTCAGATGGTTATAAGAGTTTTGGAATCACCTGTATAAGTAAAGCTAAAAAATGTATTTTCCAACCCGCAACAATAGGCAATTTATGGAATACCTTCAGCATCCTCAGCGGCAGCTTCGGGCGAAGCGCTGGCGATGGTCTCGGCGAGGCGACTAGCCTCATCTCTCTCCCGTCGCTGGTACTCCTCTAGCTGTTCTCTGAGACTCTGGTTTTCTTGCTCCTGTTGTGCAAAGCCGCCAATGACAGGAATGAAGGAGATTTACTGATGGTGTTTAGTGGACAAATGCGATTCGTTGATGACACGCGAATTTTCCCCCACCACAGGGCTTTGTGCTCAAGTTCTTTGAAATGTATACTAGTGGTAGATTTACACATTTGCCGTCAGTATACCAATAATCAATTCAAATTCGAATTATTTTTATTCGATTGGTATTGGTTCCAGATTGGTCCAAGCGAAATAGGCAGAAAGAAAATACCCAATATGTAAGTTTATCATAGTTAAAATACAGGCTTTTTATTTATATCGTAGATGCTACTTTCGCCTTACGGTTGCCTGGAAGAGATCGCTTGTTAGCGAAAAGTCCGCCTAAATGTACTTCAGTTGTTACTTTCTACCTGCTAAATAAATATATAAGTGTATCGCCGAAAATGCGTTATAAGCCGTATTAATTTCCCATTTCTCCTTAGCAGAGCCGGTCCGCATGCGATTGAAAGCAGTGCTCACCATGTCGTACTGCTTGTTCTCGAGCTGCATGAGCTGCGAGATGATCTCCTGCTCGCGCAGCTTGTACAGCGCGCGCACGTCGTCCTGCTCCTCGCCTTCGCGCTGCGTCCGGACCTTGTCCCAATCCTGCGCCCATCGCCACGACATATCAATCATCATCATCCTTTCAGCCAAATTAAGCCCACCGTGTTTTAGAATAGTGTCACCTCCCCATTGCATCCTAAGGCCGAAAACCAAGCCGTAAGAGAAAGAAAACTTGTTACAAAATCCTGTGCCAACCTGTCTGGCCAGCGTGGCACAGTAGGCTAATTACCGGGGGAGGCCCGACTCAGCAGTGGGTCATTTAGGGGCTGATAGTAGCTATGATAGTAGTATAGATGTCCGGGACACTATTGGCTGGCATTCTGTCAACGGATAAAGATAAAAAAATTAAAAGTTTTTTTTTTAGATCAGCCTCGTGTCTTTTCAATATTCTTTTCCTGCAATTCTGTTGTGGCGAGCCCACTTGTAAAATTCATCTAGTATAGTGTTATAATGAATAGTTTCACTTTAATACGAATTAATTATTTAGTACTAGAGTTACTGATGCTATTTTTACAGGAGGCTTATTACCCTCCATGTATAGAGGAGGTCCGACTCAGAAGTGGGTCATATATGGGCTGAGTAGTATTAGTAGAACTTTTCAACAAAGTGTACACAAAATAGACAAACTCTCCGAGTTTCTTCCGCAGAGTTTGCTCAGTTGCCGCTACCTTCCCACCTAATGGTAGTTGTTAAAGATAATCCGTTTAACGATTAAATATACCAGAATTTGTTGAAACAACATGTTTCTGTTATAGCCAAGAGGGCGAGAGTGCTTCGACTGCTATAGACCTAGGACTAGACATCCAAACGCTAGACCAACAAGGCAGTCAGACAATAAATTGTAGTTGGTTTGTTTTCACTGGATCCTTGTTTTGTCGTAAATTGTTGGTATACAAAAATTTCGACTTCATACTTCATCATAGGAAACCATTTCAAACTCAGAACTGCATCTTCTGATTGGCTCTATGCCACACTTCGGATGGAAACTACGACCGGTTTGGAATGCTGCTCTACAGAGAAGAGGCGGCAAGAATTTGTAGTACGTAGTCTATTTTCAAAGAATACCTAGTATTACCTGTTCGGCTTCTATGCGCTGCATTTCGAGAGTAAGCGACGTGTCCGCGATGCGTTCCTGCTGATCCAATATGAGCTGCATGCTTTTAGCTCGCTCCGTGTACACCTGGACCGCTGCCGCCTGAGGGAGGGTCAGGTTAGGGTTTCTTTTATAACCGTCGCGGACTAATAGATGCGTGTAGGAGAAGGAGCCCTGTCTGCGCAGCATTGCACAGTAAAGAGAGCAGAGAGAAATAGAGAAGGAGAGGGTAAAGGAAGGGAGTGGGGCGGCGATGAAGAGAGGGGAGAGGAAGAACGAGGGGGAGAGGCGAGACTGAGCGGAGAATAAGACGAGACAAAAGAAAGAACGACATGGGGAGATATGGTAAGACAGTGGAAAGATTAATGAGACAATTATGCATGTATTATACGTAAAAAACTTCCTCTTGAATCACTCTATCTATTAAAAAAATCCGCTTCGAAATCCGTTGCGTAGTTTTAAAGATTTAAGCATACATAGGGACGGACAGACGACTACGACTTTGTTTTATACTATGTAGTGATGAGATAAAGGGACAGGGACAAATCTATGCTAAAAACAAACTTATTAATTGCTTTTGCATGTTAAACGAAATTCCACAATCAGCGTGTTCAGCTATGTGTGCGTTAAATGAACCTGTTACCTTGCTCCTGCGATCCACAACAGGCTCACCGGGCTTGCCACGGGCTACAGGCGGAGAGGCGCTGGCTGCCGGAGGGCTCAAATCCGACCAGTTCGGGTAGTCGATTTCACCTGGAATAGTGTATGTTTTGATCAGTGTTGCCAGTTGGGGCTATTTTCCTTACCGAGCGGCGATAATATATTTTCCGATGGCTACAGGCCGTTTTTTTTCAGAAATATTTAATTGTAAATGAATTAACTGCAGGAAAAAAACATTTACCGCAACAATCAATAGTTTTTATGTTTAATTAAAGCATGGATTTTAAAATAAACCATTGTTAATTAATTGTACGAAATTAATAAATATAAAATCAATATAATGATGTCTTAGGTTTTCACGATCTTTACACATTGCAGGAAATGATGGCTTCACGGTTATGATCGTTTTATTTTATTTTATTCCCAACGTTTCAGACACTTTGCAGTGTCCGTGGTCGCGGGACGATTGGATGGCAGTTGTCGCTGCGGGCTTTTATATACTGGCGAGACACTAATGAGCTTTCATTCTATTGGTGGTGACGCACTATTATGCCCGAGAGTACGTTGTTTGTCACGTAGGTGCGGTGACGTGGCGGGGTACGTAACGCTGAACATAGCTATGTATAACGTGCTCGGTTGATACAGAAGTCGCTCACAGTATCTAGCGGTCTTGCAGTTTTGTGTCGGGCTTGGGATTTGATTAATTTTATAACCGGGTCCCAAGCAGGTGGTACTTGCCAACCGTCTCTACCACCGTTCTCTATTGAAGTTTGGATGTTTCCTGATCTCAATAGCCTCGCGGAGCATTCTTGGTAAGTACTGGTTTTCCTTTGCCCAATTTAATTTGGGTTGTGTCGTTTCTTTCATTTCAGCCCATGAATGACCCACTACTGAGTCGGGCCACCTCCAAATTCATGGAGGGAATTTAGCCACACTCCACGTATAGTGTACCACACTGGTATAGGGTTCCGTTTCAAGTTTTCCTTTTCTTGTGCCTAGGTTTTCGGCCTTGTCATTTCCTTTTGTCGGTTCTTACGGAAGATAAAGAATAGAATGTGCTACTATGTCTTCTAAATCCGTACCCAACAACAATTGGTTGATGGTGGAAGAAACGAAAGTTGTGAGCCATGATCGTAGGAAGTGGAAGGATGTGAGCTCTGCCTACCCCAGCGGGAAAAAGGGGTGACTGTATGTATTTATGTGTGTATATACCCAACAACAACATGTACAACAACCTAGATCTAGGTCGACGCGGAACCCTCAGACACCAACTAGAATGAAATGATGACCAAACCAAACAAAAGTAGTAATAATTGAATATGCTCCTCACCTAGCATGTCGTCAAGGAAGTCTTCCTGCGCCGGGGGCGCGGCTTGGGGGTTGGTGGTGAGCGCCGGGTACTTGAGCAGCCAGTCCTCGTAGCCCCCCAGCAGGGCCAGCGGCGGCCTGGGATACTGCACCTTCACATCCCACTGACAACACAGTACGCCGTTTAAACTAAGGAATTCAGCTCAATAGGTCAACCCCTTCCATTTTGTGTGTGGAGGCTCAATCTACCAAGTACCTTTATGTGTCTGCAGGACCGGAAACCATAGATGGAAACCGACCCATGGTACCCAGGGTTGAGCTTGACAATTGCCCTCTTAAACCCCACCACTGATTTCTCCAGGACCTACCATGTATTTCAAATAGTATTTGGAACCAGCACCACAACACATACCTTGAGGAGTATAGTCTTGAGCAGATGCAAAGGCTTCCCCGGGATGACAGTGGTGCTGTTCCAATCTAGCATCACAATGAGCTGCATTGTGGCTCGCTCTGCCCACACGGGCCGAGATTCTGATGGTAAATTCTGCTCTAGGACATTTGCTGATTGGCTGGAAATGGTGAAATAATTTAAGTATATTATAGGCTCTTCTCTTATTCGTTTCTTATATGTCCAGCAGTGGACTAATGTGGTCTGATGATGATGATGATGATGATAGGCTCTTCTCTTTAGAGGGGCATTTTGAACCAGTGGTAGCTTCAAACACAACCATCAAAAATAATTTGTAAATTCTATAGTGAATTATTAATTGTTATTGACGTTTGACTCACTCTATAAATTTTTCAAAATGTACAGAAGACAGCTATTTAGAACGTAAAAAATCTGAATATTACAAATTTAAATTAAATTTAAAAACAGAAAGTCAGAAGTTAATTATTTCTATTAATTTTGATACATACTTACCCAGGAGATACCGATTCTTCTGGAACACTGATGCACATAGGATAGTTAATATGTGACTCAATAAAATCCTTGCCGGGCCTTGCATCAAGGATCATGACCTTAAGCTTTCCACTCTTCAAGATTGTGTATAATAGCTCACTCTTTATAGTCACTTCATCAAGTCCTGTTTAGTAAAAATAATACCTAAGTACACAAAATTATGTTTCAGTACTAGCTTATGCGTGCAGTTTCACCTACATATGGTTAAAATTCTGTTACTCAGAGAATATACTGCTATATTTTTGCTGTATAATGGTAAAACAAATATTGTTATTATCTTTCATCTTTATACAGTGCAACCTTAATATAACGTACCTCAATTTAACGACTTCCTCGATTTAACAAATTCTTCGTAATCCCCTTGAATTGTCCATAAGAGTCAATATAAAATATACCTTTACATTGCGAACATTCTTTGCGTACAACCTATTTATAACGAATTTTCAACAATCAAGAAAAAGTATTCATACCTCTAATTAACAAATTTTGCCAACCCAAAACCTTTATATAAAGGTTCCACCAATAATATAACTCTTAATCTTATAATGTGATTCATGTCTCGACATGTTTCGACTCACTCGACTCACTCTTGCACTCGGCACTCGTCACTATTGTTAAAGATTTAAGTTAAAATGGCTCAGAAACGTAAAAGGTTAACCCACACCACACCAACAGAAACGTAAAACTATTCTTTTACCTCTTTATAACGAATTTTAGACCAATCTAACCTCAACATAACAAACCTCAGTTCAACGAATTACTTGATATTACGAATATTTTCTTGTTCCCCTCCGATTTGTTATATCGAGGTTGCACTGTAGTATGAATTAAATTAAACCTGTCTGAACCAACCATATTTATACTTAGGAATGAGGAATAGTTTAAAAGATTTAATAATCAAATGAATATTAAAACCCTTTAAAATGAGTTTATTAATTCAATTCAACATCTAAGATCAAGATAAACCTTTCACACCATCACTTGACTGGCAGAAAGAAGTTCTAAGATTATCTTAATATCTATGCAAGTAAAACTGATTGTACAAAATATAATTCCTCTACATGCAGTCATATGTCAATTCTTAAATCCAGTTTTAATTTGATATTAATGACACATCTAAGTTTTACTTATAGAAAATAGTAATTTTTTTTTACATAATCTTGCAAAATAATGTCAAAGTTAGGATTATGCAAAACAGAACATAGGCTTTAAGTAACATCTGCTAGAAGAATAAAGAGATATTAAAAAATAACCTGGCAACCCAAAAGGCTGTACTGGTTCATTGATGGTTACTGACTCCACTGCTTTTTTCCTATTCTCATCAATCTTCTGTTTAATTATCTCATTCTCTTTAATATCATTAAGACGTTTCACTTTTTGTTCTTTTGCATACCTGTGGAACAAAATTCATAATACATTTTACCATAATTAATAATAATAGATTTTCATAAATCTCTTCACTATGTAAAATTCATTATTTACCATTGCTTAGATATCACAGATTTAGAATACATAGTGTCATACCCCAATTCATCCTGAGAGCAGTTGTAAGAGCGGACAAAACGAAATGACTAGGCCAATAAGCCTAGCCATATGAGAAGAAAAACTCTTATGCCCATGAATGACCCACTGTTGAATCAGGCCTCCTCCAACTACATGGAGGGTAATTAGCCTATTGTGCCACACTGGTCAGACAGGTTCATCATAATCCATCTGTCAACTCTTATGACACCCTCAGGATGGAATGGGATGGTGACACCATGTATTCTTAATCCATCACCACACACCCTACTGACTATGTGTAATTATTGGCATAGATGATAGAATGGCAGCTAGATCAACGGTTTTTAATCCTTTCACAGGTAAACAGTTAAAACACACAAATGACAATGCACCTTAGTGATAAGAAATTTGAAATAATATTTTACCACCTAATATTTGACTTAATAGTCCAGGCAATAAACTTATGGACTTTGAGCCAATGCTAGAAATATTTTTTCATATCACCATCATAAAGATATATTGCCACATTCAACATAGTTTTTTTTAAGGAAAAAGTAGCCAGTAGAGAAGGCAGATTCAAACATAGAAAATAAAGCTAAAAAGTATGAGTGGTAAACTTAATCATCACTTACCTGTCAATTAAACTATTCTTCAGTTTCTCAGCAGCATCAATGGCTTTGTTTGGATTTTTAGCACCTAACATGTTGTTGAAGTAAGACTTGTCCTTCAAATACTCTTTATCCTTGCTAATATATGCTATGACCCGCAGGTATTTCATGTAATACACGTACGAGTATTCCTCATCACCCTTCTCTCTGGCTTGCTCTGCATTTTCGAATAATTTTTGAGCTGTTTTGCATAACCTAGAACAATAACATGTAAATCAGAAACCTATTCAATTTTCCCAAGCTTTCTGAGCCCGGTGATACATTTTACTCACAAATTAGCTCTCTTCGTCTTCAAATCTGGTACATTGTGTAATTTGTCCAAATCCTCTATACATTTTCCAAGGTGAAGTTGGATTCTTCGTGTTTCCGTCATGGTGGAAATTTAGGTGTTCGTATCCACTTTCTCAAAGTGTTACAACAATTTTAATGATTTCACAAACAATGTTCTACATTTGTTACAGCAAAAACGTTAATTATTTGTAGTAAAATTGAATGCAAACAAAAATTGTGAATCGAATCCGAAAAATGACAATTGTATTTTTTTTAGAAACTTTGGCAGCTCTGATCTGCACAGACTCAATAATACTTACTAACCTTTAAACCAATATAAATGTATTAGCACATTAGAATTATGAATATTTTTCAAATTAAAACAGATAATTTCTTTTGTATTTAATTTATTTTTCATCAAATTATATTCAAATTAATTTATTTTATTGAACCTCTCTTTCACATTTGAACAAACTAAACGTGTCGTTCTGTCACTTTGACTTGTACAGACCTGTAAAGAGCTTAAGTTGTATTAATTGTATTGCCATGGGATTTTTGTACTTATTTCTTTCGACGAGGGGCTATGTTAGCTTGAAGATATTATCATATTGACTATAGAGGGTGCACATATCGTAAATATCCGCGGAGCGCAAGTTTTCATGCGCAGTGGACTCTTTTCCATTTCCCCTGGTCGATTGTGGATTTCCATTTAGTTTTTCAGCTGATCACGTTTTCTACGGGCGCATATCAGTACATCCGTGCCGCGGGACATGTGCGAATCTCTCGCAGCGTTGTGAAATCGCCTAGTGACTGTGTTGTGTAGTTTGCTTCTTAGCTAGTGCCTGTGATCATGTTTTCAGGACTTACAAATCAGGTGAGCTCGTGGATGGGGGCAGCGAAGGGTGAGCCCCAAGAT
Organism: Clostera curtula; assembly: GCA_905475355.2. Classification (NCBI taxonomy): domain Eukaryota; kingdom Metazoa; phylum Arthropoda; class Insecta; order Lepidoptera; family Notodontidae; genus Clostera; species Clostera curtula. The sequence goes on along the minus strand of FR997816.1, from coordinate 917,079 downwards.
GAGGAAGTACCAACCCCCACAAAGGAAGCAACTGGCGAGGCCGTCGCCGAGGGCGAAAAACAGAGGTACATAAGCTCTTTGTTTATCTTATTATTGATTCAAGTTCTACCATATTTAGCGGAAGTATGCTGTACCAAAAAACTTACACATTCTCTAGTCCTTGAATGATTCATAGTGAACTTACAGCAGCTTTGTTAACATATTTGTTTTATGAAAATTATGAACCTACCATTATTGATCTGGTTCAGTGGGTATGAATAATCTAGGTCAATTGCCTGTCTTGCTGACTTTATGTAATAAAAAATATTGAGTGTGGTTTTTAAGATTGTCATTACCTACAGTTAATAAGGTGAATTCATTTAGGAATGAAAAGAATTTAAATCTAAATACAGATTTCTAAAAACCTATGCAAGTAAAAAAATATGTCTTCTTTTCAAAATAGTGTTTTCTTTTTCAGTATAACAGCACACACACTAAATAAGCTGTACCTACCCCATCAAGAGACACTTATCCATTTATGTTCAATTCAGTGAAAAAAATCTTCTCAAATATTTTTTCACTTGATTATGTAATAATGAACTTCTTTGCTATGATAAGATGATCTTCACACAGCTGTATGAAGAAAATAATTACTTTTTGTACTATGATTTGCACAGGCCCAAAAACAGCTCCCTAAAGCACTCTTACATAATAGGGTTGGTAAGACTGGGCTCTGTCCCAAAATATTACTCATTCTGCTATAACACACTTATTCTTATTAGAATATTCTTAATACTTTTCACAATTCTATTTATTCTGATTATAATAAAACTATATTTGTTCATAGCCCCACAAAGGCAGGCAGCAAACTGGACCTCATCACCAATGTCAAGTCACAAATGACAGGCTGGCTTGGCTCTGGAATCCCCATCCCTGGTTTGAGGAAAAATGAACCACAACCAACAGAGACGGAGCAGGCTCCAGTTGAACCAGCTGAGGTTGCTGAACCCAAGCCAGAGGGGAAAGATGATGATGATAATTCTAGGTATAATAGGTACGAGGGGTTTGGCAGATGAAATGAGTTGGTTCAGCCATTTTGGTTTCGCTTTTTTCGCTTTTAATTGCATCTGGTGTTTTGTGTTTAATATGGTTATGTTGGAATTGGGTAATATTTCGCAACTTATTTATGTGGAAGAATTTCCAGGAGGTTTTCAAAAATTTCTCGTGATATGGCTTCACGTGTCTACAGCGAAACAATTAGGATAAATGATTGTTGGAACAAGAGTTTGTATCGATTTACGAGTTATGTGTCTGGAGTTTTATAAAATTATCTGTTCTTTTACACATTGCAGCATTACATCATATCACTAAATGCATAGGAAAGTTTCTTAGCAAAACTTCGAATGGGAGTCTTCTAGACATTGCAACGGTTTTATCAATTTTGAAGGGATTCGATGTATTGGATCTGTTAATTAAATAGTATTTGTATAGATAATGTCAAATGGCAGTGAGTTGGCACAAATATTTTAAAATAATAGGATAAGTATTAAAAATCTGGCCAGCCTTGCATTTTTTCTTACATTTCAATTATTTTCGATCGGTGAGTTTTAATTCTACACGACGGGTGGGTACACAAAGTAGTTAGTTACAGAAATTAATCATTAAAAATATATGCGGCGGGACTTGCATGCGTCACTCACCGACACGATATCTCGGTGCGATTGAGAACGCTTCAGATACCTACGCGTCTTGTGATGTTTTTTGAGCAAAGATGGAAAGAGAGAAAGATTTATTATAACTCTTCTATTTATTGATCTTTTATTATCAGACATCAATCAAACGTGTGGTGACATATTTAGAATACACAATGTCTGATGAAGAAATGCAAGGCGAAGATCACTTAGTCACAAGATATAGATAGATAAACTCTTTATTGTTCACGAGAGAAATAGACAAAACATAGTATTATGCAACATTTTGGACAATGGGCGGTCTTATCGCTGAATGCGATTTCTTACAGACAACCTTGGGATGGACATTATTATGAACTTAAGAACGGGTAGTAATGGTACAATACTACATCTATAATTAATTGTATAAAGTAATGCAATATGAAAAGGGAAAAAAGAAAAAGTTAGTACAAACCCTATGTCAACCCATCTTGCCAGCGTGGCACATTAGGCTAATTTCCCTCTATGAGTTAAGAAGAAACCAGATTCATAGTGCGTAATTTATGGGCTGGAACGACGAATCAAACCACTACGAGTACGAGTGCCATTACCACTTTAGTATTTTCGTATAAATCCGAGTTACTGAAAGCGCGTAGATAATGTGAAAGTGAGGCATACAAATGAATTGACTTCTGTACCTAGTTATTTTGCGGTAGACGCTAGTGGAGTTACATAATGGATATTAGAAAATGATATGGCTGCTCTATCCTGTGTTAATTAAAGACGATTTCTCGTTAAATCTTAAAAAAAGACAACATAACTTGGAGCATATGAATTACAACACACCAACATGTAATTATGTTATTTGATTATCTTTTTTCTCCACCAAAAGCTTTTGGACCGGGCACAGAACACCAATGATAAGATATTTCAGCTTCATGCTTTTTCACGTTTCTGGTCTTGCTTGTTAGCACATTTTACGCAGTTTGTTGTAACAGTCATCAGCATATTTCTTTTAAAATCCCGATATTTTTTTCGTAATACATACACACGTTTATTACTTTTGAATTACACACATTCTTAAATACAAATCACGATTTTACTGAACATGACATTTAAAAAATTCTTAAATGCACTTTTACAAACTCATTTACTCTGCTGGAACCCCCATTTTTTATTTATCATTGTTGTGCATTTATAGATTATAATGTTTTTCTCGTCGTAAATTGAGATTGTAACACATCAATATATCGCCGTTATTAGTAAACGGTTTTTTCAAATATGTACTTTTAGGCATCCTATAAACGCAATGTCTTATGTATAGGCACGTGTGAGCAAAAATGGCAGGATCCAAAGTTGTTGGAAATTTAATTTCTCGCAAATTTGGTCATTGTCACTATATCGTTATAGAATCAAGATTATAAAAAAAAATCAAAATTTTTTTTTTGGCAAACCACAAAAACAAGAACCCCTTCATCGATCTACTTAAAACAGCCCTCGAGAAGTCCTAAATCACAGTTCAGCAGGTAGCAGCAGATGCAGATCCGTTGCATGATGCATATTGCAAACTTGATAGTATAACTCTGCAAATATTGATCCTAGCGTAAAAATGATAATAATGACCAAATTTGTGAGAAATTAAATTTCCAACACCTTTAGATCTTGCCATTTTTGCTCCAAAGTTGAAAATTAAAGAGTTATTTCAGAAAAACGAAAAAAATAACTTTAAAACAAGATGGCGGCGAACCCTCTACCGGGATTAGTTCGAAAATCGAGAGTTATACTACCACGCCGACGTTTAAAAAAAATCGCACCCCGTATTTTTTCTATTTAAATGTCTATATCGACTGGACTATATTAGCACTGATAAAAAGCAGTTCTGTGCTTTTTACTATGCGGTCGTCGGCTTGATTCCACCACAGTACATGAATAAGGGGAAGCGATTATACATATTTGGGATGCCGATTACATATTAAATAAAATCAATTTGTGATTATTTGACTGCCTTGACTTGACTGCCTCGTTGGTCTAGTGGTTAGATGTGCCGCCTTTGGGTCAACGGGTCCCGGGTTCGATTCCGGGGTCGGGCAAGTGTCTTTGTCTAAACCAGAGGCACTGGCTCGGAGTCTGGGTATCATTTCTATTTATAATATGTATGTATTTACAAAAAAAAATGTATATAAGTAGTTTATCATCCATCTCGTTACCATAACACAAGCATTAAGTTGCTTAGCTTGGGACGAGATAGAGTTGTGTGAAATGTCCAAGGATATTTATTTATTTATTTCACATTTCGATTCCGGTTCTGTATTTGAATAAATTATCCTAGCTATCAGCTATCGATACATTCGTTACGTTACGTACTTGGTGTTGTATTATTGTTTTAATCTCGACATGCCATTTAATTATTTCGTTGGAAGTAAAAACCAAAAGTAGCAAGGTTTTTATCAAGATATTGAAAATAAACCATAGGTTTTTTATCGATTATAAACGTTGGATGAATCAGATATTTTAAGGCGCGATTAATGTTAGATTATTTAAATTCAAATACAATTAATTCCAAACGAAAATGAACAGTCCGCCCACTGTCCACAAAAATTAAAAGAACTCCAAAAGAGATCAAAGTGTCCCGAAATTAAACGGTTTCATATAATGGTTCGTAATGAACCGGATTTTATTTCTGACAATGAGATTAGGAACCATAAGAGCAAGAGGGCGTTGGCAGCGGAAGAAAGAAAGAAAAAGTAAAACATATCCAATTACTATATGAATGAAAAGAATATAAGACACTTAAAATAGATAAAACAATTCCGTAAGAATGTTTGCTTTTGCTGCTAGCGTCATGCTTTCAAACGTGTGGTGACGAATTTAGAATACACCGTATCACCACCCCATTCGATCCAGAGGGTGTCGTAAGAGCCGACAAAAGGAAATGAAAAGGCCGAAATCTAGCCGCAAGGGAAGGAAAACTTGAAACGAAACCTTGTGCCAACCCCTCTGGCCAGCGTGGCACAGTAGGCTTATTACTCTCACTGTTATAGGAGGGAGCCCGACTCAGCAGTGGGTCATTTATGGGCCGAGTAGCTGTAGTCATGCTTTCAGTTTTTACAGGGTTGGCGATTTGTGGGTAAAGCCTCTGGACTTGCAAACGTTCACAGGCTCCAGTAATCGTTTACATCAGCTGGGCTGCAGGCGTCCGCGGCCACCTAGGGGTATAATGTTTTGTTGAATGTCTTTAAAATTGCTTAATAATTTTGGATGCAGCGCGACCGGCGGCGCTGACAGCAGACCTGCATCCACTGGGGGGACCCCCACTGAGGAGCAGCCAGCAGGAGTTGGGAATGGTGAGTTGTATTAGAGCTAGAAACAATTTTTTTTTCTATTGGCTCTTCTGTAGAGCAGCATCGATGTATTCGAATGAGTTTTGAGCCGATTTGAATGTTATATTTATTAATTTAATTTTGTAGTTAGCCCTGTGTCTGTAGTAGAGTCCGTGTGGTCATCGGTCACCGGCCGCCAGGCTTAGAATACAAAGCGTAACCACCCCATTCCATCCTGATGGTGTCGCAAGAATCTTAAAAAAAAATTACAAGGCCGTAGACCTAGCTGCAAGAGAAGAAACTTTGAAAATAAACCCTGGGGCAACTCGTCTGGCCAGTGTGGCACAGTAATCTAACTAGTAACTACCCTCTATGTAACTGGGGGAGGGCCGACTCGGTCGTCGGTCATGTGTGGGCTGATTAGTAGTAGTAATTATCAAAATTTTCCGTAAAACCTAACTCAGATAAAACTTAACTATAATTTTTATAGTACTGAAACTAAAACGTGGTCGTGATAGCGCGACCTGAAATTCTGATAGATCCCTAAACCCACGGCAACGGGGTCAAGTGTTATTGTCCCCAATCTTTATGGCCCCTAAACTCCACGTTTGAGGAATGACGCAAACATTTAAAATGTTATTGCTCCCTAGTTTGCGAATAGTGATGTGACTATGTGTGTTTTAACCCCCAATAAAAGAGGGTGTATAAGTTTATAAGGTTAACGTCATTGAGTCTTAATCAAGAGGGTTTAGATGGTGATGCTGTATATAACTACGAAACCCATAAATGACCCACTGCGAATTCGGGCATCTCCCCACCACAGGGAGGGTAATTAGCGTACTGTGCTTGTGTTCTTCTCATGCGGCTAGTTTTTGAATCTTGTCATTTCCTTTTGTCGGCTCTTACAACACCCTCAGGATGGAATGGGGTGGTGATAGTATGTATTCTAAATCGGTAATCACACTGGTTGTTGTAAGGTATTAAATCAGCAACCTTAGTCTTTATTTGTTTCCTAAATAGAACATTGCACACGTAGAAATAGTAAATGTGTTTTTTATCACACATCATTTCACATTTCCCAGTAAATTAAAACAAATTAAGCAGTTATTTTGTTTTCGTTAAAAAAATGATTCTTCTTTTTCTTTGCCTTTTACCCCATTTAATTGAGGTCCGCTCTTTTATCATAAGTTTTCGCAAAAAATACTAACCGCTTTATAAGTAGTGTTATATTTTTGTTATGCTAGCTAATCATTTTGTTTTTTTTTATTTTGATCATTTCCAGATGGCCAGAGTAGAAAATTCTTTTCCGTTGATGGTATCGATGTTCCCGACATGCAAGAGTGTTAGTATTGCCTTTTATTTATTTTATTTTGCTTTAAAAACTAGCTGACTGTGATATTATGTTGTCTTTAGCTTTTTTAAACAGCGGTCTTGAGTTTTGATTGGAATGCTTCAATTTGTTTTAAACGGTCTGAAAGATATCTCTTTCCAGGTACTGTTTTATTATTACTTCATCTAATTTCATATTTTGCAAGTTTTGTTTAAATATGACATGACTAACTGGAATTTGTTCCTTGTTATACAGGCATTTGTTACTATGCATAATGATTTTTCAAAAGTCTTTTGGGTTTTGATTTTAGTTTCAATTTTGGTCACCACTTGAAAATTTACCCTGCGCCTAAACTTGCTATTTTATATTGAAATAGCCATCCAATAATATGCAAATGCTAAAATTAAAAGGTTTTGCTTGCGTGTGTTAAACATTGGTAAGTTACCAAAATTATCATAATTTGATAATTTGGCACGTTGATTGTCGACACTCTATTGAGTTATCAAGGTTGACTTGTACCTTTCCAGTCTTTGATTTAATATTAATTCACAGATGTCACGATCCCATAAAAAAACTATACAAATTGCTGTCAAATTGTAAGCTATGTGCATTTAGCACATAGCTTACAATTTGGCAGATATAGATATCAGTGATTGCTAGAAAGTCATTTCTATTAAAATTTAATCGACGTTATTACGGTATTCAATCACTCCCGAACCTATTTCTATTTTCATTCCAATCAAGTTAATTGGAACAATTAATTTTCCAATAAAAGTCAGTGCTTCGCGAAAACCGGGTCAGCCGGTGGATTGTCGCCTAGCATTAAAGAGGGGTGGTTGGGATTCGGCTTCCCATTTCCTCCCAAGCCAACAAGGTTCCCTCTATTTTTTAATAATATTTTACAATAACCCATAACTTTAGGGTATAAATGAAGCCATAACAAATAATCAACTGCCTTTTTATTAAAATTTCATTTTTATTATTATTCATGGTATTATTCATGGACAACGTCATGGTTATTAGGGTAAAACACCGTTACGTGAAAATTGACAACGTCGCATTTTCTTAGATTTATATGAATGATTGGTTTGAATGACTCTTATTCATCAATAATTTTTTTTTTCTACCTTGGATGTCGTCATTGATACCTGACCGTTAAACGCCAGCCGGGTTATGTGGGACTCTGGGGCGCGAAAATACGGAAATTGCGCCCTAACCTACCCCCTAAAACCAATTATGTCCCTCAACTGCCCGAAACTTTGCCACGGGATTCACTACCCAATGGAGAGCATGCTCCGTGACTTCGATGGGGCCTTGGCCCGCTTTTATAAGCGGACCCCACGCTTTGGTGGGGAGCTCTGGACACTCCCCAACCCATCGAGAGGCACGTACGGGACATTGTAGGTGCCTCCGTCAGGCGCCGCATGAAGTGGCGCCCGATCACTCCCTACATATCTGAAACTGCATTGTATTATTTGACTTATAAAATATAACTATGGGATATACTTGAAAAAACACCTTGCATAATGAATATTGGCCTTCCAAAGGCAAAGATATGATGACGATGAATGAGCGTGCATTTTAAAACCTTCACGTGCAATATCCGCACAGAGATAGCAAAATCCCAGTTCAAAATCAATGATAAAGATTTTGCCTAGACGAAGACTATTTGGCATTTGCTTTTACCAACAAGTGTTTGTCGAACAATTCAGACGCAGAGTCGGGATTTTATTGAATCCTTTTCTCCTTGTCGAGTCAATAAATGCTCGCCTAAGTTGTACTTAAAGTAGATATCTGTCTTGTATGGAAAGGGTATGATGTTAGCGCAAAGTCTTAGGGTCCTTAAGAGGCGGCTCGAAGGATTCGAGTTTGAAATGCCAAATGTAATTAAAAACATACATTTACACAAAAACATACTTAGAAGTTATTTGGTAAATGTTTGAAGATACTAGTCGCTTAAAAGTATCTGCTGACACTTTTAAACTATTAGTATCTTCAATATCTTCTCTTCTCATCTTCTGTGTGCTGCTTTTGTCAGATTTCTTAACAACGATGCTCCTAAATTGTTTATCTGCTTTGTTCTAGTTTTTCTATGTTCATCTTATTTCGTCTTCCTAGATCTAATTAGATGCACGTATAAACAAAGCCAATCGCCACAGTATTGAAGTTGAACGATATGCATTAAAGGATTTATTTGAACTAGAATCAATATACATTATAATCCCATAAGAGACAATAGTGATTGCCTCTTTATTTCACATTGAAAATACTGCTTTATAAAAAGTACTAAAGATACGTGCATTCTCCTGTTGGTAATAAACTGCAACGGGAGGTTTGCTTTTCCCGAAGTCTGTTTATTTGACCTCAAGAATGTTCGCGAACGAAACAATGCCTTTCCATCAAATTGGTAATGAAAAAGTTAATATCCGATTTGCTCTTGTTTACCCCATCAGATTATCTCGCGTTTCATAACACAGTTTCCTTCTTCCACCAGTTACCACCAAGGCTGTGGCAGGCGCCAAGTCCCTCGGGAACTTCCTCTACTCGGCGGTGAACAAGGCCGGAGCTAAGGTCAGCGAGGCATCCGCCAAGATCAAGAAGACCGTCGAGGAAAACGTAAGTACTTGCTCCACAACTAAATAACCTGCCATCGTCACCATCAATGGACCTTCGCATTTCACTTAACCTTACTCTCAAATATGGAAACAACTTTCTATGTCCTGCTGACCAATTTTGTTGCTGCAATCTGTATTATTATCCAAAAGAAATTTTTAGCAGGTATTATGTCCAATTTCGACGTGAACGAGATCTCCAGTGGTAATTAAAGGCTTTGATTAACCTGGACAAATTCAACACCTATTAGGATCGAACGATTCTTAGTAATTTCTAATAAGCAATTGGGAAAGGCTTCTGTGTACAATTTTCGCCCAAACGGATCCGCTTTAAACTCCGTGGCCTTTGATGCCTAACTTTCTTCAAAAGACATGTCCGTTAATTAAGTTGTGGATCCTATTAGAACAGTCCAAAACTGACTGAATGATGTTTGGACGAGACTTATTAATGGTTGAAGCTAGGTGAAGCTGAGATGTCAATTGCGTTGGGACGTTGAAATAGTACATTTTTATTGAGTTCTTGAGAACTCAGGTAAGTGTGTAACCTACTCTGTGTGACTGTTCTAGATGGTCTTACGGAAACCTAGAAATTCATAACGCGTCTATTGACAGTCGGATAGGATCATTAGTGCATCACCTGCTGTATCTACCGCCTTAGACAAAACCATCCGGAATATCACAGCCAAATAAATTCACCCATGGGTGGTGTTCTGTTCTGTGTGTTAGGAAGCTGAAAGAATTCACTTTCCCACTGCTGCCATGACGCTGGCACTTATTACAGTGACATCTCCAATGTTGCAAACGTCTTTAGGCGACGGTGACTGCTCATCGACTGCTTATGCTCAGGCTGTGTGAGCATAAATTGGCATTGGATAAAACCAGCTGCTTCGTCTGTGTAGACTTTAAATTTGATAACTATTTTACAGTAGATGTCGCTGCATAGATTTCTAACGCAATATAAGTGTTTACACATCGCTGCCTAAGACGGAATGAACAACTTTTTAGTCACTTTCATGATAATAATATTCGTGGGACTAGGGTGTTGCTACTACACTTTTTCCTTGCATTTTGGAATTCAATTGAAATAGTTAAAATGAAATAGTACCTTGTTCATGCTCTTCTCTTCTATCCCTAATGAGTTTGGCAAAAGCGAAGAAGAAATTCAGGCACATTTCGGGATGCAGAGTGATCAGAACGTATGACACCCAAAGCGATTACGACACTCCCTAACTTCCAAGCGTTGTCTCTCATAAAAAGTTTCCTACAAAAATAATATTTCAGATAATCAAGTTGGCGAAGTCGTTCCTTGGAGCAATTGCTTCTTGTCCAAAGACTGCAACTTAGATAACAATTTAGAACAAGTTCCGCTGTGAGTCGGTATCGGATCGTGATGTCTGCTCGAGTTGTTCTGTCAGGTTTTGAAGATACTTCTGGAAAAAATAAAGGTTACGCACAACTTATGACTTGTGAACTAATAGACAACTGTGAACTGAAATATGTATGTATTGTTTTTATTTTAGTTTTTATTTTGTTATGATATCAGCTCGAGGCTGCCACACGCTTCAGGAGCAGCCACACGCTTCTGACACAAGAACTTGCCAATTTAGCAGATATTGGCTGTAAATTGAATCGTGTCAGATAGACACTTCAATAGACATTATTGGAGGCCCAGAAGTGTCGATATTTGTATAAAAGTAGTAAAACTTTCTGTCACTTGCTGTTGAAAAAGAACATGTACTAAGAGCTGTAGGTAAATGCATTACGAAGTTGCATGCGTATTAGCGCCGAAGCCCAGGAGTGATGGCGTAACTCCAGACGTGCATTACGCTAATGGACGCCCCGGGAGTGGCGTATTTTTCTTCCTAGTTGGGATTTGTGTTTGTGGCAAGCTTTTGTTATGAAACACACCGTGCTACTTTACGAGTAAGTAGAAAAATGGATCTATGCGACTCACCCAGACACTTATAGTTAAAACAAATGCCTTTTTTTTTAAATAACGGGTTACAATCACGTAGATATTTAGTTCCCATTATGGATCTCACCAAAAACGCGTAGATGTAGATGCGTTTGAGATTTGGTGATGCGTTTAGTTATGCTCGGTTTATGCTGCAAAAGGAAGATAAAGCGTGATAAGTACTTTTTAACATGCTTGTCACAAATCTCATCACAATTGGCCACAGAGAAAAAATACATGTTTAAGAAACATCCGAAATTCAACCGGGATTCTAGTTCCTGGCGACCAAGGATATGCTTGCAAAACTCCGTGATAACTAGACAGCTAAAAAAAGAAAGAATTTGGTCCATTCATGCAATAATGATTTTGGAGTAGGTCTTACCATGTGAATTTGGCTTGGCGCCAGACCTGCCAGAATTAGGGCGAGGCATAATGCGGCCGTGTGACGTCAAAGAAGGGATTAGAGCCTTCGCTTTGAGTGGCAGACCTTGCATTTTTAATGCCCCTAAATCACTGGTCGATTGATTTGGTGTATTAGATGTTAATCTTAGAACTTAAGAATTGCCCTGATTACAGTTTTCGTTAAATGTTGAACGTGTGGATTGCGGTCTGCACCGCGGACACGTTTTACATATTTTTCAAAGCTAGCATATGAGCCATAAACTAATCTTTGGTTTTTCCTTTAATCTCAAATTTAACTGTCTAAAATGTACCTACTGGATAAATCTCATTGACTGGATTGGTTGTTGCAATTCCTTACCGAGTTTAAACTATTTTACGACTAGACTCTACTATCATATCTTTAGTCCCGCCTTCAAGAAAACTATAATTTATTGCTCCATGTTTTCTGAATCCCAGAATCTAGCTATGATGAGAAGTGGGGGTTATGATTCTAATATTTTATAATTCATCATTATACCAAGTCCGTGGTTTTACTTTTAATTCTTACTTTTAATTTAAATTTAATTCTTTTAATTTAATTCTTGGATTGGATATGACCGATTTCTTAACATGCTTGTTAATGAAACAAATATTAATGTGTGCTAGAAGATAAAATAAAGTTTTCGTTAGGTCGGTACAAAGACTGGCAGGTGCAGGCAGAAATACAATCAGGTCCACTAAGATATAAGTCCTCCTGGTTATTCCTAAATCGATTTCTTCTCCATAAAAAGTCACATGACCTCGGCAGCAATTTACACAATCCAATATAAAGGTATTTATCGCGCCGGGTCGGCTTAGCACGGTTTTGACCCTTGTCAGCGACCCATATCGCATGTGGCTTTAACGTATATTTTACGAAAAAAAATTCCTGTTGAATATTAATAGATACATACATCGTAGGTTTTAGGTTATTATTGTCTATGTGGTGACAGATTTAGTGAACGTTCGGAACGAAACGTCGAGTGGTGGCCTCTGGGTTCAACTGTTCAAAAGCGCACTTTTAACTGTGTTATCGAATTATAAAGGTAAACAGAACATTTTTAAGAGAACGTACAAAATTCTGTTTAATGTACCTACGGAGCGGTCAGTTGTCTGTCTGCGTAATAGACAGCTTTCGTACCGACATTTAATTATCTGGAGATTAGTGCTACACCCCACTAAAATAAAGTTCAGTAAAGTAGATGGACGATATTCGAGAGTTCTCCACTTTCTAAATAATTCAGAATAAGATGAACAATTGCGTGCTATTGCTCATCTTGAGAAAACCTTCTCAAGAATCATTTTACAACGTGTCTTTTTTTGCATAGAAAGTCCTCCTTGCCACCGTGCCGATAGACTAGCCGGATTATACTATAGGACTCTTTGATAAGGTAAATTGCGCCCCGATATGCTCTCTAAATGCAGTCCCTAAAGTGGAGACCAGATCCATGTAGGCCATGGCTCCTGAGGTCGTGAACCTGAGGTCCATATCGATTAGTGGAGCAGCATCGAACCGGGCAACACTTTTATAAGATTTATTTCAAGATTAAACGTCCGAATATGTCAAACTGTCATAGCAATTACTTCCGTACCAGAAACTTATGTTTCTGGATCCAACAGTTACCCACTTTTCACGATAAATATGCGAAGGATTCGAAGTATTATTTTCCGAGAACGATACTTCAACCCCCATAAGTTTTCCAAATGATGGTTTCGATATTATATTTCAGTTTCCTAGGGTTGAAAAGACCACAATGGCGCAATGCGGAGAAGTTTGTAGACTTGGCAGTGTTATCGTCTTAGCAGTGTGTGTAATTGTCTAGATGTATATTTTTTGTGTCATGGTTATAAATTGGTATCCCTAAGGCGCTGTTACAAGTCTATCATATTTTGCGTGTAACGCTATGAACGTATTCATGTCCGTTATTTTCTCCAGAGACACGCTCTTGTGTTTGTATTTAGTTATAATCCCTTTTTAAACAGATCTTTACATTTACTTGTAAAATAGTCCTATGTTCTTCTTTCTTCATACCTTAATTCTTGGCGCCCAACTTGGGTTATTTAACTTGGATATGTATATCTTTATTTTACACCTGAATATTAAAGATAAACAACAGCCTGTACATGTTATACGAGTATTTTGTACAAAGGGTCTGCGGTCCTATCGCTATGTGAGAAATCTTGACCAAACCTACGTATTACTATTCAATTATGAACCCATGGCTTGTCTCTGGGCTTTGTTACAGTAACAATATGCGTCTGATGAAAATCTATATACGTCATTGCGTATACAGGGTGTACCTAAAACCCAATAGCTATAAGGCTTATTTTACCACGTTGTTTTCATGAAATTTTGGCCACCAGCTGGTGCTGTAACTATCATAACACGGAACACTGAAAACCCGAAAAAAAATCTGAAACTCTTTCAGAGTTCCTAAATGTTTCTAGGTTTTAGTATTCATACTAAGCTTGGATAATAATAACGATAGTTAAGTGAGGTGGCCGCTATTCACTGGAGTCCATGATTTGTAGTAATAATCTGTTTTGTTACATTCTGTATATTGTCCCCCTATGTCTAAAAGGTTGGGTCATATGCGGAGTATATAGATAAATCCCTACGGACGTCGCCTCGTCGACCGCTAGCTTTAGTCGTTTAGCCTTTTGGTTTCGTTTTCAATGCGTATAAAAGGGAAAATGTAAATAATTTATGAGTACATTAAATATTAATGGAAATGTATAATTTTGTCCAGTGTCGGGGCTAGGTGTAATATTTAGGTAGATATATGCCGTTTATAAATATTGAGATAATCAATAAAGGTTTAAACATGTGTATTGGCATACTCATCTGTACTAATATATAAAGCTGCAGAGTTTGTTTGTTTGTTTGTATGTTTGTTTGTTTGTTTGTTTGTTTGAACGCGCTAATCTAAGGAACTCCTGGTCCGATTTCAAAAAATCTTTCAGTGTTAGATAGTCCATTTATCGAGGAAGGTTATAGGCTATATTTTATTTTCATAAGAATTAGGGATCTGTATGAAAATTGCGATTTTGTAACCCAAGGTGTAAAATTGAAAACCTATTTATGCGTGCGCTGCAAAAACTATTGACAATAGAACAAAATGATGTACTACGGGTTTGTAGGTCTTATAAAGATCTATAAAAAAGTCCGCGAGAGCACATATCTAACTATCATAGTTTAGTCGCAATAACCGATTTTATGTTCATAAAAAATATGCACAGAGATAAGCACGGGTTCGAAGCCCACGCGGGCGAAGCCGCGCACAAAAGCTAGTACTTAATAAACCACTTAATCTACTGATGATAATTTGTAAGTGTCTATTGCGTCATATACAAAATAAACGATTAGACTTTGAATTGAATATGTAGAATATTTAGGATATCTATAGACATCTAGCATGACTTATAAACGTGCATAAACTACATACATCTCATTTTGTCTTAATTCTTTTGGGTAAAGAGTGTCCATGGAGTTTCTTGCCTGTTCTTCTCCATAGGATCTACTTTTTGGAACATGCAACTAGATTCCTAACTTCACTTTTGACTTTTTAAAAACACCAGTAAATAGGTTCAATTGAAATAAATGATTTGAGTTTGAGGAATATTTATTTGGAAACGTTATTCATCTCATTATCAGCTTGAAATTCATAGTACATGAAACTGCGCAATTTTGATAAATAAAACATGTTTTAGATTTTTCGGCGAATTGCTATGTGGGACTTCGACGACGTGGATCAGTAAACAATATTCAAAACAACTTTCCTCTCATCATTTTCTTAAGTCTCAATAACTATTAGCTTAAAATTGGGACGTCCTATTTATTCCACGAACAATAACGAGGAAAAACAGCGATTTATTTATAATCCACACCTTTCAAAGAAAATTGCTTTGGTCGGTCGGCTTCATTGTTCGTAAAATTGGTACGAATATGTTTAACAGTATTTTTGGGGTTCAGTACTAACGAGATTGTTAATGAGTGAATATTATCCGTCTGGTGATTGATTTAGCACAAGCAATGTCACCAACCTTTTTCATCTGGAAGGTGATTACAGAGACGATTAAAGGCACGCAAGAGGCAGGACATTTGTTCGGTAGTGAAATCCTTCCGGTGTGTGGCGGATGTCCGACCAGATCAGAGATTGTGTGGGCATGTGGTATACTCGAGGTTGATCCCTCGGTGATGGGAGGGGCGAACCTTCTCTACTCACTAAACCCCCTCTGGTGTACCGATCTCCACAGGGTAAGATGCAAAAAAGGAAAAAAAAAGAAAGTTAGGTATAAAATCTATGCCAGTCCGTGCCTTTGTTGGTGTGGTACAAAGATCTATTTTCCTCCGTAAAATTGGAGCAGGCCCGACTAAACATTAATTTATTTAAGTAAGGTGAGGCCAAACGAGCTTAATATTGGGAGTTGTCAGTCGCGTAATTTCTGCTGCATTCGATTTCATACAAAAGTCCGGTTCGTGGTATACGGCGATGCAAAATGAGTTGTGAGCCGACTCACACGCATTATCCGACCGAATTGGGATCGCGGAGCGCGCGGGGTGCGAGGGGTCCGAGGAAAGCGTCAGTCAGGTTAAGATTGCGTGAAAGTCGACAACTAAATAAAATGCGCCCGTCTGCCAGTCCAACAGAAATTCTGCGCCCGAAATTAGGCGACTCACATCTCATAAAATTACGCTCGTTTGGCTTCACCCTTACACTTAATTTAAACACTCTATAAGGACTAATTGCTTGTCGTGGGGTATTTCTGCCTCTATCACAATTGCCGCAAAGCATTCAACACTTCAAGAATTAAAAATATAAAATACACGCGATAAATCCATTAAAAGTATTTAATTTTAATGTGTAATCGCGGAAGCTTAGGACCTAATAAAGTCAAACGGGGTTAAGTAAAACTAAAAAAGCCACATTGTTGATATTGGACGGTTCTCAAATATTTCCTTTGTGGTGCTCTTTAACCAATTCCTCAGGACATTTACAACATTTAGGCAATAAGTATGCTAACCCAAACATGGAACCTGCAATAAATTTAATCTGTAAAATGACCTGGGAAGGATTTTGATTAGCTAACAGCACACACTGATGCCTTCATCACTCGTCTTTGCTGATGGCATACAATTTAATTGTAGTCCTGGTTTAAATTACACTTTATTGCTCTCCTCTAGGTGAGCTTTTACCGAAAATGCAAATGCAGATTTAATAATATAAATATCGTGCCCCGTAAATGTTGGAAACTGAGTTAGTTGTTCTCTAAACGTAGTTCCGGTTGCTGATCCCATCACACGGATCTCTGCGAGGCCCATTAGGAATCAACGTGTGTATTCGTCCCAGTGAGCACAAATGCGATTTTTATCTGTTATTTATCTGAGCGCTTTACCCGCTTTTGTGTATAACTCATTTGGCATGGCAACTGTTAGCTTTTATTATTTGTGTCTCGTAATGAATATGGATTGCCTGGAAATTTAACAAACGTGCGGAGTTGGCCTGTTTGGTTTTTAGAGCGTCCGACTTGGTTTCGATTGGTTATCTCTTTAGTTTTGTAGAAGTGGTTCAAGTGTATGATTGCAAAAAGCTAATCCTCCACTATGCTCCATCAGAAGGCTCAAAGTCACCCAGTCATAGAGAGGGCAATGGTCAGAGTTTCCCTGCGAGATCGAATCAGAAATGAGGAGATATGCAGGCGGACCAGAGTTACTGATTGTCAAACTTAACTGGTAGTGGGAAGGGCGCATAGCTCGCAGCACGGACGCCCGATGGGGCAGTAAGCACCTCAAGTGGCGACCGCTTCCCAGAAAGCGCTGTGCTGGTAGGCCTCCCACACGGTGGACCGATGACCTGGTGAATACGCCGAAAAACGATAGATGCGGGCCACCCTCTGTGGAAATCCTTGGGGAGGCCTATGTCCAGCAGTGTTTGTCGTTTGGCTATAAAAATTAAATTAAAAATTTAAATAAACCCCCGACACAATAACCTTTAAAAAGTAAAAAATAAAAATAAATACTTCGCGTTGGGGGACCACTCCCACTTATTTATTACCTGACCCCTGGTCCCCCAACGCGAAGTATTTATTTTTATTTTTTACTTTTTAAAGGTTATTGTGTCGGGGGTTTATTTAAATTTTTAATTTAATTTTTATTTTATACTTTTTATAGGTACATACTTATTATAATGTAGATTTTGTTAAATTGCACGTGATGCGCTTTCATTTGAGACCCCACTCGATTATATTTGCGGACATTCGGTTATTCTTCCCCACTTTCACCCCTCATAACTTTTAAACGGCTCACCCGATTTTCATCATGTCTAAGAACACTCGCCCGTAACTCACCTTTCATACAAAAAAAACTTTATTGAAATCGCTTCATCCGTTCGCGAGCTACGGTGCCACAGACAGACAGACAGACAGACAGACAGACACGTAACACCCCTCTTTTTGCGTCGGGGGTTAAAAATGGTGATGATGATGAGATATAGAAACTCAGTGCTGGTAGACCCTCCACCAGACTTAATTAAAAGAGCTATAGACTTGAAAATGAATTCACTCTATGCGCCTAGAGTGTCCCTTTCTACACCATCCAAAAGTTGACTGGGAGAGATTGCCTCTAGGCATTAAGACCGCCATTGTAAATAATTTTTTTGCATAAAGTATTAAATAAATAAATAAATAAAAACGTACGGACAAAAATATTACCAATTTCTCAATACACAATATTGTTACCTTGTTTTTCAATTTAGGAAATAAGCTCGCCTCCCTTTGTTTAAATATACTTCTGCAACAAGTTCCAAACATACCTCATGTTTCTAACATAGGCTATACAACTATCTTCTCTTTCTATTCTTAATTTATTTCCGGTTCAGGTCGAGCAACGAGTTTTAAATGAAGGTGTATTAAAGATTTAATGAGCCGAAATTGAAAGGTCACCCCGATATGGGGGAAGGGGGGACCGTCGATTTCGTTACTCCGGATGTAAAGCATAATTTGCTTTGTGTCAAGGCGTTTTCTTTTGTGGGAAATGAGTATAATAGGAAATGAAATTAATTTGTGTGTAATGAATTTGTGTTTTTCGAGAACAAATGCTGGTTCTAGCAAATAGCAAAGTGTAATATAGCTCTTGAGTATATTCACATCAAGTTCTTGTTCTTAGTTTTGAGATCCGGAAACTACTATCCTGTGGATGTATTGGGTTTTGTTACACTGTCAATTAAAACAATATTTTGTCCAGTATATGTCATAACATGGTTAATCTCGAAGTTTCGAATGCTTTACTTACGGCAGTCGTATTCACGGAAATTACTAGTTGAAAATTGTTTTAGTTTAAGAGTCTAAAGTATGTATAAGAAAACTATTAATATTACAGCCTAAAAGTTATGTTGTTTGAAAATGTTCAAATATTATTCAGTCCAATCGCTTCCTGCCTGACCTCGCATCGAGTAATGAAAGGATAAAAAATAAACCAACTGAATATTTTCTCTAATCCGAGAACCCCGAACTGGGCGCCAATATTAAATGTTTGGAATCCTTTGATATCTACGCCTACATTTCAATGCCAGCTAAAAGGCTTAACTCGTAAGCCTTTTGCGACCTCAACTGAAATAGATTGAATTACCACCCGGACTGTTCCTACACAAATACTTTCATTATTCTTGTCAAGGTGCGCAGGTCTTATGCGAAAATATTAATATTTTCGCTTTCCATTGACTCGACGACGACATTGATCATTATGATATGGTGCTGATAATGAAGATGATGAACTTATAATCTAGTGGCTGGTCTACAGTCCCCATCTTACTAATATTATAAACGTGAAAGTTTGTAAGTATGGATGGATGGATGGATGGATGGATGTTTGTTACTCTTTCACGTAAAAACTACCGAATGGATTTTAATGAAACTTTACAATAATATTGCTTATACATCAGAATAACACATAGGCTACAAGTTATAAAGATATTATGTGAATTACAACAATATAAACAAGTCGAATTCAAAATTTCTAATTGTCAAATTTTCGGCCATATTAAACTATAGACAACATAACGTTTCGCTGTCAGTTGCGTTAAAGTAGGTTTTATACGGACGGGATAAAAATCTCAGGTATCCTATGTCCAACTTTCTTTTTGTTTTAAATATTTATAATGCGGAACAACGTTCGCCGGGTCAGCTAGTTACTTATAATTCAATAGCGTCAAAATTGACAATCACCGTCGCCTTTGGTTGTCGATTTTGATAGTTTTGGTAACCTACTAATGCTAAACCTAAATGAATTTTGGTGATTAGGGCTAGCAATTGTATCGTGTCGTATGGACACTTCACTACACAGTCAGGGCTACTACCCTCTTCATCTTCCATTTCCCCTCTTCATCATCATCATCATCAGCCTATTTCAGTCCACTGCTGGACGTAGGCCTCCCCCAAGGCTCGCCACTGAACCCGGTCTTCGGTTCTATGCATCCAGTTGCTGCCGGCTGCCCGTCGCAGATCGTCGCTCCATCTAGCAGGGGGGCGTCCCACCCTACGTTTGCCAGTACGTGGTCTCCACTGTAGCACCTGTTTGCCCCAGCGGCCGTCAGTTCTACGACAGATGTGGCCAGCCCATTGCCACTTCAGCGTGCTAATCCTATGGGCTATGTCGATGACACGCGTTCTCGCTCGGATGACTTCATTACGAATTCTATCTCGTAGCGAGACACCGAGCATAGCCCGCTCCATAGCTTTCCCCTCTTACAATATCACAAATCGGCAAATCTAAACCTGTAACTTGATCATTGTTTGGAGGACATGATGTGGGTGGGAATTAACATTTAATGGAAAATCAACACTTTGAGGAAAATACGACCCGGTACATTATGTCAATATTCCTTATGGCGAACCTAATGAAATTGGAAAAAAGTATAGCAGAATCTATATTTTGGCAGCTATTCAATTGTGTATTTTGTGTCAATATCGTCGAGTACCACATTCCTTTGAGCGTATTTCGCTATTCCTTATCATTTGTCCACCCTACATTCGAATATTTCTTTCGGTGTAAATATACTACATTACTTAACTGAAATCTTGCCCCAATCTCAGGTGTCTTCAAAGGTCGTCTCTAGGTCGCTTTCTCCATATAACACCGGCTTGGTTAAATCACAATCTTGACAGGTTTTATAAATCATATTATGTTGAGCTCGTTTCGTTATCCTTACTGACGCGTCGTAAAATCTGCCGTAAGGGAATTTATTTCACTGAATCTGACTGGGATGGCGACATGTAAGATGTATGTTTTTTACACGCAATGTATTTACTCACAGATCATGCATACATCTAGATAACCTAAATGTCGGATAGGTGTTAATGATATAGCTGCTGCTGCTAATTGCCTCCCGAAGCATTGCGTGACCTGAAATTTCAAACATGATAAGACGAAAGTTGTGTAAATCTAGCCATACCACCTTCTAAATTACCGGCGACGAAATTGTCAGCGGTACTGTGGGACTCCGGAACACTCGCAGACGGAAGCCACGCCCTCGGCCTAGCTACCAGCCAGGGTTTTTTTTATCACTGACTTGATTGCCTTTGACCCTAGGCTTGCGTGATTGAAAGTAACGCCATGGTCTAAGATGGAGCAGACAATTCGAGGAAATGTTAAACTGCTGACTTAGATATGAGGGTGGTAGCTAGCCGGGCGGACCATTCGATTCTTCCACGAAGCGTGCTGGGTTTTGTTGACTTTTACAACACGCGTTTTTTCCCAGCGTGCAGTGGGGATGTGTAATATTCTACCCCGTCACGTCCCAGGTTGACGGCAATCCGAGACACTGGTGCACCGCAGCGGTTTAGGACTCGCAGGGCGACTGAGGACATGGGAGCCCGAACCCGCTACGATACCGCGTGCCGGTCTTCGTCTGGCTTCTCCCCGTGGGCCCGCCCGGCATGGGTGACCCTGAGCCGGTATGGCCACAGCCAGGTAGCAGCACAATCGAGGGGACTAAGTAATACCCTGTGCCATCTTGGTAGAGTGGCGCATTAGGCAAATTTCCCTCAGTCTAATAGCAATAACTCGGTAACACTTTACTTTTGGGGCTGAGATGACAGCCATTTCAATAACTACTCGTAAAAGTCTATAGGAAGTGCTCGTATCGATGACATTACGGCATCATGATATGGCCCCGGCAATCGCACCAAATCCTTAATATATTTCGTCAGTTCCAATCCATAGCTCCTTAAGTATCCTCATAAGGAGGGTCGGACTAACGTCAAGTCAATTACGGCCGTCTACTTTGTCGATGGCAGAATTATACGTAGCTACAGCTAGCTACACTGACTTCTAAGCACCACCACATCTAACTTTTTGGAGGCACCTTCGTCAAAGAGCTAAATTGCTCTTATTTTTATCATGATTTATGATGGATCTTTGGTGTTATAGTATTAGTTGAGGACAGTTTATCTTTGATGGTAATCATCAGCATCATCATCAGCCCACACTAGTCTACTGCTGGACAAAGGTCTCCCCTAAAGAGTGCCATCCGGCTTTACGCATCCAGCGGCAACCTTTCGCAGTTCGTCGCTCTATCTAGCGTTGATGGTAATATACGGAGTTAAAATTTCCTGAAGTCTGTGCTGCCTAACAACAACGTAACTCCGCCAATGTCACGTTGTACAGGTAAATATGCAGGGGACAGGAAAAAATAAAATGAATCTAAATAATTTAGATTTTTGCTGGTATGAAACCAGCTGCCTTCGTTTATTTGTAAGTCCGTTTAAAGTTTTGGCGAAAGTTAGTTTGTTTATTTTATTGCATTCAATGTTAACCTTGATTTGAGGCATTAATTCCAGGTGGCTTAACAAGTATTTTCATTCCGGCTTATATTTCGATAAATTATGATTTGTGCACCTTGCGTAAATCTTGAATTCTGACACAACCTCAAAAGTTTCTTAAAAAAATCGTGTGTATTAAAAATCCTCTTATTTATAAATAAATTAGTAAATTCTCATGTCATGTTATCACTAATCACTATCACTAAATAGTATAAAACAAAGTCGCTGTCGTCTGTCCGTCCCTATGTATGCTTAAATCTTTAAAACTACGCAACGGATTTTGAAGCGGTTTTTTTTAAAGATATAGTGATTCACGCAGAAGGTTTATATGTATAATACATAAATAATTGCACCCGTTGCGAAGCCGGGACGGGTCGCTAGTAAATTAATAAAGGACAATGGCAGCTTCCCATACATTTTTTATTTGAGATAAAATACCTACTTATTTTAATGAAACTAACTCGGCGTCATCTTCTGAGCTAGTTTCTGCAAGTTTTTTTTGTCATAGAAGGCCGTGATTTATAGATATTAAGCCCTAATTATTCACGCATTCACTGGATCCACAGACAGTGCATCATTTGTAGAGATTTACGATACGTATCGATGTTTTGGGGTATCGATACAATGGCATGCGATATACTAATATCTTATTTCGTTAAATGACAATGCGGTATCGATTCGCATGGCCGGTATATCGAAACAACTATATCATCTTATAATTTTGCAATGCCGCCGCACATATAATGCGGCTTAGATTTCGTTAATGTAACACAATGCGAATAAGTAGGTAGAAGAAATTGATTATATCCGTAATCGGGTATACATATCACAATCATTAAGCTTAGTTTGGAACCAGAGACAGTTGTGTGAAATGACCGTGAATATTTATTTAATACAATACGAAATATCGATACAGAGCGGCTTATAGGACATCCCTAATTATTTGTATTAAGCAGAGGACAGTAGTCGTCAGTTGTTGTCAATTGACATAGTAGAATCATCTATAAATTTTATTTACACTATTCTCATTTCAAAAATTATATTTATTTTATTACAGTACAAAACAAAACTGCTACATTTATTCATTTGTATATTTACAAAGTAATGATTGCATTATCAACAGAACTGCTGCTAACTGCTAGTTAATATTTTCTTACAACATGAATTAATGAATATAAAATGGCCACACTAAACTAAATTGTAAGTCATTGTTGAGGAAAATAGTCAAATAACTTCTTATTTAAATATTATTTTTTCTCCGGCATTGACTAGACAGTGTGATAGTTTGATAAAACATATTTAATCAATAGAAATTCTTTTGCGTTTAAGTCGTTTTTAGACGCTCAAATTAAATTCAGATTGAAAATCGCCATCGTCCTTTACATTTATCAATGTTTGTTTGATGTAAAACTGTCATCTACATGTCTCTAAGTATTATCCCCAGTATCCGAGGATATAACAAGTTTGGAAGAGAGTGTGAATTGCCTTGCCTAAAAATATCGCTCGTGTCATTTGCCAAAGTTTGCTAACAGAATCAGTCACAATGAATTGTATCGCTTTGAGAGTTCGGCTCGTTAGTGAGACGCTGGCTAAGTGCTCGATAAGTATTACAGAGTCGCCCGTTGTTGTTGATTGCTTTGACGAAAATTTGATGTAAGTATTTGGGAGTTCTTACAAAATATTTCGTACAATCTATATTGAGTAACTACTTTAAGAGTTTGCTTTAAGGTCTTTTGAGAAATAATTCTAGTTATAGTAGTATATAAAGTTATTTCGATTTATTAGACTCTAGAATAAGTGCTTTGAGTTTAAAAGTTAATATCCACGACAGATTTATTCCGATCTTTAAAATTTGAGTTTAGGCCCCAAATTGATAATAGTTCGTTCGGCAGTAAATAATAAATAGTGAATAATAATAACCTGTAAAATAATTTCATAACATGTTTTATAACATTCAGCCTCCACATTACTGAAACATATTTTATAACATCGTTTTATAACATGTTATGTTATAGAATATGTACGCACCTCAACATGTCTGCTCTCGATTATCTCTCAAATTTAATGGACCAAGACATTTTAAGGTTCGGGTTTGCGGTTACATTGACATAATGTACTATAATTTTATCACAACAAGGTTTTACGTAACCCGCTCTGCATCCTTCTGGTATTGGGAATTAGTCCCGTTTTGGTAATTATGATGTTAACTACATGTATCATGATTGGAACTGGATTGCATGTCTCGTGCCTATCATATTATCCGAGGGAGAGTCGTGAGTGTTCTTCACATATCTTTATACTGAATTATTTGCTTGCATGTTTTTTAAAATACACTCGAGAGCAATGAATCCGGGTCACTTAAAGAATGTTAAAAATCTCGGAAACTAAAAATGATAGGTTAATGCAATAAATTGTATTTAATAGACAATGTAATACTCCTTAAATGAAAGTAAAAAAAAATATGAGTCACCATACATTTTATTAACTCAAAATTACATAAAGAAAAAACTGCTGATCTCTCCTTAAAACAAAAATAGGAAACATGAAATTTTTGAACTTTATTACGATTTTCTTGAATTTTAATACTTCGTATTGCCTCCTCGTGCTTCCATTACTGCGTTTACGCGGTTTGGCATGCTGTACACCAAGTTCCTTATACGATTTTGGGGAATATTCTCCCATTCCTCTATGAGAGCAATTTTGAGCTCACGAAGCGTGATTGGGGGAGGGTTTCGTTGTTTTACGCATCTGCCTAGCTCGTCCCAAGCATGCTCGATCGGGTTGATATCCGGGCTGCGCGCTGGCCACTCCATACGAGTAATGTTCATCTCTTGAAGGTAGTCATTCACAATCCTACCTGTACGAGGTCGGGCATTGTCATGCATAAATATAGCATCCTCACCTAAATTGACCATAAATGGACCAACGTGATCATTGAGGATTTCTTCCACATATCTTACGCTAGTTAAAGAGCCGTTTTCTATGATCACCAGCTCTGTGCGACTTTCAGAAGAAATTCCGGCCCACACAAGTACAGACCCACCACCGTAGGCTACTTTTTCTTCGATGCATGCTTGCTTGAATCTTTCCCCTGGTCTTCGATACACTCTGTGTCTTCCATCGTGCTTGTAGAGCATAAATTTTGATTCGTCGGAGAACATAACTTTTGACCAATCTTCAATACTCCAATTTACGTGGCTCTGGGCATATCTTAGTCTTGAAATACGATGCCCACGCTCCAGTTTAGGGCCGTTTGCAGGTCTAAGGGGTTTTAAGTTAGATTCAGCAAGCCGACGTCTTACTGTCCATGCACTTGGGTTACTTCCTCCGAGGCGTCGAAACTGATTTGTGAGTTCAGTTCCTGTGAGAAAGCGATTTCGAAGCATGGTGTTCACCAAGTATCGGTCTTCTCGTGCTGTGGTACACCTGGTTCTGCCCGTTCCTGGTCTGCGTAGGTTAGAACCAGTTTCTTCGTAACGTCGGAGAACTCTTTGTACTGTTGACAGCGACACACCGACAGTCCTGGCTGTATCGCGCTGACTCCGGCCGGTTTCCAGTATTGTAAGTATTCTGGTGCATTCTTCAGGCGTAAGCGACATAATTTCAGCTTGAATAATGAATATAGAGCACTATCAACATGGTTTATGTAAATGACCATGTTGATAGTGCTCTATATTCATTAACACATAAATGACAGATTACAAACAAAAGCAAAACCAAATGCTGTAATTTCGTAGTTCCATCTTCGAAAGTGGCCCTTTTTCAAGTTTGATTTTTTTATGATATAACTTTACAATAACTAAGAAGTTTTAATACCTTCATTTAAGGAATATTACATTGTCTAGTAAATACGATTTATTGCACTAACCTAGCATTTTTAGTTTCCGAGATTTTTAGGATTCTTTAAGTGACCCGGATTCATTGCTCTCGAGTGTACTATAATAAGGCCTCTTCGCAATGTCAGGATAATTTGAGTAAAAACTACTTAATATCGTTATTGAGGGCCGAACATAGTGTTGTCAGTGTAAGCATCTATCCTTAGATGATCTAGCTCGTAGTTTTTGCAATGTTTATGTAGAAGAGTAAAGAAGAAACTTAACTACATGCTGATACATTCTTCTAATGAATGTAGTCTGCTTCTCTTATTCGTTTAAGAAGTTCTGACTTTATTATAACCATTTCCTTTAGTTTTGTGGGTTTCTCGCTTACCTCCGCTAAATCCCGTTTTTATGGCTTTCGAGAGTTCCCCACCTGTATGAACATAATGTACTAATAAACAATTGCGAAAATGTCAAAGTTTTATTGATGCAAATACTCTACGCCTTAGAGAATTCAAACAAACAATTTTGTATTCCCTCGGATGAAGTTCCGAAGAGTGAAAAGTCACATTGCTTTTAGGAATAGCAAAGTTTGAGATTTCCCTCACAAATATTTACATATAAATGCCTTGGGTTAGACTTGTTCAACTTCGTCCATTGTTGTGGCATTTGCTATCTCCAACTCGCCGCTGTGTAAATTGTCATAGGAAACGCTATTGCGTAATTTTTTTTTAGATTTTTTTTGTGATAATTTGTGTTAAAATAATTTGGTTTTAAACGTCGAAACCCGATTTTGATTTATCGTAATTGTAGCCGGAATATAAATCATTTTGTAGGCCATTAAGTGAAGCTTTAATCTATAATTGGTTCGTTCAGATGAGATATTGCAAAACGCCCTGAACATTATTATCTTGATACATTTTCTCTTTTACCGGTATCTTTGCGGACATACATATTTTCCCTACCTTTTCCTCCAATATATTACTTCCGTTGTACTTTTGCTGAACAAAATTGAGATTACTTATGGAAATTTAATTCCGACCCGAGGCAAATGAACGCGGTTCTTTAATGGACTTTTTTATTATATTTGCAATTCTTAGGATTACTCTGTGTAGTTTCTTAATTTATTTAACGAGTTTTGCATGGACTTCTGTACACTATCTTTCTGTGACCATTTTATTATTAGTACCTAAAACAATTAGTCTTACATTATTTTGTGTCAAAATGTTTTTGATGGTCATATTTTATGGATGGTTTGGCAAGTCTAAATTAAACGTTAGCTCAACTACAATTTACAAAGCCTTTAGAAAAATTTAATTTATAGATAAGTTACAAAAGATCATAGGAAATACATGATAGTACGCCAAACTCAAATCTTATATTGTATTAAACATTTGAATGTTTCTGTGAAGTTTTGATGAAGGTGTATTTGAGAGTCCTAAGCAAATAATTTAACACTATGTCCTCCGCCTACGTAAGGGTTAGCCCCGAAATCCCGGACAGAGTGGGTCCCGCAAACACGAAGCAATTAAACGGGTTTCCCCCATGACATAGGCCATGTGACGTGTTTGATGTCCGCCTTGTTATAGTAGAGTGGAGTGCCCAAAGGCTCTTATCTCGGTCCTTAATTTAATTCATCAACTTTTCGTGCTTGCCTATGTAATTGTTATTTTAACTTAAACTCTGTAGGTCTGACGGGTTATTAATCAAACATACAAGTTAACTGTAGTGAAAAGAAAGTTTGATCGGAAATTTACCATACTAATTTCGTCGTAATATGAATCAACGAGTATTTATATTCAAGTGTTAATTTATGTAAGTTTCTATCAGGCATAGCTATTAGCTCTCGCAACAGTATAATTCTTTTATCTACCTATATCAGTTACAATCCTGTCGGGGTTCGTGTGCTAAATGGTTAACTAGCGTGTTCGTACCCTATTTCTCCATTGAGCTAAGTGAATATTGACTTCTTGATCGGTACTTGTGGTTGTGGTCTCAAGCTCAACGTCTTAATATGCGTTGCTGTTATAAGCAGGGTGCTTCGTTGAAGCTAAGCTTTACATTTTTGGTTATGTCTGATCTAGTTTTGCTTAATATTTATCTAATCTTTTATGTATCGTTAGCGCTTATGTTATTTAAGTCTTTACTTTCATATCTGCATATGCAAAGAAAATGAAGTCACGTAGCTATTTAATAAATCGCCATTTTTGCTGCCCTTACGTGTAAACATAACACTGAAAATAACTAAAATTACATATTATCAAAAACAAAATGAACTTTTTTCTAAATGTAGCCGCATTTAGAATCTTACCAAATACCAATATGAGTAAATCTATGTTACTGCTCAAATTCTTTTATTCTCATAGGTTCTACGTTGCACTACAAAACTATTAATTGGATGTGGGTGGCACACGTAGGTAGAAGTTTCTAGCTGATGCACACGTTCTGGGCGTGGGCGACAGTATTGATCTACAGCCAGTGCCGTTGCCATAGTGCCTGAATTCGGCTTTGACTCACATTTCTAATCGTATTTAATACGCTTTTTTTAATACGCTTTTATTAGCTTCAGACGTATGTAACGGAATCTTTGAACATGATTTTGACCCCCTTCAAAACGTCGGATTAACAATATAATACCGATAACAATTAAATAATAATAATAGTTTATAATTAATGTATTTTAATAAATGTATTTTATAATTAGTTTATTTAAATTTTTTTTGTTAAATTTGATTAATAAAGATATGTGTATAGTAATAGTTTAAAAAACTAAAAAAATACGCTTTTATAGAAAATCCAAATAGAAAATAAATTTTAATAAATTTGAATTAAATAGTGTTAGAAAAAATGATTATATTGTAAAAAAAGCGTGGGGTGCATGGTATCAATAGTTCTAAATATTTTATGAGATATGACTAGAAGGGTTATTTTGATAATATCCTGAAAAGTACCCCACGTTTTTTTTACAATAAAATCATTTTTTCTGAGACTAATTTCAATTCAAATTTTTTAAATTTATTTTCTATTTTTTAGTTGGATTTTCTATAAAAGCGTATTTTTTTAGTTTTTTAAAACTATTATTTATTTTACCTTAAAGCCAGTGGCGCTAGTACTGCGATATTAAATGCCAAGTCAGCTATCATACAAGCTGCTTGTCGACGTGACCGCAATGATCACCTTGGGAAGATATGCGATGAATTGGAACTACATTCTAATAAACACCAAACTAAAGATCTCCATGACAAGGTACGATGTATAACACGCCAATTTAAACCCAAGACTTGGGCTATTGAGGACTGCCAGAGCAGAACACGGTGACTGAGATAATTGCTTGGCGCTTGGCGGAGTTAGATGTGGCAGCTAGCCGGGCAGACCTTTGGATCCTACCACCTAGCTGCAAGTTTTTCACTACATAGTATAAAACAAAGTCGCTGTCGTCTGTCCGTCCCTATGTAAGCTTAAATCTTCAAAACTACGCAACGGATTTTGAAGCGGTTTTTTTTTAATAGATAGAGTGATTCAAGAGGAAGGTTTATATGTATAATACATGCTTGCACCCGTGCGAAGCCGGGGCGGGTCACTAGTGGTTAATAAAATAAATAAATATAAATATCCTTAGAGATTTCACACAACGCCATCTCGTCCCAAGCTAAGCAACTTAATGCTTGTGTTATGGTAACGAGAGGGATGATAAACTACTTATATACATTTTTTTTTTGTAAATACCTACATATTATTATAGATCGAAAACACCCAGACCCGGAACATTAGGGTGTCGTAAGAGGCAACTAAAAAAGCGCAAGAGACAGATCACCTAGCCCCAAGAGAAGGTAAACTTGATACAAACCCTGTGCCAACCCGTCTTGCCAGCGTGGACAGTAGGCAAATTTCCCTCCATAAATTTGGAGGAGGCCCGACCCAATAGTGGGTTATTTATGGGCTGTAACGATTCGTTTTCTGCTCTCTTAAAATTATTTGTTTTTTAATATTGTCTATGATTGGTTTATATGTAAATGCAATAGGACATAATGCAATAAATTTTTAAATTATAGAGTTAGTAGACGTTATATTGCCGTTTAGGTGTCATCGCTGATCTATTGATCCCGTTGGGCACCGTAGCCCGATATTAATTCTTTGCCGGTACATTGAGTTTTCGATATTGGATGTCAGAGTTTGGCGATAAACCTCATTCGCGGAAATGGGAAATATTAGGCCCTTGGCATAATTTCAGATCAATGTCATCAATAACTTATCTGGTATTATTTTGAGTTGTTCTTGCACTTTATGCGTGGCTAATTTATCCTGAAACGTTATTTGTTTTTAATTACATGATTTTCTCTTCCCCAAACACTTTATTGTGTGAATTTTGGTTATAGGTTTAGTTTTGTTTTATGTTCCGAATGTGTGAAGTTTTTAGTTTGAATGTGTTTTGTTTGTCTATATAAATAGAGGTCACTTTCAGTTTCGTTTAACAAGTAATATGCTTGTGTCTATTGAACTTTCGACATAGCGTTGCAAAGGTTAGGGGTGAGATATGAATTAATTATAGCGACCAGCATCCCAAGGCCTGAAAGTTTAATTAGTTTGTCCACTTTGTGATTTAAAACAGCAACTTTTAATAAACAACTGTTTTAAACTATGCTCAATTTACTCACCTATCAGCATATTTAACAGTTCGTGGTGAAATTTAATCTTCCATTGGGATGAAGGCACAAGCTGTAATTTGACTTTAGTAAATAATGAATGTTTTGATATGAACGTGTTATGAATTTGCGAGGTTGATATTGCACATTTTTGCATATGTCCTGTGGCGTTTTTTTCTTATAGAAAATACGTAGGATAAATAACTAAATAAAGAGTCACTGACGTCGAGATCAAACTCGAAGTAATTTGTTTTGTGTTATTCCAAGATATTATATTCATGATTTACCGTATAAATAATCTTAAAAAAAAAAACCAACTTACTTACCAACACATTTTTTCTCTCCATTCTATTCTAGAAAAGTTATACGAATACTCTTATGTAGTCGTTGCGTTAGTTATTTATCAGGTGATACGGCTGCTGGGAATGGTGAGGCTCTAGTTTCGGAATGGCAGGCTATTTATGTAACACGTAGGCGCGTAGAAGTGGAAACTATCATCAGTTATATTTAGTATGTCACCAGGCTCCTCTAAAATTCTGAAAGTCTCTTCGCAATACATAAAGCCAGCACCACAATTGGTTAAAATCTTTTGATATTCTAATTGTCCGTTAGTGGCAATGTAGCTTCTGTACGAATGGATTGAATAAGAAGTATTCATAGCGATGTTTAAACAAGATCTTTTGAGGACATTGATTTCCAAAATTTCAGTTATGGTTATTATATCAAGCAATGCCCAAAGTATATCAAATGGAATATTTAAAGACAGACAATAGAGCCTACATTCTGCCCCATTATTTATTATGTATGAATACGTTGCGGAGGCGTGGGAGTGCTCGTAAATTATCTCATCCTATGGATCCATCCTCGGATAAAAGATGTCACAAGGCTCTTATAGATTGTGTTGCTGTTGTTTATTACCCGCGGACCTCGTAATATGTTCTGTGAAGAGGATTCGTGTTCTTTCAAGTTTATCACACCCAAGGTCCTTACGGGGTTGGCGGTTGAACATTTGTACCTTTAATTGTTAGGGCGTTTTGGCATCTTCATTGCTGAAGGTCGTGTCTAGAATGACCTTTTGATCACAATATATAATGTGCAATTCTTTTGACGCTTGGCTTGGTGATACTATCTAGGCGTCGCGGTTAACTTTTTTCCTGATTCTCCATTATTACATAAGGTTTTACAGGTTTTACAAACATACTTCTGGCCTTTTGACGGTGACGGAGGGATGATCATTTTTAGTCGTGTCAAGATATCTGACGGACCATTTGCTCAAATAAATGTCACAATGCCAAGGAAGTCTTTGTGTACCTCTCTAGCTTAAATTGATGAAGTCGTTTAATCATTGATTTAAATTTAGCCTACCTAGACATTCGAGGAGTGACCCTAATGATAATTATATCATAACTATAACGCCTGAATTTCTCCCTGTTCGGTCTCAGTTGTCATTCTTACATTTACGGCAATGGACACACGAATTCGGAACAGGCAATATTGTCAACCTTAATTTAGGTTCTGAAGTAACTCTATATTTTCTCGGGAAGAGATGGGATAAAAAACATTCGGACGTATAAAATGACACTAGAAGTGGGAATCTAAAAACGCACCGCGCACCGTCTTGACGCATAACTAGACCACCAATCGGAAGCTAGAACGGCTAACGGCCATCGAATTAAAATTAAAACGGTGAGCTCTGATTGGTTGGTTGGCTGAGAGCGCAGGGGTGCGGGAGGTGGTCACGATCAATACGAGACGCTTACGTAACCCGTAGCGTAGTCGACGCCTTAAGTGCTGCCACCTCGTCGAGCGATTGCCGACCTAGCGTACTCGGTAATGTGTTGCAATAAGGTTTATTTTCGCGTGCATACTTTGTTCATTGTTGAGATGCTTTTCATGGGTTTAATTTCAAGTTTAGGGAGTCGAGTTTCCGGATAGACGAGTCACAATGTATTGCCGGAGTTATTGGGTTGCCTTTAGTTAGTCATTAAGTTTGATTTTGTGTTGGAGATAACTACGATTGAAGTCTCTTGAAATGGATGAGAGTACTTGTTTATACAATAAATAACTACTGCCATAAATTACCAACTGCTGACAGGCTCGGAGCTGCTACAGTTGAGGGTAATTAGCATTCAGTGCCACGCTGGTCAGATGGGTTGGCACAGGATTTCGTTTCAAGTTTTCCTTCTCTTGCGGCTAGGTTTTTGGACTTATAACACGGAAACGGAGAGGAATTGTCTGCTACCCAGAAGGGATGACACAGAGTTTTATGTCTAGTTTTCCTGGTCTTGCCGGTTTTACGACCTAGCTAGTAACTTTAGACTCCCCTACCGCAATTAACATGACGACTACTACTAGCTCTCTACCCACTGATGACCCACTGCTGAGTCGGGTCTCCTCCAGGTAAATACACCCTGTAATTAGCTTACCGTGCCACTTATTTATAGAATAAACATTTATATTTCTTAATAAAACCCTAAAATTCCACCTAAAAATCTAACAAGAATAACTATTATTGTTAGACGTGTTGGCACAGAGTTTCGTATCATGTTATCCTTCTTTTGCGGCTATATTTTCTTTTGTCGGCTCTCACGACACCCTCGCGATGGAATGGGGTGGTGACACTGTATTCTAAATCGGTCACCACACAAAAATGCCTGCAAAACTGTTAGGCCAATATGATTTATTACTTCTTTCACTTTGCTTTCCCCCTGAGTTCCTATAGGTATGAATGGCAATAAAACCGTTGATACCGTCGACTCGCGCCCCTTGGGAGGATTAACATGAGAGGGCCATTCAATATCACGTCGTCATACAGATTCTGAGCTATAGAAAGTTCGAGAACGATGAGGTGTACAGTTTGATATGTATGCACAGACATCGACGTCTATTTGGAAGCGGTTATAGACGTTCGAACAGTAAAAAATTAAAGCATGACGCGGAAAGTTGTTTAGGTGCTAACACCATGCTTCAGGATTAGGGTTCATGATTTCTCGAGCTTTTCAATT
Organism: Clostera curtula; assembly: GCA_905475355.2. Lineage (NCBI taxonomy): Eukaryota > Metazoa > Arthropoda > Insecta > Lepidoptera > Notodontidae > Clostera > Clostera curtula. Next base: position 883,510 of record FR997816.1, on the reverse strand, counting down.
TCTCGGGTCTCGAGAATTCTCGAGGCTAATTTCTCGGGACTCTCGGGTTGTCGAGAAATTTACATTTACGTACGTTTTCTCATATTATTTGGTTCCAATTGCGTCTAAAAATCAGTGGTTTTCCTCTCAAATAAAAGTATCAAATCACTACATACTATAAAACAAAGTCGAAGTTTTCTGTCCGTCCCTATGTATGCTTAAATCTTTAAAACTACGCAACGGATTTTGAAGCGTTTTTTTTATTAGATAGAGTGGTTCACGAGGAAGGTTTATATGTATAACACACCCCCGCTTTGCACGGGCGAAGCCGGGGCGGGCCACTAGTTAATTATAAAACTTTCATCGATGTTATTCAAAAACATTAATCTTATAAATATTGTTATAAAATATTACAAAAAAAAAAATATTATTCAGGCTCATAATCATAATGACAGCAACTTAGTTGGTTATTTAGAACTTAAACTAAACAAAAAATCAACATGAAAGAAAACGTAAATATTAGGTTGGGGAAAAAGTCTTTTCGCATTATAGTATGTATGAACTTGTAATAAAATCTTCAGTCCTGATCTTGCACCTTCAGATTTCCACATATTTCGGTCTCTTCAGAATTCTTTAGGCAGTGTCAGGTTAACATCACGAGAGGACTGCCAAAACCACTTGTCGCGGTATTATGATCAGTAGTCCCAAAATTTCTATAGCAATGGGATCATGTCCCTACCTACAAGATGGCAAAAAGTTATCGAACTAAATGGTAGCTACATACTTTAGTTAAAAGTAAATAAACGATACTAAAAACTGTATTGAAATTTCTTAAAAAATGCGACGTAACTTTTTGCCCAACCTATTATCTTAACTTACAGTAGAAACACAGCACAATTTTGGGCTGGTTATTTAGAAAAAGAAATTAACTTAAATCTTGTAAACAAAATAGTTTCTATAAAACACGAAAGAAATCTTTAATATCTTAAACTCAGGTAGAAAGTAAATGTAAATTATAATTACATTACAATCATAGCACCATTTATGGCATGTTAATAGAATATAAACAAATTAAAACTCTGCAAGTTTATTTTCTACAAACGTACATGATTTCTCGAGTTCTCGACTTTTCTCGAGCTTGATTTCCCGGGAACAAAGCCCGATGATTTCCCGGGAATTCTCGGCTCGAGAATTCCCGGGAATGAACCCTATTCAGGATAGAGTTATGGTGACTTTACTTACGCGCAGAAACACATTACCGCTCAAGGATCACGTTATTTGGTTTACTTTGTCATACCGCATTAATTTATACTACTAACATTAAGCACATAAATGACCCACAGCTGAGTTGGGCCTTCTCCCATCACAGGGAGGGTGCAATGTCCCACGTGCCTCTCGGTGGGTTGGAAAGCGTTCCGAGCTCCCCATACCACCGAAAGGGTTATGGAGCATGCTCCCCATTGTGGAGGAGTGAAACCCGTTTTCCTCTTTCGGGCAGTTGAAGGACACCGGTGGTTTTAGTGGGTAGGTTGGGGCGCAATTACCATCTTTCCGTGCCTTGGAGTCCCACATAACCTGGCTGGTGTTTAGCGGTCGCGAACCCAAGGGGATTTCCAAGGTAAAAAAAAGGGTTTCGTATCAAGTTTTCCTTCTCTTGGGACTAGGTTTTCGGCCTTGTCATTTTCTTTTGTCGGCTCTTACGACACCCTCAGGATAGAATGGGGTGGTGAGACTATGTATTCTAAATCCGTCACCACACGGATGTTAATTTATACGTTATCCGTAAATTATAGAATTGAGGGCAATGAGGTACTGTTGTTCTCCTTTTTCGTTGGAAATCCGCATGTCCGACTCCCAGTCCTAGATCTCTCTGTTAGTTCTCATTTGAGCCTAAATTACGTAGAATTTGTGTCACTTTCATCGGATTAGAGGTTCTATTGAGTAGTGGTCAGTGAGTCATGTAAGGTTTATGATGATGATCGTTTTCACTCCAATCCATTAACCACGCCCACACAAAAATGGCGACTCCGTGATTTTTTCGTTCGCCGTGTAATGAAGATTAATGACAAACTGTGTATTAAAAAGAGTACAAAGAGTTTGGTTGGTTGTAATCTGACAATGGAATATACTTAGTGTTGCTTGCTTGCTTGTTGTTGTCGTCCGTGTCACCACCGTATTCCCTCCTGAGGGTGTCTTAAAAGCCGGCAAAAGGAAAAAAGAAGGCCAGTAGTCTAGTGCAAGAGAAGGAAGGAAATTTGAACAAATCTCTGTGCCAATCTGTCTGGTAAACTTGGCTAATTACCCTCCATGCAACTGGAGGAGGCCCAACTCAGCAGTGGGTCATCTATGGGCTGAGTAATATGCATATCTTGGACACATACTTATAAGGTAAACCTTGAGTTTTTTTTCAATTAATTTTGACCAGTGTGACTGATAAGATTCAGAAAAAAACCATTACACGAATACAATGAAAAATCACAGAACATACATGGGGGTGATTCGGGTACCCGAAGGGGTCCTTTATCTCTGGACTTCCGGAAGACACTATTTTTTGGGACACCCTGTATATTGCACATTTAACACTAACAAATAAATGGGCTATCATATTATTCCTCGTAGGCGACTACGGATTTTCGTAGCAGCGTAGCGAGCTCCGACTGTAGTCGTAGCCAGTAATAAAGCCGAAAGTTTCGGCGTATCGTTACGCAACCAAGATTTATATTATTTAATACATAATGTGATCATATCAATTATCATGCTTTTGTATTTTACGGCCATTTTAGAACAATTTGACGTGAATCAGGGGGTACAGCGTTGGCTTACGTAATTGAAATTATCTGACGTACGTTTGTGACGTTCACCAACCGTTTGAGGCAACCTAACCCACCGACGATAAAAAGCAGTGTTATATGTTTGATATCTCTCTGTGCGCTTATGATATTATAACTCGTAAATGGATTTTATATAGTATTCTTCTTTTAAAAATCGACTGTTCTTTTAATTCTTTGGAGGGATCTCAGTATTCTCTGGCTTAATTAGATGTTTCTAGAAATTTTCAGTTCTGGTAATGTATTTTATGTTTGTAGTTTAGCTCTTTGCCTATACCACGTAAGCGACCCAGTATATTAACACGCCAGTTCAGAACTCTGTCCCAGTTCTATGGTTAGGGTAATTCATTATGTTAATATGAAAGAAAAAGGTTTTTTAATTATATTATGTAGGTCGTGACACGGTTCTTTTTTAAAGCTTCGTGTTGACTCTATTGTTATTTTATTCATTGTTTAAACGCGGAAATAGCTTGGTATCGTTTCAGCTACTAAATTCCCTATTTAGTACTGAGCCGAGCTTCCTACATTTTTATTAATTGAAAAAATTGTAAGTACCGCCCTGGTACAGGGTTTCATCTGTACAAATTAATTGAAGCGATCAGGATGTTAAATACTTTACGCAAAAAAAGTTTTAAGCATAAAAATGTCCTGTATCGCGAAAGCGAAGTTTACAAGGCTATTCGCACAGATAAGAAATCTCCGATAATATTAATTAAGGATTTGGTGCCTTGGCCCTGTCAGACAAAATCAACTCGTCTGGTCATCCCACTCATCCTCCATCCAAAATCTGCTTTTAACCATTTTTACTTTTTAACCATCCAAAATCTGGTTTTAACTTTATTGTAGTGAAATCACCAACGCATACCATCCTGAGGGTGTCTTAAGACTAAAGGAACGCAAGAGCAAGGCAGCCGCAAGAGAAGGGAAACTTGATACAAACCATGTATCCACCAACCCGTCTTGCCAGCGTGGCACATTAAACTAATTTCCCTCCATGAAATTGACCCAGAACTGTTTCTTTTGATTAGCGCCATGCTCTCATTTCGGAGGGTTTTTGTTACAACCTGTACAATAGTGGCAAGAACTATTTTAATAAAACCTTTAATTTCATTTGTTTCAGGTAAGTACTCAACACAGCAAGTTTCGCGCGTTTCGTTTAACCCGCTTTCAACATGGTAGGTTTAACTGTGTATGACAGCTCTCAGCCCGACCGTACCCAGAGGCAATTAACTTTGTTTGACAGCTAGAGGATCATTTAACTTGTTCAAACCTGCTTTGACAGCGTGTCTAGGTGACGCTTAACAGGTTTAGAGCTAACTCCATTAGCTGGGTGCTAATAGTGCCTGAACAGGCTTCGGAAAGTTTAGAAGCTAACTATGCTTTTGTTGTTTATGTGGTGTTAGGACATTATTTTATCCCACCACAGTTGTCAGTTAGACGAATAATACATTTGGCTTTGAAATACACTATCTAAGGATTAATACGAAGTATAGAATAGCGTTACATAAGATTTTCCCCCAAAGTCTCATATATCCCATTCCCAATGGCCGAGTATATTCTCTCAACCTTCATCGTCAGACCTTAAGTCAATTCAAAACCTACAATTAACATCATCCACTTAAAGCTTGTTGCATGACTGATTAATAAAGGTGGCCCAAGAATATACCCTTGTGGCACACCCATACCAACCTATATTGTTTCATTTTATATAAAATGGCTTATTGAGCATTTATGCATAAAGATATTACAAGATTTCAGTAATAAGACTAAGTATACATCATTTTTTCAAACCCCGGAGAATTTACCAACTGTCTTTATTAGGATGTTGAGCCAGTAGCTGTGTAGAAACAAATTGGTCCCTGTCCAAATTTGTTCAATATATTCCACTGGTTACGTAATGCCCATGTGAGTCAACTTGAGCCAGTGAATTTAGGGCATATACTCGGGTATGAAACGGCGGAGTTTCTCTTATTGGACGTACAATTTATGGCTCTCAAATGCTACAGTTGCGGCATACGATCTCAAATTCTGCCTGCTAGTGACATTTGTTGATATAATTAGATGTTAGTTGAAAAAAGTTAATTGATATCGTCTCACATAGCTGGACAGATTAACTGATACGTGAACTGAAACTTTATCCGACAGATTGCTTAATTATGATGAAATTTGTGAACATCATTCATCATTGTTTCATTAGAATCCAATCCACGTCTCATGAAACTCCATTATAACGTCTATTGGTTTAATTTATTATATGTTTGGAAGCAGATTTGATTAATTAACAGGATTACTGTTTGCTTTTATGTGAAAATGTACATATTAGTTAACAGTTTATGCTATAATTTAACACCGATTTCCTACAAATTATCATATATCAAGCTGATGACAGGGCGCTATGGCGCTCTTTAGGGGAGGCCTATGTCCAGCAGTGGACTAATGTGGGCTGATGATGATCATATAACACAATTAACAAATTAAGCATAATATACCAGCTGATGTGGTTTCTATTCATAGAATTAGTTTTTGTCGATATCTGAGTCACAATCTTTAACAGGATAAACAAATGCTTCAGCATACATTATGAAAATTGTAGGTTACTAAGTAGCTTTGATTGTCGACTGTTCGTAATAATATTAAGAAATGTGAAAATAGTCTGTCGAATCAATGTTCACTGTAAAAAAAATTGTTCTTCGGAATGTGACTAATCTCTTGTTTGAATACAAATATTCGGAATTTAGAACTCAATAGTATCCTTATTAACTGCACGTTAAATACATTCTGGCAAATTCCCTCGGGGTACGCAGTGCAGATACTGATGTCATTATTGATTTTCAAATTACGCTGCTCGTCTCCACTTAGTCTAGCCCGTACTTTTCCTATAATAAGATTCTTGGCTTCCACATTGGCTGTCGCAACATCATTTTACAGTTTATTGATCCTTCGTAGCTTATTAACGACACTTTTAACCCATTTCAGTAAATTGTTAGCTGGTAAAATACCGTTATTGTATGTAGATTATTTTGGCTCGAGACTTAGAACATTAGCAAGACGGTTATTTGACTTTTCTCCAGAAGTTATGCTATTGTTGGTCTGTCTCCGGCAGTTGTTGGCTTTAAGTCTGTGTTATTGTCATGTTTTCCGAAGGACTTGGAACTGTCACGCTTCAACTTAGATTAGTGACCAGTTTCAAAACTTTGTTGTTTGATATTTGATTGCCATCTGGGATATCAAGTTTCGTTGCTTAATTAGAACCTTTGATTGTTGGTATCAAATCCTCTCCGATTCTACTTTAGTAGTGTTGTGTTTTCTAGAAGTCATGCATCAGATCATCTTGACATGTCTTATTCATGCATAATATATTAAAGTACTAGCTACTTTAATATATTATGCATCCTCTTTGAAATTGGACCTTTATCACGACCAAAATATATCCGACCCGGAACCTACGTCTTTAGTATTCTCGCTACAAACTAGAGGAATCCCTCGGAGAGCTTAATTAAATTCAGGCACAGAAGGAACACTTCCATTATACATACACGGAATACGCTTAGAGTTTCCAGAGAGCTTATTAGGCCCGAGCTTTTTGGTATATTGACGACGATAACACTGACGATAGCTACAACCTGCACAAAAAAACTACCATCTGTTACTAGCTCTAAGCATAGTTATCTTCGTCGCAACTTCGATATGATTCGATATTGATTAATCGGTTTATATAAAGGCGGTTTTAAAATAAACATGTCAGTACGAGTAAAATGTGTGATAGAAACGCGTTGTTTGGTTGGAAGCTCTATTTTTATTTTAGTCGCAATACTCATATATTCTCGTTGCGCCCCGTCAGCGTCGTCTAATCCCATTTAAGTTTTAAAGTTTGCGAGCTGGAACATGGAAGTTGGGTAGAAGTACTTTCAGCCATTTACGGAGGAGATAGTTTTTAAATTAGATTCCTGGACTGTTGGCCATAAATTTGCTGCACGGCTGCAAAATGGCGGCGGGAATTATAGTCTGTTTGCAGTTATGTCTTTGCTCTTTGGGATTTGTGGGTTGTAGAGGTATCTGACAGTCGTATTTTAAATTACTTTTCTAGTTATGTACCTACTGGTAAAGGATAGGATTTTTAATAGAAATGTTATACTTTTAAGATTTTATAAATAAAATTCACAACATCTTATACATAAACAGGGTGTGCCAAAAATAGCACATCACAGCGACACTGGAAGTAGGGTAGCCATAGGGCCATTACACAAAAAAAGACTGATGAAAAGTCTCATGGATTTCGAGATAGTCTATTTTTTTGAAAATGTCCCGATTTTTTCGTTCTATGTAACAAAATCGTCACAAATACCTACTTAATGTTTATTTTTTTATTCTGAACTCATTACTGATAGTTTCTGGAGTAAATTAAACTAATCATTGGTCGGTAATTGCTGTAAAATACAAAAAATGTCCACGGTTACCGCATTGAAGCTTTATTCAGACCCTTTCTCAACTCTTTGTTTGGCCTATAAGATCATCGTAAAAGACATTTGAACCTGAGGAACTTCGTGATTTTACCGCACCGTAAAGAGATAATTACAGTGCATGGAATTTATTTCAGCCTCATAAAATCTACCCTGGTCTCGACCGCTGCAATAAGAAACTTTATCCGCCCCGTTTTCTACCTTATACTTTACCATTATTATGTCATGATTTTAAGCCGATAATTATGTTTTATGGTAACGTGTGGGTTTCCTTACCGAGGTAGCATTTACCATCGGACAACTAAATTACTGTTTAGTTTGGAGTTTACCATGACCCTAACTCCTATATAAATAATAACTAACAACCCGCCCCGGCTTCGCACGGGAGCAATTATGCATGTATTATACTTAAAAACCTTCCCATTGAATCACTGTATCTATTAAAAAAAAACGCTTCTAAATCCGTTGCGTAGTTTTAAAGATTTAAGCATACATAGGGACGGACAGACGACAGCGACTTTGTTTTATACTATGTAGTGATGATAATAATTATGAAAATGTCATTATCATGTCCTATTTCGTTACAGCGACATCTATTGCTTCGCAAATGTTTGCCTGATACGTTTTCACCGGTGAACTGAAAATACACTTTTTCTTTGTTAAAATAAACCTCTCTTTCCAAGAACGGACTCAGCTGGATTATTAACCTACTTTAAAAAAGATTATAACCGATCAGGCCTCATAAGTTATATAATTTAAGATATAGCGTAATGTTAGTAAAATGTATACTGCTGCTGTTGCTATTATTGCCCAAATTATAGTTATTTAAAATTTCTAAGTACTTATAAAAGATGTGAAACTTAACGATACCGCCTGCAATACGCGGTCAATAAATTGAAACTACCATATTGATTATAGTTGACGGTTTTATCAGGTTAAAACCCGATATTAGAAATTGCAAGTGGCTGGATATGTATGAATATATTTTTTTACAGCGGGTGGTCTTATAATTCTTTTTTTTAATCAGGTATACTCACTTTAGTTCTTTCATCACAATACATTCTTATGTCTGAGTCTATATGTTATAAATACCATTTACATGCATTGTTGCTTTGTACGTAGCAAATATTAACGACACAACTTTCACCATATTTAATAAACTCTTTTATAGCAGTCTGAAGTTAGGATCGTGGCCAGTTTGTAACAATTTTGCAACGTATCCGCTGAATCATCTTTGCGCCGCGAGAGGACTACAATTTATCGTCTGCTCGCTATGAATTTATAACTTGCATTCACAGCATTTAATTAAACGGTCTTTTTCCAATGTGTTGCAATCATATTCATGGTCGTGGCGACTGTACTCAGTAGAGGTTTCCTCCTCCATAAAATATTTTGAGATTATTTGTAATTTAGATCAAAACCTACGGAGTTATTTGTCGGCTTTACTCCAGAAAGTAATCCGAACGGCTCGCAGTACCTTGAGTATTCTAAAGCGTTATCCAAAGAATCCGTTTGAATAAAGTCATTATTCAATTTAAATACACAGAGCTAAATGTTTTTGATGTTATCATCAGCCTCCAGAAGAGGAGCCGACCCACAATAGTTTGAGAAAAGTACTTTTTCAAACTATTGTGGGTTGCCACAGTAAATCTTCCTTGTCCATAGCCTCTTGTCAGTCATCGTATTTAAACTCCGGCCATTTTTTTTTGCCTAGAAGTTATAGCTGCTTGAAGAAATTTTATTCCTTATTTAGTTTTTTATGGGTCTCTTTTATCACATCATCACTTGCATTAATTTTGATTCATGTCACCTCTCAGTTCTTCGTTCAATCAGTTTTTTCTTTGGCCGTGTTTTATCAGCCCTCTTTGCTTCCATGTAATTGGTTTCATTTCTCTCTGTAGCTTGTTCAAGCTTCGTCCATTCTTCATTTCCGTAGACAGCGGGAGCTGTACGTTGCGACCTATTTCTTTTTAATTGGTCTTCCGTCCGTCGTGAGCAATTTATTATAATTTCACCTTTTTATCTATGGAATTGGATACTTTGTATTCGGGATTTGTACCTACGCTATTGCTGATTATACATGATGAATTTTTGATGTATCCGTGGATGACCAAAACTTTTATTGTAAGAATATTGAACAACGTTGTATCGAGCCCGACCTTGATTAAAATCAAAACTGTATTCTTATAATTGGATTTTATAATAAACTTTCCTGGATAAGTATGTAGCGATATTTTAAAATAAATTCGATTTACAGTGAACCGGTTTACTTACTTTTACTTTACGGTAATTGTAGAGTCCGGCAAATGTTCAAAGTGACTTGATTTTGTTCTGGAAGACATTTATCTCTGTGAATCACGTCTTTGTGAAACGCCCCTTCATTCCAAGGAAACCTAGCGGGGCGAGTCGTCTTGAACCTTGCTTGAAACACATTTTAACACCCGTATCGATTCTGCATATAAAGCTATGATAATTAGGTATATTGCAGTTTTTGTTGCCAAAATGTGTCAATTTGAAACAAAGAAACTTCTTGGGTTTTAAAAATAAGTTTATGTTTATAGGAAAATACGTGTATCACTTTAACCACATTTCGCTACAAAACACCAATCCCAAATCCCAATTCCCAACTGCGTTTATAGTGGCAATAAAAAAAATTATGCCACGCAATTTCTTATTGATTGTACCCATAAGGGTATAAAGGATTCGGGTCAGGTCTGATAGATGGCGCAATTTTTCAGTTTCTTCATCGTCACGCGACGTTGACACGAATTTCTATGCAACATTGTGTTTTATGCCGCATGATTTAATGCTCACCTAGAAAATAGCACATGTTGTGACGTACCAGCATACTGTGCGTCGACACCCCATTCCTTTAAGGGCCGATTACAGGAAATGACAAGTTTTTGCCTTGATCTAATTGCAAGTGAATGAAAACTTTACACCAAACAGATTTCTGTCCATGTAATTGGAGGAGTCGGCAGTCTCTCTGAGATGATGGTGTAAATAAACAAAATCGATTTAGGTTTGGTCTTAGCGTGGCCCATCGGGATCACGGAGCATAAGTTCCTCCCCCAAGGATCTCCACAAAGGCCGGTCCTGGGCGGCCCGCATCCATCGTTTTCCGACGACCTGAACCGGGTCATCGGTCCACCGTATGGGAGGTCTACCAGCGCGCTTTCCAAAACGCGGTCGCCATTCGAAGATTTTTCTGCCCATCGGGTGTCGGTCGTGTGCGCTATGTGCCGTCTTTTTCCTAGCTTCATTGGGCTCGGCAAGCCGTTTGGAAAATATTCATATACCAGTATTGACACGGAATGATTGCCGTCTGGCCTCCGCATTTTTTGGCTGTCAGTTTTAAATTACTGACTTGGTGTAACGACTGCCATTGATGTTCGAAACGTAGCCGCGTTTACGTGCCTTCCGAAGCACTGAAAAAGTCAAGTTAATATGGTGGACACCTACCTAACAACTGGGAGTGTCAGAAGATGCTTACCCTGTCTTGTCACCCTTAATCACTGGTCCACGATAGATTAAACGTAGTACGGAGAGCGACTCTCATCGGGCAATCTGCGACGTGTACACATTAGCGAGACTACCCTAGCTAGAGTATCACTACAGTCCACGTAGACAGACTCGGCTACGCTCGGAAGGCGTCGCGGACGCAGGTATGAGAGCGAGACCAGCGATACGAATAGAGAGCTCTCGAATGATCTACATGCCATAGATCAGTCTAGCTATAGTCGTATTTTTAATTAGGCGTAGTCAACTGACGTTTACTGTTTCTAAATGAATATCTAGTCTACGAGTAGTGTAGTGTACCCAGGCCAAAATCTCACTATGATAGAGCTACCCTGCGATAGGGCGCTCTATTGATCTCTACGTGTACGTAGAAAGTAGAGTATAAATTAGATTAGTCTTCAAGCTGTCTAGCTCTATTCTCTCTCCGTGGACGACGCACTTTATAACGACACGTAGCAGCTTGGTTAATTTTGTCGTCCATTTAGTGAGATTCGGCTTCTATTTTACCCAATGTATAATATGCAAATCCAGCTCATAGCGTTAAATAAACCATGACCCGTTTCTACATTAGGGATTTGCGAGTATAATGCCATTTTATGCTAATGAGAAGTTTTCGGTATTGCTAGGATTGGCGCAGCTATTTGTTGTGAGATCAATTATCTATTTGTGATGTGATGGATTTAGAATACATAGTGTCATCCCCATCCCATTCTGAAAGTGTCGTAAGAGCCGACAAAAGGAAAAACAAGGCCGATATCCAGCCAAAAGAGAAAAAAAACGTTAGGTAACCCTGTGCCAACCCGTTTGGCCTTCAGTGACCTAGCCTTCAGTGACAGGGTTGTCACTGAAGGCTAATTACCCTCCATGTATTTGGAGGAGTCCCGACTCAGCAGTAGATTTGTGGGCTGAACAGTAGTATCTATGTATTTATAGCATAGTGTAGGGCTGGTTGTCGTTAACTTAATGTTAACTTTTCGGATGGTCATTGGAGTGGGCTACTCCCACATACACACAAAATACGAAGAGGCATAGAACGGCCAGATTATGTACCGGCCGGAGTACCCATTAAAACTCCAATGCGTCCTTACTTACTGCCTCCTGGGTCGAGAGATCACTTGAACATGCCCAACAAAAGCAGCCCAATCAAAGTGCTAATTCATCATGCTTTCATCTGCAATTGAAAGCAGCTATCCTTTTTAAATCTTTCGTTAGATCAGCTATTACTGTCGTTCTTATGATAGCCAGTAGTCAGGACAGATGTTTAGTACTAGCTCCCGGTTTCGCAAGGTTGTTTCTTTTTCTTGCAATTAAAATAGCCTACTGATAATGTAGCATTCAAATGGTGAAGAATTAAAATCGGCGCAGTACTTTTTGAGCCACACGTTACAAACATACTTACTTACAAATCTTTCCTCTTTAAAATATTAGTATAGATATACACCCCTGGGCTTATCAAAATGTCCATCTTTTGCGGCTACGTTTTCTGTTTATGCCTCCCACATGGACACGCATAATATACTTTGCCCTTTTGTCAAGTTGCTCGGAGTGCTCAGCTGTGAATATCTCATTCGGACTAATGCGGAGCATTCATCAGGCTACACTCACGGCTCATTACTCTCGCTGTGTCGTGTGACATTATGTTTCCAGAAGCTCCGATGTGTTGAGCTAATGTGGGATTTATTCTTTGCTCACATATAGAGATGTTTAATTTGATGGATATGTGAAAATGGATGGGTATATGCCAGGATTTCGTATGGAACTGCTACCTCCTGGCTGTGTTGTCTGCTGCATGGGTCATATTGTAACATCTGATCTTCTGATGTCTTAGGTTTTCACGATCTTTACACATTGCAGGAAATGATGGCTTCTGCCTCGTTGGTCTAGTGGTTAGATGTGTCGCCTTTGGATCAACGGGTCCCGGGTTCGATTCCGGGGTCGGGCAAGTGTCTTTGTCTAAACCAGAGGCACTGGCTCGGAGTCTGGGTGTCATTTCTATCTATAATATGTATGTATTTACAAAAAAAAAAATGTATATAAGTACTTTATCATCCATCTCGTTACCATAACACAAGCATTAAGTTGCTTAGCTTGGGACGAGATGGCGTTGTGTGAAATTTCCAAGGATATTTATTTATTTACATAGATATGTTCAGCGTTACGTACCCCGCCACGTCACCGCGCCTACGTGACAAACAACATGACTCACGGGCATAATAGTGCGTCACCACCAATAGAATGAGAGCTCATTAGTGTCTCACCAGTATATAAAAGCCCGCAGCGACAACTGCCATCCAGTCGTCTCGCGACCACGGACACTGCAAAGTGTCTGAAACGTTGGGAATAAAATAAAATAAAACGATCATAACCGTGAAGCCATCATTTCCTGCAATCTGATCTTCTTCATGCTTCGGAGGACCTCGACCTAAAAATTGGGTATGATCCCGAAGCCGAAGGATCGATCATACCCCATTGGCAACACCAAATTGCGCTTCATGACTGGATTTACATGCGAGTGGGCTGGTTACGTCGCGCGTATGGACCTGCAAAGATACGCTAATGTGTCCATCCCCTGGGCGCCAAATAATAGCTACCGACGAGGATGGCGAAGGAGACGACTTGGATGTCTTTGCATAGTCAAAAGAGAGAAAAGTGTGAAAAATTAAATGCAGCAGTCTCACTGCACCAAATAGGCTAAAAATATACAACAGTAGTTTGGATTAAACCAAACCGTCATATATACATTTATAATAAGACGTTATATTACTCACAATCGAAGTGTGTATATAGTAATGCTTCCACTTATGACATCGTCGTATAACCAGCTTGCTCAGTTACGAGCACAGCCATCGTAAAGCCCTTAGGTTATGGCCATGCACTAATAAAACCTCGCGCGTAGCCATCTAACCGCACTTAGCCGCAGATGTGTATTTAACCGTCAGCCTTGATGACGCCAAGGTGACCTATGTCTTAGCCAATTGACAGAAATGGGCCACTGCCGAGTCAGGTGTCTTCCAATTAGATGGAAGGAAATTTGTATGTTACACGAAGCTAGCTGCAGCGATTGGCACAAAACAGAATCTCGATCATCGTCACAAATTTGCAAGCCTTTCGGTCGTTTGTACGATACTTTTCAGAGTGACACGAGTAAGTATGTATGAATGTAGTGTATGTCATAAACATGCTTTTTATACATAAAATGCAAAAGCAAGCGTTGGAAGATAAGAACGAGTGGGCGCCATAGTGTGGCTGAACACAATAGCCGCGGGGAATAGTTCGCGAAGCTTTATGCTGTCTCGGAAATGAAGCGCTGAGTGTATCGTAACTTGTGTGTGTGGACTTTAGCTTACAAAAATCGGAGCTAATATATATATATATCACCGCAGAGCAGTAATAAAAGTAGTGAAAGATCTGCTCGTCGTCTACATATCCGTGTGGTGCTGGATTTAGAATACATAATGCTATGGCCCCAAACCATCCTGAGGGTGATGTAAGAGCCGATTAAAGTCCCAATTCGAATAAATAAGTGGCACTATGTAGTCGTTATCAATAATGATAATTATTTACTACCACAACATGGAAGGAAAACTTAATAGCGACTACACGATTGGGTCGAAAATTGTTTCCTCAACCTAAAATAGCAATACTGCCACCATCGATTCAGCGATGTAAAGATCTTCCCTAAGTTAATTTATTTCCTAAGACGTAAACCAGAGTGGTCCTAAAGAAGCGCTTTCAATAGCGCCATTATATGGAGCATTCGTGCAAAAGGGTACCCTTGGGAGCTATACAGAGAACCGCCTAGAGAATGATGTGACGCCTTTTATTGATGCTAAGTCGAGGCTTAGATAAGATCTGTTTTCTTTTGCCCTACATACTGCTGAAGATGTTGATAATGGATCTTATTCGTTCCTTAGTTAACATCATTAACTGGTTCTGCGGAATTGAAGCTCAGATAAATTTGTTTGTCCTTGAAGACGTTACTGTAAAGATCCAGCGCAGCGTTCGGCTCGAAGTAGTGGGGTGATCTCCCAGGCATCGGTTCAGATCCCTACCACCACGATATTCTTGGTGATGAGTTTTAGATACTGTTTTACTATTAGGTCTTAATTAAAGACAGCTACTGCTACTTTTACAGTTCCATTTTCCGAACGGATGTCCTGGAATTGTAAGATCCTCACTCCTTTCCTACCCGCTAATATGCCCGAGTTGCCAATGTAAGGTTCTTGTATCAGTGATACGCTGAACTGACGTTTAGAAGACTCTTTCTGTAATAATATCTGTACAAAATAGGTAATGAACTATTGCAATTAGTATGATTTTTTAGATATAGTTGAGCCTACCGATAGTCGCAAAATTTATTTCTTGATAGTATCGACATTTTACATCTAGTGATAAGCGATGACGACACTCGCAACTCGGTTCCAAGATTATCGTATCAATAAGTTATGAGACGTCTGAGAGAGAATGAATTATAATAAATAAGTTCGAATATTTGAGCGTCGTAGTTTTTTATTGATAAAATAAAAATGCGGGAGCTGGTGCGTAAGGGGGCTTAGGCTGTGCCAAACTGGTTTAGACATTTTTAAGTGTGGAGTATTATAAATATTAACTTATGAAATATTTGCACCTGCCCTGGTAAAAAATTGAGAAACTATTGTTATCATCAGAAGCATAGGGTGCAATTGACATCATATAACATGATCCTTCAAAACTACTGTTATATTAAACTACTAACTACTGTTATATAAGGTCGGGCAAGTGTCTTTGTCTAAACCAGAGGCACTGGCTCGGAGTCTGGGTGTCATTTCTATCAATAATATGCATGTATTTACAAAAAAAAAATGTATATAAGTAGTTTATCATCCATCTCGTTACCATAACACAAGCATTAAGTTGCTTAACTTGGGACGAGATGGCGTTGTGTGAAATGTCCAAGGATATATTGTCAGGCACTCTGCTCGAACCAGCTTGTCCTGCATACACAAGGTTTCTTCTCCTCCATAAGGATGGAGGGGATCCAAAAAACCAGTAGACAATTTATACGCCGTGATAGTGATGACAATGGCTCGACAAAAAAGATAAAGTACCTCTTCCCAATAGCTGTACGCCATGGCGTGGCATCCATAACCAAACCTTGCTCCCATCCAGGTCACGTTTATACGTAAGATCTGTTTGTAGATCCATTTACAGCGTCCTGCGGAACTGACCCGGGGGATTAATTGCGGGCCGGATGTCCGGATCAATTGCCCGGGTTATCGGTGACTGAACCCCTATCTTGTTAGATGGATACCGCGCTGCGTTGGGGTTCCGTGAGCATCCTATCTAAACCATGTTATTTATACCTGTTTCTGAGCTTGGAAATTCGAACAAGATCTATCTGAAACCTAATATGACGCCTTGCTGCTAGCCTTGCTAGCAGAAAGCAGAAGCAATTGAGATACTTTCTCAGAGTCTCAATTGTGTTTGTGAATTATATTGTACTAGTGGCCTGCCCCGGCTTCGCCCGTGCAAAGCGGGGGTGGGTTATACATATAAACCTTCCTCTTGAATCACTCTATCTATTAAAAAAAATCGTATCAAAATCCGTTGCGTAGTTTTAAAGATTTAAGCATACATAGGGACGGACAGACGACATCGACTTTGTTTTATACTATGTAGTGATAGTGATACAGGTATATTCACTAGGTGCGTCGTCAATAGATTAGGTAATCTATTGACGACACACCTAGTGAATACACGATGTGATCACCCCATACCCTCCTGAGGGTCTCCTGAGAGGTGACTAAAGGAACGCAAGAAGACGACCACCTAACCCTAGGGAAGGAATACTTGATACAAACCCTGTGCCAACTATCTTGCCAGCGTGGCACAGTAGACGAATTTCCCTCCATGTATTTAGAGGAGGTCCGACTCAATCTATATGAATCTAGTGAGGGGGATGGGTATTTTGTAACAAAGTAAATAATATACTTTATATTTGATAGCTCGGAGGCCGCCCGATAACTACCTATGTAAGAAAGTAATTAAACATGACGATTAATATTTTTGCCTTGAATGTAAGAACGAATACTGAGCTACACGTATATTTCATATGAAAAAGTAAATATAACGCGGCGCGTTTCCCTTTTTTGAAATGGAAATGTCCTCAAATATTCAACTTTAAATTTATATTAGGTAGTCCGTTCTCGATGTTGACCTTTGCGAACTGAGCTGAATATCAGTCTCTTCTCAAATTATATTTTTAAAATCTGAAACGAAGGTTTAATCCACTTGAGTAATTTGGTCTGCTCAAGAACCGCGATGAAGGTTGAAATGAAAGAGCAAATTGTACTTGATTTTGTGAGAAGTTTTCAACAAGAATCAAGTATTTTCTTCGCTAAATAAAATTACAATTATTTTATTCTTTAGCCCCTTAAAGAATGGGTGTGATTAAAACATTACTACTACTACAGCTCAGCCCATAGATGACCCACAGCTAAGTCATGTATTCTCCAAATACATGGAGACCAGATGGCCAGACGGGTTGGCACAGGGGGGCCCGCATCGGAGCATGGGCCCCCAGGGTCACGGGGCATGCTTCCGCAATGGGAGTGAATTCCGTAGCCCTGGTTTGGGCAGTCTAGGATCGTCGCCGCCGTTTTAGTGGGTAGATCAAGCCGCAATTTACTATCTCTATGCGCCCTGGAGACCCACATACCCCGGCCAGTCCCCAACGGCCGGGTATCCATGAGGTTCTACAACGTAAAAAAGGGGTATCAAGTTTTCCTACTCTTGCGGCTAGGTTATCGGCGGTATTTCAATTTGACCAGAGGATTTACCATAACTAAGTACCACAATCCATGAGCATCTCCGACATAAAAAAGAAATCTCATTTTTACGTCGTGTTTTTTCCGTAGCAGCAATAGTGACCGGAACCCACAAAATTTGTAGTATGCTTTTTTTCCGCACCGCAAAAACATCTTTTGTCGACGTTCCGCGCTGGTAATTTGTGTCTATAAGTATATAAGGAAGTTCACAATGAAGGATCGAGGAGTACTTCATTAATTGATTTTCTGTATTAAAACTAGATCGTATTATGGCACGAATGCAGGTTCTCTTGAGTCCGTCATAAGAATAGAATCGTCGAAACTATAGCGCCACCGGAATATTTCTATGAAAAATCCGACTCTAAAGGCGTAAAACGGAACCGCACTCGTTTACAAGAATTTCGGTATAAAATTTCATTACTGTCATAGTGGCAGATTGTATGTTATCGGTTCTATTGATCGTCATAGACGTGAGGGCTTCGCGAAAGTACACGATTGAATCAGCTGTACCGCTTATCAATTGACGATTAAATTTGAAACCAAGACGCCATACGCCGTTGTGTTGGGAACTATAAACTCTTTACAATAAATGTTTACTTATATTTTATGACAACCACACAACGCTATTGTCACTAGATTTAAGCTCAATTTTATGACCCACTAGCTGTTACCAGCGACTTGGTCCGTGAGATATTCAACAATGTGGAAAACTCAGTAACCATGGGCTCCTGAAAAGCGGAAGTGCCAATAAAAGTAGCCTAAGTTACTCCTTGTTACATCAGCCATCTGCCAGTGAAAGCCCAAATAAACAGACAGACAGACAACAATTGTTTGTACTTACTACAATACTTAGTAAAAAGCAATTATTTTAATTTACAAACATACACACCAATTTTATTTAATTGTATATACAGAGTTGATATGACAGAGGGGCATTAAATTACACTACGTATATTGTAATATGTGATTAGTATGAATTCGAAACGGTACAAAAAAATACACGTAATTTTTCATGGGGGGTGGAGCGGTAGTCTTAAACCTCACCAGGTATCAACAAGGGGGAGGAAGGGGTTAAAAAATGTTAAAAAACATCACGTGATTAATGGACAGCCCCTAAGGTTGATAAACGATGCGTTAGGCATAAACATCTGTTAGGAAAGATACATCATGTTCAAATGAGGCAAAAATAAAAAATCATTTGTGGCTAAACTATTGCTCCAATTTAATTGATTTTTGGTACAGAGCCTGGAAATGATCCTGAAAAAATGCCCCTATGTCGTATCAACCCTGTATAATGTTATATCGAATCGGAATTTACCAGCTGTACATACAATGTTGACGGAAACAATAAATTAGTTCCAATATATTATTGACAATGGCTAAAGAATTCGTTCCAAAATGGTTTTTTAAAAGATGATGTACTATAACGACTGTATGACGTGCGTTGGTAGGATGTGACATTGAGAGAGCTTTTGTTTAATCCATAATATAATTAATGACTATATGAATATCAAAATTTCATACGCATCACAACCAATTAAACTCTTTCTAAAATTATAAACACTAGTTACATACCAAATTCGTCATGGATGACTCGGATTTTATTAAATGCCTCAGGTTCTTCTATTGATTGAACTACAATTAAATACAGTAATTCTTTGCTGGGTTCATAAAATAAACTGCTGTTTTAATCTTTGGCTGCTCCCCAGACTACTTTTTAAATATTCTATACACCAAAAAACTGCAGCTGATTTCAGTAATAGTGTTGATGTCGTTGGCACATATTCTCCTTAATCCCAGAGCAATTTAAAGTTTCGGTCAACATCATGCCACTTATTGTTCTATATGATCTGACAAAGCCTTGCCTTTTGTCTCCGGAAGGCAAAAGCATGCAAAGGCAGCTATCAATGGCACAATTGCAAATGCTGTCGGCGGTATCGATGGGGCCACGGCACTTAGGCCAGCAACGTATGGGGCCAGCATGGAGCCCACCCTGGAAACTGTGGAGGAAGCTCCCATCGCCATGTTCCGAGTCACAGTTGGAAATAACTCCGTTGTGTACATGTACCTGTTGATGAATATTTTATAGTGATAACAAAAAGGGACCAAAGTGCTACTGTTATTTAACGTTGGGGATAAGTTCCTCAAGTAAAAAGTTCCAGACAAGATCAATGCCCCCCCCTCAAACTCCCGCATTTATAATTTTGTTAGAAACCACGAACAGTTATACTTTGCTAAATGTCGAATTTGGCGATTAGTCTACTCGTAGATATAAGAATTTCTACGAGTCAGGGATTGATGCTAGCCATGAAACTTGAGTTTTAAGTTATAGAATGAAATCGGTTATATCTGGAAACAAAAAAGAAACCTGATTTGGACTTACATGCTTGAAAAAGCACCGGCCGCACAACTTACGCCGATGGAGGCCATTACCAACTTAACGTAGTCGTTGTCTATGATGACTAGAGCATTGCTGAACGCACATACGACGAAGAAACCGATGTGTGTTATACGCCTGCCACAATACTTGCACAGAAGATTGCAAATGACAATTCCTGGAAGCTAAAAGATATTGTTGCTGAGAAGACCTTAAGAAATCCAAGTTAATCACAAATAGCTTGTTATATTTAAACAACAATGATCAAGTAAAACGTTTCTTTTTTGAATTGCCAAATATAGTTTAGTTTGGGTGATCAATTCTGGTCAATTTTACTGTTTTAATATAGAACTGCAATAATCATCATATGATTAGTTGCAAGCTATACTTATTTAGATAGTGCGGTTACAAAGTATTTGTCCATTATTTGACCATTGGGTCTGTAAATCTGAAAATTTTGTTTAGGAACTCTTGTAACTTTTCCAGAAGTATTGCTGCTAAACCTACATTTGGGAAGGAAGTTTACCTGCATAGCTCCCGCTATTGCGACACTCAGGAAAGTATTTGAACTGCTCTGCCCTATATACTGGTTACTGCCGTAGAAGCTGATCCCTAAGGTGAACCAGATAGTGCAGGAGCATAGGATATTGGTTCTCATACGTGCTGTCTTTAGTAGGTCCAAATACGTTGCTTTCACTTCTTCCTTTGGGTTGGAGTCGTGATTCTCGCTAGCTATACTCTTTGCTACGTCCATCATGTTCTGACCTGGGCGTCTGTTCCTGAAACACATATTTTCAACATCATAGAGCTTTTGAAAATTATGTCAAATAATATCATTCTGTATGACTTCTTGTATGTATTCTGCTGAATAAATGTGTTTACTTTCTTTCTTATTTCTTTCTATATCAAACAATGGTGGAGACATAAAAATAAACTTATCGTTAATACATAATAAAACTAGCTGACCGGGCAGACGTTGTCCTGCATGATATTCGTTTACCGACTGCAGCGCCATCTTTCGGGCTGATTTGTGAATCTAAACCATCCTCGGTGCTACCCAAACGCACACAAAAAAAACATTCAAATCGGTTCAGCCGTTCTTGAGTTATAAAATTACAACGAAAGTGGCATTGATTTTTATATAGATAGATTTGCAATATGAACTGTTATCGTATCATTGTATTTGTATAAAAATAATAGAATGTTCTCAGAATGGTTCACATATATGTTATTGAACCGTCTTAAAACAAAGGTGGGGTATAAAAATCACAATGGTTTCCCCATTGTGATATTTATTGAAACACAAGTAATACTCAACTATAGTTACAATCGATAGATTCAGGCTTTTCGATCAGCTTTTAATCCATCTACTGGGACTACTACCACTATCTATTAATATGAAAATATAAAATAAATTTCATAGGATTATTTGATTTAGTAGCAAAAGCTTACCATTTTGCTGCACTTGTCATAATTGCACTTGCTTCGTCCAGTCTTCCCATCGAGATCAACCATTTAGGCGACTCCGGCATAACAAAAAAAAATATCAAGTAAAATAGATTTGGGACCGCTACGCCCAAGCAGAATTTGTTCCATGCTCTCAGATAGTAAGCTATAGCTGTCATCACCATTTCTCCTAGCGGTATTGGCATTGCAGTCAAACATGCGATCATTTCTCTGAATCTGGGGCCTGTCAATTCTACGATGAGAATAAATGATACGAGCATAGTGCCAGCAGAAGATGAGCCCACGAAGAATCTCATAACGGCGAAGGATAAGTAGTTTGGACAGAATGGTTGAATCATGGTGGTGATCAGTTGCAGCATGCATGCCGATAAAAGGGCTGTTCTCCTTCCATACCTGTGAATGTAAAGTTGGTTCACGATTATATGATTTAAAACCAAAAAATTAAAATAATTATTTAAAACCAATAAATTAAATAATGTAATATACACGCGATAAATCCGTTAAAAAGTGTTTAATTTCAATGTGTAATAATCGCGAAAACCTAAGAAATCAAAAAATGAGTCATAATATTTATCTCGGAAAGAAAATGGCCCCTTGATCTTATGGAACTAAAGACCAACATGCATTTCTTTTAGCTTTAGATTACTTTAACTGTAATTTTATGTCTGTTGCTGATTACCGGTACAAATGTTAGCACAAATTCTTTGGCAGCTAAATACTTTTTTTTGTAATTAACTGTCTCAGGGACGGTCTTATCACCAAAACCGACTACTATGTGAAAAACTGCTATTCAAACATACAATTTGAAATTGAAATTAGTTTTAGTTTTACCCTGGAGTCGTTAAATTGCATAATAAAATATGGCCATATTTCAAAACACAACAATATCAGGTGATTTTATACAGCTATATTTGGAATCAACCGTCAGTCAACCGTCAAGTAGTTTGGTTTAAGGGGAAGTTCTTTATTTGGTCTTATGACAAATTTGGTCTTAAGAAGACATTCCACTGTTCTGTCGGTCTTCAAATTATTTTAATGAGGCAACTTGTCAAACGACTCTAGGGTTATTATGTTTCGGAGAGAAACTAAAATATCCTTGACTTCAACTTTGGTACACTTCAATTACACAAAAAAATCACTAAATTAAAACTACAAAGTGAGCCTCCTCCAAATTAGCAAAGGAATATTAGTCCAAAGTTAGAAACATGGGACACAATATTTCATTTTAAAAATACTTGCCTATAGTTTCTTTTGTGTGTTCTAAATCCATCACCACATAAACATACCTGTCAGCAATAAATCCGAAGATGACGCTGCCTATCAGCACACCGAACATACACAACGTTTGAGTGAAGTTTGCTAACCACTCCTTTCTGCAGATCAGTCCCCATTCCGATATTATCGTATTCTCAAACTTTGTGTAATACTCGTACTCCACACAGTCATCGTAACAAGTCATATTCTTTATCTCTGTTGAATTCTCCCTTTGTAAGCAAGTAAACGTTGTGTTCTGTGCTAGGAATATGATCGATAACTGCTGCCACGATGCTGACATTTTTACCGTAGTTACTACTATTACCAGCAGCATTATCTGCCATCTTCCAAATTCTCCGATGGCGGTCGTTAACTTATCTGGTTGCTTCTCGGTCTCTACTGATTTCGACTCCATATCCTCCGCATTCACCAGTTTTAATGTTTCCTTCAACATTGTTGTAACACATAAAAACGATTACATTGTGATCACTTCGTATCACGACGAACAAGTAAATCTGATTTTATTTTTAAAATCATTAACGTTAAAGTTACAAAAGCGTACTTACTTGGTCTTGTTTCGATTAAACACTTGTGACACACGTAGGATTTTTATAAAAATACTAACCGTATTATAATACAATATTTTTCATATCTATTTAATACGTGGAGTATTCATTCAGTTATGAAACACAAAGGGCGACTGCAATTATAACGTCACTTAAAATTTCAACAAGTTACTCTATTCTTTACAGAATAGGCAAATTTTCGATATGTTTATATATGTGCATATTTCACCAATTGAGCATATTACGCAAGATTTAATACTCCAGTAGAATAGGTTACTTCTCGTAGAGCTAACGGTGAAGCTAAAGATAAACTTAACACGTTACCTTATAATATTTTATTGTCTCTTTTTTAGTGTGCAATAAAGAGTTTATAAATAAATAAAATAAATGAACTGGTTAGTGGATGTTAAGAACTAAATAAAATGACTGGTTGGAAGCGTTTGTTGTGTCATATAATAATGGCGCAGTGGTCGATAATTTATAGGCGTGAATAGTGTTGAACACTAATCTGTTATCGACACTATTCGACGTTCAACTGAATGGTGCTTGTTAGTTTCTAATTTACTAATTGTGTTTCAATAAAAATGTCAATTACTATTGTGACAATTTTAATGTCGATGTCATTAATTGATTGGTATAAAAGTAACATTGATATGAAATAAACACATTGACTATCTTAGATCCAGATTAACCCACAATTTTTTTAATGTTAATCGTGCGTATTACTTTGATATTTTACTTTTACTTTACGTTCCTTTATTTTGACGCAATTTATAACTCAATCTATGTCTTAATAAAATGTATAAGATATATGGTTTATTATTCTGCCTCGTTGGTCTAGTGGTTAGATGTGCCGCCTTTGGATCAACGGGTCCCGGGTTCGATTCCGGGGTCCGGCAAGTGTCTTTGTCTAAACCAAAGGCACTGGCTCGGAGTCTGGGTGTCATTTCTATCTATAATATGTATGTATTTACAAAAAAAAATTGTATATAAGTAGATTATCATCCATCTCGTTACCATAACACAAGCATTAAGTTGCTTAACTTGGGACGAGATGGCGTTGTGTGAAAGGTGAAAAAAAAAAAAACTCAATAAATAATTCTAATTAAGATTGGAAAAACATCTTGAAGATTCCTCATGTTTTTTCTTCTATACGTCATGTTGTGATTCTGTAGCTGTATTTTAACCGTTTTGTTTTATAACGCGTAGGCTTTTGTGTGGAGATGTAGTTGTGTGATTTAAAATCAGTATAATCTTAATCTATTATTATTACTTATGTACTGTAAAAAGATTACGGCGACACCCCTTGAATAATATTATTTTTTTCATGAAACAAGCAGGTGCAAATATTTTAATTGTTAAACTCCTTCTCGTTTTTACGACGATTGTTTAACAACATACCTTGGAATCAATCGATGATTTAAATATCGTAACATGTCACATCACTCCATAATACACTGTCAAACAATAACACGTTTGACGCAAAACGTAAACACTTAAGCGACCCGCTACGCGAGTTAGTCTCGCTTAACGATTTTTTTGCAATTCTAAATGTTAAACTGGTTTTAATAATTTTAACATATTTTATTGATCATCATCCGGCCTGTTGAGTAAAGCCTCCTGGGCTCTAAGCCTATTCATACTCTTCATACAATATAGTAAGTATTGTTTATTTAACATGCCGTTGATTGTTTTTTTATTTGGTAGTCTACCTAAATAATACTATAGTGTCAGTTCGGGACCTATGCTACACGCTTTTAACACAAGCACATGGCAAGAATGTTTTAATTTAACAGATTGATGTTAGAAATTGCATCGTCTCATATAGACGCTTCAATATAAAATATCAGGTTTAAGACCCCACAATTTGATGCTGGCTACGTATTTAGGCTCTTTACATTTTCTGTCACCTCTTAGGACACCCGCGGCAAACTCATCTACTTTGTGACACTATCCAATATATCAGCTACGCCAAACGCCAATGATGATTACAATCAATTGTGAGAATTGTTGTGATGCCTAATTAATATCTAAAGCCAGCATTATACGTTGGCCTAGCATTGCCGAGTGAACGCCAATACCAACGTATAGACGGTATATTTACATTGTCTGACCATCGCTCGGTGTCGCTCGCCTAGTTGGCAGAGTAAAAGCAAGCGCCATCGTGTATTGCTGGCTTTGGATATTAATTAGGCATCACAACAATTCTCACAATTGATTGTAATCATCATTGGCGTTTGGCGTAGCTGGTCACCACTCGCGCTCGCTGGCGACCACTAGCCGCACTTCGGAGCGCTGTCGGTTTTTCTGCACAGATCAAAGGCGCTCGCGCGCACTCGGCCAATAGTGTCCACACGTTTGCCAGCGCTCCATCAAACGGGGCGGCGTCGGACGAGTTCGGTCGTGTGTACGCGTACAAAATGTCACTCTCAGCAAATTAACCAAAAAATGTATCCAAATTTTTGGAATTTTACCAGAATGAAGAGGTTGTCTGGAACCCTATACTAAGCTCAGATAGTTGATTTTTCATACTATTTCTGTAAAAAGAAAATTCAATAAAAAAAATTGCAAGTTACATGCACCAAGAAGGAGGTGCATTTTGTTTTTACATTTTTCAACTTTCGTGCGGTGTACACTGACATAATAATTATAAGCGCTCATTAAATAAATCTCGCAGGCTCGCAGGACCGACGCCCGATGGGGCAGAAAAGTCCTCGAATGGCGACTGCGTTCCGTCAGACGCAGTGCTGGTAGGCCTCCCGGTGGACACGGTGGACCGACGACCTGGTCAAGGTCGCCGGAAAGCAGTGGATGCGGGCGGCCCAGGACCGGCCTTTGTGGAGATCCTTGGGGGAGGCCTATGTCCAGCAGTGGACGTCTTTTGGCTGAAATGATGATGATGATTAAATAAATAGCAGCAGCTGCAATAACTTCTACGTCGTCATCCATCCTGTTTCAAGTAACAATACAAACTGACTGAGCCCAACGTGTGGGCATCTCTTCAAAATTCGTCTACATTGGCCATTTGCATTGGTTTTTGATACACTTGCCCAACATGTAGGGCATACATTTAATATAAGGCAAGTGCTACTTTGCCTTATATTAAATTGCCTACGCTCGTTTTGGCCTTAGCTTGGCCAGCGTGTATTGCTGGCATCATATTCGAGAATAAATTATAATAGATTTAGTATACCTATTACCAAAGCTCATTTAAGTTTTGTATTGTTAAGTATTGTTACGCACTTCACGTTGTGTAAGGTAAGTAAGTATTGTGTAGCGAATTTTGATTAGTGGTTTCCATTTTGGGTTTTACCTGAAAAAAAATCGGTATGTTACGTATAACTTTGTCAATAACGTTTCTGCTAGTCATGCGCCAGAATTGAAATTACTAGGCTTTTGACAACTCGGAAAATACCTTTACCGGCTATTCCTCCGCCCAATGTTACCGTAGTTCTCACCTTTATGTGCTTATTGATCCTCTACTAAACAGAGGAGAGTTATTATTTGGACGTGTTAGTCTGTGTCATGTTTGTAATGTACTATAATTTAGTATCGGGAGTTTCTTAAAATTATGATTCCGGTTATGTTATGCACCATGTTTTTGTTCCAGAGCATTCTTGGGGAGTTCAACCGTGAGCAGGACGCCTTCATTAAGGGCCAGGAAGGACGGGGCGGCGCAGCGGCCGTCGCACCCTGGGTCGGCGCTCCTAATGAGGCGGCTCTGAAGGAGGAATGCCTCTCACTGTCTACTGTAAGCATAGTCAATATTTTTTGCGGATGGGTAACCTCATGTTTGCCTACACTTGTCGAATAACGACGGGTAAGGTGGGACTTCGTCTCTCAGATGTAAATATTCATTTTGTCATTCCATTTGGCCCAAGACGAAATCTCTCACAGTACATATTAGTAAATAATTGGTACCTACCTAAAGAATCTCTCAGTCTGAGTGTCATTATGTCCATGAAATAAATGTTTGTTTAAATTATTTATTTTCGAAATTAATTAATAGCAAGTTTAATAATCTTATCACACATAAGTTGGTTGGTGGAAAACTTCATAGGCCTTGTCAATAATAATGGTGAATTGGGATGATGGACATTCTAGGACCGGCGAAACTTTGTACGTGCTCCACCGGCTGGAGTCGAGTTTGACTTCGACTACGACAAGATGTACCCCATCGCTGTAGCCATCATGGGCGAGGACCCGAACCTCGAGAAGATGCGATTTGATCTCGTGCCAAAAGTGTTAGTATTCCCAGATACTAATATTAATAAATAACTATTTTCAATTTTGAAATATTTTTAAGTAATATATTGGTTGCATACGGGTTGGCCATGTGCCCAATCGATTAAGGCGACGTAAAGACTGAAATAAACTATAACATTTTTAATTATGAGAATTATATGTCATTACTTATCGAGTATGTAAATTGGAATGTTCTATAATATAATTAAATTCGCTTAACCAATTTATAAGCCTGTAAGACTGCAATTAATAGAAGATAATAGATAAGCAAGATAGTAATAACTTTTGTCATTGCACTTTCAGCATCACAGAGGAGAACTTCTGGCGGAACTATTTCTATCGCGTGTCGCTGATTTGCCAGGCCAACGAGGCCGACGCCGCTGCTGGCCGCCAGACCTCCGCTGACGACGACCAGGGTATGGCATAACTTGATTTCATTCATACCTTTTGTGATACACACCTATATTGATGTAAAATTCATTATTACCATAAGATTTTCAGTAATTGATCAAGGCGACTTAAAAAGTATACGATTCTTTTGAAAATTGCTAGTGTCCAAACATAAAATCTTTTACGTTATAATTAAAACCGAAAGTGTAATAAAAGAAGAGGAAGTTACTATGAACATTCGCTGGAAACTGATTGAGTTTAGGAGTATTTTTTTAATAATTGTATTCTTATTGATTTACATAATTGTTCATTTCCTTTTTTATTATTTAAAGTTTATTTATTACCATATTGCTAGTTTCATTTTTTATTTGTTTTTTTTTTAACTTAGATGGAAAATTAGCTAGTGATGGTTTGATAGCCAGCGAAAAATCTTCACAAGAAGCTATTGACGATGTCAAGAAACGAATAAAGTCTTTAAAAGTTGATAGAGAAAACGAGGATGGTAAGGCATTTTAGTTTATTTTGTTTTTTTTTTACCCATATTTTTTATCATTTGTGAATAATACAAACGAGGCTAATGCATCAAAACCAACTTTGAGGAATATTTTGTCTTGCATGCTCGTTGTGTGTACTTGTCTATACATTTATCGTTCACAACTAATACAATAAACTTCTTATAAACATCTTTATTAATGTTTTCTCCTTTTAATATATTTTTAGTTACTTAATGTACTACTATTATAATTATGTGTTTCGTGCCGTATTCGTAGTCAACTACCATAGGAATCTTTATCAAATGATCATGAGTATAGACTAATTTACATTAGGGATCCTCCATCAGTGCAAATTGAATTATCTAATTAATTTTGACTGCCTCGTTGGTCTAGTGGTTAGATGTGCCGCCTTTGGTACAACGGATCCCGGGTTCGATTCCGGGGTCAGGCAAGTGTCTTTGTCTAAAAACCAGACGCACTGGCTCGGAGTCAGGGTGTCATTTCTATCTATAATATGTATGTATTTACAAAAAAAATGTATATAAGTAGTTTATCATCCATCTCGTTACCATAACACAAGCATTAAGTTGCTTAGCTTGGGACGAGATGGCGTTGTGTGAAATGTCCAAGATTAAAAAAAAAATTGATTCTATTATGAATGACGCTAAACGCATTTTTCCTCTCCCCTGGAATGCAGCTTAATCACGGACTACAAGAAGCATCTGCAATCACGATGATAACATCATTACTTAGCTGTTTTATACTTCTCTATTTCTCAGTAATGTTGCTCTTACTTTGCGGACTCTTACTTTGTTTTATGACAGAAAAATAAGATTGAACATGTAAAAGTTACAACATATTTTCTGCAATTTCAATTAAAGATCGGAGTCTATTTACTGAGGTGAGAAATGTATAAAACAGTAATATTTTGCTGTTAAAATGCTTGTGACATATTTAATGGTCTTTGGTAATAAAATCAACACTTATAATTGTTGGATTCTTGATAAAATAATGCCATTTAACGATCCACCATATAGTTAGCGGTTACGCACAGATATAATTAGAGTATGAAGTATAGGGTTAGTTTGTATACATTGTATTAAACATTTTTTAATTTGATTGAAACTGTTCGGTACGGTCTCCGAAATGGTAAGGAACTGGTAGCAACAGCACGGTTCACGTCTATTCAGAATTACTGAATTCAATTCTTAATCTCATAAATTGATGATATCATTATCTTTATTACATTCGAAGCCTGAGCGTGACATGGCATTATTGAGTCAAGGTAATTGTTCTGAACACTGTTATACCTCTCACACACATACGTATAATTTCAAACGTTATATTTATAAATATTTATCGCTGTTTGCTATTTATTATTTTAACTATTAAATATATATATCACGGTATCACATCTTCATCCTTGTTATCTTGTGTGTCTTATATAAATATATATGCATAAATAAATTCAGTGTTTTATGACAATATAGCTTCTTCGTCCTCAAATTCAGGACATCAATGTATATGTATATAATTTGTTTCTTCATGTTCCTACGAATTTCACTGCGGTAATATTGGTCTGTATATCAAGAGCATTTAAATTGCTTCGTCGAATGATTGAATCTTTAATCCTTGTTTTTGCTATTGAAGTAAAGACCACTATGGTTGAATTGTATACCTACTTATCTATAAAAATAAAACCAAAATACTACAATTTTCTCAATGAAACCTATTTTAATGTCTACTAAATGTTATATATGTCTAAGTATGAAATAAGGTTATATAGCTGATAATATCACACAGTTCATTAAAATTCGGCTCAGTAGCGTTAAATGTAAGTATTTATTGTTCAAGTTTTAACATTGCTACTGCTTATTATGTACCTCCAATTTTAGCTTTGACTGTTTATTGCTTGATTGGTTTTTAATACTCGCTTGTGTATTTCTCAAAGTTGGTTGAAGTGTCTTGTTATTTTAAACTGGCCTCGTATTGTTTGTGTGTAGCAATGTTGAAACTTACACTTTTTGTACATAATCTTGTGTTGTCAGAGTATTACAATGTTTATGATCGTCTCATGAAGTTTATAGCTGACAAAAAAATCCTTTAACACACGATAGACAGAATTGGGTTAGTAGAGGGACGTATTGTGCGGATGACATGAAAACAGTCTTAAAGTAATCAATAAACGATGCCACGGTAACGAATGAATGTCTACTTAATCCAAAATGTATATCTGTAATAACCGCCACATATCACGTATGTGTGACTGTCAATTAAGAAGTCAAACTACTGCCGTCTGTTGGGAAATTATTTGGAATCTTTCCTGACAACACATTATCTTTCTTTTTTGTTGTGTAATGGATTACATATTAGTGATAGGCTCTATATTAATCAGGAAAATAATCCAATGTTATTAAAGTTGTGTAGATTTAGAAGATGGAATACCTTATCCACTTATAGGATAATATTGGATGTTGATCGACAAGTGATAACAGGCCTAGAATGCTGTCGCATCGGATTCTGTTCAGTGTGATCCTTAGTTTGCTGACTGACGTGGGCTTGACATCAATCATATAATTGATTGTGAATTGAGAATGTTGTATTGAGACATGATCAATATAGTAATATATCTTTGTTCCTTTGAATGTAGAAAATAGAATAAAAGTTGTTCTTAACATTTATTTTTACTACCATTGACATTTTATGGAATATAAATCGATTTATCGACATTTAATAGAATTTTGTGATAATATGTTGAGCCCAACGTGTTTCAAGTAAAAAGTAACCAGCAATAACTTAGTCGTGTTTGTCAATATTGTTATTCGGTGTCCATTTAACCACTTTCGAGGTAACCTTCAAATGTAATTAATTTTTGGCTGTATGTGTATTTTAACTCGTGTAATCAATCCTCTTATGTACACACCACATCCTCTGCTTTCAGTGGTACGCTGTAATCATCCCAGGATCCTTCCTTCCTTGTAGGTTTGCAAGCATGTATGGACATGCTTGTTCTAGAGACAGTATCCTCTCCGTCAATAATTAAAACATGATTAGTAAAATTGCGACGTATAGTTAAAAATGAAAAATTGGCATTTATAGTTAGTTATTACGAATTGAAATAATTAAATTATTCTAAAATATTATTGGTCTTGTTATTTTCGATTTCACCTTGTTAATAAACGAGGATCATCTTATAGGTGGGTGGTAATCGATTGTTCTTGTAATTTGAAGCGCGCGGAATTTAAAGAATTGGTCTATAATTTAATTGAAATATTTTCAGAACAATGGGAGAAAGAATTAGAAGCTGAACTTAATGAGTACGAAGTGGTAGCAGAGAAGGGGGCTGACGACAAGCATTGGGAGAAAGAGTGCGACGATCTTCTTGGAGACGAAGTTGATTTGAAGTAGATGGAACAAATTGGTGTAGAAGGGAATATACGTTTTGATTGTAGTGGTTCATACTAAGAAGAAGAGATTGCAGGATATCGTGGATATCAAGACATTGCAAAGTTTAGCTTACGTGATTAAGTTGTGCACAATATATGAATTGTGTGTTTGCTCGTGTTTAAGGAAGAATAAAATTATTTCCAAAACCACTCATAAAATGTTAATACCTGACACGTTTTGATTCTTTAGCTACAGTTCCATATTAAGTGTTCCGGATAGGTTTTCGTCCGTTCCATATGTAGAGACAAGTATTTTTTTTTGTTACCAATACATAAAACATATTTGTACCTGAACTAGACCATTTGTTCATATCTCCACTTCTGTAACCACAAATTATGTATATGTTGTAATATATGTGACAAGTCTAGGCTGTCCCGTACACAAATACTCAGAGCTGTGTTTACACAAAGACCCATACCGTATTCCGGAATCGAGCCGAGGACCCGTAATCGAAAGGCGGCACATTCATCCCCATAGACCGACAATTGAGTCAGTAGTCGAATATCTTTGAAATTTTCATGACCTTCCATATGTTGGTCCCTCAAAATCTCAGCCCCTAAATTACCCACAAATGAGTCGGACTTACTCCAATTTATTTACGGGGAGTAGGGTACTGTACCACTAGCTAAACGTGGTGTGATTTTTTTCTTCTTGTGTGACTAATTGTAACTTTCTAGCCACTCGGCTATACATAATCGTAGCTGAGATGTCTTGATTTGGAGCTTGGAAATGTTCACAGTAGAGTTCAGAATAGAAAACGGACTACAACCATCTTGGGCACGTGTGCATGGGACTCTATACTACGTGGGTTAAGATCTCGGTCTTAAATTAATTAGTTGTATTTGTCTTTCAAGAAAATGATTTAAGTGATCCCAAATTCAATGTGTGAGTTTAGGCAGACACGCGGAGAACAAGATGATATTATTATAATTATAGAATTGGTAATATATTGAATACTTGTATAAATCATAACATGTATATTGTTTTATAGAATGGTAAAAAAATGTGTGCTTGTTTCGTATAAAGTAGGATTATGTCTCTTTAGCAGATCTTTCCAAGTCCGTCCCGAAGTTCCTTAATGAAACTTAATTGGCTGACTTCTATGACAGATATTACTTTAAACATTATTACCAAAATACATTGGCTGCGCCTGATATCACCTGTGCTATTCGAATCCTCCCAGAGGCGTATTTTACCTAAGGTCTTAACAACCAGGTCATAATCTTAAAAAAAAAACTAATAATTTGAACTAAGTTTGAGAATTACTTACATTATCGATAACAAATTTTCTTGGTAAGGTCTGCTGTTAAGGGTGAGGCCAACGAGCGTAATTTTGTGAGTTGTGGATCATGTAATTTCGGTCGTAGAAATTGACGGGCGCATTTTATTCACTTGTTGACTTTCACGCAATCTTTACCTTACTGACGCTTTCCTCGGCCACCTCGCCCCTCGCGAGCTCAATTCGGTCGGCTTATGCGTGTGAATCGGCTCACAACTCATTTTGCGTCGCCATGTGGCACGAACTGGACTCCCGAAATTTCGCTCGTTCGGCCTCACCCAAATTAGGTCATTTCTTTGTATTTATTTTAACCCTTTTAATCACTGCATTTAGCATGTGTACTGCACGGGACAAACTCAAATGCTCTATGGCGGCTTCTGCCATGTTGTAATTGAACATTCGTCATAAAACAGAATTATAGGTTTGATAAAAATTTAAACAAATAAAAATGCTACAAACTATAAATTAATCACTGCCGCACGTTTATTATTGTTAAATGTATCTGCAAATACAATTTATCTAGAGTACAGATTCTGAAACACATAGTCGAGCAGAATTTCCAAATGGCAGGCTCAATTTGTACTTATGATGAATGTTGTAACAAATATATTATAATTAGGCAGACATACAATTTGCTGAAGCAATCGCTGGTAACTCAAACATTTCTCGCAAGTTTTTATGTCCAGACAGACAGAGATTGTTTAATTGTATGTAAATCATTGTTCAAGAAATATACTTTGATTGTATGTGAATAAATTACCAGCATTGACCTTGAAAAAATTGTTCCTTGTACAGATTACGTGAAGGCTATATTCCGTCGTCATGCGCGTTCATTTCCCTCAGTTTAAATTAAGTAAAATATTGCTTCAATGTTAAAGTAATATAATGATAATGTATTATTAATAAGTTCGTTTGAGTGTCGTTTACATTTTCATCTAAATGTTACCGACTTTATTATAATATTTGAAACAGAGTATATTATTATAACGTATTAGCTTTTACCCGCAGCTTGGCTCGCATTGAAGCCATTAATAAAAATATTTTGATTTTAATAAAACCTATTCTATGTTACTTCTAATACCTCCAAGTATATGTGTACACAGTTTCATGATTATTGGTTAAGCGGCTTTCGCGTGAAAACGTAACAAACAAATTTACATTTATAATATTAGTAGGGATGTTAGCTATATGACCTTAAAAATAAACAAACATAAATAGCTGTCAACCCAAGGAAAAACTTGGGGTATAACTACACTAGTATGGGATACTTCTGGAATTCGTCAATATAACTATGTGTGGTGTGTAGTGTAGTTATAGGAATATAGCCTCTATGTTATAGTGTTAAATATTACATATATTATGTTAAATGTGGAATATTTTGTTTCTTGGCATTCCATGTGTGGTGTGAACTTTGTATTGGCCTTGTGGCTAAGACTCGTTGAGAAAACTTAATTAAACGAATGTTCGATATTACGTCATCAATTTGTTTTTTTTTCTATATCTTGTTAACTGGCAATCTATCATCCATCTTGCAACATCTATAACCTTGTTTTTGTGGGTTATCTAAGTAAGGTATCGATCTTTTCGTAATAGACATCCATATCCCCCCGTACTTTAAAAAAACATTAAACTATATAACCACTTTTTTATAAATAAAATAACATTAAAAAATATTTTTTTTTATGGTTTTATTTGTTACTTTTTATTTGTTTTATTTACAATTGTGTTTTTTTAAATTTGATAATGTTTATAAAAAAATCAAAGATCACATAAAATGTAAATCTGTAAACTTTATTGCCGGCTCTTCTTTCAATTCAATTTTTAGGTATGGCAATGTGCCGTTTTCGACAATTCTGCCAATGTCAAATGTGCAATGGAGATTCGTGTGTATCAAAAACGAAAAAAAACATCTAAAAAAAACACTACGTGATTCCGTAAACTTGATGTGAACTTGTTGACGGTGTCGGCTCTTCTTTGTAGAGCAGCATTCCGAACCGGAAGTAGCTTCATAATTGACCACGGAAAATTCATCACCAGTATAGCACGGCGCTCAAGCTTACGAACCGCCTGAGATCGGGCAATTGTTGTTGTTGTCTTACTAGTTCGCTAAGCAAAGGATTCGCACGGCTATGTTACAAAAAATAAACATAAACTATGTTTTTTATTAACTTTTTTGAAAATAAGTTTTCCGTCATTTACCCAAAATAAATTTCTGAAAGCACGCCTATATATGTATATGAAAAACGATATTTATGTCAATCCTTTGCCTCGATGGTCTAGTGGTCAGATGTGCCGCCTTTGGATCAACGGGTCCCGGGTTCGATTCCGGGGTCGGGCCAGTGTCTTTGTCTAAACCAGAGGCACTGGCTCGGAGTCTGGGTGTCATTTCTATCTATAATATGTATGTATTTACAAAGCAAAAATGTATATAAGTAGTTTATCATCCATCTCGTTACCATAACACAAGCATTAAGTTGCTTAACTTGGGACGAGATGGCGTTGTGTGAAATGTCCAAGCATATTTATTTATTTATTACTGAAAATAACTTGAACAATGACCTTAAATGCGCAGTAGTCGACTTAAGTATTGTATTTTATAGGTGGAGAAACCCTCAGTATTGGTTGAAGACATGAGAAAATTTTCCACCACTACGGCACTTTTCATTCAAGTTGTTCCGTGAAGACAATTCTATATTCTTAACCTGTAGCCTGTAGGTTACCGTCATAATATAAAAAAATGGTATGGATAGTAGTAGAAGTATTCAAACCGTTTAGTTTTCAATGTTTCTCAGTACTGTGGAGGCCACGGCTCAAGATAATAGTATAAATGAATGTTACTTGTTGCATGTAATTTATGCAACTATGTTTTGTTAAATAATATTAAGTAAAGTGTTTAAATTCAATGTGTAATAATCGTGAAAACCTATGACGTTATAATATCAAGAAATTATAAATATATTGAATTCAGTGTGGGCAGTTTATTGCGGTATAAATTAAATTTAATTTTGGAATTAATTGTAAATATTTCTATTTAAATTTGAGTGACCTCTTTCATTATGAATATCTTTTACGTTTTCACCATTTTATTTGCCGGTAAGTACCTACCTAATACTTAAGAGTAGTGTTGTGTGGGGTTTTGAATACACAGTATCACCGCCCTATGTAATTTTCATGTTGCAAAAACTTGACATGAAACGTACCAACCTGTCTAGCAGGCTTGGCTCCGAATCTCCTTCCATAAAGTTGGAGGTAGTCAAACTCAGAAGTTGTTTTTTTACGATAAGGCTACACAATATTAAGTCTATAATTAATTAAAGATGTCATCATCAGCATATTAGACCATTACTGGATTCGCAAGTGAACTGGATTCGCGTTGCAACTATACCAAATAAATAATTTATACACCTACGAAAAATAAGGTTTTACGTGTAGTTACTTTGACGTTTGACGTCAGAGGTCTAAACGGACAAAGTTATTTTGACTTTTATTGTTGTTTGAATTGTGTGAATAACTAAGTCGTTCTGTTTGCAGAAAATCCAGTCAGACGTTTCCCATTTAAAATACATATATTCCCCATGCTGCTAATATTATAACTCATCTTTATGTTAATCATATTGTCTACAGTAATATCGCGTTAAAATTGAAGGAGCGCCATCTATTTAAAACAAAGGTATTAACTTAATTTAAAGTCAACGCAGACGGTGTCACACTCACGAGAATTATACAGTTTATCTACGTGTGATACAAAAACTTGAATATTTATAAGTTATTTTTTGTACATTAACCTACAAGTTTACAAGACAAGGATGATATTGTAAGCAAAAACTCATATGATGTTTTGCCGCTCATAACATATTTTTTACATGATTATGTACCTACCATAATATTAAGGGGTCATCCATAAATTACGTCACACGTTAATGGGGGAGGGGTATCACCGAAGTGTGACAGGGGGCATGGGGGGCAAACATTAAATTGCTGTTTTCTCTCGATTATTTTTAAATTCATGCATAAATTTAAATACAGTCACAGGTTATAAAAATGTGACAACCTGTGACAAGGACGGGGGCAGGGTTTCAAGTCTTAAAATTCGTGTGACGTAATTTATGAATGGCCTAATTCGTAGCGAATTAGAAACAAATTATCATAGTAACTATTAATATTTACTAGAACTGCTTTATACTGAGAAGCTATAAATAGTTTTTAGCTTTTCTTATACGATAACGTATACTTGTAGTTCCTTGTAGGAACACGACCCTTGAAGCTTGGTCCTCAACCCTCTTGCGATCGATCATCCATAGGGGATATTTTGCATTCTAAATTCGTCATGGCGGCACACAGCAATAAGATTTAGTTTATTTATTTATTCGGTTTCAGTATTCGGTTAGTTGTACACCGTTAATAAACTTTAAATAAACTTCAATATGCGTTCTATTCTCATTGT
Organism: Clostera curtula; assembly: GCA_905475355.2. Classification (NCBI taxonomy): domain Eukaryota; kingdom Metazoa; phylum Arthropoda; class Insecta; order Lepidoptera; family Notodontidae; genus Clostera; species Clostera curtula. The sequence continues at coordinate 845,955 of FR997816.1, read as the reverse complement.
TTTTGTATGTCTGCTTTTTAAGTGATACCATGGAGCGAATGTCAGAGAGAGCCATCATCCCCTCTAAAAGCAGATACCATTAGGCAAATAACGAGAGGAGTACTTGGTGGTTAGTATGTTATCCAGTCTAAGATTCCGGACCGTACTCAGTCATGTCTTCCTTGTTGCCTTTTTCGTGGTCCAATGGAGAAGGCACTGGACTAACCTGATTTAGCAAACTACCAGTATTTACATGGATAAATTATCGAATGATCTCCTACACACGTCCCTGTGGGAAAACACACATACAATCTCATAATAAAAATAACGAAAATATTCTAAGTAACGGTCATAATTCATTACACTAAAAGAGATCGTATAAATATTTAGTATATTTTATTTTTTATTTATTCTATTACAACACCACAGACTTGTGGTCCGTGTTCTTTTTAGCAATGAATGGTAGTTATTTGCTCGTTTTTTTTTTCTTTCGTCTGTCGTACCCTGCGCCTTGGCACCTGGGACATTGGTGTTTCATTTAACCTACTCTCAGTAGGTGCTTCCTTAGCTTATGTTTGGTAATAGCTATTTGGTCTTGATATTTAAATTTTATTCCGTATCCGTGATATTTTCTGCTGATCAAGGTTTTCGATCGCCTTGATGTTCTTGGCCTGGTAATATTTAGTATTAAAAAAATAACTGATTAACACTTGTTTTGTAATTATAAATCATAAAATTAGTATATCTTGTAATTGCTTCGAAACGGAATATGATAAGTTTCAGTACACCCATGTGTATTTGTCCACGGAAATACTCATACATAGCCCTAAGAGTAAAGCTATTACTACTACTACTACTCAGCCCATCGATGACCCACTGCTGAGTCGGGCCTCCTCCAGTTACATGGAGGGTAACCTACTGTACCCACGCTGGCTAGACGGGTATAAATCAAATGCTACTTGAAGTTCAATCTAATAAATATATTATCGTAGACTTAGTAGACGATACTGGCCTTTAAAAAAAGAAAATGCCAGGTCAAGAGTACCCTAAACCGAAGAGCATGTATGAAGGGAATAATGAAAGTGGACGAAGCGAAACAAGTATGTAAGGATCGTAGTAAGTGGAAAGAAATGGTCTCTGCCTACCCCTACGGGAAAGAGGCGTGATTATATAATAATAATAATAATAGTAGATGATCGAATAACAGCTGGGGCAGAGATATTAAAGCACGAAGACCAACCCATCTGGCCAACGTACGCACATAGCACAGTAGGCTAATTGGATAATTGCTAATGGAGGGTTCCATGTAATTAGAGGAGGCCCTCAGCACTGGGTCATATATTGGCTAAGTATAATAGCACCGAGGAGGTTAGCTATAATAAAAATGGTTATACATGAAGCTCTCGGCTCAGCCAGACCATCATCTGCAGATTTTATAAGACGGTTCATGAAATCATAAAACATTGTTTTTCAGGTCCAAAAGACCGGAAAAAAACAGTTGATGGTATACTAATACGCCATTTTCCGTAAGTCAACTACTGATGTATGATTTTGTACAGATTAAATCCAAGAGGTAAAGTTATATCGAAAACCAAGAGTACCTACTAATACTAAACCCAGTAAACCCTGTTCTAATTCGGGCAGGTGTACTGCTTCTCCCCCAGTAAAATGAGTGATGCATGACGCGGCAATCAGTTATTTATGGTCTGAGAAGAAAGCACAAAAACGGTCTTGAAAAAAGATGTTAAAATTTTCATTTTTTCTAGTTTAACTATACTAATATTAATATTATAAAGAGGAAAGATTTGTATGTATGTTTGTAACGAACTGGCTCAAAGTACTGGACCGATTTTTAAAATTCTTTCACCATTAGAATGCTTTGATCCTGGGCTTGCGTGATGGAAAGGAACGCCAGGGTCTAAGATGGAGCAGGCAATTCAAGGAACTGCCCTGACGAGTACCGGCTTTTACAACACGCGTTATTTCCCAGCGTGCGTTGGGGAAGTTTTATACTCTGGCCCGTCCCCACCCGGGGGAGAGTTGTTGTCCTGTTTAGTTGTTGCAAGGCATTAAGTCCGCCTTGTGTACCTTGTTTCTACCTATAGAATAATTAACGAAGTAACAATTCTCTTTGTGGTTTACAATATGATTTTTGATGTATAATTTGTGTATCGAATTAACAGGTTCAACTTCTCTACGCCAACGTCGCGCTCTATCAGCGATATCAAATTGTTTACAGAAGATCCTCGGTTCAACATGTCCAAGCCAACGGTGTTATATGCGCACGGGTAATAACTTCAATGTAATAAAACTTTAGGGAAATAAGAGAACCATCTGTTCACTGCAGCTCATTCAGAAGCGAGATTGTCTCGAAGTAATTTAATTGGTACACTGACACCTAAACAAGGTTCTCAAGCAAGGCTTATTATGGAAGCGCGTCTGAAGGTAGGACAGATAACTAAAATTAAAGCACTTTTGCATTATAAACTCTTGTAATCCTTTTCTTCTTACATCATGGCAGCAAAGCCTAACACAAACTTACATTCCATTTTTAAAAACATACATTATTCGAATACGTTAAATAAAAAATAATAATTTAAAAAAGGTTGCATTGTTACAACGGCAATACATAATAATGCCGACTCGATTTCCAAGCCTTTTAATTAAACTACGTCTGTTGCAGGTTTGCCGAAGTATGGACGGATAGAAGTGTGTACACCATAGTTAATTCGTACCTAAAACTAGGCAGCTACAACATTCTGTTTCTAGACTGGTCCAACTTCGCTTTTGGGAACTACTTCTACATCGCCACTAGAATCCCCTCGGTAACCCATTTTGATATAAAATATTTGATAGAATATTATCGGAATCATCACTTCTGGTTATTAATGACCCACTACTAAGCTAGCCTATCATGCAAGAGCGGTGTCAAGGGTTGAACCTGGGTAGTTGCGCCACGCGCATAGCCGCTGACCCCACTTCCTAAGGGTTGTATACATCAAGCATTTCCTCAGCGAGACCAAGAATAGATTGATGTACATGATACTCGCCGCGAAATATCTACTTATCGTAACAAACAGGTGCTCAGAATATACCAGGTTGGTTGAACTCTATTTTAATTATGGTGTGCTTACCCCAGTGGCATCTACGCATTTGTTTCCCTATCGTTGCATATCATAATTATGCCACCGAAAAACGTTTTTTACTTGCAAAGATGTGTAGAATGTCTTGTGATACAAGGCACAGGGAGTGAACTAAAAGACACGTGTTATGCAGAGTGTGGTATATTTGCGAATAATATAGAAAATAAAAAGAAATGAATATCTGACAATTCTATGTAATATATTCAAAATACATCAGAGTGGCCAGGGTTTTCACATTGTTAACCAAAGAGGTTTAAAACTTAGTACGCTCCATTATTCATATTTTATAGTTCCTCAATAAAATTAAGGTGTTGACTGGCCAACCCACATCAACATTTAAAATGGCGGGTAAATAAATTTGATATGCTATAGACTGCCATCTTTTCATCGTTAGAGCGGATAACTAAATTCATGGGACTTCTTTCCCAGGCAGGTAACGAAATAGGCAAGGCGATGTTGAAACTACTAAAACGTGGGCTACGTCTGCAAGATCTCCACTTCATCGGACACTCTATGGGCGCTCATCTCATTGGCCACACGGCAAGATATCTAATTTCTAAAGGATACCAAGTGCCCAGGTTAGATCCCTTGACGTATAATTTAATAACCTAAATCAATCATTTTAAGACAACTGATAATCCATGGTGACGAATTTACAATACATAGTGTCACCATCCGATTACAAACGCCAAAAACCTGGTCGCAAGAGGAGGAAATCTTGATATGAAAACCTGAACCTATCCGCTTGGCCAGCGTGGCTCATAGTCTTCTATGTAACTGGAGACGGCCCGACTCAACAGCGGGTCATCTATGGTCTCAGTAGTACTCGTAGTAGTAGAATATCTGATGGAATCTGATAATAATCTTTATTTCCTCAAATTAGCTTCGAACAATATCGATTAAGTAAGACACACTTCTAACTGGCGAACTTGCTCTCACTATGCTGTTTAGTGCGTTTTGTAAACAAACCCATTGATTTGAAAAAAGCAACTACAGCACTGATAAAATCTACGTAAATAAAGTTCATTTTGAGTTTGAGTTTAACAAAAAAGAACCAGTGCATCCGTTTAGCAGTTATGACGCCACAGAGACACCTAAACCTTCTGACTCCCTTATTGTTCCTCTTCTACTTCATTTGAATTTTTGCCCATGTAACCTTAATGCATGAAAAAGTCTTTGTTATTGATGCCCAAATTAACTAAAACTAGACCTGCCCAAAAGCTAGAAAGAATTCTAAACATTAAACACATTCTATGCTCAGGTTAACGGGACTAGATCCAGCCTATCCTTCATTCTACCCATCTCTCGTTCCCGTCCTGGCTCCTTCATTGAGAAAAGCTGATGCAATCTTCGTCGACACTATCCACACGGATGGAGGAGGCTTCGGCACTCCAGGCTTCATTGGCCACGCGGACTTCTGGCCCAATGAGGGGCAAGCCAAGCAGCCAGGGTGTGTCTCCGGAGCATTATTTTTGACGACAGACGGTATGAAATTAACGCAGCGTTTCTGATTTCTAAGATGCTCCAGATGATAGAGATTTGGACCTTATTTTTTTTAATCATGAGCCTAGTTTCTTCTGGATGTTAAGTCAAAATGCGAGAATGGCTATTATAGTGGATCGCAGAAAACTTGCTGCTCTCGCTCCCCTGTTTCTTCACGTTTGCTGGAAATATAATATAATACATAATGACAGCAACTAAATCCATCCAGAGAAATTAACCCGAAAGACAGCCTAACCACAAGAGAAACCTTGATTTATGTATTTTATGTTCTAGGGGAACCATCTACTACATTATTACTTAGAGGTATATTAGAATTAGTTAACAGGAAAGTCATTGTGGGTTCCCACTTGTAGCACTAGAGTAAACACGGTATCCTTACAAATAAGTAATTTAACTACAGTTAACAACTAATCATAACCAAAATAACAATTGGTTCAATTTAATCCGCTGCACTTAACACTTAACAACGGCTGTGCCAACTAATCTGGCCACCGTGACCAAGCCTGCTGCCTTTGTTCAGAGAATTGGAGAACGTCCGGCCCCCGGTGTGTCATTTAAGAACGGGGTGTTCTTTACCCGAATATTTTATATAGGTGTGATGTTTGACAGACTTCTGTAGTCACTGGCGCTCGTGGGAGTTTTGGTCAGAATCTGTGACCGGTGGAGAGTTTCTGGCTCGACGCTGTTCCGACTACGACGCGTTCCTGCGGGGGACCTGTCACAATGAGCCTACAGTACACATGGGTCTGAGAGCCACTTCTGAGTAAGTTTTGTTATACTCTGAAATATCGATTTTTAATTATTGGGCTTTTTCACCATCATACTCCACCTTGGCAATATCGCCATATGGTGGTAGTATGAAATACCTATACTTTTTGGCTTAAATTGTATCAGTCTATTTGGAGAGAAATTAGCCTGATACCAATTTCCCTCCTGATACTCAATTAGACGAGGTCCGACTGTAGTGGGTCATTTATAGGGTAAACTGTTAATGAAGATGGTGCCCATTTCTTTATCTGGGGTGAAGTACTAATTTATTAGATACTAGCGACCCGCCCCGGCTTCGCACGGTTGCAATTATGAATGTTTTATACATATAAAACATCCTCTTGAATCAGTCTATCCATTAAAAAACCGCTTCAAAATCCGTTGCGTAGTTTTAAAGATTTAAGCATACATAGGGACGGACAGATGAGAGTGACTTTGTTTTATACTAAGTGAAGCCCAATATTAGCTGTAAGAAGAGAAACCTTATAGGGCGTAATTATAGCCTAATTTCCTTAACAATTTTGTAGAAAGTCGGGATCCAATATTTATGAAGGTCTGAAGTAATATTATTGATTTATTTCAGTTTGCGGGGTAACTTCTACCTCAGAACGGCAGCAAAACCACCATTTGCATTAGGAGAGAGAGGGGCAGGTTGACAGTTATCTTTAAGTTTAACTGCAAATCATGTATTTCAATAGTGTATTTAATTTACCAGATGACATTAAATTATAAACATCAACAAAATAATATGACGCATTTATTATTTGCTCTTATTTAATTCTCTACACCAAAAGTATTAATTACTTTAGCCAAATAGAATCTTATAACTTTCGTAACGTTTCGATTGGTTCTTATTATCTCTATTCATTCTGCACATACCTGCTCGTATAATTTGCTAAATCTATTTGATATTTACCGTGAGCATATATACGAAGGACCGGAATAATCTTACTTATATTTTATAGCGCGAATCACGAGTTTTTTTTAATACTGTTGAAAATAAAGATCGTAACTTGTATTTATTTTTTGATTAGCCCTGGGGTTGTGTTGTCTTGTTATATTGAAGCGCAGATCCTACACGATCTGATTGCTCTAAGTTCGATCCAAGATCTTGTATCAAAAGCGTGTGCTAAAGATCCAGAGCTGACACATGGTTTAGTATTAGTAGGTTACCAAAACCAACAAAGGCACGATCATTGTCGGTATTATATTTTCCGAATTAGCAGTCTCTGGTCAATCCGGAGAAGACTGGTTCTAAAATACTTTAAATGTTGAATGATAGTCATTGAGGAATTTTACCAAACAAATACTACTGCTATTTCTAACATTTAAAACACATTTATTTTAAAATCACAGTCATATTAATAAATGCAAATGCATAATTACATTCTCCATACATGCTATCGATACATTAAGTAATTGTATGTTGTTATCTAAAACTTAGAGCCGAAGACTAAAATTACTTAGGTGGTTAATATTAAAATTCACTGTGAACAATCAATTGTAGTTAGAATAGATCTAGTCAGTGAGACATAGAATAAATTATGTCAGTAACCCATTTCAATCTAAGGAGTTCGTACGAGGCGACTAACGGAATTAGATGGGCCGAAAATTTGCTGGATTTTCGGCCCAATCCCTGGATCAACATCCCATGTAAGCTGAGGTACAGTAAGCTAATTGTTAAACCTCTTTGGTTAACAATGTGAACAGCCTGGCCACTGTTTTGCAGTTTGTGTTTTGTTTTGCTGTTTTCTGAATATTTTACAATTCGGTGATTTTCTATGATGTTCCATTTTGTTCCTAAATAAACCACGCTCTACTAATCACTTAACTTTCAGTTTTTATTCCGTGATTAGATTTTGCTCCCTTTCAGGTACACAGTACCACCCAAGGATGATGTTAATTGGGTCCTTCCCTAGGGCAATGCATTTCTAGCGAGCGGGTAGTAATTCATTCCCTAAATACATAAAGCTGAAATTCTAGTCCACTAAATATACCTAGCGTTATTGGTCTACATCATCCAGACTATCTGGCAGTTTCCGTCCTTTCGTTTCGGGAAGAAAAATGCACAGTAAACCAGCCCCAATTGGCGCTAGTCCAAAAATAGCTGTGGGCAACCAAGGAATGGTCACTGAGGTATTAGAAATGAAGGGGGCAAGCATAGATCCCACTCTCATCGATGTGGAGGAAGCCCCCATCCCCATGTTTCTGACTACAGTCGGGTATAGCTCAGAAGTGTAGATATATATGGTGGCAGCCACTATTGCAGCGCAGCTGACTCCCATTGTTCCGAGCGAGAGGGTCACGGCGAAGGTTTGGGGGACGAAGTACAGGATCAGGACGAAGACTCCTCCGAGGATAAAGAAGACTGATAATGTGAGACGGCGACCGAACTGCTTTATCAGCCATATTGATACGAGGTTCGATGGTATCTGGAAAAAACATAGTTCTTTATACCATTAAAATGGCAGTCAAGCCTGTTTGGTGGTAAAGCGGTTACGGTCGCATGTAGGCGCTTATATCACCGGAGGTTTTCAAGTGCTGCCGACCCTGGAAAAGCTAAAGCTAAAGCATGACGTTGGCAGCAGAGGTGAAGTGGCTTTAGCCAACACTATTCTTCCCTCTGGCGACCTTACTCACGCAGGGGCGGTATTTGGCTGCGGTAGTATGTTAGGTGCAGGTCCTTCTCCAGTGAGCAGGGCGGTCAGCGCAGGTTGGTATGCCGGGGGATGTTTAGTGGGTACGGGGACGCAACTCGCAGCACGCGCAGTGGCGGACCCCCACACGCGCCACACCAGCCCGCCCCGCTGATGTGGGCAGTCCATAAAGGATTTTACTTCCGAAAAAATAAGTTGTCAATCCGCTATGTACTACCTTTCTAAACGATTGATGCTATCTGTTGGCCCTAAAATAACCCACTGGTCAGCCAGGTCTCCTCCAGTCAGTAGGATAGGAGGGAAATTAGCCTAGTAACTACAACGCAGGCCAGAGGTGTCGACACAGAATTTCATGTCAACTTTTTCTGCTTAAAAGGACAAATGTAAAATAGACTTATAAGAAACAAATCTCCAGTATCGCTGTATCAATATCCTTGAATTGGGATAATTTCGCGACACAATGATTTAAAAAAGAGAGATAGAGGACCTAGCAGCATGCCTTTGCCGGCTCCTGCAGGATAACATGGGTACGTGTCACTAACATTCTTAACCAGTCATTACACTAACAGTGGTTAACTTTTTTCAATTGCCCGCTACTTTTTTTATTTGCAAAAAAAGTATATAAGTAGTTTACCATCCTTCTCGTTACCATAACACAAGCATTAAGTTGCTTAGCTTGGGACGAGATGGCGTTGTGTGAAATGTCCAAGGTTATAAAAAAAAATGCTGGTAATAATTCCAAATCAGGTTAGAATGTTACTGATCCCAACGATATTAGGCAAGACTAGGTAGAAAAACAAGCCAAAAATGAGGCGCTATTACTTACTTGTATGGCTCCTGCAAGGAAGACACTCACAAAAGGACTAGGGCTGGTCTGTCCTATATACTGGTTGAAACCGAAGAACGTGACTCCAAGAATCAGCCACATGATGCAGCAGCAAATAGTTTTAAGCCTTAGGGTCGGATGGAACAAGTCGCTATAGTTGCGTTTAGGTTCTGACGAGTTTGATGTAAGTTCTTGAGATAAGTTGGTCAGTGTCTCTTCAATTGTTGATATGGGCTTTTTGTTCCTGGAAGAACAAAGAAATTTTAGACCTTAATATATTTTTCTTACTATGGGAAGCAGAAAGTTTTGCTTCGTTTTTAGAAGTATTTGCATTGACGGAAGGGTATCATTGGGCTGTTCGCATGCTTATACTCGTAAGTAAAATAGACGAAGGGACCAAAAATGGAACATTATTAAGAAACATGGGTTAGAAATAAAGTTGTTAGAAATAATGTTCGTCGCAGGACGGTAACTAGCAGTACATTATAGGTGCAAGTTTCTATCATAAAAATATAATTCAGCTTAATTTCGTAAATATAACGTAGTGAGTGTGTGCCCCTGTGCCTAGAGTACCTGTGTGAGTGTTCGTAAGCAGTTCTGAGCCGAGGTTCGTCTCTTATTGTTTAATATACTGATCAGTGAATTCTGATTATTTACCTTTCAAGTGGGTAGTCCATTCGACAGACAATATTGAGTATTCATCCTATTACGCGCTATCTAGTGTGCGATCACTGAACTAAGAGGTAATAATCAATATACTCGACAGTGCGATGGCCAAATGCGCAGCTTGCGGTAAATTTCTATCACCAGCAGGTGCCGCTACCTGTACGACCTGTCCTTGCATATTCCATAAAGCATGTGTAGCATTTCATGATAACGCAATTTTACCCAAGGAATGGATCTGTCCCGAATGCAAAAAAAAGCAACGCAAAGGCGATAACAGTAGCACTCCAATAAAAAATATTTGCGGCATGTCTGGACCGCCCATTCATGATAGTCAGATGGATGATGGTGGTAGGACAGGGTCCCCTGCCAAGGATGACCTACGTAGATCGATCGCCGAGTGTATGAACGAAATACGTGAATTCCGGATGGAATTCCGAACCTCCATGGAACAAATCAGAACACGTATGGATGGGTTCGAACAAAGACTACGAGCTGTTGAACAGAATAATGCGGCGGCGCCACCCACAGAACAAGTCTCGGAGCTGCAGCGGTCAGTAGCCCAACTTCAACGTGACCTAAATGAGCGCGATCAACAAGCTCTGTTATCTGATCTAGACATAGCACACCTCCCTGAAGATAAGGGGGAGAATGTACATCATACGGTTACTCTTCTTGCCGCAAAACTTGGTATAACACTAGATGATCGGGATATTGTTTTCGCTGAACGTGTTGGAGCCGCTGAGTATGAGCGCGACGGGGAAGCTAAGGTTGCTGGTCGAGTGCGCCGCATTGTTGTGCGGCTAGCACGCCGCCAGCAGAGAGATGATTTTCTACGTGCTGCACGCGTGCGCCGCAATTTAAACACAGCTGATATGGGCCTAGCTGGCCCGCCACGAAAAATTTACGTTAATGAGCGTCTGACACGGACCAATCGGCAGCTGTTTTATCACGTCCGCGAAGAGTGCCGAAAGCAACAGTGGCGATTTTCGTGGACCAAAAGAGGGCGCATCTATGTGCGCCAAGGCGACGGCAGGCCAGTGTATCCCATACGGTCACAAGACGATCTGGGCCGTGTTTTTAAAGTTGATTAAGTTTGATCTTTATTATCTATTCTCCGCAGTTCTATTTCTTTTTAGTTTAGTCAATGTTTTTATACCGTATAAAAAATATATAATATATGTAAACGCTTATTTAGGAAACATTTATTGTGAACCAACTAATGCCAATGCTTATGGAGGTTATGTTAGTTCTGCTGTTCTTTTAATGCTTTGCTTTGTATTGTATCAGTATTATTATTATAACCTTAACAGATACATTTACTATCAATTACTATGCTCAGTAAATATTTAACAGTAGGTTTGTATAATGCGGGTTCCCTTGGTACAAATCATGACAATATTGTTGCTTGTATCACTAATAACGATCTCGATATTCTTGCCATTAATGAAACATGGCTACGTCAAGGAGAGGAGGGGCGGGCTCCTGCGCTTCCAGGGTTCCGGTTTTCTCACATACCGCGGCCTCGGGATGTTAGGTCACGGGGTGGTGGTGTCGGCTTTTATATAAAGCGACATATCACTGCTCGCGCTTGGCCTCATCCCGCAGACCCGCTACATAGATCCGTCGAGCAAATGTGGCTTACTGTCACCATTAATGGCAGAAAAATTGTCATTGGCACGGCATACCGCCCACCTTGGATGGACGTAGATTTGTTTTTTGACGCAATTACTGATTCAATAGCTGCATTTCCTTATTATGACAACATAATTATCTTGGGTGACTTTAATATAAATTGTTTACATCCAATCAATATAAATACGCGTAAGTTTACGGATTTTTTGCAGTGCTTTAATCTCAAGCAAATAGTTACCGAGCCGACACATTTTACGGGTGCTAGTGAAAGCCTTATTGATACTATTTGCACTGATTTAACTTCCAATAAAATAACTACACATCATGTAGGGTCTCTTCTGGGCCATTGTCTCGTAATTGGTGAGTTTAACGTTAAGCGAATGAAGTTGAAACCACTTACAATTTCTTACAGACCAATGAATAATATATGCAATGACAGCTTCGAATTGGATTTACAGACTATAAACTGGACCCAAATTTTGAGATTTGAGAACGTCAACGATATGGCAAATGCTTTTAATAGAAATATCGTAGCGCTTTTTGACATCCACGCTCCCGTAAAGACTGTATTAATTAAAGATCATTCACATCCTTGGATCACTGACATCATCAAACTTATGATGAGATTAAGAGATAAGGCAGCAGCTGATTATCATAAAACCAAATGTCTTGTGAAAAAAGATTATTACAAGTCGTTGAAAGCAGAGGTAAATAAAGCACTGCACAATGAAAAAACTGCTTACTTTATAAACAATATTAATAAAAACATTTGTGACCCTAAACGGTTGTGGAAGAATATTAAAAATACATTATTGCCAAAGAAACACATAGAACTCCCCTCACACTTTGATAGCCCTGACATAATTAACTCTTATTTCTTACAAATACCTGGGGCCTCTACAGTACTAATTTCTCAATTGACATACTTTGAACACCATAAATATTGCAATGCTGTATTTCACATAGAACAAATTAGTTATGACTGGTTACTCAAAGTAATTAAAACACTTAAATCTAACGCAGTGGGATGTGATGATATCAATTTGAGTATGCTATTAATGACGCTACCTGATTCATGTGAATTTATAAAAGAACTAATAAACAGATCGATTGCAACGTCTACATTTCCGGACGTTTGGAAAATAGCTGCCGTTCGGCCTCTACCAAAAATAGCAAACCCAACTAGTTTAAAAGACCTTAGACCAATCAGTATCTTGCCATGTATTTCAAAGATTGTAGAAAAAACAGTATGTGCACAATTGACTGAATACCTGGAAAAAAATCACATCTTACCTGAATTTCAATCCGGGTTTAGAAAGGGACGTGGAACCGTGACAGCCATGCTTGATGTCACCGATAATATACTTTGTTCACAGGATATGGGATTGTGTACAATCCTGGTGCTGCTAGATTTTTCTAGAGCTTTTGACTCAATTAATATTGATCTCTTACTTTCAAAATTAAGTTATTACGGCTTTGATATTCCAGCTTTAAAATGGTTTCACAGCTACCTTGTAGACCGTTACCAATATGTAAGATTGACACGTGCTGATGGAACCTCGATAATTTCTGACCAGTTGGCCGTCACTAGAGGAATTCCGCAGGGGTCTATACTGGGTCCGATTCTATTTATATTGTACTCAGCTGACGTACAAACGCACATTAAGTACTGCAAATATCACATTTATGCGGATGATATTCAAATATATATATCATGTAGGCCAGGTGAGATAGATACAGCCATTGAAAAACTCAATGAAGATCTTTCTAGGATAGCAGCGTGGTCCACTAAAAATTGTCTTATGCTAAACCCCGTAAAAACAAAATATTTGATTTTCGGGAATAAGTATCAGCTGGCTAGTGTGTCCCCTTCATTGAAAGTTACTGTTATGGATAAATCCATAGAACGTGTGTATGAGGCAAGTAGTTTAGGTTTGCAAATGGACTGTGATCTTCGTTTTGACAAGCACGTAGCCATAGCAAGTAAGAACTGCTTTTATAAATTAAAAATACTTTACAAAATGAGGTCATATATTAAAGAAGAGCTCCGTATTCAGCTAGTTGAGTCGCTTATTTTGTCAAAACTAAATTATATGGATGTAGTGTATGGTCCGCGTTTGCTTGGCAAAACGAAGAAACTGATACAACGGGTCCAAAACGCCTGTGCGCGTTTCTGTTTCAAGATTCCAGCGAAAACTCATGTAAGTCCTTATCTTAATAGACGTTCGTTACTTAAAATGACACATCGTCGTAAACTACATTTAGCCTGCTTACTTTTCGGTATCCTCAAGTATAAAGCACCTAGATATTTGTTTGGAAAGTTATACTGGAAGTCCAAACGTGGGTGTCAAGGATCGCGACAGTGTGCACCACAGCTTTTGACACAACGGCACAGTTCTGCTACATTTAGGGGGAGTTTCCGATACGCTGCTACTAGGTGTTGGAATAATATTCCACCACCCATAAGGAACTCTCAATCTGTAATTACGTTTAGGAATAAGCTTAAAATATTTTTATTACAACATCAACTACAGCAGGAAACACAAGTACATGATACTAGTGCCATTTAATTTATTGTTCTTTCTTAAACCCAGCATCCGTGTTCTGATTTGCATGAGAACCTCTCTAACGGACGTGAGGAAAGCTTATAGCCGATATTTTATTTCATGTTAGGTATGTCATTGTTAACACTATAATTGTTGCCTAAATCTGTATATTGTTTTATTTTTGCTTTGTTAGTTTAACGTTATTTTTACTTTGTCTTTATTTCTATTGTTTGCTGGTTTACTAAGTAAATACTTGTGCTCTAGTTACCGGCGCGTGATGTCACCAAACGGTTCCAACGGAAGACCAGCGTTGGCTGTATGGCTAACATTATGCTGAGTTGGGGCCGATTTGTGACATATACACTTATGTACATGTAATTGCTAGATTGTAATTTTTCTTTCTTTCTTTTATACTGTTTGTATCTATGTGAGTGTATTTGTTACAAATAAAACTTTTTTCTATTCTTCTATTCTATTCTAAATAAAACTGTCCCTGTGGTGACGGATTTAGAATACATAGTGTCACAATCCTATTCTTTCTGACGACGGTATCGTAAGAATGACAAGGCCGAGAACCTAGACGCCAGAGAAAAATAACTTTATACGAAATCCTGTGCCAATTCCCCTGGCCCGTAGTACGACACCCTCGGGATGGAATGGGGTGGTGACACTAGTATTCTAAATCCGTCACCACTATATAACACAACACTATAATTACATAATCGCTGCCTTCTTCACAATATCCGTGGCTTCTTGAACTCTCCCCACACTAAGAAGCCAACGCGGAGACTCGTTGAGCGTAAAGAAGTATCCAAGGTAAAGGAGTGGAGGCAGGCCTAACGCCAGAGTGTAGTTGGACCAAGTCCTGAAGTAGTACGCGAACAACGGCACTGTCATGTGACCTGGAATACATATAAAATAACATTATCACCAACTATAATACTGATCTCATCATCATTTCAGCCCGTAAATAACCCACTATTGAGTCGGGCCTCCTCCAAGTTAATGGAGGGAAATTAGCCTACCATGCCACGCTGGCAACACGGGTTGGAACAGGTATTCCTTCTTTTGCGGGTAGCTGATCTGCCTCTTGGGTTCCTTTAGTCGCCTCTTACAACACCCTCGGGATAGTATGGGATTTTGTATTCTATATCCGTCACCACACGGACCGATACGGATCTATATTGGAGAAAAAATAATTGACCCTCTCAACTGTCCCATTGTCATATCGTTCGCCATTGTATATTGTTATTGGTCAAAGGGATTGACACAGGGTTTCGTTTCAAGTTTTCCTTCTGTTGCGGCTAGGTCTTTGGCCTTTTTATTTCCTTTTGTAAGGTCTAAGGACACCCGGATGATGTAATGAGGTGGTGACACAATGTATTCTAAATCCGTCACCATACGGATGTGTCATCTGCAAAGAGTTGTAATTGTAAAAGTTGCTGGAAAAGAAGGAAAACTTGATATGAAACCACTATGCACTGAACCCTCTTTATTTTTCACATAAGAAACAATTAAAGCTTATAAAAAAGTGAACGCATACTTATTCTAGTCGAAAGAATTTAACGAAACCAATTTATTTGAACGCAATCATATGGAACCTCGCACACCTGCTCGCGTCTACTTGTCCGTATCTGGAAGAACCCTAGATATTATAGACGAATTCGAATGACGTCACCAGATTCAGGGCGTGAGTTACGTCCGACTCGATCGGTTGTGCTCGCATTCTAGCAGTTGCGCACGACAGAGCAACGAGCAACACGAAAGCCTTCATTGTCGATTTGGTCGGTGCGGATAGGCTTTCTTGAATTCGATTCTTTACTCGGAAAAGTATGCGTTCACCTTAAACTGTCACAAGATTTATACTTGTCGTACCACGTAAGGCAAACAAATTTTTCAGTTTTGAATTCAAATATCTCTGTTATTCACACTTACCGACAATAAATGGGATTTGAAATAGACAACCGACAATCTCCCGGTAGCTGGGCCCCACCGCCTCCATAACAATGACAAAAGACACTACCATAGTGCCTGCAGTTGCCATTCCTAGGAAGCCCCGCAGAGCTGTGAATACCTCGTAGCTCGGGGAAAAAGGGATCCCTAGTCCAATGAGCATCACAGAAACCACAGCGGTCAGAAACGTCTTCTTCCGACCGTATCTGAAAGACAACAGATATTATGGTATTTAGGGTGCAAAGGGATGATCATTCAGAGAAACGTCGAAATTTCCCTGATACTGCCAGATAGAAAAAGAAATAAACACAGAACTGCTTATTTTCATCAGCCAGCAGGTTGATCATTCTCCCAGCAGCTACAGCACACCATGTAAAATGACCGGCTAGTGAATTTAGTACTTCACGTCCACAGTTCTCAACTTACCTGTCCGATAGGAATCCAAATATAGTACTGCCAATTAGAACTCCTAGCTGCAACATAGTCTGAGTAAAACTAGCCAGCCATCGCCTGTCGCAGATTAAACCCCATTCTGACACTATGGTGTTCTCAAAGGGACTTGGGTCATAATCATATTCTTGACATCCTTCATAACACGTGGAGTTGGAAACTACCGTAGCATTCGGAAGGTTTACGCACCGAAATGACAAAGATGGAGTTAGGAAAACTATGGCCATTTGCACCCATCCAGAAGATAGCTTGACCAAGGATACTGTAGCGAAAACTAGGAGTTGCCATTTCCCAAACTCTCCAATAAGTTTTGTGAATCGATCCACCTTTGGGGCAGTTGTGGTCGTTTGAACATGGCTGGAAATCTGGTCTTTTAGTTTGAGCACCATTTTAAATATTCCTGCAGCTGTTTCTATATAATGTCTTCGGTCATATCAGTAGCGCATGCTATTTGTTTATATGTGTTTATTATATGCCACTTGACTTAGTTTATAGGTGTGTAGATACTTTCCTTTATTGCCCCGTTTTCATGGGAAGGATCGTGGTTATATTTATTTAAAGGTATGTTTACAATAGACCGCGAATCGGCAAGCGTAGTGTGGAACGGCCCTCTGCTAGATGGAGCGACGATCTGCGAAAGGTTGCGGGCAGCAGCTGGATGCGTCAAGCTGAAGACAGGGCGCTATGGCGCTCTTTAGGGGAGGCCTATGTCCAGCAGTGGACTAATGTGGGCTGATGATGATGATGATGTTTACAAGACTACCTCTATTAGTTTTGCTTAATTGGTTGATAATATGTCTTCCCCCATGTTTTCAACTTTGTCAATTATCTTTAAGTTTGGTCAATTTTGCTTTCTAATGTGTTTGATGTCGGTCAGTACTAGGCCATAATTCATATCTGTAAATCCATTTTTTTATGCAAGCTGTGCCGGCGTTACCTGCGGACAAGGTTTAAGATGTTATAATGGTGCATTACCTTTATATTATTACGCTTTTATTATATTAATAACGGTGATCAAGGTGGAACACCGCTCTTCGATGCAATAGCTAAGGTAAAATACCCAGTAGATGACACCTTAATGATTTATTAGTATGTTTATAGACATAGTTTGGTATGAAATCATCTTAGAGGGAACTTCTTATCGGTAAAAGTTGCGCAAATTATTCCCCTTCCAGAATGTGACAAGAATTGTAGCAATAAAACTAATGTGTAATTATAAGTTATTTTTTAATAAAATAAAGGTACTACGCTAGTAGTTGACACCTAGTGAAAACAAATTTCTTTAGTAGTTGACACTTTTTAATTTCAGTAGTTGACACAGGTAATGACAGGTAAGCTTAGATTAAATTGTACACCAAAAAGAAATTTAATGAAAGTAGAAGATAAATTTAATGACAAAAAGAAAAATGTAATGTAGCGAAGAGTACTTCACCACTCTTTCCTGTACCTAATTCAGCGTTTTGTATCAAAACTTCCACAAAGATTCTAATTCAGGGACCGAGTACACATTTCTCGTCCGACTCATTTTTAGTGGCTCATTGATATGGTACAACACGTATTCCCATTTATAGTCTAATTGATCCACTTTTTGAGGCCATTTCCAAAGTCTCCCACATTTCTGTATTGCCGAAATAGAAGCAGCATTTTTGGAAATATTAGTAATAACCCCTGGAAATAACTCTTCTTCGTAGGAAAATACTACATACTCTCCTACCTTTCTCTGTACTGGATTTTTAAGATTGTTTTTTTGTATGTTTTCTCCATCGCTCACATTTTGAAACTCACTTTCACTGTCAAGAGAAATACCATCAGTTGAGTCAGAACTATCGTCAAAATGAAGCACCCTTTTTTCAGTCTTTTTCTTACGATTCGGAATCTTCCCTTTTTTTGTGATTTCCTTTTCTTCTTTTTTCTTTTGTCTTTGGGCAACACGTTCCATTTTTATTTTTTCTAATTCTTCCTTTTTTGCTAACTTCTTTTTAAAGTATTCTTGACACAGGTGTCCCGAAACTATAGCGGGCATTCTTTCTTTTGTAGGTCGTTTTCTTTCTGGTTCTTCTCTATCTTTCTTGTAATAAAAATGTCTTTTGAAGGGGCTGGGGATTTCCGCGGACACTGAAGAAGGTCCAGCTTGGCAAAGATTCATACCATTTCCAGGAGATTCTTCATAAACCGTAGAAGTGTTGTTTTCAGATGGCAGGTCGTTATCTTCTGTGGTTTGGTTATTGCTCTCGTTGATGCCACTACAAGCGAGCGGCGTTTTACCGCTCGCTTCTGAAGAAGGTCCAGCTTGGCAAAGGTTCATACAATTTCCAGGAGATTCTTCATAAACCGGAGGAGTGTTGTTTTCAGATGGGAGGTTGTTATCTTCTGTGGTTTGATTATTGCTCTCGTTGATCCCACCAGAAGCGAGCAGCGTTACACCACCCGCTTCTGTTGATAACAGATTTATATGTTCACTGCTTTCTTTGGCAGGTTCGTTGATAACAATAGAGGCATTTAGCAAACCACTTTCTATTTCTAGTTTTGTATTTTGCCACAATTCAAACAGTGACATATCTTTTCCATCCAACGCATTTTTATCTCCGTTGCGAAATATAATAAGCTTGCTTTGTGGAATACATTGATTGAGAAACCGAAGCCCCTCTTTTAAAAATCTTTTACGTTCCTCAACATTTGTGAGTTGATCGTCTACATTGTTTAATGGGACAGTGACAATTTCTGGGTTCCACGGAAATAGCCCACATTTCCTGAAACCATTTTCAAAGATTGTTGCGTTCAGTGAAGTGTCGATAACTTCATTCAGAAGTTTTGGAAAATCTTTTTTCTTTAAGATTGGAGCTTCCAAATTAGATAATCTCCATTCGTGTACCCTTTTTTTCCAATGGTCTTTCAGAGTCCTAAAAACCGCAACATCCATAGGCTGTAATAGATGTGTTGCATTGGGGTACAGGGCAATGATGGGATTATCCCCATTTTTTTCGCAAAACTGACCCACTTGTAAACTCAAGTGCGACACATCCACGAAAAGAATGACCGGCAAAGTAATTTTTTCTTTCTCCAGCCAAGGATGGAAAATGTCAGCTATAAATTCGAAAAAAGCCTCGCAAGTCATCCAACCAGAATCTGTTTTTCCCAGACCCCATTCTGGAGGGAAATTCTGCACAATTTCCTGTGGAATTCTTTTATACTTAAACAAAACTGTTGGAGGAGGTACAGCACCAGATGCGCTACCTGTCACAAGGACTGTTAGGCATTCTTTCTCATCTGGATTGACCTGCTGGTATACTGTCTTGTCCCCCTTTTTTGCTAGTACCTTACCACCCTTCGGATTTAGAAAAAAAAGCAGTTTCATCTGTATTAAAGATCCTTCTTGGATCTTGTAAGATTTCTTTTTGTTGATTCTGATCTAAGAATTCCTCTACCTCCTTAAACCAATCTAAAATGTGCTTCTTGGATATTACAGCTCTTGATCTAGTAAGGTTTTGGGGCATGCGAACAGATATTTCAGGATTCCTCTTCATGAATCCTTTCACCCACGATTTTCCTGGGCAATTGTCATTAAACGGGTTTGGTCTTTTTAATTCTTTTAAGAGACGCTGCACACTAAAGACAACCTCCTTCATAGTGACAGGGAATCCCGCACGGGCCATTCCAAAAATCCAATCTACGATAGATTTTTCCTCTGTTCTACTCAATACGGCCGGTGGACCAATTTTTCTGAAAAAATTAAATTAGTAATTAACAACACTGTTATTTTATTATCGTACTTACAGCTAAATTTAGGGAAAATCACTCGCTTGATCTATTTAAAACTCTTACCGGTCCATCGGGTGTTTTCCTTCAACCTTGTACTTCAAAGTAACCCTTGGCACGTTAAACTTTTTTGCAGCAGTTTTATACGGAGTTTTATGTAAACGCACATCTTCTACAGCCGCTTCCATAGCCTCTTTTGTATAATTCCTAAAATTTCCTTTTGTCGGTGGCATCTAAAATCGAAATAAAATATAATTCAGTAGTTGGCACTTTTAGCTCCAATACCTCCTGTCAACTACTGAACAAAAAAGTTCTCAATTATTTTAGAAGGTCTCATAGAGTAATTTAACTTATAAGCAGTTAAATAACAATAAATAAAACAGTATTAACCAGTAATGTTAAAATCCATTAGTTGACACCCTCCATGTCAACTACTCAAATCTATGTAATTTCTAGTTCCAGTAAATGACATGACTCCATGTGAATAATATTTTTTTATTGTATGATATTTTAAATAATACATATTACGTTTCAAACTCTAATTATAATGAATTAATTAATATTGTGTTAAAATTGTAAAATAATACTTACCTTTCCAACATTAATCTCTCGGCTTGCTCTAAACAAATTGCACAAGAAAATAACAATAAAAACGGCGCGAAGCGTGCGGTTGTAATTAGTCGAACGCGCGGTAACTAGCGATGTTGTTTAAGACACCACGTTAGTTTGTATTTGTGTCGCTAGATGTCTATACTATATCTCAGAACCATCTCGATCTTTAGCTTCCTTTTGTTTTCTTAATATTTAATTTTCTTCGTCAAAGTGTCAATTATTGGTGGTTTTACCTTAATAGATGTAAATATCATATAGCTATTGCTAAAATAATCACTAAAATAATGGTTAAAATAATTGGTAAAATAATTGCTAAAATAATCGCTAAAATAATCACTTAACAATGAAAAATAAGTAATAGTAAGTACTTATAAAAAAAACGCTTTTATAAAAAATCCAACTAAAAAATAGAAAATAAATTTGAATTTAAAATAGTGTCAGAAAAAATGATTTTATTGTAAAAAGCGTGGGGTGCTTTTCAGGATATTATAAAAATAACCCTTCTAGTAATATCTGTTCATAAAATATCTAGAACTATTGATACTATGCACCCCACGCTTTCATTAAAATCATTTTTTCTGACACGATTTTTAATTCAAATTTATTCAAATTTATTTTCTATTTATTTAGTTGGATTTTCTATAAAAGCGTAATTTTGTAATTTTTAGACTATTATTTATTTTTATTCTCACTTATCATAATATTATCCTTGTCGTCGGTTGATATTATTTCTTTGTGCAATTTAGACCCACGATAAAATAATTAAAGAGTAATATCCACATCTATACACTTAGTAACTATAAACATAATTGAACGCAAAGAAACGTGGTGGGGGAAAGTTCGGACATGTCATCAACCAATTGCGTGGCTTACGCTTGCCCTCTCCGCCAATCACCGCCAACGGGGACTTAAAAATTAAAAATCGACAACTGCCCACAATTTGACAAAGCTGGGTCCTGTAAGGTCGTTGTTCCTGTACGGGTTCACTGATTTTTATTTCAGTATTTGAAAAGTGTTCATACGGAGAGTTCTTACCCATAATATTCCTGGCCTTTTCCCAATTATATTGACGTCATACCTAGTTTGAATAAAGTCTTGCATTTTGAAAATTGTTGTACATCATAAATAAGCAAAAACATATTCGAAGATAACTCGAAGACGCTTTAATCGATTGCAAAAATATTTCTTGTTTATTTTCTTATTCATCATCATAATTTCAGCCAAAAGACGTCCACTGCTGGGCATAGGCCTCCCCCAAGGATTTCCACAAAGGCCGGTCCTGGGCCGCCCGCATCCACTGCTTTCCGGCGACCTTAATCAGGTCCACCGTGTGGGAGGCCTACCAGCACTGCGCCTTCTGGAATGCGTTTGCCACTCGAGGACTTTTCTGCCCCATCGGGTGTCGGTCCTCCTCATTTCTGATTCGATCTCGCAGGGAAACTCCGAGCATAGCCCTCTCCATTGCTTATTACCAGGTGGTAAATTCGATACTGAAATCGAATCAGTACTTAGTAAACACAAGTAGGTAACATTTTGTTTCCTTTTATAGCTCTATCATTCTTTGGTTAGAAGTTTAAAATATGGTTCTATTATTTTAAATGAGTGATTATGCGTTGTTAGCCAATGTGTGTTGATTTAGTATGTAATTTGAAAGTGAATATAGCATAATGTTTATGGTTTAAATATCACGGCCCTGGCCCGGCTCCAGACTGGTGAAATATTAGAAAACTAAACATAACCGGTTTCAGATTTCGAATACCCAATTTCACCACTCCTTAAGGTCCTGAGGCTGTCGTAAGTGGCTACTTACTACTAAAGACTCTAACGTAGAAAATTTTGCCGCAAGAGAACTTGATAGGAGACTACGTGCCAACCTGTCCGGCGGTGGTACCGAATATAAACAAGAATTACCGACATCTCTTCACAATTCAAAAGGCGCAGTGCTGGTAGGCCTCCCAAACGGTGGACCGACGACCTGGTTAAGGTCGCCGGAAAGCAATGGATGCGGGCGGCCCAGGACCAGCGTTTGTGGAGATCCTTTGGACGTCTTTTGGGTGAGATGATGATGATTCACAATTGATAGAAATTCAGTGCCGAAACCTCCTTTTTGGTGTCGGTTAAAAAATATGAGAACATTTTGTTTTGTTAGGATTATGAAGCGTGGGAAATGGGCATAAGATATCACAAATAGCCTGATTAGAATCACGGCGCATTCATTCGCAGTTCCCAAAATAGTTAAATATATGAAAACAAACTCCAACGGAGAAAAACAATCATTCGGCATTCAGTTTACATTGTTATGAATAACAATTAAAATTATTTTAGATATTATTTTTTGGTTATATAGTGTCATAATAATGATCACATGCAGCTATTTATAATCGAAAAGCCGGTGAAGATGATTTTATACTCGTCTTTTAATTGGTTAAACCTGATGTGCAAATTATACAAAATGCGCACAATAACAAAAACCGCTACGGGCTGCTAGTCAATTATTATATTGTATTATTTTATTGTGCGCATTTCTTAATAGTTATATGATAGTGATTTCTGTTTTTTTCTAGTCATAAATAAAACTATCCTGTACTCAAGAAATATGGTTAATTTAGCGTTCTATAGTAAAAAAAAGAGTTTTAACTCCAGTGGTTTTTAATACGCTTTTTATTGTATGTATTCGTTACAAACATTGTAATTTTTTTTTTTTTATGTAAACTAGTACGCATGCATGATATATCTATGATAACACTGCTAATAATTGATGGTTCAAAGTTGTGTGAACTTGAGATAAGTGGGAAAACATTCAAAATGTTCATGATGGATTAAATTTAATCATTTAAGGAACAATAACTAAAAAATATAGATTTTTCAAAAACTATTCTTGAGTATTTTTTTACCTTACATCCACTCCTTATATCGTGTAATTAATACAAACGGCCTAATCGAGCTGCGCGAATGTAAGATAAAAAAAAATATAATTCATTATTGTTTTTTTTAAATGTTCATAATTATGCCTTTTTTCGTCAGGGATATAGGATTCTTATGTAGGATGTAAACAAACAATAAAATATGCCCTCTTCAATTATTTTCGATTACTTCATTTGGTATGGTGACGGATTGAGAATATATAGTATCACCACCCCACACTATCCTGAGGGTGTCGTAAGCGGCGACTAAAGGAGCGTAAGAGGCAGATCACCTAGCCCTAAGAGAAGGGAAACTTGATACAAATCCTGCGGCAATCCGTCTTGCCAGCGTGGCACAGTAGGCTATTTCCCTCCATGAATTTGGAGCCCTTGACTCACTGCTGAGTCGGCCCCCCTCCCATGGAGGGTAATTAGCCCACTGTGCCACGCTGGCCAGACCGGTTGCTACAGGGTTTCGTATCAAGTTTTCCTTCTTTTGCGGCTTGGTTTTCGACCTTGGCATTTCCTTTTGTCGGCTCTTACGACACCCTCAGGATGGAATGGGACGGACTATATT
This sequence comes from Clostera curtula, assembly GCA_905475355.2. Lineage (NCBI taxonomy): Eukaryota > Metazoa > Arthropoda > Insecta > Lepidoptera > Notodontidae > Clostera > Clostera curtula. Next base: position 821,984 of record FR997816.1, on the reverse strand, counting down.
GCATAGGTTAAGGTAACCCACGGTGTAAATGTATCGATTATGTCTCGATTACCTCGATATCGATATAATTAGTGCTCTTATTCTACTATCGAGGCATGCCCTCATATTTCTTATCGGTTAAACCTTCAATGGTAGATCATTCATCAGATAACAAGATTTTATATGTCTCTAATTAACGACGATCAAACAGCATTATAAACTGCTGTGAAATATTTACATAGGTTAAATACCTATGCCTAAAGGAATCAAAAATGAATATGCAACCCTGTGCCTTCCCGTAAGGCCAGCTTGGCTCTAGGATATTGGTCATCTGCCAGCGACGATATACAAGGAACAATGGCAGGTGAATTACCAAGCTTGTAGGATACTAACAAATGCAGCTACATAATTCATTGGTTTTTATTGGAAACTATGTAAATGAATATGTAATGTAATGGTTCAGAAATATTAGTGAGATACTCATACCATACTCAGTTTTATGCCCTCGCTTTGGATGGTTATAGAATTTCGGTTACACCCTATATAAATATTTTTACTACATACCCTACTTGTACTATATAAGAAAGTTACAATATAAAAATATTATTTTCATCCTCCCATCTCGGAAAGAGTATTTTTGCTCTTCGATATCTGAGTGCAAAAGCCGTTTTTATTCGCTAGAGAAAAAAGTATTTTTGCTCTTCGATATCTGAGTGCAAAAGCCGTTTTTATTCGCTAGAGAATAAAGTAAAGATTATTCTGTAATACTTGTCATAATGTAGTAATTAATACCTAAACTGAAATAAAAGTGTACCTATCTGTGATTGTAAACGTTTTTTTTTTGCATTTAGTCATTTCCTCGCTGAGGTGGAATGAAAATTTACGTGTTGCACTCGAGTGCAAAGATTTTTCACCTCGTGCTCTTTTCATTCCCTCGCTAACGTTCAGGATTCTAATTTTAAAATCCTTCGCTTGCTCGGTCATCAAAATTGAACACGCGGTTAAAAAGCAACTTTGCACTCTTGTATAACAAATAACTATTTCTCGTCTGCTTGCTTCTGCTTCTATGCGAAACAGTTGGACAGATTTCTGAGTAAATTTTTACTGGCAGATAAATACTTAGGCAACTGCTATTAAAAGTAAATACAAGAAAGTAATGCTTCGAGTCCTGCGCCCAGAATCCAATTGTGCCAACGTATTAAAGCTTTTTTTTCAAAAGTTGTGCAACATTCTTGCTCATCTACATAATATGCAGAATTCTTTATTGCATACAATTAAGCAAACCAATTTGGAAATTTCTATAATACAAGGAGATTTATGTGTTGCACATAATTAACTTTAGCAACACTCCATTCAAGCCTTGTTGTATACACCTACATAGAGTCACAAAATGTCCTTTGAATAAATTTGCTTATAAACATACCTTTTTAAGTTGTCGTATGACGAATTACTTTGTCGGTGATTCTGTTATACACCTCACTACGTACCCGACTGCGCGTTATCAGGACAACACGAATACTAAATGGAGTTCTAGCTATGCTGCAAATGAACATCGCAATCTGTCTTGTGAAATGATGAGACCGTATGAATCTTTTGCGAACACCAAATTCGTATCGTATCGATATGTCGGTTTTTAAATTGAATACCAGTCAGATTCACACGATTATTCCTGATGTTGTAATGGTTTTTTGTTTGGTAGAAGCTGTTCAGGTTACACAATGAATTACTAATTTTATTTTGCTTATTAAAATGAGTAACTTTTATCTATTTTAGACACTAGTTTAGAATATCAAACAAAGATGTTCAAAATGCAATCAAGTCTGTCTGACGCATGTTATTGTTTTTTTCAACATCACCATCATTTCAGTTATAAGAAGAGGTCAACTGGACAGACGTCTCCCCAAAAAAATCCTGAGCCTGGTCCTGAGTCGTATCGTATTGGAATTAATTTCAATTTTATTTTCATTTACATGGAATTAATTTCAAATGGAAATAATTAATCGTCCCATAAAAGACCCACAGCTGAGACGGTCCTCATCTAATTTTATACTAAATTTTCAGTTAGTACTAAATGTTGCTTCTCTTGTGGCTAGATGGTCTGCTTCTTGCGTTCTTTTAATCGCCTCCTAGGACACCCTCAAGATGGAATAGGTTGGTGAAATTGTGTATTCTAAATCCATCACGAGGCAGACAATTACATAATTACTAAATAGACTTCAAACTTTCAAAGTGACTCGCTGAGTGAAGCCATTTTGGTAAACTTTATGGCTTACTTTTCAATTTGACCAGCTAACGCGAAATCAATTCTAACAGGTACGTCAAACTCTTAATCAACGAGCTTTAGGCTTTCGGCATCAACTTAAAAAAAACCTATCAGGATAATATAGTCTAAATATCTATTTACTAACACAGTGTGTATTGCCAGTGATGACATATGGTACAGAAACGTGGTGGCTCATTATGGACTCCATATAAAGGCTCAAAGCCATATCCAAATGGCAACGGAAAAGGTTATGCTTGGAGTTTCCTTACGAGATTGAATCAGAAATAAGGAGATACGCAGGGGAACCTGTTACCGACATAGGATTGCCAAACATAAGTGGGAGTGGGCAGGGAGGCCATGGCCGATGGGGCACAAAGGTCCTCTGAGTGGCAACCGCATTCCGGAAAGCACAGAGCCCAACTTGGAGGACCTATTTAAGGTCGGCGGCCAATGATGATCCATGTACTGCGAGCAATGTCCCAAAAAATGGAATTTATTTATTTTAAGGCCGCTGCATACGTGACGGGTTTTTATACGGACGGGACGGGAATTATTGCAAGCATCGTTTTGATACAAAATGTATATAAAATCGTCGCCGACGATGTTTAGCACGTCCCGTGAGTGCCACGTTCCCGTCCCGTCCGTGAAATATGCACTTTCATATACATTTTGTATCAAAGCGATGTTTGCAATAATTCCCGTCCCGTCCCGTCCGTATAAAAACCCGTCACGTATGCAGCGGCCTTAAATGCTTCATGTAACTATGGACATAGGCGGACTTAATGCCATTAGGCATTTTCTACCAGTCAACCTTTGGGTGATGCAGAGAGGTAATTAACGGTAGATGCACACTAGCAACGTGAGGAAATACAATAGATTTAAGAGATATTAAAATTAAAAAAGTAGTTAACTATTTTGATCAAGTATAAATAAGTAAATTCGAGTATAAACATACATAGCAATATTTATAATAAAGTAATAAATACATGTATATAATTATAGATATATACATAAATATATAAACATACAAAATATAGATATGATTAAGACAAAGCTATAAAATCAGGTATTCACTGTCAGATTTGCGAAGCAACGGCCAAGAGTTTCTGTAGATACAATTTCCGCAGTTTCGTTTTGAACTGGAGACGGTTGTCAGCTAACCGTATTTCAGGTAGGATAGCATTCCACAAGAGAATGGACTGCACAAAAAATGACCGGTGTACAAATTCCGACTTGTGAGACGGACAGTTGAGGAGACGATTATGGGATGATCGCAGGTTTTTGGGATGATTAGAAGAGAGGTAGACAATGTGAGAGGTCAAGTATGAGGGAGAGTGAGGTGAGAAGAGAATCGAATACAACATCGTGAGGGCACGCATTTCTCTTCGCTGCCGTATCGGCAACCATTTCAAAAGCCGGCGATACTTAGATACATGGTCATATTTACGAAGGTTGAACACGAATCGAATGCAATTGTTGAGAAGACGGTCGAGTTTATTTAAAAGATCAGCATTCAGGTCATTACACATCACCATAGTCGACGATAGGAAGAATCAGGGTCTGTACAAGCAAAAGTTTAATATTTAAGAGAAGAATTTTCGGTAAAGGGAGCGCAGGGACCCTGTCACTTTTTTACTAACAATCCAAGGGCAGTTATTCATTAAACAGATTCCATAGTTTGTCGGCTACACGTTAACATTGACAGTGACGTCTACGGGAAAACTAGTAGTTACCTTCCTATATGGATACGTGACGATAAGACTTTCCTTATATCGAGATTTTAATGTTACCTTAACTTATTTTCCGTATGCATTTACTACATTCTCCCCGACCAAATGCCAGTTTATCATAAAAATTACACATCAGGTGGCATAGACAAGTGGCCATCGAAACGTATTATTTGGTAGAATAGAAATGTCAATAAACATTTTTTTGTATAGCGGGGGAAACCTTTTATTGGTCCCCAGCCAGGGGACGGGGCTGGGGTATGTGGGAGATGGTGATTTCAACCTGTTTACCCACTAAAACCTACCACTATTTGCCGCTTAATATTGGTACGCGCAATTAAATTGGTATAAAAAAGAATGTTGAACCAGCTTCTTGCGTAGCAACAGTACCCAGCTTCTCAATTCAACGCCTCTTCATTTTATCGTAGTTTCCGCGTGAAAAAATCAATTACTCAACACTGGAGAAAATTGATCGTGTTTTGTGCTGAAGAAAAAATATATTAAGTAGTGGTGTCTTCTAAAAACTAAGTCATAGTTTGTAGATTTAACCCATGGCTTTGCTTGCATAGATTTTGAGGATGGACCAACAATTTTAATACCTGGACTATCTTTAAAAATATTACGAACCTTCTTCCATCTTTCGGCAAGTCGTCGGAGCTGCGTCGGCTGAGATGAACTTTCATCTCATCTCAGCCTCTAATAGACTCATTGCTTACTTGGTTTTCCATTAAAATAAGGGCCCCCGCGTATTTAGGCGGCCAGGCCGCGCGGCGCGACTGGCCGCGCGGCCTGGCCGTATATGCGCGGAGGCCCTAACCCGGCTTTCACGATACCCTCAGTATATCCGGCATAGGATGATGACATTATGCATATTAAATCGTCTGGCTTTATGGGTCAATCACCGGCTGAGAATAAAACTGAGGTTCTTTCCTTCACCACTCATCATTTCAACCCATAAAGGACCCACCACTAATTCATGGAGAAAAATAGCCTAAGTACTGTGTCAATCTGGCAAGACGGGTTGGCACAGGGTGTGTATCAAGTTTTCCTTCTCTTACGTCTAGGATGGTCTACCTCTTGCGATCCTTTGGCTCTTCAACACCCTCGGGGTGGTATGAGGCATTACAACTTCAACATCTGCGAAAGGCCGTCAAGATGGCGACAGAAGGGTATCTCAACAACCACGTTGTTCTCTTATCTTGATGCTGTTAATTCGCATTTGTGCAAATCAAGGATTCAGGTCACTACAATATTGAAGTGAGAGGTAATGGTCTTGTTACATGGTAGACAGATAAATCTTCAGTCTGCCACGCAGCAATTGCTCAATTTTGTTTTTAAAGATAAGACGCCGTTTTTTAATTTTAGGGGTTATGGAGTGTAGGTTAAGGAGGAGGTCAGATGCTACGAGTAATCCCGATGTCAGCCGAATAGGTACCGGGATTATACATTTAAATTTATACTACAAGATAGTTAGTATATTCTAATCGCTCTTCTCGGTACCTCTCAATGTTTTGATTGCAAATCACGCATAAATGCTGTGCAAACTTGACGGAAAGGGGATTTCTTCTGCTGGCTACAGTTCCCCTTACAGGATTCTGCGGTCCGGAAAAACAACACTAACCGAGGGTGGTGTAACTATAATGTATTTAAAATATTTGGTTACGATGGAGGTCTTATAGGCTATAATATATTAGCATTATATATACAAAGTATCTTTGTCTGATAACATCTTTTTTTTGGATAAATTTATCACAGAGAAGTACAAGTCCTTAAACGAAGGATCAACCTTCCCCCTTCCGTTGCCAACTGTCACAACAAAAGCACGATTATCCAATCAATCACCAGACGTGTCACCTCACTAGCCGATAGTGGTGCGACCACGCGCGCTGTCAATCTGTCAATGGAGTTGCCCAACGATTAATCGATTTAGTATCGATACGACTGGTGTAGCTGGTTCTGTGACGAAACTAATCCTACCAAGGTCAATGTGATGTTTTGATCCAATTTTTATCGAGTTACGAAATCGAGTGCACCGAGTTGACTATAGTCCTAAGAAATCTCACCCTGCAATAATGCCACACTTTTTAGCAAATTGCAACCAAATCTGTTTTCGTCAAAATGTTGGTTATATTAAAAGTATATAATTTATGTGTCTATAAATGGCCTACCAGTCTCCTCTAAATTAGCGGAGTGCAATTAGTCTACTGTTTACACTACAATTACACTGGCCACATTAATTGGTACTACCAGCATGCTACATTCGTTACACGGTTTATCAGAGTAATCTGAACTATCAACATTCATGTTGATAGTTAGCGATTTCCGTTTAGCGATGTTCCATCGCATACAAATGCGAGAATTGCCAAAAAGTTCTACACCACGATAGCGAAGTTTCCAGATTAATTTGCAGGGTTAAGAAATCCCCGACTACAACTATTGGGGGATAATGCGCCTCGTCTCGCTGGATGATCATCCCTTTGCGCTTAAAAAGGTTTTCACGATAACTAATGCCAACACCACAGTTAGAAACGCCTGGACTAAAAATAATCTCACCAATGTCAAACTGTCAAATCAACCCTGCTGGAAAAATCTCATACAATCTCATAAAAAAAATATACGAAAATATTCTATAAGATTTTATAGGTGTATTTGACCGCGAAATTCCTCATAAAAACTCGTAACGATCATAATTCATCAGAATCTAAGAGATTGAATGAGTAGCTTATTATTAAGTAGATTTGCAGATTTATAAATCTGCAACCTGCATTGATTTTTTATAGGTACTTAATTTTTGTAGGCAATAATCATAAAAATATACATAATAATAATTCTTTATTATACAGGAAACGTATCCGTGTGGTGACATTTTTAGAATACATAGTGTCACCACCCCTTTCCCTCCTGAGGGTGTTCTTGGAGCCGACGAAAGGAGATGCAAGGCCGAAAACCTAGCCGTGAGAGAAGGAAAACTTGATACAAATCCCTGTGCCAACCCGTCTGGCCAGTGTGACACAGTAGGCTAATTACCCTCCATGTAACTGGAGGAGGTCCGACTCAGCAGTGGGTCATTCTAGGGCTGAATATGGACGTTTATAACGCCAGAAGTGGAAAAACTGCGACTAAGAGGCAACATAGGATTTCCCTTCGCACCTAATATTTTCAGTGACGTCAGAAAACGTTTTCGTATCCGGACACAAGGTGTCGCAACTGTTTCATTTGCTCCCACATACAAATAACATACAAAGTTACCTAATAACTCCCATTTTTGGAAAGGAGTCGCTATTTACGATTTTTTCGTCATAGAGTTTTAGTTCTCGTCCCGTGGACCGAGAGCTCGCGTTAGCTTTTAGTGTATATACCGTTATTGTTTATTGTTATTGTTGATCAACGAAACTGAAAGTCAGTGTGGTGACGGATTTAGAATACATAGTATCGCCACGTCATTCCAAACTGAGGCTCTCGTAAGAACCGATAAAAGGAAATGATAAGGTCGAAAACCTAGCCGCTATCTTTATGGCTATAAAGGCGCAGATAATTTTTCTGTTGTAAATATCATTTATTTATTACTACAGACATTAAAATTATGCTTCCATTTAATTAACGTTACTGAAGTTTAAAAGTTACGCTAGATAGTTAAGTGTTTTTTGATTTTTACGACAGAACGCATGAAATGCATATTATAATTTCAAAATTGTGATAAATACGAGGGTGAATCAAAAAATTCTTGGAATCAATATTAAAAAATGCAAAGATTTAAATAATAATATTTTATTTTTCTACATAATCTCCCTCCAATGCAATGCATTTAGAATAACGCGTTTCTAACTTCCTTATTCCTTGTGAAAAAAAATTATTTTCTTGACTCTCGAAAAAGTCCTCTACGGCAGCTATAACCGCGTCATTATCGTGAAATTTTGTTCCACGAATTTCCTCTTTTAATTTTGGAAATAAGTGAAAATCACTTGGGGCTAAGTCCGGAGAATATGGTGGGTGGTCAAGGAGATTGAAGCCAGCACAGCGGATTGCGTTGAGCGCAACTTCCGATCGATGGGCAGGAGCGTTATCTTGAAGGAACAACACGCCCAACGACAGTTTTCCACGACGTTTTTCTTTAATCGCTTCACGCACTTTCGGGATTAAATTTGCATAATAGGGTCCAGTTATCGTCTGGCCTTTTGGCATGTAATCAATAAAAAGGATTCCTTCACTATCCCAGAACACAGAGGCCATAACTTTGCCAGCGGAAGGAGCAACTCGAAATTTCTTAATGGATGGAGAGGATGGTCGTTTCCAAGACATGCTTTGTCTTTTAGTTTCAGGATCAAAATGGTGGACCCACGTTTCATCCATGGTGACAAGACGACGGCAAAAATTATCCGAATCACGCTGGAACATTTCGAGATTACGCTTGGAAATTTCCAAACGTCGCTTTTTGTTTTCGTCGGTTAACATTCGTGGCACCCATCTTGCAGACACTTTTTTGAACCCCAGTGAATCAATTAAAATGGATTGAACGCTACCAAAAGATATCTTTAGGATCTCAGCTATATGTTTTATAGTCATTCTTCTGTCTTCCAAAACCAGATTCTCAACCTTTTTGACATTTTCTTCTGTAACGGAGGTTGAAGGCCGCCCAGAACGCGGGTCATCTTTACAGCTTGATCTACCTCTTTTAAATTCAGCCACCCAGTACGCAACCGTAGAATAGGGTACAGCATCACCCCCTAATGTCTGCTGAATGTCCAAAAAAATTTCCTTCGTAGACATTTTTTTCAAACTGAGATATTTTATCACCGCACGTAACTCACTTTTATCCATAATTTTGACTTTTTAGCAACTCGTTGCACAAAAAAAATTATTACATGCGAACGAACTGACAAAAACAAGTGACAGTCTGCATAAATATAGTGTGATAGACACTCCTTAATTTGAATATCGAACTTGATCCAAAAAGGTTTCATATATATGCACTTCTAAGAACTTTTTGATTCACCCTCGTATATGTAGGTACCTACTTAATACTTATAATAAGTATTTTTTTTAATCATCTCGGTGAGATATGTATTGTATGTATCGCTGGCTCTTACAATATAATGGTATGAGATCAGAGCTTTCTTTCTCCGCCTTTGTAAGGACTGTTTTGTTCACATTTTGTGAAGCGCTTTCGAAGGATACACTGTCTATTTTGGTGCGGTTTGCAAAGTAAGTCATTTTTTATATTAATACGTATTATAATTTTATAAGACCCCATTAATGTTGAGGCTAGCTAAACTAAAATTCTAAATTAAATTTAAGGACACAGCTTTTGTCTGTAGTAAAGGATCTTTATAGAGAAAAGCTGGCAAGAAAATTGTGCTCAATTACATAACAATCAAGAAGCTTTAAAAGAACAAGCTTTTGTTAATTTCATTATAGGTATCATAGATAATCATACAATGTAAAATAAAGTTTTATAGTCTGTTTGTAACAAAAGAACAATAAAACTAAAAGTAGTTCAAGTCCCTTCTATTACTACTACTACTGCTCCCATGACGTTATTTAAGGTTTTCTTCTCTTGCGGCTAGAATTTCAGCCATGACATTTTCTTTTGTGGTCTCTTAGGACATTCTGAGGATAAAATGGACACTAATACATATACCCCATTTTCTTGAATGTAGCGCCTTACAAAATTATGTTAGCAAAGTATATTTGTCACCGTTTCTCGAACTACATAATTCTGTGTAAATATTGGGAGCTCAGTTTAAAATACTGGTGCCGACCCCAGTTACTAACAGGGAACAAACAATTAGATCATGACGTTTCCATTTATTACAGTTCACAATTTCTATACTATTCTAATTAAATATGGAGGAAGACAAAGAGTATCTACAAAACTTAATAATTTTGACTTCGGTATTTTATTAATCTTAGGTATTTTTGACATATCCGTCAGGTGACAGATTAAGAATACATTGTGTCACCACCCCATTCTATCCTGAGGGTGTTGTATAAGCCGACAAAGTCAAGTCAAGTCCGATAACCTAGCCGCAAGAGAAGGAAAACGTGATACGTAACCTTGTGCCAACCCATCTGGCCAGCGTGGCACAGTAGGCTAATTACCCTCCATGTGACTGGAGGAGGCCCGACTCAACAGTGGGTCATATATGGAATGGTAGTAGTATTTTTGACAAAGGCACTACTAGCTTGACCCAGGAATTGAAACAGGGACCCGAGAAATGATGTCTTCACGGTTATGATCGTTTTATTTTATTTTATTCCCATCATTTCCTGCAATGTGTAAAGATCGTGAAAACCTAAGACATCATTAGGGACCCGAGATCTAAAGGCGGCACTTGCAACGCCAAGGTCAAGAAGACTGAAAAAGTCCTAATATGCAAATACCTTAATTTCAGAGATGATGGCAAGGTTCTTGCTAATAGGATGGTTAGTAACAAGTAGCGCTTTTGGAATTGATAACGCAGGCAAGACGTCCATCATTTTACGGGAGAAGAAACCATCGTAAGTACAACTGAACCATTTTCCTTGGGAATTCTTCCTCATGCATCATTTTCTGCTTGACGCAGAGACGTGGATTTCATCTCCAAAATAACTACTTACTATTTCTCAGCCAATAAATGACCCACTACTGAGTCCAGCTTCCTCCAACTGCATGGAGGGTTGGCATCATGAGGATCTCCGACGTGAAAAAAAAGGGTTTCGTATCAAGTTATTATTCTCTTGCGGCTAGGTTTTCTGCCCTATCATTTCCTTTTGTCGGCGACACCCTGAGGATGAAATGGGGTGGCGACACTATATTTTCTAGTTTTCTAAATCCGTCGCCACAAGGAATTAGTCAAGTTTCTGAAGGTTCTGTATCACCGTCACATTATAAATTGTTTTAGAAAATCCTCATTGTCAGCAAGACATTCGGAGCATGGAAGTCAAGGTCGCTTCAGATTTGAAGACCAGCAATCATCAGAAGTTGAGCGGCCAGTCAAATTTGAAGACGAAGTAGTAGACTATAAAAGTGGCCGCATCAAATTTAAACATGATCAAAACATAGAGTCTGTTGGCAATTTACATGTAAAAAAGTATCCAGTTAAAAAGATAAAATTTGGGGAAAACAGTTTAAATGAGGTAAACAGTGGTTACGACGATGAAAGTAATGAATTAAAACATGAAAACAAATTAGTGGCATTTGATAGTGGTAACGGGAATGCAGTGGATATTCTTAATGAATTCGTTACAGAACGGGTCGCTTTCCAAGATGATGGAATTAGTATCAATAACAAAGATCCGCAGAAGAAACGTAAAACTAAGAGACGTCGTAAGCAACCTTCTCACTTTGGTACAGGTGCTCAATACCCTGAAGGATTGTCGGGATATGGTCTTTATACTGGAATAGGATATCCTTCTTCTGTTCATGACCCTGGAGTTGCATATCCATACTACATGGGCGGAAATTATTATGGCTATCCCAATTACCAGCCGTATCCAGCCGTCTATCCGAATCCTTTGTACCCTAATGGAAATTTCGGTTTGCCTAACATTGGCAATCCTGTGGCCCAAAGTTACCAAGGGTATTACAGTAAGTACCTCATATATATTCGTCTGTATTAATATTGGATTGTAATGTGGAAGCTCTATAAGTCGTAAGAATCCAGTGGAGTGTCATAAATGATAATAAAAACCATTAGCATCATACAAATGATTAGGCACGCTGTTTGAACCCTGTATTTAATATATTTTCCCTTATATTTCAGAACCTACACGGCGTCCAAAATCTTTGGCATCTCAAGCAGTATCTGCTGTAGCTGATGCTCTTACTTCCATTGCAATGTACGATGATTACCAGTGTGTGCCAAGGTTACTGTGTGAGGCTGCAGGAGGCAGAGCTACTGGATCATCGACTCTACTGACGGCTGCTTCTGGATTGCAACCCTTGCTTACGTAGGTTTTCTGTAGTATATTGGTTACTGACTCTCTGTTTCCAAACTTATTCCACTTTTCATGAACAGAATTAAGCGACGGGCTAGCACAGCGCTCGTTATCAAGTTTTCCTTTTCTATTAGAACTCGTGTGTTACCTCTTGCAACACCTTCAGCATGCACAATTGACTGGAGACATTCAAAATCCGTCACCATACAGATTCGGCGCTATCTATGTAACAGAAAAAGCAACACCAACAACTCTTCAAATCGTGATTAGTAACTATATGTAACCTTAAATCGACCTATAAATGCCTTAAATCGATGCTATAAATCGATTCTTCGTCTGCGATCCATTTAATTACATTTTAAACGACTGATGAATATATGTTGATGCAGGCATTATTTCTTTTACACACAAGCGAACCGCTTCATTCGTTCTCTGTTCCAGGATGCTGTCTGGGTATTACGGTGTCAGTTCGTCTCCACTATTCGTCTTCGGTCGTGCCGTTATTCTTGGAGCAACTTCCAATGGTAACGCAGCAACGTGCCGCTATGCCTACCCGCAATGTCCCACTGACCCTGAACAGTTAATCTACTACCTTAACAATCACAATGGAGGGTTCTTCAGGTTCTTTAATTCACCTCCACAACAAGCTCAGAACCTGGAACAGTTCTATAACCAATTAGCTGGACAGTACGGATTGTACCAACCTAATACAGGCCAACAAGGATACGGTTTCCAAAATCAGATTGGCTATGGACTTCAAAACCAGAATCTTTATGGAAATTCCCAGCAATATGGCTCAAATTATGCTTATAATAAAAAATATGGACTGTATGACAAAGTGCAAAATCAATCAGTGAAAGATAATTATGGCTTGTATAATAATGGTATTAAAGATAGAATACAAAACACACCTGTGAACGCCCAGGATGATATTGAAGCAGATGAAGAGCTTAATTCTAAATGGCTGTTTCCAGATGAAGGAAATCTTGCAGGTAGTAACAACAAAGATAAAGAACTAGGAATAAGTGGCAGTAAGACTTTAAAGTTTCCTGATGAGGATGTAGCTGGGTTTGTTAATACGGATCACGTTAGAACAGGCCAAAGTATAACTTTCCCAGGAAAATATGTAAGCTATTTGCAAAACCCTTATACGTACGAATCTACTACTGAAGTTATTCTAAAAGATTATGAATTTGATCATAAGCATAACTTTTATGTAAAGAAGGAGAAATCAAATGATAAATATATTAAGGTAGCTTATACTAAGCGACCTTATAATTATTATATGAATGAGGATGATGGTTTTAGAACAGTTTATATTGTTAGGGGTAATGGAGACCCGAATCATCCAGAAATTTTGAAAATTAAGGCCGGGCATAGCCTTTGATTCTTAGGCCGTATGAGATATTTTTATAGTTGTTTCCTACATATCTAAGCTAAACTATGTTTACTTAGTGGCAGCATGTATTCATAATGTCAAAAAGTCAGAACCTTATTAAAACAATATATCACAGATTAATATTTTCCACTTCTATTTTCTACTTTTTGACTTGAGGTTTAGGGCAAATGTTATTGAGATTTGGGAACATACCAAAATGGTTTTATAAAATAAGTTCCCATATTCTATTTATGAATCTATTGACCTTGTTCCCTCTGTCACATCTTTCCTTTTAATTGAATTCCTTATTTGCTGTCCAGACCCATAATTCCTCTCGACCTCTGCCTCTCCAGAGTAATTACTTCAATTCGGTATTATGACAATAAACGTCAATGTAGTCAACCAATTAACGAAATGCCGACCACAACTTTATTTTTAAACTCGAAGATCGTTCAACTGAGCGACCATTTTCACACCCCACGATACGATTGTTGTTGAAATAAGCGAAGTGTACGATACGACATATTTTATTGTGTTTCAGTCGTTTCTGATTCACCTCAGTCCAGAAAATACTCACTGCTGTGCCGGGCCTCTTCCAATTTCATGGAGTGAAATTGAGCTATTGTGCCACACTGGCCAGACGGCTTGGCACTGGCTTGGCACAAGTTTTCCTACTGGTGCGGCTAGGTTTTCAGCCTAATCATTTTTTCTTACCAGCTCCGTATGCCTCAGGATATAATGAAGTGGTCTACGCCCTCTGCCACTACCTTGTGGTTCCTTCTAGGAATGTCTGGTCGTAGGCTCTCAAATTGACAGTGAACCCATTGATCGATTGTAAATTAACTAATGTTCTGCGAATATTTGACTGTATAATGTCTCAGGTTAAGCGGATGCGGCGTTACATCATCTCATAATATGCATATTATTTGCATCTCAGACAGTACAGTACGTCAATCTGCTTAGACTTGTAGCCTATGGACGTGATTAACTAAAATTATGATATCGCATTTTTAACACCATTACCACTAATTTAAAGATAATCTTAGCCAAAAAAAATCGACTATTAGCTCTACAGACTGGTTATATTTTTAACATTTCTTTTGGCTGGAGTAATTGACTCCATGTGAGACGAATTTTGAATACGCCCTCCGTCATGTCACACTTGGAGATGCCTGACTGGGTACCTTCACCTTAGATAATACTTCTCAGTCCTTAAAAGACACACTGGTGAGACGTGCCTCCTCCATCTACATGGAGGATTATTAGCTTATTATGCCACGCTGTACCGCTGGCTGAGTAGTACTAGAAGTAGTGGTAGCATGTTTTATATAATCACGGGCGTGTCATCATCATCATCATCATCATCTTCGCGTTATATTCCGGTTGCAGCCCAAACTCTCTCTTCGGCGCCCGCGGTCCGCTTTCCGACTTTTTCTTCTCCACTTCGCACGGTCTTCAGCATCCCTGGTAGTGAGCCCATTGGCACGCATATCACCCTTAAAGACGCCAAGACAGCACTTTTTGGCTCTACCCCTCCTGCCGGGGCCTGGCGGAGGCGGCATGGCCAGACATTTGTTTCCCACGTAAGCCTCCTTTAATCACGGGCGTGTATTCCATTATAGTCAACTGTACATGTGTATTCAACTGCGCCTCCAAATCCTTTTGGATTTGGTACTTTTTGTGTAGTAGACCGTGCGATCGTGTGGTGACGGACTTAGAATACATATTGTCACCATCCCATTCCATTGTCCACAAGGCTGATAGCCTAGCCGCAAGAAAAGGAACACTGGATAGAAAACCCTGTGCCCACCCGCCTGGCCAGCGCGACATAGCAAGCTAATTACCGTCCATGTGACTGGAGGAGGCCCGACTCAGTAGTGGGTCATTTATGGGCTGGGTAGTAGACATAATTAAATAGTGTGCCTGATCTAGTTTGATACTTTATCACATGGCAGTGGCGGCGTAAATTAAAATTGTTGCAACTCAACTAATTAGAAAATGTAGTGCGAATTGTCTTTTTAATTAATGTCGTGTCTGTAAGTTACGAGTCCTTGTTTTATACGGATAAGGTCTGTAAAGTGTAGCGAAACGCAAGAATATCAAATGTCCTTGTTTATCCCTTGAACAACCATCTGCACGCGATTAGTCACTAAACTTGTACGGAAGGCGGATGCAGGCAAGGCCACGCGATTAAACTAGTTGTTAATTTACTGAACAACAACCGATTAAGGGTTAACTTAACTTCTATTAAGTTAGATCATCATCATCACCCCCTTGACTGTGCTACCACCTTGTTGTGGTGAGGGGGCTTGCGAGCCTTTAGAATCCGCTGGGGCCATAACGGCTTAGCATCACACATGCCGGGCGGGCCCACGGAGAGAGGCTAGACGAAGGGCGGCACACAGAGGCGTGGTGGTTTTCGGCACGGGGACGCCTCTGTCCTCAGAGTAGCCTCGGAAGCCTTAACCTGCCGCGACACATGGCGTCGTGATGGCAGTGGAGGGCGACCAGGTGTTGAGGCCAGGGCTGCCGCCGCAACCGAGTGGGTCTGGCGCCAGTTCATCCGGCGCCTGACGGGGGCACGTGCAATGTCCCGCACCTGCCTCTCAGTGGGTTGGCGAGCGTCCAGAGCTCCCCATCAAAGCATGGGGTACGCTTGTAAACGGCACTCGAGGCCCCATCAGGGTCGCGGAGCATGCTCCTTAATGGGGAGTGAAACTCATGGCCCCGTTTCGGGCAGTTGAGGGACACCGTTGGTTTTAGTGGGTAGGTTGGGGCGCAATTACTATCCTTCCGCGCCCCAGAGTCCCACCTATCATGAACATGAGGATTTCCAAGGTAAAATAAACATCATCTCCTAGGTCGGGCCGGCTCCAATATCACGGAGTTAAAGTTGCAGTTGAACTAATTGTGTGCCTCAGTGGCGGTGATTGAACTTTAAGGTGAATGTTCCAGGGTAGCCCGCGAAATTCAAACTTTCTTACGTTTTTTTCAATTTGCAGGTCAGTGCTAGGTTGTATGTTGATTAAAATGTTATTCGCGGCTGTAAGACGTAAAGGTGCAAGAAAAACTTTTTCAAAGTCATTCTTGCACCTTTATGAGCTTGGAGGGTTGTATTGATAATTTTGATGATTATAATTCTATAACCACATACGTCTTACAGCCGCGAATAACATTTTAATCAACATACAACCTAGCACTGACCTGCAAATTGCAAAAAACGTAAGAAAATTTGAGTTTCGCGGGCTACCCTGGAACATTCACCTTAAGTTACATTACTTCCTACGAGAAAAGTTCTAGGAATCTGTATCGCGGGGACTGTTTACTGCTCAGCCCATAAATGACCCACTGCTGAGTCGGGCCCTTTACATGGAGGGTAATCAGCCTACTGTGCCATGCTGGCCAGACGGGTAGGCACAGAGTTTCGTTTCAAGGTTTTCTTCTCTTGCGGCTAGGTTTTCGGCCATGTCACTTCCTTTTGTTTGTCTCTTACGACACCCTCAGGATGGAATGGGGGGTGACCCTGTGTATTCTAATCCCTCACCACACGGACACTGTTTACCTGTTCGGTTACTGGGACTGTTTACCAACTTATATAGGCGCGGCAACAACCGCGTTCCGACCGTAGTAGGTGATGACCAAATAGGTGATGTCTTAAAGAAAGGTCAGGTCCGAAGCAACATAAACCGACGAGCATGCATGAAGAGGTTGATGAAAGTGGATGAAGTGAAAGTTGTGAGCCAGGATCGTAACAAGTGGAAGGATGTGCTCTCTGCCTACCCCTGCGGGAAAAAGGCGTGACTTTATGTATGTATGTATAATTTATTGGTTTATACAATAAAGCATTTTCATATTCTAATATATTCTTTAGTTTACATACACAATGAAACCCAGTTAAAAAGCAAGTGCCTCTGCTCTTGCTCGTATCTATTGTCAACGCAGTAAACTTATCTCCTTCCACAATTTTAGACGGGGCCTGACTCAGCACTGGATTAGGTTGGCGGAGTCTTGAAAGGTGGGTGAATGTTGCGGTAAAAATATAACATCTTCTTACTGTAGCCTTTTACATCACACGACGCATCCACGATCCGACCAATCGTAGTGTCGTCAAGTACAACCGAGCCCTGCTGTCCGGCTTCGTTCATGACATTAAGCCATTTTAGGCAAAACAAGAGTTGTTCGGAGTGCCTTGAACTTATTTTAATAATTTCATGCGTACGTGATAATGTTTGTCGCCTTCCGCGTGAAAAGGTCTTGTAGGAATTATTCTAGCAAAATGGTGCTGCGGTCCTCTATTAAATTAGGGAAGATATATACGCACCTTATAATGCTCAACATTACTATAACGTTATTACGTTAATAGTGGCTGAAATGATGAGGGTATAGTTATTAGTCTACCCTCATCATTTCAGCCAAAGGACGTCCATTGCTGGACATAGGCCTCCCCCAAGGATTTCCACGAAGGCGGATCCTGAGCCACTCGCATTCATCGCTTTCCGGCGACCTTCGGTCTACCGTGTGGGAGGCCTACCTGCACTGCGCTTTCCGGAACGCGGTCGTCATTATAGGACTTTGCTGCCCCTTCGGGCATCAAACCTGCGAGCTGTGTCCTGCCCATTGCCACTTAAGTTTGGCAATCCTGTGGGCTATGTCGGTAACTCTGGTTCTCGTGCGTATCTCCTCATTTCTGATTCGATCTCACAGGGAATCTCCGAGCATAGGCCTCTCCATTGGCCTTTGGGTGACTTTGAGTTTGACGGGGCCCATAGTGAGCGACGTCTCTGTACCATTGTCATCACTGGCAACACAAATTGATCGAAGCCTTTTGTCTTCAAACACTGCGGTATTTTGGACGAAACGATCGTTCGCAGCTTTCCGAACACTGCTCAGCTTATTTGGCTATCTACCACATTTGCACGGAACCATTGCCGTCTCTCCTCTGAGACTACCGGTAATCATTAAGTTAGGCCAGTTGTCCATTTTTGAATGAGCCTTGCCCTTTCTGCTAGTGTTACCTACCATTAAGTGAATACCATCTGCATCAATTGCACCATCGCGCCCGACAATTGTGCCAAATATCAGTCTAGTGGATTGTTATTATTATCTAGATGATTTACTGCTTGCTATTTGAAAACGTACTCGTTTATCGGTTAGTTAAATCTATTACTACTACTGAGCTCATTCATGACCCACTGTTATGTCGGCCTCTTCCAACCACATGACAAGTAATTAGGCATAGAATATCGTATCAAGGTTTTCTTTTCTGGCGTCTAGTTTTTCGGCCATTTCCTATTGTCGACCCTTAAAACCCCCTAGGGATGAAATCTAATATGAAGTATAAAAGTTTTCCTTGTAGATACAGGATGGTAGGATGGCCTACCATCCTTTAAGTACGATTTTATAATTATGAAATAACTGGAACTGTGGTACAGCCAGTAATGGAGAGAGAGAGAATAAGGAAGAAAATAGAGACCAAATAAGGAATGACAAGGTTTTATCAAAGGAAACCCGGGTTGAGATTGAGTGGACGGTAACTGGAGTCGCAGGCTGCTGGAATGACATCCAGGAACCGGTTGAAGAAGCCTCGGGAGGCATTATCAGGGTGGCTGGGAGAGATAAGATTAGGTAAGCTCAGGTCAAAACAGAATGGCGTGCATCCCGAAACCGAATCAAAACAGAATGGGACCCCTTGCCCTTAATCAATGTACAAAATTGAGGTGCTGATGATGATTACGCTAATATGTAGATAAGATAGTTTGTGCAATAATATTTTGGACCTAGAACGAAGAGCATTGTGACAAGCTGTTTACTACATAATAAACATTTTACACGCGGATTATTCTGTAAGTACGTTTGTATGTAGAGACGCATTAATAGTAGTACGTAGAAGTTCCACTATTATTCATGTGCAGCTAAGTAAACATAAACTGTAGGATTAACGCTACAAGGCCGAATATTAAATGCATATTGCATCTGCACTTACGCTGGCGAGTAGAGTAAATCTAAAAACAATTTTAAACAAACCTTTGTACTATAGAGTTTCATTCAACAAATATACAGGATGTTTGTTCAATATGAAGGTATCTTTAGAGTCCAAAATTAAGCTTATGTCACTTGTGGACGCCTCTAGTGTCAAGCTGTCAATATCTGAAGAAAAACTTTAACGTCACGAGTCTTTCAATTTTGAATTCGATGATCGTACAACGTTTTTACATCCGTATTCGTTTAAATGATTTGTGGTGATAGATTTATGATACATTGTGTCACCACTCCATTCCAGGGTGTCGTAAGAGCTGACAAAAGAAAATGACAAGGCCGAAATCCTAGCTGCAAGAAATCCTAGAGCAGGAACACTTGATACGAAACCCCGTCTGGCCAGCCTGCCACAGTAGGCTAATTACACTCCCTGTGATGGAGGGGAGGAGGCCTGACCCAGCAGTGGGGCATTTATGGGCTGAGTAGTAGTAATTTGGCACTTTGAACTTAAACTACCCCTCCGACCATAGATTGATCAGAGCAAAAGTAAAATTAACTAAAATAAATAAAAGTAGAGTTAATTACAGTTTAAAGCATACAAACCAACTGAAATCCGAACTAGAATTAGCAAAATACAGGGAAACCTTATCAGGAATGGTGTATAGACAATGTGTTGACCACGGAAACACCTCAGTACAAACTCAGTACGACAACATCACAAATGCAATCACCACGAGTTTAAAATCAGCCCAAGCAACGGGAAAGGAACTCAAACGACACAAGATACTATCGGAACGTACATCATCTCTTTTAAAAAGAAGGAAGGAACTTCAAAAAACTAAAAACAAATCGAGATCTATGAAAAAGGAACTCTCCGCACTCTACAAGCTTGTCAATAAATATATAAGAAAGGATTATTCGACTTATAGACAAAGTACAATAGAAAAACATCTAAATCTCACAAGCAGCACAAAAAAGGCCTACAAAGAACTCAGAACGAGCAAAACCTGGATAGAAGGACTAAAGGAGTTTGGCAAAGACCTAAACAATCGAAAAGACATCATTAACACAGCAACTAACTTTTACAAAAACCTATATAGCAACAAAAATCTACTAATTCAACAAAAAAATAAAAGTACTATTACAAACACGCATGAGGATCACAATCAACAGGCTAATGAAGAAAACATAAAAACAATTAACGAAATTGAAATCATAGAAGCAATAAAAAGACTCAAACTAGAAAAATCTCCGGGGTCAGACAGCATAACAAACGAAGCTTTGAAGGCTGCATACCATATACTGGCAACACCGTTGGCTGAACTTTTCAATCGGATATTACAAAGCTTTGAAACACCTGCACAATGGTCCGAATCCAACATTATTCTAATATATAAGAAGGGAGACCCAAAAGATATAGGCAACTATAGACCGATAAGCCTGCTACCAACTCTGTACAAGCTTTTCTCTGCGATTATAAACTCGAGAATCACCCCCATAATCGAAGCAAGACAGCCGGTCGAGCAGGCCGGTTTCCGAAAGGGTTTCTCCACGATAGACCATATACATGCTTTAGAGTTAATTATAGAGAAGTATCGGGAACAACAGAGACCACTCTATCTTGGGTTCATTGACTACCAAAAAGCATTTGACACGGTTACTCACGATAGCGTTTGGCAAAGTTTGAAAGAACAAGGAGTAAGCGAAGTGTATATAAAAGTGATCCGGAACATATATAACAATAATATGGGCAGAATAAAGCTAGACACACTGGGCCCGAGCTTTGCAATAAAGAGAGGTGTAAGACAGGGCGACCCCTTGTCGCCAAAATTATTTATAGCCGTACTCGAATACATCATCAGCAAACTGAACTGGACCAAACGAGGAATCTTCATACAAGGAACCTTTCTGAGTCATCTGCGTTTCGCCGATGATATAGTAATATTATCTGAAACAAATTCAGAACTACAGATCATGATCAATGATTTACAAACAGTTAGCGGAGATGTAGGACTTGAAATCAATCTCACTAAGACCATGGCAATGACCAACAGCCTCAAAAAACAGATATTAGTCAATGGATATCCACTAGCATACACCGACAAATATAACTACCTAGGAAAAACAATCAGCTTTGAAAAAGAAAACAACGATCTAGAGATTGAAAGAAGAGTACAGCGAACATGGAATAAATTCTGGAGTCTGAAAGATATTTTCAAAAGTACCATGCCAATAAAACTGAAAACTAGGATAATGAACTCTAGCCTCTTACCATGCTTGACATATGGATGTCAAACATGGAAATTTACTTTAAACGTTAAGCAAAAAATAACATCCTGTCAACGAGGAATGGAGAGAAGCATGCTCAAAATAAAAAAACTAGATAAGATCAGACACGTAAAAATAAGAGAAATAACAAAAGCTAATAATGCCTTAAACTACGCACAAAAGCTAAAGTGGAAATGGGCCGGTCATATAGCGAGGCTTAAAGATAAAAGATGGACCTACAGCACCACCATATGGAGAGGACCTCATGGAAAAAGAAAAAGAGGAAGGCCCACTACACGCTGGGAGGACGAAATAAAAAAAAAGTCGCTGGCCCAAAGTGGTGGCAATTAGCACAGGATAGAGAAAAGTTGACATCATTGGAGGAGGCCTTTACCCAACCTGGGGACCTTGCTAGTAATTAAACATAGTGTTAGGTAACAAAGAAGCAATGTAGCAGGATCAAATAAAAGGCTTTTTATTTTATTATTTATATTTATTAGTAGTAATTAATTACCTAGGTGTTTATTCCAACTCAACAAGGTACCGAATTCACAAATCACGTTTCGAGTTGATTAGATTATTTACAAAATGACCGAATTAACGCAGTAACCAATCTAATTGCATAGATTCTGTAATTATTTTTCACAGACCACTCCGCCTTCAAAAGGGATCGAAGTAAAAGCTACGCCACCAATTTACAAACCTCAGGATCAAATACTAGTAGTTTCAGTTCGAAGACTTCTCAAATCCACAGGTTTATAGCATTATCATTTAGCAGTGAAAGTCCAAACTGAAGGACATTCTTAGCGCCAGTGCGTTGCCGACGCCGCGACGAGTAGCACGTGTTATGTGCTGACGATATAAAAAAGTTAACGCGAGTGCTGTGTTAAATTCACGAGTTTCCGAGGAAAAAAAGACAACTGATTTAAGTATGTCAGTTTTATTTTGTTCAGCGGTTGCGTAATACGGAAGTTTGTGTAGTGGTTAAAATATGACGGTTGTTTAACGATAATACGCGTCAAGGCGTGCATAAATTAAGGTTTTCGGCAAGTTTAAGTTTACCTTGACGACCTACTTTTGGCTAAATTGTTTGAGGAACTAAATAGGCGACTCGGCAAGTATGCTTTAGGAAGTAATCTGTAGGACGCAGATAAAAAATAGCGCATTTTTTATTTAAGTTTATAGAGCTAACTGACTGTGGTGTATAATTTTTTCGTGTACCTAGTATTTTATTTCTAAGTAAAATCGAACATGAACTGTGCTAACATGAAAAGATAATCGGATTTTATTTTGTTCAAAATGTGTCTTAATGGCTGTTTTGAAGGTCTGCTCCGAAATGTTATATTGTTTCGTTAGTTTAAGTTTTCATAAAATAATGTAAAGCTTCTACGCGTTTCATGAAACTGAAAACTTGCAGTAACGTTTCAAACAATTTGCCTCATGTAATAACCTGTAATTTTAATTTCAAACTACGTATTTAGTAGGACGCAAGGATTATTAGTAAACATTTGCAACCATTTGGTAAGATAAGATAATAATCACTCATAACGTGGCCGTAAACGAAATTACAGATAACGCCCTTATCAACAGTCCAATCATCTATCAATCGTTGAGAGATAGGACGTGGAGTGGCTCTGGGAAAATTATGACAATGTTATGAGAGTACTAAATTATGATGGTGTTACAAAAAGGTGGAACGTATGACAAAAACGAAACTCTAAGGATTAACGAAAAATGCTCGAACCCGATGTCGATGAAACCAAAAACTGTATTATGTATTGGGTTTACGAAACCTCATAAATATTGAAATCAAAAGCACTTCCTGAATCTTGCACTATCCTATACCACACTAGCGACCCGCCCGGGCTGTCGCACGCGTGTAATTATGCCTATTATACATATTAAAAACCTACCTCTAGAAGCACTCTATCTATTAAAAAAAACCGCTCCGAAATCAGTTGCGTAGTTTTAAAGATTTAAGCATACGTAGGGACGGACAGACGACAGTGACTTTGTTTTTTTTTTAGTATGTATGTAGTGATAGTGATACTACTCAGCCCATAGATTACCCACTGCTGAATCCTCTCATTACATGGAGAGTAATTAGCTTACACGCCACGCTGGCCAGACGGGTTGGCACAGGGTTTCATGTTGTCCCAGAAGGAGGCCGCGGAGCGGGTCAGGGAGTAGGACGTCCTGGCCGACCCGCGCCGCAGACGGAGGCCGGGGAGGAGGAGGCGACTGTACGCCCACCTCCTTCCCCCGCCATAGACGCCGGTGGTGGGTCGGGGGACCCGCCACCGACGAAAGCCTCGGTGACTGAGGGCGTTCCAGTGTACCGGGACGCCCTCTCTGATAGTCGCTTGTCAACGTGGACTGCGCTTACGCGAACCGTTGGCGCCCCAAGCGTGCCGTGTGAGGGTATACCGCTGGGGTTTTAGTGGGTATACGGGTTCTGTCTCGGGAGTCCCACATAATCACCGACCTCTCCCCCGGGGGGCGGTGGTATGCATAAAGCATTTCCTCAGCGACAACAAAAAAAAAGGGTTTCAGGTTGTCAAGTTTTCCTTCCCTTGCGGCTAGGTTTTCGGCATTGTCGTTTCCTTTTATCGGCTCTTTCGACACCCTCAGGACGGAAGGGGTGGTGACCTGGTAACACTATGTATACTATGTATTTCATAGTGCCCCTGTAATAAGGAACAAATTAATTAATTATGAACAAGAATAAAATGAACAACGACATCTACCTACGCTCAGGTAGGCGGCAGGATGAAATATTTGTTTACGCGTAGGCCGTTATGATAAATATTGACCTTGTATTAGCGTGACCTCAAGGTCAAGGTCGATACATCGTCATCACGCCTTTTAGGCCATGTTAGGGTAGGCAGAATCCCACACAACGATTGTCTATAACGTTGGAAAAAGTGATTGTATACTTTTGATTTTTGTGCTGAAAGATTTCTTATTCCTAACATTTTCCTGTTTTTTAAAAAACCTCCCCTGCCCTTGTTATAACATGTATCCCAGGCGCACTTTAAACCACAAATTATACCCAGCCAGACCCAGAGCAAGTATCCCTGGTTGACACCCAACCGGGCGGCGACCCAAAAGCGGCATGTCCAACCCTTAGGCCTAAATTGATTGCGATTCCGTAGGGGTGCAGATTTAGAATACATAACGTCACCAAGTCATGCCATTTTGAGGGTCTCGTGAGAGGAAGACAACAGGTACAGGATCTAGCCCCAAGAGAAGGAACATTTTGATACAAACTCTGTTCCGTTCCCTGTGCCGATAGTGAACTTGGACACTGTATGTGTGAGCAATGACGCAATGGAGACCTTTTTTCGCGGATTTGTTTTTTGATGGGCCCTGTCTAGGCCTATTCGTCATTCCTTGCGTAAATGTGTAGCGTATTTCTCTCATCTTGCGAACTAGCTCTCACTATGCTGTTTAGTGCTTTTTGAAAACAAGATCAATAATAAAAAAAAGCTACTACAGAGTTTCTTGCCGGCTCTTCTCTGTAGAGCAGCCTCCCGATCCGGTGGTACTTTCAGCATGAATGTGAGTAGACGCAGGGATTGTGAGCGATCAAGAGCGATGGAAGGATTGTAGGAGTGAAGAATTTAGTATGAAAGGTGTGAATGTAGGTATGACGACTGATAGGTGTGTGTGGAGACTACCACCCAGTGTGGGACAGGAGCTGTAAGATGATAATGGTATTTATAAATAGGACGATTAATAACAGTTTTGTGATGAAACCTATGTAAATAAAGTTCCTTTTGAGTTTGAGTTTGGAGGAAGCCCGACTCAGCAGTGGGCCATTTATGGGTTGAAATGATGACGATGATGATGATTACAGCAAGATTTGGAATTCGGCCGTAATAGATTTGTAACTTGACTATTATGTAAGACACCATTAGAAAAAAAATTGTATGGATTAAAATTTTATGGTTAACGTAAATTGTTTAATAACGCAGTTTATTAGTTGGCAACACATAAAATTAACATTTAAGGAACCAGTGCCGTAAACCGGTAAAGTTAACTAACAAAAAAAACGTTTTTCCTTAGATATCTTTGATGGCAGATAATGTAAGGTGTCCAATAACTTTTTAATAAGCGACGTTAACCCAAACGACTTCAAAATCAATCTGAAGACTAATAACTTAAAAAAATTATTCTATACAGGGTGTAACGAAAAACCTAGCTACATCAATATAGTGACGTGATAAAGCCAACTGAAAGGAGCTGTTCTCTGTACATATCTGGACGTATGACTATATAAAGCATGTTTTTCTGTTAAATTTAAAAAGGTCTTTTTTTTTTCTTTTTTTTTGTTCTTTTGTCCGTTTGTTGACGGATTTAGAATACATAATGTTACCACCTGAGGTCCATCCTGAGGTTTGGTACATTATGTTACCAAACCTCAGGATGGAAATCATTCCATCCTGAGGATGTGTGTGGTGGTGTGAGGTGTCGTAAGAGACGACTAAAGGAACGCAAGAGGCATGTCACGTAGCCACTAACCCTGTGCCAACCGTCTGGCTGGTGTAGCACAGTGGGCTAAATTCCCTCCATTACTTTGGAGGAGGCCCGACTCAGCACTGGGTTATTTATGGGCTGAAATGACGATGATACCCATTGTCGAGGAAAATGTAAACATATAATTTTTTCCTGCAATAATGCATGAAATTTCCATTAGGGTGTTGTTTTGGATGTAATGATGTTTAATCGAGATTGAAAAAAATCCAACGGCATTTGCATCTGTGTCGTCAACCGTCAGATTTTGCCAGTAGCATAACCGAACCGTTTGAAGGTCAGATTTAATGACAGCAAGCGTCCAATGTCGTACACTTGTCTCGTTTAAATGCTTTCTCGAAGTAATTAAAATACAAAGTACAAATTGTAAAACATGATATTTCTTAAACGCCCCGGGCACTTCTGTTCCTAAAAAAGCGAGGTTATTATGTTAGTTTCAGTCAGCGGTTATAACCGCGTGAATTTGGGATCAATTTTTAAAAGGATTTATATCGATCTATACATTTAGGAACTTACGAAACAGTGACATATTACTTAGGTCTTGTTACATTTAAAAACTAAACGAACGCATCTAACCGCAAGAGAAGGGTATCTTGATACCCGACTTGCCAGCGTGGCAGAGTAGGCTAATTTCCCGCTGAGAGTTTGGTGGAGGCCCGACGCAGTAGTGGATTAGTTATGGGGTGTAACAACAACATTCAAATTCAAATCTCATTTAATAAAGTTGGCTCATTAGAGCTCTTTTGACAAGTCAAACAATAAAATAAAATTTTAAATTTACCATATAATACCGGTTCGGAATGCACCTCTTAAATAAATATCCTTGGACATTTCACACAACGCCATCTCGTCCCAAGCTAAGCAACTTAATGCTTGTGTTGTGGTAACGATATGGATGATAAACTACTTATACCTATACATTTATTTTTTGTAAATACATACATATTATAGATAGAAATGACACCCAGACTCCGAGCCAGTGCCTCTGGTTTAGACAAAGACACTTGCCCGACCCCGGAATCGAACCCGGGACCCGTTGATCCAAAGGCGGCACATCTAACCACTAGACCAACGAGGCAGTCAAATACCTCTATACCTCTACAGAGAAGAGCCTGCAAGAAACTCTGTAGTTGCTCTTTCCATATCGTAAACAAGATTCTTATACAGGTAGCGCCATCTCGTCTGAGCGTCTTTTAGCGGAGTCCACAAGTATCTATGTTTTTTTAAATCTCATTTATAATATTTCAATGTAGTGGATGACTACCAAAATACATTTAAATGCAGTTCTATTTCTAAAAAAATATTGTGTAACTAAATCTTTCTCCGGAACCACTTTGTTAATAGGTGAAAAAGGTTTAACGCAAACCTACATACGGACATACGCGGCCGGGGAACTGTGTTTTATACTATGTAAGGACTACCGATAGGTCTCTGTGTGGTGACGTATCGCATTACCCAATGTCACCAACCCATACCATCCTGAGGGTGTCGTAAGAGACATCACCCAGCCTCTAGAGAAGGACATATAGATACAAACCCTGTGTCTACCAGTCTTGCCCTTGTGGATAGTAGGATAAATTCCTTCCATGAATTTGGTGGAGACCCGACTTAATAATGGGTCATTTATGGGCATAAACAACCAAACGACGAAGTAAGTTCGTTGAGTAAAACTTCGTGGTAACATAAAGAGTATCTCACAAGTCATCTTTGAAATATAGAGCAGTCCGACTGCATCTTGTTCGTATCAACTCTACCTCTCATAAATAATTCAAGAACCCATTGAAGTTAACCATTACAAATTAAATTAACGCGTCATCTAATACATTGATCGGTGCTCAAGGTGACTCCGTAACGTGGTCGGGTTATAGGGAACAAGTTCTTTAACCGTGTTGCATGGGGTCTTGGGATTTATCGGTCAGTGTCCTGAACGGAGCATTAGGAGCTTCTTGTTGAAATAGAAGTAGTCATTTTAAGAAAGGCGAACTGGGATCTCGTTCTGTTCGTACTCGAAGCGAAGATCTAGTGGGACAAGCTCGCATTTAAACAACAGCGGCGCTGGTTCCCCGTGTGATGGTCAGCATTAGACGAGGCCCATGCATCATTTAAAAAAAAACTAAAGCTCTGCTCTAGTTCTAACCTGTATCGCGGGGACAGTTTACAAACATGAAATTCACGAGCACAAATAACACCCAGACTCCGAGCAAGTGCCTCTGGTTTATACAAAGACACTTGCCCGACCCCGGAATCGAACCCAGGACCCGTGGATCCAAAGGTGGCGCATCTAATCTTACTTAACGTCATTGGCAGTGTAATACGTGAAGTATGACGGTGGACGGTATGAGAGACGAGCTCCATCAAAACGCTTAGTCACACAAGATGCAATTGAGAGGGCTAAGCTCCGGGTTTCCCTACAACGCGAATCAGTAATGAGGAGATACGCAGGAGAACCAGAGTTGCCGATATAGTCCACGGGTTTGCCAAACTTAAGTGGCAGTAGTCCTGCACATAGCTCGCAAGAAAGCCAATGGGGCAAAGAAGTCCTCGAGGCATCCGAGGAAACATTTGGGGGAGGGGTATTTATTTAGCCTACTGTGCCAGACGATTTGGCATAGGATTCGTATCAAGTTTTCCTTCTCAGGTTTCGGCTTTAGCACTTCCCTTTGTCGCCCTAATGGCAACCTCAGGATGAAATAAGGTGGCGACACTGTATTCTAAATCGAATAAAAAATGTTGAATGTTATAATAATAATATTGTATGTATATTTAATTATACATAATATCATTATTATATTCAACAATATGGCAATAAAATTACTTCTCACTATTATGTTGGCAGCTGTCATTATGTAATTATAGCACGAGTTGTATCATAATATTTATCGTATGTGATACGCAAATTATACGGTTAATATCGCTTATCTGTTTACTGTTTTTGCATCTATACATCATTGATCAAACAGTTTTGGTAGTCTAGTGGTTGGATGTGCCTTTAGATCACGGGTTCGCCTCCGGGCCAAGTTACTCCTTATATCATCTCATCAGCCACCTATCAGTGAAAATTCCGTCAAAATCGGTCCAGCCGTTCCAGAGATTAGCCGGAACAAACAGACAGACTGACAAAAATTTAAAATTATAATTTATTTACAGTGTATACATTTACGCATTTATAAAAAGCGGTTATTTTATTATTACAAACAAACACTCCAATTTTATTTATTTGTATAGATAGCCCGATTATTAAGGAGGGAGGATGTAACAAAAACCCTCTAGCCAGAGAACAGTTCTCTGCACAAATTGTTTTCTGTTTTGAAGTGTATGAGTGTAATCGAAGCTTTTCTGATCCAATTTTTAATTACGTGTTTGTTTGCATCGGCAATCTATCCTGATTATACTCGCTAGATGTTTAGCTTGGTCTTTTAATTATCATAAGGTTTCTTGTGAGTTTCTGTGCTTCCTCATAAATATCATTATGATCGCAGCCCATTAAATACCCACTGCCGAGTTGGGTAGTTCGCCAGACTGGTAAGCACAAGGTTTCATATTAAGATTTCCTTTCCGTGCGCGTATGCTTACAATCTTATAATTTCCGTTTTGTCGGCTCTTACGACCCCCTACGGATAGAAAGGGGTGTTGACACTATGTATTCTAAATCTGTGACCAAAAGTTTCTGTAGTAATTTAACTTCGCCATTATTTTTCTGGAACTTTCGCACAAAGTACCTATATCGGTTTTCGTTTTGATCCTTTTTTTTATCCATATAGAGTTTTTGTTACATCCTTTATTTAACCACGACCTAAAGGACCGTTTCACTAATCAAAAAATTCATGAAATCGGGTAGACGCAGACGGAAATGTCAATATAGTGCGTCCTTGAAGTGAGCGGACAAGCCCATATTTCATGTGAAAAAAAAACAGCTATTTGTGAACAACTTCACGTCGACCAACTGGCAAAGCTCAGGTTAAAGTAATCGTAATTAATCTGTCGCACCATCCTAAAGCCACCCGCCGTAGGCCACGAGAGCTTTGCTAAAGTTACCGAAAACATAGAAGAACAGTAAAAACGTCAGTGTCTGTCTACAATGCCTTGTGAACGTAGATCGCTTGTTAAAATTCCTTGACGGATTTAGAATCCGTGGCAAGGCGGAAAAGTGTGCGGAAGGTGACCAAAAAGTATTCCTAAACATTCGCTCAAGACTAGGGTTGACCGAATGTTCATTGATGATGATCATGACAAGCGATTGCGTTGATAATTGATGATTAAACTGAAAAATATGCATAAGTTAAACCCTATGTTATTTAATTTGGTCCCACAATTCTAGATATCTCTTTATTTCATATTTTTAATAGATATTATTGAAAAAAAAACCATAAGTTATTTAAAAAAAGAAATAATAAATATATTGAAATAAAATATATTGTTCATTAATTCATCTTGTAATTTTAGTTGACTCTTAGAACCTACTTAAAATCTCGATTTGCTACATATTTTTGACCATGACACAAATTAAAATATTCTACATCATATTGAACGATTGATTCTCAATTTGAACAATTGACAGCCCTAACCGTGCTACAGAAGCGCTTCCTACTCGAACAGATAGATCAAAGAGCAAGAGATTAATTTTCACCATAATTGTGTATAATAACTTTGTTACATCTCCATGCGTTTAAGTATGTGAATTTCGTAATATTTGGCGCCACTTTTTCTCTGTTGGTAGTTTAGTAGTTTTAGTATCGTCTTTGATGATTTTTATGGTGAGGCTTAAGTGAACGGTAGCTTTTATGTGTGATATGATTCAGCTTTGCAATGTAAGCTTACTCTTTTAGTGAATGTGGTGTATGCATAAAATATTATCTTCTTCCGTCTTGGTGGTGGCTTTAGCCCACTACTGAGATGGGCCTCCTCCAAATTCATGAAGGGAAATTAGCTAAGTGTGCCACGGTTTATATCAAGTTTTCCTTCTTTTGCGGCTAGGTGATCTACCTCTTGCGTCCCTTTAGTCGACTCTTACGACACCCTCAGTATGGTATGGGTTTGTGACATTGTGTATTCTAAATAAAATCGCGACGCTTCAAGTCTCTTTGTAATATCAAACTAACGGTTTTTTCCCAAATGCATATGAAACTTAACGGAAAGTATACGGTCTTTTTCGGCTAATCTCCAAGACAGATCTAACAAGTCTGTGTTGCTTTGTCCGAACAAACATGTTTTAGAGTTTAGAGTTCACAAAATTTAGAGCTTTATGGGAATTGGGATTTAATATCATAATATTAATGTCCCGTGTATTCACTTTAAACATAAGTTTTTATTCAAATACATAATATGTTCGTTTACTAGTGATATGAAAGCCTGATAGAAGAGCCAGCAAGAAACTGTAGACTCCACCTTTAATGCAATACAGGATGTAACAAAAACTCCACACGCATAACCAACGTTTTTCTGAACTAGATGTTGGTTACAAAATAGGGCTTTCAGTGAAACCCAAGATTAGTAATCTAAATTCCATAATATTTTTCTTTCTCTGGGTTCATTTCTCGAGTTAAAAGACTTTCGTCACTGGTGACCAACATTTTAAGAATAAAAAATACTATCGGGCTTTTGTAACACGCTGTAAAATGAACAATATTGACCGTGTAGTATAGGGAAATGTAAGCCGTGGAAGATGTAGTTCATATTCTATACCATCCTAAAATTATAGTGTCCCCCCTCGCCTCTTCCGCGAATTTTACGACCCCCAGAGAGGAACGAATTGGTGACACTGTATGTTCTAAATCATCACACGTCCCTTAAAAGAGTTAAATGCTAAAACATACTTTTAAAACGTATCCCGATTTTTATCTAACATCCTTAAAAAGTTATTAATCCACCTCATTCTTGGCTTGTCACGTGTTCACCCAATTTCGCGCCATAACTGTTTCTATTTAAACATGGAATAGGTGCCGACGCTTCCTGGATCCAATATGGCGGCCACTGTCACATTTAATTAACAAACGATTTTAATCTTTCGAACGTTATGTTTAAATGCTATTTGGAATACAAAGTGGCATTGTAAGATTTTAAAACACACGATAAAATTTATTTGTAACATTTTAAATGTGTATGTGAATGCCTACAGTAGTAGTGCTAATCCGTTAGAGCCTAGAGGATAGAGTGGAATGTTAAGCTACCCATGTCTCTGTCGCAAGTTGGATGGGCCTCCACCATGTCGTCACAAGAAATCAGTAGCGTCATAGCCGGTAACGATTACCGGTATATACCGGTATATGACTACCGGTAATGGTTAGGTGGTAAATACATTTTGCTGGTAGTTACGTAAATGAGGTTAGACTGTAGCTGTCGTCAATGTCAAATGCTGGAGGTCGGTTGGCTTAGGCATTAAAAGGTTACTATTATCGTCAAGATGCTGCTGATGTTTGGCCTTTGAGAGTATTGCGCGATTTTGCTCTAACAAATCTGTCATAACATTGTGTCAAATCTGCCTTGTACCTAAAAATGGCGAACTAAAAAAGTAAGTACAGGGTTTCTTGCCAGGTCTTCTCTTTAGAGCTGCATCCTGAACCAGTGATAAATAGTAGATTTTATTCTTGTCAATAAAACTACCTCTACCACCACTTTTGTGTCTAAGAAAATTAGAAACAGCTGACTTGTTTACAATTTTCGCGCGGCAACTAATATTACGAAATAATCCAGGAGCAAAGATCCGTTTTCCGTTATATTATGCTTAAATATTTCAACATAGAGTTCATTTTACTTTAATAACAATGCTAAAGTTGTTCTTTACAGTTGTTGCAAAAATGTAATTTCCAACTCCCAAATAAAGTTCATTTTCAAGTGTACATGCTATGTCATGGTGTGTTAGTCAGTTGACACCTGATGTGAATATGTAATATTTCTGACTAATATTCGGACGTTATATGAAATAAGCGGGCCATTGTTCTTAGTAGTCAAAGAGCGCATAAGCGGAAAATTAAATGTACATACATAGATTAGTGCATCGAATCTGTAATCTCAAGTTCCTTTTATAACTAAGTGATTGTAATTTATTATTAGCCTAAAATTACGCACTGCTGGTTTCTCCATTAGTTATCGTTTGTAGGAAATATGTCCTAAATTGACGACGTAAAAAATGTATTTTTTAAACGTAGCCAACTATTGCGGAGGTTGACAACTAACAACACAAATGACACTCAATACATGGAGCAGGTGGTCTGGTTTACACAAAGACACTTCGAAATCAAACTGGTGGCGCCTGATCAAAATGCGTCGCATCAAACCGTAAAAGAAGAAGTAGAAACAACTTTAAAGAATTCTTTTTGGGCCATGCCTGAATAAATGCGGGAGATAAGTAATTTAATTCACATTTCGGAGCCCTGACTAACTAGCATTAACAGGCTTAAAGCTATTTGAGGTGTTCAATCAGGTCTACATCATATGGGAATATTTAAGGATAAACATTACTCAAGGCATGGCAACACTACGGTGAAAATTAATCTTACTATTATTTATTTGACAAATTTGCCAAATATTCAGATTATAAGCTTAAATTATAAGCTTAGGGTATATATTTTAACAACACAATTATTAATTAAACAAATTATACACATCATTTATACATCACTATCACTTCACTACATATTATAAAACAAAGTCGCTGTCGTCTGTCCGTCCCATGTATGGTTAAATCTTGAAAACTACGCAACGGATTTTGAAGCGGTTTTATTTAATAGGTAGTGTGATTCCAGGGGAATGTTTATATGTATAAAACATCCATAATATTGTAGAGAAACACTGATAAATTTAGAGGTTCATCATTGCACCCGCGCGAAGCCTGGGCGGGTCGCTAGTTTATCATATATACATTAAATAATATGGATGGAAAAAATAAAACGAAGGATGCGGGCGGCCCAGGACCGGCCTTTGTGGAAATCTTCGGGGGAGGCCTATGTCCAGCAGTGGACGTCTTTTGGCTGAAATGATGATGATGAATCTATCAACTTCTTTTTCCCTTTCCATATAGCAACTACTTTATACAATTAATCTTATAAGTATGTATTATTGTACCTTTTACTTCCCATTCATAGATTCATAATAATGTCCATCCCAAGGTTGTTTGTAAGAAATCGCATTTAGCGATAAGACCGCCCCTAGTACAAACTGTGTACATCATAGAGTGTATCTATCTAAATGACATTTTTATTATACATGCTAGCTACTTTCCTAGCGAATGTTGGTTACCTCCGACATATCCATACAATGTTGACATGTAAGTGATTGATATTGTGTTTACAGACAGACCAAATTATTATTTACCTACCAAGATCTTTCAAATATAGATCGTATACTATTGTATTAGAGTTTATATTAAACATACCCACATAATGTAAATTGAATTACAGTAGTTTATATTTTATCGTTATTGATTTGAAGTTGATTATTGCCATCTGGTTTTATTACCTTTTGAAATGCAACGTTGATAATACAAAACAAGTTGATCATTTTTGCCAAGATTACGTCTACTATTACTCGGCCCATGGATGACCCTCTGCTGAGTCGGGCCTCCTCCATTTACATGGAGGGTAATTAGCGTACTGTGCCACGCTGACAAGACGGTTTGGCACAGGGTTTCTTATCAAGTTTTCCTTCTCTTGCGCGTAAGCTATCGACCTTGTCATCTCCTTTTGTCAGCACTTACGACAACTGATGTTGAATTGGGCTGGTGACACTATCTATACATACATACATACAAATAAATAAAATTGGAGTGTCTGTTTGTAATAATAAAATAACCACTTTTTACTAAATTCTAAAACTAACTCTAAAGATTTACAGACACAACTCATTTGTGACTATTGTACGGTCTTGCTCTTAGAAATCTGTAATAGCAGTCTTTGTATACAAAAAAGGCGATTTAAAAAGATATGGTTTACACAAAAGTATTTGCTTAACTACAGCCCATACATTACCCACTGCTGAGTCGGACCTGCCCCAAATTCATGGAGGGAAATTAGCCTATTGTGCCACACTGGCAAGATGGGGATGGTTTCCACCAAGTGTTCCTTCTCTTGCCGAACCCGCAGAATGGTATGAGTTAGTGACATTGTGAATTCTAAAACCTTCACCACACTGACAGTTTCACACCCAGGTATTTAAACCCTGGAATTGATCAGGAACCCGCGACCGATAGGCGGCGATGTTGCCCTTGCTCCAGACAAATTGAAGACCAAGATCTTTAAAAAACTCAAAATGAACTTAATTTACGTAGGTTTTATCACAAAACTCTTATAGATCGTCATATTTACAGTTACCATTATCAGCATCTTACGACCCCTGTCCCACGCTAGGTGACAGTCTCCATACACACCTATCAGTCGTCACATCTACAGTCACACCTTTCATACACAATTTCTCATGCTTACAATCCATCCATCTCTCATGATCTTCCACAACCCTTACGTCCACCCACATTCATGCTGAAACTACCACCGGTTCGGAATGCTGCTCTACAGAGAAGAGCTGGCAAGAAACTCTGTAGTTTCTTTTTTCAAATCAATGGGTTTGTTTACAAAAAGCACTAAACAGCATAGTGAGAGCAAGTTCGCCAGATGAGAGAAACACACAACACGTTAACGCAATTAATGACAACTAGGCTTTGGGTCAGGGCCAATCAAATACTTTGCCGTTCCGTGTAACCATTAGGCATTATTTACCCAACGCAGCGCTTTAGGAGGGATTGCACCTTCCGTAGTTGTAGGTAGCTGGCGGCAAGGAGTCATATCACTACAATAATGCTGTCGTTGGGCCCGATCTTGACAAATCGGTGGTTTACTTTCAAAAAGCACCACCCAATCGTAGGATACTTTCAATTATAGGGTACAATAAAAATGTACAAACAGGTTGAAATATCTTAATCGGAAAACATTTAAATTTATTCCAGCATACCTAGATACTACATAATCATACATAGATAAAAATATATATTTTTCGTCTCCACAGAGAAGTGCCGGCAAGAAACTCTGTAGTTGCTTTTGTTTGAGACCACAGCGTTTTTGGCTGGTATGTATTTTATTGTAACACAAGCTATTAATTAGAGGTTTTTTTTTGCTGAGAAGATGATATGTAGAGATGGGATGTATTTTGGGGTTTTGGTCATTGACATAGCCGGCAACGTTTTTCTAAAAAAAATGCTAGTGAAAATAGTGCCAAGTTCGATACAGTGAAAGTAATGTGAGTTACTGTTGTTACCCAAAGTAAATTTGTCGGCTTTGTGTGTACACAATGATGGTAAATTAGTTCGTTGATGAGCTGTGAATGAATCAGTGGAGTAAGGGGCATTCGGTCGTTCGATATTGAACATCAGACCGGACTCTATGGTTCTGTTTGCTTTTATTTCTTAAATTTAAATATTCTTAATTCAAAATCTATCAATCAACGTATCGTCAAGTTTAAAATTACCACAAAATCGAAATGCCGCAAAGTTGACCACTGGTAGTTGTTTTTTTTAATCTTGGTTACATCTCTAGCAGTAGACACACGAAATCAGTATCGTAAAAAATGACAGCTATTACTGGTCTAACCTATTACCGGTAATTTCATTTGATGGCTTACATTTTGTGTATTTTTGCGTAATTTTGGAAAAGTATAATATATTTCTATCCGTTTTTATTATTATCCGAAACTGGCACAAAAGCCTGATACTTCGTGCCAAAAATATTAAAAAAAAACATCGACAACCGATGTTGTTTTACGCCAACAGAAATTCACTGTTAGATGTCACCTGTTTCATATAACAACAGATTTCCAACAGCCAGTATGTGACAACATAAATAATAGTACTATTTACTAATACTAATTGAAAACAACATACAATTTAAAAAGAAACGTTACGTCGTTAAACATAAAAATACACTTATCAGTTCCACTAAGGTTCACGTTTCTCATTAATTAAAATCCTTATAAAATATCTTAGAACTACTACAGAGAAGTAATATCGACCTTAATACAGTTAAATAAGGTTCAGATTACCCTGTGCAGGTGTCAGTCTACATATAAGGCGCACGGCCATGGTTTGCCTGTGTGACTAATCGGACGAGGCTGTGACGACCTTACTTCTTCCAACTTGGTCCCACAGTTTGCAGTATTTACGGAGACAAAGGATTTACTAGTATAATAGGTGTTAGCGATGCGCAAAATGTATCACTGAATTGATAGTTACATATCTTTTGGATACTGAGAACCATATTAACGATTTTAATCTTTACTCGCTAAAGTTCGTGATCCAATCTCGTGAATCGCGGTAGAAATTTGAAGGCCCATGATCGATGTCGGTTCGTTGATGGTTCGTTTCTTTCTACAACGATTCAGACATGTTAGTTGAAAGAGAAGTATGCCAATCTTTTAGCTCTTTTAACAAGCTCGGCTCCATGTTTCGTAAGTATTTTTATGAATATAAATACATATCTGGAGGAGGCCTGTAATTATGTCAATTTTCAAAAAATGACGCAAAATTTGCTAAACTTGGCGTCGATTCCCGGAACAGAAAAGTGTCTGTAAACTCAAGTCTTGCTTTTTGGGTTTGGATGTCATTTTGTGGTCGAGAATTTTGTGGTTGTAAAGTGCCCCAGTGATAGAGATTATAAACTGGGGAGTTCTCATAACAGAAAATGAACTTTAATTTAATAAGTCTCTCTCTCATATAATGATAATGACGCATGGGAGTAACGTCGGCTGTGTTATGGTCTAGCTCTGATCTTTCAGCCATTTTATTAGTGAAGTTTGTAAACAGTATGTGAGTGCAGTTTCAGCACGCACCATGTAATTTGTGTGTAATTTCACTATTTTTTATTTTAAATTTTTATTTTAAATTTTTAATAGGCTACATGATTATGCGTGTTATTGCTTTCACAAATCTGTAAGACTTGTTTGTACCACCATCATTGTAATCCTTTTATTTAAAAGAGCAACCACAGAGTTTCTTGCCGGCTCTTCTCTGTGGAATGGCGTTCCGAACCGGTGGTAAAAACTAGATGATTAGTTTTTTTTTTTATATTTCTCTTAAATTTAATCCTTTTTTTTTTGCTTTTGACTATTTGAAAGCATTCGCAAGAATTTATTCGAATAAAAAACATTTTGATTTTGATTTTGATTTTCTAATCTTTTGTTTCTTTTTCGTGAAATCTATTCAAATAATCATAGTAAGTTAATTATCAGACTTATCGAAATATCTTTCGTATCACTCAGTATTTTAACAAGATACTAGAGTGGATTTTCAATATTGTATCATAATTGTTTGTATGTGAACATTTACGAACTTACGTAATGAATAAAAGACTACATTAATTTTATTTTATTTCATTTTAATTCGATTTTATTTTTAACTATCGTGGATGGACGAAATCCAATCGGTAGACTTTCATTCTTGCTGGAGGCTACAATTTAATGATGTACTTTATGATAGCGCACCTAAACATAATTACTAGAAAGTTTGGCAAGCATTTAAAAAAAGTTAAAACAGTATAGATTTAAGTATACAATACCACCAGCCGTAGACTTTCAGATAATACAGCCCCGTGCCCCAAGCCCACGTGGAAAAACGGCGCCATATTCTAGTTTTATTTTTATAACAAAAATATAAAGGCGCGGCTTTCTAATAAACTAGCGACCCCGGTTTCGGACGGATATTTACAAAATATAAAAGTTTTTATTAACTTTTTTTTTTTTAAATATTCTGTCGTCTATAATGTATGATTCAAATAAGGAACGGTTCAGTCGCGCGCGGGACGCTGTGACAAGCGCACGTAGTTTCGTTCGATAATTTTGCTTGCGAAGCGAGTTATTATTTTTTGCGTATACCCTCGTAAAATAATAAATGAGTGACGAGAGTAAAAATGATGAGGATAAAAGTGATGAAGATAAAAGCGACACAGGGAAAAGTGATGATGAATTCTTAAATGAATGCGAAAGAGAATTAGAGGAAACTGAAACGAGGAAGAATGAGAAAAGACAACGTGAGAGCGAAAGTAGTGAAGAAGGATTTATAAGTGTATCAAATCGAAGAATAAGAAGACCAAAAAAGGTACTGAAAAATACCCCTGTAAGAGGAATTAGTAATTGTGAGAGAAATAGTATTATGGAGGAAAACATGGATGTTGAAGAAAAATATGAAGTCTGCCTATCATCTTTAAAAGCTCTGCCAAAATTGCTGGCCTTAGCCAAACTGTTCCGAGGGGAAAGGATTGAAATTAAAAATACAATTAAGTATAAGAGTCCATACAGAGCGTTTATCCAGTTTGAAAATAGGATGCAAGCCGAAAAATTAGTAAATAATAAAAGATTGCAAGATTTAGATATAAGAGCGAAATTTTCCGATCAAAACAAGATGTCATACGGTATTGTCAAAGGGATAGATTTAGATATGGATGAAAAAGAATTGTTGGAAGTTTTAGAAGCGTCATGTGAGATCCAATCTATTAAGAGGATGAGAAGAATGAATTCAGATCGAGAGTGGGAGGATAGCGAGACTATTCGACTATGTTTTGAAAACCCCACCCCCCCTACCTTTATCAGTGCTTATGGGTGTAGATTTACCGTTGAAAAATATGTATTTCCTGTAACCCAGTGTTCGTTGTGCTGGAAATTCGGACATATAAAAAGGTTCTGCATGAGGAATAAGATAGTATGTCCTAAATGTGGCAAGGGACATAGTAACTGTGAGACTCAAGTATACACGTGTCCTAATTGTAATGGGCCTCATATGGCTTTAAATAAGTCCTGTCCATATTTTACGAAAGAGAAGAAAATCCGTTTCATTATGAGTGAGCAGAGCGTGGTATATAGTAAAGCTTTAGAAATTTATCTAAAAAGTAAACACCAAAAAGAAAAAACAATAGAAGTAGAATACATGAATGCTGAAACCACAAACTCTAATAATTTGATGAGTCAGCATAATATAGATAGGACATATAGTAACGTCGTAAAAACAACCGCCGTTGTTCACAACGTTTCAAACAACAACAAGGCAATAGAAAAGAACTCAAACTCAGAGTCGATACAAAAACAAATCAGCACTAAACAGAAGGAAACAAACCAACGGTATGACCAACAAATAATAGAAATGGAACAGGAAGTGGTAAACACAGAAAATCCAGAAATACAAAAGATGCAAGCTAGAGAAGAGAATACCGGGAAAAACTCTGAAAGACAAAAAGAAAGAAAATTTGATATTTGGAATTTACTTCTTAAAATTAAAAATATTGTAATGTCAAAAAATAATAGTGAAGAAAAATGTACATTAGTGTTGAAGGCAATCGTTCAAGAATGTAAATCATGGATTAAGGAATTATTTTCGGCTGTTGGGATATCTGAAAATTTTTTAAACTTGTTTAATGGATAGAAGTTTTAACATTTGTCAGTGGAACTCACAGAGCCTAAGACCAAAGTTAGTAGATTTTGAGGCATTATTATTTAAGGAAAAAATTCACATAGCTCTCATCAGTGAAACATGGCTAGATGCAGATTTTGACCCATACATTAGTGGGTATAACATTTATAGGAAGGATAGATGCGATTCCTACGGAGGCGTGGCGGTAATTGTTCACAAATCTTTACAGTCACAGGTTTGTTCCACCGGAGCGATAAATCCAGGTATAGAAGCTATTTATATTAAGGTATTAAACTGTACATTTTTAGAAAACATAATCTCGATATACTGTCCGTCCTCAGTTCGCACGACACAGTCTGACTGGGAAAAGGTCTTTAGTTTATCTAATAGCAAGACGCTGTTAGCAGGCGACTTTAACGGCCACCATACGAATTGGTCTTATAAAAATGATCAGAGAGGCATACAATTGCTCGATTCGGCCCTAGAGTACGGGTTTATGTCGCTCAATAACGGAGACGCTACAAGAGTTAAATTAGTAAATAATGTGTTACAAAAATCATCACCTGATATATCCTTTGCTTCAACGGATATTGCTATCAATTTTAGATGGAAAATTCTTAATGAAAACCTAGGTAGTGACCATCTTGTCATAAAAATTTCAGTAGACATGGCGGACTTTGCAGAATATAAGAAGAAACGATTTTTTTTGAATGCGAATTGGCCTAAATACAGAGAGGATCTTTTAAATTCTTTTTTTCATGTTGATAGTGAGACGTGTCTTAGCAAAGATATTCAAGATTATTATGATTATTTTTTAGATGTAATTAACATATCAGCAGATAAAAATATTCCTTTAATCAAATTAGCTTCCGGCCCTACTAAGAAATTTAAACCTAAAAGTTATTGGACTCCATCTCTGTCTAAAATTATTGCAGAACGTAGATTGGCTTTAACTTCTTTTAGAAAAAATCCTACAACAGTGAATTTAGAAAAATTGGAAGAAAAGATCGCGGAAGCTAGAAGACAAATACGTCAGGCTAAATCCTTAAGTTGGCGAAAGTTTTGTGGAAGTATTGACGAATGTACATCTGTGACTGAAATGTGGCACAGAATGCGGTGGTTCAAGGGCTATCGTCAATCACGCTTCACTCCGTCAGAGGAAAAACAGAAAGAAATGCTTCACGCTCTGGCACCTGACTCCGTTTCAAATTGTCCACCTTTGTTCACCTCAAAAAATGTTTTACTTGAGTCTGCTTTTACCATGCCAGAGTTAGAAGCCTGTATAAAGAAAAAGGATACTGCTCCTGGCAACGATGGAATTACCTATTCCATGATTTTTAATCTACCCTTGACTGGTAAACAATTTCTTTTAAATGTTTATAATGCCCTCTTCAGATTAGGTGTTGTTCCAAGTCAGTGGCGTATAGTGCTAATTGTCCCTATTCCAAAAGCAGGAACCGGAAGTAACTCGGAAGTTAAACTTAGACCGATTTCGCTTATATCATGCATATGCAAAATTTTCCACCAAATGATAGCAAAAAGAATGGAATGGTTTGTCGAAAAGCATCTTATTCTAGCAGATTCTACCTGTGGCTTTAGAAGAGCTCAATCTTGCTTAGATTGCTTAACGAGACTTATTAGCTATATCCAATTGGGTTTTGCCAAAAATTTTCCTACTGTAGCTTGTTTTCTGGACATAGAAAATGCATATAATAACATATTGATTGATAAAGTTGTGAGAACATTGGACGAATTGAATGTTGGTCAAAAAATATGCCAATATCTCTGGAGTTATCTCAATGATAGGCGACTTATGACTCGTTACGGTTTAGACAACCAAAACTCTGAAATTCGATACACAAATAGGGGCTTAGCTCAGGGAGACCCAATCTCGCCACTGCTTTTTAACATTACTACATTTAAAATATGTCATGAGATTACGAATGTTTTAGTGTCCCAGTACGCGGATGATTTCGTATTATATATTTGTCATAAGGATCTTGAATACTGTGAAACTCAGTTACAAATTTCGTTAAATGCACTTATATCTATGTTAGACGACATAGGTCTACAGTTATCTCCAAATAAATCAAAAATATGTATTTTTAGTAGAGGACGTAGACGCAAACAGGTTAGATTAGATATTCAAAATACTTGCATTCCATTAGATATTACAGTTAAATACTTAGGTTTATGGCTTGATGCGTCACTACGATGGAGTAAACATGTGAACGAGACTGCCGGAAAAGTTGCAAAATTTTTGAATTTACTTAAAGTTCTAGCAGGCCCAGGTTGGGGCATTCACCCCAATCATTTAAGGACATTATTTATATCCTTAATAAGAAGTAGGATAGATTTTGGTTGCTTTCTATATGACACTAGTGCAAAGAATAGTTTAAGTAAATTGGATAAGATTCAGAACCAAGCATTACGTATAATAGGAGGCTATATAAAAAGTACGCCGATTCATGTAATGGAGTCGGAACTATGTCTACCACCATTATTTTTAAGGAGATTATATCTTGCTTACAAATTTTGTATCAAAAGTATGTCTTGGACAAATAGTTTAACAATAAACCTTTTAACAGATCTCAGTTCCAACAATTATGATAGATATTGGCAAAGAATTAAAAAACCTTTACTTTTGTCGGTATATAATGAATGCAAAGAGTGTAATATACATGCCTCAAATCCTTTACAATTATTTAGTTTAGATATATGGGTCAGTTATATAGACATAAGCACAACTATTGATATTGAATTAGAATCAGTTAAGGGACCAAAAAGCTCTCATGACGTGAATTCTCTTAAATATAATATTAATAAAGAACTTAATTTTAAATACTCAGGCTGGACCAAACTATTTACTGACGGATCCAAAAGTAAGAATGGCCATGGAGCTGCATTTTGTGACATTTCCAAAAATATGTCTGCTATTTTTCGAATCCATGCTCGAGTATCAATTATGACCTTGGAACTCATTGCAATCTCAGAAGCTTTGAATTTTATTAGAAATCAGAATAATAGTAGGAATTTTGTTATACTTACGGACAGTAAAAGCGCTTTACAGCATTTGACTCGATGCGCCTCTGGACATAGCAGAGGTGTACCGATAGTCTACAATATCTTAAGAGTGATACACGAATTAAAAACTATGTGTAATATAAATCTGAGATTGCAATGGGTTCCGTCACATATAGGTTTGAAGGGCAACGAGGAGGCTGACCGATTATCAAAAGTAGCAGCTACAGAAGGTATATCCATTTTCATCTTGCCACATTACACGGAAGGACTTGTTAAGTTTAAAGAGAATTGTTATTCTAAATTTAAAGAATACTTTGATGAAAGAAGTAAAGAAAAAGGTATATGGTTCAAAACAATTCAGTGTCAGCCTCCTAAAATACCTTGGTTTTATAATAGTAAGTCTAGTAGATCATATATTGTAGCGTTAAATAGATTACGATCTGGACATTATCCATCGAAAAAGTTTGGATTTTTAATGAAGAAGATTGATTCTCCCAATTGTGATACGTGTGATAAGGTTGATGATGTCCAACACATTCTTGTGGAATGTATTAAATATCAGACGGCGAGAGAAACATTGATGCAAAATTTCCACATAAATAGATATGATCAGGGAGCCTTTTTAAGTATATTAGCGAGACCATCATCTGATGTTGCAAAATTTTTAATAGATAATATGATTTTGCATCAATGATTCCTGATATTAATAGTTAGTAAGGGTAACGCTGGGGCTGACTTATCCAATGGGAGATAAGCCCCTAAACAAATAAAGAGAAAAAAAAAAAAAAAAAAAAAATAAGGAACGGTTTTTTTTATTGGTATAGTAGTCTCTGAGCCTACTCAATGCAAACAATCTATCAAATCTTAGATTATAGGGTGAGTTCAATTTACGCAATAATTATCTAATTATTAACCCCCAACAGAACAGGGGGTGTGTCTAAACTTGACGTGTATGTCTGCGATACCAAAGCTCCTAAACAGATGAGCCCATCTTTATATAGTTTCATTTGGATTAAAGGATTAAAAAGAGGTTAGTAGTTAGACACTGCAATGGTACTGTATGGTACGTAATATTGATCTAGTCTTTGTGTTTTAGTTTCCATAGTTACTTAATTCTAGACAAATTTCAGTTGGTATCAATTTCAACGATGCGGGCTTTGCTGTTAACAAATGCGCCCGTATGCTGAGGGGATTGATGACATCGTTCATTTAATACATTTAGGGCA
The DNA here is from genome assembly GCA_905475355.2 of Clostera curtula. Lineage (NCBI taxonomy): Eukaryota > Metazoa > Arthropoda > Insecta > Lepidoptera > Notodontidae > Clostera > Clostera curtula. The sequence continues at coordinate 777,313 of FR997816.1, read as the reverse complement.
AGCCTTTATTCGCAAAATAATTTACAATCTATAACTGCTTTCGATAGGACACACTGTCATTGAGTTACCTGTTTACAAATAAAAAATAACAAAAATTATGATGAATGAGGAATGATTTCAATACACGTACTTATTGAAATCATTTCCTTTTAAATTCAATTCCGGATGTTTAAAATTTTCGCGAATATCACGAATTAAGCAAATGATATAAGAAAAATCGATCGAGTTGAAAAAAAAATTGCCGTGCCTTTCGGAAACAAAATTGATTTAATCAACATACTTGTGAGCAGTTTGAACAGGTCAAAAAATATCGTTTAGAATTTAAAATTTATCATTTACTACTGGTTCGGAATGCAGCTGTACAGAGGAGAGCCGGCAAGAAACTCTGTAGTTCATTTTTTTAGGTTGCCACGAGAGCAAACTTGCGTTATAGTCATAAGCAAAATTATCTTATCCTATCACTACATATTATAAAACAATGTCACATTCTTCTGTCCGTCCCTATGTATGCATAAATCTTTAAAACTACGCAACGGATTTTGAAGCGGTTTTTTTTAATAGATAGAGTGATTCAAGGGGAAGGTTTATATGTATAACCACCCCCGCTTTGCACGGGCGAAGCCGCGGCCGGCCACTAGTATCTAATATAAGATTATTATATGTGTGGTGACGGATTTCAAATACACAGTGTCACCAACCCATACCATCTTGATGGTGTCGTAAGAGGCAACTAAAGAAACGCAAGCAGCAGATCACCTAGCCGCGAAAGAAGGAATCCTTGATATAAATCTTGTGCTAACCCGTCTTGCCAGCGTGATTATTAGTAGTAGTAGTAATTTCCCGCCAAGAATTTAGAGGCCCAACTCAGTAGTGGCATTATAATCAACCCATAGATGATCCACTGTTGAGACGGTGCTCCTCCCGTTACATGGACGGTAATTAGCCTACTGTGCCACGCCGGCCAGACGGGTTGGCGCAGGGTTTCGTATCTCCCGTGACCCTGGTTCGGACATTCAAGGATCGCCGTCGGTTTTAGTGGGTAGGTCGGGGCGCAATACCATCTCTAGGCGCCCCGGAGGCCCACATAACCCGGCCAGTCCCAACGGCTGGGAATCCATGAGGATCACCGACGTAAAAAAAGATAAGGTTTCGTGTCAAGTTATTTTTCTCTTGCAGCTAGATTTTCGACCTTATGATTTCCTTCTGTCAGCTCTTACGACACCCTCAGGATGGAATGGTGGTCCGTCAAAATTCACTTTAAGTTACACGACTCCAAGTTACTCGCGAAAAGTCGCGGGTAAGCACTGTAAATCAAAACATCGTGCTATTTAAACATGGCGTGGTATTTGCGCAATTACACTTTAATGCATGGCAAATAGTTGCCGAAGACCTTCGGCATCCCCATCTGCTGCTATGAGTTAACAACTTAATTGAAATGTTGCATATCTCTGGCCTCTCACGGTCATTTACATGTTAGAGAAATATTTGAGTTTCCTAACTTTTCTTTGATGATACCAATCTAGAAAGTTTATACCATCGTCATCATCATCTTAGGCCATTAATGACCCACTGTCGAGTCGGACCTCCTCCAATTACACGGAGGGCAAGTAATCCACTGTGCCACGCTGGCCAGAAGGACTGGCGCAAGGTTTCGTATAAAGTTTATTAAAATAATAAATAATAAATATCCTTGGACATTTCACACAACGCCATCTTGTCCCAAGCTAAGCAACTAAATGCTTGTGTTATGGTAACGAGATGGATGATAAACTACTTAAATACATTTTTTTTTTGTAAATACATACTTATTATAGATAGAATTGACACCCAGACTCCGAGCCAGTGCCTCTGGTTTAGACAAAGACACTTGCCCGACCCCGGAATCGAACCCGGGACCCGTTGATCCAAAGGCGGCACATCTAACCACTAGACCAACGAGAAATAATGTTCAGTTATGAGTTGTTACCTGTTTTGTTGTCCAATAAATAAATAAATAGATGCACCGCCTTTGGATCGCCGGGCAAGTGTCTTTGTGTAGACCAGAGGTACTTGCACTGAGCCTGGGTGTCATTTGTATTGGTGAATTTCATGTTTGTAAGCTACCCCCGCGATATATAAGATCCAACGACGGATTGGTAACAAGGCAGTCATCGATAGTACCTACTACCGGTAACAGTAGTTCTGCTCGTAGTAGTAGATCATTGGCGTGCGACACAAAAATCGAGTTCTGCTCATTGTTCAAGTTAAATGGCGTAGACTATACACGATGTAGATATAAGCTATATTAAAAAAAAACAGTTTACCACAGTAAACAGTGGTAACAGTATTTTTAACCTAACTGCGTGTCGGCATCATCAAATGCATCTTCACACTTTCACAAAAAACTTTTTTTTTCTCTAAAGTGAAACCCCGCCAAGTCCCATCTATATGTTAATTTTTCGGTTTAACTATCTTTATTTATGGTAACGTTTAACGGGAGGTTATCGGCTGTTAGTTAAAATGACAAATGATTTGTTTTGAACCAACTTATTAACTCTAGTAACGCTTATTAATTTGTAATTTATAGAAAGCTTTTTACTTTCATGGCGTAATGACGGGAAATTATTCAATGATAGTTTATGCGACCCGTTTATCTGGTTCGTAAATTATTTATTTGATATACTGTTCCTGTAGTTTGAGGATACATAGTATCACCAGCTATTGCCATCCTGATGGTGTCGTGAGAAGTGACTAAAAAACTAAGAAATCTAAACCAAATAGGTTTAGTGTAGTAGGATCTAATGGTCCGCCCGGCTAGCTACCACCCTCACATCTAAGTCCCGTGCCAAGCAGTTTTACTGTGTTCCGTCGTGTGTATGTGAGAGCCGGTGCCCGACAGGGCATTTCCTTGAATTGCCTGCTCTATCTTAGACTCTGGCGTTGCTTTCCATCACGCTAGCCTATGGTCAACGGTATTCAAGTCACTGATTAAAAAATAAAGGCTAACTTAAAAAATATTTACGCGAAGATAAGTTTTCTGATGTATAAGCTATATTATTGTAAAGTTTCATTAAATCCATTGAGTAGTTTTTACGTGAAAGAGTAACAAACATCCATGCACCTATACTTACAATCAGTAGAATTTGATGAATAACACAAAGAGTATAATTTATAAATTTGTTTAAGTATTATTTGTTAAATACCAAAGCAAAGTCGGGGCGGGGCGCTAGTATGAAATAAAGGCACGAGCTTGGCGCACCCTTCCGCTGACATTTTCTCACTAACAAATCTTCATCAGATCAAATTAATCGTTCTATTAAGTTGTCTTGTGTACAAGTCTGTCCGCTCGTACCTCGGAAACCCGCTAGGCGTCAAGGTTAGGCGTGGGTGCGCCGGCGCGCCCAGCTACCTGCTTGCTTTCCGGTTCGTATTTTGATGATAATACCGATTCTATTTCGATACAACTCAATATGCATAACAAAAAGCTTTCTACACTGCGTTTTCATTGTCAATGTTACATTTAAAAATTGTTTGATAGTAAGTCCGTCCGTGTGTGACGGGGTTTTTTTTATATACTTTTTCCTACTATCCTCCTAATATTATAAACGCGAAAGTATGTAAGTAGGGATGGATGGATGTTTGTTACTCTTTCACGTAAAAACTACTCAATGGATTTTAATGAAACTACAATTATATATCCTAAACATCAGAATAACACATAGGCTACAATTCATAAAGATATTGTGTGAAATGTCCAACATATAACAATAAGTGTCAAGTAAGTAGAAAAAAAAGTCTGACGAAAATATAAATTCCATCACCACATGGGTAAAACCGCGGGGCGCAGTTAGTTTATAATTTTTGTTATTGAGAAGAGAATAGGTACACAATGTCGCCAATCTCCTATCCTGAGGGTGTCGTAAGAGACCTTCAATTTTCCTTCTTTATGAGAAGGAAATTTGATAAAATCTTTGTCTATCACATATTGCAGCTGGCAAACATCTTGAATACAGATTGCCATTTTGGGTGTTAGTTCGCGTATGTCAACAACCAATTCTGTTATTTTCGTCTCCGTGTTCCGCTAATGAGGCAAAAATATCAAACTCAAACTCAAAAGAAACTTTATTTACGTAGGTTTCATCACAAAACTCTTATAAATCGTCATATTTAAAAATACCATTATCATCTTACAGTAGTCTCCACACATACCTATCAGTCGTCATACCTACATTCACACCTTTCACACACAACTCCTCACTCCGACAATCCCTCCATCTCCCCCGATCTCTCACAATCCCTGCGGTCACTCACATTCATGCGGGTTCGAGGTATCGCCCACCGTGTAGTCAATAAAGTTGTTTGCCGAATTTCAAGTTGTTTTTCTTTATACTTAATTCATAAGCTCGCTCCCGCGAATTATTTATCTCTGCACACCTCGCAGACCGACTGGTACAAAATGCCTTACCCTATCTCGTCGTTTCGGCCCATAAATTACCCACTACTGAGTCGGGCCTCCTCTAAATTCATGGAGGGAAATTGGGCTACTGTGCCACGCTGGCAAGACGGGTTGGCATAGGGTTTGTATCAAGTTTTAATTATCTTTCGGCTAGGTGACCTGCCTCTTGCGTTCTTTGAGTCGCCTCTTACGACACCCTCAAGGTGGTATGGGTGGGTGACATTGAGTATTCTAAATCCGTCACCACACGGACGGATGAACACTAAATATTCAATGACACCAACCAAATGGCATCAACCCGTTCCATCCTGAGGGTGTAAGAGGCGTAGTCGCTTCTTACAACTCAAGAGGTAGAGAACTTAGTCTAGGAGACGGATAACTTGACAACCCTTGTCCAACCCGTCTGGCCAGCATGGCCCAGTAGGCTAATTTACTTCAACGTTATCTGAGGTGGATCAAAAGCTGTGGGTCTGTTACCTTGGCCAGTTGGGTCGGCACATGGACTGATATCAACATATCTTTTGTGGCTAAAATCTTCCCATCTGGTTCCTTTGGTCGGCACATACGACACTCCCAATATGGAATAGGTCTAACTTATTAAACCCGTAACAAGCTCAGTTATCTATACATTAACTGCAAGATAATGAACATTGAACCTTAAGCGGCAAGCTTTGTGGACTCCGAGTTTATTTATAGACTTCGATAACTATCGGTTTAGTCATTCTTTGAACTGGCCGACTGAGGTCAAAAGTTAGAAACACATGAGAACTGTGTTGCTTTTTGAACACTAGATCCAATGAATATTAAGAATACAAAAGTAACTGTTTGTTAGTTGCTTACGCCTAAACAGCTAATCCAACGTTGATATATGTTGGTATCAAGATGAACATCTATTTCTCAGCCCGTAAATGACTTACTGCTGAGTCATTCTGGCCAGACGGGTTGGCACAGAGTTTCGTATAAAGTTTTCTATCTCTTGAATATTGGTTGTCATTTCTTTCTAGCGACTCTTACGACACATCTCGCGGAATGGGGTGGTATTACTATGTATTCTAAATCCTTTGATTCCCACATATAGCATGCCCTTCGCCAAGACCCTGTTAAAATTATATTTATGAAAACGTTACAAAAAATAACGGTATTTTGTGTTAATATGAACCCTGGTTGAGATAATTAAAGTATATTTCTCTTTACAGGTTTACAACAACTTAAGTCCAGTGACCCAGAACATCAGTTCAATCGACGCAAGTTACCGAAATGACTTGAACCGAACTACTTAACCAACTAACTTAACAGTGAGTGTTGTGAACTGTGTCAGTGATAGTGTTTAGTGCTTAGTGCATGTTTGGATAACTTATTTGCTGGTAAGTAATATTCTCCATTACTACTTGTTCTCATTCATACTAGTATTTATTTTTAACTAGCGACCCGCCCCGGCTTCGAACGGGTGCAATGATGAACATCTAAATCTATTAGTGATTCTCTACAATATTAAATAAATAAAATAAATATCCTTGGACATTTCACACAACGCCATCTCGTCCCAAGCTAAGCAACTTAATGCTTGTGTTATGGTAACGAGATGGATGATTAACTACTTATATACATTTTTTTTTTGTAAATACATACATATTATAGATAGAAATGACACCCAGACTCCGAGCCCGTGCCTCTGGTTTAGACAAAGACACTTGCACGACCCCGGAATCGAACCCGGGACCCGTTGATCCAAAGGCGGCACATCTAACCACTAGACCAACGAGGCAGTCGTTCATATTATGCAGTCATATTATGCATGTATTATACATATAAACCTTCCTCTTGGATAAATCTATATATTAAAAAACCGCTTCAAAAATACATAGGGACGGACAGACGACAGCGACTTTGTTATATAAAAGTAGTGAATAGTGAAGGTAACGATACAGGTTATACCTACGGCAGGGACAGGCATTTTTTTTATGTTTAACTAAATACATCAATATGAGTTCATCAGGTGCTTTGATCCTACTAGAATGACTGTGATTCAGATATACTGGACATCTATCACAACGCGTGTATTTTCCTAAGCATTTCAAACTCAAAAGGAACTTTATTTACGTAGGTTTTATCACAAAAATCGTCATATTTAAAATTACCATTATCATCTTACGGCCCTTGTCCCACGCTAGATGGTAGTCTCCATACACACCTATCAGTCGTCCTATCTACAGTCACACCTTTCATACACAATTCCTCATTCATTTAAAAGCAGTCTCACATATAGCGGCGTGTGATTTAAAAACTGCAACATCTAGCGCTCTCAATAAATCTGCATATTCAATTGAACATATGCGCGATTATAACAGTAGATTATAATTGGCGGCTGTCATAGCTGCCAGCGGCCCTCTCAATCAATTACCCACGACGCGGCTCATAGGTTGCACAACACGCAGCTGGACACAGTAAAAATAACCAGTAGTACTCTTTCCATGTTCTCTACGTATATAGTACGGCTGCGTATCTTGGCGAGTCTGAACATAGGCTCTGCGAACTTTAGCGCATGTACACTCGTGAAGACAACTGTTATTATCATTTATTTTGATATTTATTTAATTTTTACTAATGGGTAGTGTATTAGAGAATAAAAAAAGGATAATAACAGTTTTCTTCACGAGTGTGCATGCGCTAAAGTTCTCAGAGCTTAAGTTCACACTCGCCAAGATATGCCGGCCGTAATATACAGAGGTAGAATCTATGTCTATGTGAAGCAAGATACAGAGTATATACGAGTAAATGGTATGAGAAGCCAAATTATTGAAAATTAAATATTGGTCAATTAATTTTTTTGAAATGCCGCGTAAAATATATTTCAAGGAACAAAACTATCCGTCACCACCTTGTGTAATATTCCGAAACATCAGTTTTCTCTGTCACTGTTATATCTTTAAAGGTCTTACGCCGAGTCATGTGACTGACCTTTTAAACATTAACATGATGTTGACTTACTTCTTATAATTCGCTGTGTCAGACTGCTCAAAGTCAACAAGTAATAAGAGGACAGCGAGTGTAAATTCTTAAGTACGTACCTGTCTAAACAAGTCATGAGCATTTTACGCCTGTTTAATTTAGGTTAGTTTAAAATACCTGGTAGACTGTGACGTAGATAGCTGCTAAACCAATTAGATGGGTTGAAGCCACAAGAGAAGAATTGACAGGTGAAATCTCTCTCGGTCAGTGTGGTACAGTGCCCGATGTTTGACTCAGTGGATATTTCATGGATGATGTGATACGTCTAAAAAAAACTGAGAAGTCAATGTACTCTCCAGCTGTAGAGGCTTCCTCTCTAAATAACCTTACTTGATCGGGCGATTTTAAACTACGTCATGGAACTGAATTGCAGTGATAAATTGAAGGTAACCATAGTAACGGTGACGGATTTAGAACATCCTGAGGGCGTCGTGAGAGCCGAGTGAAGAAAATGACAAGGTCGAAAACCTAGCGGCAAGAGAAGGAAAACTTGATATGAAACCCTATGCACAGTAGGCTTATTGCCCTCCATGTATTTGGAGGAGGCCCGACTCAGCAGTGGGTCGTTGTACCTATGAAGTAGAAGTAGTAAGTAGTTTTAGCGATCTTGCCGTTATCAACAACTTCACGCCCGGCAAAGTTTCGCGTTCAAATTTCTACAGTAATTCAAACGGGTGGTCGTTTAGAAATTGTCGATTCGGCCCATAAATGACCCACTACTGAGTGGGGCCTCCTCCAAATTCAGAAAGGGATAGTAGCCTACCGTGCCACGTTGGCACGACAGGTTGGCACATGGTTTGTATCAAGTTTTCCTTCTCATAATACTAGGTGATCTGCCTCTTACGCTACTTTAGTCGCCTCTTACGACACCCTCAGAATAGTGTGGGTTGGTGACATTATGTATTCTAAATCCGTCACCACACGGACCGTTTAGAAATACACACTTCAACAATATTTCAGCATCTCATTCCGACTGGTGTTCAAATTACTCCCCCCTTTCACCTTCTCTGATCTTAAAAACGTATCATCATCATCATCATCAGCCCACATTAGTGCACTGATGGACATAGGCCTCCCCTAAAGAGCGCCATACCCGGGTCTTCAGCTTAACGCATCCAGCTGCTGCCCGCAACCTTTTTTATTTATTAAAGGCGTGTGCGTTTATTAGGCTTGTGTTTGGACCACAAGCTTCAAACAAATTGTCAGAAAGAACTGTTAGCTAATTGACTTATTGCTTTGGGCTAGCGCTACTGTGTCCTGGGTCCAGATTGAATGGCACGGTCGTCTTTCACATTTAATCTCCTTAGATAAATGCGAAATAAATAAGTTATTATTGTCTTGTTGGTCTAGGGGTTAGATGAGCCGCCTTTGGATCAATTCCCGGTGCAATTCCAGGGTCGGGCAAGTGTCTTTGTGTAAACCGGAGGCATTTGCTCCGACGTCTTTTGTTTTCGTGAATTACATGTTTGTACATTTTCACCAGCCTTAACCAAGTCATGTAACATGTATTTACATGACCTGGTTAAGGTCACCGGAAAGCAATGGATGCGGGGGCGGCCGTGGACCAGCCTTTGTAGAGATCCATGGGGGAGGCCTATGCCTAGCAGTGGACATCTTTTGGCTGAAATGATGATAATGATGATGATACATGTTAGTACATGTAGTCATAGAGCAGAGGTCTATGACTAAGGCTTTCGGCCTTGTCATTTCTTTTTGTCGGCTCCTACGACACCCTCAGTGTGGAATTGGGTGCTGAAATTATGTATTCTAAATCCGTGAACACTTAGCCAGATTAGTCTTTAGCCAGACTAAAGAGTTTTCTTGCTACTTTAAAGATTATGTCTATGTCGCTTATCTTTACGCACGCGCAATCATTATTTGGGTCCGAGCCCAACGACACCCTCAGGTTGGAATGGTGTGGTGACACAATTTTACCGTCCGTCACCACGCGGCTTATACCATTAATTACAGAAATCAAAGTAAACATGGAGCTAAGGCCGCGTTCTGATAGCAATGACCTGTTTTCCCTTATACGGCTGTGTGGCGAAACGCGGGCCTTAACATTCCAGCCAACAGATGTTCCAGCGAAGGCTCTTTTTCTCAATGCGTATGCTGGTAAGCAGTGGTTACCGCCCATGTATATTTAGAGGCTGTTTAGCATAGTCCTTGCGGTGAAATTGGGTGTAAAATATAACATTCATTATAAATATCCCGTGACACGAGGAGAGATAAACATACATTATATGAACTTGGTGATATGGTCGGTGAGGTCATCAACCCGGTATGGGTTGATGGTATAGGAATCCATAAGGCAGACAAACAAACAAGCAAAAGAACCTTGTGCCAACCTGTCTGGCCAGCGTGGCACAGTAGGGTAATTACCCTCCATGTAATTGGAAGAGGCCCGACTAAGTAGTGGGTCAGGTATGGGCTGAGTAGTATATCATGAATAATATGTTGACAATTTGTAAGTTGGGTAGTTTACAGTTGGGTAACTACCGGTCGTCCCAGTAAATTGGTCACGGCATTTGCTCCCTGTAAATACTGGCATTGACCACGTTGGGATAGCCTGGCGCGAACCCAATGAAAAGGGCGATTCAGAAGATATAGTCCAAGTAGACATCTTCCACGACACTCGGGCGTAATTGAGTCACCATATAGCCTCAATGCGAACACTGTAACGCACGAAACATGTGTTTTACACGTTGGCGACCTTGACCTAAAGAGTATGTTAATAATTATGCGATGATGTTATTATTAGGCGAAATATTAAGGAAAATAATACATTACTTCGTATTGTGTTACGTCGCGCTGAATCATCATCATCATCTTAGCATTGTATCCCGGTTGCAGCCCAAACTCTCGCTTCGGCGCCCGGGGTCAGCTTTCCGGCTTTTTCTTCTCCACTTCGCACGGTCTTCAGCATCCCTGGTAGTGAGCCCATTGGCACGCATATCACCCTTTACGACGTCAAGCCAGCACTTTTTGGGTCTACCCCTCCTGCCGGGGCCCGGCGGAGGCGGCATGGCCAGACATTTGTTTCCCACGTAGGCCGCCGGTTGCCGCAAAACGTGGCCGTACCAACGGAGCCGACACTCCTGCAATTTATCCGCAATGTCACGGACATGAAGACTGCCGCGAATGCGGGAGTTCCTAACGCGATCTTTCCGCGTCACTCCACACATCCACCGCAGCATATTCATCTCCGTGACACGCAGCTCTTGCTTGTGTCGCTCTAACACCGGCCACGCTTCACAGCCGTATAAAAGGACCGGCCTAATGATGGTCTTATAGACTTGTCCCTTCAACTTTACCGGCATCTTGGGGTCACAAATGACACCAGTTACCTCACGCCATTTGGCCCACGCGGCAGCAATGCGTGCCTTGACGTCGCAATCGATGTCACCAGACGCATGAAACACAGATCCCAGGTATTTGACTTGGTCCGTACGCTCGGCCGTGTTACCGCCTATGCGTACGGGTGTGGGATCTGTGGAGTTACTGGCCAAGTACTCGGTCTTCGCCACATTGATCTTCAGACCACCGTTCTCAAGCGACTCCTTCCACGCCTTCACGCGTTGCACCAGCCTACCCCTGTCCGAATCTGCTAGGGCGATATCATCAGCATACATGAGCAACCACGGGGGCTGCTCATGTGAGTTTCTGATGCTGTCTGACAATACGTCTAATACCACGCTAAACAGAAACGGACTAAGGACGGATCCTTGGTGCACCCCGACGGTGATGGGGAAAGGATTTGTGTCGCCAACAGCGGTCCGAACTACGGAATCGGAGTCACGGTACATGTCTCGGATAATGTCGATATAGGCATCTGGAATCCCTTTGGACCGCAATGCCCACCAGATTATCGCGCGAGGAATACAGTCGAAGGCCTTCTGCAAGTCGTGCTGTCGCGCTGAATAATGACGCTATACAGGGTAACAAAACAATATAATATAGCCAACCGCAGTAGGCAGTTCTGAGTTTTAGAAGTAGAACTTTTTTACACACTCTTTACTTGGGAAGTAAGCTGGTGAATGCGTGACAAAAAGAGTGATCGGGCGATGCGAACGGGAGTTGAGGTGGAGAAATAAGTTAGTGAAGATAGAAAGAGAGAGAGTTACGTGTCGTGTCGTATATCTAAGACACAGTGCAGCAACTGTAGGAGCAAGAGAGAGCAGTGCGCTTCCACGTTTTCTTACTCTCTTCCTCTCAAAGCCAGTGCATAATATATTAGTAAGTATTTCGTTTGCGAGTTTGCTAGCGTTACGCGAATGGTGATTTCTTGTTTATTTCGTAATTTTGCGGCCTTGAACAATTTTGTTTATGAATATATTGTTCAATACATTAAATATTCTACGTTTAAAGTTTATAATTTCTTTACAAAGATTTTCTTCAGTTGTGTGGTTTAAAGCACACTCCGTTTTTATTTTATTTCTATGAGCAGTTCGAAACCCGTCTTTTATTTTTAAAAAGTATGTTGAATTTCCGTGTCACCACCTCATTCCATCCTGAGGGTCTATCAGAGCCACGAGGCCGAAAATCTAGGTACAAGAGAAGCGAAACTTGATACGAAACCCTGTGCTAAACCGTCTGGACAGCCTGGTGCAGTAGGCTACCATCCATGTAATGGGAGGGGGGGGGGGGGGGCATTGACTAAAATGACTGCCAGTCGTTTGTGGTCTGAACTCTGAAATGATGATGATGTTCGTGTAACTTACTTATTAGTTGGCCCGCAGGTCACGTACTTCTAAAAATATCGCCCCACATATTGCGGCCTGTGATTAGGCAGCGAATAATTCTGGGAAACATAAAAGTGCTTAGCCCTCGCCCACGCCTGGGCATTGGTGACTCATTAGAAGGCGACTGTTCATTGACCATATGGTTTGAAGGTCTCTCAGTGAGTTTTGACCAATTTCGTACACTTATCGAATTAGAAGTTGAGCTTTTCGCACATTATCTATTGTCATCAAACGACCGTTACAACCGTAAAAATAGGTTGTTGTAAAAATAGCTCCCAATCGGCTTCGTAGTTTTCCTCCAAACATCTAAGACTCCATTAAATATCACTCAGCCCACAAATGGCCCACTATTAAGTGAGGCCTCCTCCCATCGCGGGGAGGGCAATTAGCCTACTGTGCCACGCTGACCAGACGGGTTGGCACAAGGTTTCGTTTCAAATCTTCCTTCTATTGCGGTTTTCGGTCTTGTCATTTTCTTTTGTCGGCTCTTACGACACCCTCAAGATGGAATGGGGTGACTCTGTGTGCATTCATTAAAATATATTTTCCACAAAAAAAAAACTTACATAAAATCAAGTTTATAATACTTATTCTATTTTTTATTGGAAAAAAAAATCAATTTTGTAACAAACTTTCGCTTTTCAAACTGTAATTAAAAGTCTAAATAGCCATGCATCAACTCTTTATTTGTAAAGCTATTAATGTTTTCTACAAACAAGACTGAGCGAAACCGGTAATGGTAACTAGTTAAGTACTTAATACTGCGTCTGTCAATTAGTGAGTATTTTTAGATCGACATTGAGTGTAGAAAATTGCTGGAGCCGAGTTTGGTTGCTGAAGATACTTTGTGGTATCTGTTTTAATGGACTACGCATCTATTGACAGATTGGTATAGTAATCTTCTTTCTATGCAAGTTTTACAAAAACCCTTTAGCCATTATAAAAGAATCGGTAGTAATTAAACTCAAGGTAAGCTCAGGGCTAAGAAAATTTAGCTTAAATTTTTGATGACTAACGAAATTGTCATAATCGGAGAATTAAGCGCAGCGAACCGAAAGTAACTGTTTTGTAGTATTCTAGTTCAGAAAAACATTCATTGAATGCGGGCATACTTCGAGATAAAAAATAATTTTGAACCCCGAAGTGCTCCTTTGGTTAATGTCTTTTTTACTTTTACTAAATAAACATTTCACAATTATTAAATACTAGCGACCCGCTCCGGCTTCGCACGGGTGCAATGATGAACCTCTAAATTTATCAGTGTTTCTCTACAGTATTATGTATTTATTATACATATAAACCTTCCTCTTGAATCACACTATCTATTAAAAAAACCGCTTCAAAATCCGTTGCGTAGTTTTAAAGATTTATGCATACATAGGGACGGACAGAAGAATGCGACTTTGTTTTATACTATGTAGTGATAGTGATATGTAGTGAAGTGATGTTTCTTCTTTGGTTAATTAGATCAATGACCTCATTTTGGATGGCTATGGTGTTTTTGTTACACCCTATGTACTATAAAATAATTTGATATTTATTTTATAAAACAACTCGACAACGACTGTAACGATTTAAGAAGCCCAAAGAAGTCACAAGCTTAAAACGTGAGAAAATATTAAATTAAGATTAAAAAAACATAACAACTGTTTGTTGGCAGTACGAAGTTCGCCGGGTCAGTTAGTAAAATATAACTAACGTGATTTAATGTACACACTACTTAAGACACCAAATGATTGTCGGGGTGTTAAAAATTAAAATCCTTGAAATTAAAAATAGTGAAAATTCACTTATCTATGGAACCAAAATGTATTTTTGACAGCCTGTTGCAAGGATTTCATTTGGTGACCGATTTAGAATACATAATGTCGCCACCCCATTTCATCCTGAGGGTGTCGATAAAAGGTGTGTTAAGCCGGATAACCCAGACGCAAGAGAAGGACAACTTGATACAAAATCCTATGCCAAACCGTCTGGCAAGCGTAGGCACAGTGGGGTTACCTTCCATCTAGTTGGAGGAGGCCTGATTCAGCAGTGGAGTATTATTTGTCCAAGTCCCCTTCCAGGGCATCGAATCTATGTATCCCTACAGTACTATAATACGGATGGCAATAAAGTCCAAAATCTGTACACAAATAAATTCCCTTAATCCCGACCTACCTCACATTCCTGTACCCTCTAAAGCAGGATTATGGAAGGACTTCACGGTATTTTTACCTCGCATCAGACAAAGAGGCAAATGCTAAATAAGACTTGTTAGAAAGAGAGGTGAGATGCGGGTTCGGTTTACGATTGAAACGTATTAATTTGGTTTTAAATCATAGGTGTGCGGTGTTTTGAAGTGTTTGGAGATATGTCTCAACAGTTGTCCGTGCGATTAAAGTATTTTTGATTCGGAATTATTTACGTAAAGTTCATCATCATCATTTCAGCCCTTAAACAACCCACTTCTCATCCTTGGGCCTCGTCCAAATTAATGGAGGGAAATTAGCCTACTGGTTGTTGTGTGTTGCCCTACTGGCAGTAAGGGTTGGCACAGGGCTTCAAGTATTTTTTCAAAGATCCATCTCCCGCCTGCGGAACAAGGTCCAGAGGCGGCTGGGCCAAACGGATGACTAGCAACACCTCCGGAAGTAAATAGCCCTTCCTCACGAGTCGTCGGGATCCCAGGTCACAACACCCCCCAAAAAACTCCTGCAGCAACGTAGACGGCGATTTAGGTCCCTATGACGCTGTAGTGTAGTCCAAAACGGGGTGAGAGACTGGCCATGAGTGGAAAAAAAGGGTTTCAAGTATTCCTTGGCTTGCGTTCCTGTAGTGACATTGCGTATTGTATTCTATGTGTGTAACACTACCATGAATTTGGCACACACACGCACGTATACACTAATTTGTTTATTGTTAAAGTCTGTGGTGAAATTAGGAATAGAACTATAATTTAAATGAATTATGGTCGAATTTCCACTGGGATTTGCAAAGTTATTCAGCTAAGCATTGCATAGCACTTATGCCATAGGTTACCGCGAATCCCGCCCATGGCAAAACCGTGCCAGGATGCCGCAATTCTCGGAATGACGACCGGTATGTCACGTTAAGTGCATCGTCAGTCACCATGATAATGGCGACAAATATCTCTCAGTGCGGACATTAGCGTTGTCAGGAAGAGTAAGGGTGACGTGTAATGGTTCCTATTTTGTCTATGTGGTGACGGATTTAGAACTCTTAGTGTCACCAGCGGTGTCATACAAGCCAGCCCATAAAATATGTGCTGAGTAAAGCGTCCTTCTTCTAAATCCGTGTGGTGACCGATTTAGATTACACGGTGGCGACACCCCATTACATCCTGAGGGTGTTGTGAGAGCCAACAAAAGGAAATGATAAGGCCTTAAACGAAACTCTATGCCAACCCGTCTGGCCAGCGTTGCACAGTAGGCTAATTATCCTCCATGTAGTTGAGGTAGGAGTAGGAGGCCCGACTCGGCAGCGAGTCATTTATGGGCTGAAAAGTAAGTAGTGATAAGGCCTCCTCCATTTACATGGAGGGAAATTAGGCTAGAGCGGATGGGGTGTCGTATCAAGTTTTCCTTCTCTTGCGGCCAGGTTGTATGCCTTGTAATTTAGTTTAGTCGGCTCTTTCGACACCCTCATACTTACATGTGATGTGAGGGCACAGAGCTTACCGAAAAAGAGCTTTTCTATTATTAGGTGTGAAGGACAAACTATTTTTTAAACACTTAAGTTTGAGGCCAAACGGGCGTAATTTTGTGAGTTGTGAGTCGCGTAATTTCTGCTGCATTCGGTTTCATACAAAAGTCCAGTTCGGCGACACAAAATGAGTTGTAAGCCGACTCACACACATTACAGACCGAATTGAGTTCGCTGGGTGAAAGGGGACAGAGGAAAGCGTCAGTCAGGTAAAGATGATGTGATGTGTGAGTGTGTGTGTGTGAGAGAGAGAGAGAGAGAGAGAGAGAGAGAGAGAGAGAGAGAGAGAGAGAATCTTTATTGTGCAATGAATGATGCATTCCTCATGCAATGATGAATGAAATGTGATGTGTGAAAGTCGACAACTGAATAAAATGCGCCCGTCAGAAAGCCCAACCGAATTTCTGCTAGGCAGAATTTCTGCGACCGAAATTACGCGACTCACAACTCACAAAATTACGCTCGTTTGGCTTCACCCTTATGGTAGTGTACGACTCTTAGAAATCGTTATTGTTTTATTTTAAAGCTAGGATGAATAAAAACGTTTCCTGTTATTTATAAGATCTATAAAAGGTATAATATCAGTAAGGCTATTTTATCGTTATTGATAAAGCAGTATTGTAGCATTCCAACGCCTAACTGGACTAGCCTACCAGGAATTGACTCAAGGACAAATGGCGCGACATTGCTGTGTTTAGATTAGTTACTTCG
Organism: Clostera curtula; assembly: GCA_905475355.2. NCBI lineage: Eukaryota > Metazoa > Arthropoda > Insecta > Lepidoptera > Notodontidae > Clostera > Clostera curtula. The sequence goes on along the minus strand of FR997816.1, from coordinate 760,711 downwards.
CTCACGTAGATATTATTTATTAAAACGTAAGTGGCCTACGGGATATATCTGCGAGGATAAAATAAAATTACTAGTAATAAGATTAGTTATCTGTTGGTGGAGCGATCGACTGCTGCGCAGCATGTAGCGGGTTCGATTTCCGCACGGAAGAAATATTTGTACGACCTACAAGTACTTGTTCCGGGTCTGGGTGTTTTATATCTATAATATGTATGTATTTACGAAAAAAAATATATTTAAGTAGTTTATCATCCATCTCGTTACCATAACACAAGTATTAAGTTGCTTAGCATGGGACGAGATGGCGTTGTGTGAAATGTCCAAGGATATTTTTTTTTTTTCCCATTCAAATCGGTGCAGTCATTTCAAAACTTACACAGAACAAACAAAACCAGACAAATTTGCTTGCCTGGACCAAAACCTCCCTTGCCCGTCACTACCTATATTTTTTTGCGTATTCGTCGTTACTTCTACTCGCAACCCTAATGGCATCTACAGTGGCGTAGCTACCAAGGGGCTAGGCGGGGCAGTGCCCCGGGGCCCTCAAGCTCAGGGGGCCCTCGAATCCTTATCAGAAATCTCGATCGAATTTTCAAAATAAATATGACAGGTTGCAGCCCCACTTTAATCATGACAACTCAGTTGACAGAAATTCAAAAGTTATGCCAAGGGATTCCCCTAAATTCCCTTAAATTTCTGTAGGTTGGCAGTGTTGTCAATTTGACGGATAGTGATATGTGCGTTTTATTATTCATCGTCGTGCGTTTTATTGTTAATTCGAGTTAAGATATTTTTCGAGAACGGTTTAAAAAATAATGCTGTATCAGCAGTGCCGGATTAACCACGTAGCAAGAGTAGCAATTGCAACGGGCCCCGCGCGAAAGGGATATTTAAACCCACTCATCTCTGCCTGAGCGTATTTTTTTGAGTGAAACTTATTAAGATGTGGTATGTATTAATAAGGCCTATGTCCAGCAGTGGACGTCCTTTGGCTGAAATGATGATGATGATGATGATGATGTATTAATTACCCAAAAATTGTAACTTATAGATAGCAAATAAACGGATTGAGTATTGAATTGTATTTTTACCACTATCACCCATAGCAGATCAAGGGCTCTTTGAAAGAATTTGCTACGGGCCCCGCGTTTGCTTAATCCGGCACTGTGTATCAGGAACGGAGTAAGTAAGCTAATGTCAATAAACTTTTTTGTACTGGTCAATATAATGGTTTAAATTTATTAGATTTTATCACTCATACTGATGTCCATTAGGTCAATAAATCGTGTCAAATCTATAGATTGTAGCTACAACTCATTGTATAACGCGAAATCTCGTGAAAAAATGCAAGTCCCCTGCAGTTGATACGTTAATTCCCGCAGGCAGGAGATCGGTCATGGTCTCCACCGATAAATGTGGTAACACTAACGGTGATAATTCTTTTCCGGAGTTTCCCCACTTGTAGCGTATCATTGTCATCATTACCTTTTATTTTACTTTTAACGTCGTCAATGAACAGTGAGTACCTACATAGTCGAGCACAATCTAATATTGTATTGTTTAAATAAATTAGTAAATTAAAATTATTGTTATAAAGAAGAAACCCAGTAGTGTATTTAAACGCAAACAACGCCAAGAAAGAGAGAAAGAAGATAGTAAATAAAAATTGCCAAAAATTGACAAGTTTTTTAGTCAACCTTCTGCAAAAACACATGGCCAAAATATTTATATTGATAGTGACTCAAATAATGTGGTAACTGCAGTGTTGGTTGAAAAATCCAAAACTTTACAAATTGCGACATCAATTTCGACGAGGCAAGTAAAGATTTAGCAGAGCCCAAAGCAAAGTTGCTAATTTATTGAAATGATTTCGTATTATTCAAGTGCAAAGCCAGTGAAACTGCAAGAAAATAAGGTATTGATACATTTTCAAGAAAAAAAGCAAAGAAAAGTTAAAAAATATTGTGATGAATTGATTGAAATGATTTAAAATTGAGATTTTTAATAATGTACTAGACACAGTAATGTCTCAATTAGATACACATTTTATTGTCATGACTGCATTGCAGTCTGTCATTTATTCGATTTTCTAACACCATCATTTTTATTACATGTTGATGAAGCAACTTTATTGCAAAAGTGTGACGAATTCCAAAGAAAATATTCAGATATAATAGGCCCTAGTGTTTCACTTCAATTTATTAATATTTGCCACCTAGTTTTACCTCAACTAACTCAAGCATGTACTGTTCACCAATTATGTAAGGAAATAATGAGCAAATATGGAGTGATACAGCAATGTTATTATTCTTTACAATTCCTGTCACCTCTGCAGCAGCTGAAAAGTCATTTAGCAAATTAAAAATAATAAAAAAATATTGAAGAAATAATATGGGCCAAACTCGACTCCGACATTTATCGCTATTGCAATTGCAATTGCAATTGCAATTGAAAACAAAACCGCATCAAGCATGGATTTAAACGAAGTCATTGATAATTTAGCGAAAACTTGGTTGGTAGGCCCAACCTTTATACAATAAACCCTTGAATCTTCTTTCAAGGTTCGTTTTATTAGCCAAACCTACACTAAGCATTAATTGAAATTTATGTTGTTACTGTTTAATATTTTTATATTACCTGCCCTGCAGTGCACAAAAAGAGCCTATGTAGCTTACTAGCATTTTTAAAGTATTTGTATATTTCATAATTTTATTTGATAAGACCTAATCAGTTTACATAGCAGTGGGGCCCCATTTTTTAATTTGCCCCAGGGCCCTTGGTTACCTAGCTACGCCACTGGGCATCTATACACTCGCGGATAAGTTTTCCGCGATCCAGACCCGTGTGAGAAATGTACAAAATTTGACTTTTTTTGACACAACACCTTTACTTTGGTAGATATATTTTTGGTATACAGCAAGGTGAATATATATAATTGACAATCATCATCATCATTTCAGCCAAAAACTGTTGGACAAAGGCCTCCACCAAGGATTTCCACAGAGGCCGGTCCTGGGCCGCCCGCATCCATCGTTATCCAGGGACCTTAACCAGGTCATCAGTCCACCGTGTAGGAGGCCTACCAGCACTGCGCTTTCCGGTCTTTTCCGCCCCATCGGGCGACGGTCCTGCGCGCTATGTGCCCGCTATACTTGACAATACTACTCTTCAATTCAATACTACTTCTACTGAGGCAATAAGAATATCCTTTTACAAGCAATAATTACTTTAGGAAGTTTTTGTTTGACAAAAACTCCTATTACATGCAGACTGCATGTAATAGGAGTTTTTGTGTGTGTATTGAATCGATTCAGGGCTGGCAGCTGTTATGTGATGTTCATTGTCAACATCTCAAGTCGTAAATAACCCACTACTGAGTCGCGCCTCCTCCAATTTTATGGAGGGAGGTTTGTGATGTTATTTGAGGTTTTTTTAAAAAGATACTGCAAACATATTATACTTCCTTCGCGTTAAGAATGCAGTGAGTCATCCGTGCCGCCAAACTAAATGCATATTTTCAAATGCCACGGCAGTATCCTGTCCGTTGTGTCCCTTACCTTGTTGTGCTGTCGACTTTCTGCATTCTTAATGCAAACGAACTATAGTAAATTAGTTGTTATCACCGGTTCAGAAAGCTATACAAGGAACAGGTACAAACCTATGTTTTTCATACTAGGGTGGCGCCTAAGCGTACGGCCCGCGTAGTGGTACCTACTCCTTTACCGTCGACGGACGTTTAGAGCACTGGAAACGCCTATCCTGCCCAAGGGCGAAAGTGGCTTTCTTCAGCTGCCAAAACCATGCTTGCACTGATAGCGCCCACGGTACTCCTATTTGGCTGCTGTATATATTTCAGCCACTTCATCTTGAGGGTAACGTACTCGTACTAGCCGCAAGAGAAGGAACTCTTAACACGAAAACCTATGCCAACCCGTCTGGCCAGCGTGAATCCCTCCATGAATTTTGAAGAGATCCTACTCAGCAGTTAGTTCTTAGTCGGGCCTTTTCCAAATACATGGGAGGGGTAGACAGCCCTACCATTGAAATGACTCATGTCACGGGTGAAGGTGATCAGGTCCTCGTCAGACCGCCTGCAAAAACTATGACATTCAATGTAAAGTTGGCTTATTATCAAGTTATTGTGTAACTTGGATGAATTTTTATTTGTGTTAGATATTTAAATCTAAGTCCTTATGGTGACCGATTTAGAATAAACAGTCTCACCATCCCTTACTATCCTGTGGGTGTCGCAAGAGAGAGAAAGTTTGATATAAATAGTGTGCCAACCCGTACTCCAAATTATTGGAGTTACATTTATTACTACTACTAGTAATAATTTCCCTCCATTAATGAGGAGGAGGCCCGACTGAATACTGGTTCATTTAATGGTTGAAATGATGAGTAGTTTTAGCCTAAAGCCATTAATACAACAGGAAGAAAGTTTCCCTTCAAAGTATTAGTTAATCTGGAGCTAAGACTTTAGGCAGGTCGTCGGTCCACCGTGTACACTCGAGGACTTTTCTGCCCCATCTGGCGCCGCCAGTCCTGCGAACTATGTGCCCTGCCCATTGCCACTTAAGTTTGGCAACCCGCAATGTCGATAACTCTGGTTCTCCTGCGTATCTCCTCATTTCTGATTCTATCTCACAGTGACCACTTTCCATCAGGTGGACCGCCTGCTCGTGTACCGTCCTATGATAAAAAAAAAACAGGGAATCTCCGAGCATAGCCCTATCCATTGCCCTTTAGGTGACTTTGAGCCTTCTGATGGAGCCGATAGTGAGCGGCCACGTCTCTATGTCATACGTCAGCCATCACTGGCAACTCACATTGATCGATCGCTCGGTCGAAATTGGATGTTACGGTTACTGCTCTGTATTCAGCTTTATGTGTCTTGGTGGATTTTGTGCCTAACCCCAGCCGCCAGGTGTGAATTACAGTTAGGTCATAAATGCAAGTAGGGTTGCCAGGTCGCCAAACCTAATAGCCGGACAGACCAGCCAGTTTGGCCGGACATTTGGGTAGAAAGGCCGGACACCCTACATTATTGAGTATTTTGTCTTAGTATTAATAGGTACGACAAAAAAGCTTTTTTAATTATTATTATCATAAATCTTGTTAAATTCTAGTGAAATAATAAATAAAATCGAATGCCAAATCAGTCTTTTTTTTTTTTTTTTTTTACTTTATTTGGGATAAAAAACAGCATCGTACAATATGTATTTGTCTAGTATAAAGAACAAGTCATAATATTACGTTATCGTACGGCCAACAACATTATCCACATATTAAGTGAAACGACGACATGTGATTGCTACATTACTTACAACTAAAGATGACTTATACTATATAATCAACAATAGTAAACCATAAGGGAATGAAAATAGTCTAAAGGGTTACTTACATTTGTTAAAAGTTAATTAAATTTAGCCTCAGATAATATATTATTAATCTGCTTTTTGAATTGTGCAGTAGAATTGGAAAACAAGTCGACATCGGAAAACTCGGAATTGTAAATATCAAGTGTACGCCGAAGAGGTGCACGAATACCAGCATTAGTCCTACAGGAGGCAGTGTAGAATAATTGATATTCACGCACCCCACGGCGGTACACAGTGCGTGGTACAATGTAACAGAGTTTATTACATAGCTCCATACAGTCTATGTCATTGCTACAGACTTTAAACAAGAACATGGCAGAAAGAAGTTTACGCCGGGATGCAATACTTAACAGTCTATATTTACTTAAAAGTTCATTATACGGTAAGCGTACACGACAACACTTCCATTGCACAGTTCGTAAGTATTTACGTTGGATGGATTCCAGACATTCGTCATACTTATTGTACAGGGGATTCCAAACAGGGACTGCATACTCTAATTGCGATCTAATAAGTGAGTTAAATAGAATGAGAAAAGTGGTAGGACGTTTAAACTCCAGGCTTAGACGACGTATAAAGCCATACATACGATACGCTCTGTCTGCTATAGCTTGAATATGTTGGTCGAGATGGAGCTTGGTGTCGAGTATAATGCCAAGATCTCGAACTATAGTCGTTTTGTTAATGTTTTGGTTGTTAATTATATAATTAAAGTTAATAATATTTTTATTTTTAGTAAAAGTTATAGAATAACATTTACTGACGTTAAGGTGGAGTTTATTTTGTGAGCAGTAGGTTGAGAAATTATTTAGGTCGTGTTGGAGCAGCTCGCAGTCATAAAGATTTTGACAAGGTCTATATATTTTGAGATCGTCGGCGTATAAGAGAAATTTGGAGTGGGAAAAGCATTTATTTATGTCATTTATAAAAATAACAAACAGTAACGGACCAATTACGGATCCCTGAGCCACACCAGATGTGACAGTGATGGTATTAGATTTGAATCCATTAATTACCACGGTTTGGGTCCGGTTATGAACATACGACGCAAACCATCGAAGTAAGTTACCTCGTATACCATTAAAAGCTATCTTATCAAGCAATAGCTTGTGATCTACCACTTGTCTTAGGTAGGTAGATAAATCAGTCAAATAGTCATCAGTCAAAATTAAATTCTAGATACTTAAACATTTATCAACATGTTTAAATTCTTCTTAAATACTAATGAAAGCACAAATAAGACTTTTTTAACTATTAAATAAATAATAAAAAACTTCTTCTCTTCAAGTTAAACAATAAAACAAAAAATAACTTGTAAATTCTACAACCAACATGGCAACAGTGTCAACATGTAATCTGTTCTTTCGTCCATTGCTGACCTATCAAGGAAAAAGCTCTTTCAACGTTTGCGTTTTGTCCTGGAATAGCAAAGTAATACGGACAAATAGTTAGGAATTCTGAAAAGCAATCTTGATTTATCATCGATTTAAAATAGGCTACCCATTTCTTAAGTGCTAACAGCTTCTTGAAATCAACGTTATCTTTGTTAGTGGTGTTAAGAAAACTTTTAAGATTTTGCAGTTGGTCAAAACATTAGCTATCATCAATTTTGACGTTGTTTTGTGATAGGATACTTATAGTATCGGAAACTTGATTCCATTCAGAAACATCTTTTAAAATCATCCATGTATTGTCCGCCGCGGGCGACAGGCGGCACTTCAGCCTGCGTGAGCGACCGTCAGTCGACTCTAGTCGCTTGCGCTCGGGCACTCTCGTTTGCGAAACATAAAAAGCCTAACAAAAGCCGGACGAGCCGGACACCGTTTATTTTGGCCGGACACGCAATCAAAAAGCCTACCTATGTCCGGCTTTATCCGGACGCCTGGCAACCCTAAATGCAAGCATATCCAAGTTATGACAGATTCTGTGTTGTTAAGTTAGGTCGACGACTTTGCGATAACAGACCTTTTGGTTGGAGAGACTGTGTGATGTTGTTCTGCTGCGTATATGCTGGATTTAGTATAATGTATTTTATTATATTTTATTTTACTAATATTTTATAGAAACAGGTGTTAACACATACATACAGACTGCCTTGTCAGTCTAGGGGTTAGATGGATCACGGGTCCCCGGATCGAATCCAGGGTCAGGCAAGTGTCTTTTTGTAGAAACCAGGGGCACTTGCTGTGTTGTGTTTCTGTGTTCGTTATTTCATGTCTGTAAATTGCCCATTCAATACCAGTTTTACCTAAGCTAGTTAAGGACCAAACGTTTGCAAAAAATATAACAATAGATCTATTTTAGAAAATATACCAAACGTAAAAAAATACCCAGCTAAAATTTATATGATAATGTCTCAGTTTTCACGATCCTTCACTACAGTGTCCGTGGTCACTGCAAAGTGTCTCAATCGTTGGGGTTTAAATAAAATAACATCATCAAAAACGTCCAAAATAATAAAAGAAGAAATGTATTAAAAAGTATTTAACAAACAAATGTATTGGTTCCACTAGACCCGGCACAAATACAAAAAAAAAACATGTCCTTAAAATTAATGGTCTAAGCACAAATAAATAACCGTCGGCATTTTAGCACGTGCGCAGCTTGTTAGATGATGTCATTTTATGCAAGCCAGTTATAAGAATTTTATTTAAATAATAAGATAAAAGATTGCCTAGACTTACAGTTCAACTCCATCGCGTTTAGCAAAAGTTTAAAATAACTGTAGGTGTTCAGTATCTTATATGTATACTAGCTGACCCCGCAAACGTTGTTTTGCCATATGGATATCGCTACTAAAAATAGGAGTTGAGAGAGGACCTGTAATTTTTAAAGAAGTGTGGTACCTTTCTTAATAAACAGTACCACCAAACTCCTGCTCCACGCCTTAGGAGTTCTTCCGCAGTGAATTATGGAGTTAAAGAGTGTCTTCAGTTCCTGTATGACAGGAATTCCTCCTGTCTTCAGAAGTTCTGAAGTAACTCCGTCTTCACCGGGGGCCTTTCCATTTCCAAGTTGTTTAAGAGCCAGCACGATTTCGTGTTTGCTGATATCGGGCAGTTCGTCGGTATAGTGGCGGACCTGTACTGTACCTAATACGTGTGCCTTTTGCGTGCTATCATGTAATTTGCGGTCAAATTGTAATATATTTAACTTGTAATAACTTGGTACATACTTTTTCAATTGTGCCGTTTAAGGCGGTACTGATGCTTTATGATTCATTTACATTTAAAAGAACAAGATCAAAATGCCAAACGCTATATACAAGCAAAAACTAAACGAAAACCGTTTTGTTGAATGCAAAAAATGGTCGTGAGACTAGCAGTAAAAAAGATGAACACTGTTCAGCATTGAATGCAAAAATATTTTTGTAAAACACCATAAGTTAAATCTGGCTTAATTGTCAAGTTAATAATTGTTTTTTCAAAGAAACTACATTGCCGCCCTTGCTCGCGCCTCCTCCTCTTTCATAGTGGGTAATTAGCCTACCGTGCCACGCTGGCCAGACGGTTTGGCACAGGGTTTCATTTCAAGTTTTCCTTCTCTTGCGGCTAGGTGTTCGGCCTTGTCATTTCCTTTTGCGGATCTTACGACACCGTCAGGATGGAATGGGGTGGTGAATCAATTACCACACGGACTGGACATAGCCCTACCTAAAGGATCTCCACAAAGGCCGGTCCTGGGCCGCCCGCATCTACTGCTTTCCGGAGACCTTAACCAGGTCGTCGGTCGAGGCCTACCAGCACTGCGCCTTTCGGAACGCGGTCGCCACTCGAGGAATTTTTTGCCCCATCAGGCGTCGGTACTGCGAGCTATGTGCCCTGGCCACTGCCACTTAAGTTTGGCAATCCGGTGGGCTATGTCGGTGACCCAGGTTTTCCTGCGTACCTCCTCATTACCGATTCGATCTCGCAGAGAAACTCCGAGCATAGCCCTCTCCATTGCCCTTAATATACTACATTGTTTCAAAATAAATTGACTACTAACCTAGAACAGGGGACAGGAAATTCCACCAAATATAAATAAACAGAACGGTGACTGTGTAGGGAGCGTGCTATGCGCGTCTCAAGCAGTTGTTCAAATAGTTTTGCGAAAATACGCGAAACGAGAACTACTTTAGGGTGCAACAAAAATGGTATATATAAATCGACTGCCTCTTTGGTCTAGTGGTTAGATGTGCCGCCTTTGGAATAACGGGTCCCGGGGTCGGACAAGAGTCTTTGTCTAACTAAACCAGAGGCACTGGCTCGGAGTCTGGGTGTTATTTGTGCTCGTGAATTACATGTTTGTAAATTGCCCCCGCGACACAGGTTATGTTACGAAACCCCTAGTGTTTTTTAAAAACTGTTAAATAAAATACATTCGGTGTAAATCATATTAATTATATTTTTCTAATGACAAATGTCACACGGAATTTATTGTTTCTTTGCATGAAAACAAACAAGCAGGCCGTTAACAGAAGTAGGTATATATCAGTCCTCCGCCACCATTGCATGATCCGGTACTCGAGGAGCCGGTAAGATTTGGTCCAAGTGCCTCTTGCACATAATGCCATCGTCAGTTTTAATTTCATAATGAACAGAACCTAATTTGCGGGTAACATATCCAAATTTCCATTTATGGCGTCCGGAATAATTTCTGATCTGGATTCTATCTCCTGGACTAAATGCTCTTAGGTTTGTAATGTCCGTTTTTTTACCCATGCCTGGTTTAAGCGGTGTTCGAAACATTGCATGAAGTGAAGTCCTCACTTCTCTGCCAAACATCAGTACATATGGTGTACCTTTCGTTCCAGGGCTGCGACGTAATCTGTTTTTAATTGTTAAAATTTTATCATCTATAGAACCGCTCTCCCCCACCATTGCATATAAAGCTCTCTTGATTGTTTGAACAAAGCGTTCTGCTTGTCCATTAGTAGAGGGATGATATGGAGCGGAAGTTCTATGTGTAATATTTAATTCCGTAAGAAAGGTTTCAAATTCATTGGAAATAAATTGCCGGCCGTTATCCGACACCAAAATGAATGGTAATCCAAATGTCGAAAATATATCTTTCAGTTTTTTAATGCACCAAACACTGGTGGTATTCTTGGTCGGTATTATTTCCACCCATTTTGTGTAAGAGTCCACTAAAATAAATAGGTAATGGCCTTGTACGGGGCCAGCGAAATCAATATGTACTCGCTGCCACGGAGCCGTTGGTTCTTCCCAATGATGTATGGGTGATTTTGGAGGCTCATTCTGTTGCAGTCGACAGGCTCGGCAAGATGATACCTTGTCATCGATATCTTTATCAATGTTTTTCCAAAAAAACATAACTACGAGCCAATAACTTCATTTTTAAAATGCCCATATGACCAGCATGTAGTTCTTCGAGTACACTTGCCCGCAGTTTGTAGGGAATCATGACGCGAGAACCTTTCAAAATACATTTATCCTGGAGAGTCAATTCATTGTCTTTGTAACCAAGAGACCGTAACGATTTTCCAGATTCTAGGAATTCAAGTAATCGGTTCATTTCTGGATCATTTTTCGTCTCTTCGGCAATGGTCTTCGGGCATATGCCTAGGGTGTTAATCTGTTGAAGTTGAAAAGTGCTGTGTAGGTCTACTGAATTTGGTTTAGGGCATTCAACTGGGAACCTGGAGAGGTAGTCGGCATTCGAATTATTTTGGGAACTTCTATATTCTATTGTGTAATCAAATCCAGATAAAAAGTGGGCGTAGTGAAACAATCTCATTGTACTTAGTGCCGGTAGTGTTTGATGTGGATGAAAAATCGATGTCAGCGGCTTATGATCTGTTACTAGTATAAATTTTCGGCCATAGCAATAGTAAAAGAACTTTTTAAGGCCCCAGTATATTGAAGTTGCTTCCTTGTCAATCTGACTATATTTCTTTTCACTATTTGTTAAGGTTCTGGAAGCAAAGGCTATCGGTCGTTCTGATCCATCTTGGTATCTATGAGACAAAACTGCACCGAGTCCAGAAGGTGAAGCATCTGTCGCTAAAACTAACAGTTTTGTTGAATCGAAATGTGTTAGAACTCTTTCGCTAAGTATCTCTTTCTTCACTTTGTTAAAACTGTCCTCACATTTTTGTGACCAGTTGAATTCTGTTCCTTTTTTCAATAATTCGTATAAAGGACTTGTAATAGAAGATAAATTAGGAATAAATTTGTTATAATAATTTGCCATGCCCAAAAATGTTCTTAATTCATTGACATTTGTAGGTCTTTCAGTGTTTGTAATTGCTTTAACTTTTTCTTTATTTTTATGAAGTCCATCTTTGTCAATTGTATGGCCCAAGTAATTGATACTAGTCTTAAAGAATTGACATTTCTCTTTATTGACACGAAGATTATTTTCCTTTAATTTTTGTAAAACTTGTCTTAAACGTCCAAGTAATTCATATTCCGTAGAGCCTTGTAAAATTATATCGTCGAAGAAACATTTAACGCCATCTATGCCAAGTAAAAGACTATCCATAAATTTTTGCCACAAACTCGGAGCTACCTTAACACCGAACATTAATCTATTTACTTTGTATGTACCTTTGTGCGTACTTATTGTTTGCAGGATCGCACTCTCTTCATCCATAGCCATATTTAAGTATGCTTGGCTAATATCTAATGTACAGAATAGCTTACCTCCGTTCATTTGTGCAAAAATATCTTCAATAATAGGAATAGGATATTTCTCATCTTTGATTACCTTGTTTAGGGTTATTTTATAATCCGCACATAATCGTATACTTCCATTCGGTTTGACAATAGGTACGACTGGAGTTCCCCAGTCTGAATGTTCAATTTTAGTAATAACTCCTTCATAACATAAACGTTCAATTTCGTCATCAACCTTTTGCTTAAGTGCGTAAGGTATACGTCTAGGTTTAATAAAGATTGGTTGAGAATTTTCTTTTAAATGTAAATGTGCCTTAAAGTTAGGAATCATTCCCAAGTCATTCCTAAATACACTATCGGAGAACTCTTCAAGTATGTCTTCTAAATTATCTCTGTTCGCAGTGCGTAAAGCTCTAACATCTGCCAACTGAATATCAATTTCTTTCATCCAGCTTCTCCCGAAAATTGGATCTACAGGTTGATTAATTAGATAAAGCTTTCCATAAAAAGTCTGATTTTGAAATTTGCACTTCACGTAGACTACTCCTGCTGGCCTAATAATTTCACCAGTGTACGTTTTCAACTTCATTTCAGTATGAAAAATTTTCTTATTTAATTTCATCTTTTGAAATTGTGTAAGGGACATAGAAGATAATGTAGCACCTGTATCGAATTCCATTTTGACTGCGCAGTTTTCTATTTGAACCGATATTAAATATCTGTCAGTAACTTCGCTTTTGATAAGGTTGATAATGCCGAGGTTTTCTTCAGAGGCGCTACTTATACTTTCATCGACTTGCTTCGTATCCATGTTACGCTGTAAGCAAACACGAGCTAAGTGCCCTTCTTTATGGCATTTTCGACAAACAGATTTAATAGCCCCACATTTATTTGCCCGGTGATCTGTTTTGCCACATCGGTAGCATCTGCCTTCTAAATCTTTGATAGAAAACTTATTTCTTTGTGGGTTTTCAGCACGCGTAGGTTTGAAATTATTTTTATATCTTGTAGTTGTAATTTTGTTTACGTTATCAAAATTATGTCTGAGCTCCGAAGCCATTGTGAAATTTTCAGATTTTCCCATTTCTATTGAAATAGCATTGTATACCAAATCTGAAAATGGATGAATTTCCCTGTCTTGTAATAATTTTACTCGAATATCGCAGTCCTTAATTCCTCGAATGAATTGTAATGATAAGAAACTATCCATAGTTGATTTCTTGCAATGCTGACAAGTAAATTCACAGTTTGCACACAGTCTCTTAAGTTCAGCAGCGTATGCTGCTACGGATTCTGATGGTTGCTGTATCCTTGATATAAATTTATGTTGTAAATGCCATATACTTGGTTTTGGATCTATGTAGTTACTTAACGTTTCCGTCAATTCATTAAAATCCTTGTCCAGTGGGTCATCTGGTGCACATAAATCATATACCTTTTGGTGTAGCTCTACACTCAAGGATGCCAGCAATGTGTACACTTTTGCCCTGGCTTCGTTCACTTGATTCATAATGAAAAATAAATTCAATCTCTTAATAAAATTATCAAATGTTTCATTTTCCTGTAAGGTCTGGAAATGTATTTTCGGATAAGACTTTCCTTCTTGGTTGGAAACAGAAATGCAAGAACCGTAATCAGTAACAGACTGTGAATTTTTTACAATGTTCGCTTTTAACGTCAGTAATCTACATTTAAGATTTGTAAATAATTCTTCGAAATCGTACCTGTATTCAGATTCTTCTTCTAAATCATTTTGGTCAATGCCCAATTCAATTTCAGTTTGTATTTCCTGAAACTTTTGTAAATTTTCTTGTAGTGATTGCAGTCGTGTTTCAATTTCTTCCAATGTTATGTCATTTTTGTTTCGTAGTGTATTTTCTGTTCGCGTAAGCAATCCTCGTAAAGATGCACGAACTCGTTTTTGTCTATTTATATTAGAATTCGACATTTCGTCGCCAATTTGTTAAATAAAATACATTCGGTGTAAATCATATTAATTATATTTTTCTAATGACAAATGTCACACGGAATTTATTGTTTCTTTGCATGAAAACAAACAAGCAGGCCGTTAACAGAAGTAGGTATATATCAAAAACAAACAAATATAGCGCTATCACATGGCTGCCAAACGATAACTGTCAACTATAGACGATTGTGTCAACAGAGGTGATGCTCACGATCACGCCGATCCTATAGTTACTTACTTTTTGAAGTATTTTTTGCAGCTCTTTTATTTGAACATATTATCTGTTCCATTAGTCATATTTCTCATATTATTGTATATCTGTCGTCATTGTAAAAGCGTCTATGGTCTCTTAATTTAATTAAGAATGTGAAATAAGTTACGTATTACAAATTATGCTTTTTATTCAATACTGTAATTATTTTAGTTTATAATAAGCCAGTGCCTACTGAACCTATTTTCCCGTGTGCCTGCATATAAACGTCTTTTGAGGAGCTACACTAACTTGGCAATGTACCTATAATGTTTAAACCATTTTGGTCACAACCTGTAGTAGCACACTATTGAACTATATAGGTCACACAGTCGCAAGACTATGTAAACACAATTTATTTCGCCACTGAGAGAGTACATTTTAATTTGATGTAGTGGTACTTTTCTTTGTTTAGTTAAACATCAAGAATTATTTAAGACCGTAAATTATATTGAGACATTTATAAACAGTTTCAAACAACGCAATCCCAATCTACCTACGAGTATAATCTCATTATCTAATTTATGCCTTCTCTGGTTTATTTGAAGAAAACTACCATACTGTAACAGGTCGGCTAGATGGTTTGGCAAAAGATTGTCTTTTTTTAAAATATCTTCATCTATATTATCAGGTTTCTTCTATACTTATTGGAATTAATGTTTTGAAAACTACTCAATATGAATTAAAGTTTCATTGATTTGTTTTGAATCAAACAATAATAAAATAAAAACATAAACTTACTCAGTACGTACTTTAAAATAATAACGCTGGCTCGCTCGCTCTTAGTAACATTAATTGCTTCATTTTGTTTTCCTTAATTATTTTCTCTGCATCGCCATAAGGTTGACCGGAAAGAATGTCTATGGCATGAAGCCCACCTACGTAAAACTTGTTGTACTAAGCATTAACATAACTAATAATGAAACATAATAAACTTCTCACTTAACTAAAATGTACTGTTTGTGCACCTCGTCTCCATAAAGCATTCCTACGTCAACTATTTGCCACCGTGCATATTAGTGGAGGCATTCAAAAACGCACAAAAAATGCGGCAGCGCAAGAGTCGTGATCTCTGAATGGTGCGATATATTGGGATGGTAAAAAAACCACGGCGACCTGTGACGCTAGGGTTGGCAATCATTAATGATGATGAAATCAATTAAAATAAATAACAGTAGTAACATTTTTGTAATAACTTGCCAGGCACAGTTATCTATACGAATATTATAAAGTGGACAGATTTGTAGGTAAATATGTTTGTAACGAATTGGCTCAAAAGGTACTGGACCTATTTTAAAAATTCTTTCACCCTTTTTAAATTTTTTTAAACGAAACCCCTGCATTAGGTATATACCTGTGTCGCGGGGGCAGTTTACAAACATGTATTTCACGAACACAAATGAGACCCAGACTCAGAGCAAGTTATTTTAATTGCAAGAAAAAAAATCCACTCGTTGAAGCCGGGACGGGCCTTTAAAATTTAATGAGTCATAAAACTCTGTTTTAAATTTGTAGGACATATTTTGTATCGTTTTAATTGTGGTATTGCAAGTTTAAAAGAGTTAGAGTCGAAGATTCCGGATTACGCATGAATTATAACAAAGATAGAACCGATAAGAAAAGATTATAAAATGTTTAAATTCATAAGTTAACTGAAAGTTCTATGCGTAGATAATACCTTAATTAGGCTTTTCATTTAAAGTTTTCAATTGATATATCTATTCGTCTTCGTCTGTTAAATAGTACCGTCTACATCCTTGTACTCATTTATTTTTGAAATGCACGCGACAATCTGGTGGCAATAATATTTTATTGTAACGCGTCGATTATAATTGTGCCAGTGTGCCACACATGTGGCAATTATCACAGCACACTCACGATATAATTTAAAAATAATAAAACCGTTTATATCTGACCACTTTGTTGCATTAGAATGCATTGATAATGACATAATATCATTAGTGAAATTCATCGTCAACTGAAAAAAAACCGTAAAGAATAATCATCGAAATGATGATTATTCTTTACGGTTTTTTTTCCAGTTGATCTCATTATTTTGCCTCCCCAAAAATGTCCTTATAGGCCTATCCTTAGCTACCCGCATCCATTGTAGCAACAAAAATCGGCGCTGGCTCGGGTGTAAATATCGCGATAATATAGTAATCTAATATTGGGTCTACTATGTTGATCTAGGGATTATACCGTCTTAGCATCCAGTTCGATTCTGGGGTCTTTGTGTAAACCAGAGCCACTTGCGCTGCGTCTGGGTGTCATTTGTTTTCGTGAATTACATGTGTGTAAATCGGTCCTGCAGTTTTATAGTATACTAGTGGCCCGCCCCGGCTTTGCCCGTGCAAAGCGGGGGTGGGTCATACATAAAAACCTTCCCCTTGAATCACTCTATCTATTAAAAAAAACCGCATCAAAATCCGTTGCGTAGTTTTAAAGATTTATGCATACATAGGGACGGACAGAAGAATGCGACTTTGTTTTATACTATGTAGTGATTCATTACAAACATAAAAAACACTAATCCTTGCTCTTTATTTTATTTATTGTATACCGTTACCCGCTATTTAGTCTTCGTTTGTATTTAATAAGCGACTTAATCTTATTTTTCTGTTCGTCTGCGTGGAATTTGTGTTTCACTCTGGCTGTAGCTGAAAATCAGCTCTCGTATTATGCTGAAATATAGTCATTTAGACACATGAACTTAAACGATTGTTTGCCACGTTCTGTGTTTTTTAATTGGTGTTTATTAAACAGTTTTCTTTCTATCTTTGTAATCTATACTCTATACTAAATATAAATAAAATTGGAGTGTCTGTTTGTAATAATAAAATAACCACTTTTTACTAAATGCGTAAGTATGTTTAAACAGTACATAGATCAAAATGTATTTCGTTTTTAATTTTGTCTGTCTTTCCGTCTGTTTGTTTCGGCTAATTTCTGGAATGGCTGGACCGATTTTGAAGGGACTTTCAGTCTATATAAGGAGTAACTTAACTTTTTTAGAGTAGCTTCGCCCTGCGACGTCACCAGCGGTACGAAAATAACCGCGGTAACATTGCGTCCGCAAAGCCAGGCCGGGCCGCTAGTATGAAGTATTGAAGTATATATGTATAAGATATAGATGCAAAGTGTCTCACGGCAAGGTGGCAACCCTATCGCTGCCGGTGTTGGAGTACTGTCGCGGTCGGCACGTGCCCACCTGTCGCGCCTGGCTACAATGTTGGCATTTTTAAGGTTTTTATCATCACATGCAACTGAATTATCACTCAATACAAGTATCAAGGATTGCGTGTGGTCTAACTTTTAGTAACGTTTTTATTCCATTAACATCTACTACTACATAGCCCATAAATCACTCACTCTTAGTCAGACCTCCTCCCATTACATGGAGAGTAGTTAGCCTAGTGGCCACGCTGGCCAGATGGGTTGGCACGGAGTTTCGTAGCAAGTGTTCCTTCTATAGTATCTAGGTTATTCCTTTAGTCGTCTCTTAGAGGTGTCTAACGATGTCGCTCTTAGGGTGGAATGGGGTTGTGATACTACTACCACTCAGCCCATATGATCTACGGCTTAGGGCCTTGCGGCTAGGTTACTGGCCTTTTAATGGGTTCTTAGGAAACCCTCAGGATGGAATGGGGTGGCGATATTATGTATTCTAAATGCGTCACCACACTAATTCGCTTGGTGTCAACCACAATTTAATTTGGAAATTGGCAATGCTTAAGGTAGCCAAGAACGCACTTGTCATACAAAAAAGCCGTCCAACGATATATAACACTCTTCTCCGTCAGGGGTAAAAGGCCACCTCTGCCATTTCAAAGACAACATGTTTGCCTCATTGAAAAAAGACACCACTCTCATTAGCAATCAATTCCATGTTTCCCATGCCCCATGAGAAAGAGCCCAGCAGGTCTGCATTGAGATTTATGTGACAGCCGCCCATAAAGCCAATTGGATAATGCCCTGCGAAGGGCCAGCGGTCTATGAGTCTTTAGATGGAATGGCCATTTTTCAAGGGTTACCTATTTATTGACGTAGTACGTAGTACCGCCTGCTTCTTCAGTCAACCGTGTGACTGAAGTACTATAATCGTATACTACTATAGCACATACTACAGTAGTTATATTCCTTTTATAGATGTGAAAGTAATTTATGAACAAATTTTTTAAAACATATTTTTCATGTGGCATAAAAAAACTAATATAGCACGAGCATTGTCCATGTGGTGAAGGATTTAGAATACAAAGTGTCACCACGTCATCCCATCCCGAGGGTGTCGTAAAAGCTGACAAAAGGAACTGACAAGGCTGATAACTTAGCCGCAAGAGAAGGAAACCCTTTGCCAACCCGTCTTACCAGCGTGGCACAGTAAGCTAAATACCCTCCATGTAACTGGAGGAGGTTTGACTCAGCAGAGTCATATATCAGGGCTGGTAGTAGTAGATAGCATGATCTTTACCTGCATGATGATGAATACCGGAAATCTGAGTAGGAAATGCTTATTATCAAACACAACATCCAGGTCACATGCAGAACACGTGCATGTTGTTCTGATAACACCTTTATTTCCTAGAGGAAATAAAACTCGATTAATCACAACTTTCACAGCTACAGAACTACTGAAACGTTTAGTGGGTATGCCTTCGCCCCCCCACAGGGGTGGAGGAGACTCCCACACACCCCCCGCCGGCCATCCCCACGCCGGCGGGTCCAGTCCATAAAGGATTTTACCCCGGGTCAAAAATAAAAAAAGCTTTTCGTTTCAAGTTTTCCTCCTCTTTGTGGCTAGGTTTTCGACCTTATCATTTCCTTTTGTCGGCTCATACGATATCCTCAGGTTGGAATGGGGCGACGACTCTATGTACCTTTTCTAAATCCGTCACCACACGGGCAATGGTGGTGGTAGTCAAAAATAACATAAATTAAAAAATAGAAAGTTGAACAAAGGAATAAGCAGCCAACATTAATTCTTTACTTAGTGCGCAAATATGCGTGTTTAAGCACCTCCAAACATGACGCCATGAAGCACCTATTTAGGCCAATTTTTTGGTGCAAAACGATTAAAGTTTTACGTACGTAGTGCCATTATGGTAAAAACAGATGTTGCCAAGATCAAATCTAAGCGGAACACTGTTTTCTTGGCCTAATACGGTTTTGGCGGACTATGGAACGAGGTTGTTTAAACAGTTTAGAATTAGTCGTGTTATCTTTCGCTGTTTTGTTGCATAGCTCGGAGGAATAGTGAAGTGGTGTTGGGCTTAAGAGGTCGTGGTCACGCAGTTAATCTTTACAAATAAATAAAATTGGAGTGTCTGTTTGTAATATTAAAATAACCGCTTTTTACTAAGTGCATTTCAGTGTATACACGATACATAACCAAAACAATTTTTGTTTGTCTGACTGTATGTTTGTTTGGGCTAATGGCTGGACCGATTTTGACTGGACTTTCTCTGGCCGATAGCTGATGTAATAAGGAGTAACTTAAGCTTATTGACTTTTATTGTTATTGGCTTATTTATAAAGTTATGGTGCGGGTCTGGATCGCGGAAATATTTCCCTGCCATTTATGTTGGTATAGTTTTTTTTGTAGCTTCATGTGACACGCACGTTATGAAATGGGTTGGTGAAAGTATTCTAAATCCGTCACCAGGCCAGCTAATGTCAGCAACATTGGCCTTAACGAATTTTTTTATTATTCATTTATTTATTCTTTATGCAACAGTAAGTTGAACATAGGCGGACATTAATGCCTTAGGCATTCTATCTAGTCAACCTTTGGGCGATGCAGAGAACAACATGGTAGGCGCAAATAAAACAGACACTGCAATTAAATAAAGAAAGCCAAAAGAATAAATATTATGAATAAATCTAATTATATAAATCAATACCTATATAATTTATACATTAAATATAATACATAGATTATAATACATAATAATATGCTATACATAAACTAATATATATTATCAAATCTTTATCAAAAATTTTTCGGCAACCAAAGTTCACACCTTGTGGCGAAAATGTAAACATATTGCAATCTGTAAACGACGATTCTCACGCCTATGTAAATCCCTTTCGAGAAATAACAACTGTATTTCTTGTGCAGTAAGGCCTGTGTTCCTAAAGCCAGGTTTACCGAAGGTACCAGGAGTGACTACCCGTGCTTATTCGTTTGACATTGACATTTTTCTCTTGCATTGGCTATGTAAACAGTAATGAGGCAAGATCTAGTGATGCGCAATATAATCGATTATTCGTTTTCGATTACATAGCTTAATCGATTATGCGGTTACGAGAGAATTGATAACGCGAAATGAGTATCACATATCACTGTACCACCATCATTGTAACCCTCTTATTTAAAAGAGCAACCATGGAGTTTCTTGCCGGCTCTTCACTATGGAATGGCATTCCGAACCGGTGGTAAAAACTAAATTATTAATTTTATTTTATGATTTTTATTTTTAATTTTTTTTTCTCTTAAAATGTTTGACTATTTGAAAGCATTCGCAAGAATTTATTCGAATAATAAACATTTTGATTTTGATTTTGACTCATGTATGTATAAATTATGATAACTGGAATTAATAAAAATGCCGAAATACAAATTCTGTGTTCAATTTCAATCCAATTCACCATGCAATCGTCAATTTAACCATGCAGATATGGACTTAAAATACTCGTTCCAGTCTGGGCCCTAAATCTGCATAATCAATCGAGTTCAAATTGATAATCACGATTTTGACAGTTTTGTTAACTCCACTAATATCAGTTCGGAACGTACGCTACAGGCTTTGGAGAGAATAATTTTTGAATTTAGCAGGAGGCTAGCATATTCATTATGTGGGATGTGCACTTCAATATAAAACCTACCTATGAAGTCGTACGAATGAGGGAGCGAATGGCGAACTCGCTCTCACTATGCTGTTTAGTGCCCGTCTCTTCTTTTTAGAGCAGCATTCCGAACTGGTGGAAATTTCAGCATGAATGTGGGTGGACACAAGGATTGTGAGAAATGTATAAAGGTGTGAATGTAGATATGACGGCCGTTAGGTGTGTATAGAGACTATCGTGCCTGGATGATGATATTGGTAATTTTAAATACGACGATTATAAGAGTTTTGTAATAAGACCTACGTATGTTCTTTTTGAGATTTTGATTAAAGAAAAACATACGAGTAACTAGAAAATCTAGCTACATTATTACCCATAATCGGTTGGGAATTTTATTCGCATCGAATAATAAATGTTTCGATTTAATCGGTTCAGTTTGCATCCCATCCCTAACTTGAGACCTAATATCGCCCAATTCCAGTAGTATGCACAACTAAACCGAAGAGTTGACTGTGTGTTAAAATGCGCCAGTTATATTAACTGTTTGGTTAAAATAGGAGTGGATTAAATAGTGCGGTCGCATTTTTGTGTTTATTTCTGGTTGGACGTAGCGGATATCGCTTTAGTTTTGGTAAGTCGTTTCATATGTTTATTTTAATACGTGGAGTTTAATTAAAACTAGCTGTTAGCCTCGACTTCGCCCGAATTAACAATGTGGTAGACTTAATAACTATGGGTTCCTGAAAAGTGGTGGGGGGTGTCAACAAAGGTAGCCTTACTCCTTGTTACATCAGCTATCTGCCAGTGAAAGGCAAAATCGGTACAGCCATTTCAGTGATTAGCCGAATCAAACTGACAGACAGACAAAATATGAACCGTGTATGGGGGTATGCACCTAGTAAAATTGATTAATAATACAAACGGACATTCCAATTTTATTTATTTGAAGAGATACGTTAAAAGAAGGGTCACCATTGCCTCGTCTCACACAAGACCCACTGCTGGGTCGGGCTTCCTCCAAGTTCATGGAGGGTAATTGATATACAGATGGGTTGGCACAGGTTTCAAGTGTTCCTTCTTTTGCGGCTACGTTTTCAGCCTTGTCAATTCCTTTTGACGGCTCTTATGACACCCTCAGGATGGATTGGGGTGGTGACACTATGTATTCTAAATCCGTCCCACACGGAATGGGCTTAGTTATGATAGCTCACAATCATCTTGAACCAAAAGGGAAGGGGTGGGAAAGTTCTCGCAAGTCATTAACCAATCACGTGGCGGTTCCCTTCTGCGCCAATC
The DNA here is from genome assembly GCA_905475355.2 of Clostera curtula. Classification (NCBI taxonomy): domain Eukaryota; kingdom Metazoa; phylum Arthropoda; class Insecta; order Lepidoptera; family Notodontidae; genus Clostera; species Clostera curtula. Next base: position 738,352 of record FR997816.1, on the reverse strand, counting down.
ACAGCCAAAAAGACCCCAATATCGTCTATTGCGCAGGATAGATTTTAGTTCAAGCTGTTTGTAAGCTACTATAGTAATCCGAATCACAAATTGGTGCACCACAGCAATTCGCAACCAGATTAATCTAGTTTATTAATATTAGGCAAATAAATGGCGTATGACTTAATCGGGTCGCGAAACCTGACCCATATAGCTCGGCCGGGTTAACGACACCGCAATTGGCCACATCCTGTCGATATCCACACTGAAACGTTGGCGCAATATACCAGACTGCCCACTAGATCCGCCTTCAAGTACGAACCGGGTTTCCACATGCGGTTTAACTCTGTACGAATATTATTATATTCGGATAAGGTACATGTTATGTATCCGTGTAGTGACGGACTTAGAATACACAATGTCACCAACCCACACTATCCTGAGGGTGTCGTAAGAAGTTACTAAAGGAGCGTAAGAAGCAGATCACCTAGCATTATGAGAAGGAAAACTTGATACAAATCCTGTGCGAACCCGTCTTGCCAGCGTGGCACGGCAGGCTAATTTCCCTCCATGAATTTGGAGGAGGCCCGACTCAGTAGTGTGTCGTTTATGGGCTGAAACGACGAAACAACATGTTTATACGTGTAATTGTTTTCACTAATCTGTCTGTCTTGTTTGTACAACATACAAAGAGCAACCACACAGTTTCTTGCCGGCTTCCCGGAACGGCCCCTCGGTCTTTTTTCCTTCCACCTTTCCGGTCAGCAGTAGTTTTGCAATACCACACTTGCGCGCTATGTGGCCAAAGATGTTAGATGATGTATAACTTCTTCCTAATAATGTCCATCTCAAGGTTGTCTGTAAGAAATCGCATTTAGTGACAAGACCGCCCCTTGTACAAATTATTGTTGTAAGTATATATTGTGTTCTGTTTTTATTTCTTTTGTACAATAAAGAGTTTATCTATCTAAATGTGTGGGTTTGGGTTTCTTTATATTAAATGTATGGTTTGAACCCATTGCAAAAAGTCCGCAGACGCATCTCACTTAAATTAAAAGTTATGTGACCACGGCGTCTCGCGAAATGTTTATCAAAATTAAGGCCACTTTAGCTGCGCATTTAATCAATTCAACTCACACATTCTTTGTAGGAAGCAATGCACTGTAGGAGTTCTCTTACAATATTTTCAGCAGATATCCATCTCCCACGCGGGGGATGCAAGAACGGGTTAAGTCAGGGTCCGATGAATGTGGGATCTGAGGGGAAGCGACGTCCTGCCGGGTGATCATGGCAGGACGACGAGTGCTCGTAACGAGCCTGAGGAGAGGAGGAGGGCCTCCTCATCTGCGGCGGCGTGGTTCTGCATCAGATCCCACAATGCCGCAACAGGACGCGAGTTGGAGCACCCCGGGGAGGTTTTGTGGGTAGGCCCCCACTATGGGGGTGAGTCCCACACTCCCCTCGCTGGCCATCCCCGTGGCCGGCGAGGAAGTCCGTAAAGGATTTTACCAAGGGTGAACAAAAAAAAAAGGGTCCGATGAATGTGGGCGGCTCAGAGTGGGAGGGCTAACCAATACTACTACTCAGCCCATAAGTGACCCACTGCTGAGTCGTGGGAGGAGATCCCAACATGAGGAGGGTGATTAGCCTACTGTGCCACGCTGGCCAGACGGGTTGGCACAGAGTTTCGTTTCAAGTTTTCCTTCTCTTGCGGCTAGGTTTTCAGCCTTGTCATTTCCTTTTTCCGACTCTTACGACACCTTCGACTTTTTCCTAGTCTTACTGCTTTGAGTCTGTGGATCATTTTGTGTTCGGGAATTACACGTAGGTACATGTTTGGAAACCCCCGCGATACAGGCTTGTGCCGGAGCGTCGTTTTTACTGGTCGTTCTACTTCACATATACCTACAGAGTTGATATGACAGAGGGCCATTAAATTACACTACGTATACTATATGTGATTAGTATGAATTCGAACCGGTACAAAAAATACACGTGATTTTTCATGGGGGTTAATGGACAGCCCCTAAGGTTAATAAACGATGCGTTAGGCATAAACATCTGTTAGGAAAGATTATGTACAAATGAGGCAAAAATTTAAAAAAATGTTTGCGGCTAAACTATTCCTCCAATTTAATTGATTTTTGGTATAGAGCCTGGAAATGATACCTAGTATAGGCATTTAAAAAAAATGCGCCTATGTCGTATCAACCCTGTATGTATATTCGATGGAACACTCATCGAGTGGCGTTAAAAGTTTCAAGTCAATTAGCACACAATTATGAAAGATCTATTGACAGATCTAATAACGACCTGTTCGGAAGGCTCAACAGCGGAGAGCCAGCATAAATCCTATAGCTCTTGCCAAATCTCCCAAAATCTCGTTAAATTTTCTTAAAATCCGTTTGCCAATACGACGCTTAAATAGTTCAATGACGATAAAAAAGGAGTTAAGTTTATTTGTTGCTGTCAAATGACACAGAAATCGTAAAATGGAAATAAAGAAGCTTCTGCAAGTCACCATCCGCTGTGCGTAGTCTAAATTTAGTTAATACCTATTTGATATGAGTAATACCTTGTTGTATGACGAATTGTATCGAGACTCGTAACTCGATAGGGGTTTAAGTGTTGGTTATTTTCGACGGTAATACGGTCAGTAAATTAAATTTGTTACCTATTAATTTAGAAACGTTTAAATCGTTATCAATTTCAATATGATGTAACAAAAGCCATAAAGAAAGGATTAACTTAAGAAAAACTGTTCCTTGCATTTTGCAAACAGATATACTAATTTTCTTCTTAAGTTGGTGACCAGCTGGTGACGAGACCGTCATTGGTGGCTAGAAAAACCAGTGCAGAAGCCTCAAGAAAGAGAGGAGGGGAGGTTAGCTTGTATTATAATATTCACTGTAGTTAGGCATTTTGTGATTGGATCACAAAAAAAAAGTTTCTCCCAAATTATTCAAAATAGAAAAATATTTCCTAAGGAAAACTACTTACTCCTTTCCGTAGGCTCTATGCTGGGGCAAGAGCTTACTTCGAATTGCTATAGGTTCCTTGCTACACCCTGATATTTAGAATAGTACAGCGACCACAAAATGATAAAATTAAAGTTAGTAGGTATAATCTTTTACCCGCGAAATCGTCCGTGTGTATTATTCTTTTTTTTCCGCCGAGTTTACAATAACTTATTAACGCTGTATTTCGCGTAAATACACTCGAGAATTTGGGAAAAATTTGGCTAAGTTTACCACAGTGTTCTATAGCTTCTTGATGTCCATCTTTAATCCGCCATTGAGTCGGGCCTTTTCCAATTTTCTAGCTCTAGCACACTGGTTTGATGAGATAGCACCGCTTTAATATGTATGTAATGAAAACTACCAAATTCTTTTTTGACGTGTGTACGCAGTCTGAACGTATGCGCATTGCGAGTTCAACGCACGCGTTACGCGCATCTGATTGTGGCTTATCTGGTCCTTGGCCTATTAGCTTTTCTGAATGCTGGAGGTAAAATGAAATAAACATCATAGCAAACCAACCTCACAATAATATTCAATAACCATTTTAAGAAATGGGCCCGCGTCATTGGCGTTCGCTATCATCATATAAAGATGTATAGGATGGGCCAGTGGTAATTTACATTAAAAAAACATATAGAATTAATTCGACGATACAGATGTTAAAAAATATTTATTTACCATATAGCCATTACAGGGGAATTGACTTTTTAAACATAATATCGTTTAAATGTTGACAGTCGCGACTTCGGCATTCTTCTAAACGTGAACGGAAATTTGCCAATACTCTTCTGCATAAAGACTGACGAGCACGTTGATAAACATAACTGCCAGGTATTGGAGCAGCGAAAATTCCAAAACTAAGCATCAAAGGCCAAAGGTTCCTTCAGCCAATACAACTAAAGGAATGATTGGTTATTATTTCTTTGAGAATTCTTACGGCCATACGATCACTGTCAACTCTACTGATTTTCTCTGAACTCTTCTACTAAACCTCGTTTAACCCTCTAATTAAATATTTATTATCCTAAGTATTTTTTTAATACTTCGTAAGATTTTTTTAAATGTTAACTAATCACTGGCCCACCCTGTATGGTATTTTTACTCCAAGCTCCATGTCCCTCATGACGTATTACCGAATTAACCAAGCTAATATAATTTTCCTAAGAGTAATTATCTCAATTATTGCCAATTAACTAACACTAAAATGTTAACAACTTTAACAATTGATTAAGCCCCGATTAAGACATTAATTGAAGGAAGAGATAAAATTAGATCATTTTTAATTGCTGATGTTACGCTCAATATAGTTAAGTGACTTCTTGAGTGCAGTGATAGTAAATGCTTTTTATTATCTGCCAGGTATTGTGCTATATCATCGACAGCGTATCATCTGAATATCGGGCGAGTTGTTCCCTATTTCATTTTCATTGGGATCAGCACCTGCCCACCTTTTATTTTGACCCGGAGTAAAATCCTGGGTGTAAGCCTGAGGGGGGAGGGGGTGTCGGAATCTCCTAGAGATTAGAGGCCTACCCACTAAACATCTCCGGGGTGAACCGTCCCGTGCTTGCTGCCTCGTGGGATCCGACTGTATTTCGTCGTTACAGCCCATAAATTACCCACTATTGAGTCGGGCCTCCTCCAAATTTATGGAGGGAAATTAGCCTACCGTCCAATGCTATCTAGATATATTGGCACAGGGTTGTGGATGTTTTTCCTCATCCGATGCGTTTAGTCGCCTCTAATGACACTCTCACATTGGTGAATCATGACAAGCAATCACAATTGTTAGACAAACTGTCAGTATTCATTCTACAGACTTTATGTATCAACTGTCATGACCATGACAGATGTGTTACCTGGCTGCTATTCGAACATCTATGACAGTAGAACAAGGCTCGTATGACGATGTTGATATGTGCTTGACGCAGAACGCTTGCTAACTAATTTATGAAGTCATGTTAAATTTGTATAACAATATTAATTACTCAGCCGTTCCTGTATCGCTGCTATTGATTGATATCGGCTTAGTCACAGTGCTTATCGTCCACGTACGCCAAGACTGGCAGGAGCCGGAGAGCTCTCGTCACCGAGCTTAACTTGGCGTAGCTTCAGAAAATGTTCACCTCTCTCTCCTTCCTGGTCTTTTCAATTTCATTTTTGGCTGCATCTGTCGAACCCTTTTTTTCTTTGGAAATGCTCATGGATGTCTAGCCGTTCGGACTTGCCGTGTTATGTGGGACTCTGGAGCGCGTACAGGTATTGGATTGCGCCCCGACCTACCCGCTAAAACCAACGGCAATCCTCGACTGCCCGAACCAAGGCCGCGGCATTCACTCCATGCTCCGCCAAAACTCTTCCATTATCATCTTACGGCCCCCGTCCCACGCTAGGTGGTAGTCTCCGTACACACCAATCAGTCGTCATATCTACTCCACACCTTGCTTATACAATTCCTCATTCTTATAATGTATCCATTATCGATCAATGCAGCCCGCGAAGTATAAAAGCGAAGTGTAAACGTTTACATTCTGTCTAATGCTACACAGTCGTATGTAGTTATAGAGTTATAATCATCAAACTTATCAATACAACCCTCCAAGCTCATAAAGGTGCAAGAATGACTTTGACGTTGAAAAAGTTTTTCTTGCACCTTTATGAGCTTGGAGGGTTGTATTGATGATTTTGATAATTATAATTCTATAACTACATACGCCTTACAGCCGCGAATCAAATGTTCATCATCATACAACCTAGCACTGCCCTGCAAATTGCAAAAAACTTAAGAAAATTTCGCGGGCTACCCTGGAGCATCCACCTTAAGAAAATAATTGTTAAAAATGTTTATCAGTCTATTATCACACAACATACTTGAGAAGGTCGTTTGTTATCCTTATCACTAATAATGTTATCACAATTTTTGCGTCAGTGAAATTGATAAATTAACAGGTGTATTCTTATTGTCATTATTCCGTGTGGTGACGGATTTAGAATACATAGTGTCGCTCCCTTATTTCAACCTGAGCGTGTCGTAAAAAAAAGGAAATCTTAAAGCCGAACACGTAGCCGGAAAAGAAGGAAAACTAAATACAAAACGCTTTGTATTAGCCTAGTAAGTAAGTAATTATTTTAGTTGTACAGAAATTGAAATGCTATCCACGTCATGTCAATTGTGAGCTACAATAAAATTATTTTCTTTCTTTGCTAACCCGTATTGCCAGCGGTAAAGTGGGCTTATTACCCTCCACGTAGTTGGAAGATGTTCGACTCGGCAGTGGGTCATTTATGGGCTGAGAAATAGGGGTTGTAGACTATATACCATCATCATAATTGCAGCCCATAAATGACCCACTATATGGTCGAACATCCTTCAAATTCAGGGATGTAAATGAGCCTACTGTGCTACGCTGGGTTTCTATCAAAGTTTCTTTCTCTTACGGCTAGGTGATACACCTCTTTTATTCCTCTTATAACACCCTCAGGATGGTATAAGGTTGGTGATATTTCGAATGCTTAATCCGTTATTACACGTGTTTTACTGATTGTATGCAAGGCATGTATCAAGTGAAATCAATGGATAGTCTTTAGTCCCTTAAACAATATTAATATAACGTGTTTGTGACGCCGGGAAGCGAACTCACGACCGTCGGCAGTCGTGACCAGCTTACTGATCACTTAGCCATATCACTTACATAATAGAAAATGAAACCAGCTTACCTGACCTCTCATCTTCAACCATGTTGTTCAGAAACCGATTAACTCCAAAGGTCTGCTTAATCTGGAGAAAATACCCATTATAAGTTGAACCGCCACTTGAAGGACGCTCGTTTGTAATTTAATATAATGCATGGATCTCAGGTGGACGTTATTCGGTAATATCTTTGAAAATTATGCGCATATGTTATTATGACAAAATGCATAGACTGCAAAGGAGAGCTGCGTTCTGATGAAAATACTAATTTATTTAACTACCATGTTCTTCTTCTCAGCCTATAAATGACCCATTGCCGAGTCGGGCCTCCTCCAACTACACAATACACTTGCGAAATTAGAGCTATGTACGTTAGGTGTAAATAAACTACATACTCGTATAATAAAATACATATAAAATTCATCGGATTATTTAGAGTTTGTCTGTGAATTTAACACTAAGCGCATATTCCATAAGGATCTTTGACAAATATTTTGCAATTAGCCTTGTTCGTTTATGGAATGCACTGCCCTTAAACATTAGACAAGTTCCATCGTTGCCTGTAATAAAAAAAGTTAGTAAAATATACTATGTACCTGAAGCAATCCAATTACTGTCTTACATATTTTACTTAGGATGTATAGTAATTACTATCATACATAGCTGACCCACGGTTGAGTCGGGCCTCCTCCATTTACATGGAGGGTAATTAGTTTAATGTACTACACTGGCAAGACGGGTTGGCACAGGGTTCGTATCAAGGCGTGGTTCTGCATCAGATCCCACAATGCCGCAACAGGACGCGAGTTGGAGCACCCCGGGGAGGTTTAGTGGGTAGGCCCCCACTATGGGGAGAGTCCCACACTCCCCTCGCTGGCCATCCCCGTGGCCGGCGAGGAAGTCGATAAAGGATTGTACCCAGGGCAAAAAAAAATAAATAAAAAAAAAGGGTTCATATCAAGTTTTCCTTCTCTTGCGGCTAGGATTTCGGCCTTTCCATTTCGGAAATCGAAATGTAAAAATGAACAAGAGCTATCTATTTATCAAAGCATCAGGAAATGTCATTAACAAGGGATCATTAAAAGGGCTATTATGAAGTCAGCCTAAAGAGGGGGGGGGGGGGGTCGCTAGCAAACAATAAAAGCATAACGCTGAGAGCAGAGTTCCCTCTGATCCTTTCAGTCAGCAAATTGCTTCCTCAGATAGAGCTCTGATGACCTTACTACAGGTCGTGTTCTGTGTGACCGGAACAATAATAAGGAAAAGAATTAAGAGAAATTCACAATTAGCTTCATTGTAAGTAAAACTCTATACATTCGGGTACAGCAAACATATTAATGATTGAATACCGATGAATGCCATTAAAATGATTTAAAGTCACTTAAGCCTTTTTAACAACGCAACTCCCCATTATTATATTCCCCATGATACGAACAGAAATATCTTAATAATTTGAACACCATATATATACAGACAGCATCCGTCGATTTTTATCAATATGCACATTACGGTACGCGCGAGTTTACTAAAATTACTAAGGGTTCTGTAGCTTCACTATTACTATTATTACTACATATTATAAAACAAAGTCGTTGTCGTCTGTCCGTCCCTATGTCTGCTTAAATCTTTAAAACTACGCAACGGATTTTGAATCGGTTATTTTAAATAAATAGAGTGATTCAAGAGGAAAGTTTTTAGATATAGGTAATATATCCATAATATTGTAGAGAAACACTGATAAATATAGAGTTTCTTCATTGCACCCGTGCGATGCCGGGGCGGGTCGCTAGTAGAATATAAAGTGTCACCACCCCGGTATTTCCTGAGGGTGTCGTAAGAGATGGTAAGAGGAAATGACAAAGCCGATGGCCTAGGCGTAGGAGAAGGAAAACTTGATACGAAACCCTGTGCCAAGCCAGCGTAGCACAGTAGGCTAATTACCGTCCATGTAACTAGAGGAGGTTCGACTCAGTAGTGGGTCATCTATGGGCTGAATAGTAGTAGTAGTAGGCACAGAATGCCGCGTGCAATTGAAATGTGACCGATGAGGATTCCAAGACACTACCTTCACATATAACGTAGTATATCTAATACATCGTCGTCGAGTTTGGTTTCAAATCATCTATAGAAATCCTTGGGGAAGCTCTATGTCCAGCAATTAATCTTTTGACTCAAAGTATGGCCACCCCATTTCATCCTAAGGGTGTCGAAGAGTCGACGATAAGAAATTACAAGGCAGAAAACCTAGACGCAATAGAAGGAAAACTTAGTACTAAACCCTGTGCTAACCCGTCTGGCCAGCGTGGCACAGAAGGCTTCTTACCCTCCATGTAGTTGGAGGAGGCCCGACTCAGCAGTGGGTAATTTTGATGATGACTGGCATCGGTCAGTGCAAAGTTACTTAAGATACCATGAGGAACTCTAAAACAGTCATATCGCTTTCAAATCCGTAAAAGGACAGCAATCACTGTCAATGATAGGTTAGCTTGTGCTTTTATACTCATTTGGGGGTGGTTAGGCAACGTGAAAGTTAAGGTATGGTTGGCAAGGTCACTACTCTCTCACCTACTGATGGTGCCTCCTCCAATTCGATGGAGGGATCGACCAATTATCTATACTCTAAGTATACAAATAAATAAAATCGGAGTGTCTGTTTGTAATAATAAAATAACCACTTTTTACTAAATGCGTAAGTATGTATACACAGTACATAGACCAAAATATCATTTTATAGGTAGCTGATGATATAGACTTAGGCTACTTTTTTTTTACTAGCTTCGCCCTGCGGCTTCACCCGCGGGTAACATTGCACCCGTGCGAAGCCGGGACGAGCCGCTAGTGATGCATACATTTTTAAAGCAGTTTTTCTAGCTATGTTTATTAAACATACTTATTTTATCAAAATCGGTACACCATTGTAAGTTTTATGCCACCATTCAAGGTTTGTTCGTGCGGTGACCACCACCCCATTCCATCCTGAGGGTGTCGTAAGAGCCAACAGACGGAAATGACAAGGCCGAAAACGTAGCTGCAAGAGAAAACTCTAAGCAATCCGTCTTACCCTCCAGGAGGCCCGACTCAGTAGTGGGTCATTTATGGGTTCAGGAGTAGTATTCAAGGGCTTAAGCCGATGATAAAAGTTCACATTTAGCTCGGCTCCAATTTCATGGCGGGCATAGCCGCAGGTTGCAACTTGTTTATTTGTAATCTACAGTGTAACCACTCCCACGGTGTGTGGGCAATATACTATGTTAAAAGTTTTGATCATATTTGTGTAAAGAAAGTAAAAACGCAAACACGCTTTCTTGTTCGAAATGACTCATCACACGCTTTTGATTCATTCACGCACTCCTAAAAAGGAGTTCGGTTTAATCCAGCGGAACTGCAGATTAATACTCATAAATTAGCTTATTGTCCTTGTGGTGACGGATTTAGAACACATAGTGTCACCACCCTATTCCATACCGAGGGTGTCGTAAAAGCAGACAAAAGGAAACGACAAGGGCGAAAACCTAGCCGCCAGAGAAGGAAAACTTGTTACAGACCCTGTGCCAACCCGTCTGGCCAGCGTGGCACAGTAAGCTTATTACCATCCCTGTGATGGGAGGAGGTCCGACTCAGCAGTGGGTCATTTATAGGCTGAGTGAGTGGTAGGTAGTAGTAGTTGTTTCTTTAAGGTGGATGCTTCAGGGTAGCCCGCGAAATTCAAATTGTTTTACGTTTTTAGCAATTTGCAGGGCAGTGCTAGGTTGTATGATGATGAACATTTGATTCGCGGCTGTAAGACGTATGTAGTTGCAGAGTTATAATCATCAAGCTCATAAAGGTGCAAGAATGACTTTGACGTTGAAAAAGTTTTTCTTGCACCTTTATGAGCTTGGAGGGCTGTATTGATGATTTTGATGATTATAATTCTAGAACTACATACGTCTTACAGCCGCGAATAACATTTTATTCAACAAACAACCTAGCACTGACCTGCAAATTGCAAAAAACGTAAGAAAATTCGAATTTCGCGGGCTATCCTGGAGCATCCACCTTAAACGAAACCCCTGCACTAAGCATAACCTTTATCGCAGGTCAGTTTACAAACATGTAATTCACAAATGACACCCAGACCCAAGAGCACTCTGTATTAGAAAAAGACACTTGCCCGACCCCGGAATCGAACCTCGGACCCGTGGATCTAAAGGCGGCATAACTAACCCCTATTCAACGAGGCTGTCGAGATTATGTGATGTCTTACCATTCGAAACGTCGGGAATTAAATAATGCAATGTACACGCGATAAATCTGATAAAAAGTGTTTAATTTCAATTATTTATACATCTTCATAATGCAACGGACATTCTCTAACTGCACAGGTAGTAGAGAAATGATATTACACGACAAAAAATTTAAGTAGTGGGCGATTGAAGTTGACACCGTGAGTTTTGTAACTTGTTTATTTTCGGTAACATTTCTGTTTTGGAGTATGTTTGGAGTGTATAGTGTTGCCTAGTTCAAGCACTCGCCGCTGTAAGCATTTTGAGAGAAAGTGTTCTTAAATTTAGTCTTGAACAACTTTGAGCTCAGTGAGTTCTTCCTGCAGCCGAATAGCACTACTTAGAAATGACCCACTGCTGAGTCAGGCCTCCTCCCTCCATAGTGATGGAAAATTATTGTGATACTAGCTGACCCGGCGAACTTTGTTTCGCCCTAAAGGCAATACTTGAGCAGATTTTTGATTTTATTAACTTCAATTTATTATCAGGATAAATATAAATAAAAAATCTATGATTTTAATTATACTTTATTGGCCATCTAGCCATTAGTAACTGCACTTTTCAGTGAATCACCTTGTGACAGACGACATTTTTCGGTTTATGCCGGTATACCCGGAACATGCTACATATAATTGATCTTGGGAAATAAATGAATTTTCTAGATTTAGGCCACAAACTTTCCAGGATTGGCCCTGTGATTTATTCATGTTCACGGCGAATGCACGACGGATCGGAAATCATTAAAACTAAAACGGTATATCAGTTGATATCGTCGGGATCCTCGGATGAGAACTTCCTCACCTTCCAACTTTACTTTGAGTATATTCCATTGTTCATCAATTCACTTACCACCAAACGCATTCCATTGCACATGTTTGGTGGTTTTGGTTTATATTTGGAACAAAACTTAGTACGTAGCCAACCTTTAGTCGTAAATTGTGCGGTGGTAAGCCAGGCACATCCAAGGAGTCTTTTTTTACACAGTTATTATATTTGAATTAATGCAGTGTACCAATGATTTCATTCTGAATTATGTTAGGTACTTTATGTCATCTTCATATTTATTCTTAGCCGCCAAAACAATTCGCTTAGTCAACCATTCATTTTTTTTGTGATTGTGAGTTTGTCCTTCGATTAACATAAATTCTGAGAAAATAAAATCAATCCACATATTTCGATGATTTGAGGCAAGCGCTTATTTCGGCGGCAGCAGTCGATCTTGGAATTAGTGGCAGTGTTTGGCAGAAATAGCCAGACAGGAAAATCATTGCGCCTCCAAAACGTCTCGAGTCACTGCGTAGGTGTTCGGTCGGATCGGATAAGTGCTTCCAATGCACGTGTATACGCTATTGTACATTCGTCCCAGGTGACGATTTTCCATTTTAATAAAACTTTAGCCGCTGAGGAGTAATAATACATTGCATCTATTGGTCCAATGCGGACGCAAGTATGCAAGCCGTAATTAGTGCTGCCACCGCATCGAACCGTTGCTCGATCCAAATTATGTAGTACCTACTTTATAAAATTATTCTTGTGCCTCGAAAAATCTAGTTGTTGATCTCTTAAATTTGCTCGACGATTTTGCATTCCCAATCGATCCGTTTCACGGGCTGCCTCGATTTCCTCTTGTGATTGAGAAGCACGGATTCAAGCCATACTAATGCGGCGATCTTCACGTGCATTATTTAGTTCTTCTTCATTGTTCGGCACAATAAGCTAATATTTACTGGAAATAAATACATCAACCGGTCAACTTCAAAATTTCTAATTGTCAAATTTGTCAAACTATAGACAACATAAAGTTTAGCTGTCGGTGACGTTTTGTTATTCCAGCAGTTGCATTTTGATAAACGATGTTTTATATCACGGAACGGGATTACACACATTTACACTTTCACGTTTATAATATTTAGTATGATTTTGTGAATTGTCCAACATCTTTATATCTATACTAATATATAAAGCTGCAGAGTTTGTTTGTTTGTTTGTTTGTTTGAACGCGCTAATCTCAGGAACTACTGGTCCGATTTCAAAAATTCTTTCAGTGTTAGATAGTCCATTTATCGAGGAAGGTTATAGGCTATATTTTATTTTCAAAAGAATTAGGGATCCGTATGAAAATTGCGATTTTGTAACCCAAGGTGTAATTCTTTTGAAAATAAAATATAGCCTATAACCTTCCTCGATAAATGGACTATCTAACACTGAAAGGTTTTTTGAAATCGGACCATTAGTTCCTGAGATTAGCGCGTGCAAACAAACAAACAAACTCTGCAGCTTTATATATTAGTATAAAGATTAGTATAGATTAAATTATTTTTGCGTAAAATATTAAAAAAACATACTACACTCATAAAAACTGTCGCGTCTATAATATTAGTAGCATTTTTCGGCCTTTCAAATGTACTATACCGTTCTACAAACAGAGATCGCGTGAATGCCGACCGTTTAGTAATCTTACGCGTATTAACTCGAAAACAAACATTGCAAGCGACCGTTTATGTTACCAAGGTCGAAACTGTGTATCTTGCATATACGTTTTCCACATCTTCGAGAGATCGTCATCATCATCATTATTTCCGCCCTTAAATGACCCACTACTGAGACGGACCTCCTCCAAATTCATGGAGGGAAATAAGCCTACTGCGGCACAAGACGTATTAGCACAGGTTTAGTATCAAGTATTTTTTTTATTGTAAGTGCTTTGCCTCTCGTGTTCCGAGACCCTCAGGATATAATGAGTTGGTGACATTGTGAATTTTAAATCCAATTATCACACTACTACTATTCAGGTCATAGGTGACCCAGTGCTGAGTCAGGGGTCCCCAATGGAGGGTAATTAGGCTATTGTGCCATGCTGGCCAGACGGGTTGGCACAGGGTTACGACTCCCAGAAGATGGAATGGGATTTAAAATACATAGTATCATCGTCCAATTTCTGAGGGTGTCGTAAGAACCAACAGAAGAAAATGACAAAGCCAAAAACCTAGCTGCAAGGCAAGGTAAACTCGATACGAAACCCTGTGCCAACTCGTCTGGCCAGCGTGGTATGGTGGGCTAATTGCTCTCCATATAACAGGAGAAGGCGCGACCCAGCAGTGGGTCACCTGATGGCCTGAGTAGTAGTGGTAGTTGGTAATTATTGCCGGTAGTTCCGTCCGTATTTCATCCTTTTTGTCACACCTCGTATGTATATCATACTTATGCAAATCAGTCATTCAGGTGTTGCGTACTTCTACGCCTCTGTCGGTTTGGTAACAGTTAACCCATCTACGTATGTGCGTAAACACTGCATTTTGTTATACTAAAAATATTAAGGTATCCTTCCGCCGTAAGCTATCATTATATTTCTGTGTATGCCTACAAGGGTCTATTTGCAATATCAAAGCGGAGGCCACGTAAAGCCGTCAGTCCGTCTGCTGTTCTATCAATAAAATCAAATCAAGACTCATTTAATCAAGTTGGCTCATTAGAGCTCTTTTGACAATTCAAACAATAAAATATAATAAAATTTACCATTTAAAATTAATTATTTACCATCTACCTTTATCCTTTGTGTGCCAGAGGGACCTACTCCGGATCTAAATATAATTTACTAGCTGCGCCCCGCGGTTAAACTCGCGCTTACTTGCAATTCACAATAGGTATATCTTTATAAATTGTAACATATCTGTTATTCTGATGTATCTTCTTTATCTTTACACTAGCTTTTGGGCGCGGCTTCGCTCGCGTGGACTTCGAACCCGTGCTTATCTCTATGCATTTTTTTTTATGAATATAAAAGTGGTTATTGTGACTAAACTATGATAGTTAGATATGTGCTCTCGCGGACTTTTGTAGATTTTAATAAGACCTACAAACTCGTAGTACTTCATTTTGTTCTATTGTCAATCGTTTTTGCAGCGCACGCATAAATAGGTTTTCGATTTTACACCTTGGGTTACAAAATCGCAATTTTCATACGGATCCCTAATTCTTTTGAAAATAAAATATAGCCTATAACCTTCCTCGATAAATGGACTATCTAACACTGAAAGAATTTTTGAAATCGAACCAGTAGTTCCTGAAATTAGCGCGTTCAAACAAACAAACAAACAAACAAACAAACTCTGCAGCTTTATATATTAGTATAGATAGTATAAAACAAAGTCACTGTCGTCTGTCCGTCCCTATGTATGCTTAAATCTTTAAAACTACGCAACGGATTTCGAAGCGGTTTGTTTTAATAGATAGAGTGATTCAAGAGGAAGGTTTATGTGTATAAAACATGCACCCGCGCGAAGCCGGGCCGGGTCGCTAGTAAGCTATAATATTGTAATATTTCATTAAAATCCATTCAGTAGTTTTTACATAACTAGGAAGATGGTGGTTAGTAGACTGGTAATCTATAGCTCGTTTATAGCATAGCTATGCCTACATAACAGGACTTACCGGAGTTATGTGGTGGTTGTCACAACAACATATTCGAACGTTCCGCCTGTCATTGAGCCGGCTACATGTCACAAGCACCCGATGACAGGCCTTCGGGGAACTGGACGATTGACGTCAGGGCTCATCGATAGCTGGTCAATATGACTATCTCAAGAATATTCTAGATTAAATTAAAGAAAATATTATATCTAGGTAACATTGCAGATTAAGTACACGATGGTTTTTTATCAGTTACTTGAATGCCTTTGACCCTAGGCTTGCGTGATGGAAAGCAACGCCAGGGTCTAAGATGGGGCAAGCAATTCAAGGAAATGCACTGTCGGCAACCGGCTCTCACATCAGCACGACGAAACACAGTAAAACTGCATGGCGCCGGACTTAGATGTGAGGGTGGTAGCTAGCCGGGCGGACCATTAGATCCTACCATCAAGCGTGCTGTTCTTGAGTTCTTGAGTGGAGACCGCGAATCGGCAAGCGTAACGTGGGACGGCCCTCTGCTAGATGGAGCGACGATCTGCGAAAGGTTGCGGGCAGCAACTGGATGCGTCAAGCTGAAGACAGGGCGCTATGGCGCTCTTTAGGGGAGGCCTATGTCCAGCAGTGGACTAATGTGGGCCGATAATGATGATGATCAAGCGTGCTGGGTTTTGTTGGCTTTTACAACAAAACTTCGCGGTGGGCCATGTAATATTCTGACCCGTCCCCACACGGGTAAAAACGATAGATCCGCAGGTTAAGCAGCGTCTGCCATAGCTGTTTGTTGGATGGGTGACGGACATATTATTAGCTATCGTATCTTTTCCTTCTCCATATAATCCAATGTCTCGCGAGAGTATCGATAACAGATGCGCTACAAAAACGGTCAGTAGTAGTATCGTCCGTCATACATACTGGACTACTCGGGCCATATGTTACCCATAGTTGAGTGGGGTTTCCTCCAATTACATGGGGGGTAATCTATATCTATACTAATATAATAATCTATACTAATATATAAAGGTGCAGAGTTTGTTTGTTTGTTTGAACGCCCTATCTTAGGAACTACTGGTCCGATTTCAAAAAATCTTTCAGTGTTAGATAGTCCATTTATCGAGGAAGGTTATAGGCTATATTTTATTTTCAAAGGAATTAGGGATCCGTATGAAAATTGCGATTTTGTAAACCACGGTGTAAAATCTAAAACCTATTTATGCGTGCGCTGCAAAAACTATTGACAATAGAACAAAATGATGTACTACGGGTTTGTAGGTCTTATAAAGATCTATAAAAAAGTCCGCGAGAGCACATGTCTAACTATTATAGTTTAATCACAATAACCGATTTTATGTTCATAAAAAATATGCACGGGTTCGAAGCCCACGCGGGCGAAGCCGCGCGCAAAAGCTAGTTATCTACTATACCACGATGGCCAGATGGGTTGGCACAGGGTTTCGTATCAAGTTTTCCTTCTCTTGTGGCTAGGTTATCGGCTCTTACGATAACCTCAGGTAGGGTTGCCAACTATACTGTTTTGAACAGTATTATACTGTTTTACAATTATACTCTTTACTGTTGAACAAAAATAAAGTATACAAAATACTGTTTTCAGCATCAAACTGCAAACACATTACTATGTGTTATACTTAGAGGCTCACACGTTTTTTCAGTAATGAATGCTAACTGGCGGGAGGGTAGAAATAGAGCATCTTTTAATTTAATAAAAAATGAGCTCCTCATTTATTTTAATTTCAGCTATAAGTGTGGTGAGGCAAATAAAGTTTTTAAAAAACATTATAAATTAGTAAGTTGTGCGAGAAGCTCTAAAAATATGTATTTAAATCAATAAATAAATAGCATACTGTTAATTTTTCTAAAATACTGTTTAATATTCTTCATAGAGCAGAATATACTTTATTTCTTGTAAAAAAAGTTGGCAACCCTACCCTCAGTATTAAATATGGTGGTGAAACTATTTATTAAAACATACAAAATTCGTCACCACACAGACAAGTAATACTAATTTTAACTAATCCAGTAAGATTTAACCGAAATGGTCTTAGGTTCATGTTAAGTGGGTCAGGAGCGTAACCTTGCGGTT
The DNA here is from genome assembly GCA_905475355.2 of Clostera curtula. Lineage (NCBI taxonomy): Eukaryota > Metazoa > Arthropoda > Insecta > Lepidoptera > Notodontidae > Clostera > Clostera curtula. The sequence continues at coordinate 720,889 of FR997816.1, read as the reverse complement.
AGTGGCCAAGTTAAGTTGGCTCAATTAAAGCGTGAATAGTTAAATACCACTTATTTGAATAGGAGCATTTCTATGTCATCGTGTTATGAAAGTGTCTCAAGGGTACTGCTTACGATGTTTTACTGTGTACCGTAGCAAGGTTCAAGGTATTTCTATAAAACTCAGCAGTGGGCTGTTTGTGGGCTGAGTGGTGGTAGATACTAGATAGGCAATATCATGGTCCCTATTTACTCAATGAAAATGAGTTTGACCTGTATCATACTCCTTAAAATTCCATATCGGAAGAATCAATTTTGTATACTGTTTCAAAAGTGTTAAAGTCTTTAAGTATATCACATTTTATAAATATTTATATTTTAATATTAATGTTTTTGTGCTTTTTGTAAACAAGACCAATAATTTTAAAAAAGCAACTACAGAGTATCTTGCCGTGTCTTCTCTGTAGAGCAGCCTTCCGAACCGGTGGTAGCTTCGGCATGAATGTGAGTGAACGCAGGGATTGTGAGCGATCAGGGCAGATGGAGGGATGAGAGTGAGGAGTTGTGTGTGAAAGGTGTGAATGTAGGTATGACGACTGATAGGTGTGTGTGGAGACTACCACCTAGTGTGGGACAGGGGCCGTAAGATAATAATGGTGTTTATAAATATGACGATTTATAAGAGTTTTGTGATGAAACCTACGTAAATAAAGTTCCTTTTGAGTTTGAGTTTGACGAGTACTTCTAGTCGTGATTATTTAGGGGCATTTCGGTAGTTTTGTCATCATCTCAGCTTGTTAGCATGTCGTTGGTCGGGTTTGTCCGAAGACCCTAAACTAAATAGTCAACATAACGACCAGCATGCCACATTTAAATCAAGAAATTTCGCCTTTAAACTCGAGAATTATGAAAAAGTTCTACATCGCAATTCCCGACAACAGCTATTGGAGATGTAGTGGCCACGGGCCTGCCAGCTCGACAGACATACGAGTACTATCACCTCGTTTGGGTGGCCGATCATCCCTTTGCGCCTAAATATGTTTGCATGTTTATCGTCACCTTGATGTCAACAATATGTACTTACCTACCATAATCGGTAAGTCGTGACGTCAGCCCCTGCCACGGCTATCGTTGACCACAATCATTGATGGAAGGAAGTGCGTCAGCGGTATTGAGTTACCTTCTATCATACCAGCCATTACCGGTGCCATACCACAGTGCGTAGGTAACGAGTAGCTTAACTAAGCTTTGGGTACTCGTTGAAGAGAGAAGACGGCACTATATGCTAAATCGTATTTGAAATTGGAATTTGTGACGGGTTAGGATGTTTTTTGTTCTGAACCCATGTTATAAGGGCTGCAGCAGTTGTCACAATTTATTTCTATGAAATCTGCATCTGTTAAAATTTGAGCATTTACAGACAAATTTGGTATGAGGAACCAAATTAATGTAATATCATTTCGGCCCTTAAATAACCCACTGCTGAGTTGGTACTCCGCCAAGTACTGTGCCACGCTGGCAGGACTGGTTGGCACAGGGTAGTATCAAGTTAGTATCAAGGTTTCCTGCTCTAGCGGCTAGGTTGCCCGCCTCTTGGGTTCCTTTAGTCGCCTCTTACGGCACTCTCAGGATGGTATGGGTTGAACAAATGACACTTTGACGGCCGAGTTGGTGCCATTATACTTTTTAAATTTCTCACCACACGAGCTTCTGTCTATATTTACATATACACAGAAGAGTATCAAATGTGTATACTACATAGTATACTTCACTACATAGTATAAAACAGTCGCTGTCGTCTGTCTGTCCGTATTGAAGCGGTTTTTTAATAGATAGAGTGATTCAAGAGGAACCTTTTTAAGTATAATAAATTCATAGTACTATAGAGAAACACTGATAAATTTAGAGGTTCAATATTGCACCAGTGCGAAGCCGGGGCGGGTTGTTAATTGAACAATAAAAAAAGCCCCACATTAATTTTAATTGCCAAACACACACCTCCATCTGCGTATATTTTGTAAAAAGGGATAGAAATGCTTCACGTACTTCATTGTATAGTGAAGTTGACATACTGTTTATGTTCTGTGTCTCCGCGCATGCACTGCCAATGGTGCCGCGCCTTACTTGTAGGGCTGCCCATCGCTGGCCACTTACTCCCAAGTTGGAGTGAAACAAAGCTATTGTTCGCTGCTTATTATAGGTACAGACCTACGTAACGTAACTATTGCTTAAGGGCCTGGCAACGTGAGAAATTGAGTATTTCACTTGGTATTTTCTATTGGAACAAGTAGCGAGTATAACTTAATTTGGAAATAGGAACTCTATCAAATTGAATGGTTGGTAAATCTGATTTTAGATCTAGTTTGCACTGTTTAAGTTGTTTGTAAGGTCAAAATCGCCATAGGAAACATTCATTTGAATATTTACCCAACTTTTTTTTCGTCGGATATTCGCCAACGGCCGGGTTATGTGGGACTCCGGGGCTCGTAAATGTGGCAAATTGCACCCCGACATACCACTAAAACCGGTGATCATCGAATGCCCGATTACCTCCTCCCGATTGGAGGAGAATGGGGTGGTGACACAATGTATTCTAAATCCGTCACCACACGGACTAATTAGGTAACATAGAACTAAAACCATAGTGGTTCTTTCTGTATGACTGTTCTATTAATTCTAATAGAAGTCATACAGAAAGAATATTTTTAAAAATGGTGTCTCGCGTTCCTACAATTACCACATCTAATATACTGCTACTACTAATCAGCCCATATGTGGGTCATCCACAGCTGAGTCGGGCCTCGTTCATTTACATGGAGAGAAATTTGCCTACACAGAGCTTCTTGTCAAGTTTTCCTTGTCTTTCGGTTAGGTTATCGGCCGTCATTTCCTTTTGTTGGCACTCACGACACCCTCAGGATGGTATGGGATGGTGACACGTATTCTAAATCATTCACCACATGGACTAATATACAAACTAATACATCATGCAAGCTAGGGATCCACAAAACAGATCTAGACAGACGACCGAAGCCGCGGGTATGCATTGAATTCTACGTACAAAGAACATAATTACCTCAGTAACAAATTCTGACCACGTAAAAGAAAGCATTTCGACAGGTACCTAAATCAATTGTTGACGGCTATTCTATGATGTAACAACCCTAGGTTACATAAAGGAGCACATTTCGATTTAAAAACGCATTAGGGTTGACGCGCTTTGAATTTAGAGCCACTCCCTTGCATTGTACTTTCTTTGTCATCATTAGTCATAGAGTGACTAGCGTAGTTGATTTATGTCTACGAAATACCCTTACATCCTATCATCATCATCATGATCCACTGCTGAGCACTTTTCAAATTCATGTAGAGAAAACGGGCAGCGATTTTGTATCAATACTTTCTTCTCTTAGACGCAGAGAGCAGACAAACTAGCCTGTATGCGTTTCTCTAGTAGCTTCAGGTAACACCTTCAAGGGGGGTGCGTGTGTGGAACCTCCCAGAGCGACGAATGCTATTGGAAACTTACTCTCCCTCCCTTTTCCGGTGCACCCTGAGCAACGGCTGGATTATCACCGTAACGGAGTGACCAAAACAAAAAGAGAAACCTTACGGACAAATTTATTAAAATAGCAAATTTTATTTATTTCATAATGTCGTTACCTAACTAGATTTAATGAGCCTATTTGTGAGAAAATAGGGGACCTACTAATACACATTTCATTCTCAGGGTGTTGTAAGAGCCGACAAAAGGAAATGACAAAGCCGAAAACCTACCCGAAAGATAACTACTACTGCAGTAGTAACACTGCAAAGCAAACTGCAATGCCATTAAGTTAAGTGAGTCTATTAGGCCACTGGACTTAAACACAACGTAAACTAATAGATACTTACTTCTAGTCTATCTATACCTATACAAATTAATTTTAAATTAACATAACCTCATTCCCTCGCATTCAGACTTTTGTAAATCTTAAAACCGAGTTTCAATCACTACATAGTATAAAACAAAGTTACTGACGTCTGTCCGTCCCTATGTATACTTAACTCTTTAAAACTACGCAACGGATTATAAAGCGGTTTTTTGTAATAGATAGAGTGCTTTATGAGAAAAGTATTGAAGTATAATAAATGCATAATATTGTAGAGAAACACTGATAAATTGGATGTACATCATTGCACCCGTGCGAAGCCGGGGCGGGTCGATATAGTTAAAAATAAAGCTCAGTCGCGAAATTCCCTTTCGAAGAACCCCACACTGCAATGGCTGAACAGTAGAATTATCTGTTCCGTGAGCTTCCAACCAGATGTGGTGTTTATTCTATTCGCGATATTTATCTTAGGAGGCTGTGTTTACAGGAAACAAGGCGCACGTGAAACGCGTCATTGTTTTGTCTGTCTGTTCTGATTGCGTAACTTATGCAAATTGAGGATCTCGTACCTTACCAGATAGATCTGTAGGTTAAGCAACGTCTTGCTTAGCCGGATGTCAATTATGTTATAAGGCGTCCTTTACTGTCAGGGCAGCAAGCGCGGGATGGTTCACCCCGGGGACGTCTACTAAAAAAAAGCATCTACTCCTTTGTGACCGTGCAGCCAAGCGAGGTGGTCTATCTGTCTCCTGTCCCCTTATCACTGTTGATGGGGGCTTCTTATCCGAGCGAACTTTAATACCGCGATGTAGGATTTGTGGATATTTTAGCGTTTCCATTCGATTTTTAACCCCCGACGCAAAAAGAGGGGTGTTATAAGTTTCACGTGTCTGTCTGTCTGTGTGTCTGTCTGTCTGTCTGTCTGTCTGTGGCACCGTAGCTAGCGAACGGATGAAGCGATTTCAATAAAGTTTTTTTTGTATGAAAGGTGAGTTACGGGCGAGTGTTCTTAGACATGTTTGATGAAAATCGGGTGAGCCGTTTAAAAGTTATGAGGGGTGAAAGTGGGGAAGAATAACCGAATGTCTGCAAATATAATCGAGTGGGGTCTCAAATGAAAGCGCATCACGTGCAATTTAACAAAATCTACATTATAATAAGTATGTACCTATAAAAAGTATAAAATAAAAAATTAAATTAAAAATTTAAATAAACCCCCGACACAATAACCTTTAAAAAGTAAAAAATAAAAATAAATACTTCGCGTTGGGAGACCAGGGGCAGGTAATAAATAAGTGGGAGTGAAGAGGGAGTGGGAGAAACATGTCTAAGAACACTCGCCCGTAACTCACCTTTCATACAAAAAAAACTTTATTGAAATCGCTTCATCCGTTCGCGAGCTACGGTGCCACAGACAGACAGACAGACAGACAGACAGACAGACCGACAGACACGTGAAACTTATAACACCCCTCTTTTGCGTCGGGGGTTAAAAAGAAATGAAATTGAATTTGAATTTGTTGGTGATCTGCTGAGTCGGGCCTCCTCCAGGTACAAGAGGGTAATTGGCCGACTGTGCCATGCTGGCCAGACAGGTTGGCACAGGGTTTCGTATCAAGTGGTCCTTCTCTTGCGGCCTTGTCATTTCCATTTGTTGACCCTTACGACATCCTCAGGATGGAATAGGGTGGTGACACTATGTATTCTAAATCCGTCACTATGTGTAATTATTGACAGTTACTCAAATCTGGTTTGACTGGTAGCACCATAGTAAGCATCGCACGCATTCTTTGAAATAGCTCAAAAAAATCTTTGCACTTTCACTGAGGTCATGTCGTTAACAAATTAAGCCAACATGCAAATGAGGTACGCAATAACACTTGCGCCCACGCAGTGAAATTTACTACCTAACATGACCTACTGGTATACAAAAATATGACCACTTACGGCATACTAAGGTTCTATGATATGAATTTTATTAACATAACCGTGTGAAATATGTTCTTCAACATCAATCGTCATCATCATTTCAACCCACTAGTCAAACCAAATCAAAAATCTATTTAGTCAAGGCTCATCTGGGCCCTTTTGACACGTCAATACAAATGATACATTCACTATTTACCAACGATGAGCCGGGAACACAGATATGTGAGCACAAGCCCGCACAATATTCACAAAGTGCCAAATGTCAGCAGTATTTTGTCAGTATTTAGAACTGCATGCCTGAGCTGACGTTGCGGGCAGCTTTTCTTGAGATGGACGCATGTGGCAGCTATCGCCATTCTCAACCATATTGCAGGGATGAAGGTGAAGTCCAGCGAGGACGTTATATCGCGGAAGGAGGCGGCGGAGCGGGTCAGAGACGAGGATGTCCTGGCCGACCCGCGCCGCAGACGGAGGCCGGGGAGGAGGTGTACGCCCACCTCCTTCCCCCGCCATAGAGGCCGGTGGTGGGTCGGGGGACCCGCTTCGCACCTCGCACCTCGTCGGGGCGCCAACGTGGACTGCGTTTACGCGAACCGGTGGCGCCCCAAGCGTGCCGTGTGGGTCCGCTGGGGTTTTAGTGGCTAGACGAGTAGTTTTTGGAATCCCACATAATCGCCGGTATGCGTAAACCGATAGCCCAACGAAACAAAAAAAAAGTGAAGAGGGTGAATCAATTCCTCTCCAAGTTCATGGATGATGTTGAATAACCCTAATACATCGGCTCTTTTTTTACGCGTTTTTTACGTTGTTAAACTTCATGGATACCCGCTCGTTGGGGACTACCCGAGGTATGTAGGACTCTGGGGCGCGGAAACAAGAATTAGTGCCCAAACGAACCCACTTAAACCAAGACCTAAATGGGGGAACATGTTCTGCGACCGGGCTTTGCCCCGCCTCGTATACGAGATTCCCATGCTTTTGAGCCTACGTTAAATAACGGTATTTTTAATTTTGAGGATATCATTAGAGTCTTGTATGAAAAGCCTTTGTTCACACGTTGTACAGGGTGTCTCAAAAACACTATACCCCTCCCAAGTCGGAGTTAGAGCCTACTGAAGCATTTCTATATAAAGTTTGTTTTTCTATTTTGAAGTATGCGCTATATACCGATAAAAAGATGTTTTAGGTTGCCGCGATTATCGCACATTGAAACTGAACTTTTTTTATTTATTTATTTATTTATTAAACCACACATACAGCTATTTTCACAGGTTAATGTACCTAATACAATAGCGTAGTTATATATAAGTTACAAAAGTTCACTAAAATTAATTATATTGAGCAGATAGTGCAATTGTGCAAAATGCAGCCCGTGTGAATTCACTCAGTGTACAATTGAAGAGGTCAATCTGTTGTGACACCATATTGAGTGCTGCAGCAGGTTGGTGCGAGCGGGCGGCACCCACAGCAGCGGCGGCCGCCTCCGTCGCCCCACGTACCAATCAGGTACACGTAACCCAACTGTGTTTAGAACGCCGGGGTTGTGTATATTACCACGCATAATCTTAAATAAGTAAGTGGCGAGAGCTACTTCCCTTCTTACTTCTAGTGTATAATAGCCTACCATGCCCAGCACAAATAGAGTAGGATATAGAAGTGGATACCCTGGATATACACCATACAGCTTTAAATACAGGAATCTCACAAACCTGTTCTGGATACGTTCTATCATTAGTTTGTACTTGGCTTCATGTGGCGACCATACGGAAGCATTGCATTCCAAATGACTTTTGACAAGCGCTTCGTACAACGATCTCAGAGCGCTGATGTTTGTGAACTGGTTTCCTAGGCGTAAGACCAACCCTAAATTGCGGTATGCTTTTTTACATACATCCGTGGTATGCTTACGGAAGTTCAAATCAGTTGTAAAGCGCACGCCTAAGTCCTTAACCTCTGAAACGCGTTGCAGCCGGAATCCATCCATGCAATATTGATAATGACTAGGGTCGCGGGCACGGGAAAATGATAACACCGAACATTTGGCCACATTTAAATACAACTTATTAGTAAGGCTCCACTCTACTACCCTATCAATATCCTGCTGCAGTATATCGTGATCAGTCTCCTGCTTTATTTCAAGAACCAATTTCAAGTCATCCGCGAATAACAATGGTTTGGATTTATCGACCACTCCCGGCAGGTCGTTAGTTGTTAAAATTGTTAAAACTTATCTCCACATAGTCTTCCACTATATTTCTGGGCTTATTTCTCTAGTTATAAGAATCAAAACTCATCAAAGTTTATTTATCAAGTTGGCTCAATAAAGCTCTTTTGACAAGTTAAACAACAAAATAAATTTTTAATTTACCACTTGAAATTGAAAATTGATCATTTACCATCTACTACCGGTTAGGAATGCAGCTCTACAGAGAAGAGCCAGCAAGAAACTCTGTTCTTGCTCTTTTTAGATCGTCATTTTTAAGACGGGTTTAAGACAGATTTGTGCGACCAAACTCGCGCAATAGTCGCAAAGGGCCTGATGTTTCAGCAGTATCTAGTCAACAACAATGACCCCTACGTCCTATTTCCCTGATTAATTGGGTTTTCCAAACAGAAAATTTCTTTTTTAAATACTATTTACAAATTTATTAACTCATGTTACATTATTCTCATTGTTTCGAAATGCGCTCTACATAAATAATTCGAGTAAAAAGAAAATGAATATCAACTTTATTTATTTGTCACTAGAAGAAAACAGAATAAACACTAAAATAGCATTGAATTTTGAACGCAGTATTTATCAGCAGTCCTATCCATGCTGTCGTTTTTTTTAATGTTTTTTAATTGATACCCTGCACTTGTTATAACCTGAGACGCAGGGCAGTTTCCAAACAAGTAATTCACAAACACAAGTGACACTAATAAATACGGGTATGCAGGGTTTCTGTAACACCCTGTATACCAAATCAAGAGTCCCCTATTACTATGCCCACATCCCGCAGGTGCAGCACGAACCCTGTGCTACTTCCTCATTGCAACAGACACCCGTGTCACTGAACTACAGTTTATTGTGTCAAAAACAGTGTTATCAAAATGTTGAGACAGCTGTTTGTCAACGTTATGTAATTATTGTACTTGGAAGATTTTGAGACCGCATGTAATCTTATCTATTTTTTATTAAGCCCTATTTAAAAGTATCTTAGACGAGGAAGCTGTTGCCTAGTAAGTATACTTCTTCTTGTTCTTCTTCGCCATCATCACTCAGGGAGGGTAATGAGCCTACTGTGCCACGCTGGCCAGACTGGTTAGCAGAGGGTTTCGTATCAAGTTTCGTACCACCCCATTCCATCCTGAGGGTGTCGTAAGAGCCGACAAAATGATATAACAAGGCCGATAACCTAGCCACAAGAGAAGGAAATCTTGATACAAAACCCTATGCCAACCCGTCCGGCCGGCGTGGCACAGTAGGCTAACTACCCTCCATCGAATTGCCGGAGGCTCGAGTTAGCAGTGGGCAGTGGGTCATTTATGGGCTGATTAGTAGTAGTCAAAAGAGATAAATGGAATTGTGTATGAAAGGTGTGACTGTAGATATGACGACTGATAGTTGTGTATGGAGACTACCACCTAGCGTGGGACAGGGGTCGTAAGATGATGATAATGGTAACTTTAAATATGACGAATTATAAGAGTTTTGTGATAAAACCTACATAAAAAAAGGTCCGTTTGAATTTGGGTAGTATGGAATACATTATTTTCAGGGTATTGCAAAATGCATTAATGTGTACCATATAAATTGTAGACATACATCAAAGTGTAAACACCTAAAACGCGACGCATTCATTAGCCTTTAGGTCACGCGGAAGCGTTTGTCTGCTAACCTCCGAGATGCAAGGCGTGAAGGTTGATCACACGTCGTGACTGGACAATGTCGACCAATTGTTCGCATGCTCACATGTCTGTTTACCTCCCTAATACTTTATTGTCCATTTATCAGCCTGTCTATATTTCAGTCAGCCGAGGCTATTATTTGGATACTTTAAGGCTGTGCCCACAGTAGGCAAACTGTTAGCAACCGACTGAGTTCGCGGCGTATCGGTTTAGTACGCCCTTCCATACATTTGAAATGGAGTGTCCACAGTTTGCTAGGTTTCGCTCCCTTTACGCAGTTTGCAGCGTTACGTGCAAAACGTACCAAAAACGATCTGAGTTTGCAGCTAACTCGAATTTCAGTTCGCGACAAAATTGCGGCTCACTCAGTCGGCTGCTAACAGTTTGGCTACTGTGGACACAGCCTTAGTATACTGATAATGTAATTTGAAATGATGTTCTTCTAATGTACAATGATGATCATACCCAGTATGTGAGAGCATCCTAAGGCCAGGTTTCCAACAAAGCCGAGAAGAGAGGAGATGTGTTTTGAATAACCAATCAGGTTTCATTATGCTTTCTTTCGATTTCCATCGAAGCTAAGCGGAGAGGAGGTGTGGAAATAACGAAACCTGATTGGTTATTCCAAACAGATCTCCTCTTCTCTCTGCTTTAGTGGCCTAACGCGTGCTTGTTATATTTTTTTTAAGTATCAGTTCCTTGGTGTTCGTGTTATCATGCTCATTTTAAAACTCATGGCAGTGGTGGCGTCCAGTGGCGGTTCATTCTCTTCCCTGCAATATGGTTGAGGAGGGCTATGCTGCCACATGCGTCGTGTTTGTGAACAGGTGCCGTTGCTGGGGGTCAGTTGGCTCGGGCTGAGGTTACTATTATTGAATAAACGTTGCTGACCCTCGGACTTCTACATAAAAATAGCAACTAAAGATTTTATTGCCGGCTCTTTCTTGTAGTGACAGCACTACAAGAAAGAGCTGGCAATCGGCTTCCGAAACGGCGGTAAATGGCAAGTTTAAAATGTTTAATTTTAATTAATAAAGTTTAAATGTGATTTTATTCAAATTAATCCCAACGTTATGAATGCTTTGCAGCAGTCATGCTGACAGATTTAGACTACAGTGTCACCCCCCCCCCCACCCCCCATTTCGTCCTGATGGTGTCGTAAGAGCCGAAAAAAGGAAAAGATAAGGCCGAAAACGTGGCCGCAAGAGAAGGAAAACTATGCCAACCCGGTTGATTAGCGTGGCATAGTAGCCAAATTGCCCTCCATGTAGTTGGAGGAGGCTCGACTCAGCAGTGGGTCATTTATGGGTTGTGTAACTACTACAGTAGTCATGATTACGGGACATTTAATTTTTTGATCTGTTGAGCTCTAATGAACCAACTTGATAGCCATAGCGAAACAAGGTGACCTCACAGTGTCCTTGAGGGTGACACTCCATAATATATCATGAAGCCGATTCCGTCAAATGTATGTCACATTATAGTATATTTCCATTAATCAAGCAGACCGTATGTGCACATGTTCGCTTGTATCTCAAGAACGGATGCCAAATGGCTCATGTCAGGTTTCATACATTACTCATTGTCAAGTTCAGGATGGTACAGCTTTTTTTAAGAAAACAACTATAGTTACTTCAGATCATTTGTTTTTATGATACGATATGCAAAACTGCTGAACAGAATTTGATTTTCTTGTTTCGTTACAACACTGTCAATTAAGACTATAAAATTAAGGATCTATGAAACCACACTTAGACGCTTTACGTATAACGCTACGTTTTTGTCACGATATTAAGATCTTTCACACCCGATTTCCGATCAACACCTTGATAAAAAATATACAATGCAAAGTAGTTAATATGGGTTACTACCAGTTCGGAACCCAACCATTGCTGAGAAGAACCAGCTAGAAACTCGTAGGGCTTGTCATTTGGTTCTTATTATTTTGCGGTACTGCGGTAAGTAAATATTTATTTGCCTTACAAATTCCTTAAAACAAACTGTTCTATTGGATCCGGAAGGCGTCAACTGAAACGTGAATATTAAAACAACACAAAATAAACTTGAACAAAAATAGTTAGCCACATACTCCGTGACAAGATTTCCACATAAATACGTCTTAGGTTTTTTTTATTACACATTGAAATTAAACACTTATTAACGGATTTGTCGCGTGTACATTACATTATTTAATTTCCAACGTTTCGAATGCTTTGCAGCAGTCGTGGTTGCGGGAGAGACTAGATGACAGTTGTCTTCAAAAGTACAAAGAAACCGTTAATAATTTTGTTTTATTGATAACGTTCCTTATGCACGCAGAAATCGCTCACGGTGTCCAGAGGTCTTGCAGATGAGTGTTGTGCTCAAGATTTTATCAATTTAGTGACTGGATCCCAAGCAGGTGGCACTTGCCAACCATCCTCTCTATTGAAAATTGAATGTATTTTTAATCTCAATAGCCACGCGGATCATTCTTGGCATGTAATGATTTTCTTTGGCAAGGATTTGAGGTCTATCAAAATGAATGTAGTGGTTGGTCTTGTTGAATGTGTGCTCACAAACTGCAGACTTGGTCGAGCGTGTTTCTCTGTCCGTCTGTTCTTCGGAACAGACGTCAGTCAGAACAGACAAAAATTGGGAATTAAATAATGTAATATACCTATAAATCCGTTAAAAAGTGTTTAATTTCAATTTCCACATAAGGTCTAAAAACAACCTTTGAAACGCTGTCTGACCTACAATTAGTCGTACCTACATGTCAATGGTTGCGTTATCAAACAGAGATTACATGTTACATTTCTTGTTTCAGATTGCCCTCATGCTGTCTTGCGTAAAATAACATGTAAGTACCTTCAATGTTCGTCGTTTCAACCCATACATGACCCATTACTGAGTCGGGCCTCCTCCAATTACATGGAGGGTAATTAGCCTAGTGTGCCACGCCGGCCAGACGGGTTGGCGCAGGGTTTCGTATCAAGATATCCTTCTCTTGCGGCTAGCTCTTCGGCCTTGTCGGCTCTTACGACACCCTCAGGCTAGAATGGGGTGGCGACAATGTGTATTCTAAATCCGTCACCACACGGAAGTTCCTGTTACATGAAGGGTAATTAGCCATTATCTCTAGTAGTTGAGATACTGCTCTTCTCGGTAAATTATTCTCAAAAAATCTAAGAGCTGCTCGCCATAGCTCTAGATTTATTTGATACCATAGAGATTGTATCAGTGGTCTGTGGACTGTCTGTGAGAGTGGGAGGCATCCGGCCTGTGTCTGTGCTCGCGTTGTCTTTACCTTTAAGTGTCTGCTTCCTTCCATCCACAGGGTTGTTATCATCGAAGTACTTTTTAAAGCTATATAGGTAGTGAAGTCCAAGTTAGAAATTCCGAAATGAGGAAGAGCCTTCAATACCGCAGCTACTTAACACCATCCTAGTTCAGCATGGCATTTATGTGTGGTGATGGATTTAGAATACATAGTGTCACCACCCCATTACGTCCTGAGGGTGTCGTAAGAACCGACAAAGCGAAATGACAAGGTCGATAACCTAGCCACAAGAGAAGGATAACTTGAAACGAGACCCTGTGCCAACCCGTCTGGCCAGAAAGGCACAGTAGGCTAAATGCCTTCCCTGTGATGGGAGAAGGCCCGACTGAGCAGTGGGTAATTTATGGGCTGACTAGAGAGAAAAAAAAAGCTTTTTTAATTACTAACTACGCGGGAAGTTTGACAACGGGTTTTTTTACATGTCTATGTCAATTGTGTAATGGAACAGAATTTGGCTTAGGCCTCGTTATTTCCTTTTTTTGGCTCTTACGATACCTTCAGGATGGAATGGGGTGGTGTCACTATATATTGGTAACAACATCCGTCACCTCACGAAATCTCTATTCTATAATATTATAAAGAGGAACGATTAGTATTTTTGTATGTATGTATATTTGTAACGAATACATTCAAGAACTACTGGGCATTTTTTTTTTTAGATTGTTACATTATCCCTGAGAACATAGGTTAAATGCGAAGCCGAGATGAGCACGGTTTGAATGGTTGTTATTTTATACAGGGTATACCAAAAACCCGTTAGCCATCAGCAGTGAAGACCGTTTGAGATATAACAAAACAACACGTCCGTACAAAGCCGGGGTGGGTCACTAGTAGCACATAATATGTATAGGTATTTGGTTCCTGCGGTCATGATATAATTTCTATGGCCAATGTCATCCATCAGCTTAGTGGAACCGGGGCATCGATCACGCACGCAGCCGCCGCGACACTGACCTTCAACCGGAACCGGTTGGTTACGCAACTCCAGCCGCACGCTAAGAAGTGCACCTCCAATAAAATAAGCTCTCGATTATTATTGTGAGCCTGTAGAAAAGCTTCTCTCTTATATCATAATCTGAATTCTTATTTTTTCACGTAATACAAAAATATATAGGTACTAGAACAATGAGCCTAAAAGTAAAAACCTTAAAAAATATAATTTAATAACTAAAATAAATTGTTAAAAGGGGGACGGTGCCAGTATCTTCGGAATCTTGCCAAGGTTCCGAAGATACTGGCACCGTCCCACCTTTGAATATCAAGACTAATTCTTTGTCCGAGGTAGCTGCCAGCTCTTTGGATTCCTGTGATGTAGACTAATCTTTATGCCATTTCCTTTAAAAAAATGGATATCATCATTCATAGAGACGGACAAAAACATTTTCACGAAAAAAAATACAAAACGTAACTACTACAACTGTATAGCCCATAAATAACCCACTGCTGTGTCGGGCATCCACCAATTACATGGAGGGTAATTAGCCTACTGTGCCGTGGTGGCCAAACTTGTTGGCACATGGTTTCTTATCAATTTTTTTCCTAAAGCTACGTTATCGGCCTTGTCACTTCCTTTTGTCGGCTCTTACGAACCCCTCATAATGGAATGGGGTGGTGACACTATCTATTCCTAATCTGTCACCGCACGGACTTTCGGACACACGGATTTAGAATACACAATGTCACCTACCCATGCCTGAGGGTGTCGTAAGAGCCGACGATATGAAACGACAAAGCCGGAAACCCAGTGCCAACCCGTCTGGCCAGCGTGGCACAGTAGGCTAATTACCCTATAGGTAAATGAAAGAGTTTAGGTAGTTTTTTAGGTTTTCGCGATTAATACATTCGTGAAACACTTTTGGCTGCTGCAAAGTATTCGAACCGTGTCGGGAATTAAGTTAAAAAGTTTAATTACAATGAGAAGTACATAGTAGTATTTTGTTTAATCGTTTTTATTTTAACATGTTTTGTGAAATCGGTTTTCTTTGACCATGTGAATGATAATATTCGGATTAAAACATTTAGATAAAAATGTTTTAATCCGAATATCATATTTTTATTACTTGGAAGAGTGACTGCCGTAACTCCAGTTCAAGCGTTCAAAAACATGTGGTAAAAAAGACCAAACCAAACTGCGAGCCACAGCTTTTAATCATAATTCAGCAAACTCCATCAAATAAATTCATAACATGTTTGAACGTCGGTATCATCACAAAAAAGGCGCAATCATCAAAGGGAAACTTAACTCCGTCGACTGGGAACGTATTACTTGCGCTTTTTGTCTTGAGTACGGTAAAGACGTCGCCACACCGCACCGTGACGAGGATTTATTAACCACGGTGATTTGTCGAACTTTGACCTCGCTTAAGTTTTGTACAAGTGTGAATGTATTTTGACCGGACAATACAGTATCGTGTGGTGTTGATAGCTTTATGGACATAGGAAGTAAATAAACAATGAACATATACATGATGCAACAAAAACCCTGTAGCCATCCGAAGTGAGGGCATAGATCGTACAATACAACTTTTGATAAAACAATGGGTACATAGGTAATATAGTCAGCTTTGGAGTGGTTAACTGTGTAGTGAAGGATTGTCCCCATGAGTGGTCTACTCAGCCCATAAATGACCCACTGCTGGTTCGGGCATCCTCCAATCAAAGGAAGGATAATTAGCCTACTGAGCCACGCTGGCAAGACGGGTTTATATAGTTTATTAAATTAGAGATGGAGCATAATAATAGCGAACGCAAATACATACTAAAAACGAAGTCCATTGAAGTCAAGATATTCGTCTCGGTGTAGCCGAACACTAAGTGAAGCTCCCGCCCGTGCGATGACCCTGGTCACCCGATCCTGTCTACTTGTAAGCAGGATGATATGGATAGTGGGCAGAAATTGATCAGTCTGTCTCGACCCCTCTTCAGAACGGCTAAACCGTTCATTCATAACGACAAAGTATGTCCCACGAGAGTAGGATACAATCATCTAGCCGATACTGCTATTCATATAAATGTTTTATCCTAACAATTATTTTCACCAAATATTTTTATCGAGAAGTTTGTTAAATCAAAATCAAAATGTTTTTTATTCGAATAAATTCTTACGAATGCTTTCAAATAGTCAAAAAAAAAAATACTCTAAATAAAATTTAAAAAAAATATATAAGAATAATTTATCATTTAGTTTTTACCACCGGTTCGGAATGCCATTCCACAGAGAAGAGACGGCAAGAAACTCCATGGTTGCTCTTTTAAATAAAAAGGCGTTACAATGATGGTGGTACAAACAAGTCTGACAGACACGCATAAACATGTGGCATATTAAAAAAATTAGAAAATAAAAATTAGTGAAATTACACAAATTACATGGTGCGTGCTGAAACTGCACTCACATACTGTTTACAAAACTTCACTAATAAAAAGGCTGAAAGATCAGAGCTAGACCATAACACAGCCGACGTTACTCCCATGCGTCACTATCTGATAGATAATCATTAACTTTATAGTACGCTTTTTTAATTAGACCGGACTTCACGTAACTTTTAAATTTCTCGAACGACCAATCCAAAACAGTTTCCGGTAATTTGTTGAACAAGCGAATTCCGAGGCCTACAAAAGAACCATGTGCCTTTTGTAGCCGGTGGAATGGTGTAACTAGCTTACGCCTATTTCTGGTTTGGATATTGGAGGACGAGACGTCACTATTTTTTTTAAAGCTATTATAATTTTGTCTCACAAAAATGAGATTAGAAAGAATGTACTGTGACGCCACAGTTAAAATACCTATCTCTTCAAAGCGTTCTCTCAGCGATTCTCTAGGTCCTAAATTATAAATTTAACGTAGTGCGCGCTTCTGTAAAATAAATATGTTTTGCATATCGGCAGCATTACCCCAGAGTAAGATCCCATACGACATAACGCTATGGAAGTAACAAGTTACTTAGCCGAGAGTGGGATATGCAACCGGTCTGGAGGGTAAGCAAGGTCTCTGACTCTACTGGGTACCTCCTAGTAGGTCAATTCCAGCATCAATGGCAGTCGTGAAAACTGGACCCGAACTATTACTATTACCTACTAATAGTCAGCCCCTCCCTGTGATGGGAGGAGGTCCGACTCAGCAGTGGGTCATCCACTGCTGAGTCCGACCTCCTCCCATCACTGGGAGGGTAATTAGCCTACTGTGCCTATGAATGGAATAGTGAAAGTAGACGAAGCGAAACATATATGTAAGGATCGTAGTAAGTGGAAAGAAGTGGTATCTGCCTACCCCTACGGGAAAGAGTCGTGATTATATGTATGTGCCACGCTGGCCAGACCGGTGGCACAGGGTTAAGCATTCCTTCTCTTGCAGCTAGGTTTTCAGTCTTGTTATTTCCTTCTGTCCGCTCTTACGACACCCACAGGATGGAACGGGGTGGTGACACTATGTATACTAAATCCGTCAGCACATGGACTAACCTAATATTACTTTTACCTAATATTAACGTGCTATTTTCTATCGACGCGCCCAATTGCTAGAATTAATCTGCCAAGTGCTTGAGTTTGAAGTCCCGATCTTTAGTATTAAGTTGCTAAAACTGTCACAATCGGTAACCGATAGCACGTCGGTACTCGATTTTGACTATGACTGTTACAAAAAAGGCAGCAGATTTTTTGTGTCCAACCCGTTCTATCCTGTAAGTGTGATTAGAGGCCCTTTTATTTAGTGAGACAATTGTCTTGGCGTACTGGAATGGAAACTAGATATTGGTGTGCCAATCTGTCTGGCCAGCCACCCGGAAATAGTAGATTGTGTCACAAGGGAGCAAAGTAATATTTTTACGGCGAGGGCGGTTTTTTTTAATCCAGAGCAAAGTGAGGGATTTTAGAGTAGAAGAGTAAAGTATCAAAAGTATAAAGAGGATTAAAATCTCATTACTGCTCGTTAAATAGTCTAGAACAGAAAAAAGCTACTTTGCTCCCACATAAAGAGGAACAAAACGACACATTTCGAATAGATGGGATGAAAAGGCTAATTTCCTTCCATTTCTGATTCAGCCATCTCAAGAGCTGTTTTCTCGTTTAATTTTGTTTATTCGAAAGTCCAGTCCCCTAGAGCCTCAATATTATTAAAATACCACCGAAAGCAACATACGTTTTATTAAGTTAAAAATAGTGCCTGTGATTCACGTAGAGAGCATCTTATGTAGTGGCGAAATGACCCCAGGCCGGGGTCGACCTTGGCGCAAGGCCGCTCTCTATTTGGGCAGGTCAACGGGTCCGCTTGTGCCCTTAGCCGAAGGGACATGGCGTTGCACACGCGGCAGATAATATACTACTCGAAATGCGCAGATGCTGTTTATTATAGTCATCCGGATCAACAGTTTATTACAAGAAATTTGTTGGCAAGATAAATATTTACGTTATTAATTTGGAGCGCAAAGTAATAAAACGAAAGACAATCCCTCTGTGTTTCTTGCCAGTTCTTCGTTCCGATCTGGTGGTAAACTATACTTAAACTATTATCTATGTGCGGATATCCAACAGAAAAAGTACTATAAACATCGTACTAAATTATTAACAACTAGCTGCACCCGCCGTTTTACGCGGATAATCGAAAATTGTGATAACAATGATAGAAAGCATGTTATTTTATCGTCAGATTTTTTCCTTACTTACTTGACACTTATCGTTATATTTTGGTTAATTGACGCTATATCTTTATAAATTGACAATAGCCATGTGTGTGTTTGCTTTCGCGAATATAATATTAGTGAGATTCAAACAAATCATTATTTAGATCAATCAAAGCAAAGGTCAGAAAGTTCATATCAGTCGTAAAACCTTGCCCCGGGCGTCATTATATCAACTTCTATTCACTGGACGTCTGTCTGTCCATAG
Organism: Clostera curtula; assembly: GCA_905475355.2. Classification (NCBI taxonomy): domain Eukaryota; kingdom Metazoa; phylum Arthropoda; class Insecta; order Lepidoptera; family Notodontidae; genus Clostera; species Clostera curtula. The sequence goes on along the minus strand of FR997816.1, from coordinate 702,017 downwards.
TGCTGTTATCTGGATGAGATCAGTAATTATTAATTAATGGTAATCGATTTGTGATTAGCGTAAGGCATGTGAGATAATAAGATCGTGATTCGATTAAAATAAAAAGTAGTAAGTAGTGACGGATTCAGCCATTACACTGTCCTTGTGAATACATCGTTTTTCCACCCTATACCGCACTGAGGGTGTTGTAGAAGGCATCTGAAGTAAATGTAGCGAGGGGAAAAATAATCTCTCCATACTGTTAGCACGGCAGTGTTCCGAGATTTAGATGACAAATTGTAAATGGACCTATGTATTGATAAATTGACATTGAAATTCTTGACATTTTATTGATAACTATGACATAATGATATTTTTTATTTTATTATATCTGTGCTGATGCTTTTGTTAATTAGGTTATTAGGTAAATGAATTGTAAGTAAACTCAATATTAGGACCAAATGACATTAAATTATAATTATCGAAACTTGATCGTGTACACCCTAGTGGTAGATGATTTTGAGGACCTGAAAAGATGTACGAACACCTATCATTAAGCCCAAAACTCACACGAATAAATGATTTATGATTTATGATTTACGAGATTTCAAAAGTCTTTTATACCGAAATAACATACACAAAAAAAAAATGTTTGTACTAATATATATTTCCTGCTCAATTAATTTTGTCCGTTAATCTTTCTCTATATTTCAGCTATCTCTCCAACGGTTGAGCAGAGTATCACTCCCAAATATCTGCTAAAGATATTATTACTTTTATTTAAAAAAAACACGCGAACGCTACCGTGGCCCACAAGCACGAAGGCCAATTTATAAAAAAGCCAAGCAAAATTACTTATAAGTGTATCAAACATTTATCTGCAAGTAACCACTTTCTCGAGCTTCCAAAGCTCTACCACCTGCTGCTATAAACCCAAGGCGAATATATTTAATCCGTACATCGATGCCTACGATCTTTGCCACGTACGAAGTCCATAAACCCACACATCTGCTCATTATAGCTTAGGTTCTAAAGGCATTAAATAACAACGCCATAATGTGGCTTAGAGTAAGGTGACTGAGCTTATAAATGGGAAATAACTAGACGAACGATTTTTATTACGCTCTGCGAGTTTTGGACGTTCTAAATTCTAACGACGTAAGTATTTTAAGATGCTCCCCACTGATAACCCTGTATCAAAATTAAAAAAATCTTATTGAAATAACTAGTCTTAATTACGTTCACTTGAAACGACACTATCCCTTTAATATCCTATACCTTCGCCAAAAAAGAGTGGTGTTATAATTTATGAGTGTGTTGTTGTGTCTGTGTCTCTGTTTCTGTCTGTGCCTCCTAATGCCTCGATTAAGGTTTATTTAAGCAGGATATCTGGCGGTTTTTCTTAAGCTCTAACAAAATACGTTTGCTAGGTGTTTCTGGTATTCCTTAATAAACGATTTGCAGTTTCCATGGCAAATAAATCATAATTTCCAAACAAATTAAACATACCAGCCACAAATGACACCTAGAGACATATGTTAATTAATACATAAGTCAGTTTAAAGACATTTATTCTCAAAAAAGACAATTTAAGTCACTTACATGAGAAAACAGATTAAGTAAATTTTAAAAGAGAAACAGGTTTTATAAAAATATTTAAATAATTAGTGTGTGCTCCCTTAAGGTATTCTTAAAGAGGGTAGTGTTCATAAATATGTAATGCTAATTTTGTTTTGAATACATTAAGCGAGCCTACACCTTTTAAAACTGACGGCAATTTGTTGTACAACTGTGCACCTTCGTATGTGAACATTTTTTTGCCTAATTGGGTTCTAGTTTTCGGCAATACCAGAAAGCTTGCGCGGCGGGTGTTTCGTTTTCTTATGTGTTTTTGTTTTATGAACGATATATTAGTGTGGAGTGAGCTGTGTAATATTTTATAGACTAGGATGCATGTATTATAAATGTATAGCTGTTTTATGTTCATGAGTTTGGTTTCTTGGTATATGCGTAAAGTGGATGTTCGCGGTCTGTAGTGAAAAAGTATTTTAATTATTTTATTTTGCAATATTTGGAGTTCGGCTAATTTTGTTTTCGTTGCACTACCCCATAATTCTATTAAATAAAGTAGGTGCGGCTTGACTAGGGAATTGTATATTGTATAGCGTATGCGACGCGGAATACAACTTGTGATACGTCGGAGGGAACCAGTGAGCGACGATAATTTGGTGCGTATGTGTTCTATTTGTGTATTCCACGTCAGGCTGCTGTCTATACGAAGACCAAGGTATTTTTCTTGTGTTTTTTCTTGCAGCACAGTATTATTTATTTTAAGTGGATCATGTGAAGGTATTTTTTTATTCTTTGCCTTAAAAACAACATAGCATGTTTTTGATACATTTATTGTAAGGAGATTGTACTGGAACCAAGAGAATAATTTATCCAGGTCTTCTTGAGCTTTTGGTATTATTTCGTGAATTGTAGATCCGAAGTAAAACAGACAAGTGTCGTCCGCATATAATGATACGTGGCCATGCAGAACTAGTTCATGGATGTTATTTATGTATGTCACAAACAGCAGAGGCCCTAGAATTGATCCTTGTGGAATTCCACATGTCAATTCGCGCTTTGAACTTTGCATATCATCTATTTTGACAACTTGATATCTGTTTGCAAGGTAGGACTGGAATATTTTAAGTGCAGTGCCATCGATACCAATTTGTTTTAGTTTTTTTAATAGTAAATTATGGCTGACGGTGTCAAAGGCTTTCTGAAGATCAATGAATATACCTAAAATAACATTTTTCTTGTCTATATTTGATTTGATTTTAGTTACAGCGTCAATTGTTGCAGTTAAGGTACTACTTTTGGGCCTGAAACCGTATTGGCGTTCAAAAAGGTAATTTATGCTGTTTAAATAATCATATAGACGGCTATGAATAATCTTTTCCAGAATTTTAGAAATCACAGGCAGAACTGAGATTGGTCTATAGTTTCCCGGATCTGTTTTAGCTCCTGTTTTGTATATAGGGGTGACCTTTGCGATTTTCAAAGAATCTGGAAACGTCCCTAGGTGCAGCAATTTATTAAAGCAACGTGTAAGTTCAGTTGCGATGAAATCTTTTATGCACTTAATAGATTTTGAATTTATTCCATCGAGGCCAGCACTAGCATTCGAATCAAGTTTATTAATAATTGCACGGACTTCCTCAGTGGTACACGGTTTTAAAGTAGATAATTTCGAGTTAGTTATAGGTTTTGGCAGTGCTTGTTTGAAATCATTGTGATATGATTTAGGTATTTGGGCCGCTAAGAGAGAACCTATGCTTGAAAAATAATTATTGAATTCCTGGCAAATTTCCGTTAAATGTGTAATTTCTTTAGATTGTAGTATGAGTTTTGAAGGTGCACAAGTGTATTTTATTTTATTATTCGCTAATGTATTTACTAAATTCCACATCTTCTTGGGTTTGTTGGTAAATTGCATAAACATATTGTAGTAGTATGAATCTTTGGTATCTTGTATCAGTTTAGCTAAGTTGTTCCTTTTTGATTTAAAGTCTGCCTCTATTGCTCCATTGTTAGGATCTTCTTTAAAACATTTCCATAATAGATTCCGCTGATTTATGCCATTAATAATATCTTTACATATCCAGTCTTTTTGCGGTAGATTGAGTATTTTGGTTTTCACAACTTTACTTTTGTTTACTTGGTCCTTGATAGCATTTTCAAGTGTCATGTAGTCGTCTTCATCATTGTTAAGTGCAATGTCTTCGAAAGACGTGTACAACTTCCTGTAGTCTATGGCTTTGTATGTAGATTTGGTTAATGTTGGTTGTTTGAACTTTTTTAGCTCAATAAATATTTGTCTGTGGTCGGACATGGCCGATTCAATAATCGCCATGTGAAAATAATCATCTTTCAAGTTCGTGCTAACGTGATCTAAAATAGACTTACGAGTCTCGGAGTCCCTTGTACAGTACTTTTTACTAATCTTATTTATTGTCTTGAAATTCGCTTCTTTCAGTGTGGATTTGTACTGTATTGTTTTTCTTTCTTTTGTTAGTAGGTCTATGTTAAAATCGCCAAATAACATTGCTCTGCTTCTTCTCTGCAACTGATGATCAAGTTGTTCCAGAAAATTTTGATAGTTGGTGTGACCTGGGTAATAGATCACTCCTATTTCCAGTGAAAACTTCTCAAGTCGTATCCATAGATAATTATTCCCGTCTATGTATTCTGATTCGGATAAAGTGTGCCTTAAACTATTATGTACAAAGGCTGATACTCCTCCGCCCTTTGTATCTGTTCTGTAGTTGTAGTGATGAGTGTAGTTTGGTAGTTGTAGGTCCAAGGCTTGCGATTCGTTTGCGATCCAAGTTTCTGTCATTAGAATTATGTGTATTGTTGTAGGGATGGCCTTGAGCGAGCATTTTAGTTCATCAAATTTTCCTTTAGCGCGTATACTTCTGGCATTTAAGTAGAAAAATGACAGTCTACTTTTAGAGCATTGTAGATCTCCATAATCATTAACAAGTTGATAAGTGTTAGTATTTGCAGGTGAGCTTTTTTCCATACTTAAAGGTTGGAGTTTTTTGGAGTGATTTTAACGATACTGGGTATGTTGTTGATATATTTTATTGTTATATCCGTTTCGCCATCACTTACGCGACGGGCTAGCTCTTCTTTCAGGTTGAGTAAATACTTGTGTTGAGAAGGAGTTTGGTCAGAATAGATGCTGATATCTTCTGAAAGTTTATGTTTGTTTCGTAAAATTTGTTTTGCGTAAGATTGATGCTCATAGGAAACTTTTATTCTTCTGATTTTTTTTTCGTTGTATCTGCCAATTCTTATGACCCTCAGTGGGTGTGGAGTGTCAGGGACAATGGAGCGAGTAATTCGAATAACATCAGCCTCATCTTTAGAAGCTCTCTGCGATGGGGTTTCGGACGTTTGTTCTGGAAGCCCTACCACGATGATATTGCGCTCTCTGTCGACACGTTCTTGGGCTTCCCGTAATAGTTCTTCGTTCATATGTGCTTGAGATTGGGCCGAAGTGCTTTTCATGGCGGCACTGTTAGATTCAATCGATTTGATTTTAATATCATTTTCTGCAATTTTACTTTCCAGTAAGCTAACTTGGGCCTTCATAGTCTTTTGCTCCGTAGCTATATTTTCAGATGACGATTTAATTTCAGTTATTTGGGTCCTTATTTCAGTAATATCGCCACGTATCAATTTGGTTGATTTTTCGGTGGTTGCTTTCATCTCAGATACCTGTGTCTTCACTTCGGCAATGTTATCTTGCATTTTTACCATTAGATTTTCATTTGACTCAGTGTATTTTTCGAGGAGTGAAGTCATACGACTTAATTCTGTTCTTAATTCTTTAATTTCGTTTACGCACTTACAGTCGTGTTCGAATGGATTTTTCCTTTTACGCTGCGTAATTTTGTTCGTAGTGTCAAACTCCATATTATTGGACAATTTGGACAAGTCCGGTTGCGAACCTCCGCCCGATGCATTATAAGTGGGTGACCGCACTGTACTCATTGTGTTATTTATTACGTTTGAACCGACTCCTCAATTTGTGTAACTATTGCTGGCCGCTACCTTCACACCGTGTCAATAGCTTAGAATGATTCGCGAGAAGAACGTCGTAAGCGCCATGAAATCCGCGTCGGTTACGATTTAACTCGAGGCACTTGATACTTATAGCGAATACAGGTTCATTACACTTATTGTTTATCGTATTTTGAGTTTTTTTGTCAAAATTCCGCACTATTTTCATGTACTACGTATATTAGTCATTGCAGCAGAAATAATACTTTTCATTTTGCACAAAAAGCACTTTCAAAGTACGATTTGACCACTAGATTTTAATTAAATTTGTGGAACAGTCGTCAACACTACCGCTTGCTTCTGTTGCCCGTTTCGTCTCCCGTCCCGTTAAGTCAGTAATATCAACTACGTGAGATAGCTTCAGTACACAAACTCCTTATTTTCGAGTATTGCTTGGACAGGTCGATCGCCCAATAAACGCTGGTGTGTATGAGATTTTTGGCTTCGGGCTGTATTTAAGTTAAATGCAAATAATAAATCCTTATTGTTTTTTTTTCATTTGCTAATAACAATTTATGTACATGTTATTTATTCATCATGTTAACGAAGGTGTAAATTGGTTATAATTTTAATTTATATAACAGGACACGGATTAAATGTTGATTTGTATATTAATAACTAATTGTTACTGCGCCTTCGTCTGCGTAATTTGTAGTCGAAAGGAGAGATTCTGGTCGTAGAGTGAAACAATGAAAAATAAAGAATGTCAATCAATTAATAATATGGGGCCTAGTCAGGTGACTTAAATGATCGAAACGTATGTTTTGGTACAATAGGAAAGCAAATGTAATGTATGGTTGACATTGAATATATATCCTAGTATAGTAATATTAATGCGATATCAAAGCTACTTCGCCAAGGGCTCTGTGTGGCATGGGTTTTAACCGGACAGAAAGAAAATTATAAATCTATCGAAATGGAATTACACTCTCCTAATCTCTATCACCCTGTTATGAGTTGGAGTAAGTGGAAGAGACAAAATAAAACAAAAAAGGATAAATAATTAAAATGGCAATGGACGGGGCACAGGTTGAGGGAAAAATTGACCAAAATAATAACCGTACCAGGAGGTTGCTAGGGACGATAAATGAAACGGTGGGAGCAGGACTTTACGAAAGTTGCGGGCCCAACATTACATAGCAAAGGACAGGCACGTCAGCGCCATCTATGATAAAACATGAGAACTACTTATAAGTACGTTCCTTAGATTCAGACAAATGGAAGGCCCTATAGGAGGCCTTTGTCGCAATACAAGCTGCAAAGAGAGGAGAATCATTAAAAGGCGAGAATTCAATGTGGTTAATTATTTCAAATATAAATGAAATATAAAAAAACGGTTTAAAGGATCTTGAATAACTGCAGGACATCATTTTTAGACAGTTTTGATCGTATTTTTATATAAAACCCAACTTTGCAGTGTCTGTGGTAGAGGGACGACTAATGTAAGACATCATTATTTTTCCTTTTTATTTTTATTTTATTTTTTATTTTAAGGTGTTTGTGAATGCGGAACGTCGTCTGTTGGTCTGATTATCCCAGTTCTCAGAACACATTATCATTTTTGACTATGCATTAGTACCTTTTACAGCTCCGCGATGCAGGTGTGGCCTTTAGAGCTTTTGTCGCCGATCTCGTTTGTAGCTATCATGCTATGATTAACTGTAACTTTACTATTTATTATATTACGAATTTGAACTGCATGTTACCTGACTCAGCAATGGGTTATTTATGGGCTGAAAAGTAGTCATATGATCAATATTTGTGTGGTGACGGATTAAGAATACATAGTGTCACCACCCCGTACCATCCTGAGGGTGTCGTAAGAGCCGACAAAAGGAAAACCTGGCCACAAGAGAAAACTTGAAATGAAACCCTGTGCCAAACCGTCAGCATGGCACAGTAGGCTAATTACCCTCCACATAATGGGAGGAGGCCTAACTCAGCAGTGGGTCATTTGGCTGCGTAGTAGTAGATAGCGTCTTAGCTTTGAATCCTAGTTCCCCGTTCGATTCCGTGGACTACCACTTTAGTCCTTAAGATTTCAAGAGAAAGGACAGACAAACTGACTGTCATTCTTCACACAGTGACAAACATGCGTAGGCTGACAGCTAGCATGCCTTCGACACGAGGACTTGGAGTTTGGTGTACGGCTAGGGCGCTAGCGTGTAACTCAATACCTAATTGCATTTATTTTGGGACAGAATAGAATTAAAAAAAAACCCAAAATATAGAATGTGAATTGCCTTATTTATTATGTCCGTGTGGTAACGAATTTAGAATACATAGTGTCACACCATTCCATCCGGAGTGTCGTAAAAGACTACTATAGGAAACTAGCTGACCCGGCGAACTTTGTTCCGCATTATATATATTTAAAACAAAAAGAAAGTTGGACATAGGATACCTGAGATTTTTATACCGTCCGTATAAAACCTACTTTATCAAAACGCAACTGACAGCGAAACGTTATGTTGTCTATAGTTTAATATGGTCGAAAATTTGACAATTAGAAATTTTGAATTCGACTTGTTTATATTGTTGTAATTCACATAATATCTTTATAACTTGTAGCCTATGTGTTATTCTGATGTATAAGCTATATTATTGTAAAGTTTCATTAATATCCATTCTGTAGTTTTTACGTGAAAGAGTAACAAACATCCATCCATCCATCCATCCATACTTACAAACTTTCACGTTTATAATATTATATAGGAAATTATAGCGCTGAACAACTAACCGAAAGAGAAAGAAAAGATGAAACGGACCCCTGTGCCGACCGCCTGGCCAACAAGGCGGACTAGGCTAATTACCCTCCTTGTCATTTGAGGAACTAATTTCGGTAAAATATGGAAATATCACACCTTCGCACGTTCACAATTAAATAAAATTGATGAAGATAAAAAGCAAGGAATCAGACAAAAATGAATGTTTTGGTTTATGTACCGGGTATCCAAATGCCAAATGTGCTTAGTAAAAAAGAGGTTAGTTTAATATTACAAACAGATATGTACTCCAAATTCATTTATTTGATTATGGCGTTCATAATCAAAGTCGAAATCAAAATCAAATAATTTATTTTGCATAAGACTCAATAATAAATAAATAAATAAATATAATTGGACATTTCACACAACGCCATCTCGCCCCAAGCTAAGCAACTTAATGCTTGTGTTATGGTAACGAGATGGATTATAAACTACTTATATACTTTTTTTTTTTTTGTAAATACATACATATTATAGATAGAAATGACACCCAGACTCCGAGCCAGTGCCTTTGGTTTAGACAAAGACACTTGCCCGACCACGGAATCGAACCCGGGACCCGTTGATCCAAAGGCGGCACATCGTCCACATTAATAAAAAATATACAAAGTAAAGTAATCTTTTAGTTTACCACCATTTCGGAACACTTGACTTTTTCGGCATATGTCGGCGAGAGACTCGGCAATAGAGACTCTACTCTGAAAAAAGAACGTCGCTGTCGCTCATGTCATGCAACGCCGCCAAACTACATACCTAATAGGAATAACAACGCCGCTGATTTATAAGGCCGTCTTCTGATAAGCGATAGTCACCAATTTAATTATCGTATTGACGATATGGATTAACAATAGAGCGTTAGTGAATTACAAAGTGTTATGGTAACGAGATGGATGATAAACTACTTATATACTTTTTTTTTTGTAAATACATGCATATTATAGATAGAAAACACCCAGACCCGGAACAAATACTTGTAGGTCGTACCAATATTACTTCCATGCGGGGATCGAAACCGCGACATGTTGCGCAGCAGTCGGTCGCCCAACCACTGCGCTAACCGTGTCAACAAGCTCTACGGGGCTGAATAATACATATCAGACCTATCTATTTTTGTTAACTACCGGTATTACAAGTAGCGATTGGTTGCAGCAGCTGTCAGTTTTCAAGCTACTGACTTCGTGCATCGCCTGCATTTGATGGCTCAATAGCAGCTCAGATACTTTACATCCCCTCCGAAGCATGGAGGGGTTAGTAATTAAAAATATTAAAAGAGCAACCATGGAGTTTCTTGCCGGCTCTTCTCTGTGGAATGGCATACCGAACCGGTGGAAAAACCTAAATGAATAATTGTTTTAAATGTTTCTTGTTATATTTTGTATTATAATTTTAAGATAAAGATAAAAATCATTTAGTGATTGATTACTTATGAACACTCGCCTAGCATTCAGCAGAGCTAGGTGTTACTCAAGCTGTATATTTAATGCCCGCGCTATCCAAAAGCCTACGCAAAGCTAATATATTTCCTGACACCATGTAAAATTCAACCAATGTTGTTGGTACGAAATTGGAACAAACATTGGACCCATGATTACAAATTCATCTACGCGTGCGTTCGCATCACAGCGAAGCATAATCTCAATGCATGGACCCCCAACCTCGGCATAGGGACGGGGTCCTCGCCCTCAGCCGGATGTATACCACCTATTAATTATATTGACTCATCGGATTACAAACACTCCTAACGTATTCCAGCTCATCTTCACGCACTCTAAAATGGCGTTATATATTTTAATTATTAACAGAAAACCACGTGAGAAAATCAAACGCATAAAAGGACAAAAACCTCGTGAATATACACCAGCGAAAACCAGTTCCGCCACTTATTTAAATTACTCTTGTAATTAATGGATTTAGTCTGGTGTGGATGTAAATATTGTACTGGGTTTTAAATTAAATTTGCAGTTAAAATTTGTTTTCGTTTTAAGACAAAGGCGTGAAGAGACTGGAAATTCCTTGTTTGAATTTTGAATGTATAAACTTCATCATAATACGTGATACAGACAGTCTCTGGTAGTATTTATGACTTGAATGTCGAATGTCAAAATAAGAATGTGTATTTAATACTTCTTGCAATTTGTTATAAACGTGGTCTTTAAAACCTATGAGCGAATGTTCTCGGCTAAAGAGAACATTAAGAAATTGCTCAGAAGCTCAAGGACACGAAAACCGCTAACGAAGTTTCCAGAACAATTCGCATAGATAAAATAATCCCTGGCGATGCACTTGCATTATCCGTGTGGTAACAGATTTAGAGTACACAGTGTCACCACCCCATTCCATCTTTAGGGTGTCGTAAGAGCCGACAAAAGGTAATAACAAGGCCGATAACCTAGTCACAAAAGAAGGAAAACTTTTGCCGTCTGGCCTGCGTGGCACAGTAGGCTAATTACCCTCCTTGTAACTGGAGGAGGCCTACTAGCAGTGGGTCATCTATGGGCTGAGTACTAGGCGCCATGCCCACCTCCAGATGGCCTCGCTGGGCTGGATGATGGAGCCCTTTACACCATAGAGGTGACCCTGACAAACTTTCAAACTTCTTTTGCCAGATGCCTTACGTCTTCAACAATCTCTACTTCAAGGTTACAACAATTTAAAAACCCGTCTATGCAGCTACTCCGCAACATCTGTATCAATCAATTTATCTTCCCAAACAGTCACGAGTCCCCAACATATATCTTAACGACGCATTGACGGTGTCGGGGGAGACAGGCGTGTTGTAATCGTAATGATAATTTATATTCCAACATATTCGCTAAGTGAACACCGGTTTAAAGAGCAAATGGCTTTTGATAGGGTTGACGGTTGTTCTACAAGTTTGGTTCTGTAAGAAGGCCGTCACCCACAGTTGCATTGGGCCTACTCTGTGGGAATGGAGAGTGATGCACTTAATTTTGTCTTAGGAGAAAACCAATCGATAGGTAACTGCAGTTATTGTTAACTCGGCGACCACCCTATTAGCAGAGATCCCACCTCGGAGCTTGGGGCACCATAAATCTAGGCGGACCAAGGTCGCAAAGCATTTCCTCCTTTTGTAGAGCGCAACCCGTGACCCTGAAGCGGGCAGTCGAGGGATGCCGTTAGTTTTAGTGGTTAGGTCGGGGCGTTACGCCAGCCAAGTATTCATGAGGATTTCCAACGAAAAGAAAGGGGTGGCTCTGGGTGGGCTATGTGCAAATATAGGGCTTAGGAACTAGCCACCTCATCTTCCAACTAACTAGTCTCTCTAACACAGAGAGTGTTCCGACTCGCTCGGTCGGTTCAGGCACGCGGTGCTAAATAAAGCTGATGTTTGACCCTTTGTGACTGTTGTGTGGGTTGCTCTCACGTCCATCTTATTCAATACTGTAATCAAAAATTTGTAGATTTAAGATTACAGTATTGAATAAGATGGACGTAATAATTTGTAGATTTAATAGTGATGACTTCATAGACAACCCTAAATCGAGACGAAATCGATCTTTAAGACAAATCGATGCAGCCATCGCAGGTGGCGTGAATAAACACTCGGGTTCTTTATATGCTGACCCTCCGTTGACTTTTGATAGGACATAATTGGAACTTGTTCTTTATTGCGATTGCTAGAGGACCCAAATCAACTATTTTGTATTGAAGTGCCCATCCAACATTATGCAATTGCTAACGTGTATCTGCTCAATTCAAACTTCTTGTCAAATATTTCTGTCCAGAGTGTAGCATACGAACGTTTTTAAACGATGCTCCTGCACTAGGAACTTTATCGCGGGGGCAGTTTACAAACACGTAATTCACGAACACAATTCACGCCCAGTCTCAGACCAACTAATACTTACCCGACCCCGGAATAGAACCGGGGATCGGTGATCCAAAAGCGGCATACCCAACCCCTAGACCAGCAAGGCAGTCTATACTATTAGTCGGTTACCAGAATGTTAAAATGACTAATCCAAGGCACCTCTCATTTGGAAATCTCGATGTTTGCTCTATTGAACTAGCCAAGTATTTATTCGGCCCAGCTCCATTGCCTCATCCTTCGATGCAATTCTTAGAGAACTATTCCCAGGTTCTCGTCTGGTGACGGATTTAGGATATATGTTGTCATCACCCCATTTTATCCTAAGGGTGTCTTAGGAGTCGACAATAGGAAATGACAAGGCTCAAAATCTAACCGCCAGAGAAGAAAATCTTGATACTAAACCCGTCTGCCTAGCGTGGCACAGTAGGCTAATTACCCTCCATGGAGTTGGAGGAGGCCCGACTCAGCAGTGTGTAAGTTATGGACTGAGAAGTCAGTAAGTATTCTAAGATAGTGGCTAATGTGATTAAATCGCATGTTTGACCATGGTACGAACAAAAGTAACTACATATATCAAAATGCGAAATTTATGAGTAGTCCATTATTGTTTTACTAGGCGTGCTTTGCAATTCAATGTCAATTGGTTGCCAAAATCCAGTTTGCATACCAGAGCCAGATTAATATAATCATATCTTGTTATGTAAAAGCGATAAACCTGACATTTTTATTGATAAATTTGTACAATTTAATTTGCATAATATTAGCATGATCTTTTACGCTTTAACGGTTCCTAACGGACTTTTATGTCCTTGAAGTTTGGACTAACTTTTATCATAAAATTGTATTTTAAATTTACAATATTGTGTAATATCTTCATAAGTTGTCATTGTCTGGTGGCATCTAGCTATTTCATACCGAGAGAGTAGCAAAAGAAATGACAAGGCAATTTAACCACAAGAGAAGAAAAACTTGTACTGACTGGTCCGCGTGGCACAATAGGGTAATTCCCCCCATGTAATTGGAGGAGGCACGAACCAGCAGTGGGAAATTTTCCCTCTCCTACCAGCGTCATGCTTTCACTATAGCAAATGCCCATAAACTACGGTAACTGCTTACAATCAGGCAGCGGAAAAAAATAATAATAATATTCCAGTACACACTGATTTGGTCTGTGTGGTGACCAATTTAGAATACGTTGTGTCACCACCCCATTCCATTCGGAGGGTGTCGTAAGAGCCGTCAAATGAAATGACTATGCCGCATCAGAATATTAATCCTAAACTAACCCTTCATGTAATGGATGGATGCCCGACTCAGTAGTACATAGTGTCGCCACATCATTTCATCCTGAGGGTGTCTGTAGTAAGAGCCGACAAAAGTAAACGATGAAGCCGAAAATCTAACCCAATCAGATGTTTGCCACAGAAAATATGTTAAAAAGAGTGTCCATTGAGTTTTTTGCCTGTTCTTCTCCATAGGATTTACTTTTTGGAACAAGTAATTCGATTCTTAACTTTTCTTTTGATCTTTCAAAAACACCTGTAAATAGGTTCAATTGAAATAAATTGTTTGAGTTTGAGCAAGAGAAAGAAAACTTGATCCGAATTAACCTCCTTAAAGTTAAAATTACAATGCACTTATTGGATCATTTATTGGCTAAGCAGAAGATACTCAATTTATTTCATCTTCATTAGATTTCGACAGTTACAAGTTAACTTAAGATGCATCGATAATAATTATCAAATAAATTATTACTTTAGGAGCAGCCGCGGGCATAAATTAGTTAATTTACATATTTCTATTTCATAGAAGTATTGCAACAAACGTATCTTGAATTAATATTCTTTCAATTACTTAGCAATAATGTCTTAAGTGGGTTTTGTAACAAACTTTAATTTCAATTTTATTAATTTGTCATAAAGCTTGTTTTCCTAAAGCAGTGTACCGGTGTTAAAATCAGTGTTGGATTGTTAGAAGCACTAATGTTTCGCTGCTTGAGAATTGATTGAGTGATTTGAAGAATTTTCTTAGTACTTTTGAAACACCTTTGATGGAGTTATTATATCTAGATCAACTGTTTCTTGTTTTACATAATTTATGTTCTCTAAATTTATATTACACAACGTACAATTCATTCATATTTAAACATTAGGACCTAGAGCGTATATTAAATTGCTAGCTGTAGGTATAAATCGTAGCCATATTTAAAGATGGCTTCATTTTTAATTAGGATAATTTTCTTTATTACGTTTAGTTTTTTTGTCACATTTAGCTTTAGATTTTCTGTTTTTTACTCAAACGTTACTAAACTAAGAAAGACTTAACAATACCATCAATTGTCATATCGAATAATATTACCAACGTTGATTAAGAAAATGTTTAATATTCTGATTTAGTAAACATAAACTTCACTTCCGTGTTTATGTTTTCTAAAATCACAAAATACATAAATAATTGAGAGAGATCTAGATTAAGGCTCATCAGTGTGTTCCTTGATATCATGAATATTTACTATGTATTTTAAAATACTGCAACGTAATAATATTTTTACGACATTTATATTATAACGCAATAGACATAGAATGCGACCCTGGGGAACACCACCATGCATATCCCAAGAGGTATACGGAATGAGCGTTTATTTGAGGTGTTTTGGCACAGTATTTAGATATATATTTTCTTGTTCCAGTGAGGCGATGGAGAGCCGTGTCGGGCTGGACTATATTGTCGAACATGCTGAATACACCGGCAAACTCGCCGCCGCACTCACATCGCCTGCGCCGCCTGTTAAGAAACAGGTAATATTACGACTATTAATACTTGCCTGTATCGCCCCTAAGGTATAATGACTATCAAAAAATCAGGTTATTAACAATTCAGTCTTTCGGCAAACTTACTTGTATGACAAGGAACATAGATATAGGACACGCTGTTCATATAAATATTAAATCTGTTTATCAGTATGGCATAATACAATTTCAGATTTGACCAGAAATCTTGATTGTATTTGAAAAATGAAAAGACATAACCTTAAACAACTGGATTTCAGTAATTACTTTAGCAACAAACAGCAATTAACCCAAAGTGATAGAATGGCAATTAATGCCAACTCAGTAGCCTAATTATTATTTTAAATTAGAAGTTCCAAACTGAGCATTTACATACATATTTAGATTATCTTTACTAATTCGCTCTTTGGTAAAAAAAATACTAAGATCAACAAAATGTGTACAGGTGTTCGAGTTACTATCAGCGCTGTGCGTCTACAATGCTGATGGGTACGCGAGAGCAGTTGATACACTCGAGCGGTACAAGGTAATTTAGGAGTCAATTTTATAATCATGTAAGCACTTGATGAAATTACAACATCATGTTATTAGAATTCGTGTAATAAACTCTGTAATCCACATAAACAAGTTATTAACTACCACTAATTACTGATGTACCTACTCGTGAATAATTTATTACTATTGAGAAAGCTAAGGAAATGTTTAATGAAATTGGTTCTCGCAACTTATTTCAATTAGGTACCTGGTAGACATCGGTACCCACAAATACATCTTAATTATCTGTACTTTAAGATAAAGAATAGCACACAGCATGTAAGTTCGGTCGAAATTCTTAAGCTACTAAACTTACGAGGTCTGTCATAAACTTGAAATCATGAATATCTATCGATTTTAATCGTGTATATAAATAGAATTAGGTATTACATTAGTATTTCTAAGGCCTATGTAAAATCATCCAAATGTTTAAATGATGTTGCAGACCTTGACAGGAGACCGCTATCGCTTGAGTGTGGTTGTTGAGGAGCTAAAAAATGCAACCACTACTGACTACAAGACTGCCTTGGTTGCTTTCATTAACTGTCTCATCATCTCAGCGCCGAGACTGCCTGACAGAATCAGAGTCAGAAATGAATTTATCGGTAAGTTTTACTCAAGCAAGAATCAAATCGGTCAAAACTCATGAAACCTAAGAAACGTCTTTATCGTATCCGAGTAAATGAATTATGATTGTTAGATAGATAAATCAATTAATTTAAAGAAACATCGCTAATACTAAAGGTCTCAAGAATTATGTTTAACATTTCCATTTCAAATGGCCTTTAATTTCTGCTCAAAAAAGAGCCCACCAGCGGAAATTATTAACTTTGGTATCTAATTTGTATCTTTCTTTGTAACTTTAGATCAAAGATATTGTCTTATTTTATGGATCTTGCCTAATCTTTTTTTCTGCCATGGCAAATCTAGATGAACATTCCCCGAAATATGAAGCAATTAAAGAAAAATCATTAAAATGATCCTATTGTTTCAGGTCTCGGTCTTCTCCCAACGTTAAATAACTTGAGGTAAGCATCTTATGGTCATAAAAAGGATCCATTTCAAAATTACATTACGTGAATGTAATGTGTGGCTGGTATAAGCTGATGCTGTCATAATACTAGGAACGCGGTTCGTGCAGTGTGCAAAATTGACAAATCGCCTACCATATACAAAAGGCTGATTCTATGTCATCAAACTATAAATTATTTCAAGCCGTTTATAGCTATGTCGATTTAAATAAATTGGCTTTGTTAAAGCAGTTTTTTGTGCGAAATTTTGATCGTTTCGCTCCATTGAGTTTATGGTAACCCAATAACTGTGGCCATGTAATTGATACAAAAAATTGGAGCAAAAACATGAGTGAAAAAGGTTTTGATTGATGGTATTATTGTATTTTGTCGTATTTGAGGAGTAGGCAAATATTTTTTGTATCATATGGAAAATCATATTTCTTTGTTGTATTTCTCTGTTGCCATCTTAACTTTTAATATTATTGGTGTACATTAAATAGTATTCTATTGTAAAATTCAATCCATTCAATATTAAATCTTAATATAACATCTTAGGTATTTTACTAAAACATGGATACATTGCCCTAGAAATTCCGTAATTGTAGGGTCTTTTACATACACCTATACATGTAATACAAATGACACGCACTTAAGGCAATTAATGAAACCAGCTTAAATTATGATACTGGGGTCATTTTAACCAGGGTTCGTTAAACTACGAAGTGCGTTTGTAGTAGGTAAGTATACCTATTAAAACGTTAAATAAGAAGATAAACCTATTAAAACGTTAAATAACCTAACGAGACAATTTCGTTTTCATCCAAGTCAATAAAAAAGCATAAACAAAATTGTGAATGCGTTAATTGTCCAGTGGTGCTTAGAGCTGGAAAAGTCACAGCGCGTAGCAATCGGAGTGCGTAGGCGCATCCGCCCGGTAGGCACCAAATATGGTAGCTTAACCGCCATGCTGTGAATAATCTCGCCGGATAATATAATGAAAGATACCTTCCACATTGTTAACCGGAACATTATGAATATTTCCTTGAAAAAACGCGTAAACAATTCGCTTGACTAGACACCAACTTATTTATTATGATAACTGCATTTGCTTTAGCATTAAAACCATAAACTTCTGCAACATATCAAAACTTATTTTATTAGATGATAAGGAATGAAATTAAATATCTAATATTTTGTTTTAATATAGTTTCACGCATGCAAATATCATTTTTTTTAATATTAAGAACAATAATACAACTTGTATTAATTCAGCATTCAAATATTACGCAGCCACTGACCATCAGATGAAAGCATCAAAAAACATGTCAGTTGTAATAAAGATCCTATAATCTGGAAAGGTCTTAAAGGCTCAACGGAAAATGTTATAACAGACTTGGACATTGGACTTTCAATTCACTCAGACCTTTTTGTTTTAACGGTCGGTGAGACCTTGTTTATGGTCGTAATCACTTAAATACAGCACTCGGAAGATAATAAGCCACAAACTGACAATATAGTATTCACTGTATTTTTTATATTTGAGACTCGTTCTCTGTGTGCCAAATTTCCGAAATTTGATGATAATTTGGGGTTGGATAACGTTTTTTGTTAACTGTAGATAACTAAAATAGTAGTTATATCTTGCTACCTGCTATTTAAGGGCATGGTGTGGGTAGAGGTAAGAAGCTTTTCTGTTTGCTCCCTCCTCTTTCCACAGGGTCGGCACTCGGCAATACGTGAATTAGACCTATTATTACCTGTAGAGGTGCATTACGAACCGGTGGTAGATGGTAATTTTAATTTAAAATAGTAAATTTTAAATTTTATTTTTTTGTTTGACCTGTCAAAAGAGCTCTAATGAGCCAACTTGATTAAATGAGTTTTGATTTTGATTTTGAATGATGGCCGTAGGCGACACTTACCGTGTACCATCAGACCTATATGCTTGGTATATAAAAAAGGGATACAGGTTCAATAAAATATTGTTAAATGCAGAGACATACAAATATAATCAAATCAAATCAAAATGTTTTATAATCGAATAAATTCTTGCGAATGCTTTCAAATAGTCAAAAAATACAACACAAAAATTAAAATTAAAAAAATAAATAATAATAATTAATCTTTTACTTTTTACCACCGGTTCGGAATGCCATTCCACAGAGAAGACTGCTGATGCTAATTCCAATTCAGCGTAGGCATATGCCCATATATTAAAATTCAACTCGTACTACCTTGATCACCGCATTTTCATTTCTGAATCACTGAATTCCCCATGATCTATTTATTTCTCAGAAAACATGCTAAACATTGTTCTGAATTGGTATGCAATTGTTTTGCCAACGAAACGTATTTTCTATATTATTTCTAGTATTAGTCACGATGGACCTTCAACTTAGCCAAATTATACAATTTACAAATTAGTTACACCTCCTACACAAACTAATTATATTTACGGTACATGGTTTTCCAATTGCTAGGCTTAAGTATATAATCATAATTTGAGAGATCTTATTAAATATACCTTTACAACTCAGCTTGTATCTTGTAATAACTGTATTTTAAATGAAAAAGGAAACCGCAAACGCTTCAAATAACAACATTAGCAGCCAAATTTGCTCGAATATTATGGATCAAGTAAATTTGAACAAGAAAGACTACAAGTTAACTAGTTCCACATACAGAAGATTACTAGACTATATTGAGATCAGAGATCGATGAGCCTTCTGAATTCATGGGATTCCACAGGTCTTTGTGGAGATCCCAGTAACCTGTGGCTGTAGTATTTCAGATAGCTGTATAGTAGCGAACGCTCCTTTTATTAAAAAAAATACCTACTGTTTATTTCCGATATAGACCCCGGAAAAGCATGTCCCTAAAAGCTATAAAGTGAAATATTGCAATCTCTATCAGAAATCTAGATCATAAAAATGGATTGATATCCCCGATACATTTCAATGAATTATGAATCACTGCGCACGGCCTATGTCAGTCACACGGAAATTACGCTACGTGATAGAAATTCAAGTTCGGCCATCTTTATTGATGTCCTCAGACATGAAGCCGCCAGCCATCCAGACTTTGGCGTCCAGCTCGATGTCTTCGAAGAACAGCGTGAGAGCGATGAAGCACAAGTCCCTGGTGGCATCAATCTCAATTCACATCTTGATGTCTTCTATGCCATCTTAAAACAAGTAAGATTTTATTTGTTCTTACTCCGTATCTATGACTGCCTCGTTAGTCTAGGGGTTAGATTTTTGGATCAACGGGTCCGTGGTTTGATTCCGGGGTCGGGCAAGTGTCTTTGTCTAAACGAGATGCAGAGACTTGCTCGCAGTCTGGGTGTAATTTGTGTTCGTGAATTACATGCTTGTTACCTCCCTCCGTGATACAGTTTATGCCTATAATATACAATCTACTAATTGGACTTTCTTAATTAGGTACACTGTTAAAATATACATTGGGTAAAGAGAAATGGACACTTTGTTTGATTGAGGAAGATTTCAAAAATACGGAAGCGAAAGAAAATCTGATGCAGCGCCGAAAAAATACTATGCTTTTAAACCTGTAAAATAACACACAAATTTCACACAAATGTATTCTTTATTTTTTGGATCACATATGAGTGCTCACTATACTACTATAAATATGATATGTCCACAGATATAGGAGCCAATATAAGATTATCCCATGGAATGATCTTGGGCAGAAATTTTATGATATATATTTTATTTCTTGCCAGGTAGCAGACACGCCTCAAGAAATACCATTCCTCAGTATCCTTCAGCATCTGCTGAGGATAGACCCTAAAGAACCAGTGAGTGATATCGTTTGGGACACAGCGGAGACCCTTGTCCATCGAGCCACTCTGCTAGAATCTAGGGAAGATGCTGCTAAATTACTTAGAGCTCCAAGCGTACAGGTAGACTATACAAAATATTATTTGTCTAAATCCTAGATCTTCTAAGCTACAAAGCAATTACTTAAGAGTACCGCATCCGTACATAAAAACAACGATTCTTACTTGAAAAATCTCGAATAGCAAGCTAGATATTTTGATCTCACTATTACATTACTAAAGGAATTCAAAATGAGTACCTAGAATCTAACGGTTAGCTGCACTGTAATTCTGATGGTAAATCATTTCCTGCAATGTGTAAAGATCGTGAAAACCTAAGACATCATTATTCTAGTACCTACAATAAGTGAAATTCCCTGATATAACTGCATCCGGTCCGACTCCTGCTAAGTCTGGGTCTTTTATGAGCTATGATGAATGGTGATAATGATGATGATGATGAATGGTTATCAAACAGGCGAAAGTGGGTTGTACCTGTCAGCACCGAGATTTGTCTAGTGCTGGAAGGAAGCAAAGTCTACAGAGAGCCCTGTCCCCACCACCCCCACCGCCTCCTGCTCCTGCGCCGAGTGGAGGTAAGTAAACTTAATCATTAGAATAAAACGATGGCATTTCACCCCATAAACGTGCCACTTACAGTGCAGTAGACCATCCACGTAGATGTCGGGGTGCTAATGGATGACTCGGTCATTGTGAAGATCCTTGCACGATGGCCATACCAGATCAGAGGAATGGATGTAATGATGATGACATTATAGATATTGTTGAGATGAGGAGAGTTTAAAGAACTTTAGATTAGATGTGTCAAATTCCAGGGGATAGATGTGCCGCCTTTGGATCAACGGGTCCCGGGTTCGATGCCGAGGTCGGGCAAGTGTCTTTGACCGGAGGCACTTGTTCTGAGTCTGGGTGTAAATTATTATGTCAGCCAGAAATTTTAAGCTCAAAACTACTATACCACATTTATATGAAAAATATATTTAATTACCATGTGACATACTATGATTTGATATGTAAGACCAAGATATTGTCTGAATTGTAGAATATAATCTCATTTCACACAACTTCAACATGTCAAAATGCATGCGAAAAAAACATGAAGCATATCATAAATCAATGGACTTGACCTATTTCGATAAATCATAATCGGTCCGCATTTTTTTTTGTTTTGAATTAGTCATAGATTTGTAACGCCACAATACTAAGATGACGTCAATGCCGAAATGAAATAGCAATAATAACTTAATCAGATAACTTAAAATGTTAAAATCAGATAGTAATAGCTATAGACAGTTTGAAATCGTAATTGGTAGTGAACACACTTATTTTAGTAAACGTTATTTTTTTTTACTATTTAACTCCGAGTGTACCCAAAGAGCAAAGACCATGTTGATGAAGAACATAAAAGTATCAAGTGTAGAAGCCGACACGATGTTGCTGAGTGTGACGGTTTTAGTAAGCCCAAAGGCTTATTTGCGAATCTCATTTTACTACTTCTGTTAGTATGCGGTTAAATAAGACAAGCTCGCTCTTATATCCATGAGTGTCATTTGTTTACGTAAATGACATATATAGAAAGAGCCCTAACAATACTGGCTATAGCAAATATAGGAGTCAATTATCATCACTTACAGGTCCACCGCCACCGCCAGCTCCAATGTTACCTCCCCCTCCGCCATGTGGGCCTCCCCCACCGCCTGTTCCCCCACCCCCTTCTGCGGCCGCACCTATCCCACCAGCTCCAGTTGCAGATATCAAACTCCCACAGCAGGAAACCCCTATACCGAAGACCAAAATGAAAACTATCAATTGGAACAAGATACCTAATAATAAAGTGAGT
Source organism: Clostera curtula (assembly GCA_905475355.2). Lineage (NCBI taxonomy): Eukaryota > Metazoa > Arthropoda > Insecta > Lepidoptera > Notodontidae > Clostera > Clostera curtula. Next base: position 679,781 of record FR997816.1, on the reverse strand, counting down.
ATTTTGTATTATTGACAATCTAGGAATTCCAAATGTCTAGAAAAATGAAATTAAAACATTTAAAATCAAATCTTTATTCGGGTGTGGATCATAGATGGACATTGGATCTGGCTAATTTTAATGTAGCGACCAGCATGCTACATACTTTACACAATTTATCCGAAAAATCGGAACTATTAACATCAAGAAATATCGCCTACAAATGCAACAATTACCAAAAAGTCCAAAACCGCGATAGCGAAGTTTCAAGAGCAATTCTTTGCGCCTACAATAACATAACGATCTCGGTCCTGCCAGATAAGGCGTATCTACATTGAAATTGTCACATTTAAAATTAATTAGTTACATGAAGGGTAATTAGCCTACTGTACCATGCTGGCCAGACGGGTTGGCACAAGGTTCGACACACTCAGGATAGAATGGGTGACACTATGTGTTCTAAGTCCGTCACCACCGTAATTATCTTACAGATGCCTTTCTAACGTCTTGATAATATTCTAATGACAAGTTTCGATAAATAAAATAAATGTTTTTCAGGTAATTGGTCAAAATAACATCTGGTCATTGGTGGCATCCAGCCATAAACACTCACCCAAAGCTGATCTGGACTGGGGAGAGATCGAAGGACTTTTCTGTCAACAGGTACCTTCTTTGTGATTTCTTATTACTACAGCATAGTCCTCGAGTGGCGACCGCGTTCCGGAAAGCGCAGTGCCGGTAGTCCTCCCACATGGTGGACCGATGACGTGGTTAAGGTCGCCGGAAAACAATGGATGCGGGCGGCCCAGGACCGGTCTTTGTACAAATCCTTGGGGGAGGCCTATGTCCAGCAGTGGACGTCTTTTGGCCGAAATGATGATGATGATGACAGCATATTCTCTCTTAATGTTTCCGTACACTAGTTTATATTAGTGGATTAGTGCAAGTGTAATCCGACTAAATGAGAAATGAGTTGATTGGTGTGATTATCGCAAGACGTTGTGTGCCGTTGATCCTCTAATGTCCTTACAAACTTTTTAAGCTGGGTAGGTACTGACCGGTGTTACGGGGCGTAATGTAACGTGTTACACAGCGGGGATTCGTGCAGTCAGTATGTCGTGTGACGGGGAAACCAGCGAGCAACGAGCCGCTCGTTGCTCGCTTTGAGTGCTCCACCCGGCTGTCGGTTTTTTGGCGAATCCTTCGACTGTTACGCGGTTCATTCAGCACGCCGTTGCAAGTCGTCACGAGCGCACGCGGTGCGTCGCACGTCGCGAGTGATCACACGTCGTTCCTCTCGTAATTATTTAATTTAACACGGAGTGGCACAAAGAAAAAACTATGTACTTCTTAATTTGGATGAAACAATAATTAAGTAGTAATAAAGATACCAACACGTCCTCGCTGTCGGCCATCTTGAGTGAACTGGCGGCGAATACGGAGCACAGAGTTTTGACGAGCATGTTACGCCGATTTTAAAAACACAGTGTAACATGCTCGATGCGTAAATGCTCAATGCGAATGTTACATTAAACTTCGTAACGTAGGTCAGTACACACCTTAAGATAAGTGCATCGTCATGTTAGTGGGTCTTCTGCTATGGTCTACTCTACACTCTACATTTACTTCCAGATACAACCAACAGGTTCGGCTGGCTCGTCCCCAAGATTAGGCAGAAGTCCAATCTGCGACAGTTCTGGTGAAAGGAAACCGAGGAAAGAATCTTCTGAAATAACACTTCTGGATGGAAAGAGGAGTCTCAATGTCAACATCTTCCTGAAGCAATTTAGAAGGTAAAATTATCCGAACATTGTTTATCTACACAAGTTGTTTTTAAATGTAAGCTAAGGCCGAATGCTGCATTACACAGATGCGCCGGAGAGAAACAGTAGTGTGTCAATTTAGAAAACATTGTGTTTTGGCTCAGTCAGTCTTTGGGCGGAGGACAGGTTCCCTGGTTAAGGTCACCAGAATCCGATAGTTGGTCAAAACGGGTCTTTGTGGAAGTCCTTGGGAGGCCTATTTTTAGCAGTGGACTTCTTTTGGCGGTATTCTAACATTATAATACTATATCTAACTATTTTTAATTTTCCAGCTCCAATGAAGATATAATACAACTGATTAGAGAAGGCGCTCACGACGATATTGGTACAGAGAAACTACGAGGCCTACTTAAAATACTACCAGAAATTGATGAGTGTGAGATGCTAAAAGCATTTTCTGGGGACGTAACAAAGCTTGGAAACGCTGAAAAGTTTCTGTTACAGCTTATACAGCTTCCAAAGTGAGTCTAATAATAAATCACACTACTTATCCTAAACTAAGAACAATAAATGTATCTTTATAAATCTTTACGTGCTTGTTCGTACCAATTTAAAGGCTTACCTCTTAAGTTATTAACCTTCAGATTTAAGAGCAAAGATTCCTCGATCATGTTATAATAAAGTTTTCTTAAAACAAATCCTAATATGAAAGCTAGTTAATCAACTTTATCTTCTCCCCTGTTTAGTGCGTTTTATACCCGTAAAAAAACAGCTTCGTAATTTTGTGGTATGTCTTCCTTTTATATTTCAGTTACAAACTGCGGATAGAGTGCATGCTACTGAAAGAAGAGTGGGCTGCCACCTCGGGCTTCCTGGAAAGCGCTATCAACGCCATATTGGTGGCTGGAGATGACCTCATGTCTTCTAGGGCGTTGCAGGTAACAACCAAACATTCAATGCTGATACTTTAGCTTTTATTATAGTTACTGACTGCAACAAGATATTAGAGGTAGCTTCTGTAGGTTAAGTCATGTTTTGTTCAGCTCGATCTTGTATGGGACCTGTCGTGTCTTACATCCATCATGGTTCAATAACATTACAACTGATAGTCCTACTAAATGTGTCCCAGAGGGTAGATTGCAATCACTATGAATAAATACTGATTAATAAGTGCTGAGAATATTTAATCCATGAATGAAATGAGATTGGAATGGAGTCAACGCAGTGAAATACCTATCGAAAGACTTGTAAGAATGTATGGATGTTTGTTTGTTACTCTTTCACGCCAAAACGACTGAATGGATTTTGATGAAACTTTACATTACAAATCAGAATAATTATAATATAAATAACGCTATAAATAATTAGGATATAGTGTGAATTATTATACATAGTATGTGTGATACATATGTATGACCGTTTTTTTTTTGTTAAATACTAGTGCGAAACCTGTGCGAGCCGCTAGTTAATAATATGTAGACATAATCACTAGTCCTAGGGCTTCCTCATGATGCCATATTCTACACTACAGGAGGTGCTGTACATCGGGTTGATCGCTGGGAACTTCTTGAACGCGGGTGGATACGCTGGCGGCGCTGCAGGAGTGAAGCTCTCATCTCTTCAGAAGCTACCAGATATCAGAGCCAACAAGCCTGGCATGACGCTTATGCACTATGTTGCTCTGGTATAATATTTTTAAACAGAATCTATACTAATATATAAAGCTGCAGAGTTTGTTTGTTTGTTTGTTTGTTTGAACGCGCTAATTTCAGGAACTACTGGACCGATTTCAAAAAATCTTTCAGTGTTAGATAGTCCATTTATCGAGGTTATAGGCTATATTTTATTTTCGAAAGAATTAGGGACCCGTATGAAAATTGCGATTATGTAAACCAAGGTGTAAAATCGAGAACCTATTTATGCGTGCGCTGCAAAAACTATTGGCAATAGAACAAAATGATGTACTACGGGTTTGTAGGTCTTATAAAAATCTACAAAAAAGTCCGCGAGAGCACATATGTAACTATCATAGTTTAGTCACAATAACCGATTTTATGTTCATAAAAAATATGCATAGAGATAAGCACGGTTTCAAAGCCCACGCGGGCGAAGCCGCGCTCAAAAGCTAGTCTTCTATAATTGAATGTCCAAAGTTAAGTTGTCCAGCGGTCGGGCAAACGTCTTTGTGTAAACCAGAGGCACTTGCTCTGGGTCTGGGTGTCATTTGTATTCGTGAATTACATGTTTGTTAAATATATATAAATTTAAAACACTGAATCAAATCAAATCAAACCAAATCAAAAAGTTTTTTATTCGATTAAATTCTTGCGAATGCTTTCAAATAGTTAAAGATTTTATATAGAAAATTTTAAAAAGAAAAATTAAATTAATTACTTATTTAGTTTTTACCACCGGTTCGGAATGCCATTCCATAGAGAAGACCCGGCAAGAAACTCCCTGGCTCTGTCTTAAGTTACGTAAAAGTAAAAGAAATGTGCGTTTTATGTGCGTTCGTTTTACCCAGCTAATTCCTCGAGTCACTTTTTCCAGCTTTACCAGGTTATTTCTTTGTTAAACAAGAATATATCTACCACACCTGTCTTTACAATTTCCTTGTGTGACAAAATCAGACTTCAAAAAAAGTAAAAAGTAGACTGAATCATCTGGGTCAGTTTGATAACCGTAATATTTGTTATTTACAGCAAGCGGAACGAAAAAATAAGGAGTTGATACATTTTGCTGATGACACTAGAGTGCTAGAAGAAGCAGCCAAAGCCAGCGTAGAACAGTTGTATAATGAGATCAAGACCCTAAACAACAGAATAACCGTCCTCAAAAAAGAAATTCAGCTCCCTAGCACGCAACAGGACATCAGGGATCAGATGGGAGATTTCCTGCAGGTAAGAAAAATGCAAAGGCTCAGTTAAGTTACTGCCACTACCCTGCCCATAGTTGACCTACTGTTGAGCCGGGACTTAAGGCTTAAGGCTTATTACAGCAGGCCCGTGTGTCAATAAGGCTGCTAGAGCTTTCCTAGGGAAAGCATTGTGTTGGCCCCTTTTTCCCCTTCTACCGGGACTCCACTGGTGTTGGAAACGTTAGTCTTTTGACACCCTCAGGATTTAATGGGCTGGTGTTATTATGAACCCTAAATCCATCACTAAAAGGGCTCACATGACGTTACAATACAAAAGGTTATTCTTGAATATATAATTTAATAATTATTATTCACGAAATGTTTTCATTCATAGGTGGCGGAACAAGAAGTGTCTGCGTTAAACAAAGACATGGACGAGGTAGAGAGTATGAGAAAGCAACTGGCTGAATTCTTCTGCGAAGACCCTGTCTCCTTCAAACTGGAAGAATGCTTTAAGGTTAGTGTTTTGGAGTTTCCGAGATACTCTGCTGGCGTCTATTAGGTTTTATAAAGTCTAGTGTTATTAAATAATAATATAAAAGATAAATTTTTCTGATAAGTGTTTCGTTAGTCACCTGTTAGTTACACTATACAGGGTGGCTGTTAAACGATTGTTCATATAGAAGGATATGCTAAGTCATAGGTGACCAATAATTTTTTTTATTAATTACTTACTGACACATCACAGGTGCTGTGGGGCACATGTCTAACCGAGCGGTAAAAGTCACGATTTCAGCAAATCGCTTTTAAATTAATATTTTTAAACGACAGTTAAATCACATTTTATAACTTAATCCTTAATCCGTCAAGAGCCACTTAATCCTCTCAATTATAGTGCTATAGCAGTTGCTTCTAAAGATGTTCCGTTTGCGCAGATCTTCGTATGGTTCTGCAGCAAGTTCAGGTCAGCGGTGAACGACAACGAGCGTCGTCGCGCCAACGAGGAGCAAGCGGCTGCTCGGCGTCGCGCCCGCGACCTGGCCAGTGCTAGGATCAAAACCGGTCGGTACCAAGGGTATACTATGAGCCCACAAATGATACACTGCTTAGTTTGTATCAAGTTGGCCTTCCTTGCGGTAAGGTGATCTGCCTCTACCGTACTTTCAGGATGGTAAAGGTTTGTGACATTGTGTATTCAATTCAACACAGTCAATTGTGATACTGATTATTTCGTGACTAAACTTAATTAGAAGTTTATGGTACTGTACAAAATATACTTCATGTTTGCAAAGTGCAGATTTCACCATCATCTTTATAAAAATATTGCGCGTGGCAACAAGGTAGATCGTAGGTATGAATTGAAGGGAATTTTCGCAGGAGGAGGCAGTGTCTGCACTACGCCAGTTTCAGAGTGCGAATCGCTCATGGAGTCACTACTTCTGGATATCAGAAACGGTCTCGGAAGAAGGTCGCTACGGAAGCCCCATGACCTTTCGCCGTCCCCTGGTAATTGGTCCTTCATTGATCGTTTACTTTAAATTTAGAATTTAAGTCTCTCCAGAGCTCGAAAGTTTATTGAGAGTTGGGACTACCAATGGAAATAGCAACGTAAACAGACAGTGGGCGCTTAAAGTCCATAAATGATCCACTACTAAGTCGAGCCTCCTCCAAATTCGTGGAGGGAATTTAGCTTACTGTGTCACGCTATCAAGACGTTTTGGCAGAGCGTTTATATCTAGTTTTCCTTCACTTGCGGCTAAGTGGTCCACCTGTTATGCCTCTTACGTCATCCTCAGGACGGATGGGATGATATGTTAATGTTAAATGTAATATTACGAAAACCTTAGCCACAGCACCGCGGGGCCAAGTCTGCTAGTAGATTATAGATTTAGAAGAAAAACAATAATATCAGTAGAGTCACATTATTATGTGTTTAAGAAAAGCAATAAATACATAGTAAAATTTTCGGCAGATGTAACACCGACGGGTAGCTTGCGAAGACGCAGCCGCGCTAGCCCGGGAGACGACGAGGAAGGCTTATTAGAATTCCTGCGGCACTCCTCGCCCGCAGCTAACGACCTTCGGGAAAGAAGTGCTTGGGGCAGTCTGGGTAAGTCTGGTTCTAGTAATGCAATTTATTAGAACTCAGAAGCCTTGAGATGACCAGCGCAGCGGTGCCTAGCATAGTGTTTTTTCAAACATATTTGATTAATATTCCCGAGAATAAATAACTTTATAACATTCGACTCGTAATCCAATAACGAGCTATTCAGATTTCGGAATTTCCTGTAAACTTCTAACTTTCCATTCATTCTATCATTCAATCTAAACGAAACTTTCTTAATGCGCACGTTTTTTTACACACAATAAGTAAGTTATGAAAACAAATGCCACCTATTATTCGGAGCGAGTACATCATAATCATCATCTCAATGCCCTACCCTGGAATCGAACCAGAGAATTGTGATCTCCATTTGCATCCCCTGAACTATCATGGTGCCAGATTGGAGAGTTGAATAATATTTGTTATGCAGACCGCTCGTGGTCCCGGCGCGGCGCATCCCGCCCACGGCTGGACATCCCGGAGACGGAGCGGGAGCGACCTGCCTCGCCACGAGCCCCGCCCTCACCGCAGCCGCAGCCCGACCCGCCCGCCAACAAACCCAAGTATGTCCGACACCTTATGCATGTACACATACACACATACAACTCGAATTAGGTGTCTGTTTGTAGGATCAAAAGAACAGTTTGAATTACGTTTAAGGGTCTAATTTAATGCATACCAGATTTGGAATCCTATATCAAATATATATATATTCAAGATAGTTTTTTGTTCCATACAACAACAAAAATATTGATAACTAGCTGACCCGCCCAGACTTCGTACTGCCTCAAACGATAAATAAAAGACCTAAAATTTTGTTTAAAATTAACTTACAACAAACAAAAGGAATCGTCAAGCGTCAAAGGAAAAGCAAAATTTTTGTTTTTATTTAATTCCGAGTATGTCCATATTTTCTCACCATTTAAACCTTCCCTGGACTTCCACGAATATTTCAAGACCAAAATTAGCCAAATCTGTCCAGCCGTTCTCGAGTTTTAGCGAAACTAACGAACAGCAATTAATTTTTATGTTTAAAGATAGATTTTGTGGCAGCTCTGCGAGTAGCGCCCGCGCATGGCATTTCCCAGACCCCGCTATCTTATTCGCTCCATCTTATCCACCTCCGTCCCCCGGTCTTGTCTATGTCCATTTAGCAGGTAATGACGAAATTGACGAAATAAAGACGTTAACTTTTTTACTCTGCATCTATCACGCGTGACATGAAACCTTTTGACGAGTATCCTGGAGTACACGCTGTCCCTGTGGTTTCGTGAATTTCTTACTCCCTGTATATTTTTGGAGGAGGTGAAACCAATTAGGAATTTACAAATCTAGCTAAGGGCAAGTTCTCAATGGTGTCAAATGCCTCTACGTCAAATTGTTGTAGGGAGTGGCGCCAGAAGATCGAGTCGTGGCTGCGAGCCAACAGCCAGGAGGAGAAGCGGGAGGCGGAGCTGCGCGCGGAGAGGACGCGGCGCCTGCACGCGCAGAGGAGGCCTCTCGACAGCGAAGGTACCACATACCTGACATTTTAATTTCTTTTTGCATCAAGCAGGAGGTCATTTATATTAATAAACCGATCTAAAGTATTTTATTCGATTAGTATTGGTTACAGACTGGTCTCATATTATATATTTTATCGAAATCGGTACTGTATTTTTGTATAACACTTGAAATAAGTGATTTCGCTACTAATTAATTTTTGAATATTGTACTTCACTACCCTTTCTTAACTTCTTCCTAACAATGTCCATCTCAAGGTTGTCTGTAAGAAATCGCATTTAGTGATAAGACCGCCCCTTGTACAAATGATTGTTGCTTAAATTGTGTACTGTTTTTTTATTTCTTTTGTACAATAAAGAGTTTATCTATCTATCTATCATCAATTTTTTTTAAAAAATGCAATTTTTTTAAATTAATATTTCGACGATTTTGTTGTAATTAGAGTCCTTTGTAAATCATTTATTTAAATGTAAACTGAATTCAATATTGGCACTAAAAAGTTAAACTATGCAACTATTTGCAATTTTAACACCAACTTAATTTTTACACCGACGCTACGTTTATTATGATATATTTAGAGATTTATTTAGAGACACTTGGTGATTGGCTTATATTTCAATCTTAATGTGTTTTTCTGTGCAGAGAACGAGCGCGTGGCACTGGAGCCTCTGGCTGAATCCCGAGCAGAATGGCGTCCCGCTGTTCTCAAGGACACCGATGTCGTCAGGGCCCTGGAGACGGTGGAAGGTACTGTTGCTCGTGTATACAAATCTTGTAATGAGCATCATAATATCGTTAACATGATTTTCGCTACTAATTAATTTTATCCACCTGCAAAATGGGTGCACTAAATGTAGGTATATACACACTAAACCTTACATTATCAGACGTTGGTACTAAAGCATAAAAAGAATTGGATTAGGTCAAACCGGGGATAAGGTCGTGTCCTAATTTAAAAAAAAAGACATTAAAACACAGCCTTTGAGTTTAGTCTTTCACGTTCGCTCGCACGTAGATAGTGGTTAAGCAGTATCTAGATGTTTATAATTATTCTAAAGATAATAAAACCGAATATTTGGTTGAAACAGATTTTTCTGTACTATAGAAATTAATATTTTGTATTTATTCCAGATGTTCAACCTCAAACAAAAGATGTCAGAGTACCTTGGAGGAAAACGGAAGAGAACGAAGAGATGAGAAGACTCCGAAGGCAGCGGTCACGGCAGCAGATAGAATCTCCACCTTTAGTCTCCATTACGGAAGAGCGAAAGCTACCTGAAATTCAAATCACAGCTGAAAAAGACATCAAGAAAAACATTGTAGATAAGGATAGGATAGAAATAGACTCGGACAATATAGAAACCCCACCAGTACAAAGAAAAGTGTTCAGTCCACCTCCAGAAAAGGAACCATGTAGAAAATTCCAACCATCAATTTCAAACAAACTGAACCTCAACGAGAAAGCTTCGACAGAAATGAAAGATTTGTGTCAAGAAATATTAGGAGACGGACAGTTTGACAGGTTCTCGGCAGCAAGAAGAACACGCAGATATAAGAGGACCCCAGAAACTAGCTCTCCAGAGGACGAAAAGAAACCAGAAATAGCATCAGAATTGGTAGCCGAAACCCAAGTCATAAGACCATCCAAGTTGGAAGTTCAAGCATCTTACAAAGTGGAGGCAACGCAAGAAGTAGTGAAGCCTGTTGGAGTAGTTGTAAAAGACGAAAAGGAGAATCGGCTGAAACGCTGGCAGGAGAGATTAAAGAACCAAAGCACAGACAAAAGCACCAAAGAAATAAAACCGTACCTCCGCATGAGGCGGCAGACATCCATAAACCAAGAAGATGTACAAAAAGCTATAAGGGAGCTGAAATCCCCAACGGAGACACCCACTGGAGTATGGTCGAGAGAGGCTTACAGACGATCGGTGTCAAAGGAGAAACCGCAAGAGAAATTGCCGGAAAGAACGACATCACCCAGGATAACTAAAGTCAAAAGTGAGCATGAGTTGAACGATGAAGGTTTCGAAGAGACACAGAGCCTAAACTCGGAAAGTGCATCACAGGGTGCCTCGTCAGGCTGCAATGTTGAATGCGATTCACCTGTGCCGAAAATAGCCAAACCTGTCCCAAAGAAGATATCTACCAAAGAGACTAGGACACCTCCCCGGACGCCTATAGACCCGAAACGAACGGTGCCCAAACGAGCTAGTTCATTGAGGGTCGAAAGATCTACATCCAGAACATCGCTTAGAAGTTCAAGAAGTTCTTTAAATAGTTCGGCTTCAGTTGCTACAGTGAAAAAGGCTCCTCCCGCTCCCGTAAAAGCCCCCCCAAAGCCCGTAGTTAAACCCGTTCCCAGAATGCCAGCATCCAGATCTTCGTCTAGTGGAAGTTCGGTCGGAACGTCAAGGCCACCCTTAAAATCCCTTAGTAATAGGACATCAGGATTCATGAGACCTACCCAAGCTTCAAAAGGCAAAGTTGGTGTTGGTGGTCAGCAAGTATTGAGAGCTAGCATCAAGTAGTGTTTATAGATTGGGTGCTAACGAACATTGGTGCGGTGCTATGTTCCGACACAGTTCCCAGATCGTGTGCTCTTAATTATCGTGTTCAAGAAAAAGTTGAGCAGCTCATAAGTAAATAATGTGCTTATTGTGACTTATTGGTGATGATATAGTAAACTGTAGGTGCATTCTTTATTGTACCCACTATCTTCACACATACTAGAATAAAATTTGAGTCTAACATAATGTTACCATGTTCCATTTGGAAAAACCAGGAAAATTAAAGCAAGTAAGTGTCCAAAAACTTTTTTGAAATAACCTTTACTCTTTTGTAATGATAAATAGTGCCTTTTATCAGAAATCTTAAGTATTAAAATAAATGAAATATAAATTGTTGAATAAGCAGAAATATTATTGGAAACTTCAGATGATTTAGGCGCTAGAATCTCAACTTTTGTAATTCTGAAGTTTTCAATGACTGATTATTTTAGTTTTTATTATTTACCTTAGATCTGTTCACACCGTTTATTGGTAGGAATCCCGTACGTATTTTAATAGATATATTTTACATTTTTATTTAATTTAATAAAAAAATAAATACAATTATGTGCCACAAGTCAGTACGGGTATTCTATTTAAATTACCATTTGTTATTAATTACATTTTAGGGCACAGTTGGGAGCGAGCATTGTGAATATTTCAATTATCGAAATATAGAAAAATAATGTCTAATATTATTAATTACCTATGTATCAAAAAACTCGACTGCAAAGCGACACAATTAAAATATTAGCTATCCTTATCCTACTTATTCAGTCGTAGTAAGTGAAAAAGAGATAGCAAGAGTTCGGCAGCGCACGCTTTAATTCGAGTGTAAACCGTGTTAATAAATGAAAACATTAGGTATCTGTCGAAATATTCACAAAACTCGTCCCAAATAAGAATCCCAGTTATCGAAGTCATTAATTTTTTTATTGAATTATTATGATACTAATATAAATATAATTTTGTAATTATAACTAGTGTTTAATATGACATTTTCAAATTGAGAGACTTAAACAGAAGTGATCTGATATTCATTAATAAATCCAATAGATCTTGATCAAAGAGTTTTAATGTCACAAATTATATTTGTATAATAGTAGATAGGTGATAAAACGAATTAAGTGTAAGAATTAACACAATACTTTATTGTACGTGTTTATTGACTAAATGAATACAATAAAATGTCATACCCTCGATGTATTATTTTATTTCACAGACTTAAAACTCATTTTACCTGTCGTAATTCTGTTTTTGTGCGAGGTTTTATTTGGAAGTTAGTAAAGATCGATCTAGTGCAACGTGTCCCGTCCAGGTGGCAGACTTGGGAAGCAACGTTTAAAATTGAGCGATCCATACTCGAGCAGAGAGACTCTCTGAAATAGGATCCACATTAAGAGTTTCCGACATAGAGCCAAAGACACTAATATAACGCAGATCTTTAGCAGGATAAACTGATTGAAGTAGAAGAGGGCTGATCTTGCCTCTAAAAGAACCAAGCCGTTAGGGTTGACAAGTTCTTGAGTGATGGCCATGAGTCTGCAAGCGTAGTGTAGGACCTTGTTAAGTGGAGGATAGATCAGTGTAAAATTGGAGGCAACCTGAATTCGTCAGGTTGAGGACTATGTCCAGCAGTGGACTAAAGGGGTATGATGTTAATTTTTGTAAAATCCTTATAAAATCGGTATATTGCGAAGTTTGTGCTAAATCGTACTATTAATCATTGTAATCAGAGAAGATACTGATATTTAGGAGGCGCGTTATATAAATTGTTTATAATATTCCATTATCGACGAGTTCCACTACCAGATCAGTCATCTTCCGTCGACAGGCGGCATTTGAGGTGTTCACTGGCTGCACACGAGACGCCGATGAGTGCTCACTTTCCTGAGAAATTGTTTTTTTTTCAATCAGTAACTAGGAGATTGTAGTTCAGAGGGTAATGTGCAGTGGATTCAATCGGCAGGATAAACAACTTCTGGCTGAGCTGGATATTAAATGAGTGTCCAACATCATTTGTAACATTACTACACACTGCCTCGTTGGTCTAGAGGTTGGATGTGCCACCTTTGGATCAACGGGTCCCGGATTCGATTCCGGGGTCGCAGAGTAGGCACTTGCCCTGAGTCTGGGTGTCATTTGTCGTCGTGAATTACATGTTTGTATTGTTTGTGGTCGTGATACTGCCCCCGAAATACAGGATATATAACAACGGCAGGGGTTCGATTTAAAAAATAATACCAATTACATTATTTAATTCCCGACGTTTCGAATGCTTTGCAGCAGTTTCATAACGGGAGAGATAGACGCCTATAATTTAATTTAATCAATAATGTAATCTAAATGCGATAAATCCGTTAAAAAGTATGTAATTCCAGTCATGTGTAACATTGACCTTCATGCTTCGGAGGATATCCTCCGAAGCAGGAATATTCCTGTCTACATTCCGGTCACGAATTGGTTCTAATGCTGGTTAGTCAGCGCTGGTGTTCTGCTGGAACCATAATAAATTGGGGATTTAGTCTAGAGAGTATAATTGTCAGTATTTTACCTCATATTGGTACAAGTTAGGTGCCTCGTCGCTGTCACATGTCATAATCGGGTACATGTCCAAGGCTATGCCCAGGGCGAAGCGACCAGCGCGCTTGAATTCTTCCTGAATCCTGTTAGATAAAATGATAAGAATGAAATGCTGACAATTAATTAGTCAATTCATTCAATCAGCATTTCAATTTATTATTTGTTTGCCTTTAGCCACGAAGGGATGATCATCCAGGAACGTGGACATTCGTTTGATCACGCGGTTTCCCCCGCGCTTTCTTGACACTTATTGTTATATTTTGTATAATTCACACTATATCTTTCTATAATATACTATTACTAATCAGCCCATAAATGACCCACTGCTGAGTCGGGCCCCTCTAGTCCCATGGAGGGTAACTGGCCTAATGTGTTAGTATTAGTAGGATTCTGGTCGCGAAATAACTGTAGCAGCTGATCAGTGCTAACTATTTTCAGTTGCAGACAGCGGAGAACTGTCTGCAAACGAAAAACTACAATAGATTTACTTAAGAGTTGATACCGTAATGAATGAGATACTTAGCCCCTGTACGCACTAGCCGCCTAGGCTTTTATGGAAAGCATACGGAATTATGGAATGATTTTAATTTGGATGTGAATCTATCTGTATCTGTTACTGAATACTCATATTGGTTCTTCTATGAGCAAACTTCTTGGATATTTCCATCCACTTACATTTCACTAAGTTGATCACGGTTGAACAGAGTAAACTGTGTCTGGTCTTCCGTCATCTCCATCAGCCTTCCATAAAGCTCGTCTGCGTAGTACTGGACCAGGGAAGACAGGTGCTGGGCCCTTTGATCGCGGTCGAGACAGAGATACATTAGGTAAACTAAGTCTAGCGCTGGTGACGCGTAACGCACCAGCTGAAAATCCACCATGTACATCTGAAATCGGAAGGGATGTATGAAAATTAAATATGTAGTTTATTATTAGACTTGCAACGAATATTCGGTATATTCGGCTGCTTTTATTATATTACTAAGTATAGGTAAAATGAAAAGAAAATCGATTCATTACGTATATATTCATCTTTTCATATGTCTTATAATCATTTAAGTAATCAATATGTAGTAAAGTTAAATGTAAGTATTTAGTAGTAAGATCTTTTTAAAGATGCGTTAGCAATATTAACTACTTATACTTACCGCCCGCGCGCCTCGCAGAGCAACTACGGGCGCGCGGGCGGTAAGTACATTAGAACAAACGAGCAAACAATCACGTCTGTACAAGTTTTGGCGCTAAATTCCTGCCGAATACTTTTACCTTAAATTCGGCTATTCGCTCAGGGGGCTCGCCCAATATTCGGTATTCGGGAGACTGCCGAATAGACTATTCGTAAAAAAATACATGCATTTTAAGTAGTAAGCAAATACATTAAATGTTATAATAATTAAGTTTTAAATATAGAATAAATCAAATCTATTTCAAATGAAATTAATTGAATATTGGAAGTCTCTATTCTTCTTCTATATACTATCTTCATCATCCTTGATTTAGAGCCGGAGAAGGCCTATTGACGGAACCTCTTCTTTGGGATAGGCTTATGGATCTTGGGTATAGGCCTCCTTCAGCTTGATCCAGGCCTGTCTGTCCAATGCTATCTTTCTCCATTCGCTTCCTACTGTCGCCTTTATATCGTCTATCCACCTTTTTCTAGGACTTCGGTGTAAGTTTAAAGAGTGTGTGCAGTGACGGATTTAGAATACACAGTGTCATCACCCCATTCCATCCTGAGGGTGTCGTAAGAGGCGACAAAAGGAAATGACAAGGCCGAAAACCCAGCCGCAAGAGAAGGAAAACTCGACATGAAACTCTGTGCCAACCCGTCTGGCTAGCGTGGCACAGAAGGCTAATTACCCTCTCTGTTATGGTAGGAGGCCCGACCCAGCAGTGGCTCATTTATGGGCTGAGTAGTAGATACAGAGTGTAACAGAAACCCCTGTACCTGTAACATTTGAAGTGATAACAAAGAATGTACACTTTTGATGGTTATTTGACAGTTCGTCAGTTTCGTATTATACTTTGATAAATCAAACTATTGGATATACAGATTCGCTACCTACCTCAGCAATTTCGCCCTCGGCATAACGGAACAAGAAATTATTTGTCCAACAGTCCCCGTGACAGATCACGGCCAGCGGCTCCTCAGGAGTAACCAACTCAATCATGGTTTGGAAGAAACTATCTTCACTACAGAAGCTTTTAAATTTGTCAAGATATAAGTCCTTGTTTTCAACATCAGTTAAACCATCCTCCACCATAGTTATGGCGTTACGTATTGCCTCTAGATAGTAATTCTTGAAATAATCTTCATTTTCTGCCACGAAAAATACTGTAATGCAATATTTTTTTATACTTATGAAGCCTTCTGGGCACTTTTGCAAACCCCTGCAGCGCTGAGGATGCGGTGCATAGTTTAATTTAGATTTATTTAGTGTTTAGCCTATCTTTCACTTTTCCTTTAAGTAAATATATATTTAAATTGTTTTTTTTTCTACTAGTTTTAGACATACCTAGTATATAATATTTTATTGCATGTTGTTATTTGAGTGAAATAAAAAAATATCTTATGAAGTTCTTAGAAGAATCTATGAAATTTAATAACACTTCTAGAATCTACAACTATTACGTAACATGTTAACTGAAATACATTTCACAACTCACGGAGGAATTAAGCTAGTTATTCTACGCTGCTTAGGGAAGTAAGCACATAATGATGTGTTAGGTTTTCACGACCTTTGCACATTGCGGTAAATTATGTCAGACCCTTTGTATAATTAAGTTGGCAATTAATTATAAGGGGGCCGGGCAAGTGTCTTTTGTGTAAACCAATGGCACTTGCTCTGAGTCTGGGTGTCATTTGTGTTCGTGATACAGGTCGCAGTACATAGTGCACTATACATAGTGGATGTTATTGCATCATTTACCGCAAAGTAGGCACATAATTTGTTAACAAGTTTGTCTTCCTTCTTACCTTCATTTATACCATCTTTAACATTTAGCAACTCATATAGCCCTTCCGGGTCGTGAAACTTCATCGCCAAGGAAAGAGCGTGAAAGTGCGAGAGGTGTTTTAGCACAAAATAACTCTGTTCAATACTCAGACCTTGTCTTCTATCTGGCATCGCAAAGCCTAGCTGCTTCAAATCCTTTAAGATAACACAATCGTTCCGAGCTAAATAGCACTTCGGTAACGACCGAAACGGGTGTTTTAACTTCCATTGCTGCTGGAAGTCTGACAGTGCTGGCCAAATCTTATTGTAGAAAGCGACCTCGTTGCAAAAGAGTTCGTCGCTTTTAAAAGCTTCACGACGCAGTATACTTTCCGGGAGACATTTGTATATGATGGAACTTTCCCAAGGTTCTGTCTCTTTGTCGTCATCGTCTCTGGTTAACTTTCGAATGCCTTTTAGGGTTATCCTGTAGACCATTGAGGTGTAATTATCACCTCTGTTGGAGCCTGGAGCACCCTGGAATAGTTATGATAGACAATAACTAATAATCACCGAATTCACTGAAGTCGGAATTGATAACTTCAGTACAATTATCATAAGAGAGGAAAGGAGAGAGAAACAATCAGCGTATTTCGTCTATTTATTATTTATGCACATACATGTATAAAGGTGGACTAATTCCTTAGGTATTTTCTGCCCTATCTATCTTAGAGTGATACAGACTTAGAGTATGGCCGTTTGGAAATTCTGGTTTAAAATCTGGAAGGTCACAAACCAAAATTTTGGCTTTTCACTGGATTAAAAGTTGCATTTAGTTTAGGTTAAATGGCTTATAACGATTTATAGGCAGTAATATCAAAATCAGGGTGATGATGGCCTATTATAGTACTGCGTTTTGTTCCGCTTTCGTTATAAAGCAGCGACCTATACTATAAATAGAACAACATTAATCAATGATCGAACAAGACTGCTTCCGCTAAATTCGTAACTCTCGAATGCCTACTGACCTCCTTAAAAGTATAGATTCTACGGCGGAAGTAGGTAGGTACTACCTGGACCGGTTATCAAGGGGTTCCATTTTCTGATTTCCTTGTATGTATATCTTGCACATAGTTTAGTCCTTTGTCCTTCTATGGTCCGACATACTGACTTTTATGAATCTGTGGATCTGATTTTCGATCCGTTTTAAATAAGCTTACCTCAAACTCCTGTATGGTGACATGAGGATAGTCCTCGCTCAGCAGATCCTGCAGCAGCTCCAACGAGACCTGCGTCATGACTGCGGGCCTGTCTCACGAGAGCGCGCCCCTTCGTCATTATCCTATTAACTGTCTTTGTTCCACTGACTGCAGGCCCGAATTGCAGCCGTGAGGGCTGCCGCACACGTTTATAACAGTTGATAGGAATGAGCCAAACCCAAAATGTCCTACCTTTTATTTTCAACCCCATACAAAAAAGTGCAGGGCTGTAAGTATGACTTGTGTATGGAATCGTAACTCCTAAAGTAAGGCTGTGTCCCCAGTAGGCAAACTGTTAGCAGCCGACTGAGTTTGAGGCGTATCGGTTTAGTACGCCCTTCCATAAATTTGAAATAGAGTGTCCACAGTTTGCTAGTTTTGCGCAGTTTGCAGCGTTACGTGCGCCGACTGTCTCAGTTAGTAGCCGAGTCACAGCTAAACCGGTTCCAGTCGGCGGCGGCGATATGGTTGTTCGCCGGGCGTAGTGAGTCCGTTTGCCGCAAACTGTTCATGCGGATAGTGGAAAGAAGTTAATGACGTGTTCATGCTTGCTGCTTTTTATCATCTTTCAGCGCCTTTCAAAAATATCCATTGTGACCAACACAACCACTAACTTCTTACAACATTATTAAAGTGAGTCAGTCGGTCGACCTAAATAAGCGGCTAACTCATACATAACAGTAAGCTTGTGACGCACGAAAATCGATCTGAGTTTGCAGCTAACTCAAATTTCAGTTCGCAACAAATTTGGGGCTCACCCAGTCGGCTGCTAACAGTTTTGTCTACTGGGGACACAGTCTAATAATTCAATTAAGTTAAGGTTTTGTTATTTGAATGTAGGTTTTTAACTTTGATTTTTAGACATGTGTTTCATAATCGATTTTCTAGTTACAGCGGGGATTTCGTAAAATTGGTTAAATATAATAATTTGTTAAAATGGTTAGCTTCAAAATATGTCTGTACAAAACTTCGTTGATTTGCTATTCGAATGTTTTACACTTACAATTAAACTATTACATAATTTAGGTACTCCGTTTATCCACTCCTTCAGTATTTTATTCGTGGGATATAAAATTGTGTCGCTTCGAAGAAATATATAATCATGATGCCTACTGATAGGGGCCGGGGAACCGATTGGATAATGGCCGGTTATTTTGATCGTCTGGTCTGCCGTTGGACTTGCGTAACATTTTTATTAAGTTAGACTCTAGACCGTAAGGGTAAATTTTTCAAATGCGCGTGGATGGCCCCTAAGGAAAGTTTGTCATCACGACAATCGCTCAAATGAATTTCGAGCAGATTTCCATGAAAAATAAAACCAATCACAATAATTTATCAAAAGTATCACACCGGAATACATGTAACTCGAAAATTGGGAAAAAAAAACACAATCTGGTTTAAGACATTTATTCCACAAAAAGAATACAATTCACCCTGTACCTATTAATTCGTTTCGTTATTTCAGCCCAAACAAAACAAAACAAATTCATATAGGGAAATTAATCTACAGTGCCACGCTAGCAAGACGGGTTGGTTCGGGGTTTCTTAACAAGGTTTCCTTCTCATGCGGCCAGGTAATCTGCCTCTTGCCCCAGTCACGCTACATTGCCTCATTCTTATATATAATATGACTGGGGCGTTTCAAGTGGTTTGTCTCACATTTCATATTAAATTTTCTTACTATTTTTTGTTAATGTCGGTTTCAATTATCAGTCAAGCTTCTATGCTACATTATGTACAAAAATAATAAAAATGCGGCGCTGGAACGTTAAAAAAGAAAAAAAAACGATTATCTATGTTGAGTTTTAGTATTCGTTTTGCAGTCGCGCGGCGCGCACGCCATTCTTTCGTTTTGAGTGTTTTGTGAATCAATACGTGAGTGTATCGAATTCGTTTTTCTTTTATTTACAAGACGAGTTAACTACGAATCTAACCGTGGTAGGTCCCGATTGCCCCGTCGACCTGTAGTTGACATGGCCTTGTGACGTAATACCGTATTTTCTTAATAACTGACTTTGTTAGATAAATGTTAGTGTACCCCCAGTGTTTTTGTTTATTTTGTGAGAATAGTAGAGTACCTACATCGTGTGTTTTTTTTAAAAGTGCGGTTTGATCAAAAAATTGAATTTGCAAAAAAATATGTTTGTTTACATTAAAAATTTGCAAGGTTTTTAATGTAAACATCGCAATGTGCCAAGGAATTTCACAAAATATTTAGCACTGGTGAGTGGCTTTTATTATAATAATATAATATAGTCTAGTATGTTTATAATTAAATATAAAAAACACCATATCATCGATCGTAATTTCGAGATATGATGTTTTGAATAAAATTCGAGCGCTCAAACGCGGCGCGCAATGTTTACATTATCATATTTCAACATCGTCGTCGCATACCGATAAGCAAAACCATTAAGAGCCCTTTCACAAAAAAACACGAAATTGCAAGTTTTCGACGTTGAAATTGTATATTTTACGTTCGTTGTATTAAATATCAATTACTTGGTAAAAATAGTTCGTTTTCTCTACTACAATAACCTCAGAACCGATTTTAGATAACTCATTTCATTATATAGTAATAAGCTTTCTCCCGTTGCATGTTTAGGCAAAAACCCACGGAGACATGATTTCGGAGCTCTAATTTGGAGATTCTTCTGAATATCTCCCATAAAAAAAAATATAATTAGCTCTCAAATATCCTATACCTCAATAATAATAGAATACATTTTGGTTATATGCCTATTATGCTAAGAAAAAAAATATCTACGTATTTCAATTATCCACCGAAAAGGCTTCGAAACAAGCGGCAATATCTCCAAAGCCCACCATTATTTAGGCGTAAAATTTATACAAAAATAATCATCAACATTTGCTTAATATATGGTATTATTTTCATTTTTTAAATCGCTACTATTATTTTCTAATTAAATAAATAAAAATACTATATATTTCACTGCGCCGGCCGTCTGCGATTAGTATCGCGCGAGCGCTTGTTGAGGTTGGACCTATATCAGTTTCTTTCCCGCGCGCCTTCGTTCCGATACTACTGTCGTGTGCGCCGATTGTCGTGTAGACACTGCAGCATTGCTTTTGTGTGCGTGTTAACTACGACCGCAGTTTTTGATCTTTGTAAGTATTTATTTTCTAACGGTATATTTCAATTAGTATAAAGTTCACACTTTATTATTAAAGTTATTTATAGTTTATTAAAATTTATTTATTATTTATTTATTTTTATCATTATATGTATTTAAGTTTATTAAAGTTATTTTGATTGTAGCTACTTCGAGTTTTATTACCAGTCGAAATGGGGAAAAATAAATACAAGTATAATTGCGATACGTAAAAGAAGAAATATTGTTTCTCTGCAGAAAGCAAGAGAAGCAAGGTAAGTTCCTATTTTATACACCTCATAGTCTTAATCCTATACTTTCTAGTACGGTCAAACCGTGTATTGTATTTTAAGATACGTGATTAATCGTCCGAGATAAGAATGGGATGGTCAATGTTCTTCATTATCAACTGTCATTTGAAAGTTATGTTTAGCAAATTACACGGCGGCGTCAGCTTTAAAGCAAAACACACTTTAAGATTGTAAGGTTAAGTACATTTTCATTCGCAGCGTCTAGAGACTCGAAGGTGTAGCCTACACCTTCGAGTCTCTAGACGTTTATGACAGTATATTCGTATAGTGTAATTTTGTATTGAGTGGTTTATCATGTAATCTGTGTCTATGTGTGTGTACAGAAAAATAAGTTGGTATTAATGCTTTATAATCATTTTAGCAGTGGTCGCGTTCCGAACTGGTGGTAGATGGTAGACCATTTGTTTTATATAGACTCATTATGAATATTGTGTTGACTTTTTGTAAGTGTCCATCGTGACCCAAGCAAAATAAATGATTTGAATTTGAATTTAATTTGAATTTAGATTGAAAAAACGAGGTAATCCTGATAATGTTGTTGCATCAACATCAAGTAATCTAGTCGAAGCGATGGAAATGGTAAGAGACTAATGTGTGGCATTTTATTTATACTGATGGAGAGAATAAGTCTTTACGACACTCGATCCGATCACATCTTTTCAAACTGAAAATAGCTAAACTTCAGTTTTTAATTCAAGAAATAACCACTTTTCGGACGAAACTTTTCATGAATGATCTAATATCGATAAGTTAAAGTTAAAGTCGAAGAGTTATAGAAGTTTTAAGTTTTAGTTTAGGAATAGGTTGATATAGAGGAAGGAAGGAAGGAAAAAATGTCTGCATACTTGCCATATGGACTGGACCAGATATTCCTCCAAAAATTTTAAAAATCTACAAAGACGACGACTTTTGGTCGTTAAACATGTTACCCAAATTACAAGTTTTTTATGAAAAATGTGTACTGCCAGAAGTTATCGACTCAAGAAAAGCTCGATCAATGCCTTTGCGGAAAATATTTTTCTAATGTAAAAATATGGTGTTTTACTGTACCAAATAATAAAAAAATACTTATTACATTTGGTTATTTTATTTAATAGAATAAGTTGCAACCATACTACTACATACATCTCATTTCGCTCATGTAGCTAAGTCCAACCGTACACTGCATAACAAACTAACAGAGGAATTTCAACCTTATTTATTTGCAATACCTAAAGCGTGTGACACAGATTGTTAAGCTCATAGTATTCATTCAAATGTGTCATGCTGGTGTATGCTGGTCCAATGGCTGACGGTCGAGGGTGGTCTGAAAAGTTTCCGACCTAACATAGCTACAAGTTTTTTTTTTATTTTGTTTTTTTTCTACACAGTCTCCTTGTGACTCTATACACTTCTCCCAGCGATGCTCCCATCTCTTTAATCCTTCCAAATAGTACTCAGCGTTCTTCTCTGCTAAATAATTGTTCACGAAGGTGATTACCTCCTCATTTGACAAAAATCTTTGTCCTCCGAGCGCAGCTTTTATTTGAAGGAACAGAAAGAAGTCGCTTGATTCATGGATTTTCGCCATGGCAACTGTTGAGTTGTGAGACGGGGCGTTGTCTTGGTGAAACAGGACGGCCACAATAACGGACAGCAATTCATTTTTATATATAGAGATTGCTGACATCTTCACGTTGAGGTCGGAAACTTTTCAGACCGCCTACGTATTTATAATACAATTTATACAACTATGCTATCGACTGTACATATAATAATCGATTAGTGCATAACAATTAAAATATTTGTGAACATATTTCAACAGTAAAGTTCATAAATAATGAAAAATATAACAAAATAAATTCATAATACAATTGAAATGACACGTCAAAAAATTTCCACCCACTAAACTCCCTCCTAAACAAACTTCAGCTAAGGAAGATCAAGATCGTTTAGTCGCCGTATTCACATCATAGTGCGAGCGAGAAGCATGAAAGAAAGTATCGCTGGCGTAGTTTGCCGCGGTCGGTGCGTAAAATACCTAAATTTGCGTAACGCCGAAATGTGAGAGGGCTCTTAAGGTGGATGTTCTAGGGTAGCCCGCGAAATTCAAATTTTCTTACGTTTTTTGCAATTTGCAGGTCAGTGCTATGTTGTATGTTGATTAAAATGTTATTCGCGGCTGTAAGACGTATGTAGTTATAGAATTATAATCATCAAAATCATCAATACAACCCTCCAAGCTCTTAAAAGTGCAAGAAAAACTTTTTCAACGTCAAAGTCATTCTTGCACCTTTATGAGCTTGGAGGGTTGTATTGATGAGTTTGATGTTTAAAAACGTAAGAAAATTTGAATTTCGCGGGCTACCCTGGAGCATCCACCTTAAATCTACCGGTCCATTCATACTATAAACAAAAAACACAACTTCAGACGCAACCCAAGCGAACTTGAGAACAATGAAGAGTCTTTTAGATCAAGACTTAGGTACGTTATATGTATTGAGGATAAGATATTTAATGAAAGTCATTAAAGTTGTATACCTTAGTAATTTTTTTTTTATAGTGAATAAAATTTTAATTTCATATTATGCAATACTTCGCCATCACTATCACTACATAGTATAAAACAAAGTCGCTGCCGTCTGTCCGTCCCTATGCTTAAATCTTTAAAGCTACGCAACGGATTTTGAAGCGGTTTTTTTAAATAGATAGAGAGATTCAAGAGGAAGGTTTATATGTATAACCCACCTCCGCTTTGCACGGGCGAAGCCGGGGTGGGCCACTAGTACTGAAATAATCCGTAACGGAACGGACAAGGACGACGACCCTGCTGCTGTCAGTCAATGTCACTGTCAAATTTAAGATTTCAGTTCGTGTTCGTGCTCGCTTTTCGCGAAAATTTTGTATTATCTATAAAAAAAAATATTTATATTAATTACTTAAGTGGCTTACATAGTTGCCTTTCAAAGGTCTGTCTGTGTTCTTGTGTTTTTCTTACCGGATCAAGTGCGCCATGCCCGTAGACCAAATACAATACTCTGAAAGATACACCGATGATGTGTACGAATACAGGTCAGACTTTTGATATTTTTTACCAATAATTTCATGTAAAAATGTTATGACTCTTTTCTATTTGTACAACTGCCAAGAATGACTATGTATTTAAAAGAAATTAAGAACCATCCGTCGTAATATGGAAAAACATGTGTCAAAGTGGTTCACTACCAGGTGTGGTTTCATTTCGCAAAATTATACGTAGATAACAATTATTGTCGATCACGTAAAGGTCCAGCATCTAGAAGTAACTTATCTAATAAGTATATTTAAGAAAATATTGCAGTATATTTATTTTACAGAGAAATCTTATCACCTTTACTGCAATGTAACATAAGGCGTATATATTTCAATGTTGCAATTCAAGTGCCTTATATTACATCATATATGTGACATAAATACTCCAAATTGATTTTTCTTTAAGTATTTTTGTGTTCTGATTTCTATGGGAACACAAATTCCAACTTATAACCAATACAAAAAGGAGTAACTAAGTTTGATCCTCAATATGTTTATAATTCAATACACATATTAAGAATATGTCACAAAAATTGGCTTGCTGCATACTACTACTACTCAGCCCATAAATGACCCACTGCTGAGTCAGGCCTCCTCTCATCCCTGGGAGGGTAATTACCCTACTGTGCCACACTGGCCTGCTGGATTGGCACAGGGTTTCCTATTAAGTTTTTCTTCTCTTTCGGCTAGGTTATCAGCCTTGTCATATCCTTTTGATGGCTCATACAACACCCTGAGGGTAGAATGTGGTGGTGTCACTATGTAATCCAAATCCGTCACCTTACGGAATTTGTTGCATAAGATTGATTGAAATAATAGCTACAATAAGTAGTTAATAAATTTCCCTGTTTTTGTTTTCAGACATGTGATCTTACCACCAGACATAGCTCGCCTTGTTCCTAAGTCCCACCTAATGACAGAAACTGAATGGAGAAATCTTGGAGTACAACAGTCTCCAGGCTGGCTTCATTTCATGGTGCACAACCCTGAGCCTCATGTCTTACTGTTCCGAAGACCACGACAAGATGTTCAGCCTCCTGTTAATGGACTTGACACTAACACTAATACTACTGTCAAAGTATAATTAATTTTGACGGAATAGGCTAAATTTTATCTTGTGTTACTTTATCTTTGTAAGCTTTTCAGAATGTGCTGTGGTTAAGTCTGCTTAGATTTTTTAAATGAACATATTACACATTTATGTCTGTTAATTGTTACAGCTGTTGTTGTTGATTCAGCAGAATACCCAACAAGCAGTCCATGAGCATGAGTTTGTTTAAAAACGATTGTCATTTAAAAAACTCAATAACGGAACCCAATTTTAAACTGGGAGATATGCTAATGATTAATCACTATATGTACAGTCCTCGCAAACCTTTATAGCCGCTCTGAATGTAGCCGTCGGTACGAACTTGCGCATCGTAAATTTCATAACCATTACGAATTTAACTCACTCACACTAACGCGCGGGAGGCGAGGAGGCTGCCCTGCCTCAACGCCACGCCGTGTTTTTAATACCTCATTTTGTGTTCTGCGCAGCGTAATGCGGCTAGGTTTGGAGTGGCCATAAAGTTTGGAAAAGACTGTACAATAAACAGCTGCATTTCCATTCTAGCCTTAGAAAATCTAGTAGTAGAGGTAATCATAATGTAACCTGTGTGCCCAATAAGCTACTATGAGTCCTGACTTAATGTGGATGGACTTAACATAGTGTCTTTTAATATTGCTAACATAACATCAATTAGTTTGTTGATAGTTAAATTTAATCAATATGTACCTAAGTGAGAAGAGGTTGTTTTATACAAAATTATATATTGTGATGGTTTTCTATAGCTTCTGCTAAACAACTGATTAGTTGACTAGATTTGTCTAATAAGTATTTACTTGAATAGGGAGTTCCTATTTTGACTGAAAATGCTAATGAGCTAAGTTCTTATGAGCAGGAGTTAAAAAAATATTTGTGCTATATGCATATGAACTTAACTTTATAATAAGTTTCAATATTGTATGAGATGATAATTTGATTAAATTATTGATACTATTTTAAGTTTTTAATGGGCTTATATTTTAATATATTAATGCTAATTCTCATATACATGGTGGAACAATTCCATATCTAGCTAGGGCAATACTTTGTGCTAAATTCCTGAAAAACAAAAGCTTCTCATCAGGGCCGGATTTAGGGGGGGGCCACCGGGGCGAAGGCCCCGGGGCCTCCACAAGCAGGGGGCCTCCACAATAGACTTCGGAAAAAAAATCTTTCAAATTTCAACTAGTAAACCTAGTAAACATCTTTTCCTTTGATATTTTTTTTTCGCTTTTACCTTTACCTACAGCCTAAAGTATTATATATTCATTTTATTTGGAAAATAATTTTGGGGCAAGGGGTCCTCCACTCCTTTGTTGCCCCGAGGCCTCTGGACCCCTAAATCCGGCCCTGCTTCTCATATTGAAATGTTGGTTACCAATGGGTAATAAAGTTGTCATTACTAAAGAAATAAGCATAGAAAGTCATGAAACATGGTGCATGTGCATATATGGGGCAGATAAATCTTGGTTTATCTTTCATACTACTACTACTCAGCTTATGGATGACCCACTGCTAAGTCGGGCCTCCACCAATCACAGGGAGGGTAATTAGTAATTATCCTCCATAGGTACTCAAAATGGGAAATATAGAATACAACAATCAAATAAGATTATCCTTGGATCTATTTCTGTTCATGTGTAAGGTCATTAGGGTTGGCAGCTGAAGGATTCACCTTCCTTCTGACATTATATAGAGAATTTTTAACACCTCCAGTGTTACAAACGATCGCAAAAATATCATTATTTTGATTGGCTATAGGGATTATGTTACACTCTGTATGTTACCTACAAATTGTATATATGTTTGTGTGTATCAAAGTCGGGCCATATCCGCCCGTAGATTTATCTCGAGGTGTGCGGATATTCGGGCTATGTGTGGTGATAAGGGGAAGGGCCCCCGATTAACGACGCCACAGGGACCTCGGTCGCCTTCCGCATTAGTATGTTGTGGCTGCAGGTAACTTGAATTGTACACAATTATTCGCAGAATATAATTTTATTAATCTATTAGTAAAGGTACATCCGGTTTAACTGGATGTTGGATGGCTGACAATCGCAATAAAACATCTGACCTGCTCCATTCTTTGGGGGCATGTACACGCTGTCAAAATTAATTATAATAATAATAATAATAATAATAAGCTTTATTGAATTCCATGCATAGTAAACTGAAACAATTGATAACTTAATTAGCCTAAAGTATTGAATTTCATTCAATACGCTTAGATGGATGTGAATTTATTAACTATTAACTATGTATTAATTATAGTGTGTAATTATTTTAATTATTATTTACTTCAATTATCATTTACCTAATTATTTGATTTAATTTATTTAATGCAAGGACCCCATACGGGTAAAAGCCTCCCCCAAGGCATTCCATCCTTCCCTGTCATTAGCTCTGTCTAGCCAACTTTCGCCCGCGCGCGCTACAATTTCGTCTGCCCATCTGGCCTTTGGTCGACCCCTTGATCTGGTGCCTTTTGGCCCATTCCACTTTACTGACCTTATAGTCCATCTATTGTCCTTATAACGGGCTATGTGACCTGCCCATTTCCATTTAGCCTTCATTGCAAAGGTCAAGGCATCGCATACATTTGTCTTTCTTCGAATGTCAACGTTCTTTACCTTATCTTTCAGCTTTATACCTAGACAACTTCTTTCCATTCTCCTCTGTGTAGTCTGAATTTTGTTCCTGGTTTTGAGGTCGAAGATCCAAGTTTGGCATCCATAGGTGAGGCACGGTAGAAGTCCTGTATCCATGACAATTTTCTTGGTCGGTAGCGGAAGTTGCGATTTTAGTATTTCCCTATGTTGCCAAAACTTGTTCCAGGTAATCGCCACTCTTCGATTAAGTTCTTCGGTGTTTCTTTCCTTGCTAAAGGAGATTTGTTTCCCTAAGTAAATGTAGTGGTTGACAAACTCGAGAGGCGTGTTGTTTGTTAAGATAGGCGTCGCACTGCGGTTAGACATAATCTTAGTTTTGTCCAGATTCATTTCTAACCCAGTTTTTATACTAGCCTGGTTTAATTCAATTACCATTTTGTTTAATTGGTGAGGGGTTTCCGAAAATAAAATTATGTCGTCGGCAAATCTAAGATGACTTAAAAAAATCCCATTTATATTAATACCTTGATTGGACCATGGCAGCTCTCCCATTACATGTTGTAAGACGGCTATGAATAATTTTGGTGAGATCGGGTCTCCTTGCCGGACACCTCTCTCTATCTTGATTACTTCGCCTACTCTGTCCAGTTTGACTCTACTTGTGCTGTTAGAGTAAATGTTTTTTAGGATATTGATATATGTCAAAATTAATTAGTTTATTGATAATTTTATCATTTTCTATCCAGCCGTTTATGCATTGTCACATGAACAATGTAACAATGCATAATGCATAACTGTAATGTAAATTATAAATGATAAATTCGTTAATTTATAAGTGTTATATATCATAATAAAGATTTTAATGAGCAATTGTGTTATCTGTGTAAAATAGTTTAAAATTTAAATGTACAGTAAAAGCTCCTTATTCGCGCTTCCTTCACTCGCGTTTTCACTATTCGCAGATAAAAAATATGCGACCCAATACCTATATTCGCGGTTAAAGGTGTATTTATTCGCGGACCTAATCAATACATCGGTACATGCACATTGATAAAAATCATTCCGTATCCAACCGAATATGTTTTGGAAACGCGAGCCAAATATGAGATATGCGACGATATTCTTTGCATGGCAGTCTTTTAAAAAATGCCAAGCAAAGAAAAAAGTACAAAAATCTTTAAACCACGGCTAAGCCTGAAGATAATATGTTAATCACTATGGTCAAACACTTCAATTAATATGTTTACAAAATAAATAACAAGTATATAGAATACTTGTTATTCCCTTTAATTGCCTACCACGTATCCCCTTTAATTGCTTAAAAATGACAATTGCATATTCACGGTTTCTGTATTCGCGGCATAATTACGTAACGTTGACCCCGCGAATAAAGAGCGTTTACTGTATTACAATACAACTGGCCTAGGTGATGATTGAATTGTTTCATCCATTTCGAAGCCATGTCGTCACAAACTGACAGGCCAATTTATAAGCTACTTTTTATGGTAAAGGCTATTATGGAGTTAGATATTAGGGAAACCTTTGTTCCCTGATTATTTTGCGGTGGGTCTCAGACTACCTAACTAAACTATTGAATATTTTTTGGGGTTCTACTTCTTTTTATTCACTTTTTATTCATACAGCTTGAGTTTGAAAGCCCTTTAGCCGAGTTTGTAACGAAGTTAGAATGCTGTATTATACCTGAGTGAACTATAAACGTAAGCTATATGTATGCGAAACGAAGATATGCATTAATTCGACGCGGGTGAAGCCGCGCGAAAATAAAGTATAAAATAAATTGTAGCGACTAACACATCGACATGGCCCAGCGGTCCTTTTGAAGTAATACACCGTTTATCAAGCTAGAATATTAATACATTGTATGTGTTTCTAACTCTGATTAGAAGTTATTATATAAAAAAAAATGATGATAAAGACGGCTCACATCCGTGGTCTGATGATGACTCTTTCTTACTTAAAAAAATAAAAATAAATGATCATCGATATCGTGATATTATCGATATTTCACCAATATCGATCAATATTGCTCATCCACTGTTATCGTAAACAAATTTAAGTGTGGTACAAGATTTACGTATTGTTTGTATCCTATACGGATAATTGTATTTTTTTTTGCTTTTGTGCGTTTCTTTATTTTAAAGTATATTTTTAGCGGTGGCAAATATATTGATCTAATTGTTTCAACCGCCGTTTCAGGTACATTGTGAGCTCCTTTTTGTATTTGGTTATTGAATAGCTAAATCAGTTTTGTTCATAAATAAAAAATATCCTTGTAATCGATCAAGGAGGATTCGTAATGTAGCATTACATTGCCACTCCATTCATGCGTTATACAGAAAATTTAAAGAAAAGACGAAGAACTATGTTGAATGTTTATTTGTATTTAACTTCTAAAACATTATAAACACGGTAAAATATACAAATAAATGCGGAAGTAGTATATTTTGTAAAGTTGCCAATTTAAAATAATATAGTCGAAACTTGTAAATAGAATACTACCGTAGGTACATACTAAAAAAGAAAACAAAAGAAATAAGATTATTAACAATAATTATTACATTTTTTTTTGTTAAAATAATAAAATTGTGCTTTATCTTATGTACTAATATTAGCAAAATTAACATAACTTTTTAAGTAACACCCGTCAGGCAATCGAAAGTTCAAAATGTTGCCAGCGAAATATTTTAGTAAATGTCATTTCGCAGATTTCGATGTACCATAACGAGAAAAAAAAACATATAACCGTGATATGGTTAGATCGGAAGTTCTTATCTTATAGTTAGCAATAACAGGTTTACTTAACGATCGTATAAAAGTCTCTCCAGTATATACTTATCTAAAAAGGTAGGCAGCATCTTACTATTAGACACATGTTATAAATCGAGATAATATGCAACGTGACATAAAAAACGTCACTCAACTTTAGCCTAATCGAAAAACGTGTCCATGCCTTTGTAATAGTGAAAAAGTTTTGGATACATGTTTTTAGTTACTAAGAAGAGTCTACTGTCCGATTACTCTGGTAACGTGTACACCACGTTTTTTTAATATATATTATATTTTGTAATATAGTTTTTTTTTAATTGTAGCTCTATCATGCTGTCAAAATAACCGCGCTGTCATTTTGACGTTAGAAGAAAGAAAACAGTCACTACTCGGTATAGAAGCACTTCGATTATTATTTTTTCATCAACTAACGATACATTTTTATAACTCCATAAATGTATAACATACACAAACATGTATATAAATAACATGCTTGATATTTTGGCTACGTCTAATTCTACTCGCAAAAACTGTTAACGAATTCACTTTAACTACTGTCATAGATGACATATAATTTTAACCTTTTGAAAATCTGAGAGGACTATCTATTTAACGATAGGTACATTTCCACTAAAACTTAGGCCTTTTTGATATTGCATTGAAATGTTTCGTTTAATTGGAATTTATCAATGTCACGTCAAAAGTTAAAGCTCAATTAAAGCTTACCGCTGCTTTAAGTCGCGCGACCAGATATCATTTAATGTTATGGCATTAAAATGTCAAAAATTAACAAGTTTTCTAAAAAAACTGAATATTTGGTACGACTTCTTACTTGGTCACACCAATCGTCCTGACATCGATTAATCGATAACATTGTCATTATCTTTACATCATTAAATACACAATGCTTGTATTTTACATAGCAAAAATGATATGGAATTATACAAGAGTGATATGATCGTTTAGTTTTGCAGATTGTACTAACAAGATATGTACTTAAAAGTTTAAAATATATAGTATCGACAAATTTGGTACAAATTTAATATACATATAATTATATAAATGCCTGTTACAGTGTCTTTTTCGTTGGATCGTTTCGTTATGGCAACACTGTCAGTAGGAAGTAAGAGGGGAAAAACAAAAATAGTAGAAAATCTGTCGGGGTTGCCAAAGAGAAAATTGGTAGGAAATGCGACTCAATCACGATACGTACTGCAACATTAGCGTGCCCTTATTTATACAATAAGCGTTGCATACGGTTATCGTTTAATATACACTATAACGAACTAAAATATGATAAACACATTTAGTCTCATGATAGCGTTAAGTAGATTTGTTTCCTTACAGGCTTCTACTAAGAGTATCTTTCCCCACGAAGCCTTGGGTTAGAAATATGGAATGTTAAGGCTTATGTATAATAAGGTAGAACAAGTATGTGCAGGGTTGTTAGTGACGAGTCGAAAATTAGTGAGGCGCCGTACGAATGTACGAAGAAAGCATCTTTGGTCTGACTCGACAGTGTTGCCATGGCGAATTTAGTTGGAAACTGTGGCCCGGATGGGCAGCACAGTTGGCAGCACCAAGCGCGCGTTGTACGTGTGTATTCGTAGGTATCCTCACTCCTTGTTGGCCGGCTTCCCGTTGGTGTACTGTGGCGGAGAGTTCGTTGTCTGGTTCTGTTGGTCCTCCGTCATCACGGATACTAGCTCTTCGACGGCGCGTCCAAGGTCATCTGCAGATAGGTTTTCAGAATAAAGCAATGATGTATATACCTTATTTGCCTAAAACGAAGTATTAGACATGTTTTACTTATTGTAGTAACAAACTTAGATGTGAAATCCGAGTGCAATCTTATTGCTATAGCAATTTCTACCAGACCAGATGGTCTCGATTGGGTCAAGAAATGACTAGACAATAGAAATTTGAAGTTATCAGTACAGCTGCATTTTTATCTCCCTCATAAAAACGAGTCATATGATTAATTATCTTATTAATTAGCTTAAACATCTGTAAAAGGAATTACCTCAAGGGATGCGTCCTGTTAGGTTTGCAATGAAGTACAAAAAGTGTGATTATTAGGCCTCTCATAAAATCAACGACGACGATCACACCATGCAAATCGACATGCAATACAATTAAAACAATTCGACAACAACTTATTTACAAAAAAACTAAGTGATCAAAGTTCCGATACTAATTTAAGACTTAGATATTTGAAACATAAGTGTCTAGCTTATAATACAGCTCTGCAACTAAAAGAGAATAAAGCGTGAAAGAACCGCACGAACACTCGTCTGACCTGCGCAGTGCATGAGAGAATGCACGGCATGGGGCGGTGGCGGGGGCCGCTCCAGGTTCTCACGCTCCGCTCCGGGCCATCGACCTCCACCGTCTTATCACATAAACTTATGTCACTATCATCGTTGACAAGCAGGCGTAGTTTGGGCCAAAGAACTGGCCCTTGTGGTACACCAAATCGTTAAATGTTTAAAATATGTTTTACTTAACTTCATTTTACATTCGGTGATTAAAATAACAAATACAGGACGAAATGTTTAAAGAATCTACATGTTACCTGAAATACCTGCTCAAATAGTGGGACAAAAAGGACTGAATACTAGTCAAAAGCGCCACTTGTTTCAAAGAACAATGTTTTTATTACGCAAGAAGACTACTTACTGGTTTGCGATTCGTGGTACAATCCATTGTGCATTTTTGCAGGCGAATCTGTCGCCAGTTGCGACGCCGTCACCGAGCGGGTCTGCAAAGTGCCAGTGCGAGCTGGCGGGGAGCCTTGTGCGGGCTGGAAATTAAAAAGGATAACGATAAAATTACGAATCAGGCAGTATACCAGTTATTTGACAACTTAAGTAAGCGTATTCTATTTGGTCACCATGTAAGCTACAATATGCAACGTACAACGACTTTGGAACCGACATTTTTAATTTATTTTTTACGAAACCCCTGCACCTGTGTGGCGTGGCAGTTTACAGCAGAGCCTTGCAACTGGGGCCCATGTCCAAAGGCGGCACATCCAACCCCTAGCCAACGAGGCAGTCTGTATCTATAACAATTTATTAAACAATTCCATACCTCGTCCAGCAGACGTCTTAGCCGTTGCAGCTGCGCCTCAAGCTGCCTGTTATGTTCCTCCAGAATCTGCATGCGCGCCTCGAGCCGGCCCTTATGCTGGCGCAACAGGCGGGCCTCGGCCATCATGTCCTGAATCCATACAATGTGGACCATTAGTAGAACTTCAATCATTCTTCTGCAAATCGCGTACATGAGATGGGGGGAAACTTAGTGATGTGTCTATTTCGTTATTATTAAAGATAAGAAACATTGTAAACTTAGTACGAGGTCCCTAAAGCTGGGTATTACCTGGTCTACAGGCGCGTTTCTGTTGTCAGTTACACCATGTTGCTCCTCAGGGGTGGAACCTGGAGTCTGCTTCGCCTTCAAGCGTTCGTACTCAGCTTGGAGACTGGCATTTTCTTCTTCGAGCTCTCTGTAATGAATTTTAATAACAAATTGAACATTGGCTTTAAAGAGAAATACGTACAACCCGTTTCTTAGCAAGAAGAATAAGTCCGCGCAATCTTTATGGCCGCTCTGAATGTAGCTGCATTACGCTAAGCACAGCATAAAATCAGGTATCAGCGGGACGTACGAGGGGCGGGGAGGCAGGGCACGCCCGCACGCTCCGTTTTTCTCTACATTCAGACCGGCCATCAAAATTGGCGAGGACTGTACTTAATAATTTCGTACGTTATTTATTAAATAAAAACAAACAGTAATGTGCTCAAACTGACCTGATCATAGCTTCGAGCTCGTGTCTTTGTTCGCGATGGATGATGGAAACCACTTGCACAGGCGAGCGCGGAGCCTCGTCCGTCTCGCCACCGCCATTCAAAGAAGCGCAGTATTGGGCTATTAGCTGATGCTCCTCATCACTGGAAACAAATATCAAAGTATTATACATCCACCAATTGCACCGGAATGTAAGAAAGTGCAAGTGAAATTGTGATTGAATCCTATTTTAGCATAAGTTTTCCAGATATGCTTATGATCGAGTCTGGAAAGATACATTTACCCACGAATAGGAAGCACAAAGAGAAAGCCACACGTTACCTATCGGGAGTGTCCCCAGTGCGCGCGCCAAGCTCAACCTGAGCAAGGCGAGAGGCGTATAGCTCAAGGCGCGAGTGCATGTCATCGGCCGCCAGGCCCGCTCCCGCTGCCGTTCCGCCATGCTGGGGCGACGGCGCCGGAGACTCCAGAGCGTCTCCTGGAAGAAAAGCGATTATTGTTTTATAATTAATCTCTTTTTAACTACATAATTTAACACCATATCACTCAAATCCTGGGTTAGGTACCGCCCATATTTCTCTCGTACTTTATGAAGTATGAGTATGCTTCGGATAGAAACACAGGAATTTATGTTATAAAAAAATATGAAAAAAAAAGTTAAAAATGTTAAAACTCACCTTCAAGCACGGTCTGAACAGGGAGGTAGCCGACTCTGGGATGCTTTTTGAAGTAACGCGCGGATTTAAACTTGTTGCGCAGAGCTCGCGTGAAGTCACGTACGTCCTCACCCGAAGTTGTCTGAAGACATTCCAATGGTCAGATCAAATACAGGATGTTGGTTCAAAAGGACTGTTCTAAACAATTGTGTATACAGTTTAGGATACAAGTATGAGCGCTGACAGATCAAGAATAGGACTAAATGAGGATGTACGAAGCGACCAAAAAAGCATCATTCTCTATCTACAAAATTTTGCATCAAGAGAAGGAAAACTTTATGCACAACCTTGTGGTAAACCAAATATGGCAAAATCGTTTTCTTTTATAAAATTGGAGTGTCATTTACGTGCTAATGTGATGGAATGCTATGCAGGTATTAATGTAGAAACCACATATTGGAAAAGAAAATATGATCATTGATCTTTTGAAGAAGGAAGCTCTTTTGAAGTCGGTAGTTTAAGTAGGTATGCACGAAGGATTTATTTTAAAATCAAAATTCGAATAAAATCATAAGAAATAAATGCTTTCAAATAATAAAATAAATGTTTACATTTACCACAAGTACTACAGTGAATGTACAAATAAAAGAACAGGCATTTTAGATTGTGGACGGCATCATCATTTGATTCACTGGTTTGTCGTTATAACGACAGTTATACTTACTGCAGTGCAGTATTCTTGCATGGGATGGGTGAGCTTATGGTTCTTGGCTTTGCGGCCGCTGAAGAAGCATTTTTGACACATGTCGAAATTGAAGCACTTCAAGCAACGGTATCTGTAAACCAAAAAGCAACGTAAAGAATGTTTAAAAAATTCAAGCCTCATAAAATATGTCCACTGTTGAAAATGGATTCCCAATTAACCTCTTGGGCTGCATCCATCGACTCGCAGCGACCTTTAAAAGTCGTGTATGCATTTAATAGGGAGATCAGTCACAAACATCCGTTGCCTATTTAAGTCTCCTTCTAAGGCGATATACTGCCTCCAACCTTCCACAGGTCGACGCTCCATCTAGGAGGGAACCACGCTACGTTTGCCTAGTCGGTATCTCCAGACAAGGTTATCAGTTCTTCTACAGGTACCAGTGTGACCAGGTGAATTCTCTAAGCTGTCAGTGAAATGGGGGCTTACCTGAATCCAACAATAGGATACTCCTTGCAGATATTGCATTTGGCCTGATGTCTTGCAGTCTCCGCCGCAGCCAGCCTATGCAGAACTGGCAGCCACACCATGGACTGTGGCTCCTTCTGCAGCCATTGGAGGAAGTGGAACGCTTCTATGAACTGCAGTTGGCCATCAGCGTCGCGTTCTAGTGTCTTCTCTTTAGCTTGGTCTTCTTTTTCTTTCTCTTTCTCACCTGCTGTAAAGATATGTTGTGTTCAGATCTTAATGGTGTGTGGTTTTAAAACAAAGGCTGATAGTATCTTCAATCAAGGGCTTCTGGAAATAAATACCATCAATTTATATTTAACTCCTGCAAATGGACACCAAGGCGTAAATGTTACTTAAGGAAAATAGTCTGGAAACATTGTAGGATAACATTGTAGGAGGCCCGACTCAGAACTACGCCATCTAGTGTGAACTAAAAATGATAATCAATGATAGATTGTGAGATTGATTTGATTGACAGAGATTGGTAGACAAGAATTTAGCTATTTGAATGAAATATTTATTCAGGAAGTACAAACCAGCTTTCCTGTCCAAGGTACCCCCTTTGCCACCTTCCCGAGCGGCAGCAGATGCCTGCTCGAAACAGCTACGGACAGAGGGCTCTATGTTGGAACCCCCGAAGGCAGCAACTTCGCCTAGTTGTCGAGGAACCTGCACCAATGGTTACCAGATTAATACTATGTAAAAGTAAATTTGAATTAAATCTGTCATATTATGGCATTCGCCAAATTCAATTGGGGTCGGCACCAAATCAGATTCCGCTAACTACTAATAATTCCAAGGAACAATTTTCATTGCATCACCAGGTTAGGTTAGGTTATGCTTATAAACGATCACTCTCGACCGTTCTGCCATCTTGCAAATTACCGTAGTGTGTGGATCTTAACTATCTTCCAAATATGGTCTGTACCTGAATGCAGTCGTGAAGCAGTAATCCGAGTTTCCTCTGGTCAGCCCTGCAGGACGGATCTGCTATCAGTCTGAATAGATACCTGAAAAAAATATGTTAATGAACGATTAAACAAAATATGTCATTAAGGACTTAAAACTATCAATTTTAAGGAACTCGCGAAAACAGATATACAAATCAATACAATTGTTTTCACATTTGGCTTAGAACACATGTTTCGTCCATGTTAATTTTAAACACAGGTCCCGTTTTTACCTATATTTTTCTTCTAGATGTCCTTTGCAGAGCAGTACGAGGCCGACTTTGAAACTCAACACTCGAATCTGTCCAGTCCGCTGGCTGTCGTACACGTTGAGCAACCAGTTGATCGACAAGTCCAGGCATAGAGGTACGTTTACCAAGCTTGGATTCTCTGCTGCTATCACCTGAAAACACAACAAGCATCCAACTTAGACGAAAACCAAACAAAATCACCAAGATTTTATTATAGTTATGCGGTTATCATTACCCAGCCCATAAACTTCCCACTGCTGAGTTGTGCCTCCTCCAAGTTCATAGAGGGAAATTATGATTTGCATCAAGGTTTCCATCTATTGCATATAGATAGTCCGCTTTTTTATTTTGATTTTATTTAAATTTTTATTCTTATTATGTTGAAATATTTTTTTCACTTCAGTAGCTCAAACATGTAGGTTTTGCTTACTGAAAACAGTGGACAAAATGCGATTTTGCCCACTGAGTGAGACAAAGTAACTTTTTAATTCTAATTCGAAACATTGACACTATCTCTTTCCCGCCAATAGAAAAGAAAGAGAGACAAAGACCAAGTGGCCAGTACCAACAGCTCCGATTTCTTTTCTTTTTCTTCTTCATTTAGGTTTTGGCTTCCATCGTTATACCGGTGATTTTGCCAATGACAAGTGTGCTGTGTTAGAAATTTCGTGTGATTATGAAAGTTAAATTAATTGGTTATAAGTTTCGTTAGAGTATTGAAGTTAAATGTTAGCAGGTAGCGCTATAGCAAACAATACAAAGCATTAAAGTACAGATTATAAATATTAAATTGATAGAGCAATATTATGGGAACTATATTTGATTAAATACAAACTAGACGTACTTTTAACAGTTCGATTGGATGAAAGGAGTTCGTTATGGGGTTACTCCGATTTTTAATTCGACCTCAAAGACAAACGCGTTCGGAATTTCGTACTAACTAAAGAAATTTAGCAAAAATCTTAATTATATCTTTTATTGTAATTCATTGAATTTTTAACTTATTGTTGTATTTAAACTAAAATAAGTATTTACTGTTTAAAAAACTGATATTTAACTTAAAAATATTTAATTATAGTTTCAAAAATGTTACGTAATATATTTCATTTCCTATAGTGTTCTCGCTGCTGAAGTGAACAGTTATGTGTGTTACACGAGAGCAAAATTTTTCGCATCTCGTGCCTTTGAATCCCTCGCAGCACTCAGGAATCAACTTTAGAATCACTCGCTACGCTCGTGATTCAATCATTGATTCCTTCGCTTACTCGGGATTCAATATCAGCACTCGCAGCAAAAAACGACTTTGCTCTCTTGTTGCACAAATAACTATTAATGTCCCAGCTACCATTCACCATGCCGTGTCATCTTCTGAAGGTCGTGACATGTAAACTGCCTAGTAAACTAAAATGAAATCAGACAAGGAGGTATGGCGCTCATTAGGGGGAGGCCTATGTCCAGTGGGGTGATGATGATGATATAAAGCAGGCAGAGTAACAAAAGATCGAAAGAGATTGATACCTCATACAAGGAAGTTAGAACGGTGATCATATCCGGTATATCGATGAGTCTGTCGTTCTGAGCACGAAGACCATGCGAGTCAAATGCTTCTAACGCAGCAGGCAGCTGGAGCATGTGCACTAGAAATAAATTACCTCGTTAGTATTTGTAATTGAAAAAAAAAGGTATCCGTCTCTCGCGGCTAGGTAATCTATCTTTTGCGTTCCTATAGTCGCCTCTTATAACAACCTGAGGATGATGGGTTGGTGAGAATGTGTGTTCTCATAATTAAGTATACTTTTTCTACAAAGTACATAATATATGAATTCTGGATACATGAAGGAGCTGGAACCAGTAAACTACAACATAACGAAGTTTTGGTAACCACTGTGAAGACTTTATGGAAATAATTGATTAGATAGATAGCCCAGACGAGCATGTTCCACAGTGGAAAGTGAACCCCTAGCCCTGTTTCAGGGTGTTGAAGGAAGCTCTGGGCGCCGTTGGTTTTAGTGGGTAGGTTGTGATGTAATTATCATCTTTCCGCACCCCTGAGTTCTACATACCCTGGTGCTTAGCGGTCGCGTACCAGGAGGTTTTCCAACGTAATAAAGGCGCAACGCCCAGATATAGTATTAAAATTCCAATACTACTAGAAGCGACGAAGAGAAAATCAACAAGGATGCACGTAAGTCTAGAAATTGAGGACATCATGAGGATTCCGGTAGGAATCATACTTACTGCATAACGCTTTCTGCACAGTC
This sequence comes from Clostera curtula, assembly GCA_905475355.2. Classification (NCBI taxonomy): domain Eukaryota; kingdom Metazoa; phylum Arthropoda; class Insecta; order Lepidoptera; family Notodontidae; genus Clostera; species Clostera curtula. The sequence goes on along the minus strand of FR997816.1, from coordinate 640,152 downwards.
CTGAGTTTTAAAGCTGTCCTGTATGCTGAAAACCGCACTTCGTTGAGGTCCGCAAGAGAATTCATTAGTTCTATCATCTTGGGGTGGTCCCAGTGTGTCGTTTCCAATTCGTGGCTACAAAGCATAAAAACGGTTTAAACTAAGCGAGTAGACTACGACTAAAATGGTCAAGAAGATGAATAGTTCACAAATCTTTAAAAAAACAAAGTTTAGGGATGGTATAAATTATATCTGACTAGTTCTATTTCGTTGGGGTCTGCACCGGTCAAACCTGATTTGCCTAACAACCAGTATTTACACGGAAAGATTGTCGTCTGTCCTCTGTGATCAATATGACCCATAAATGGTAGAATGGGTGCTTGAACTTAATGGACACCTACCAAATCCATTTTCCTGTTGCTCAATCTGCAGATAAACCGTGTTGCGCCTAGTTCGCTAGGCTTCGACCTCCCTAAGTATCTTTACATGAATAAGATTGGGGAGTGAAAATGAAGCCCTCTACGTACTTAATATAATATGGTACATTGGCAGGCGTGACGGCCCTCTCCCATGGTGCCTCCACGGATCCGGCAAGGAAGCCCTGAGCTGCCCCGGCGCCACCATCTCGTGCTACACCAGCAAGCTGCCTTACGCGTTCTTCTCCACCGGACATTAATCCGGAGACCCTGGAATACAACAGGAAAATAAAGGTTATTTATGGTATTTTTCTATTACTTCATCATTATAACGAGATTACAACGAGATTAATTAGCCTATGGTGCCTCGCTTCCCAGACGGGTTTCCACAGGGCTTCGTATCAAGTTTTCCTTCTCTATAAAAACACGACACAAGGTTTTAACGTTTAGCATTGTTTCGGACTCGGAAAGAGTATTTTGTTATATATAAATTATTTTACTAAATACTCATTTATGTAATTTTAACTATGTAAATTATAGTTAAGTATATCAAATAGGACCGCAAACTAAAGACAAAAACTGACAAGCCTTCTGAGTTTCTTGCCAATTCTCCTCAGCTGTGGTCGCGTTGCTTACTGTTGATTGTCGAATACTTTGCATTATAAATTATTTATTATTAACATGTCACTATTGTGTCGTTGTGACTTCTTGCGGGTAGGCATTGGGTACGGCATTGTCATTTCCTTCTGTCGGCTCTTACGGTACCCTCATATTGGAATGGGGTGGGACACCATGTAATCTTTATTCAATTCATGAGCTTACTATCAAGATTACCAACCTTGTATTTAAATCATCCAGCCTCGCCAGCAAATGATCTGGCAGCTGAATCTTATCTCTGGCCAGAGCCTGCGCCTGGCTGTGCAGCTCGTCAGCTAACCTCCTCAGCGGTGGCAGCTGTGCTCGAGCTCTGGAGACAGCGTCCAGCTGTGCCCGAGCGTCTCTTGCATCTCCTGGTCCACGCCATGAGGATCTTGCTGCTTCAGCTGTTTGGACACGGCTGGCCAGCTCATCCAGAGAGGTCGTGAACGTTCGTACGCGCTGAAATAAATAATGTGGTTTGAATATTTTGTCAATTATGTGTATAGTCTAATTGTTCGGTCATGCAGATAGGTTCCTTTGCCAGTTTCGAATAGTAAAGAACCTACTTGTAAAGGTTGTTCCTGATCTAAAAGTGTAAAGACTATTCACAGATGTAGGACCTGCGAGTAGTCTTTATATTCAGAACTAGCGACCCAGCCCGGCTTCGCACGGGTGCAATTATGCATGTATTATACATATAAACCTTCCTCTTGAATCGCGATTAAATACACTATCTATTAAAAAAATCCGATTCAAACCGACAGACGACAGCGACTTTGTTTTATAAGATGTAGTGAAGAGTTTGATTTTCGAGCGCGTTTAACGAGTTGGGTTTTTTTCGTCGGAATTCCTCCTGGAAACGTCCCGTTGGGTCCGGGCAGGTAATGTGGGACCTGCGGGGCCGTTATGTCGCAGAAGGGGGCGGCGGGGCGGGTCGCGAAGGAGGGAGCCCCGGCTGACCCGCGCCGCGGACGGAGGCAGGGGTGGAGGGGGGTTCGTGACGGTGCGGGCCCCTTCTGCCCTCGCCTGAGAGGCCGGTGGAGGTTCGGGGGCCACCGACGAAAGCCTCGATGACTGAGGGCGTCCCAGTGTACCGGGACGCCCTCTCTGATAGTCGATTGCCCGCGTAGCCGGCACCACGCCGGGGCGTCACAGTAGACTGCGTTTACGTGAACTTGTGGCGCCCCAAGCGCGTCGTGTGAGGGTATACCGCTAGGATTTTAGTGGGTAGACGGCCCTTATCGGAGTCCCACATAATCACCGACCTCTCTCCCGGGGGGCGGTGGTATGCATAAAGCATTTCCCCAGCGACGACAACAACAAAAAAAAAGGTAATGTGGGACACCGGGGCGTGTAGTGCAAATTTCGCCCCGACCTTCCCATTAAAACCGACGGCATTTTTCGACTGCCCTAACCAGGGTTACTAGATTCACTCCCCGATAAAAATGCATGGTCCACGACCCTGGGGGCCTTGGCCCGGCCAATCTCCAAGGCTCCTCCGAATAACAAGGAGCATAATCTCAGATCGTGAAAAGTGTTTGTTGATACTTTTCTGGACGCAATTTATTTTTATTAGCATTCTTACACTAAAATAAATAGTTAAAGGGCTGTTTGGCAGAACCTTAGTGTTAGGATAACACTCCCGCCTAACAATCATGATATCATCAAAACATCACCGGTTTAGCATTCATTGCACATAATATCATTAAGTCATGACAAACGTGACATGAGTGTGTCGGGTTATTCACATGGCATTTCATATTAATCAGTGAATGTCTTAGTTGCTTCTTCAACCATGGTTCGTTTTATTCCACATAACAATCGGTTGGCAACATTATACGAACTAAAAAGGCCATAAAGGCATAATTAAAAATACATTAACTTCTCTCTTCTCTCTTCTGTCTTATGTCTTCCAGAGTTCATAAGTTCCTCTTATGTCAGTCCTATGTACTATAGGTAAGCGTAGACCACTTCATATGTTTACGCGATTAAATACACGCGAAACATCCGATAAGTATTTAATTTCAATGTGTAATAATCGCGTAAACCTAAGAAATCATTATGTATGAGATACCAAAAGCTGTCAAAGGTAAGTTCTTCTTTAAATCTTTTATGATGTTATGTTATCAAAAACAAAACTATAAACATACAGATTTATCATGTATGCAAATATTTTCAGCACACATAACGTCAAAAATGCGTATTTTCGTTGTATAGGTACTTAAGCCTCATGTGCACGTGATCTAAACAATATTACCAATACATTAACTTAATAACACACAAGGAATTACACACTGGCGGAGTTGCGGGCACAGCTATCTATATCTATATATATAAATAAAACTCTTCCGTTACTGAGTGAATGACAGACAACGCACAGCCGAAACTACTGACAGTAGAGAGCTGAAATTTGGCCAGTGTGTTTGTTGGAAAGTAGGCTACCACTAAGAGAGGATTATTGGAAATTCCCTCCCAACGGGGAGAAAAGGGGGATAAATAGTTTTTTTCCGGAAGTCATTAGTCCACGCGGACGAAGTCGCGGGCAAAAGCTAGTATCTAATAAATCTTTTATGAGAGATGAAAATCGAAGACATTCTTTCGATGTATCGTTAGCACATTCCCTACGTGACAGTGAAGCCACGATCAGTGTCGAGTTATGCTTAAAAATTAGCACCGAGTTCAAATACTTGTTTAAAGGTGTCAACAAACTGGTTTGGATTTAACGTTATTTGTATAACGTTATAACCGCAGCACCGTAATTAGATTAATCAGTCTTAATTTTTAGTTGACGTGTGCTACTAATTGGACACGACTTTTTAGTCGTCATTAATTTAAAATGATTAGTTAGTAGATTTATATACAGTTAAGATTTAGAATACATAGCGTCATCACCCCATTCGATCCTGAAGGTGTCGTAAGAGCCGACAAAAGGAAATGACGACCTAGCCACAAGAGAAAGAAATCTTGAAACGAAATCCTGTGCCAACCCGTCTGGCCAGCATGGCGCAGTAGGCTAATGACCCTCCCTGTGACAGGAGGAGGCCCGACTCAGCAGTGGGTATTTATCGGCTGAGTACTACATAGTATACATATATAGTTAAGTGCGACGAGAGTGCAGTTTGGCATACATTATACAGTTTCTCATCTCAGCCCATACACAGTAGGGATTATTCCCCACTATAAAAAAAGAGGAGGGTCAAGTTAGTAGTGGGGATAAAATATATTAGACTAGCGACCCGCCCCGGCTTCGCACAGGTGCCATGATGAACCTCAAAATGTATCAGTGTCTCTACAATATTATGGATGTATTATACCTATAAACCTTCCGCTTGAATCTATTAAAAAAAAACCGCTTCAAAATCCGTTGCGTAGTTTTAAAGATTTAAGCATAAAGGGGCGGACAGACAACAGCGACTTTGTTTTTTAATATGTAGTGAAGTGATTAGATTAGATGCTAGGTTACAAAAGCAGCCGGTCTGCCGACAGTGACCTTCGTAAGGCCAGGCGTCGGCAGCCTTGTCTCGCCGGCTTATGTTACAAACAAAACCGCATCCTCCCTTTGCAGCTTGGTCACTTTTTACGGGATTCAAGTGTATTGTATTGTATACACGGTGTAAGCAAAAAGGTTAACATAAACCCTATTGCCGCCAAGACTGACGGCATAAAGCCTATTGAAAGGGACAGTTCTGTGTATTAATTATTTTTCTATTTGGCTAATGAGGGAGAAACTGTTTTAAAGAAAAATGCCCTAAGTTATTTATAACCTGTGTCGCGGGAGCAATTTACAAACATGAAATTTACGAACACAACTGACACAAAGACATTGCTCGGCCCCGGCATTGAACCTGGGAGCCCGTGGTTCAATGCCGGGGCTTCCAAGCCCTTGCCCTGAGATTGTATGAATTAACTTTAGACACAGCATATACGTTACATCGAACATTTACGTGCTTATTAGCATGCAAGCTTCGTGCGTTGTGTTTTACAATCTTTCTTGCCTTATAAGTGATTATTTCTGTACTCATTGCACTTTCGTTAGCAACTAACCAACATTTTAAGAATAAGCACCGAGCAGCAAGAGCGTCTGGCCAGCGTGGTACAGTAGGCTAATTGCCCCCCATGAGTTTGGAGGAGGTCCAACTCAACAGTGGGTTATCTATAGGTTGAGTAGTAGTAGTATATATCTGTCAGTATTACTAATATCGCTGAGGATGCGGTGCATAGTTTAATTTAGATTTATTTAGTTTTTAGTCTATCTTTCTCTTTTCTTTTAAGTATATATTTAAGTTGCTTTTTTTTCTACTAGTTTTAGACATAGTATTTAATATTTTATTGTATGTTGTTATTTGAAATTAATAAATTACTCCGTATTACTATAATTTGTTATTGTTGTGCTTCTTAGACATATTTTATCAACATCGATGCAACCGTTTCAATTCCCTTTTCTAATTGTATCGAAGGTTCCCTGTAGTTTCTTTAATGGTTATTATAACAATTTTGAAAACCGGTTCTAATTCGCTTATATTATGATAAGGTCGTCGTTTCAGTCCATAAATGACCCACTACTAAGTCGGGCCTCCTCCAAACTCATGGAGGGAAATTAGCCTACTGTGCCACGCTGGCAATACGGGTCGCACAGGGTTTGTATCAAGTTTTTCTTCTCATACGGCTACGTGATCTGCCTCTTACGACCCTTTAGTCGCCCTTTAGACACCCTCAGGATAGTGTGGGTTGGTGACACCCTCAGGATATTGTGTCATGTTATGGTACGATACCTTTATTTTATTTTTGTCATAACATACGCGATTTTGACTCGGCATTTGAATACTGTTTTAATGCGTGCAAATCACTAAAGTTATTCTTGGTAATTTTACTTTTTCTTTCCACAAGGTATTTGGTTGTAGCTGCATTCGTAAGTGATTATGTGAACAAGCCGCTAAATCCAACGAGAAAATACGATAACACCTTACACATTTCCGCATGTCGTGTTCAGCAAAAAGCCAAAATACTCGTACGAGCGCTAATCCCCGGATTCCTCGGTGCTGGTCATACGTGACAAACTGACGTAGACATTTTATTTCGGCCATATTTCCCTCATCTCGCACTGCACATAGAGCTATAGTTACCGTTAAGCTGTAAACCCTAATAATATCCTAAATCTGTCATAAAATAAATCTGTAGGTGACCCAACAACTTTAAATTCTGTCGTATGTAACAATATATGACTCCATACCACAATATGACTCCACTTTATACAATTTACCCGAAACATCTGAACTATCAACATCAAGAAATATCGCCTATAAATGCAAGAATTACCAAAAAGTCCTACACCGCGATAGCGAAGTTGACAGAGCAATTCGCACGAGTAAGAAATCTCCGAATACATAGGGGGATAATCCCTTTGCGACTAAACAAGAATACAAGTCTTTCCTTTTTTTTATAAATTATAACTAAATGATAGCTCCCAATCAATTTAAACTCCATTTGTCTTACTACCAACATACAATTAAGTAATACTAACAGACAATTGAGGCAATTAAATAATTATTAGTTCAACTTGTTAGACGAATTAGTGAACGTTCGCGTTAAATACACGGCGCCTTGGTAAAATAATCGGCTATATCTGGTAATTAATAATAATAAAAAAATCAACCACCATTCTAAATTCACTTTAGAAGCCTAAATATAATCCTAAATTCACTGCCGAAAGGTCTACACTTTAATAAATTCACTTCTAAATATTGCTAATTTCACTTCGATGCAATCTTAAGCCAATATTTTTATCTCCATGGTATTATTTTTTCATAAGATAACGTGTTTATTGAAAAATTATACTCGTAATTGTCATCTTCTACCGAGGCGGACGGAGCAGTAATCATAAACGTCAGATTTCTATACATATTTTATAACTGATGTTTTTAACTACATGATTTGTTTTTTATTGGATATAGTACTAATGTATCCATGGTGTTGAGTACAACATGAAATCTACATGTGTGAAGCCACGGGCGAAACCCTGGTTTACTTAACTTTTCATTTCAAAAACACGACATCACCAGATTACTTTAGTATTATTATATCTGTGACCAGATAATGTTTGTCTTGTAATGTGGATTAAATTTAACATGAATTCAAACTACACTGAGGTAGAACAGGTCGCGGGCACAAACGAGATAATACAACCGCAGATCGGTCCAGAGATAAGTGAGCCCGCAGCTTTCACACATTTCATGCGATATTATGTTAAGCATGACGTATATTATGTTTCTTGCCAGAACATGCTTTGAAACGGATTCTTCCATTAAAGTTTTGTCTTTGTGCACTACCAACCCATCGTTTTAGGGCATCTGTGACCGTATGTAAAGGCTCGAAGGCACCACGGTTACATAATGTTACCAGCCCAGTCTGAGAGTGTCGACAGGAACGCAACAGGCAGTTATGGTAGCCGCAAAAACCTTTCATATTTATTTGCTTATATCATGTGTATAGTAGGTATTTTTATATAATATTTACACACAGCAACATAGACTTTAGTATAAGTTTACTGAATAAGTATCAAAATAGTTTCACCAGTTAATCAGTTTAACCTAAAAACTTCAAGATTCCAATTTAATTCATGTCAACAATAAAACGAAAATAATAACAAAACATATTTTAAGTTTTTCTGGATGTCTACTGGTTATTATTTATTGGTATATGGTTAATCTTCTTTTTGACTGCCTCGTTGGTCTAGTGGTTAGATATACCGCCTTTGGATCAACGGGTCCCGGGTTTGATTTCGGGGTAGGGCAAGTGTCTTTGTCTAAAACCCGAGGCACTGGCTCGTAGTCTGGGTGTCATTTCTATCTATAATATGTATGTATTTACAACAAAAAAATGTATATAAGTAGTTTATCATCCATGTCGTTACCATAACACAAGCATTAAGTTGCTTAGCTTGGGACGAGATGGCGTTGTGTGAAATGTCCAAGAATATTTTTTTTTTAATCTTAGCATCTGTTTTTCATAATATTCTTTAATTGTGTGTAGTAAGCTTTGGTGGTCAACATTCTATTAGTCGTATTTCGCATATATTTATGCACACTACACAAGGACTATTGGAGGTTGGCCGTGTTAATAGGAAGTTGTATGTTATTGTTTGTGTCCGAGTAATCTGTCTCTATGTTTGTCGGCCCGATTTCTTATAAATTTGAATAATTCTAAGTATTTTTAGTTAGACTATTTTTAGTTCTAAGTATTTTTAAAAAGTTATCACAATTGATTGTAAAAAAGTTTTTTTTGCCACATTAAGAGTGTGTGAGCTTCAGTGCTATTTCCCCACATTTTATCCCATAACTAAGCCAAGCATAGGCACGGGCGTAGTTTGACAATAGGACAAACGGCCTGTGTCGTTTGTAGGTATGTCATCTTTTTAGTTTCATAAAACGCGAAGATGAATCAAAATCAAAACTCATTTAATCAAGTTAGCTCATTAGAGCTCTTTTGACAAGTCAAAAAATAAAATTTTACATTTGAAATTAATTATTAACCATCTAACAACGGTTCGGAATGCAGCTCTACAGAGAATAACCGGCAAGAAACTCTGTAGTTGCTCTTTTTAGGTACAAGACTGGTTATAAGACATATTTATGAGAGAAAACTCGCGCAATAGTCACAAAGGGCCAAAAATCAGTCAGGATTTAATTAAACAGCAAACACTGTACCTGTCTGGCGAACGTGACACAGTAATTTCTCTCGAAGATATTGAAAGTCTAGCTCGGCAGCCAGTAATTTATGGCCAGAGATAGATATCATAAGAACGAATGAATGAATGAACATAACACAGCGCTGATCTCCACCAAAACAAAACAGTTTTTTATGTCTGTTAAGAGTCCTATAGCCTAAGCCAAAACGAAAACTTAATATACAAAATGGGCCCTTCAGTCCAGCGAGAGTGCTTTACCCGATTCTTGGGCCGGATAAGCCACGGGGCTGATATTGACGTCATACCCGGACCGGGTGTAGATCGCGAGTGATAATGCCCGGATGGGTTAGCGACGCCAAAATTGTTCGGATTTTAAAATTATAGCGCCAAGACTTAGATAAAATAGCGGTCGCCAAGAAAAAAATACGCTTAAAAGAAGTAAGTGATGATGAGGATGTCCCAAGCATAGCAAGATGGGTTGGCACTATGTTTGTATCAAGTTTTCCTCTTACGGCCTGGTGATCTGCCTCTTGCGTTCTTTTAGTCGCCTTTTACGACCACCTTCGGATGGTATGGGTTGGTGACCTGGTATATTCCAAATATGCCAAGTATTAGATTCAATAGAGAAGGTGTCGCTAAAGACGATTAAAAGAAAAGATAAGTTCAAAAACCTGGCCATACGGGAAAGAGATTTTGATGAAACCTTGTGCAAACTCGTCTGGCCAATCTGGCACAGTAGGCTAGCTATTTATGGTCGTAAGCTCAGGCCCTATATTTATCACTTTAGCCTAAGAAAGTCAACTGCTGGACATAGTCTTCTCTAAGGATGTCCACAAAGGCCGGTCCTGGGCCGTCCGCATCCAACGGTTTCTGGTGACCTTAACCAGGTCGTCAGTTCACCGTGCGGCACAACCTACCAGCGCTTTCCACTGCGGTTTAAATTTGTTGCCCCAATCTTAGTGGTATGGAAGAAACAGTAAAACATGGGTACCTATTCCATCGAACGTAAGCAAGCTCTTTCGATTACAATAGGCCCAGCAGAGCGTAGCCGATTGCGCACGCAATGTAGGGTAATGCGTTTCGCAACGAGGCCCGTTTGTCACTTAAGGGAAATTATTAATATCCTTTTGTCATGACGAAAGCATTTCATTGGGCAACTGTCTTTGGGAATAAGTCTTGTTGCATCTACTGGTCCATGAAGTGAAGGAAATCCAGTTTCTCCTGTCTTGAAACCGAGGTAAAGAAAAGGTAGAAATTGTAGTAGTTACATTTAACAAAAGCCGAAAATCATGATGTAAAATCAATCGGATAATTCGGTAATTAAATAAGAAATACATCTTTTTTCCTGAATATTTGCACACTATAGTAGTAGGTCCGTGTGTTGACGGACTTAGAATTAACAATGTCACCAGCCTACACTATCCTGAGGGTGTTCATGCTAAGCTAACCTTGCCGCAAGAGAAGGAAAGCTTGATAAAAATACTGTGCCAACCCGTCTTACCAGGCAGGCTGCAGGCTTAATTCCCTCCTTGAATTTGGAGGAGGCCCGACTCAATAGTGGATCATTTATGTGCTGACATGATGATGATACTATTACTCTATAGTAGGTACTATCAGGCTGACTTATGTTAGGGTTACTTACAAGGTGTATATTAGTAAAGATATACATAGATTTGAGCCTCTACAATTTTAGAAGTAATTATCTTCGCTATCATGATCACCTGCCCCCATACCTACCACTGCTGAGTCGGACCTCCTCCAAATACATGGAAGGACGACCCTAGACTGCTCGGCACAGAGTTTTGTATCAAGATTCCTCGTTCAGGATGAAATATAGTGGTGAGACTGTATTTAAAATTACCACACAGACAATAATAGTAAAGTACGGTATTAGTATAGTATTCATTACCATAGAATAGTATATTTCATTACAAGTGCGGAAAGGCTGTCATTGCAAAGAGTTCAGACAAATGTCTACAGTTTGTTGACAGTCGGAACAAGTTGCAATGACGGTTCCGCACGTGTACTGAACGACTATTTTAATACAGTTGCGAAAAAATGAAGCAATTTAATAAAATAATAAAAACACAATAAACTCGACTAACTAATCATTTATGACTTATAAACAAAAATGGCGCCAACCGTTGAATATAAACAGAGTTTTTTTTTTCCACCCATTCTAGTAGGCAAAAGCAACTATGCCCATACAGCCAAGTCTTCAGTAGAATTTTTTATTGAATGAAAATAAAATTTAATGAGATGAAATGAAATGAAACCTAACCTAACTCATTCAATCAAATAATTAAATCTGATAATGAAACAAATTAGTAAGTTGATTCTTTTTAGAAATATACGTATTTGCAAGAATCATAAAAACTTCTATGATTTTTTTTAGTTAAATTTTCATGGTTGTTTTTTCCTTTTAATAGACATTATTTTGACAGTTGGGAAAGAGAACGCACTAGTGCGGGAATGTCAAAAAAAAAACACGAGTGTGTAATAGCCCACTTCCCGAACGCTATACGTCCCTGCAATACGCCACTTTTTGGGCTACTGTATTAAAAATATCATTACTCTAAATAAAGGCCACAATATCATTTCTATGTTGCGTTCCATTCCACAGTAGCCTGTCTATTGAAGCTGCAACTAAAAGTGATTTTAACAGAATGCACGAATGGCGTCCCATTCAATTATACAAAGATCCTATCAGTGTCCCGTGAGTTGTAATCCCCTGATTCCCAGGTAAACCTGAGGACACATCACCAAAATAGTGTAGACTGGTATCTGCCCGTTTTCATGGAAAAATTTCATGCTCGAATAACAGAGTATTTAAGTATGAGGAGGTTATTTCTTTTTAAACGAAACCTTTGCATTACCTAACCTGTATCGCGGGGGCAATTTACAAGCATGAAATTCACGAACACAAAAAACACCCAGACACAGAGCAAGTGTCTCTGGTTTACAAAATCAAAACTCATTTAATCAAGTTGGCCCATTAGAGCTCTTTTGACAAGTCAAACACTAAAATAAAATTTAAAATTTACCATCTACCACCGGTTCAGAATTCACCTCTACAGAGAAGAGCCGGCAAGAAACTATGTAGTTGCTCTTTTTAGATCGCCATTTTTTGTTACAAGACTGGATATAAGACAGATTTGTGAGAGCAAACTCGCGCAATAGTCGCAAAGGGCACAAACAACAACCCGAAGCTGGAATCGAACCGGGGAACCGTGATCCAAAGGCGGCACATGTAACCCCTACACCTACAAGGCACATAAACTGTTTAACCAAATAATCATCGTTTTTTTTTCGTACCCGGCTCTTGACGTCTGGCTGGGTTATGCGGGACTCCGGGGTGCGCGGAGATGATAAGTTGCGCCCCCACCTACCCACTAAAATCGACGGTGATTCTCAACTGCCCGAACCAGGGCCACGGGTTCACTCGTCCCGGTTGGGGGAGTCTGCTCCGCGACCCTGGTGGGCCTTGGCCCGCGTTTAGTGGAGCCCCTAGCTCCTGGGCGGCCCATCAGTGTGCGGGGGCTATGTAACTACTGGTAGTTACCCAAATCAAGTTAAACTGGTATCGCTTCCATAAAATCCGGATTAAGACAACGAAGAACAATTTGGACAAAAATAAAAAACTTTTTAACTAAAATAACAATCTTTTAAATAATCGCACTAAAAAGCAAACGTTAGAACTCCTTATTTTTGAAGTCGGTTACAAAGCAATGTGACCCCAGCCTTACTCCTCAAACCCAGTTCATTGGCCCGCGATAAAGATCGAGCACAGGGAGCCGACTCACGCGCAATCGACCTTGTGCTCTATTTACGTGTCTGCATGTTTGTTTGTTTATGGTAATGCCTCGCTTCCGGGGGTTAAGAATATGTTTTGTAAACACTTTTGTTTTAGACGTACCTACAACTAAGTTAAGGTAAATCTAATCATCATTTCACCAAGGCTAAGATGATGATGATGATAATCATCATTTCACCATAAATTACCTACAGGAAATTGGACTACAGTGCTACGCTGACAAGGAGGTTTATGTAAATACTACTTAGTAAATATACTTCTCATCAGAAAAATCGAAACACTTCCCTTTTTATGGTTGTTAAACAAAATACGAAACTTATGAAAGTTTAATTTGAATTTAGAACATTAACATTCCGATTTGATCTTTAATGTTCACTATTAAACGACATTTGACATATGTTTATTCCTAAATATATATATATATATTTCTGATAATCCTTACAAAACATAAACTTGCAAGGTGTTACGATTTTTGTGATGAGTAGTTCGGGCTACTTAGGATTTTTTAACCGACATAAAGAAGAAAGAGTTCTAAGAGTTCAATTCGTCGGAATCATTTCTATGTATGTACACCATTCACTCAAAGACGTTACGTATTGATCGAAATCGGTTCAATATTTTGGTATAAAACTTAAAATAAGTAATAAAAAAGATTTATAAATGTTTGTGTATTTCGACACATTTATTGTTAAGCGTTATTCAAATATACTAATTACCCTAAAATCTTAAAATTATATGGAGGGTAATTACTTAATTACCATTGATATACAAAACGTAATACCTTACTGGGCCACGCCACGCCGGCCAGGCGGCTCGGCGCAGGATTTCGTTGCAAGTTTCCCTTCTTTTGCGGCTAGTTTTTCTGCCCTTTAGTAGCACGACGACATCCCCAGGTTCGAATGTGGTGGTGACATTATGTATTTTAAATCCGTCACCACACGGATATAACTGTAAGCAACACTGAACAAAAGCTTGCTCACCAGTTAACCAGACAGAGCGCACCGATTGCAGTAATAGCTACTAGATAGGCTTATCGGTCTTCCGCGTGCTGCCTGCTAAGGCGGTGATTAGACTACATGACACACAGAATATAGTAAGAGCAGTAAATCAACTTTATAATTTTCAAACACAGCACAATCGCACATTTAAAAATAGAACACACATACACATTTCCCACTATTAAACACAGCACTCTCGCACATTTCAAAATAGAACACACCATAAACATGAGGAGGTTATCAAAGATACAAAAAAACAGCTGTTCTAATCTCTCGGATACCCAGTTGTTGGAGACTAGTCCGGTTATGTGGTACGGGGCACGTGGAGATGGTAAGTTGCGCCCTAAAAATATATTACCACCCGCTCGCTGGAGTTGTCCGACTGGGAAAGACCTCCACCTTACACAGAATACCGCAGCCTCTAATATCTAATAATATAATATCTAATATCTCGAGCCTTTCCCTCTGCTGCCAGGTTCATGATTTTAGGTCTTACAGGTTCGGTGACACGTGAATAGTATCTCCGGGTAGCAGCTATAGGTGACGGTATCCGTTTACCATCAGGTAGGTAGCAAGATTGAACTTGTAGGCTTGTGGAAAAAAAAAATCTTTGTATTTATTTTGTCGTGCAGTGTAGAGCTGTGCCTACCCGTCAGGGCAGCGTGGCACAGTAGGCTAATTACCCTCCCTACGATGGGAGGAGGCCTGACTCAGCAGTAGATCATTTATGGGCTGAGTAGTAGTAGTTGCTCTCACAAAACTATCTTATCACGACCTTGTACCTAAACATGACGATCTAAAAGAACAACTACAGAGTTTCTTGCCGGCTCTTCTCTGTGTAACTGCATTCCAACCGAGTGGTAAATGGTAAATTTAAAATTTTATTTTGTTGTTAGACTTGTCAAAAAAGCTCTAATGAGCCAACATGATTAAACCAAATGGAGCTACTGTTTCTATTCTTAAACTCACTGTGCACTGCACCATTGTTCCACGGCCAATAGGTACATCGTGGAGTATTAGACATGGCAGTACTAATATGTCATCGAGGTATGTAGCTGATTAGTGTGATGGAATGAGATGTGGCTTGAGAAGGCTTTTTATTAAGACGTACATTTTCATCAATTGGTTTTTGAACTTTGAACTTTAATTATCAGCTCGTTAAAATTCTTTTCCAATCAAACTGGTACAATATTTACCAAACACAACAAGTAGACAAACAGATTATAATGTGCCACGAGTGCAAAGTATCATAATGTGCCACGATTATAAATGCTCAAGACATCTTTTTAATGCGAGTAGCCACGTTATGGTATATAGTATAAACGTATTCATTACTTATTTCAAACATGGTTAATAATAATAACTAATTAACGTCCTCAAGCAAATAAACCATATCAATAAACAAAAATTTCTATCTGGTTAATTAAAATATTAATTGTACTTACACCATTTTAATTTACCTATAAGTAATTCTAAGATTGCCTGAGCTTTATAGATTTTAAAATAATTGAACTTTATTTACGTAGGTTTATCACTAAACCCTTACAAATCGTCATATTTAAAACTACTATTATTATCTTTCAAGGTGTGACGCTAAAAGACCGCAAAAGAGCAGCAAATATTAGATCTACAACTAAGGTTGAAGACGTACTAAAGAAAATAAGACGGTTAAAATGGCGATGGACAGGACATAATGACAAAGGAAAGCAGAATGAAATGGACTAAAATTATAACGGAATGGCAGCCACGTGATGGATAAAGAAAAAGAGGCAGGCCAGCTAAAAGATGGACAGATCTTATCAAGATGATTGGATGGACAATCTGGTCTAGAAAAGCTGTCAAAAGAGAAGAATGGAAGCAGCTGGAAGAGGCCTATGTGTCACTGGACACGCTGACCACTGAACTGGGAAACCCGATGTATTTGATTTAAGTTAAAACAATTTTGCTAATGTGTGTAAATTCATTGTTTAGTATCAGCAAATAATATATCATATTTCGGGCATCCATTGCTTTGCCACATTCATACTGTATCACACCGGTTCGATTGGCTTATTTTCAGGAGCGGGTTGTCACATCGGAAAGAGGACTTTGTTTTATCAATCAAATACATAATATGTGGCTAAGCATATTACAATAATCATACTTTGCCGCTAATCTGTTTAATTTACATACAGATTTAGAGATGTCAACTTTAGCTCCTAATAAGGTGAACATAACGGAGGCATAAAGTGGCTGGACTAGTAGTTAGGTTGTTTATGGTGAATGAATGGTGTTTCAGATACTTTGCCCTCTAAGGAGGTGGTTTAAGACATAACCGTAGACAAACTCGCGGCCGGTAGCATTGTCTATACATATATACAATTGATGTATCTGCTTGTAATTTTTCCTGAATGCATAAAAAAGTATATACAGAGTATAACAAAAACTCTTTAAATTTACATACAGGGTTGATACGACATAGGGGCATTTTTTTGACTGCCTATATTAGGTATCATTTCCAGGCTCTGTACCAAAAATCAATTAAATTGGAGCAATAGTTTAGCAAATGATATTTTAATTTTTTGCCTCATTTGAACATTATGTATCTTTCCTAACAGATGTTTATGCCTAACGCACATGGAGGACCGATCATCGGTTTACGGAAACCGATGACCTATCTTCTGCAGTGGACTGTTTTAGTGGAAGTGATGATGATGACTAAATTTGGCATTAAGTCCAAAATTAAAAATACAAAAATAATCAATTTTAGTGTCATTTGTATAAAATATTATAAAAAAATATTCCGCAGAATCTCCAAAGCGGATGAAGCAATTTGTAACGAGACTTTCTGTAGTAGGTAGTTGATTTTGGAGACAGATTACATCTCACACTCTGTATGCAATATTGCTTTAGGTGTCAGGCTTAGAACGTGTAACGGGAGAAAGCAAGAGGACCTAGTTTCTTACTGGTTCTTCCTTGTCCCCAAGCCGTAGGTAATAAAGATATTCGTGATTAGATATAAGTTTTATATTTAGCAAAATATTCCAAAACGTGTGCTCTATAACAAGCTTAGCTAAGCTACAATTTGATCAGCGGTTTAGGTGTACAAACATGTTTGAGACAAGTTAACTTTTCCATTTATATTATTATGTAGTTAGAATTAAATTACTGAACATTTACCAATGAATGTAGCGCCGTACGGCACAGCTAATG
Source organism: Clostera curtula (assembly GCA_905475355.2). NCBI lineage: Eukaryota > Metazoa > Arthropoda > Insecta > Lepidoptera > Notodontidae > Clostera > Clostera curtula. Next base: position 623,430 of record FR997816.1, on the reverse strand, counting down.
AGAGAAACATATCGCTACGGGGAATCGAACCTGTGCCAACTGGTTAGCACACTAATTGGATCGCAGCCAGCTTTCACCACTAGTGATGTGCCGATATTAACACTCAAGAGAAAAAAACAAGATTTTGTACCATTGCATTAAAATCTGACTAAGTATGTCTGTATTGTTAGGTTTTTTTATCGTTTAAAAACTACCACTACTGTTCAACCCATTAATGACCCACTGCTGAGTCGAACCTTCTCAAATTACATGGAGGCACGCTGGCCAGTATGAGAAGGAAAACTTGATACAAACCTTGTGCTAACCAGTATTGGCAGCGTGGTACAGTAGGCTTATTTCCCTTCATGAATTTGAAGGAGGCCTGACTCAGTAGTGGGTCATTTATGGGCTGAAACGACGAGACCAGTAACTACTAATAGGTACAGAAGGCTAATTTTCCTCCTATGAACTTGGAGGAGGCCTGACTGGGCGGTGGGTCTTTTACGAGGTGAGATGATGAGTTGGAGGAAGCTTGATTTAACAGTAGGCCCGTTATATGTTAGGGCAGAGTATGATAATCGTAATAACCATTTTCTTTAACAATGTCGCATCACTACTTAAAGAGTGGGTGTTTAAGTCCGTATTGCGTGGGAGCAAAATCGCAGATTTACATCACTCCCTGATATACTTGGGTCTGTTCTTCGATTTCTGGCCCTATTGTGGCCCTTAAAGATAAGGGTCTCCTGTAGACGAGACAGGTTTTGAGGGGAGGGCAAATTTGTAACACTTTATGCAAATTTTCGAGCGAAAAATTACTAATAGCAAATATTTCACGCGCATCTTTTTAAGCTACATTGATTTACGCAATTAATCTGCAGGTTAAGCAGCCATTGACTTTGGTGGATATTGGATTAGAGCCCGGTGGTGGGTCGGGGAACCCGCCACCGACGAAAGCCTCAATGTATATGGACGTCCCAGTTGCCTCGGACGCCCCCCGATTGTCGATTGCACCACGTTCAGGACGTCACAGTGGAATGCGTTTACGCGAACCTTGGGCGTCCCAAGCGTGTCGTGTGAGGGTACACCGCTGGGGTTTTAGCGGGCAGACGCGTCGCGTCTTTAAAAAAATGGTGGATGTTGGATAGATGTCCATTAATTGTATGTAATATCTCATATCCTGCATGTTTCGAAGGCCACGTAAAGCCGACGGCTCTGACTGCCATTCTACCTGGTTTTATTTCTACCTGGACCAGTAGGTCCCACTAAATGGATCGCAGAGGTCAGACGGCAATGGCTCCGTGTCAGTTAGCCAAATTACATTACACCGGTCGACCCCAAGGTAACTGGGAACATCGGAGATACGTAGTAGTAACAGATTTATATATCTGTCTCAGTTTCAAGTCTTAATGTAAACAAAAAGGAGCGTCTATCTTTCTTAACTCTATGTAAGTTCTACTGCTGATTGACGAATCTATTTTTCTTAATCCTACGCTGGTTCAGATCTCTCAATACTGGGTCAAGAGGTGAAGAAACGTTTTAAAAAATCACGCATCATACACACACGGCTTTTAAAGGTGACTCAACGAAGCATATGGCATGAATGGAGACCTACTAGTAACAGCACAATGCAGTAGTCATCCTTATTTCTAGGATATAGGGTTTAAATTTCTATGAGCATTGACGAATCCATAAAGAACAGCGAATTCTTCGAAATTCCGCGCTAAAAATAGCCTTATTTCAAAATACGTTTAGTCAGAAATTCACCTTAGGACGATCTGATAGGGTTCAAAACAAAATGAAGGTTTGTTTTGGATAGACCGCATGTTTTGTGATGTGGTTTGACAAAAGACTTTTTAAGTTCGAAGCCCTGGGCATTGTTCTTTCTTGGTAGAACGCTGTGAGTAAACTATTTGATGAGTGGGAAGTCGCAAAATATCATTTAAATAACTTTATGCTAAAACTTTATGACGCAAATCTTTATAGATAATGGGATCATAAAACGTCAATTCAAATTGAAAAATAATTTAAACAAAGAACTCCTTCTTTTTAATCTATCTCTATCTCTGTTAAATTTAAACTATATACATACCTGTTTCGCTCACGTGTCAAACTAACCACTAAACAACACAAACTTTAGTTCTATTTAGAAGACGCTATGCCACTGTCCGCTAGCCTACTGCCTCCTCATATCATCATCATATCAGGCTATAAAAGTTGTTGCGGAGCATGTCCCCCTATGGGGTGCGCTACCCGCGGCCCTGAAGCGGGCAGTCGAGGAACGCCGTTGGTTTAAGTGGGTAGGTCTGGTTACTAAATCTCATCGCTCCGCGGCCCGGAGTCCCAAATGCCCCAGCTAGTCCCTGTGGTATGGAATGGTGGCACTTTGTATCCAAATTTCACTGACACCACACGGACAGTGAAGTTTCCACGATATATAGTCGCATGGCAGCCCATAAAAACCAACTCCTGAGTCGGGCCTCCTCCTTACAGAAGGGAAATTATCCTTCTGCGCCACGCTGGCCAGACCGGTCGGCACAGGGATTTGTGTCCTTCCTAAAACCCCTTGAGATATTGTTTCAAGGGAGAAATGCATAAGTATCTTCAGTACCGGTGCAAATAAACAGTTAGACAAAGTTCTAGACCACCGATCGTAACACTAGATTACTGTCGCCCCCACAGGCTAGATCTTTTGCACTAATGTCGACTTGGTCCGAGAAGAAATGGTTGAAACTGAACGTATATGTATAATAAATATTATTTACCATGTGCAAATAGTGACTGGAACAATCCTACTAATATTAATTAATTAACTAATATTAATTATTATTATGTGACTAAAAAAATATTCATTCGGTCATAAGCAGACATAGTAATTTTTATTTATAAAATGGCTACTTGTGAATTTTTTTATTTAAAGTTCGATAAACATAGAGGTACTCGTACGTATATTGTATCAGGTCAATAGATTACCAGTGATTTAATAATTATATTAGTCAATATAATTATTAAATCACTAGCTGACCCGGCGAACTTTGTTCCGCATTATAAATATTTAAAACAAAAAGAAAGTTGGACATAGGATACCTGAGATTTTTATCCCGTCCGTATAAAACCTACTTTAACAAAACGCAACTGACAGCGAAACGTTATGTTGTATATAGTTTAATATGGCCGAAAATTTGACAATTAGAAATTTTGAATTCGACTTGTTTATATTGTTGTAATTCACATAATATCTTTATAACTTGTAGCCTATGTGTTATTCTGATGTATAAGCTATATTATTGTAAAGTTTCATTAAAATCCATTCAGTAGTTTTTACGTAAAAGAGTAACAAACATCCATCCATCCATCCATACTTACAAACTTTCACGTTTATAATATTAGTAAGATTTGAGATTTAATGTAGCACATAAAGTTATAAGTACAAAATCAATTTAGACATCCGTAAAATTGAAATCGGATCAGTGCACATGATCAGTGCACATGATCCGACCCTAAAGCGGTTATCCCGGAACTTAAGATAAACTGATTACATAAACGTAATAAACGTAACAACGCACAATTAGAACGGGTATAGAAAGCCAGTAACATTTCCAGTTTCTTCTGAACCGAATGATTGTGATCAATGTAACTTAGGCCCCGCCAAAATTGCTCCAAATTATCAGTTTTGTGGTAAAAACTTTAAACTTCCGTGTGGATTTAGTATACATAGTGGGGTTACCCCATTCCAAGGATAGGTTAGCTATCTAATTTCTTTACTTCCCATGAACGATCTCAAGGCAGAATGGGTTGGTGAAACGATGTGTTCTAAATCGGTGTCTCGCTGATACGGATGTGTAATATGTAATATTTTCTAGAAAATCGTCTCTTACTACTTGTACCATACCAAAGAAATCTGACGTCGTCATACCTGAAACAAGAAAAAATAAACATAAGAACTAGATATGAATTAATTTACAAGACACTAACTTTACTTTGCGGAAACTTTGGAAAATGATAAGTACTTCTTATGTATCTTACTGACTACTGCTGAAACTCGTCGGTCGTAGCAATGATATTTTATAAATAAAATCATTGGGTCGTAGATTCATTGGTACCATCATTGGGTCGTAGATTCCTTGGTACCATATTGTATAAGTTTTCACCAGTGGGTAGTTAAAACAAAACATTATCTAATATTTCCCAACTCAAAACAAATATAACCGTTTCACTGACATAATACGATTTTTTAAATTAACATTCCAAGAACAAATTATTCACACCTGTCGTTTAAAAAAACAAACGCGACCAACTATTTGTCAGTGTCGATGCGCGAACGTCAAATTTGAATATTTCGAATTTGGAACCGGGAGAACAATGGCGGACGCGTGCCCGCTGACTCGTTCGGGAATATTTTGACATTTATTTTACTTTTAAAATTGTTTTCTAGTGTGAATATTAAGTTTCTTTATTTATTGCACACCAACAAATACTTAAAAAAAGAGGCTTATATGCTTAGATGATAATAAAATATAACCTACATTGACTCACCAGATGCATAATTGGATTGTGTACATAATTTTTCTCGAGTTTGGGTTTTTTAATGTACACGATTTTTACAAAATACTTAGGCCCGAGTTCGAAGACTTTTGTTACAGCTATTTATCCTCTAAAAATCTTTTTAAATCACTTTCCCTCCTAAATCAATCAATTCGCTGTAGACAAATTCAAACAGCAGTTTTTTGAGTTTATTCCGTTCAGATGCGTCAGTCGTTCAAAAATGCGAAAGCGATATTTTATTCAAAATATGTTTTGATTTATTATGTTATGTTTTGAATGTCAACAAATTGTTAACAATGTTATTAAACAAAATGTCAAACCCCTTTAAAACACATTTGCCTTCCTATAGCTAATCCCAGCATCATAACAAATATATTCATATTTCATACTCCTTTCATTTTTACAAAAGTATTAATTCTGCATGATAATCTTTACATAACCCAGAATAAACCCTTGTACGGCAGTACAAGTGTTTCATAAGCCGGCATTGTGAAATCTGCCAAGGACAGAACGCAGATCGGGATAAATACGAATATAGGTAGGGTTGTCAACGTAAGCGAAATCAATCTAGGATTTTTTTAAATTAATTTTATTGTAATAAAATAATAGAACGAATATTTTAAAATGTTCATTCTCTTTCTATTTTTTTTTGTTGAAAATTATGACATTATGGAACGAAACTCTGTGCCACCCCTCTTGCCACCGTGGGACAGTAGGCTAATTACCCTTCATATAATTGGAGGAGGTCCAACTCAGTGGGTCATTTAAGGGCTGAAGAGTAGGTAATGGTTTGGTGTAAATGACTTTATTTCAAGATACAAATATCCCTCTGGTAACGTTTCGTCCCATCTAAATAAGGTGTTATTATGCCCAAAAGACGTTGGTTCAGCTGTTTTCGAGAATAGCCGGACCGAAGCAGTTTATTCGCAATTAGCTTTATATAAAATGTGTGTTACAAAAGTATATTTAAAATTACGCCAGACAACCCTATTCCAAAATGACCGTCTGCACAGAAATTTAATTTTGTGCGGATTATAAAAATGCCAGTTATCGTTTGCAAAGCGATTGCGTCAGTATTTTATGCGACGATTGCATCTTATGGCTTTCGCGTAATCCATTTTCATCCGACTACGAGCAGAAGATTGTAATATTTATGTTATATCTTGGTTGTTTTATCGGAGACGTGTTGTCCGTGTGGTGACGCATTTAGAATACGCTGTGTCACCACCTCATTATATCCTGCGACTGTCGTAAGAGTTGACTACAGGAACGAAAGAGATAATCTAACCTCAAGGGATGCCAACCCGTCTGGCCAGCGTGGCACAGTAGGCTAATTTCCCTTTACAAAATTGAAGGGATTAACCAGCAAATAATGAATGGCCAGAGATTATGATGATTGGTAACAATTACGTCTACTTGAGCCGGTTTACAATCTTACGGATATTGAAAACTATAAATCCAAGCTTTCTTGACCGTGATTTATGTTAGTATCTCAATAATGTTAGACTGGACAAAAACGAGCCATTCTCTTTATTGTACACAAATAAATATACTTACACAATTTTGTAGTAGGTATACATATTATCAGAAATAAAAAAATACAACGGAATTCAGAACCTGCTCTTTCCTGAAATCGGTTAAAAACTTGCACAAAAAGGCAATATATTTTAATGAGCTTGTCCGTTCTTGTTCGCAATAAAAATTGGATGGTCCGTTCTGATGATTAATACGCTGCGAAAATATCTGTCGTCAGATGATTTACAACGAACCAGTTGTTAATCGTCTTGTTCGACTACGGAAATATCCTCTTGCCGTTCTCCATTTTTGTTTATCCCATTAGGGTGGGTAACGGTTGCCCCCTATAAACGGAGGCCCGCCTCGGAGCTTGGGGCTCCATAAATCATTGCGGGCAAAAGCCCCCAATGTCACGGACCATGTTCCCCCATTGGGGAGGACAACACGCGACCCTGAAGTCGAGGAACACGGGTTTTAGTGGGTAGCGTTACCACAGTAGATAAAGGCGTTAGTTACATCTTTCTGCGCCCCGGAGTCCCACATATCCCGGTTAGTCCCCAACGGCCGGGATTCCATTCCGGATAATCGTTAAGCGGTTACCGTCATTTGGAGACGTTTGCACCACCATAGTCAACATTTTTGAACTTAGATATTTCGTTGACTGTAGAAGTGGCTATTGATTTCGTTTCGAAATTTGTCGCTGCTTGAAGCTGTTTTGGCAAGTCTACATTCACAAGCCGGTAAGAAATTCAGTATTTTCTTTAAACAAGTAATATTCATTTGTAAATAAGGTTGTCTGGAAAATGCGGTATGTGAAAAATTGGCTCACATTGCTTGTATTTCGAAGTCTTTAACAAATAAATATCCTTGGACATTTCACACAACGCCATCTCGTCCCAAGTTAAGCAACTTAATGCTTGTGTTATGGTAACGAGATGGATGATAAACTACTTATGTAAATTTTTTTTTGTAAATACATACATATTATACATAGAAATGACACCCAGACTCCGAGCCAGTGCCTCTGGTTTAGACAAAGACACTTGCCCGACCCCGGAATCGAACCCGGGACCCGTTGATCCAAAGGCGGCACATCTAACCACTAGACCAACGAGGCAGTCGATGCCGTCGGGATTCAAATAAAAAGTATAAAAAAAAACAATTTAAATGAAAAGTAGAGCAAGTAGCGCGTCGCAGCTAGTATGAGTACACCCTAAAATATTCCTCCTGAACAGCGTGGTGGAGGCTAAGTTCTGTGTATTGCTAAACAAAGAAAAATTGAGTTTCAGGTCAACCATAGTTGGCAATTCTATGACAAAATGCCTGACTAATCACACGGCGCCAGAAATATGAGTAAGGTTGCAATTAAATACTGTTCATAATTGCATTAGCAATTATATCTAGGACACAACATTACTTAATCAATTAGAACATTGGAAACATCAATGAAACATTATGAGAAGGATACACAGCGGACTCTTCAGAAAGCCATCGTGCTGGAGTTTGTTCAACTGATTGTTGAATGGGTGTACGGGTCTCGTTAATAGTCTATTTTTTTAAAGAAAAACGAAACCGGTGCACTAGGTAACCGCTGCACTGCACCTGTATTGCGGGGGCACTTTACAAACATGAAATTCACGAACACAAATGACACCCAGACTCAGTGCAAGTGCCTCTGGTTTACACAAAGATACTTGCCCGGCCCTGGAATCGAACCCGGGACCCTGTGAACCAAAGGCGGCATAATTTATTTAAAAAGCTTGGGGATCCGTCGGGTTTCAAATAAACCCGACATTTAGTAAGCTTAGTGTAGTCCTAAGTGCTTCATTACAGTCGACCAGCTACATTTCAGCTAGTGCAATTTAAGTCATAGTGCACTTTGAAGCCTGAGTTATGGCTACTGTGAGAATTTGGGCCACGCGAGGCGTGTGCGAAATCTGCGAGCCAGAGTGGCGAGGTCGTTGACACCGCGAATTATGCATATTATTATAACGAGATCCGTCGGTAGCACAGGGTTGGCGAATCTCAATATTCATTTAATATATTTTTAAAGGCAATCGCAAAAAAAGTTACATTTGTGTTTCGTTCCGCGTAAGACACGTTCAGCCGTGTAGGTCTTGGCTACCATCAACCATCTATGGCAGTTTTTACGCCTAGTTACCAGCGTGAAAACTGGCAACTTATTTTTATTTATTTTTTTAAAGTTGGTAAACTTTTCATAGGTTCCAAGCCAGCGGGACAGGGCTGGGTTATGTGGGAGTCCATGGGCGCGAAGAGATGGTAACCTTTTTTTATCTATCTTCACCTAACGAAGATGGGCAAAATCTCTGTCTAAATATAGGTAGTTAGACAATCGTGTGAAATTGAGTAGCGAACGCGATAGAGTAGTTACTATAAAATTGTTTCGTAAACCATTGTGTAACAGCCCTACCCGGCGCCTAACTGTTTGTTTATTTATACGCGTTTATCTTCAAGCTAGTGTTTGCTTAGCGAGTCGAGTTATCGATCTCCTCTTGATGAGTAAACATCGATATGTTTGCGTAGTACAACACTAGATTTACGCCTTTGAAGAGAAGGATTTTCAGTAGCCGTTATCATAGAGATCTAGTATGGAAAGGCTTATATTAATATATATTTGGGTGTTAAGAAAGCCGACTGCGCGGTAGATTTTCATCATTATCCTACTCTAGTCCACTGCGGGTCAGACTAGTGCATATTAAACTAGAAAAGTGGCAGGCCGCGCGGCTAGCCGCCTGGGCGGCTAACCGCTAGTGCGTACGGGTACTTATCCTCAGCAAATGGTGAAAATTACATACGCTTGAATTGCTATAGACATTTGCTAATACTTGTGTCCGACTAAATCAATTAAAAGTCTAAATTATTTGATCAAATCGATTTATCTAAGACAACTTATACACTATAGCTATCGAAAGTAGAAACTAAGGTATAGTCTTTGATTTAAGATAATAAAAAAATCGAAAAAATAACAATACAACGAAATGAAATTGCTTCCAATTATACAGCAAAGCTTTTTAATGAATGAAAGTTTTTACTGGTTACCTGTAATATGACCAATTTATTGTTAAAAGCAAATGCGACTTTCACTTTACGAATTCACTGAAGCTGCTATGAAATTTTACAGCTTGAATATTTTCAAATATACGTTTACATAGACATCTGCGTTAAAATATATCTATGTATAAAGAGAGAAAGAGATTTGTTTGTTTGAACACGCAAATCTCAGTCTCAATTACTGATCTGATCTGCAAAATTTGTTGCTTATGATTGTCTGTTCCTTTCGGAAAGATTTAGGCTACATTATCATCACGCTACTGCATAAGGGATTCGAGCAGTACCATACATGTTACGAAAGTCCAGAGGAATCCGAGTTCGAATTCCCCGCGGGCAACGTTTTGGGCTAATAGAATAATTTGATTTGCGTTTTTTCTAATACAATTATGTGCTCTGCGTAAATCTCTGAGCGATCAGCTTCAAAAATACAGGCGCAACCAAAAAGTCCCACATGACGATAGAGATGTATACAGATCAATTCGCATGGTTAAAAAATTCGATCATACATTTGCCTTTATAACCGAAAATGAATTACAAACATTACAGCTAGTTTGATTTTACACATTTATGAAACGACAGACGAGTGTGTGATGCCCTTAAATGTAAAACAAATGACTATTGTGTGATTTCAAACAAAAATCATTTCGTTTCGGTTTTATGTGTTTCTCACGATCGACCCGGCACGACTCTGAATATTAACTAGTGTTACCGCAGCGGTATGCTTGTTAATTTTGGTGGTTTTTCAAAACAGAATATCAAAGCTGAAATTGTAAATAAAACAGTAACTTCGCGATTTTGTAGAAATAACTAAAACGATACTGCTGACACAGTGTCAACTGGGTCAGCAGTAGTAGTCTGTAGCGACCAGCATGCTACATTTTACCTAACAAAATCTGAACTAATAACATCAAGAAATTTGCTAGAAATACCAAAAAGTCCTACACCGCGATAGCGAAGTTTCAAGAGCAATTAGCACAGTTAAGAATTTCCCGACTACAACTATTGGGCGATAGGCGCTGCGACCCCTAGCCAGGCAGCCCAGACATACCATCTCGTCTGGCTGGATGATCATCCCTTTGCGCCTAAACCTCTATTATATTGGAGAAGGCGTATTTCCAGCGGCTGCCTTAGTTGTCTGAACTGATGATAACGGTGGCTCTCACGCGCGTCATTATTGTAAACCGGCGCTGTTACTAAGGTTCGATCGAGAAAGAAGAAGGCCGCGAATTCTTACCGTTTCCTCCTCCTCCAGAGCCCTGATCAGCTCATAGTACAGCATCTCCGCTTCCTCGGAGATCTGCACCTTCTCCACCTCGCAGTTCGGGTAGGAGATCTCGCAAGAGAGATCCGTTTGGAGATGCATTTTCATTGTTTTAACTATTCACTCACTATCACTAACTTCACTTAGGCATAACACTTTTTGTTTTATAATTTTTTATATAATCTGATTGTCATCTTTGGTGTTAGTTTGTCCGATTTCTGTTCCGAGTAAGCGTGAAAAATTGTTTTTATTACAGTACATTTCTGCGACGGTAGTCCTACTATCCTACTAATATTACTGTATCCTACTAAAATACTGACTGCCTCGTTGGTCTAGGGGTTATTAGATGTGCCGTCTTTGGATCAACGGGTACCGGGTTCGATTCCGGGATCGGGCAAGTTATGAGAGGCAGTTTAATGTACATATGTATGTTTCTGACTTTTTCACGCAAAATCTACTAAATGCATTTTGACGAAACTTTACAATAATATAGCTTACACATCAGAATAACACATAGGCTATAATTTATAAAGATAGTGTGAATCACTACATAGTATAAAACAAAGTCGCATTCTTCTGTCCGTCCCTATGTATGCATAAATCTTTAAAACTACGCAACGGATTTTGAAGCGGTTTTTTTTAATAGATAGAGTGATTCAAGGGGAAGGTTTATATGTATAACCCACCCCCGCTTTGCACGGGCGAAGCCGGGGCGGGCCACTAGTTATTATATATTATAAAAACTCCATAAAATAGCTTTAGCGACCTGGTAGACGTATATTTTGACACTCTTACGAAGTTCCGCAAAACAATAAGCGAGAATGTTTAAATTAATACATTTATAATTATGTATTGTAATTTGGCTAGCATTAAATTTTATTCATTAGTTTATGGATAAATAAATTATTATATTGTGAGTGGCCTCGCATTAATTGTAATTGATTAGTGTAAGTAAATTAATAATTATTATGTAATAGACTATTACATGCACTATCACTAATAGTGCATGAGGTGCTTGCTTACCTATAAGAAATGTCCAAGGATATTTATTTGTTATTGATCCCTTAAATGATGTTGAGTCGGGCCTCCACCAAATTCAAGGAGGGGTCAGTCAGGTCTTCTACCTTAGCTATTCCAACACAAAAGCTATTTTTGTATCATCACCACGTGCGAATAACCTTTTTGTAACCTCCTATATTTTAAGCGTGTATTTCAAGTCCTTACATTTATTGCAATCTTATGGATGGCGAGATTATCCACAAATTGTCATTCAGTTAGCAGCATATGGAATGACTTCTCTCTTAGGCATGTGAGAGGATCTTTGGTTGTGTTGCAATGTGTGTAGTTAATAGTGTCAAGGTTTGGTACTCTCACTATCCTATTGTATGCATCCGATATTTGAAGGATAAACTAGGTTCGGCAAGGTTACACGAGAGAGAGAGAGAGGGCATAGCAGAAAGCTACTGCTCAGAATGAAGCTGCCAGATTGGGTAAGGACCACCATAACAAATACGTCAGCCATTAGGTGGTGCTGCGTAAGTCGGCAGATCTTAACAGGGAAAATAAAAAACAGCAGTGAAAGGTAACCGCGTTTCCCTTAACAAAATCAAAATTAAGATAAAAAAATTAATTAAGTATGGGAGCTCTTTTGACAAATCCAAAAAAAACATGTACAACATGGAAAATAGCCTAAAGAGCCACGCTAGGAAGACAGGTTGTGAGTCAACCTTCCGGGTTCGAATACGTTTTTATTTTGCAATAAATGATTTCTTGACGGTACAGAAGAGTACAAAGATCGTGAAAACCGGACATCATCATCAAGTTTTTATTCCCTTACGGCTAGCTTATGTACGTCTTGGCTTCCTTTAAAAGAGCCGTAGGATAGTGTGGGTTGGTGACGTTGTGTATTCTAAATCCGTCACCACAGAGAGATAGAGTAGGATGGTGATATGGGTACCTTATGAGCATGTTTGTGTCCAGTATATTCAAATTACTGTTTCAAAGTCGAACGTTTCAATGGCTTACTTCAAAGTCATCTCGTGCACAGCTCTGTCTTTTCGTCAAGCATTGCATATGAATACAAGGATTAAGACCATTCAGCGCTCGCGAGACGTGACGAATGGGCCAAAGCAGGGATATAGCTCAGACTGGGACGAATTTAGCCCAGACAGGATGGGGTCGAGACGGAGCCAGTTAATTAGTTTTATGGGCTTAAGTTTTCGCGAGGTTATTCAACCTTTCTGCCAATTCGTCTGGTCAGCGTGGCGGAGTGGGCAGATTTTAGTTAGGGCCAAGTGGAATACCAGCTGCTCACTGGAGCTGTGCTCAGTCGGACGGAAGACGCAGCAGAATAAGACCATTTGGATGGTGTTCCTGCACGTGAGTCATCAAAATCAAAACTCATTTAATCAAGTTGGCTCATTAGAGCTCGTTTGACAAGTCATACAACGAAATAAACTAAAATTTACCGTTTAAAATTAATCATTTACCATCTACCACCTGTTCGGAATGCACCTCTACAGAGAAGAGCCGGCAAGAAACTGTAGTTGCTCTTTTAAGATCGCCATTTTTGGGTACAAGACTGGATATAAGACAGATTTGTGAGAGGAAACTCGCGCAATAGTTGCAAAAAGCCTAACATCAGAGCCCCAATGGCTGGAGGCATGATGTTGGCAGCTGAAAGAATATTCTTTCTCTTCAGCTAGCGTCATGCATCCCCACTTTTGATAGTGCTGGCAACCATTGTTGAAAACGTCCACAGCTTATCGCACCGCTTATCATCATTCTATGTGGTGACGGATTTAGAATATATAGTATCACCACCCCATTCCATGCTGAGAGTGTCGTAAGTGCCGACAAAAGGAAATGACAAGGCTGAAAACCTAGCCGCAAGAGCAGGTAAACTTGATACGAAACCCTGTGCCAACCCATCTGGCCAGCGTAGCCGACCGTGTGATGAGAGGAGGCCCGACTCACCAGTGGGTCATCTTTGAAAGTAGTACTAGTATTATCCCGCGGGCCGTAACCTTGAGCGCCAGTCGCCACATAAGCGGTACAAACCTTAGGCTTAGGTTCGATGTCGTGACGTTGCAGGATCTCATAATGTTGTAGTAATATTAAGCAAAGTTTACGAGCACCCTAAGTTAGTAAACAAACGGCTAATTCTGAACATCCGTCATGATTTCCAGAATAGGTTTTCCGCACACGAACCGAAGCTTAGCCGGTTGACTCAGAGCAACTGTGTAATAGACTGGTGTATTACTTAAAATAACTAGTAACGAGTTAGTTGAGTTTAACTTTGGATGATACTCTAGCTTTAATGCCATAGTCTCCTTAAACCATGTTTAGGTAAAACCACAGACTTGCAGTTAAGGTTACATAGGGCGAGGTTTTCTAACGGTAGCAATAGGTAAGTAACTCGCTAGCAACGCGCGCCACCCGCCAAATATTAGCAAACTTACCGTTTTTTTTATTTGTTCCTTGATATTTAAAAATAAAACGTTAAGGTGAATGTTCCAGGGTAGCCCGCGAAATTCAAATTTTCTTATGTTTTTTGCAATTTGCAGGTCAGTGCTAGGTTGTATGTTGATTAAAATGTTATTCGCGGCTGTAAGACGTATGTAGTTATAGAATTATAATCATCAAAATCATCAATACAACCCTCCAAGCTCATAAAGGTGCAAGAAAAACTTTTTCAAGCTCAAAGTCATTCTTGCACCTATAAGAGATTGGAGGGTTGTATTGATGAGTTTGATTATTATAACTCTGTAACTACATACGTCTTACAGCCGCGAATCAAATGTTCATCATCATACAACCTAGCACTGGCCTGCAAATTGCAAATTGCAAAAAACGTAAGAAAATTTGAATTTCGCGGGCTACCCTGGAACATTCACCTTAATATGTAATTTTAATTTCATTAAAATCTGTTTTCTAAGTAAGTTAGTAAGTTTCATGTGGAATGACATTCCGAACTGATTTTTAATGTTTTCTTTTTGTGTTCTTACTTCTTGAGTAAAACATTTTGATTTGATTTGTTTCTGTTCTTATAAAGTAATATGATTGGGAGAATTGATTGGAGATTTGATTGGGAATCCTTAACAATTGGATGCCTTCCAATAAAACTGGCATATTGACATACATTGTGAATAGTTTCATATCACGATGTCATCAATATATTCTACATTTCTCACGATATGGGCAAGTTTGTAAAAATGTATATAACGTAATACTCTGGCTCATTTCTTGATAAAAATAACGGTCATAGTTATTTAATAAACGAATAAAAACCGTTTTTGAATACGGAATAACATCGTAACGAGGTCAACGCACTGTGAAAAACGGTTCTTAAATAATTAAGGGCGCGAGGGTGGCAATTTTAAGATTATTTTCGCTGACAACATTTTTGAGCGCAAAATGTTTTTAAATTGTTATTCATTCGGTAATTTACTGGATGGCGCACTAATGGAATGAAAACAGTAGATTCCACTTAGGCTGTGCGTTTATTTGTAGATGGTAAGTAAGGAGGTATCTACTTAATTAAAATGATGAGACAATGGCAGACGTTTTGCTTTTAAGGTTAACTAAACTTTATTTATTTTTTAACAATTACCCAACTCACAAATAATTTAAACAAACCCTTCCGATACAATCTCTCACTAAAAGATTGACATACTTTTACTATGTGAACTCATACTTATTCTTGTCACTATAATAATATAAATATATTATTTACTATGTGATATTTTTGTACAGCAATCATCAGATCCGGTTCAGTCTTCATCGAGTTCACAACGGATATACGAGTACGAATGCGTTTAGACACATTTATTTTATTTTACAGTACATAGCTAAAGAGGGCTGTTTAGTCCACGTAGGCTTTGAAGCCTACGTGGGCTTGAGCCCGTGCTTGTCACTCATAAGTCACTCAGTGTAGCATTCAAGAGGTGAAAAATTAGCCCAACATTTTTTTAAATTTATTCGTTACAAACATACAAATCACTTTCATCTCTTTATAATATTATTACTGTAAATAAACCAAATGCCGTTGTCACAAATAACGCTGTGGTAAACCGAGTAGGTGAGTCTTTTTTCAATTGCCAGGTTGTACTGCGTGGAACTCTCTTAGCTCAAGTGATATGATAATTTTGGCACAGTATCACGGATGCACAAGCCAAGTCGGCCAAAGGACAATTTAAGACGAACGTGGCAGAAAGTGAATTTCACTTAAAGCCAGTGAAAATATCCTATTCGAACGGATACGCGTTCTGAATACAAAAATGGCGGTAGAATATTGTGATTCGGTATGCGTGGGTTGATAGCACTGACATTGGGAACGTCTGAAGCCAACGTCCTTGACTTATTTTTTTAATAAAAGTCGGGCATGGGTGCCTGTTTGGTGAGTATTTGCAGAATATGAATTAGAAATTTCCCTATGGATGCGCGTCGTATGGACCTAAAATACTGATTGGTGAATGGTGACTAAAATAACGCACTTTCGAAAATAAATTCTTGTAATCCATCTGTTCTAATACATCATTATATCAAAACCTGTTATATACTGGACAAATCCTAGTATCGCTTTTAAAAACTAGGGGTTGCTGGTAACAGGGTAGAATGTAGGTATGTAATTTTGAATACATAGTGTCACCACCCCATTCCATACTGAGGGTGTCGTAAGAGGCAACAAAAGGTAGCCGTAAGAGAAGGAAAACTTGATATGAAACCGTGCCAACCCATGTAACTGGAGGAGGCCCGACTGAACAGTGGGACATATATGGGCTAGCAGTAGTAGGGTTACAAGCGGTTCTTGATGCCCAAACAATTCGCATCCGCGTACGCGTCAATTCTAAGTATTAATTATTTTTCAATTGCCTAAAAAAAGTTAACGTATTGCTAAAATAGTGATTACGCAACACGTCCTCGGGTACCGAACCTGAGAGCCATTCGGCACGGTGTCATTACACCCTGAGCACACATGGCAGCATTCACACCGCCGCGCGCCGGAGCCGGAAGCTATGCGTGAGTCAGGCTTTGTTGAGCTTTGATTTTTAACGCAATTGTTTGGAGCTTGTTCAATAGCTGGGGAGAGGGCAAAGATCTTTAAACTAGGGTTCGTATTATAGGCTTTCTTAGTCCAGAGAGATCACGTTATATTGTGGCCCGGTGATCGAAATTATTGGCTCATAATTAATTTAAATTTTAAGTTTGATCATTATTTATTTTCAATTTGGGTACAGATTTTAATAATAAACAAAACAGTAGTGAGAGTGTGACCAACCGTTATTGACTGGAAAAAAATGTTTATTTGGTTTTAAACCGGCCTTACATCTATAGCCGAAACCAACAGCATTACGCACTCTCCCAGACACAGAGGAGGTCAGGTGTTCCTTATCTTGGATATCTATCTAGCAGAGTTAGACGTCGCTCAACCCGTAGGTCGATTGCGTCTCGTATCCGCGAGGCTACATATTATGATCCTGATTTAAATAACTCTATGAACGCCATACAAATTACAATGGTTAATCGAAATATACTACCTCCACTTATTCCCAACCTATTATCTCATCTGGCACTAATCCAAAAAATAATTTCTCGAGATTTAAAAGGGGATTGAAGGACGGAACAATTTACATAATTGGTGCTGCGTGTTCATTTAAGTATATCGTATAACGCCACTTCTCTTCGACTGGGTTATCAAAGTGTTTACTCCTCATATCCATGTGGTGACGGATTTAGAATACACAATGTCACCAACCCATAACATCTTTAGGATGTCTTAAGAAGCGACTAAAAGAACGCAAGAGGCAGATCACCTAGCCCTAAGAGAAGGAAATCTTGATACAAACCCTGTGCCAACCCCTCTTGCCAGCGTGGACGGTAGGCTAATTTCCCTCCATGAATTTGGAGGAGGCCCGACCCAGTATTGGCCGTTTATGGGCTGTACCGACGATCCAAGTGCTGCGTTTCGAATAAAATTCTGATAGTATCATAGAAATGGGATTTTAGTAAAAAATAGGCAAGAAAACTCCAGTAAACTTTGCACAGTAGTCCAAATTCCTTCCATTAAAATGGAGGAGGTTCGATTCAGCAAACTCATTGCATATTATTTAATAATCTTCCCTTAAACGAGTAGTCCCTCTCTAATATCGAGTAGTCTGCCTTTAAGTGTGTTCTCGATAATCTCAAAAGTTACTGCGCAGAGTTACATATGTTTGTGTGAATTGGCCAAAATTATGACGTTAATTGTTGATATGGTCAAGTAAATAATTTGGCGTCTTATCGTGTCAGTATAGATACGATAAAAGTTTGGGATAAAACATATCGATGTAGAGTGAGATAGACCCTTTACGATTATTGCGCGAGTTGCTCTCACAAAACCGTCTTGGCCTAGCCTACCTCAAAATGACGATCTAAACTAAACAGTTAAAACTACAGAGGTTCTTGTCGGCTCTTCTCAGTAGAGCTAAATGTCAAACCGGCGCTAATGCTAAACTTTAAATGGTAAATTTTATATTTTCATGTTTTTGACTTGTCGAGAGACCCTAAAGAGTAAGCTTGATTAAATTAAAAAGACTTTTCATTTTGATTTTCACCACCATAAATAATTTTAACAAAATCCTAACCTATATGATGTTAAAATATATTTGGTATTGAGAATAGGCTTGAAAATAAATCTACTCGGGAAGATTCTCTTGAAATCCTAGTATAAAAATGAAATTTCCATTGACCTACTTAACTTTGCAATTCGTAAAGCATAAACAAGTTAAACTAAATATTCTGGGCTCACTTCTACAATGTTATTTTAAACAATGTTATTTTAAACAAGTCATGACTAACCGCTCAGTTATTGGGCTTATGTTATCTCAGGCAAGTGGTGTTAGCGCTAGCTACGCTACAATGTGTATTGAAAGTACCTATTTTTAGTCTTTTAGCTAAGGATTAAGTATTAATACACTCGAGAGCAATGAATCCGGGTCACTTAAAGAATGTTAAAAATCTCGGAAACTAAAAATGATAGGTTAATGCAATAAATTGTATTTAATAGACAATGTAATACTCCTTAAATGAAAGTAAAAAAAAAATGAGTCACCATACATTTTATTAACACAAAATTACATAAAGAAAAAAACTGCTGATCTCTCCTTAAAACAAAAATAGGAAACATGAAATTTTTGAACTTTATTACGATTTTCTTGAATTTTAATACTTCGTATTGCCTCCTCGTGCTTCCATTACTGCGTTTACGCGGTTTGGCATGCTGTACACCAAGTTCCTTATACGATTTTGGGGAATATTCTCCCATTCCTCTGTGAGAGCAATTTTGAGCTCACGAAGCGTGATTGGGGGAGGGTTTCGTTGTTTTACGCATCTGCCTAGCTTGTCCCAAGCATGCTCGATCGGGTTGATATCCGGGCTGCGCGCTGGCCACTCCATACGAGTAATGTTCATCTCTTGAAGGTAGTCATTCACAATCCTACCTGTATGAGGTCGGGCATTGTCATGCATAAACATAGCATCCTCACCTAAATTGACCATAAATGGACCAACGTGATCATTGAGGATTTCTTCCACATATCTTACGCTAGTTAAAGAGCCGTTTTCTATGATCACCAGCTCTGTGCGACTTTCAGAAGAAATTCCGGCCCACACAAGTACAGACCCACCACCGTAGGCTACTTTTTCTTCGATGCATGCTTGCTTGAATCTCTCCCCTGGTCTTCGATACACTCTGTGTCTTCCATCGTGCTCGTAGAGCATAAATTTTGATTCGTCGGAGAACATAACTTTTGACCAATCTTCAATACTCCAATTTACGTGGCTCTGGGCATATCTTAGTCTTGAAATACGATGCCCACGCTCCAGTTTAGGGCCGTTTGCAGGTCTAAGGGGTTTTAAGTTAGATTCAGCAAGCCGACGTCTTACTGTCCATGCACTTGGGTTACTTCCTCCGAGGCGTCGAAACTGATTTGTGAGTTCAGTTCCTGTGAGAAAGCGATTTCGAAGCATGGTGTTCACCAAGTATCGGTCTTCTCGTGCTGTGGTACACCTGGTTCTGCCCGTTCCTGGTCTGCGTAGGTTAGAACCAGTTTCTTCGTAACGTCGGAGAACTCTTTGTACTGTTGACAGCGACACACCGACAGTCCTGGCTGTATCGCGCTGACTCCGGCCGGTTTCCAGCATTGTAAGTATTCTGGTGCATTCTTCAGGCGTAAGCGACATAATTTCAGCTTGAATAATGAATATAGAGCACTATCAACATGGTTTATGTACCCACATAAATGACAGATTACAAACAAAAGCAAAACCAAATGCTGTAATTTCGTAGTTCCATCTTCGAAAGTGGCCCTTTTTCAAGTTTGATTTTTTTATGATATAAATTTACAATAACTAAGAAGTTTTAATACCTTCATTTAAGGAGTATTACATTGTCTATTAAATACGATTTATTGCATTAACCTAGCATTTTTAGTTTCCGAGATTTTTAGGATTCTTTAAGTGACCCGGATTCATTGCTCTCGAGTGTATTAGTAAAAAAGACAACTGTCTATATTAGACTAGCTGCGCTCCGCGGTTTCATCTGCGTGTTGATGGAAAATTGTGATAAAGATGATAGAAAGAATTTATATTTTTCGTCAGTCTTGTTCCTATTTACTTGACACTTATAGTTATATTTTCGATAATTCACATTTTAACTTTATAATTTATAGCATATGAGTTATTCTGACGTGTACGCTATGTTATTGTAAAGTTTCATCAAAATCCATTCAGTAGGTTTGCGTGAAAGAGTACCAAACTTACATCCAGACATTCCTACAAACTTTGCGTTTAAAATATTACTAGGATGTTCATCGTCTACCTCGTGTAGTCGATTTTTGGGCGTACTTAGCGGTGGTTGGTTGATAAGCCATTGGTTGATGACTGCGCGAAATTTCCCCCACCGCGACGGATTTGACCCACTGCTAAGTCGGACCTCCTCCAATTACATGGAGGGTAAATAAATTAGCCTACTGTGTCACGCTGGCCAGACGGGTTACATATCAAGTTTTCTTCTCTTGTGGCTAGGTTTTCGACCTTATCATTTGCATTTGTTGACCCTTACACACCCTCAGGTCGAAATGGGGTGGTAACATTATGCATTCTAAATCGGTCACTACACAGACTTTGTATCTTAAACATTATATTAAAAACAAACTATTGTTAGTCTACGTCTATTATAAATCTTATTTTCCTCCCCCCCTGGAATTGGAGAAGGGTCAAAGAACAACAGAGGATCTTTATGGTCTGAGTAGTAATAGTTGTAGTATAGGTAGTCCATAGCTACGTTGGCTGTGCTCTGAGAGAATCGCGGACGCACATCAGCATGCATACTCTGTCCAATTGGTTTGTTAATAAAACGCGAATTGGCGGATCCGGAGGTGACGTCACGCAACCGGTTGGGCCCGCGCAGAATTCCTGACCGTGAACACAACTTGATCTGCATTCACTGCGTTGGAAACTTGCATGGGAACTTTAGAATATTCATAGAGGTTACAGCCGTTTAGAGGACATTTCGACTTTTTCGTGGTGTAACGAAAGCTTTTCATTATAATAAGGTTCTAGGGTCCCCCCACCACCCGCCACCTCATTTAATCATGAGGGTGTTGTAAGAGCCGACAAATGCAAATGATAAGGTCGAAAACCTAGCAGTAAGAGATATGATACATGATACAAATCCTATGCCAACCCGTCTGACCAACGTGGCCCAACCCATGGGGGTCATTTATGAGCCGAGCGGTAAGGTCCAAAAGATCGTACCCGGGCCTCAAAAATTCTAATCTTGATCTAGATTTTGTCAATGTTGGTAATCTAGTATTACTATAGTTTTAGGGCCTCAAACCTATTTCAAGACAACCTTTCTTGGTGCAGAATTGTTTGCCCTAAGCTATGTAATATCTAACATAACATTTTATTGTACTGATTTGTTAAATCATTATTTTGCAATTACAAAACATTTGCACATTGTCGGTACCCGCAGATTGTAAATAAAATAGAAAACTGTTTTAGTAATAAGGTAGCTTTTGGTGTAAAATAAATAAATAAAAAAAAATTAAGTGTCCATACGACCCGATTCAATTGCTAGCATTAATCTGCTAAATTCAAAAGTACTTGCCAAGTGCTTCTAAAGAAAGCGTGTGGCATACGTCCCGAACTGACACTATAGTAGCACTACTACTACTTAACCCATAGATGACCCACTGTTGAGTCTGGCTGTCTGGTTGTAACTCACACATGGAGGGTTGTGTTTTGCTGGGGTAAAAATGGCCGTGGGTCCGACTGGTTTAAACTATCTTCACACTGAAAGTCCGATATACTGCACATCAATATCGCTCCTGCATTTACAAATATTTTCTAGAAGTTTCTTTGTTTTTTTTTATAATTATTAAATACTTTACTATACTCGTTTGTAATAAATGTATAGGTACTTATTTTTTTACTAATATGACTCATATTACGCATATAAGGTCTATTTATATAATTCTGTGCTATAATCATCAGTGTAGTTTTCTTAGAACTATAAAATCAAATTAGTATTTATCATTCGGCATCCTTTCTGAATTTAATGTAGCTGAATCAGCAGACAAAACACAATTTCTTCGTCTTTAACGTCAATATTTGATATTGGCAGTAGTGTCAGACCACATTCAAACAAGAACTGAACTGAAAATGATAACGCGCACAGTCGTTATATCGTAATAAAGTTTTGTTTGATTATTGCCGTTCAGAAATATTTAGTTAAGTTTATTTGTTTGCGAATGATAAACGCACAACAAAGAATTTAAAAAGATATCTTAAACAATAACGGTCCATTGTCCTTGACGCATCAAGAATTTACCCTAACAGCTGACTGTAGAATATTAATTACTATTAAAGCTATCACCAAAGTAGTTAACAATTGAATCTTATGTGTTAAATAACTGGACAATAGAGTAAAATGACCCTGCAATAGAAACCAACTGGAAACTAACACCATTGTTATACTCATTAACTTTAGATAACAATAACACCATAAATAAAAAAAACTGACCAATAAATAACTTAAAAAACACATACACAAACAAAAACACTGTATCCAAAAATACACACATAGGAAAAGTTCGGTTTAAAAAGTTCGGAAATACAGAGCGTTTTTTTTTAAAGGAGCGCCAAACGCGCGTGCGTCTAGCGCGCGGTCGCCATGGCACTGGTCCTGCGCGCGCGCAATGTGTTGCCAGACTTGCCAGTGCATTTTGAATAAAGACAGTGATACATTATTCTAATAATAGATCCAATCACATGCATGATTTTTTTAATAGATATTTAAAATTGGCAATCTCTGTTCTCAGTCTTTGTTTTGTCTCAGTCTTCTTCTTCACCATTTCCCAATTTTATGTGGCACCAGACCATTCCGACGCATTCCGTTGCAAGTTTGCATTATTGACTACATGTAACGACGGTCATAGACGGTAGAATATCAAGCGGTCAGATATTACAAATGACAAACCCATCCAAAATCCAAATTCCATATTTTGTATAAATTAAGAAGAACTGGACGTCAAACTTGGGTTGTGTTGTGCCTACGGTAATTGTAGACGCCAGAAATCTGCCAGGAGAAGCATGTTGCTGGCAGTGGAAGGAACCCACTTCTGCTTTTTAATGTCAGCCTGGTGCATCCGCATAAAGCGAGGATAAGCGCTTATCATCAGGAGAGCGTAAGCTAATCCGCCATCTTATTTGAGTCAGGCCTCTTCCATTACATTGAGGGTATATAATCACGCTACGCTGACCGGACGGGTTGGCACAGGGTTTCGTTTCAAGTTTTCCTTCTCTTGCGGCTAGGCTTTCGGCCTTATCATTTTCTGTTGTCGGTTCTTACGACACCCTAAGGACGGAATGACTATGTATTCGAAACCCATCACCACACATATTAGTACCTACCGCTATTAAGGTTGAAGTCCTTTACCTAGAAAACAGCTTGTTTTTAGGTATCCGAAAACGTCTGAATAATTCAAGTGTTGCAATTGCGGCAACATTGGAGTCACGACAGAGGTTTGCATATTCGCAAATTATGCCTTGTCCTTTTCCTGTATCAAAGAAAGCCCCGCGATGCCATTGGCAACAATAATGACAGCTTTCAGAATACCTAATGGGTTGCGAAGGAATCTCGCATTAATATGTTAATTTCAACCGGTAGGTCACTCATTCATTTATGTACTTCGGCCATATCGGTTTGGTACAAGAATCCATAAAGTTTAAATGGTTTAGATTAGATTAATCACGTAAGATTTCCAAGTCAGAGTACACAATGCTACTAACACATTCCATCCTGAGAGTATTGTAAGGAACTCGAGAGGTGCACAACCTAGCCTGATATGGAAAACTTGATACACACCCTGAGCCGTCTGACTAGTATGGCATAGTACAGTAGATTCTACTACTATTATTCAGCCCTTAAATTACCCACTGCTAAGTCGGGCCTCCCCCATCACGGGGAGGGCAATTAGCCTACTGTGCCACGCTGTCCAAACGGGTTGGCACAGGGTTTCAACTATTCCTTCTCTTACGGCTAGGTTATCGAAATTGTTTTCTTTATTTACTAGCTTTCGTCGGTTCTTACGACACAAGATGGAATGGGGTGGTGACACTATGTATTCTAAATCCGTCACCGCATGGACTCCTTAGTCCTGACCCATTAGTGGGCTTCGAAGAAAATTCAGTAAGGTAGACCTTTCCCAGCAACGTACCGTACCAACTCTATCGAGTTTAATTTAGCTATACCAATAGTAAGAGTAAGAGAGCATCCCACTAGCACGGCAATTAAATTGAACAATTTCCGCGCACGACTCTCAAACTCCCCATTCGAGATAATGAAATCTCACTCGCCCGCCATTATCTCAAACCTAATGTTGTGCTGCTAAATAGTTTGAAAATGCAAATACTTCTGTTAAAGTGGACTGTGGGGGTGCGAGATTAATTATTTTTAGTGTAGTTACCCTCAATTTTGGAACAAACTAATAACAATTAATAATAATTATAACCCATGCCATCCTGAGGGTGTCGTAAGAGTCGACAAAAGGAAATGACAAGGCCGAAAACCTAGCCCTAAGAGAACGAAAACTTGAATCGAAGCTCTGTGCTAACCCGTCTGGCCAGCGCGGGACAGTGGGCTAATGTCCCTCCCCGTAATGGGAGGAGCCCGACTCAGCAGTGGGTCGTTTGTGGGCTGAGTACTAGTAGTAATACCATCCTGAAGGTGTCGTAAAAGGCGACTAAAGGAACGCAAGATCCAGATCACCTAGCCGCGGGAGAGGCAAGCCATTGATATAAATTTACCAGCGTGGCACAGTAGGCTAATTCCCCTCTATGAATTCGGAGGAGGACCCACCCAGTACTGGGCCAATTATCGGGCGGAATAGGCGGAATAGAACAGATTTACCGCGCATATTTTTATTTCCATTTCGAATTAAAATGTGAAACCCAACTCGGAGATCAGACAGCAATCATCATCATCATCAGCCCACTCTAGTCCACTGCTGGACATAGACGGTAATCGCACAGTGTAAATACCGGTAGTTATCCTATTCTGGTAGGACTGGTTGAATTGAAAAGAGGTTAAATTGAAAAGTTAGACTTAGAGAACCAAAAAAAAAACAAAATTGATTCCTAAGGGGATTCCACTACGGGATAATATGTCTGTTGCCCTTAAATGTTGTTTTTATAAGGTCTGCATTTATTAAATACCCAAGCTATTTTCGACCCTGTTAAAAACACGATGATGACCAAAATCATTATGATTTTGAACACTGGACTTAGTAACAATGTTATTATTAGATACAAAATGGTCTGTTTTCATAAAACTGTGGAACGGAACGAGAGTCGTCATACATATATTCACACCTTTCATACACAATTCCTCACTTCTAGAATACCTCAAACTCCCTTGATCGCTCACAATCCCTGCGTCAACCTACATTCATGCTGAAACTACCACCGGTTGGGAAGGCGGCTCTACAGAGAAGAGCCGGCAACAAACTCGGTAGTTGCTTTTTTTTTTCAAATTAATGGTCTTGTTTTCAAAAAGCACTAAACAGCGTAGGGAGAGGCCAATGTCACCAACCCACACCTTTCTGAGGGTGTCGTAAGAGCAGACTAAGGGAGCGCAAGACGATGACCACCTTATAACACTATCCGCCGCACTACGACCTGTGTGTATAACGTAAACAGTTAATGAGCTGTAGTGTTTGTTTAGATAGACCTTATCGGAATGAAGGCTCCCTTGACTGGATGAGGTCAAGTGCGCCTTACTTTGTACGTATTTCGTGGTACACAGCAGTGTCCATTAGATAAAGGACCATTGTTTAGTTGGGCCTCCTCCTGTGTGCGAAGGGATATCAGCCTATAGTAGCACTTCATTTGGCTAAACGGTTTTATTCAAGCCAACAACTCAACTCAAACTCATACAAAAGGAACTTTATTTACGTAGGTTTCGTCACAAAACTTCTAAATCGTCGTCGTCGTTTCAGCCCATAAATGACCCACTACTGAGTCGGGCCTCCTCCAAATTCATGGAGGGAAAATTAGCCTGCAGTGCCACGCTGGCAAGACGATTTGGCACAGGGCTTGTATCAAGTTTTCCTTCTCATACGGCTAGGTGATCTGCCTCTTAAGCTCCTTTAGTCGCCTCTTACGATAGCCTCAGGATAGTGTGGGTTGGTGACATTGTGTATTCTAAATCTGTCACTACACGGACATCTAAATCATCATATTTAAAATTACCAATATCTTCTTACGGCCCTTGTCCCACACTAGGTGGTAGTCTTTCACACCTTTCATACACATTTACTCACTCTCAAAATCCATCCATATCTTTTGATCTCCCACAACCCTTGAGTCCACCCACACTCGTAATGGTTGTGTTTAGAATGCTGCTCTACAGAAAAGAGCCGGCAAGAAACTCTGTAATTGCTCGTTTTCAAATTATCGGTATCGGTTATCGACCTTGTCATTTTCTTACGCGCTCTTACGACACCCTCAGGAGGAAATGGGATGGTGACACTATGTATACTAAATCCATCACCACACGGACAAGTATACGGAATATCGATATAATGATATTACAAAATTATCGATCATCCCTATACCATGTTAAATAGTTTACGAATATATCACGCAATCACGATCGCGTCAACGACCTGGGTGCGCCTGCGCAGGATGTTGCTAAATAGAGCGCTCACAATGCCTCCCGCGGGTAATGGGTTCGGTTCCGGCCCTGGACGCGTTTGATAACTTAACTTTCTAATGAGTATTGTATTAATAGCTATGTTATGTCATGTGTAACTGATGGGATTAGTTTGAGATTAAATAATTATCTAAAGACATATTATCTGCTACTGGCTAAAGGCCCCTAAATGACCCACTGCTGTGCCATGTTGGCCAGACAGGTTGGCACAGGGTTTCGTGTCTTGTCGTGAGTATAACGTCATATCGCTTCTCTTTCCAAAATATGTCAGTAGAGAAAAACTGGAACTACGTGGTTATTTCCTTTTTTTTTAGTAACTATTTTGAAGCCAGTGTTTTAAAAATATGTGTTGATTTTTGTGCAATTATTGATTTGTAAAGGACTCTGTTAATAGAGACGTCAAAATAAGTAAACTGAATTCGTACAAATATATTGCATTAGTTATTTTGAGGTTTATGCGGAACTAGTGATCTGGATTTGATTAATGCGCGCCGCCTTTGAATTACGGGCTCACGGTTCAATTTCGGGGTCGGGCGTGTGTCTGTGTAAAACAGAAGGACTTGCTTTGAGTCTGGGTGTCATTTGTGTTCGTGAATTACATGTTCGTAAATAGACCCCGCGATGGAGGTTATATCCAGTCCAGGGGTATCGTTTAAAAAAAATTCCACAGACAAAAAATCTACAACCGGATTTGGGGGCTCCTCCTTTTTGAAGTCGGTTGAAAATAACGAGTTCAAAGTCGACCTAAATTGAGAGAGATTCCCGGAAAGTGCATCCGTCAATACGTCTATCTGTGTATATCCACGAAACTGTCAAACTGGACATTTTTGTGAGCACACTACGCGGTGAATAGTTAATTGGGACAGACGTTAAAGCCATGTTACTCGTATTTCATGAAATGTGACTTTTTTAGCCGTTGGCGATTTTCTTGGAAGTCGGGCCCGATTTTCTATTCTAAATAAGCATAAGTATAACATCAGCAATCTGTCAATGAAAGTCGCATTACAAGGGGCCCAGCAGATAAGGAGATTAACTTTTAAAAAAAATACAGACAGACAAGAATGGATTAAAATCTGTTTTATGAATTATGTAAAGTTTGACCAAGTATTTTCATATTTTATATTTTTGATTTTCGTTCACACAGAGTATATTTAAATTTGCGGTTTTTTATCAATGTATGAAAATTAGTGGTTGGCAATAGACCAAGTACAACATGGACAAAGTCTGGGGTGGTAGCTATTATCATAAAAACAGTCAAATTGTATGAAACAGTATGTTTGGAAATGAACCGAATACAACACAGACAAAGTCTGAGGACGTAGCTAGTAACATAAAATACAGTCATCATCATTCATCATCATTTCAGCCAAAAGACGTCCACTGCTGGGCATAGGCCTCCCCCAAAGATTTCCACAAAGGCCGGTCCTGGGCCGCCCGCATCCATCGTTTTCCGGCGACCTTAATCAGGTCATCGGTCCACCGTCTGGGAGGCCTACCAGCACTGCGCTTTCCTCACAAATACAGTCAAATTGTATGAAACACTATAAGAGTCGGAACTGAGTGCTGTAATATACACCAATGATGTAATGTAAAACTGTTGTGTATGCTCGGTGCCGATGCCGCCGTGAGAAACGTTTTTATTTTCATTGAATAAACGCAATCATGTCTGAACGCACGTGTTTCCTTTAACGAAGACCACACAACTTCACATGGCGACCCTGCCAGCTGAAAATTAAGAAGAAAGAAGATAATATTACTATGGGGAAAACATACTCCAAAGAAGAAGTAGTTATAGCCCAAAACGCGAATGGGGATGCTTCTGCTTCAACTACCCAGCACATGCCAAGCGGGATTAGCACCGACTCCATCCTGTTGGTCACCGTCGTCGTCCTTTTAGTTGCTGCCATTGTATACTTCCTCTTTAAGAAGTGTCATACCCACGCAGTACATACGCTACGACGCGAGCTCAACGCTACCAGTCTTAACTACGTATCCAGACCCGACCTTGCCACCGCTCCGTAGCCAATCAAAAGACAGAAGAGAGAAGAGAACATTAGAGAAGACCTGAAAATCGAGCCTAGGAGAAAATCCAGGATATAACCAGACCATACCTTGCCACCACTCCGTAGTCAATCAAAAGACTGAAAAGATAAGACTTGAAAATCGAGGACATGCAGTTAGAAGTACCAAGCAGAGCCAAGCAGTACAGAGCGAGTCCGGTGTGTATACTGCGAGTTTATTAATTAGATATACGAGTTTACTATAAGTAATTAATTTCGCCTGTAGTCTTAATATAAATTTGATACATTTTATATACACATATATTATAATATTTGATTATATTCCGATGCCTGTAGCTGAACTAACGGCTACATATAATACCTTAAAAGATATCAAAGGTTACCTGGTAAAAATCGGACCAATCCGACGGCAGACATCAGAAACGTCAAAAAAAAAATTTGTCGAAGCTCAGGTTATCTATAGTCGTTCGGAGTTTATTTCTGCAGAAATCAGACAGAAGACCGACAAGTCCGAGATAAGCACCGAAAGCTTACGGTCTATCAACAAGTTAATTAATGATATACACTTATTGTATAGCACAATCGTGAGTTTAGTGTTAAAAAAAGGAGATTCAGTTACAGAAAATTTAAGCCACAAAGACGAAATGGCAGCCGAAAATTTTGATTTGAAATCTGCTATTGCGTTAATACCCGTAATGACAGGCCACGAACAAGTCACTTTGCAAACGATAGATAGCATCCAGCTCTACAGTAGCATGCTGAATGAAGATGGTAACAAGAAGCTTATCGAGTTCGTGCTTAAAACGAGACTGTCCCAAAGTGCCAAACTTCGGTTAAACCCGAAATATAGTAGTGTTAGTGAACTAATTTCAGCTATGCGAAACAACCTTATACAAAAAAAATCATCTGTTGCTTTACAATCACAGCTGTTTCATAGTAAACAAGGTCATAGGACTATAGAAAAATATGGTTGCGAAGTTGAGAGCTTGTTTGTAGACCTCACTTTAGCTCAAGCTGACGGTGACGAAGAAAAATATCGCGTATTATTCCCACTAAATGAAAAAACGGCCATCAAGCGGTTCGCGGATGGACTATCGGACCCGCGCCTTAGCACGATTATTGCTTCACGGACGTATACCTCGCTGTCGGAGACTATTAGAGCAGCTATAGACGAACAGTCCTTACGTGTCGACGACAACATCGAGGTTATGCAATTACAAACCAATAGGCCATACTCGTTTAATAAGAGCTTTTCTAGGTTTGATTCGCGAGGTAACCGTTTTTCGCGCTATCATCCACCAGACAACTCATTTAACGAGAGCGGGAAATACGAACATAAAACTTATAAGCCCCGGATATTTCATAATGGTTCAACACGTCCCCACCGTGGCTACCGTGGAAGGGGCAGACCCAATCGCGGGGATAGTAAACCTAATTTTGGATACAATCTGGCTCATACGACGCAGGATCTTTATCAACCCAATCAGGACACGAATGAGCCAGAATCAGAATTTTTTCGTCCCGAAAATGAATAAAACATATGTTATGAACTTCAATAATAGTAGTTACGTTTCTATGAATTTAGGTATAAGCAACAAAAAACTAGATTTATTAGTAGATAGCGGGGCAAGTCTATGCGTATTAAAGTACGAATCATTGTGTAGGTTTAGCGAATATAAAGATCAAGTACATATAGATAAGATTACAATTAGAGGTGTTAGCGGAAAATTAACTTCCGAAGGATACATTAATATGGACTTAAAAATACATAATATGACTTTCAAGCAAAAGTTTTACGTTTTCAAAAACTTATCGTGCTCTGTAGACGGTATAATAGGTGAAGATTTTTTGAAGCGTTATAACGCCATTATAGACTATAGTCAAAATGTATTGCGACTCACACAAAACAATAAAAATATTTGCGTGAGAATTAACGACAATAGCTCCGTACATTTGATACCACCTCGTTGCGAAGCGATCAAGTTCGTACCTTGCACTACGCAACATGATACAGTTGTTCTGGCCGAGGAAATCCAAAACGGTGTGTTTATTGCCGGAATGATAGCAAAACCACATAAGGGTCGTATACCAGTTAAAATATTAAATACCTTAGATAAACAGGTTATGGTTGACTTGTCTATGTTAGTGGTTTCGTCCATTGATAATTTTGAGTTGTGTCATTTTCATGAGGAAAATAAGTCAGTAGACCGTATCAAAACCCTATTTGGACTTTTAGATATGAGCTATTTGAATAAAGAAGAAAAGATTAACATTGAAAAAATATGTGCTAAGTACGCGGACGTTTTTCATTTGCCCGGCGACAAGTTGACGGTTACAAACTTAATGCAACACAATATCGTATTAAAGAAAGACGCCACGCCAGTATACGTTAAACCATATAGAATACCCCACTCGCTTAAAGGAGAGGTGGATAAACAGGTCCGTGAAATGTTAGACAATAACATCATAGAAGAGACCGTTTCCGAGTGGTCCAGCCCAGTATTATTAGTGCCAAAAAAAGCAGATAAATCGCAGGAAAAAAAATGGAGACTTGTCATAGACTACAGACAATTAAATAACAGAATTCAGGACGACAAGTTTCCCTTGCCTAATATTACAGAAATATTAGACTCGCTTTCTGGGAGTGTTTATTTTTCCAAACTAGATTTATCTCAATCTTACTATCAGTTATCTTTAAATGATAGTTCGCGGAAATACACATCTTTCAGCTTAAATAAAATGTACCAACTTTCGTTAAGTAAAACTTCACGTAAAACCACTGCTTTTTCAGTGGGCAAGCAGTATCAGATGAAACGCTGCCCAATGGGGCTGAAAACAAGTGCTAGTGTTTTTTCAAGGCTGATGACCATCGCGATGGCCGGCCTTAATTACAACAAATGTTTCCAATATTTAGACGATTGTGTTGTGATAGGCAAGTCCATGGATCAGCATAATTCGAATTTAATTTGTGTGTTGAACCGGTTAAGAGAGGTTAATCTAAAATTAAATCCCATGAAGTGCGAGTTTTTAAGAAGGGAAATTATATATTTGGGCCATAAAATCACAGCAGGCGGCATATTTCCAGACCCTGATAAAGTAAATATTATGAACAACTTCCCACGACCAACATGTGCTGACGAGGTAAAACGCTTTGTCGCGTTCGCCAACTATTACCGGCGATTCATATCACGTTTCGCCGACATTGTATTCCCTTTAAATAAGCTTTGTAAGAAGGGAGCGAAATTTAATTGGACTACAGATTGCGAAACAGCATTTCAAAACTTAAAACACATTATGACAAGTCCGCCGATTTTAGACTATCCCGATTTTTCTGATTCCAATGTTTTCCAGTTACATACGGATGCATCAAAATTCGGCCTAGGCGCAGTATTATCAAACAGTAACGGTAGGGTTATCGCCTACGCGAGTAGAAGTTTAAAGCCGGCTGAAACACGATACCCCATCATAGAATTAGAATTATTAGCAATCGTTTGGGCAGTCCGGCACTTCAGACCGTACCTGTACGGCAGAAAATTTAAAATATTAACAGATCATAAGCCACTTGTATATCTCTTTAGCTTAAATGACCCGTCTAGTAGGCTGACTAAATTTAGGCTTTATCTCGAAGAGTACGATTTTGACGTAGAATATGTTCCAGGTTGTAATAATGCAGCCGCCGATGCATTAAGCCGTATATCAATATCGTCTTGCGATTTAAAGAATATGCACGATAAAGCAATCATGGCAATGACACGAGCCCAAAAGAAAAAGTTGCAACAGTGTGAACTTAACGAAAGTACATCGCAATTGCCTTTTTGTAACCCACACCAGCCCGCAACAGTAGAGGTTCTCAAAAGACCTCACGATGTAATTGAACTTATTTTTTGTGACAAAACCGTACAATCGGAGTTATCACATATTAATAACGTAACAACTTCGGAACATAATCACTGCATATTTTTACCTGCACGGTCATTAATTTATCTACGTACCCAATCGTTATCTACTCCGTCAGTGTTAGCGAGGGATCTAGAAAATTTGTGCAGTAATATAAAAATAAAGGAAATATTAATTATTAAAAGCAAAAGTAATGCTTTACAAATAAAAATGTTGTTGCGCGCTCTGAGAGAATCACAGGCCAGTTCTCCGCGTATTCTTATAGCAAGGGGCATCACACGCGTAACTGATAGCGAACAAATTAAAGTAATTCTAAACGATTATCACCTCCTACCAACTAGTGGGCATGCAGGTATAAACAGAATGCTTAGTAACATAAAGAAAAAGTATTTCTGGCCTGGAATAACTAGTGATGTCATTAATTATGTACGTAAATGTAAAAGTTGTCAAATACATAAATATTCAAATAAAAAGGTAAAACAACCTATGGTTATAACATCGACTGCCAACTCAGCTTTCGAGATCGTCAGTTTAGATTTAATGGGGCCTCTAGAGATAGATAACTATAGTAACAGGTATATCTTAACCCTGCAGTGTAATCTGACTAAGTTTGTAGAGGCGTATCCATTGGTACGCAAAGATGCACAAACAGTGGCTAAAGCATTTGTCGACAATTTTATATTAAGATACGGTATACCAAAACAAATTTTATCCGATAAAGGCACGGAATTTATTTCGTGTATTTTAGTGGAAATATGTGAAATTTTGAAGGTCGAAAAGCTTTTGTCCACCCCTTACCATCACGAAACTTTAGGCTCACTTGAAAATAGTCATAAACATTTGGGTGCTTATCTCAGAATTCAGTGTGAAGGCAATAAAACAGATTGGAGTAACTGGATACCATTCTGGTGTTTCTCATATAATACGTCAGTGCATAGCGAAACGAAGTACACTCCATTCGAATTGGTGTTCGGGAAAACATGTAATTTGCCCAGTAACTTACTTTTAGATGTCGAACCTTTATACAACTATGATGATTACCCTAAGGAACTGAAGTTCAGACTAGCAAAGGCTCAAGCCGAAGCCAAACAAAACCTAATACAAAGTAAAATATCAAGAAAACTTGCTTATGACAAGTCCACTAATTCCATGCATTACAAAAAAGGAGACCGGGTCTTATTAAAAAACCAGACTGGGGGTAAGCTTGAAAGTTTATATACTGGCCCGTATGAAGTCATAGAAGACTTGTCACCGAACGTAAAGATTTTAAAAAACAATAGGATATCTATAGTACATAAGAATAATACCAAATTGTTTTATTTGTGATTGTATCCCTTTTAGTATAAGCACTATAATAAGTTAGTATAATTAGCCTAGGATAAAACGTGATTTCTGTATACGTCTTTGATTTTTTTTGTTGGGAGGGGTTGTAGTCCCATCTTTTCGGGGGAGTTGTAATATACACCAATGATGTAATGTAAAACTGTTGTGTATGCTCGGTGCCGATGCCGCCGTGAGAAACGTTTTTATTTTCATTGAATAAACGCAATCATGTCTGAACGCACGTGTTTCCTTTAACGAAGACCACACAACTTCACAGTGCAAAAAATAAATAAATTCAAGTCCACGGCCGGAGAGCGGTAGTTCCCTAATTCATTATGAATTTATGAGGAGCGGGCGAAATGCAAACTTCATTATGGTGAGAACGCGTTATTTAGGCGTTAGCGGATGTGACACTTACGCGAGTAGAGAAATATATTAAGTGTAATCTTTTAAATTTCCAGAATAACTTACATTCTGGGCCTGGGCTTTAATTGTGACGGTTATTTACATTTTATACAAACTAAAATTATTAAAAGTGTTACGTAGCAGCTCTTTCGCTTGAAAAACGACAACTCCTAGAAAACAATAATCCAGATAGATCCAAAACTCCTCTATACGGAGTAACATTATACAAGAAATTTGAAAGTAAACTACCTTTACATACAAACAAATAGAGCGCGGCTCAGGTTGAGATAATTTTAAGTTTTCGATTAAGAAAACGTTAACATTAGAAAATAATCGATGTACATATTCAATGGAAAAGAAAACGAGCGAAACTTACAAAGCATTTTTGTTTATTTCATCAATAAAGTCAAATCATTTTCAATAAAACGTTTGGTACGTTTGATTAAAAATGGTTTGATTTTATTTTATTTTTTTCATTTAAGTCACCATTAAAATATAGGGTAAAGCTACCAATTTAAAATTACAGTTACATCGTTACATATCAAAAATACCGTCATAAAACTACGCTGCCGCTTATGGCCGCGTCTCAGACCTAAGTATTGCAGCTCCTGTTTCTGGTTAATTAAGGCTGTGTTTTGAGTAGCACTCAGAGCGGACTAAATAAATAACGGCGTATGTTTATGGCAGCTGGATTTCGGTGTTATCAAAGGATACGTTACATCTTGTTAGAGGATCGTTAATATTTTGTATTACATTATTTGGTACATAAAGTTTTGTGTAATAATGTATTCGTTCATCTAAACGAGAGAGAGAGAGTGAGATGGTTGAGAATCATTTGTCTAGCCATTATTGACGTTACTGCCTTCAAACTTCTTCTTCTTCTTCGTACGTACAAAATTTACGTAGGTTTTATGACAAACCTCATAAAAATCGTCACATTTAAAATTTCCATTATCATATTTCGGCCCTTGTCCCACGCTAGGTGGTGGTGTCCATACACTCCTATTGGTCGTCATAATCTACTTATACACCTAAAAAAAAATCTTGGAGGCCCGATTCAGCAGTGGATAATTTAAGGGCTGAGAGCTGCGTAGGTATAAAAAAAATCTCATTCTCACAATCTATCCAATCTTTTGGTACCCATATTCTTATTAAAACTATCACTGGTTTGGAATGCTGCTCTACAGAGAAGAGCCGTCAAGAAAGTCTGTAGACCAGGTGCTGTTTTTCAAATGATCGTTCTTTTTACAAAATTCAAATAGCAATTTTATTATTCCCCAAAAGACTCCATGGCCATAGTGTTTTTGAAAACAGAACAAGGAATATTATTTTTTAAGAAGACATGGCACTTCTGGGGAGGACTATGTCCAGCAGTGGACTAGCGTAGGCTGATGATGATATATTTTTGTAACGCATTGGCTATTATCGCTTTATTTTCCATTTTATCATTCCATGCTTTAATAAACCATGCGAAGCTATTCCATCGATCTCCAGCTAAAGCTCTACCGGTAATTGCTCCAAATCCCCGTCCACCGACCATCAATACCGCATCGCATTAATATGCTAATAGTTAGGACTGAGTGGCTGGAGTGCGGCCAGAACAGAGATTGCACTTTTTGTCCCGCAAGGATTTGATGTGGCGACATAATGCTCTGTACACTGCAACACCTTGCGTTACTCTGCCCAGACACATTTTTTAAGGCTGGGTAGTTTGCCTTTTGCGTAACATGAGTGGCCTCTTACGCCACCCTCAGTACGGAATGGATACAAGGAATACATTTGTCATAAAAACAAACTTGGCGAGAGGGTTGAGAGCCTCAAATATATGTATGGTATCTAAAGCGAATTTCCTTGTGGACAGAGTTTGGAATACATTGTCAACAATCTGTTCGATCGTGAGGGTGTCATATAAAATGAGATAGGTAGAAAAATTTAATAAAACATGGACACGTTGAAATCAGATCCTGTGCAGATCAGTGCTAGAAAGATACCGATACATTCATACGGCGGTCCGTGAATATAGTGAAGGTGATATATTTATGACCTATTTAGGTCATCTTCTCATCATACCTTAATAAAAAGTTGTGGTTCATGATATGTATCAATATCGGTTCAGTAGTTTGCTTCCTATAAACTTGAAATAAGTGAACATAACTATATGTCGAATGGGAATATTGGGTTTTCTTTTGCGACGTTGGTTCCGAGTTACATATTAAGCGGAATCTAACCAAAAAGCGACCGACGTCAATTTAGGATGTAGTCAAGGCGCCCGACATCAAATATTTTATCATTTGTGTTATGAAGACTGAAACTATTAAAATAGTGGAATTTCATAATATGTTCAACATACATACTAAGGACGGACAGACGACAGCGACTTTGTTTTATACTATGTAGTGATAGTGATGTCTATAGATTTACACTTCTAACACTTCCTTAAAACGGATACTATAACACTGTCTAAGCGTCGTGGAACTTACCTGTAAAGAAAAATATGTATATAAAGAACAATAAATTAAATTAATTATGATCGAATTTGTACGGCTGGGCGACTTCTAGCTCGTTAATTGACGAATCCCCATTTTCTTTCAGTTTGAGTACCTCTTTATGGCAGTGGACATCTTGTGGGTGGATGTCAATTTATTTAGCAATAAATTAAGGGAATATGCTCCTGCATCGGAAACAACTAAACATTGCAATATTTATTTAAAGCTGTGACATTCCTGGCTTTACTCCCAAAGAAAACCGACCTTATTTACAACCATGTAAGGACTCATTGCTTAAAAAAAGAAGATCACTGCAACATTCTTCAATCACGTCAAAAAAATGTTCCACAAATATAAACCTTATCGAAATACGTTTAAGTTTCCTTTTTTATCGCTTTGCTGATTTCTGTTAAGCCGCTCTGTGACTAAGTACGAATCTTGGTGCGCCGGCGCCGATCACGTCGTATATCTGTCACTTTAGACGCTTGATTCAGGGTTGTCTGTTATATATTACTCATAAACACCACCTTAACACCCCATAAAATTCCCAGTGCTGAGTTGGGCCTAACCTCAGTAAAAGGGAGGAAAATAATGCGGAATTTGTAATAATGATCTGCAGCTAAGATAAGACCACACTGTTCCCATATTTGCAAATAAATATCTTGTATCTAAGGCAGCGTCATCCTGAGGAGGGAGGGTAAAAGCCGACAAAAGGAAGACAAGGCCGTTATCCTAGCCGGACCAGAAGGAATACTTGATATGAAACCCTGTGCCAACCCGTCTGGCCAGCGTGGCACAGTATGCTAATTACGCTCAATTGGAGGAGACTCGACTCAGCTGTGGCTGAGTATTAGTAGAATGATTAATGATTTATGGGAGGAAATATATTGACATTAGCTAAAATAGGTACCAACATAAAATAGTTTAAAATGACTTGGCAGCCCTGATTGCAAAGCCGCAAGTTTAAATTGAGCAGTCATTGAGTGCGGAACAGATGAAAAGGTTTGTTTGGTTCAATGTTTGCCAATACATATTACATATATGGTAGGACGTATGTATTTTAAAAAAATTACGGAACCTGTGGTATCGTAGCTACTGAACGAACGAATAGATTATGAGTTATTTATTTTTGTGTGCAATCTCTGTTTTAAGCAAAGCGGATCACCACTCGCTTGCTGAAGCCGTCTGACTGGGAGAGGACCTGCAACTTATAGAATATCGAAACAGAATAACATCATCCTTGTATGGTGTTGTGTTTCGTGAGTCACCAGAGCTCTTTCAGGGGAAGATGGTGTTAGCAGCTGAAGGAAACCCCTTTCCCCTTTTCTACTACTCAGCTAAGTCAGTCCATAAGTCCAGTCCAGTCCCTCCTTCAATACATGGAGGGTAATTAGACCGGCGATATGACTTAGTCTATTTATTTATTTATTTTAAGGAAACTCTACAGCTTTTTTATGTTACATGTGAATTTGTACATTACAATAATCTAAGCCAAGTAGTATTATTCACTTAGAAACTTTAAAAAATAGATTGAAGAGAAAAAAGTACTTATTCTTAAGAGACTATCACTATCACTACATAATATAAAACAAAGTCGCTGTCGTCTGTCCGTCCCTATGTATGCTTAAATCTTTAAAACTACGCAATGTATTTTGAAGCGTTTTTTTAATAGATAGAGTGATTCAAGAGGGAGGTTTATATGTATAATACATGCATAATTGCACCCGTGCGAAGCCGGCGCGTTATCTCTCCGAAACTGTTCTCCGCTGCACTGGAAGATGTTTTCAAGGTTCTGGACTGGAAAGGGCTGGGCATTAACGTGAACGGCGAGTACATCACTCACCTTCGATTCGCTGACGACATAGTCGTAATGGCTGAGACCATGGAGGGCCTCACTACGATGCTCGATGGCCTCTGTGGAGCCTCTGAACGAGTCGGCCTTAAGATGAACATGGAGAAGACGAAGATCATGTCTAATATCCATGTTCAAGCCACTCCTGTTAACATCAGAGGTTCTACCCTCGAAGTTGTTGACCATTACATTTACCTGGGACACACTGTCCAGTTAGGTAAGTCCAACTTCGAGAAAGAGGTCAATCGTCGGATCCAACTCGGCTGGGCAGCGTTCGGGAAGCTGCGAAAGATCTTCTCGTCCACAATACCGCAGTGTCTGAAGACAAAAGTCTTCAACCAATGTGTGTTGCCAGTGATGACATATGGAACTGAGACGTGGTCGCTCACTATGGGCTCCATCAGAAGGCTCAAAGTCACCCAAAGGGCAATGGAGAGGGCTATGCTCGGAGTTTCCCTGCGAGATCGAATCAGAAATGAGGAGATACGCAGGAAAACCAGGGTCACCGACATAGCCCACCGGATTGTCAAACTTAAGTGGCAGTGGGCAGGGCACATAGCTCGCAGGACCGACGTCCGATGGGGCAGAAAAGTCCTCGAGTGGCGACCGCGTTCCGGAAGGCGCAGTGCTGGTAGGCCTCCCACACGGTGGACCGACGACCTGGTTAAGATCGCCGGAAAGCAGTGGATGCGGGCGGCCCAGGACCGGCCTTTGTGGAAATCCTTGGGGGAGGCCTATGTCCAGCAGTGGACGTCTTTTGGCTGAAATGATGATGATGATGATGAAGCCGGCGCGGGTCGCTAGTTAAACTATAACTTAAATAAAAAGCGTACTAGTCCCTAGGTACTAGTTGAGTCTTGAAGGTTGGTGACTGACACGGTTCCGTGCTAAAACTAGAAGTGAGGCCGATGCCAATGCCAAAGAAGTTGAAGAAGCGAGGGAGTTGTAGTGCCAGCAACCAATTTTATCCTGAGAGTGTTAAACGATATGGAAATAGAACTAAATAAACAGACGAATGGTGGGATATGGTACACCATCCCTAGAATACTACTACTCAGCCCATTCATGACCCTCTGCTGAGTCGGACCTCCTCCAATTTCATGGAGGGTAATTAGCCTACCGTGCCACGCTGGACATCCCTGGAATGGCATAGCATAGTTGCCATTCAGTTAAAAATATCATCTCATCAATAAATCATCATTCATCATTTTAAAAACGTTATTTAAATACCAGTTCAACAATATATGGAATTTTAAACCGCCACAACATACTCGCGGTCTGCCATCAGCGTTTTAGTTCAGATTTAAATTAATTATTTTTGCCTCCACTTTCATAATTCGTTAATTGATTGTGTACCTTAAAACGTGGGGTGAAAGTTAAAGCTTCCATGAACATTCTTTCGCTTGTTGAAATGTAATTAAAATTAATCGTTTAGCGGTCACCGCATTATGTACCCGATACCGGGTGTATAAAAAAAAAACGTTGATATAGATGCTTTGTTCAATATTATATTGCCTGTATATTGCGAAATGTGTTTAAATGTACATATACTCGTTTGAGAAGAAAATCAGGCCTACTTTGTTGTTGCCTCCTCCAGTTACATGCAGGGTAATTAACCTACTGTGCCACGCTGGCCAGACGGGTTGGCACAGGGTTTCGTATCAAGTTTTCTTGCGGCTAGGTTATCAGCCATGTCCCGGGGCGGGGTACGGGGATGTCTCGCCACACACGGGATCTGAGGGGAAGCGACGTCCTGCCGGGTGCTCACGGCAGGACGTCGAGTGCTCGTAAGGAGCCTGAGGAGAGGAGGAGGGCCTCCTCGTCTGCGGCGGCGTGGTTCTGCATCAGATCCCACAATGCCGCAACAGGAGGCGAGTTGGAGCACCCCGGGGAGGTTTAGTGGGTAGGCCCCCACGATGGGGGAGAGTCCCACACTCCCCTCGCTGGCCATCCCCGTGGCCGGCGAGGGAGTCGATAAAGGATTTTACCCAGGGCAAAAAAAAAAAAAAAAAAGTTATCAGCCATAACATTTCCTTTTGTCGGCTCTTACGACTCCTTAGGGTGGAATGGATTGGTGACACTATGTATTCTAAATACGTCACGGACTCTAACTAATACTACTAAATCCGAAATGATTTGATGTTGATCACGCTAAATCTCATAATCATGGTCAAAATAGAGATGGCAGCGTCGATTTCAGTATCGCGTCGACTGAAACTCTGGTTCTGTTTATATCTATTCTTTGACTTTCTAGCATTCTTATCATGTTGACACAATTTGTATATAGTAAACGCACCTAATAACGACCCCTTAAAATCCGCGCCCATTACCGCCCTATTCAGAAAACTAGATTTTTAATGTGATGTATTAAAGGAAAACAGGTGGTTGCTTTAGAAAAAAATTTGATGTATTTGTATTGCAAATGTTCATATCTTGTTTGTGTATGTAACTCAACGATTTAAAGAATAATTGGTCAATTCGTCGGTGAACGCCGGTGATAGTGCATTTTCCATAGTG
This sequence comes from Clostera curtula, assembly GCA_905475355.2. Taxonomy (NCBI): domain Eukaryota; kingdom Metazoa; phylum Arthropoda; class Insecta; order Lepidoptera; family Notodontidae; genus Clostera; species Clostera curtula. The sequence goes on along the minus strand of FR997816.1, from coordinate 582,302 downwards.
TGGCGTTCCCGACGATGTAAGTACTCTTGTTTCTTTCTTAGCAGAAGATTAAATCTTCAAGCATTTTAATGTTACTTCTAGTTCTTTTGATGCATGTTTCATACTTTCAGAAACACAAATAATAAATAATTTTACTGAGATTCTATTACATATTGCTTAAAATTCAAAATTAAAAATAGGCGGTAATAGGAACAAAAATCACAATTTTATTCCCATTACCGACCCAGTTGTTAAACATGTCGCTGATAAGAACATTTCGTATCTTTTTTGTGCCATGATTTTTGTTAAAATGCTTCAATTAAAAGGCAGGAGGATACACTAACTCAGTTCCTTAGTATGTTAACTTGTAATTGAGCTATTAACGCCATAAATTTAAGAGCATTAGTATCCCTAAAAATATAAATGATCTTCTAAATATTTAGTAAATATTTTGATGAGTAAAGGAGGTATAATTTTTCTAATATTGTATTTTTATGGTTAAAATATGATTATTATTAAAGATTTATAATAACCGCACCATTTAAAATCATACAAATGTCCGAAAACCACAAGTATTTAGGGTCGGTAATTGGTTATACGATTTCCTTTAATAATACCTATTACCGATCTACTTGTAAATTTACAACGAACCCCCTTACTACCTATTTATCAAGTTATCATAAATATATCAAGTTATCATAAAGTTACCTAATTAACATTATAGTATTCCCTAAGAAACATACATATTTTACATAAAAATTTAAAATACCATAAGCTTTATTATATAGAAATACATAACTCAATGCAAAAATCGCCTTTTAACGATGTTATTTTCTATACCGGAGATCAAGATCTAAAACATCATCTCCGAAACCATCAACATCAACTCCGAAACCATCGACACCAACTCCGAAACCATCAACATCAAGTCCGAAACCATAAACATCAACTCCGAAACCATCAACGCAAACTCCGAAACCATCAACCCCGAAACCATCAACATCATAAATTCAAAGTACATGCGTGAATTTGAGCTCTGAATCTCTTGATAGTACTATTATTAATAGATCAGAATATTGTAAAACTCCACTAAAATCTACTACAATCAGTAAAAATTTTGGATATAAGTGTGTATGTTCTTTTGGAATAAAAGAACATTATATTTTCCCGAGAACAAGACCACGAAGAATCGAAATGAATTTATGGCATATCAGAAAAATATTGAAGCAGAAAAATTATAAATAGAAGAAAAAAAAATGAAACGAAGATTTGGAGAAGAAACCAAAAAGATAAATTAAGCAAACAAGGCAATCCAAAATAAAAACTACTAACTATGGCAAAACGTAAAATAACCAAGGTGGATCGGATGCTTCAAAGGAAGATACTACTGATTCCGAAAATGATTACGAGATAATATGATCTTGGATTTCATTCTGAGAGTCTGTTGAATCAATTTCTTAATCTTATTTTTTTCGCCAAAGGTAACTTTTCTTAATTTATTTTATTTTTAATTGTTAATCTATTTTGATTCTGATTTGACATGACTGCCAGACTTAAAATTTTATAGTATTTTTATATTACTATGTTATTACATTTTGTAAATAATAGATACCAAATGCCGCATTGATTATAATCAATGCTGGCCGTTTGTAATTTGTTATACATAATTGGTATAAAAAAGTTTTTTTTGACGATTTAACGCTGTTATGTATAGGTATAATATGATAAGAACACAAATAATTTGTTATGTGTTGATAATATTACGTACTGTAGGAGCATTTAAATAAATAGTTGAACTATACTAAATACTAACTATACACGAGCATTTTTATTTAATTTTAACGGTTTCGTTTATTTAGTGGTCGGTAATAGGTGTCATATAAACGGTATTAGGCACACACCCTATATTTTGGATCGGTAATAGGGACATGGCCCTTTTTTCTTTTAAGTTGTATTTAATTTTTAAGTACTTATTATTATAACTATTTCTATATAAGAATAGAAAAATGGATAATTTTAGTACTTGAAAAACTATTTTGATTGGCACCACATATTATGAAAGTGCTTATTTTTTGGACATCAATCTGAACTCGGCTTAAACTGGCGGTAATGGGTGCGTTTACGTTAATGTTTTTTCTCATACGATTAGGTTGTCTTACGATCTAGGATGGTGACATTTTTTTTTGTTTAAAGAAACGAAACCACTGCCCTATGTATCGCAGGGGCCGTTTACAAACATGTAATTCACGAACATAAATGACACCCAGGCTCAGAGCAAGTGCCGCTGATTTTGACAAAGACACTTGCCCGACCCCGGAATCGAACCCGGGACCCGTTGATTTAAAAGCGGCACATCTAACCCCTAGCTAGATTAACGAGGCAGCATTGTGTATTCTAAATCCGTCACCATACTATGTCAGTTAGCAACTTTGTACACAACATAAATAAAGTCGCTCGCAAACTCAGCGATTCACTGAAAATCCAAACGAGACCACTCAACGTTTGACTAAACTTGTCCGACTAGTGCATCCATCAATTACGGGACAGGCCTGCTGTGTATGTAAAAAAAATCTAGTGTAGTGCTAGAAACACCATGTTTTGGAATAATTTACGGATGATCTATTTTTAATATACTAATGTATTTTTGGTAAATGCTTTTTAATAGTGGTAGACCTTTTAATACTGCTGCCATAAAAAAGAAGTATAGGCGATTTTTTCTGAAAGTCATATTGGTTTATAATATTTTGTATAAAAGTTTGCTGATAGTTGTTCTAAAACTGTAGATAATTCTGCATGTGTGTTATCTTATTTCATGTGAAATATTAGTATCATAAACTTACTTATAAGATGTGTTATTGGCAATAATACTACATAATAATGTTGTGGTAATTAAGAGCTTATGACTTATGGCTTATGATTAAAAATAACAATCATCAGTTTGTTGGCTTTCGTATCGCATGCTTTGATCAAATATAAAAACTAATTAATAGGATTGACACTACCTGTAAAACTATCCACTCTAAATTAAGGTATCCATAATATATTTTGCAATCGGTCATAAAAAAACTCTTCCTTTTGTTTACATGAACTTGATTCGTGTTGTGGAATTTTGAATACACAATGTCACCAACCCATACCATCCTGAGGGTGTCATGAGACACGACTAAACAGACACAACAGATAGACAACCTAGCCTTGAAAGAAGGCTAGCCGATACAGCCGTGGGTCATTTATGGGCTGAATTGATGGTGACAGAAACTTTCCGAAGTTAATAAAAATGTGTGGCCACCACATTTATGATGTATGTACAGTGTGATACGAGGCCGTGGTCTCGCATACATTACTTTGATGACCCCTGACGCAGGTCCTGAATATAGACCCGTATTAGCTTGGTCTGGGGAAAAACAGCCACCCTAGCATTTTCCTGGCTCAAATAAATTTAAGGTTGAATACATAATTTCCTCCTTCGCATCACTTTCTGATGGCGTAGCGAGGCGACGAAAGGATGATAATTAAAGCCATCAGTGGTATGACCAGGGTTGAAAATTTCCCCCTATGAAACTGGAGGACGGCCAACATGGCAGAGGTTGGTTTACAGATTCAAATAGCTTCAGCGCACAGGTGTTGACATAGTTTAGCCTGGGCCAATTAATTACGTCAATTAACATAACTTGATAGGAAACGTGCGTGGCACAGTAGGCTTATTATAATACTCCAGTATCTGGAGGAGGTCTGACTCAAGAATGGGTCATCTATGGGCTGAGCAGTAGTAGAAAGAGTATAAGAGAAGTAAACCTGTGCTAACCCGTCATACCAGTGTGGCACAGTGTGTAGTAGAATAAGGTGGTTTTGCGAATTGAAACGACCGATCGAAATCGGCCTATCGAAAACTATTTCAAAAGACAAATAAATCAATAGCTTATTAGTACTTTTTCTAATGAGTACGCCATTATTTTTCCCACTTACATTAATGATGTAGATTAAAGCGATTCCTTATCGAGTGCGGAATCGAAATCTGGGGCAGAATCTGTATCAGAAAACGATCGAGGGCAGATCGCGGCTAACGAGCGCACCACTAACCACTTCAAATCTTTTGTATAGTGCTGGGAATATATCGAAATATCGATAAAAATAATTAAATTGTTACTGAAATAACATTGAACGGGTGTTTATTTATTTTTATGTCTAACAATTAAAACCACTTAACATTGCGTAATGTAAAAATGTAAGAAGACAATGAATTAATATGAAAAAATACTGACATAGACATGGGCGACAAAAAAATTAAGAACACAAAGAAAAAAAAAGCTCTTTGCATGCGGTGTTCACCTTTAAATAATCGATTAGAATAATATAGTCTATTAGAATAGTATAGTAGTACAATATATAATAGAGTAGTTTCTGAGAACGAAACCACTCTATTAATAGGTCACTCTGTAACCCTAACGATAGGATTAATAGTAGGTACTAACGGAAAAGAAGCATTGTAATATATTTCAGGAAAACCTAAGCATTTTTTAAACTTTTTGGTGAGCAACTGGTGACGAAAGTGTTGTAAATAAGAATTATGGAACATAAATAACGGAGCATCAATTTAAAAAAGTATAAATATATGTATCTATCTAAGATATATAGTATATTATATTTATACCTGTATAGTATATTTTTTTCGAGATGAGCACAGGTAATCAACTGCACAAAAGTAGTTAGCTGAAGTTCACTTCTGATATGGACAAATACATCACTAAAATACAGGACCCTTAGCAAGACTCAAGAAAATTCCCATATTTGTCTGCAAATGTTATCTGCAAATACGGAACTAATCCAATTTAAAGTCTTTGTGCACTTTAAATTGGATTAGTTCCGTATTTGCAAAGCGGTTTCGCTGCTCCAATTTTGATTGGGATATAACTGTTTACAAGTTATTGTTTAGAACGGAATGCATCATAGCTCAGTCACAATCAGAATTATGATATAAGTAATATATAAAATCATCACAAGCTTATCGATATGCCGATGTGTATCGATACCTTCTCTAAAGCACATTGTCACTTCCCGCGAGTGTGGCGTAACTATCTTGGTAACGAACCCGTGCATTGTTATCGAATGCAGACCACTCCACTCTACATATCTAAGAGGTGGTCGGTGATAGCATATAAGTATTCGGTGCAGCTAGTTGGAATATGTACAGTTTTCATCCAAATAAGGATAAAGGAATAAAGAAAGAAATTCTCAAATGAGATATATTTTTTAAAGTTTCTTACCGTACAACTCCGTTATTATGCAGAAACTTTGAAACAACGGATCAAAAACATTTGTAAGAATAGTCGAAGTATAATTTCGACAATATTGTCATTGGTATTGCTTTTTAATTTATTATTATTATTAAGTAAATACCCTTTTATCACCGACAAAAGCGGGGTGTTTTGCCTAACTGTGTAGGGCTATACCTGACATCATTGAACACAAATGACTACAGAACTTAACATCATAACATTTCCATAACCTTTAATTGTGTCGCGTAACACGCATATTAGTTACTCATTACAACAACAACAACTTTACATAATATTTCATATTTATAAACTACTTTTTATTACATTTGTCGCCTGTTTTTTTTTACATTACATATAAGTTTGGCGTGTCTGGATATAGCATCGTAGTTCCTAAACGAATGGGCCAACTATGATGCGATTCTTTCGCTTGGCTCTACCAGTTATCAGTTTTTACGTTACTGACTTCCTGGGTGTTAGGAATACGGAGCTGACAGATTTACGATTCCTCCGCCGCAAGAAGGTGTCCAATTTTATTATAATATATATGATGGTTGCCAATCTAGTAAGCTAACGTTGTAAGATATGTTGGAAGAGATATTATGGAAGATTTTCATAGGATTATAATGGATGTATGTCTCAGTGTGTTTGAGACTACGCACAAAACAGGTGTGTTCAAAGTTCAGCGGTTCGCTCTCTGCAAGGACCGCCATAAAAAAGGGGATCTGACTGCCATCCTTGCCTTTTGGAGAGGCACTGTGAGAGGAAGAATGGAATAAAGTGGAAGCACGAAACACTCACCTGCACAGCGTCGTCCAAGCAACGGCCCCAGGCGTCGCTACGGTCCACCAAGGAGTTCCACTTGTCAGCCAGTTTCGCGACCTCCCGACGGATGGAGCGCGCCAGCTCGCGGGCCTGCTCCTCCGCCGACCGGTACCCTCGAGAGTCGCCTTCTTCTCGGCTTGCTGGAAGAGAATAGAGGGTTATGTGACGTCCGTCAAAGAAATGAAAAAATGAATTCGTACAAAATGTTTTAAGTATAAGGGTAATATAAACATCCTGCATGTACCAACTCCGTGTGGTGACGGATTTAGAATACAGTATCATAACCCATCCTATCCTGAGGGTGTCGTAAGAGGCAACTAAAGGAACGCAAGTGACAGATCACCTAGCCGCAAGAGAAGGACAACTTGATACAAACCCTGTGCCAACCGGTGTTGCGTGGCAAAGTAGGCACATTTCCCTCCATGAATTAAGAGGAAGCCCGACTCGGTAGTGGGTAATAGTGGTAATCAATCTGCAGGTCAAGTGACGTCTGGCTCTGCTGCCTGCCATTCTACCATCTATGGCAGTCGCTACACGTAGTAGCCTGAAGACTGACAGCTGGTCTAACCGTATAATTGCCGGTAGTCCCAAAAGGTGGGTGCGCAGAGTAGAAGGCAATCGGTTCGTGTAAATACTTGGCTAAATCAGAATATATCAAGTCAAGGTTCAGGAAAACAAGTCTAATTTTTCTATACAAAAATAAATACATTGATTTTGTTAGTAGAGAAAGCATTGAATTGCCAAACGGAGCGACTTAGTGTATACCGTATCAGTTTTTTTTTATGATCGAACTTTTAATCACAAAAGGTAAAATAACCCATATATTCTGTCTATTAAATTAGGTGCTTATCTGTGTAACCCAAATTCCTAAATCCCCATCAGTAAAAGCGCAACTCAAACAAAGCGGTGAGCGGATGAACGAACGACTGAGTCCATGAATGAACGAGTGAACGCAATTAGAAGCGTACAGGCATCGGTAATTGCGAATTCCGTATCGACGGGCCTCAATCAATGTAGTTTGCAGTTTGCACTAGGGATGCTATCGAGCTGCCCAGGGATTAATCCGAAATACCGAATCGATAAAGAAAACGCAGTTTCGGATATTAACGGATATTTGTGAATGGCTAAGACTGGTGTAACACATTGCAATCGGGATCTTAGTTTAAAAAAGCGGAACCCCTGCACTATCTATAACCTGTATCGCGCAGTTTACAAACATGAAATTCACGAAAACAAATGAGACCCAGCCTACGAACAAATGCCCCTGGTTTATACAAACACACTTGCCCAGCCCCGGAATCGAACCCGGGACCCCGTGATCCAAAGGCGGCGCATAAACCACTAGACCAAGAAGGCAGGCAATACGTGATATTGATGTATCGCAGATTTTTACCTGAAACCTGGACCCGGAACAAGTTTCTTGGATAATAGTTATTTGTTATACAAGAGTGCAAAGTTGCTTTTTAACCGCGTGTTCAATTTTGATGACCGAGCAAGCGAAGGAATCCTGAACGTTAGCGAGGGAATCAAAAGAGCACGAGGTGAAAAATCTTTGCACTCGAGTGCAACACGTAACTTTTCATTCCACCTCAGCGAGGAAATGACTAAATGCAAAAAAAAACGTTTACAATCACAAGATAGGTACACTTTTATTTCAGTTTAGGTATTGATTACTACATTATGACAGGTAAGTATTACAGAATAATCTTTACTTTATTCTCTAGCGAATAAAAACGGCTTTTGCACTCAGATATCGAAGAGCAAAAATACTTTATTCTCTAGTGAATAAAAACGGCTTTTGCACTCAGATATCGAAGAGCAAAAATACTCTTTCCGAGATGGGGGATGAAAATATATTTTGCTGACCCCCAAATCGAAGGGAAAATATATAAACTATACCCCCAAAACCTATTAAGCCCTAAACCTAAAAATGTAGGTTTTATGCGTGACCTAAAGTGCTTGTGAATGGCAACATCATCATTTCCAATACTTGCTCTTACAACATCCTCGGGATGCAATGGAATACAATATGTATTGTAATTCAAACGGACCACCACAAGCAGAGTACCACACCCCAGAGTATATTCTCCTAATTTTATCCGCAATCACGTGCTAATCCGAAACGGGGCAACCCTAGCCCGTTTCGCATTCACAAGGCGATAGCAATCGCCACTGGGCAATCAATCGCTGAGTTGCTATTGATTGTTGCCAATGACCGATTATGTTTTAATGTGGCTCGGCTTATTGTTTAAGGGGCTCTTTAGCTGATGGCTTTGTATTATCAACTAATTAAAGGGTAACTTAAAGGGTCATAGTTTCATACATATTGTTGATTGATGCCTACACGTGTGTGAGCGACTTTATTTTATACTATGTAGTGATTATATCGTATTGTTTAGCTGTGTGCCAAAATATCTTTGAATTCCTGCCATCGCTCCTATTTCGTCAATATCTGTCAGATACATCAATATTCTGAAATCTGCCTCTGAATGCGTCTTGCCAAGCAGAAGCTTCACTTGTCCATCGACATGACACAAAGCCATTTGCATATTAATGCTATTGGTCGGATACCGTAGCCCAGCGAACGGTACGGAAACCGATTCCGCAAGTTAAGAAACGAAATGATGACACCATACAAGCACTTGATAATAATGTCCTTAGATTACGACCAAATCTACCTTTCGCTAAGACTTTCACCCAATTACCATCAGGTGGGTTGGGTTATGCAGCATTCCCACACAGTTGGAGGATGGAACTCATTGCTTCCAGGGTTATGTCTGTTAACAGGAGCCGTATGGTAGCATTTATATCTTGACCTGGAGATTCATATATCGGAGCCATCTCATAATAGCCCAATATCTGGGTATCCGTCAAGATTTTTTTCTCAGAAAATAATAAGAATAGTATTGCAGGAAATGATCTCTTAACGGTTATGATAAAATAAAACGATCATAACCGTGAAGAGATCATTTTCTGCAATGTGTAAAGATCGGGAAAACCTAAGACATCAATAAGAAATTGTTGTTGAAAATTGTCCTAGGAACTCACGTTCAGTATCGCTGGTGTCTGATAAGGGCGGTTCGTTGGCTATATACTGTCTCCCGCTGAGTAGGTTGCTTTCCACCACGGGCCTCTTGTCTTCGAGCTGTCTTCTAAACGCGCGGTGGTCATCCTGGAAAGGTAGCATAGTGGTTAGTCAACCCATATTATAAATGTTAAATAGATACAATAATATGTGACCTCATGTCATCTCTTGGATAATCCAATGCTGAGGCGAGTCTACTCTAATTTTAAGTTGGGAAGTTAGCCTGCTGTACCACCCGCAGTGGCTAGGTTGTCTGTGTCTAGCGTTCTAATAGTGGCCTGATAAGGGTGTCTTACGGTAGAATAGTTGGTTGACAATGTGTATACAGGCCATCCAAGAAATGCCATTTGGAGTAGCAAATTCTTACAGTGGCGACCATTTATGGCAAAGTGTACGATGGGCCGGACCTCGTTAGATAGTTAGTTTTTTTTATTTATTTTACAGACACATTTCAATAAACTTTAATTGCTGTTAAGGGAAGATGTGCAAAAGACAACACTTTATCGAGTTCTGTATTATCTTTGTTCAGCTGTGGCCTATACACAGCATATGAAAAATGTGATAAGTAATACTAACTATGATATCAATCCCGAATTAGATTCTTATATATTATAAACATAAACACACAGTACTTAAACAAAATGTCAAAAAGTTAGGATTTATCATTTCCCGCGCAAAACGCACAGCCGCCATTTTGCGGTGTAATCGTAACCAAAATGGTCGCGAATGAACGCACGACCGATTTAACGCGTGCCAACCATCGTGGATTAGTCGACGTGGCGCAATTATTTATTGCTAGGTTACCGCCGAGGTTTGTAACGATTTAAAATTACAAATTGCATTGAGATACCTACCAAAAATATACATGGGTGATTAATTATATTAAACTACATAGGCATTTTCCCAAATTCAGAGGTTCATAGAGGCAGGAGTCCAACCAACCTGATTTGGTTAACTACCAGTTTAAGCACAGAACTGCAAGTGCAGCAAACAGACCAGCTGTTAGTTTTACGTTAAAGTCAAGATATTCAGACGGGACTAACGACATAACTCGTCCTCCGAAGATAAAGACGAAGATCAGACTGTTAGTTCAAGACTAGTGCTGATCTAGATGAAATTGGAAAAGGGTGAAATTTTAACTATGTTAACAATGTTTACAGTCCCTTGATAAACAAATAACTTACTTGCTGTTTTATCAAGGCAGGGAGGTCGCCCCGTGGAGGAGCGAGTGCGTTAAGTTCAGTCTCCTTCCTAATCACCCACTCTGTCAGCTCTCTTAGCGACAGCAGTAATGCTGACCAGTGCTCAGCGTTGCTCTCCAGTCGGTTCCTGCAAAGAGAGAGAGAAATAATAAGACTCGGTTTTAGAACCCGCTTAGTGGCTCATAAACAATATCTTCGTAAAATCGAATTTACAATACTTCGTACAATACAATTATACTCATACTTATAACCTACTAATACCCAGAGGCGTAGCTACCGCGCTATCAACGATTAGGGGCCGCGAAAGAAAAAAAAAACAAAAATGTTGTCCACAATCTTCTGGCTTACCTACCTAATTCAGATTGTTACGGACGATACAAAAGTTTAAGAGAAATAAACCTAATCTACAACTAAATAAAGCCTTAAATAAAATAAAATAAATAATAAAACATGGGACTTTCCGGTGCTATAATTCAAAAAGTTGGCGCACAAGACAATGCTGGGGTGGAGACAATTGTACAGGCTTCGTGCAACGAATCCCCGAGTTAATACGGTTAAAGAGATTTGGGATGGGCTAGTGATATGATGAATTATATCGATACTGATGGTAATGATTTCTCAGGTTTTCAAAAAAAAAAAAAAAAATTAATTCCCGACGTTTCGAATGCTGTTTCTTTGTACTTTTGAAGACAACTGTCATCTAGTCTCTCCCGCGACCACGACTGCTGCAAAGCATTCGAAACGTCGGGAATTAATGTAATATACACGCGATAAATCCGTTAAAAAGTGTTTAATTTCAATGATACTGATGGTATCGATATTTTACGACGACATCAACACACGATAGGTATGTTTGTTTAATCTAGACCGAAAAATAGGGATTTGAGATTCTGTCTAAATTTTTATGTTTAATTTTTTGCCTGTTCTTCTGTTGTTCCCATAAACGTTTTATTAAACGAAATGCTCAGCCCTCGTTAACCGTAGATTAATCGAAACCCTAACTATTATCAGACTTGCCGTGAAACGTTCGTATTTGTCCTTAATTACTGTAAGAATATGACTTAATAATACACTAGTTCTACTTCATTTTACCTCAGCAATCAAAGGCAGAATGTTCGTTCTTATTCGACAAAGCATCAAGAAACTCCGTAATGGGTTGGTATAAAAATGTATTCATCGATATCGAGTATGCACATCACTTTTTTAACGATAATCGAAAGCCATGCTCAAGAATTGTAGCAAGTTTTGCGCCCAAGTCCGCCTAAAAACTGTATTTCTGGTCGGGCTATCAAATTGGTAAAAATTGAGTACTGGAAATATATGACGCGACTTTATTCTTTTTAATCGTTCTTTCAAACAATAGAAATCATTATTAAAATTGCTCATCCATTCACGAGAGATAAACACTCACAGAACACTAGACATACAAATTAGTTTGCACGTCAAACTTTTTAAAACGCGCCTTTTTAGTTGAGGTTAAAAACAAAGAGAATATTTTATTCCAAAGTTAAGTACAGTCTAATGCACAAATATGTTCCCACCTGGCTGTTGGTCATTAACGCACCTGTGGCGGTAACCGCAGGGGTGCCAACTTAAACATAAAATTTAGCCCGTACGTTTTGCGGTCGGTGCCAGCCGTTGTATCGTGAAATTTAAATTTTGATTGAAATATTGCTTAATGAATGTACTGTAGTAATGTTTTGAGCATTTATATTTTACTAACAGTTGCAGACGGCTTCGATCGCTCGCGACAAAAAAAAGTACAAAAGTTTTATAAATCCCAAAACTCTCATGTATGAATGAGATGACATGAAAGAATCAACTGGCATTATGCATTATTCTACTTCTAATTTTTTGTTGATATTTTTCATGCTCACAATAATTTGACACGGTCGTAATTATTAATGTAAAACGCGCTTACATGAAATTAAAACGTCGTATTTTCTTAGTTTTAAGTACCTATAATATGAATGATTTTAGTAAGTTTAAATGACCCGTTTTTACAATTAAACTTTCCCTATAATGCTACAACTTTTTACCAAGAATATGATGGATAATAATTATATTCGAAACTATGCTTTTGTACTACATATTCGAGGTATTTTTGTATATAGATTATAACTGTGGAGTTTTAAGTTAAAAACTGGTGTTGAATTTTAAAAAAGCAACTTGTGGTGAATTCTCTTGCGTGCGTTTGGGATCCGTTGGGGCCATACCGGCTTAGGGACACCCATGCCGGGCGGGCCCACGGGGAGAGGCCAGACGAAGAGCGGCAAACAGAGACGTGGTGGCTCCGGTGGCTCCTCTGTTCTCATAGTTGCATCGAGAGCCTTAAACTGCCCCGACACAGGCGGGCCAGGGCTGCAGCCGCGAGCTGCGGAGGGCGGCCAGGCTGGTTGGTGGGTACGTGCAATGTCCGCACGTCCCTATCGATGGGTTGGGGAGCGTCCAGAGCGTGGGGTCCGCTTGAAAAAGCGAGCAAAGGCCCCATCAGGGTCGCGGAGCATGCTCCCCATTAAGGGGAGTAAAACTCGTGGCCCCGTTTCGGGCAGTCAAGGGCCACCGTTGGTTTTAGTGGGTAGGTTTTAGTGGGTAGCCTTACTATTTCATTTAGGCGTAGACTTTACTGGCACAATGTATTTTAAATTCGTCAGCAGACGGAGAATTAACAACTTAGTTAAACATAACATAGTCACTGTTGATCGTAAACTTACGGATACTCGGACCAAACCACCTGGGTAGACCGCATCATTAGGATTAACTTAAACACGAAATCTGAACAAACGGGTTGTTTTGGGATTTTAAGGAATTAGTGTGTGTAGTGATGAATTTCGACAACACAGTGTCCCAAATCTATACTGAGTGTGTAGAGCCAACTAAATAGTATGACAAGGCAAAAACCTGTAAGAGAAGGAAAACTTGACACGAAGCCCTGTGCCAAACCGTCTGGCCAGCGTGTCACAGTGAATGTTGACCATGAAATTGTTTCTCTCTCTCTACAATAAATAAATAGTTAGTCGAATTATTTAGAACTTGCTTCTATCCACTGCTTTGCATTCGTGGATTTCGTGCCCGCATTTATCATGAATTTCCAGTCGATTTGTTGACAGTTCAAAGTTAAGTGAACCTAAAGTTGTCCTCAATAAACGGGGTTTCCAATGCAGTATTTTGATAGCGAACGAAGTCTGTTTTAGCTGATCCAGTTATCATAGACACAGTTCAAATGTTTAAAATGGTTTTCTATCTTGTATGAAGCAATAGATGTTTTTAACCCAAATTTTACTCCAAACAGCTAGCAATTGTCATTACTACCCTAAAAGTTTAGTCATTTGAGTTCCAATATGTTTCTTTGGTTCTCTGTCCTTTTTTCTCAAGTTATGACAATTTGGTCACCATGTGGCGTGGCTTATTTTGTCTGAAATGTTGTACACAGTATATTTTTCAGTTTAACTATCAATTCTATTGTTATGGTTTATAACCACGTACGTTTTATTACATTATTAGTTCAGATATTTAAACAACGTAACACATAATTAAAAAAAAGACTAGTATTGTTTTTACACAACAAGTTTTTTTCTCAACAGCATCAGTCAACAGGTCTTGTTAAGCCTGAGACTGATCAGTAGGTTTTTGAATCAAGTTTATGAGTTCGTCTATAATTGAAGGTTAAAAAAGTAAACAATTGATTCCACCATTCGAAGAGGCTCTATCTTATGCATTGAGTTGCTATAAAATGGTAATAAAGTGATTTTAAAGCTTCCATTTTGGTTTATGTGGCAATGAAATAACTAAACAGTGGTTTACGTAGCATCGCTTGCTGAAGGCTTTTATAACGTTCAGGGTAAGCGTGCATTGGTGGCGGTTGCTATTTTTATTATACTAGCTGACCCCGCTGACGTTCTATTGCCATATAAACATCGCTATTAATAAATTAGGACTGATCGTAAGGGGGTGAAAATTTTGGGTTGCATGTATTTTTTGTATTTTGTATTTATCATAAAAAGGCTAAAAATTCAAAAATAGAATTGCAGTGGACCACCCTTAATATTTAGGCGGATCAAAAATAGATGTCCGATTCGCAGACTAAATACGAATATAAAATTTCATCAAAATCTGTCGATCCATTTCGGAGGAGTTTTATACATATATTAGATATCCATTTAGATAGATTTTTTTCCTCAGAAATCCTAACGGGTCCCCGGCTGTTCGGGGACTAGCCAGGTTAGGTGGGACTCCGTGGCGCGTAGAGATGGTAAATTGCGTACCGACCTACAAACTAAAACCGACGGTGATCCTCGACTGCTCAAAACAGGACCGCGGAATCCACTCACAATATAATTTGGGCCAACATTTATCTACTCAATTTCACCCACTCCTACTCGCTGACTGAGTCGGGCCTCCTCCCGGCCCAGTTGTATGGAGGATAATTAGCCTACACACGCTGGCCAGACGGGTTGCCACAGGGGTTCGTATCAAGTTTTCCTTCTCTTGCCGCTAGGTAAGCGGATCAGTCAATCACGAAACAATACGCTCACCGCTCCTCTCTATCTCAATGAATCATCTTTCACCACCGAACTACGGTATTGTAAAAGTTTTATCACTTTCTGTCACATGTAAAAAGCGTAATAAAATCAGTTTTATGCGGCCGACTGTACTTCGCTCCGAAGCGAGCTCGTTTAAGGACTACTAAAAGGGAACTTATGAAAGTGTGATAAGGTTTTTTGCAATCCACGTAGAAGATACCTTATGTAGTGAACTATGATATAAAAAAATATAGTTTTATATTAAGATGATATTTGTGTTCATGAATTACATGTTATATGAACATACTCCGCGTTACAGGATATGCCTAGAGATGGGGTTTCGTTGTTTTTTTTAAAAAAGAATATGTGTAGTTTTCGTGATAGCACAGACGAAATTTGGAAAACAAGGATGTTTTGTTTTTGAAGAAAATAAATTAAATCGTGTTCTTCAAGTGGAAATGAAAGCGAGAAATAAGCGGAGAGAACACAAGAATCCTCGTGGAACAAAGATTAAGAATTCCTTTAGTCAGTTCCCTCAGGAATTTGTCTATCTTGTGTTGCGCATAATAACGTAACTTGTAATGGAATAACGACATATAAGCGATTGTTATAATCAAGTAAACGAATAAAGCTATTTTTGTCTTTAACTTCGAATCGGGAGGTAATTACGCGAAGTTTTTTTTTTTTTTAAAAAAATCTTCCTTTCCCTTGGCGATACGTGGTGAGGTTTCAGACTACATCCCCCTTTAAAAATCGTTTATTGTTTTAGTACCTACAAAGAATCCTACACTTAAAGGTTACATACACTACACGCCGCTTTTCGGTTTAGAAATCACGCGTTTGACGAAAAAATAAACACACGTGATATCTTACTTCCCGCCTTGTGATATTTTTGTGATTTTTGCCGAACCCCTCCCCCTTTCGAATCTCACGTGATTCATGGACAGCCCCTTACCACAAGGACGACGTTTACCTACTTTGTATCTCTAATGTCTATGATTGAACCAAAATCCTTTTGTAATTTAGCACAGACATATTCGTTTACAGTCTTCATTTGCTGAAGGAAGTCTGATCTCACAAAGGCTGCGGTATGGCGGTATTTCCGGGCATTAGGCTGCGTGCACATGGTTCGTCCGTAATTCGGGTTATTTGCAGTTTGGCATGCAGACGATGTGCTCAAAGCTTGCGATATGAGACGGGCCGGCCATTTTGTCAGGGTTGGAAATAGCTGTAACTTTTGCAGGGGATTTTGCCTCCCCGAAGTTACCTACTTCAAAGCTGGAATTTATCCCATCACATTCGGAGGGCTGTTTAAGTTTTACGTGACGGAAAAATGAAAATGACGTGACGAAACGTGACGTTAAATCTGTCACCTATTCCACTCCACCATAAGCAGCAATATGTGTATAATAATTACGTAACACAAGAAGCAAGGAACTGTAACCAAATTAAAGCAAACGCAGGTGAAGTCGCAGATAACAACTAGTTTTAATACCATTATCGCGATCTCTACACTTTACAATTGAAACTTACAGTTTTTTTATTTATCTGTGCATTTTACGTAACGAAACGTTATTATTAATATCTACGTATTGGCGATAGTCTCGACTGTTTCATTTTACTTTGATAGACAAATTTCATTTAGTCACTTTACATTAAAATAATGAAAACCAAATTTTTCAATAGCGTGTGTTTCTTAATTATATCTTAGTTACTCTTAAATCATTTTTATGACAATATGGCGCGTGCTTAAACTGCACTCACATACTGTGTATAAACACCTAACTACGCTAATCTAATAGCTGGAAGATCAGACCTAGACTATACCGACTCAGCAGTGGGTCATGTATGGGCCTTAAATGACCCATGACCCACTGCTGAGTCGGGCGTCCTCCAATTACATGGGGGGTAATAAGCCTACTGTGCAACGCTGGCCAGACGGGTTGGCACATGGTTACCTATCAAGTTTCCCTTCTCTTGTAGCAAGGTTACCGGCCTTGTTTTAACCATAGGTCTTACGACACCCTCAGGAGATAATGGGGTAGTGACACTACGTATTCGTCCTACAATGTCAGTTGCATTGGATTTTCATACTAATTTGAAAAATACAAAGAAACCGCTGCGCTTCCGCCTGTGGTGTCGATGTATTCTCTTTAGTCCCGACAATTTGTAAGAGCTTTCTGGAAAAATCCTATACAAATAAAGTTACTCTTGAGTGTGAGTCTCAAACCCAAACTCAAAAGGAACTTTATTTACGTAGGCTTTATCGCAAAACTCTTATAAATCGTCATATTTAAAATTACCATTATTATCTTACGGCCCTTGTCCCATGCAAGGTGGTAGTATTGAAACTGACCAGAATATCAGTCACTTCATTAATTTCCAAGGACCAAATTGCCAAATTAAAGCGTGTTTCAGCAGCCTATCCACACACAGCGTGTTTCACGCTACAGTCGGTGAATAGCACGTCGTTAACTCGGTATATAAATGCGCTGATCGGCGTGGGACGTAGTTTGAATTACAAACTGCAATGGAATAGTACCTTTCGCGACTCTTCCACTTTGTGGTAAAGGATTTTAAAGATCGCAATATTTAATTAAACCCCAACGTTTCAGAAACTTGGCAGTGTTCGTGGTTGCGAGATGACTGGATAGTTTCAGCGGCAATCTTCATAAAATAAAACGCGATATAATTATATAGTAAAAATATCCACCGCAGTATACTTTAATGTCTTTTCCGATTCAGTTTCATTTCGGTTTGAATTAGGTATCAGTATATAGTTGTCTTTTTTTTCTGCCATAGCGCCCTGTCTTTAAGACAGGGGGCTATGGCGCTCTTTAGGGGAGGCCTATGTCCAGCAGTGGACTAATGTGGGCTGATGATGATGATGATGATGATATAGTTGTCACTAGCGACTGTCTCTAAAGGTCTAACCTACCCAGGTTCCATTTTTAGCAAATGTTTAACGTGAAATAAATATTATACTTACAAATTATTGCATGAAGAAAGAAAGAAAAGAAAAAAAAAGACGGTACGAATAATGGACTAGTCACATTTATTATTATGAGTAGAACCTCGGTACCTACCCTTTGCTTAAGTTGGGAATTACCCTACTTTGAATACACTAGGTTGGTTATTAAAGTATCAGTTTGACTTTAGGTTAGGTTTTTTGCCTTGTCTCTTCATTTACTGTAGTCGGCTCTTAGAACACCCTCGAGATGGAACTGCGGTATTTACACTCCGTATTCTAAGACCGTCACCAGTCGCAATAGAGTATTATTATAAACACAATAGGTTAAGACAATAAAGTGAGACAACCGAATTTGAATTAAATGAGTTACGGCGTTAACACCTCCCCGACTGTCGTCCACGATATCAATTTCCTCAACATTTCCTCCACAGTGCCTAAGAGCCTCGAGACGCCTCTTAAAATAATACTCGAGAATAGGGCCCCCACCAAATTTCAACTTTTCAGGACACTGTCTTTTTAATCTTCCTATATAAAAAAATTTATGCTTGTCTTTAAGTACTTTATAGAATCGTAAACTATGCATTTGATCAAGTTATGATCTTTCTGTGTATAAGCCCAAGAAGGTTTCTGAACAAACAAAAAAAATTGGATATTTGTGAAATGCCTTTCCTTCAAATTTATTTAAGTTAGTGGCTTAGCAACGAGCGCGGTTTACAGCTAATAGATTTCATTTAATTGAGATTCAAACGACATTTTTTATTATCTCAGCCTGAGAATAAAGCGCTGCCGGATCAGGCCTCTTCCAAATTAATGTAGGGAGATTAGTCTACCTACCAAAAACCAACGACTTTAAGGAGTATGTCGTATTTTTTTTTACACAGAAAAAATAGTTCAGAAATTTTCGTAACGTGGTCAACCTATTGACAAGGAACTTTGGTCCATAAATTCCTTTGTCAAAGTGAATATCTAATTCTCTGTTAATTGACAACCCCGAGTCGGCCCGCCAACCCTTTTACCGACGAATGCGACAAAATAATATTCATTTTTAGTTTAATAGGACTGTCGCCTTCGATGTCTTGACAGATGATGGAACAACCTTATAGATGAAGTTATAAAGGGTCGCCATTTTGTGAATGGACTTGAATTTGGAATAATTGTAAAAAAGAACTTAGAAAAAATTACTACGTGCCTATAGAACATTTTTAAATAGAAAAAAGAAAGCTTTCGCTCTTAACCTGGTGAAGTTTTGAGGTTTTAAATATCAACATTTTATTCTAATATTTATTTGTTACTAGCTGACCCGACAGACGTTGTCCTGTCTGAACTACGAATATTGAATTCGAATTGGAATAATTAATAATAAATTAATATACCGCCTTTTCTTATCGATTCCAATCCCTTATTTAATGTAATTAAAAAAGAAAAAAGTAATTATGCCAAAAATAGCGAACCGTCGGGACGAACGTCAAATGTTTGACAGGTAACAGTTTGTATGGGAAAATAAAATTGTTGTTTTTATTATTTTACTTACAATATCAATGTTTTCTCTAGACTCTTAAACCTTCCCTGGACTCACACGAATATTTCAAGACCAAAATTAGCCAAATCGCTCCAGCCGTTTTCGAGTTTTAGCGAGACTAACGAACAGCTATTCATTTTTATATATAGAGATTAATCATATTGTAAGTGGATAATTTTACATAGAGTGATATTACTTTGACTTGATACTTCATTCTCTTAAAAATGTCACCAGTCTAAACTAATATAATGAAGTGAAAGGATTTGTATTGTTGCATCATGAGGGTGTCGTAAGAGCCGACAAAATAAATTTAAAATTTGCATTTGGAACAATACAACTTAAGTATGTTTTAAGTAGATAACATTCAGCTAGTTACAATTAAACAAAATTCGAGCAGACAATTTACCGCGCAAAATAAAATCGATCTTCACAAATGAAAACACATTGTACGTTAGTAAAACGTGGTACAAATACAAGTAATTAAGGACTATAAACGGGCACGTGGGGGGATACGTGGAACAGGATAACAATCAAGAATACCGTTTTTGTACGTGAGGCCATAATTTGAAATTATACGTTTGTTTTTCAAAAATATTTTATGGTCCCATCACGCTTTACCAAGTTCTTTTAGTCATCTAGTGCGACACCCACAGGGTGGAAAGGCAAGTCGTCGTAATGTTTTACTGCTTGTGTGAACTCCACATCAACTACTACTAAGTCCATGGATGGCCAACCGCTGCTAGATTATCGGCCTTGTCATTTCCTTTTGTCGCCTCTAACGAAACCCTGAGAATGGAATGTGGTGGAGACACTATGTACTCGTATTCTAAATACGTCCTCGCACGTTCCCTCCGTATAATTGGAGGAAATCCCGAGGTTCGACTTACCAGTGGGTCATTTAATGGCTGTTATGAAGTTATTCATCCTACCGATTCTACGTACACACCAGTAAAAATGGATTCACTAGGCCTAGTGTACACTATTTGCTTTCACTACTGGTTTTTGTTTATTTTGTGTGGTGATGGATTTAGAATATTTTGTGACACCGTCCTATTCCATCCTGCGGCTGTCGTAAGAGGCAACTAAAGGATATACATAGCCTCAACAGAAGGAAAACCCTTTGACAACCCGTCTTGACACAGTGGTAATATCGCTCCATGCATTTGGAGGAGGCCCGACTCAGCAGTGGGTCGTTTATGGGCTGCGATGATAATGTTGATGTTCCGTTCTCGCTATTATTTGTAAGGTGGTTTTAAATGTATTTTAAAGGTGTCATTTTGTAAGATGATTTCCAGGCGAACTCCGAACTGAACTGGAAACTTTTCCCTGCAAGTTGCGACGTCCAAATGGAAGGCAAAGTTGGCAACCCAATCGGCACTTGGGCCGGCTGTTGTGGCACTTTGCAAATTAATTCCCGCTTCAAATATTCGTTCAAATATTTTACACTATAGAAACTAACTTGCACCGCTGACTTGGGCAGCATGGAATACAACAAAGCCTGCCTTTGATCATCTTTGATATTGTTATCATCATCATCATCATCATCAGCCCACATTAGTCCACTGCTGGACAAAGGCCCCCCCTAAAGAGGGCCATAGCGCCCTGTCTTCAGCTTGACGCATCCAGCTGCTGACCGCAACCTTTCGCAGATCGTCGCTCCATCTAGCAGAGGGCCGTCCCACGCTACGCTTGCCGATTCGCGGTCTCCACTCAAGAACTCGTTTACCCCAGCGGTTGTCGGTTCTTCTACAGACATGACCAGCTCACTGCCACTTCAGTCTGCTAATTCTCTGATGACTTTGCTACTCTGTCGGATAGTCTCGTTACGGAGCCTATCTTTCAGAGAAACCCCAATCATAGCTCGCTCATATTTTTATAGTAATTCTCATTGACAGTAGGTATTTGGTGTTTTTTTATAAAAATCTTCTATACTTTAGCCAGAGGAGTTGGTATGTCTGGAAGGGGGCCACGGCGCTACACATCGCATATCTGTCGTAGGGCATTTATTATCTGTGCGAATTGCTCTGTAAGCTTTGCTATCGCGATGTAGGACTATTTGGTAATTCTCCCATTTGTAGGCGATATTTCTTGATTCATTGCTCTGATTTTTCGGATTAATTTGTGTAGTATGTAGCATGCTAGTCGCAACGATACACGTATTATTCTGAATATAGCGAACAGAAAAATCGCTGTATTAATAAAATTATATTGTCAATATACTTAATCGCTATTTCAAATGATAATTAGGCTTGAAAAGTTTTTTAATAAGTAAAGTAGATTGCTGGTTCAAAATCTGCGACAACAATTCCGGGCCATAAGTTTACAATTTATTTCATAGATACATAACTGTACTGAAATTGAGTGCGACGTTAATAGGAATTTTAATTAAACGACGCACATTGGTGCTCATTAGTAGACCTAGATTTAAATGTGCAATCGTAATGAATTAATGGTGATTAATTAATAAGCATATAATTTGTAGCTAACCAACATTTGTTTTTGCAGTATCCCAAATAATTACTGAATAGTTACCTCAAATATATCGCTATCTAGATGATATTAAGGTGAATGAACCGGTCGCCATTTCGTTATCGGTGATACGATAGTGTTTCATAAAAATGTCTTCTTAAATTAAGGCATTTTGCTGAATACAGCTGATGATTGAATTGATAAATTCGCATTGGAAACCGCCAGAACTATTTTGATGTATAATAAATAGAGTATGAATGAACAAATGACCCACCACTAGGTTTAGAGATAAATTTAAAACTATAAAAAACACTATGCGGTTCTTAGAAGAACTTTGCGACGTTTCGTTATAAAAGGCCTTTAAATCTATGCGCAGAAAAGCCGACACGAGACTCTTTAGTATACGTGTTTCAAAAATACTATGGAGCAGGTGGAGTATTGGAGAAACATATCTACTTATACGTAGACAACTTCCTGTTGTGGTAATCAACATTTGTTTTTGCAGTATTAATTATTATAATAATGGTAACGAAAATATACTTAAATCGAGAAACAAACACGGACTCAAGCCCAACGCCGGCGAAGCTATTATTAGAAGCTAGTATTTACATATCATGACTCAATAAGGGTAATCTATCTAGTTAGGGTTACCACCTAACAGCCCGTGAAAACCGTCGGTAGCTACCGGGCGGTTAGTAAGTAAATTATCGTAGGCAGTTACGCGTCTTGATTGCCATTCATTTTCCAAAATGGCAACATTCCATATTTTCATATTTGTGAAAGTAAAGTTGTGGTTACAATACATATATTTGTATACAAGGTTGGCATATACTGCAAGTAGGTTATAGTAGTCTCTAAAAAAACTCGATACAGTATTAAGGAATTGGTGACAGAGGCAGTCTATCTGCAAGAAAATGAAAACTTGATAGAAACCTTTTGTTAACTCATCTTGCCAGCGTGGCACAGTAGGCTGATTTCCCTGCATGAATTTGGAGGAGGCAAACTGCTCATTGACTATTTCGGAACTTAAAAAGTATTTAATAAATAGACTACCAATAAAATCTTAGGTTGCTGTCTGTAATACAATCGTATCGAAACAACTTTTAGAAACCCAAAAACTATGTATTTCCACCTCACAACACATTTCTTTCAATAAAATATTCAAACTACAATACTGTATTAGATTTGACAGCCCCACCCAGCCCGTAACAGTAACTCAATAACGTTTGATATGTACCCGGCGGCGTTCGCCACCCGTCCGACAGCCGCTCAGTAACCGCCCCGCGCCCGCCAGAAGCCAGCGGCTATTGGTAAGTCAATTACGCGTCTTGATTGCTATTAATGTTTGAAATTGACAACCCTAGATATGCGACCTTCTATAAGCCTAATAGTATTTGCACAGTAATAAATTTATGTCCGCGTGGTGACGGATTTAGAATACACACTGTCACCACACCATTCCATCCTGAGTGTGTCGTAGGAGCCGACAAAATGAAATTATGTGGCGGAATAGCTAGCCAGCCTCAAAAAAAGGAAAACTTGAAACGAAAACCTGTGTCGACCCGCCTGGCCAGCGTGGCACAGTCGGCTATTTTCCCTCCTGTAATTGGCGGAAGCCCAAATCAGCAGTGATGCTTTTACAGAGAAGGGAAGAGAAAAAGAAAAGCTCTGTTAGTTGTGACTCCTATTATCTAGTCCTTACTCTATATTTAGTACCTTACCTTATAGCCATGCTCTTGGCTTTTAAATGGTGCCATCGCTGGTTCATCTCGTCCAGTCTCCTCTGCAGCATAACAGCGTCCTCCTGGGAAGACAGGCTGTTGAGGAGACGGTGACCGGTGCCAGTAAGAGACGCGTAGACATCACGATGTGTCTCGATCTCCGATTGTAGGTCCTGTGGGCAAGGGACAGACTTGCTTAGAACGTGAGTCAGAATTACGTGTGCACGAAAAATTCAAATTAGTCTGGATGATACATTTGACTAAAATAATATACAGTATAATAAATAATTATAAATAACAAATATTCAATATTTTACTTTTATCTATTATTATACTTTTATTTATATTATTATATTTAGTATGATTTTATCAATTAAAAGGTTATAATTAAATGTATAATTTAACGGAATTAAACACGGTAAGGTTCTTTTTAAAACAACAAATGGTATTATTACATCCGTAACATAGGTACATAAAGTTATACCAGAGTTTATTTTTATAGTTGAAGACCAATATAGTCAGAATAAGTAGGCTTTAAAAAACTGTTAAATCGAAGTAACTGTTCAGTTTCCTATAAACTTAAGTAAACTTAGACACCTTGGATATCAAAACTATTATTTTGACGGACGCCCGGACGTATCAAAAAACGACAAGTAAATAAAAATAATTGTTTTCAATCTGCTTCCAGATGCTATGGATCCGGGCAAAAATACGCTTCACTAGTTACAACAAATAGTTGCAGACCACAGTTTGTTGATTTAAGTGCGCCATTTGTTACTGCGAGCGGAATGGCGGAGATCAAATGACAAATTGGTTACACAGCTTTTCTTGACTTTGAATGAAATTTAAGATTCAAGTAGCGAACTTCTTATATGGCCGTATTTTTGATGTTTCATTATATTATATTATGGTTTATTAGTATCTTAGAGTAAAGCTCGGGTAAAGCAACGTCTGACTCAGCTTGCTGATGGATGGGTGACCAATTTAATATTTAGGCGCAAAGGGATGATCATCCAGCCAGACGAGGTGTGATGTCTGGCTAGGGGTCGCAGCGCCTATTCCCCCGATAGTTGTAGTCGGGGATATGTTAACCTTGCGAATTGCTCTTGAAATTTCGCTATCGCGGTGTAGGACTTTTTCGTAATTATCGCATTTGTAGGCGATATTTCTTGATGCAATTAGTTCTGATTTTTCGGGTAAATTGTGTAAAGTATGTAGCATGCGGTCGCTACAAATAAAACATCTGACCCCCTTACGAAGGGATGTTAATCTAAAATCTCTTTAAACGTCACACAAATTCTGTAACATGGACAAATTCTGGTTTTGAAAGGTCGAAAGTGAAGTTATGAAGCTAGTGCTTGTTCTAATACGCAGATCCTAGAGAAGAACAGGCAAGAAACTCCATGGACACTCTTTTTATCATTTTATTTTATCATTTATCACCGGTTAGGAATAATGCGCTACAGAGAAGAGCCGGCAGGTCACTTTGTAGTTGCTTTTTAAACAGCCATTTTTGTATACAAGAACTGATAAAACAGATTTGTGAGAGCAAGCCGGCTGACCGACCCTTCCGAATGGCACCTGTTCACAAGGTCGACTCATGTGAGAACCATCGCCCTCCTCAATCATATTGCAGGGAAGAGAGAAGGGGGCACAACACCAAACTAACAATTTATAATGAATCACAGATAAAAAGCATTAATTCTCCTGTCAATGCCAAACCAGATCTATTTACATAAAATATTACACGGAATATCGTCAAACAAAAACAGATTACCAACGAAATAGGGACGTTAATGATATAAAGTTAATTTGGAACTCATGAATAATCGATAAGCGTGTAATTCGCAACACAAACACATCGCCGGCTGTTGACTTGGTACAAGGGTAAACTTGGCGGGGAAATAGATCACCATAATCTTAGACCATTACCGACCCATTGCTGAGTCAGGCCTCCTCCAACTACATAGAGAATAGCCTACTGCTTTGGTTGGCACAGGGTTTGCATCAAGTTTCTATAACTTGAGGGTTGTCTGCTTCTTTAAACATTTATTTATTTATTTATGTTTTTATTTATATTAACATGGTTTTTGCACTACTACTCAGCCCATAAATGACCCACTACTGAGTCAGGCCTCCTCCCATCGCAGGGAGGGTACTGTGCCACGCTGGCGAGGCGGGTTGGCACAGGGTTTCGTTTCAAGTTCTCCTTCTCTTGCGGCTAGGATTTCGTCCGTTTGTCAGCTCTCACGACACCCTCAGGATGGAGTTGGGTGGTGACTCTAGGTGTTCTAAATCCGTCCAAACGGATATTATGATGAAACCTCTGCGCGGAACAATCTCGAAGTCGGCTACTTGACCCTCACAATTTTGTATGTAAGGATGAGGTTGTGTGCGAAAGCACTCGAAAGTCTCTTAAAGTCAACACGATTGATTTAGGTATTTTATTTCTTTTCCATCTTGGTCAGTTACAAAAAGCTGTATAAACAGAAAAAGGAAACCCTTTTAAATTTATTCCCTGTTTTGCTCGTCGAAAGTTGCGACCCGAATTGGCGTATACCGAAGGTCTTGTAAGTGACCATTGTGTCCCATACAAAATTATGTAAATAATATGATTGCATTTTTTTTAAACGTAACCCCTGCTTTAGTTTAACCAGTGTCGCAGGGGTAGATTACAAACATGAAATTCACGAACACAAATGAACCAGACTCAGACTCAAAGACACCCAGACTCAGAGCAAGTGCCGTTGGTTTACACAAAGACAATTGCCCGGCTCCGGAATCGAATCCGGGACCCCGTGATCCAAAGGTGGCACATCCAACCAATAGGCCAACGAGGCAGTCAATTACCCAATACTGTTCCAAATACTGGGTCTGGCGTCATTAAACTTATATAATTATAGCTCTTATTCATTTAAAATCTATCATAACTAGAAACCAGGCTTTTGGTGCATTAAACCCGGGCCTTATTATATTATGTACGAAGTACGGCTTTGTCGGTAATGACCCTGGCTGAGGGTTGTGCACACAGCATAGCTTAAATAACCACCCGCTCTATCGTGTCTGGTCTAGAGATGTGAATGTATCGATTATATTTTATTTAAGTGAACTCAATTTTTATATATAATATATAAAAATTTAGTATATAAGTATATATATAAATATATATATATATATCTGTTTGGTATATAAAATTAAGTCGACTAATGAATGTCCAATAAAGTTAAAAAGCTAAAAACGAAATTTATAAGAATCGAAAAAAGAAGCTACACATTGTGGTAATCAAATTGTTATCACAATCATCGTTTCATCCTCTTTCTTGCAATATGGTTGAGGAGGGCGATGGCTGTCACATGCGTAAATCTTGTGAGCAGGTGCCGTTGCTGGGGGTCGGTCAGCTCAGGCATGCAGGTCTAAATACTGCTGATTTTTGAACCTTTGCAACTATTGCGCGAACTTGTTCTCACAACTCGGTCATACATAACAGTCTTTGCATACAAAAATGGCGATACAATAAAAAAAAACAACTACAGAGTTTCTTGCCGGCTCTTCTCTGTAGAACAGCTTTTCGAACCGAAGGTAAATAGTAATGGATATTGACGTATCAAAAGAGTTCAGATGAGCCAAGTGGTAGATGTATAGAAACCTACATAGATTTTTGATATGAGTTGCTTCGATTGACTTCTTCATCTCAAATAACCATTGGGACGAAGTCAATACAACACTATGTATCATAAAACAGAATATATATTATATTACAATGATATTTCAAATATCGATAAACATAATAAACCTTTGCCGATGTGACATCTCTAGCGGCAGACGACAGCCCTCTCGGTAGCAGTAATATTGATGTTGTTTACTTTGCCTATCGCCTCACGCGCAAACCTTAATAATATTAAGGGTTTATTATAATAAGGGCGGGGATGAACGATTCGCCTTTGTTTGTGCCGCTTTGTTTGCTAATCGATGGGTTCAGGGGTTTATTGTGAGGTCCAAAGATGGATGGCCATTATAGAGACGGTGCATGGATAAATTATTCCTTGATGAGTGTGAGTTCGCGTTACAATATGAGGCTCGGGTTTCCCTTTTAGTGAAAGATTGAAGGGTCGACAGGTGTGGCTTAAATAATGACGTCGTATAATATTAGAGCAGTTACGGTATTGCACGCTACACTCTTATCTTAAGGGCATCATCATCATCGTTTGCTTTACGGCGACCTTAACCAGGTCGTTGGTCCACCGTGTGGGAGGCCTACCAGCACTGCCCCTTCGGGAACGCGGTCGCCACTCGACGACTTTTCTGCCCCAACGGGCGTCGTCGGTCCTGCGAGCTATGTAGGCAGGGGCGCACTGCCACTTAAGTTTGGCAATCCGGTGGGCTATGTCAGTGACCCTGGTTTTCCTGCCTATGTCCACATTTCTGATTCGATCTCGCAGGGAAACTCCGAGCATAGCTCTCTCCATTGCCCTTCGGGTGACTATGAGCCTTCTGATGGATCTATATGTAAAGTGAATTTAACTCCGAATTCATGCGTTTTCGTCCTTTTATCAAACATATAGATGTAATCTTGCAGAGTAAAGCAGAGAAAATGAAGGTAAGGAAAAGAAAGGATAATTTCTCCATAAAATTGAAGGATGCTTGAACCGGTATTCTGCCACTTATTATGATATGTAATTTAATATATCTAATTGTACAAATTAGAAAGCATTGATCGTAGGAAAATTGTCTATGGATAAGCTTGTACTCTAGTTTGTGTGCTGCTAAAACTCGAACGCAATAATTAAATGGCAGTCATTTAACTAACTCAGTTCCGAAGAGCAAAGTTTGTAAGGGTTACGGATCAAGTTGCCGGCTGTCGCAAAAGCCCCCGAAGGGCTTACGGAG
Organism: Clostera curtula; assembly: GCA_905475355.2. Classification (NCBI taxonomy): domain Eukaryota; kingdom Metazoa; phylum Arthropoda; class Insecta; order Lepidoptera; family Notodontidae; genus Clostera; species Clostera curtula. The sequence goes on along the minus strand of FR997816.1, from coordinate 553,848 downwards.
GAAGCGACTGGCCTATTCCCATGATGTACTTAACGCTCCTTGTAATGTATAGTCACCTTATTTACTTATTCTTTTTGCACATATTTTAAGCAATTTCTGCGTGCATTTTTCGCGTAATAAGATTTAGTTTCACTCCCGACGATGTCGAGGGTATTACCTATAAGTTTGACGTGTTGTCCTATTTTATTACATTTTAAACTATAAAAGAGCCGATTGATTTTTCGTCAAAACTGCCAAACAAATTTGTCACAATGTTAGCAAGAATAAATTATCCTTCCCGATCATCCTGTGAATTATTGAGAGAATCAATCAATTATTAAACTATCTATTAATTTATTAACGTGCAAGGCAAATACCACAAATTAAAATTGTGACCTGGCCCAAAACAATCGTATTGTTAAAATGATAGCAATTAACCGTGTAACTACGAGTATAACGGAATACTCGCTTACCGGCTTTTAATAAAACACCAGTTCAATAACAACCGGCTTTAATCACTTGCACAAACAATATCGTTGATAAATTGGTGAGCACGTTAATCCGAAACACGTTAGTTCGACGATTTTCAATGTGTAGTTTTACTTGAAAATATGTGTAAAAATGTACATCAGTAAAATTAAAATATGGATATCCTTGGCCTATGATAATACATCAGTCGTAAAAAGATGTTGTTGTCTCAAAACTACAGAACAGTTGAAAATTGGACATAAAAGTTGTAAGATCGCTTAAAATTTTATATGTACGTATATAGAAATAGTAATTATTTATATATTAAACCATGATATTGTTATTGATTACCGTAATAACAAAGAAAATTCCAAAGTTTAAGGTAAATCAATAAACACATAATAATAAATTGCAGACAATCAAAAAAAGACAATTAGATAAAGACTAAATCACCATTTTGTTTTTTTTTTTTTTCGTCGGAAATCCTCATGGATACCCGGCTTTTGGGGACTGGCCGGGTTATGTGGGACTCCGGGGCGCGTGGAGATGGTAAGTTGCGCCCCAGCCTACCCACTAAAACCGACGGCGACCTTCGACTGCCCGAAACAGGGCCACGGGTTTCGCTCCCCCGTTGGGGGAGCATGCTCCGCGACAGAAGAACTAAATCACCATGAATGTTCTTTGTTTAACGTTAATACACATTTCATAAGTGTTCAATTAAATAATTATTAGTATACTAAGTAGAATACTACTGTAGTATAATTTTTTATTAAAATGTTTACTTACGAATATTATTTTTCGATAAAAAATAAGTCGAACTTACGCAACCGTAGTCAACGGATATTGATTAAAATACGTTTCGATCACAAATTTACATTTTTCGTGAATTCACGCGGTTCGAAAACTGGTATATAAATTCTTATACCCGGGTTTTGCGGTTCTATTAACTGAAATGTGCCGTTTTTAATCCGGATTGCGATGACAGTGTATTGGCTTTACGTGTGTTGATAGGGTGCAGTTGAAATATTAGCAATTACTACTTTTTGTTTAATATAGAGGACTAGCTGACCCGGCGAACTTTGTTTCGCCTTAAAGGCAATAAATGAGCAGATTTTTGATTTTCTTAACTTCAATTTTTTATCAGGATAAATATAAATAAAAAAATTATAATTTTAATTATACTTTATTGGCCATCTATTTTAGTAACTGCACTTTTCAGTGAATCACCTTGTGACAGACGACATTTTTCGGTTTATTTATCAGGCGCGTGAACAAATAACGCAGATGGTCTTCTGACCCGAAACATGCCACATATAATTGATCTTGGGAAATAAATGAATTTTCTAGATTTAGGCCACAAACTTTCCAGGATTGGCCCTGTGATTTATTAATGGTCACGGCGAATGCACGACGGATCGGAAATAAATAAAACTGAAACGGTATATCAGTTGATATCGTCGGGATCCACGGATGAGAACTTCCTCACCTTCCAACTTTACTTTGAGTATATTCCATTGTTCATCAATTTACTTACCACCAAACGCGTTCCGTTGCACAGGTTTGGTGGTTTTGGTTTATATTTGGAAGCAAACTTAGTACGCAGCCAGCTTAGTCGTAAATTGTGCGATGGTAAGCCAGGCCCTTTTTTGGAGTCTGGAGGAGGAGTCTTTTTTTACACAGTCAATATATTTGAATTAATGCAAGTGTACCAATGATTTCATTCTGAATTATGTTAGTTACTTTATGTCATCTACATATTTATTCTTAGCCGCCAAAATTGCTCGCTCAGTCAACCATTCATTATTTTTGTGTTTGTGAGTTCGTCTTTCGATGAACAGAAATTCTGAGAAAATAAAATCAATCCACATATTTCATTGATTTGAGGCAAGCGGTTATTAAGGCGGCAGCAGTCGATCTTGGAATTAGTGGCAGTGTTTGGCAGAAATAGCCAGGCAGTAAAATAATTGCGCCTCCAAAACATCTCGAGTCTTGCGTAGGTGTTCGGTCGGATCGGATAAGTGCTTCCAAAGCACGTGTATACGCTATTGCACATTCGTCCCAGATGACGATTTTCCATTTCGATAAAACTTTAGCCGCTGAGGAGTTTTTTGTAATATTACATGACATCTATTGGTCCAATGCCTGCCATCGTATCGAAACGTTGCTAGATCCAAATTCAGTATTTACTCGAAATAAATACATCAACCGGTCAACTTCAAAATTTCTAATTGTCAAATTTGTCAAACTATAGACAACATAACGTTTAGCTGTCAGTGACGTTTTGTTATTCCAGCAATTGCATTTTGATATACGATGTTTTATATCACGGAACGGGATTACACACATTAACACTTTCACGTTTATAATATTAAGTATGATTTTATGAATTGTCCAACGTCTTTATATATAAAAGAAAGTCGGACATAGGATACCTGAGATTTTTATCCCGTTCCCGTAGAATGTGATATATTACGTGGTATAACAAAACGTAACTGACAGCGAAATCTTATGTTGTCTATAATTAAATATGGCTGAAAATTTGACAATTAGAAATTTAAATTTAACTTAATAACTCTATAAATTTACACCTAATATCTTTATAAATTGTAGCCTATGTGTTATTCTGATGTATAAGCTATATTATTATAAAGTTTCGTTAAAATCCATTCAGTCGTTTTTACGTGAAAGAGTAACAAACATCCATCCATCCATCCATCCATCCATCTATCCATCCATCCATCCATCCATACTTACAAACTTTCACGTTTATAATATTAGTAGGATGTAACAGAAACCCTAAGTTATATCAAAGAGCAATGCAAGGATTTGGACATTAGACAATGACATATTTATTAGAAAGTACTCACTCATTTTGTTTTACTATTTCGTCGTCACTTTTTTTATTATTAGATGCATTCTCTTAGGAATTTTCGATCAGGTCACGTGACTTGAGTTTGTCATCCCAAGAAAGGTGCTCAACGCCGCTAAAGAAATTTCACTTCAGTCATCTTACGAATTTTCGGTCAGGGTCTTCATTTCAAACGTCTTACGACATTTCGATCCGGTCCCGTGTCCTGACGCGAGTTTGACACTTTTTACGCATACCAAGAAAGGTGCTCAATGTCGCTAAAGCTTTCATTTCAAAAAACTCTGTGTCAACCGATCCGGTGAGTGTGATATAGCAGGTTGATTACCCTTTATGGAGGAGTCTCGTTCTTAAGCTCAGATAATGATGAAGACACCTATCAATACATCTAAAACGATCTTCATACAGAAGCTATTTTTAAAAAGCGTCAGAAGGCCCATAGAGCGTTCCTTGCTTTTTACGATCACATATTTTCACCGACTTCCACACACGGCGACGTTGTCGCTCAAACTCAAAGAAAATTACAACAAGAATACGTAAACAGAATTCTGCGGACGCATTATTAAGGAATGTCTCCTTTAATATTCCAGAGGTATTCTTTCACCAACCCATTCCATTGGCGGTGTGTTTAGGTTGGCCGGGTTATAAGGGATTCCAGGGCGCGTGGAGATGGTAAGTTGCGCCCCAACCTAGCCACTAAAACCGATGGTCACCCTTTACTGCCCGAACCAGGGCCACGGGTTTTACTCCCACATTAGAGGAGCATGCTCCGTAACCCTGAGGGCCTTGGAGGTAAGTGGTTACCGTCTTAGCCGTGACCAACCAACCCGTCTGGCCAGCGTGGGCTTATTTCCCTCCATCCTCCCGACTCAGCAATGGGTCATTTATGAGCTGAGTAGTAGTAGTATGACCTTTTGGAACACTGAATGTGCTAATGGTATGGTGCTGCCAGCTGAGGGAGGTTTGTTGTAGTTTGACCCCCTCAAGATGGAACGAGGTGGTGTAACTATGTATTCTAAATCCGTCATCACTCGGACAGACACGGACGAACGGATTTTCTATTGTATTCTAAATAAATCACACATTTTCACGTTGACTTGTTACTGGACTAGTGTTTCAAAAATGCCAATTAATTGAACCAGCTAGGATGTGGAAATACCTTGCCGGAATTGCCAGCAAATCAATCTATCTTCCGGCTGTAAGACAATCTGACCGCAGATTTATTACGCTGAGGATTCACTTGAGTACTTTTACACTGCTGTTTTCCGGCAAAGAATGCGTAAGGACAGAAACACAAGGTGTGTAATGAGATTATTACCTATAGGTTTTAAATGTATAATCAGATTTATTTTGCTTTTTAACGGATTTATCGCGTGTAATGTAATAACCGCGATAAATCCGTTGAAAAGTGTTTAATTTCAATGTATTACACATTCGCGAAAGAAATCATTAGATTTATTTTAAATTATATCTATACTAATATATAAAGCTGCAGAGTTTGTTTGTTTGTTTGTTTGAACGCGCTAATCTCGGGAACTACTGATCCGATTTCAAAAATTCTTTCAGTTTTAGATAGTCCATTTATCGAGGAAGGTTATAGGCTATATTTTATTTTCAAAGGAATTAGGGAACCGTATGAAAATTGCGATTTTGTAACCCAAGGTGTAAAATTGAAAACCTATTTATGCGTGCGCTGCAAAAACTATTGACAATAGAACAAAATGAAGTACTACGAGTTTGTAGGTCTTATTAAAATCTACAAAAAAGTCCTCGAGAGTACATATCTAACTATCATAGTTTGGTGACAATAACCACTTTTATATTCATAAAAAAAAATGCATAGAGTTAAGCACGGGTTCGAAGTCCACGCGAGCGAAGCCGTGCCCAAAAGCTAGTTATTAATATTGTAGTAAAAACATTTTAATAGTTCACTTAATTTATTTAAAATTCATATATGTGTAAGAGGGTTTCGTAAGTTGCGACCAAAGGCAATTATAAGGCCTTAAATGTAGCCACAACAGAAGAGATACTTGATACGAAACCCTGTGCCAACAAGCCTGGCCAGCGTGGCACAGTAGATTAATTACTCTCCATGTCTCTCCACTCAGCAGCGAGTTATGGGCTGAGAAGTAGTTTGAAATTATATAAAGCTAAACTATATGCCAATTTCAATGTAAAACAATGATTTCTAAAATATGAAAAAGATTTTGCTGTCAAATATTTCCGAGGATTCTATATCACTTGATGAGATAGTTCTAATAATTTTAATACGGCTCCTCTGTACCCATTGAACTGATTACTCTATGACGGGCACAGGTGCGCATTAGCCTGGCAGCGTTATCGTTACATTGATACAGAGGCAGGGACTTACTGGTTCAGCTTAGCAGTTAATGCAACTACGGTAGCTTTATGAGCAAACCTTTAGTGTAACTAAAATAATGGTTGTCTTTCTTAAGCTTTCACGATTCTTACACATTGCGGTAATTTACGTAATTACCCCTACGTACCTACAAAATTCCGTGTGGTGACGCATTAAGAATACACAATGTCACCAAGCCATACCATCTTTAGGGTGTCGAACGCAAGAGGCAGTTCACCTAGCCCCCAGAGAAGGAAACCTTCATTCAAACCCTGCTCTAACCCGTCTTGCCAGCTTGGCACAATAGGTTAATTTCCCTCCAAGAATTTGGAGGAGGTCTGACCCAGTAGTGGATAATTTCTTGGCTGAAACGACCTACTAAATGTTACACGATGTGAAATCCATCAAATGTAATTTATCACAAAAATAAGATATATTTCGATTAATTTCAATTTGAAATTCTGGATATTATTGTTCAGCATAGGAGCAACACATTTTGCTAAGAGTTGCTAGCTTACAACATTAATTACCTTACAGGGCAGCTATAATTTCACGGCGCCCAAAACAATGACAGAATAAATCGCGGAAACTAATTTAACTCGACAACAAATTGAAACAAATTCACGAAATACCATACCGAATTAAGCCGTCCGCCATGATGACAAATACGTTTATTGCGTACATAAATTATGCTAACTCGCAGCAAAAAGTGCCCCGCCATTTTGTAAGCTGTCCCGCCATTTTGTCACGCCGTGTTCTCGTTGAAACCGGTTAATCTCGGCACCTTTGTCACGCACAAATTGGCAGTGACAACCGGTCAATGTGATTTTGGATAAGGATAGAAAGTTGGTTTTATTTAATTGTGACATAATTAACGTTCATTAAAGTGGTTATGTTACTACCCCGCAACAAACGCTTTAATTTTTACGTATTTAAAAAATACTGTATTTATAGTTATAGTATAAACATAAACAACATAACATATTTTTATGCGCCAGAGAAAGTTAAAACTGGCCCATTTATTTCGGCTGTTGACAGACAGACGGGGGAAGAAGATATTTACTTTTCTTTTATAACTTTTTTGACAAATACTGCCAAAACACATGACGATTAATGTCAAATTCGGCAAAAATGAATAGCCAAGTGAGCCACCATTACACATTCAAGTAACTTCCTATCGCTACCGAAAACAAGTGTATAAATCAAGTGTGTAACCGCTGAACCGGATCAACCAGTAATCCCGGGCCTAGTAACTGGTTGTAACCGGATTTAAATCGGATATACGTGCCCGGACACCTGCGATAACGCTACATTGGAGATGTTAAGGTGTTTCCATATACTATGCCAACAAATCTTGCTAATATTGTAAATATAGGGTTTGCTGGAATTGACTTAATATTGACATATCCGTGTAAGAACATGTTTAAAATGCATACTGTCACAAAAAGGTAATAAAAAGCCTACCTTTTCACCTAGCAGCAGGATAAGGAAAACTGGAAAAAAAAATCTCAGTTCCATCCAATTGTATTAGCATGGCACGGTCCGCCAATTTTCCTCCATGTAACCTGGGGAGGCTCGACTTAACAGTGGGTTTTTATTGGCTGAGATCATCAGTTTTTGTCGTCTTTTATTAAATTAAGTACAGAGCGGTTCGCAACTATAGAAATGAGAGCCTAGTTTATGGATGATCCCTTAAAAGGATATCCGTTTCTTAGCGTAGGTAGTATTTCATTGATAAGCAAACCTTTAGACTGGTTAGGACTGGAATGGATTCGAAAGGGATAAAATGAGTTAGAAAATTTGCATAATATTTTCAGCACATTTTTCCCTAAGAAACGAAGGATAAAGTGGCAAATATAGCTCTAATTTCTTTTACCTTTTTGGTGTGTATTCCACTATGTATTATAAACCCAGACACACTGAATTACTAAACTAAACTACTACTTAGCCCATAAAAGACCCACTGCTGAGTCGGGCCTCCTCCAATCACTATACTACTATTGCACCGTATTTCAAAAAGCTCTTATACCATTAAGCTAGGTATATATTTAAAGACCACTGGCAACATCATTATAGATTTGAACTTCGCGTCCAACTAAACTTGCAAGTTTCGATCGAGTTCTATCCGGATTAAACTCCTGGTTAAGTTCACAATGGCGACCGCTAACTTGTAATGAATTTAACATTATCGAACCTTTAACAATAGTTAAACGGGTCGTGAGAAAACTCGAGTTAAGCAACAGGTAACTCTGTAACTTTGATGCTGTAATCTGCTTTTAGCATTACTGGATTTGGTATATTATTAACACGCGGCGTTAGTGACAACTACGGTGCTACAACGGAAACTGCTAATTATTAGACGGGCCATAAACTTAAAAAGGAAGTAGCGATTATTTTTTTAACTTATCTCAAGTTGGAAAGTAATATTTAAAGCACATTTAGGCGGCCTCCGTTTTTCTTGAAGCATAACTTCTTTAGGCAGCCTTGGCTTGGGGAGTAAACTGGTAAATTTGTAACGAGAGCGTTACGAAAAGTGTGATCGGGTGCGAGGAACGGAAGTTACGAGGGAGATTTAGGTTAGTGAAGAGAGAGTTACGTTTCGTATAGTACCTACTGTAGGGACAAGAGAGCGAGGTGCTAGCCCACATATTCGACTCTTTTCTGAGAGGAATAGCCGTGCATGAAATATATATACCTTAGTCAGTAGTTCGTTTGCGAGTTTGCTTGCGCTAACGGTGAATTTTTTGAATAAATTGGTAATTTCATTTCATCCTTGAACAATTATATATGTCGTGGATAACGATATCGTTTTATTAAGTTTCTCAATTGATTGTTAACACAGTAGTGCGGCAAACGCGGTGACGTCAGTTGTTTTGCAATGGCGGCATGTGGACAGAGTCGTAATGGAAAGTGAGGTTGGCTCGATCAGTCAGTCGACGTTGGGACACGGACCGAGACACTTCTCCGTTGCGAACCTGTCGGTTTGTCTATCTAAGTGTGTTAACTGAACATTGTTATTTATACTGTGGTTAATATTGTGAATTATAAAGTTACAAGTAATAAACCTCGTACCAAGTCAAGATGATGACGACTATATCGCTCAGCCGTCGCTATCTCCGACATCAGAAGTGGGATGTAACTCAGTCAGCCCACGTGGAGAAAACAGTGTAGTGATAATGTGTGTGCTTCTGTACGCGATGGAAATAACCGATAATGGCGATTTATTGTCACTATAAGGGAGACATTAAGCTACATGAAGATTGTTCTAAACTGAAGATCACAAGCGGCAGTCATAGTGCGGCGATTAACCAAGTGGGGATCACTTGCTTTCATTGTGATGGACAAGGACACTACGCGTCTAACTGCCCTGAGTGGAGCAGCAGGAAGGCGAGCAACAGTACTGCGGTCAGCCAGGTCAAAGAATAGTGAGTGGATCTGTAGTAAGCGCACCAGCTGCAATTTTACGTCACTCCGGTGAGCAGTTTCCATTTTATTACTCTGGTATATTGTATGGTATACGAATTTACGATAGTGTGACTTTGACCGGTGTAAGAAAATATTATTTGAGGTTCTTTTGCGTGTTTACCTGTTAATTACTTGCGATACGAAGTTTAAATTGCTGTGCTTGTTTAGCTTGACGGTTCATCGGTCTGGCGTCGTATTTTCGCCAGTTTATAGCAAAGTTTTCCAAGATTATGACGCCATTGTATGCCTTGATTTGCATCGGTAAGGTAGCCTAAACATGAGGCGATAGGACAGCAGATCCAGATTTTCAAGCGATCGGGTTTTCGGTCGGCAACTGTGGAATGTCGCAGCTGCGGTGGAATGGGTCACCGAGCATCAGATTGGCGGTGAAAGGCAAGGCAGCTAGTACTGCCACTTCAGCGTCAGGCTCTGCGGGGGCCGCGGCCGCGGTCGGACTTAGTCTGTTTCAGGTGCGGCAGCGCCGGACATTTGGCAGCGAGGTGTCCACGTGGCAACAACGTGGCAACAGCGGAGGAGCTGGCGCGGCGGTAGGCGCAGGCGGTTCGGAGCGGCGCCTGCGGCGGCGGCGAGTAACGAGATACATGTGGAAGTTTGCTATGTTAGCAATCCCAGCGGTACGCTGATGAACGCTTGTGAGTCGTATCCATTTTATTCTGATTCTGGTGCCGAGTGCTCTCTCATCAAACATTGTGTTGCATCGAAGCCAAGTGGAAAGAGTTATGAGCAGCCTCAAAAATGTTGACTGTTGTAGAAGTTAGTCCAAATAGGTCATGGCAAGATGCGTTAGATGATGTCCAACTTGCTAAAATAGCACGATTCATAGGGTAACTAAGGCAAGTCCATTAGAATTGTTAGTAGGTAGAGTAGCTAGGCCACTAAATTTATTAACTATTGACGATCATGAGGTTGAGATAAATTTGAGAGATTAGGGAACAAGCTGACAAATTAATGGAAAATAATGCACAGCTTGATAAATTAAGATTCGATAAAAATAAGGCAAATGTGACTAGATTTGTTAAGCCAGGGTTCTAACTCAGAACTTCTGAACTACAAGTCGGAGTACTGAACCACTAGGCCATTGAGACTTATGATACGAAAGATGGTCCGTATCGAGTCTAGTCCCTTCTGAGAGTGAGAGTCGCCTCTTACTACGCCCACGTGAAAAGCTGGGGTGGCACTATTCTCTGGAGCGGTATGTTTGAAGTATGGTGGGTCGTGGTAATAGCGTGGTGACTTGTGGGCCATATGCAAAACATCTTAAGAGTGCTGCGGTAAACGTATCTAAATGGCGAGGTGGCCATCTAGATATTTAAACAGGATTTATGTGAAGGGCGAGGTGGCCAAATATACAGTCAAGGGCGAGGTGGCTCTATGAAGTATAAAGGGCGAGGTGGCCAAATGTACAGGGTTGATCACTATTGGTTCGAGCACATGGCTAAGTGCGTTCGTAAGTTTGTCTATGGTTGTATTACTTGTAAACTATCTCAATCGCAATCAGGTCGCCCACAAGCGGGACTTCATCCAATTCCTAAGATTAGTATCCCGTGGCATACTGTGCACGTTGACTTAACTGGCAAATTAAGTGGAAAAGCGATTGCAAGGAGTACGTCATAGTTTTAATTGATGCGGTCACAAAATTTGTTCCCTTGTATCATACCCTGAGAATAGATTTGGCTAGAACAATTAAATCCCTTAAATCAAGCGTCTTTAGTTGGAGCTCCAGTAAGTAATTGCAGATCTGGGACGATGCTTTGCCAACAAAGAATTCAAAGTTTTTTTGTCAGTTTCATTACGTTTGATAGCTACGGGTTCAAGTCGCGCTAATTGCCAAGTAGAAAGAACAATGAGCGCGTTAAAAAGTATGCTGACCGCGATAGAAGCGTCTGATAGGTCCCGGCATGAAGCGTTAGAAGACGTGCAATTAGTTTTGAATTCCTCTGTCCACCGTGTAATACAAGCGAGTCCACTCGAGTTTCTGATAGGACCTTTAGCTAGACCATTTAACCTATTAACTTTGAATGATTCCGGACCGGCAGTAGACATTAGTAAGAGAGCAAGCGGCCACATACATAGAAAATAGTGCCAGTTACGAAAAAGTAAAATTTGATAAAACTACAAGTTAAAGTGGTAAAGTTTGATGTTGGTAATTTAGTTTAAATTCAGAACGAAGAGAAACCAAACTAAATTAGACGCGAAATACAAGGGACCGTTAAAAATTGTGGAGTTACTTGATGATGATCGTTATTTGCTGAAATCTTTGACCGGTAATAGAACATAAAAATACGCTCACGACTGTATAAGGAGATTCCACTAAGCAGTGTGCCCGTTGAGTTAAATTTGTCTGATGAAGATGGTGAGGAGGTTGCCTCCAACAGTAAAAAAGAACACATACCTTGGCTAGGTCGCACTACACGCACTAGTCTGTAGTCGTAACTGCAACTCTGGGAGTTGTACAGAGCGCGATGGGCAGCTAGTGGTGTGGCGGGGACCCGGGTCTCGAGAGAGACTATTTGTATGGTCCTGTGTACTGGGAGTCGTGAACTCTAGTTAAAGTGTTGGTCGTATCGCTTGGAGCGATGACGATATGGGTGACATGTGAATTGTCACTAGCTGCTGGGACAGCTGGGCCATGTGTTGTGTAATTATTACTTTAAACCTACTGTTTTAAAGTATCAGTATTGAGATTTAAAGATTATGGGCTTAGAGGAATCTTTCGTGTTAAAGTTGTTAAAATTATTTGTATGCTAACGTGATCTCTGTTAACTTGATTCTTAAGATACGATTACGGAACATTACCGTCAGGTTGGCCGAACGTGAAAATGTGCCTCAGTTGGTTATTTTGTTACAAGTACACACGAGGACGTGTGCTTCGTCAGAATGGCCGTGTCGTGGATAACGATATCGTTTTATTAAGTTTCTCAATTGATTGTTAACACAGTAGTGCGGCAAACGCGGTGACGTCAGTTGTTTTGCAATGGCGGCATGTGGACAGAGTCGTAATGGAAAGTGAGGTTGGCTCGATCAGTCAGTCGACGTTGGGACACGGACCGAGACACTTCTCCGTTGCGAACCTGTCGGTTTGTCTATCTAAGTGTGTTAACTGAACATTGTTATTTATACTGTGGTTAATATTGTGAATTATAAAGTTACAAGTAATAAACCTCGTACCAAGTCAAGATGATGACGACTATATCGCTCAGCCGTCGCTATCTCCGACATATATATTAATATTTGGTTCAATACATTAAATATTCTAAGTTTAAAGTTAATAAAATTGTGAATTCATTTCAAAGTTAATATTTTGTGATATGACTCATGAATTATTGATGAGTCATATCACAATAAAAGAAAAATGTATACATATAATATGTATATATTTTTATATATAAGTATATACATATTATTTAGTCTGTCTCACATAAGGTTGCCTGGAAGAAATCGCTTTAGCGATAAGGCCGCCTATTTGTACATTGTCTGTTTTTGTATATTCTACTTTTGTAAATTTATATGTGCAGAGAAGTGTAAATAAATAAATACATATAGATGGAGCTAAAGACGTTTTACTTCAGTCGCGTGGTTTAAACCCATTCGTTTTCCTAATTGTCGATTTTGGAATGTCACGTTGTCATTGCAAATTATAACCAAAACTCTGAAACTCATACGACTTATTGTTTCAAAACGAGGTGGCAAACGCTAACGACGTACAAACGAGAAGCATTAAATAACACGCGGTGATAACAAAGATGGAGATTAAACTCACTCGTAGCTTCCCATCTCTCAACCTCATTAATCATGGAGTAATAGAAGTAACATATTCTTTCGTGTGGTGACGAATTAAGAAGACATTAACTAAGGCAACAGAGGGATAGTGGTTGCCTACAGCTGCCAACTTCCCATGCTATAGCTACCTTATCCATACGCAGGAACTCACCACCAAAGAGTGATGTTACTTGGCTGTCTCTCTCTTTGCGTCGTATTCCTCAATGTTGAGGGTCGTGACCACCCTTCAGCATCACTTTCTCTTGTATGATGTTCTTCCATCTGTTCCTGTTTCTGGCGGTGTGGAGCGCATGGTGGACCGTAGAATTGAGAGTGGTGCGGATTTGATCGGACCAACGTGTAGGGCTGCGTCCTCGAGGTCGTTTTCCATCTACTTTGCCGATCACAATGAGCCTTTCGAGGTTATCACCATCTTTCCTTGCAATGTGACCGAAGTATTCGAGGACTCTGCGTAGGCATTCAGAAGATAACCGCGAGGAAATCTTGAGCTCGTGTAATATAGAAACGTTGGTCCGAAATGCTGTCCAAGGAATGCGAAGCATCTTTCTCCAGCACCACATCTCAAAGGCGTCGATGCGTCTGCGGTCTGCAGCTTTCATCGTCCAGGTTTCAGCGCCATACGCAAATATTGAGAACACCAGGGACCGCACCAGTTTGGTCTTGGTCTTTTTCGAGATGTTGTGATCTCTCCAGACTTTCTGAAGTTGGGACATGGCACTTTTAGCCATGCCAATTCGTCTGCGCACTTCTCTCTCGCACGAACCGTTGTTGCTGATGTTGGAACCCAGGTAAATGAAGTTGTCCACTATTTCTAGGTCTAACGCACCAGTGAGTTCCAACTTTCCAAATCGATCTACCACCATGACCTTCGTCTTAGATCTGTTTATGGAAAGTCCCATCTCTTCACTTGTATTCTCTAAACGGTCAAGAAGTGTAACCATCTCCAGCTCACTTGCCGCAAGAAGAGTGGTGTCATCGGCGTAGCGCAAGTTGGTGATTTTTACGCCACCAATAGTGACGCCCCCCTCCCAATTCTCGCAGGTTCGTCTCATAATGTACTCGCCGTATGCATTGAATAGAATAGGCGATACAATGCACCCTTGGCGTACTCCTTGGTTAAATTGGAAGGGTTTGGAGGTAATTTTATCCACTCTTACAACTCCCTGGCTTGAGTGATACAGGGTGCGTAGCAGAGCGATGAGATGATCTGGTACACCAAGGTCATGTAGCACTTTCCACAAACAGCTCCAGCTGACAGCTGACTTGGCTGTAGTATTCTAAAAAGTAAAAGCTCATCCCCTGTGAAACAGCTCCAGCGAGCAGGAGGTTACCCCCTACGTTGTAAATACGTAACGTTAATATTCATAGAGAGCGCGTCGCAAGATGTCCCGATTAATCTTGTTATGATTTAACTCCATGGAGATGGGGGAAAGCCATTGATCACGGCCTACTGATGGAGGGTCTGGGACGAGGAAGGGGTTGAGGTTTACAATTCGGAGTCATTACGTGTATCGTTGTTTATTAAAAGTTATTTTGGTTGGCATGGAGAATATAAAGGTTCGGCTGTTTTAGCGTTGATGACGATTGTGTATGCAATGATGTATGCAAGGATAAGGATCAAAAGCGAAATCAAAAGTGTTATCCTTTCAGGAGATTTAGGGCCACAGATAGAAGAACATTTGAAATTTAATACGCCCCTCTTACAAGCAAAGTAAAAAAGCTCAATATTAATAATTTTTCAGTACTGTCAAATATAAAATTTATTGTGTCAAATTTAAATTTATATAAATTTTAGTTTTAAGTTCTTTTACAAATGTTGTTTAAAGTAGATTATAAATTCTAATTTTGGTAATTTTTTTGGCAACATTGCAAATCGCATAGCAATCGAAAAATATAATATACGAAACCTTCATAACGTTAACTCGTTGCGCATTTTCAACCCCTAAAACATGTGATGTCGCTCAGAGCGAACAATTTAAAATAGGAAATTGATAATTGCACTGTACATTTAAATTTCACACTCATTTATTGTGACATAAACATCAAAATTTATTATAACGCCTTTAAATTAGTTGACGGCTTAAACTAGATTGTGGGTATTCATGCAAATTACTTATTATACCGTTTTTCACATTGAGACAGTAACAATATTTTGTACTTTTTTTTTCGGAGGATAATTTTTTGTGGGGTTTTGACACGGGCCTGAGGAAATGCCAGTATGGGGTGTGTAACAACCACTAAACACCCCCCGGGTCCACCGTCAGGCACCGCCTGCCTTGTGTGTTCCGACTGTCTCCACAAGGATATTCTGTAGATCCTGGAATCTCCATCCAAAAACGCATAACGTTCACGTTAAATAGTGGTATAGGCTTCCTCTGATAGAAATTTCCACCGCGCAGTAGCATAACGTCATGGAATGGCAAAAATTGCACTATACTTGACAGATCTGAAATACACTCAGCAACAATACAGCTTAAATGAAGCCTTTAACTTCCTCCGCGTGACGAGCTGTGTCAGCGTTTGAACTAAGTTTAACATTAAAATGTTCAACTGAATGACCCTGGTCAATTTTCAACCGTACTACGCAGTGTTAATGTATATTGTTGAAGGGCAGGAGTGGTATTTTAATATTTAGTAACATGGTGGTATCTTGACGCTCTGCAGGTAATCTCTAAAGAGGGTCAAACTCACAGGTTTGGGTCGAATAAATGGAATATTTGGTGCGTTGTGGTTTTACACACAGACATTCACACTAGTGATATTTCAGGCTTTTGCTATCATTACACGTTGAAATTAAACACTTTTAAGCGCAACTTCGGAAATTGAGTTAAATTAATCTTATGTGATGAATCTGTTGCAAGCGTTTAAATTGAATAGTACATGTAATAAGGTAATATAAATAGGTGTGGCCCGTACAGTGATTTCTTCCGGTGATATTCTCTCTTACTCTTTTTATAAAAAACGATACCCCTGCACTCGGAATAATAACCTGTATCGCGGGGGCAGTTTACAAATAGGAAATTCACGAACACAAATGACACCCAGTGTTTATTTGTTTGAGGTTCAATTTGGTCTGACGGAGCTTGTGGAAATAAAACGAACGTCCATTCTCTTTGAATGTGTAATTAGTACTACAAAATGAAATGCATATGCCATATAAGTATCGGACATACCGCCCACCAAAAACAACAGTTTTTTATAAAAATACAATAACTTTGAAAGGTATACGAGTAAATACATATCTTCGAATAATGGACTGTAAACATTTGTATAACATTTTGTTTTATAAGTTACTCATGCACCAAATAATTTTGTTTTAGAAATCTCTTTTAATACACATCACGACACTTCACTTCACACAATTTAAAAACAGTTCACGTTACTCGAATTATCACCACCGCCCACCGTAACTCACTCAGTCATTAGTTTCTTTCGGGAGCAGTATTAATTTCGATAGGGGTCGTTTTAACTCGTTGTTTCCCTTGCATCGAACTGTTGCCACTCTAGCCAAATTATCTGCTCCTGGATGAAGACATTTTATGCGACCTAATAACCACTTCGTAGGAGGCATATCATCTTCCTTAATTACAACCATATCTCCAATAACAGGTGATGGAACAGTAACCTTCCATTTGTATCTCTGCTGAAGTGTGTTGAGATATTCTGTATGCCATCGACGCCAGAAGTCTTGAGTCATTTTCTGGATAAATTGCCATCTATTTAAAAAACCCACTTTCTTGTTCTCGTAGTTTAAATCAGGTACACCAATTAGTGATTCACCCACAAGGAAGTGTCCTGGAGTGAGTGGCGTGTCTGTTGTATTATCTATCTGGCAGATAGGGCGTGAATTGAGACATGCCTCAATTTGAGCCAGCAAGGTGACCAACTCTTCATAGGTGAGCTTAGTATCCTTATTCACCCGGGTCAAGTGTCTTTTAGCTGATTGAACACCGGCTTCCCATAGCCCTCCACAAGTTGGCATTTTTGGTGGTATAAAGTGCCACGTCGTTCCATCATTTGCCAAAAGTTCGGCTATTTCTCTGGCCACATTATTCCTACTTTGTTTGAACATCTCCTTTAACTCCTTGGCTGCGCCAACAAAATTTGTGCCGTTGTCGCTCCACAAATTTAAGCAACTACCCCTGCGCGCTACAAATCTCCGGAATGCAGCTATAAACGATTGTGAGGTAAGATCTGTTACCGCTTCCAAGTGAATAGCACGTGTAGCCATACAAACAAACAAACAAATGTATCCCTTGCTTGCTCGTTGTCCTCGTAATTTTGACGTTTTTATCATTATCGGCCCAGCAAAATCGACTGCGCTGTTAAGGAATGCTCGATGTTGATTGACTCTTACTGCTGGTAATTGGCCCATAAATTGATTTTTTACCTTCGCCTTATCCACCACACAAGTCTTGCATTGATGGATACATTTTCTTACTGCTGATTTTAGTCCTATAACCCAGTATCTTGTTCTAACATAGGCCATCATTAGTTGTATGCCGCCATGGAGTGTCTTCATATGAGCTTCTCGTATTATTAATTTTGTTAAATGCTGATTACCAGGTATTATTATTGGATGCTTCATTGTTTCTGCAATAGAAGCATTTTGTAACCGTCCACCCACTCTAAGTAAACCGTCGCAATCTAAAAACGGCGATAATGTAATTAGTGAACTTCCTTTGTAAACCCTTCCATTTTCCTTTAGTTTTTCGATTTCTCTCTTATAAACCAAATTTTGATAGTATTTTATGCAGTAACTTAATATTTTTTCTAATTCGCCCGGTGTTAGATATTTCTCTCTCTTTTCAGATTTCTTATTTTTCAATAATCTTCGGCAGTAAGCCAGTACTCTTTTCATTCTTGATAACGAGGAAAACGTCTCCCATATTGGTTCTTTTTCTAGGGTTGTATAATGTGATACCTTAATTTCTAGTGCGGTTTGTGGAATTTCACGTGAATTATCAAAACTAACATCTCTTTCCCTTAACCATTTAGGTCCAGACCACCAAGTCTCTTGTGCAACAAGATCGCTTGCTTGTAGTGTTCTAGTAGCAATATCAGCGGGGTTACTACATGACCGAACATGTCTCCATCTATCGTTATCTAAAACTCTTGTAATATCTGCCACTCTATTTGCTACAAAGGTTCGCCAGCGGCTTGGCTGAGATTGCAACCAAGATAGTACAACCATCGAATCTGTCCAGGCAAATATCTTGTGCTTAGGTATCTCAAATAAGTCTTCAAGATCACTGACTAGGTCTGCTAGCAGCGCTGCAGCACACAGCTCTAATTTAGGAACAGATAGCTGTTTTAACGGTGCCACCCTGGTTCGAGATGAAATCAATGACACATGAACAGAATCACCTTCTACGACTCGCAGGTAAGTTACAGCTGCGTATCCTTGAGTTGATGCATCTGCGAACCCATGTATTTCAATATCTTTATAGTTGTTTGTAGACGTTTTTAACCATCTTGGTATTCTAATGTTTTGCAAATATACCAACTCCTGTCGGTATTGTATCCATTCGTTGCTTAAGCTTGATGGCAACTCATCGTCCCATTGTAAGTTGCTTAGCCAAAGTTTTTGAATCAAAACCTTGGCTGTGATTATCACAGGCGACAGCCACCCAAACGGGTCGAACAATCGAGCTACATCTGATAGAACAGATCTTTTCGTTATTGGAAATGTCATCTCAGGTAAATTTACTGTTATTTTAAATTCATCTTCCTTCCTGTCCCATGTTAATCCTAGAATCCTTACAATATTGTCTAATTTGATTTCCTTGTCATTCTTTGTACTGTTTTCTCCTTGTAAATATTCTAAAACTTCGTCTGAATTACTAGACAATTTTTGGATCTTAAATCCTCCTCTCTTTAAAATAGTTCTAATTTCTTCACACATAATCTTTGTCTTCTCTATATTGTCATTTCCAGCCATCAAATCATCCATATAAAATGATTTTTTAATTAAAGGTGCACAATCTGGAAACTCGTGTGTTTCATCATCGGCTAATTGATTTAATGTTCGAACAGCCAAATAAGGAGCTGCTGCAGTACCAAACGTAACTGTCTTTAGGTTGTAGCTTTCAATTTCATCTTCAGGTTTATCTCGCCAGACAATTCGCTGCAAATTTGTGTGATCTTCTGTTATCATAATCATTCTATACATCTTAGCAATATCTCCCACTATACATATTTTATGAGTTCTCCATTTGATTATTAAATTTCTTAAGTCAGGCTGTAATACAGGTCCCACCATCATTGCCTCATTCAACGAGTAGCCTTTTGAACCCTTCGCGCTTCCATCGTAAACGACTCTCACCTGAGTTGTGTCTTTGTCTTCTCTTATCACCGCATGGTGCGGTAAATATACTCCAGTTTTATCATTTGACGCTCCACTTCTTTCTAAATGACCCATATCCTTATACTCGTTGATGACCTTTGTATAATCTATTTGTAGCTTTTGATTTCTTTGAAATTTCCTCTCTAATTGATTAAATCTGATTGTAGCTTGCTGTATTGTATCTCCACACAGATTGATTGTTTCTTCTACGCTTTGTTTCAATGGTAAATGTACTGTGTATCTTCCGTTTTCATCCCTTTTAGTTGTATTTTTGTATATCTCCTCACACCTTTCCTCTTCTTTTGTAAGTATCTTCTTTCTTTTGTATGACTCTGTTTCTATCTCCCAGAACTTTCTCAACATATCATTGTCTTCTGCAATCACCCTTGTTACATGTAGTGTGATTACGTTGTGATGATTATTAATCATTTTGTTATTCATTTGACCAGAAAGAATCCATCCTAAACTAGTTTTCTGAGCCACGATTCCATCTGGCAATTTAACCAATCCATTTTCTATAATTCTACAAAAGACATCCGAACCTAGCAATAAATCAATGTTGCCAGGTTTTGCGTAAATTGGATCTGCTAACTCTAAATTTTGAAGTGGTGGCCAGTTTATCGCGATGTGTTTTGAAGGTAACGTGGTGGATATCCTCTTGAGTACGTAAGCCTTCACTTCAATTTCTTCATCGGTTTTCAATCGTGATGTCACTGATAGATCAACTAGGTGTTTGATTGGTACTTGAGTTCCTTCTCCTACTCCTGAGACTACACCGTTGATGTGGGTTTTTGTTAGACCCAGTAGATCAACTGCTCTTGCAGACACGAATGAAGCCTCTGACCCTTGATCAATTAAAGCACGAAGTAAGTGTGTATCTCCATCCCTTGACTTAACTTCTACTTGTGCTGTAGCTAGTAATACTTCATGACCAGGTTGTTCTTTTGAGAAGTGTGCGGTTGTAATTTTCTGTTCTGGTTGTGGTTCTGGTGGTATATCATTGTCCTGATTTGTTTGTCTTAATTCATGTAATAGAGAATGGTGTCTTTTTCTACAGACTCGACATGACGTTCGATGCTTACACGTGTACACGCTGTGATTGGGTATAAGGCAATTGAAACATAAGTTGTTCATCTTCACGAATTCCCGTCTCTGCTCTACAGGTTGTTTCGCAAATTCTTTGCATTGGTATATATAGTGCCCGCCCTTACAATAGACACATGGCGGTTGTGAAAATCTTGCGTGAGCAGAGTGGATTACACTATCTTCATTGTCGTTAGTTGAAGCATGAAAAGATTTTTGAATATGTGTTTTTTCTCTCGAATAAGTTTGTTGTGGAGCAACCAGTTCAAGGGTCCGGAACTTTGTTTGAAGAAAGCATTTCATCTCCTCCCACGTAGACATCTCATCACCCTTGTTCCTTTGTGAATATTCTTCCCAGTCCATCAGTGACTCTGGGTCCAACTTCTGCGATACCAGAAATACAATTACAGGATCCCAAGAGTCGGTGTTGATATTTAAATTAGTTAAGCTATTAATGCATTCTGTAGTAGTATCAAGTAGCGATTTAATTGGATTTGCCGACTGGCTATTAATTTTCTTCTGATTAAATAATCTCTTTAGAAGTGATGTGACAATCAATTTCTTGTTTCCGAACCGTCCTTTTAGCAGTTCCCATGCCTGTGTATAATTATTTTCAGTTATTTGGATATGACGTAATAACATTTCAGCTTCTCCCGAAACACTTGTTTTTAAGTAGTGTAGCTTCTGTACATTGTTTAGAGATGTGTTGTGAACCAATGCGTTGAATAAATCTTGATAAGTAGGCCAGTCTTCATAATGTCCAGAGAATGTAGGTAAAACTATTCTAGGAAGGCGCGAAAACGATAGCGGATCTTGACATGCAACTGACATACTGGACGTGTCAGCACTTTTTCACTGGTGCGACTCCAATTCTGCCAAAAGGTCAGTCATATCACCTTGTAAGCATAGATACATGTCTTCATATTTGTAGTACTCTTCATTAAGAAAGTAGGGCAATATCCCCTTTTGTTCCCGCGGCGTACATTTGTTCAGTGCGGTATGTGCTTGTTTAAAACTTGTCCAGTAATCTTCAATACATGCCAACCTGACTCTCACATAACCTGCCGTGAGTCTCGCTTTCGGGCACTTCTTCAAGTTTATTTGCGCCTTTTGTATCATACTAGCCACATCTTCCAACGTAGATAAATATGCACTTTGTTCCGCAGTCGGAGGAGTCATTTTCGACGTTATAAGTGCAATTTAATCACCACAAAGTCTGTACAAACCTTTCTTCACTCGCAATATTAATCAAAACGTTAATAATCTCGTGTTAAACTTTTCTATAAAAACTGCACAAATTATGAAAATAAGTCTTCGTCTTATCTAAGGAATGCGGGAGCCTATTGTATTCGCCGGTCGAGTCTGACGTTGAACTCCGCCAAATAATCCGGCGCGTTATCGACCATATGTTTATTTGTTTGAGGTTCAATTTGGTCTGACGGAGCTTGTGGAAATAAAACGAACGTCCATTCTCTTTGAATGTGTAATTAGTACTACAAAATGAAATGCATATGCCATATAAGTATCGGACACCCAGACTCAGAGCAAGTGCCTCTGATTTACACAAAGACACTTGCCCGATCCCGGAATCGAACCCGGGACCCCGTGATCCGAAGGCGGCACATCTTAGCCCTAGACCAACAAAGGCAACTTGTCTTTCTTACCCAAAATGTACAATTTATTAGAAAGTGTTTCATATAGTGAACACTTACCTTTTCAAAATGCTTCAACTCTGCCTTCAGAACGAAGTTGATATGAATAAACCTTGCATCTTCACAAGACCTGGCCCTCAGTCTGTAGCCTGGTCTTCCGAAGCAGTAGCTATAACCCGTATGATCCGAACTGTTCACATCGACCTTAAGTCCTCCCTTGAAGGACCAGTCGCCTCCGCAACCAACACATAGTCCTTTGGTATAGTATTTCTCCCAGCGATCTTTGGTCTTTCGGCCCGCCCCCACACTTCTGTGGGGGCGGCCAGGCCATGTTCCTGAGGTTTGCTGTGCTTGGACACCTGGGAAAGTCTTTAGCACTTTCCACTCTTCAGTATTTTGGGAGTCAGACGGTCTTTTCCATCTCCATTTGGATATCACTCGTGAAGCGTCAGGTTTTAGGATTCAGCTCGGCGAAGGTTTTAATTT
Organism: Clostera curtula; assembly: GCA_905475355.2. Lineage (NCBI taxonomy): Eukaryota > Metazoa > Arthropoda > Insecta > Lepidoptera > Notodontidae > Clostera > Clostera curtula. The sequence goes on along the minus strand of FR997816.1, from coordinate 531,343 downwards.
TTGGTTCTGCGTCCGTTTCTCGTGGTCTTTTATTAGCACTGGTCTCATTTGGATGATTGGGGTGGTATCCCAAATATTATGTACTTTTTATAGTTTTGTTTTATTTAGTAAAGTTCACACTATAACTTATACGGTCGTTTGAGAGATGTGTCAATGGATAACAGCGGCACTGTTGATTTTAGTTTCTAAATTCCAGTAATTTGTATTCAGCATACCATACACAATCAAAACTTACTATACTTACCATACTTCTACTCAGCCAATAGACCCACTGCTGAGTCAGGCTTCCTCCAACGGCTGGGAGGGTAATTTAGTCTACTGTACCTCGCTGGCCAGATAGATTGGCATAGGGTTTCGTATCAAGATTTCCTTCTCTTGTGGCTTAGATTTCGGCGTTGGGAAATCCTTATGTCGGCTCCTACGACGCTTTCAAGATCAAACGGGTTGGTGACACTATATATTCTTAATCGGTCACCACACTGAGCTACCGTATACCTGAAATATATATTATTTTAATTTGTAGTTGATTTATCGCGTTTATGTTAATTGTTTAACTCCCGAAGTTTATAATGCTTTGCAAAATGCGTGTTTATATTCAACGTGTAATAATCGCGGAAACAAAAGACTACCTTATATTCTTGAGATGCAATAGATAGACACATATATTCTTTATTGTACATCAATAAATTAACTTATAATGGGCTGTAAACAATTTATTTGGTCATTTTATCACTGAATGCTATTTATTACTGTCAACCTTGGAATATAACTTATACAATGTACATTTTTTATCTACAAAGTGGTATAAATAAGTTATTTTTTAAACTTCAAAAGAAAAAGTTAAGACGAAATAAAAACTCATTAACGCCGAAACATAACGAAACAACTCTCGAACGCTAAACTTGACACTCTTCTACTTATTAATTAGTGAAAACCTAAACTGAAGTACCGTCTTTTCAGCGAAATCGCTACATCATAGCCCCCACCGCTTCCCTCTTCGGTGGAGGGGCATCGCGAGCCTATTAATCAAACAAGTCTCTTGTGATTAATTAGAAAATCAGCAATTAGTAAGAAATCGCTGAAATTAGGAGGATGGAAATTGGATCTTGTAAAACCCTAACTTGGATGCGGCATCTAGAGTACGCGTAAGGTCGTATTGTTGCATATGCAATTCCATTCCTGGGGAGGTTATACAGTCTTTGCTTATCGGTAAGGTTGCGGCGGTAAATTTAGAAGTTGGTGACTTTGAAATGACATTTTGTATTAACAGTTATCTTAGGCTGTAAGCACACAGTTTGTTTTAAGGTCTGGCCAAACAGCGGATGGGGCGGGACGGCGACGCGACGCTGGCGGGACGTGAAGAGTTGTAATGTATTAGTTAATGTAGAATATGTCACACAGAGCCGACGCGACGCGACCGCTACTCTCGCGCCGAGCGCGACGGCTCTATGTGACCTATTCTACATTAACTAATACATTACAACTCTTCACGTCCCGCCAGCGTCGCGTCACCGTCCCGCCCCGTCCGCTGTTTGCCCAGACCTTTAAACGTTGAAGAAACGCGCTTTTCCGCGCTCTAGCTTACTGTGCCGTTTATACCGATGCAAAGCGATAAGGGCAGATGAATCTTCTTTTAAGTAAATAGGTATAGTTATCAACTAGTATATCTACCCGTTTTTTTTCTTTTCAAAAACAGACAGAACTAAAGGCTGCTTCTACAATGTTGTCTTAACGTTTCGCTATCGCCGTGAGCATAAGGTTGGGTTGTGCTTACGACCTTACAATGTATTCATTTTCGTAAGATGGATAAATCTGCGGGTGGTATAAAAATGGTCCATAGTGTAGTGTAATTGTTATACTGAAGCGTACTTTCTTCTCAGATTCTCTAGATATTCTTAATGAACTATACAACTAGAACATGTTAAGGCTTCAATTTGGAATTTACCATTTGTCTATTAGTGTTTAAATCTCACGCAAAACTTTAAAAGACTGCAGCCTTGCGAATATTGCAGAATGCAATTGACAGTGCACGACGAGCCAAGTCTGACTCCTCCATAATCCATGAGGGCACATAATGTCATCGTTCGCGGGCGTCCCGGCTGTTAGTCTACTTTCAATGACAGTCGACACACGAAGTCAGTAGCATGAACCTGACAGCTGATCTAAACAAATAACTACCGCTTACCCGGTTATCCAAATCAGGTTAGGCTGGTATCCCGCGGGTAACATCGCACTAGTGCGAAGCCGCGACGGGCCGCTAGTAAAATATACAAAAGACGAGAAAGAAGAAGGTGAAATATAACTTGAGCCACCGGAAGTTATTTCCAAACACCTTAAACGACAATCAATAACGTGCAATCCCTGGAGATTACGCGTCCCCAATCATAATGGCGAATCCAGACTTCGCTTCATTAGACCAATCCAGCTTTATAAGAAAATAAATTTGATACTGTAATCCTTATTGCGGATTAATTCCCGTTGTGGGAATTTCTGTATCCTTGCGATACAGATGTCTTTGCGAGGCTTAGCCGATTTTAGATATCAAATGAATAAGACAATATTACTAAAACCACCAAACGGTTTTAGTAATATTGTTTCGATTTAGAATACACAATGTCACCAACCCATACCGTCTTGAGGGTGTCGTAAGAGGCGTCTAAAAGAACGCAAGAAGCAGATCACCTAGCCGAAAGAGAAGGAAACTTCTTACAAACCCCGTGCCAACCCGTCTAGCCAGCGTGGCACAATAGGCTAATTCCCTCCATTAATTTGGAGGAGGCCGGATTCAGTAGTGGGCTGAAACGAACTAAAAACGTTGTAGTGTTTTCAGAGTGAAGCGCGTCCTAAGAATGGCGTCGGTAATAAAATTAATCCTCTTTGAATTAATTACTTTTGTTGTCGAAGTTAAATTTCGATTATAGCCACGCGATTTAGATTTAATGATGTTTGATGCTCGTATCATTGTAGATTTAAGATACACCAAAGCTAATGCTCCTCCAAAGCAGAACAATGTAATCATTGCTACAAGAAAATCTATACCAAAATTTTGATAAGTTTAAACTGAAAAATAACTTAACGTTAATAGTTTTGATGTATAATTTATAACTCTTTTACAAACACAAATAAGTCAGACAGGTTATTGAAAGCGTGAACACCAAGAAGTTATTGACGTGAAAATAGAACAGAAAATGATTCAACCAAATCTGGCGTTCTTGATTGCTAAGAGGATTTGTTTTTTACCACTTCCCGGTGCAAACTGAAAGGATCTGGTGAAGAAGCTCTATGCACTTGTATTCTTTACGCCGCTATACATCCCATGCGCAATTAAATTTAATTATCTCTTATTTGTCTTATCCGCTCGTTGGTCTAGGAGTCGGACGCGCCGTTTCGGATCACGGGGTCCCGGGTTCGATTCCGGGGCCGGGCAAGTGTTTTTGTGTAAACCAGAGGCACTTGCTCTGAGTCTGGGTGTCATTAGTATTTGTAAATTAAGTGCAGGAGTTTCGTTTAAGACAAAAAAACAACAAAAAGTATTAGGAAAAGAGGATATAACGGTGGATAAGAGAATGAAAATGCAATAAGAGTGTTCCAAATAACTGACCAGGGTGCTAAGGTTCTATTATTAAACCTAGAAGCAGGTAATTTATCGTCTAATTTAATGATTGGGCGCCGGCCAATTGGTTAATGGTTGGAAGATGTTAATGCTTTTGCAAATGGCGTATATAATCGTAGTATCGTATTCACATGTTTTGTGTACCTGGAAATGCTTGATGTATGGGATGACATTTCGAAACACTAAGTCACGTGACGGTAAAATACTGATAACGAAGTTTTTGCATCTGGTTTCAGGAGGTATGATGCCACCTAGAGAGACTTCAATTTCAAAACACCCATTTTCATTGAAAGTTAAAACAATTTGTTTTGGAAAGCTTCAACTCATCCAGAGCTTTGAAGCCTGAGCCAGAAATTTGACCTGCTTCCAGGTATTTATCTGTCACGTATTGTAGAGTTTCGAAATGTCATCCATGCAATTTAGCATTTTTAAATCTATACAAATAAATAAATTCCAGTGTCTGTTCATAATAATGACATAACCACTTTTTACTAAATGCTTAAGTATGCATGTATACACAGTACATAGACCAAAATAATATTTATTTTTTATTTTTGTCTGTCTGTCTGTTTGTTCCGGCTAATCTCTGGGACGGCTGGACCGATTTATACGGGACTTTCACTGATAGGGAGCTAATGATATAAGTAGTAACTTAGGCTACTTTTTTTTTGACTAGCTTCATCCCGTGGCGTCCCCCCCGGGTTACATCGCACCTGCAGGTAACATCGCACCCGTGCGAAGCCGGGACGGGCCGCTAGGTTTTTTTTCAAACGGCCTCACTTCAGGTAAAGGTTTAGTTCGTTTTCGTGTGACATCAAGTCCAAAATACATTTCTATTATGTGTACTTTGCCAAGCTACAGTATCCACTTACCATTAAGCATATGTTCGTTTGTTTCTCTACCATATAAATAATGTTCATGACCGTAATTGGAGTCATATAATTAGCGGAAGCCCACAATAAATTCCTAGCAAGGGACAATCAGAGCTGGCTGTGTGCCTTGGCACAGCTCCAAAGAAACGGTGGTCTTGGTGTTGTAACTTTGGTACATAGTTCTTTTAAGTGCAGGGGTAGTTAACTGTATGCAATTTCTTTGAGGTGAGCTTAAGAGTGTGGCTTTGCCCACGAGGGATCAAAAGTTCAAAGTATTTTTTTAAATTGTCAGAGCTTTTCAGGTTATTTACGGGCTAAAATAACGCTTCTAAGTTCAGAAACAGTATCGGTAACGTGGATTGTTTAAAATAAACGGATATTTATGTATTCGTATAAAGTATTATTCCCTTTAAGTAGCGAAACGATTAAATGATGACGATCCTATTCTGCTGCATACAAATCATTACAGTCGTTTTGAAGATCTTTCAGCTATCGAGTTCGTCGTTCCAGCCCATAAATGATCCACTACTGACACGGGCCTCCTCCAAATTCACGGAGGGAAATTAACTGTGCCACGCTGACATGACGGGTTGGCACATGGTTTATTTCTAAGATTTCATTCTCTTGCGGCTCGGTTACGACACCCTCAGGATGGTACGGGTTCTGTATTCTAAACCCGGAACTGCTATCATAATATATACACTAAACTAATAAAGTAACTTCAAAACCGCATATCCCAGCTTTATAATGTTCCTGAATTAATATATATCAGATACCGATAGACCCCAGTCCAAGTCCCGACTCAGCAGTGGGCCAGCTGCTTATGTGCCACCCACATTATCCTAAGCGTATCGTAAGCGGCGCCTAAGGGAACGCCAGGGGCAGATCTCCTGGCTGCAAAATAAGGAACGCTTGATAAAAATCCTGTGCCAATCACACACAGCACAGCAGCCTAATTTCCCTCCATGAATTTGGATGAGGCTCGTCGCAGTAGTGGGTCATTTATGGGCGGAAATTATGAAAGTCAAAAGAACATTGTAGGTCAGAGATATGTGCAGAGCGAAAAGGAGTTCCATTATTTTTCCGTAATCAACAATATCGTTGTCCAAAATAGGCGAGGTCCCTGGGGATGCGCAAGGCGTGACGTCACGGGACGGCCGCGGAACTGGATTGTATTAATGCCACCGGATTTCTTCATTTCCTAAACGCCTCTTGAGGCAGCGATAGGGCTGTAGGTTTTGAAATAAGCAAACAGCAAGAATATTTGGGAGAGATGTGTAATAGAGATGTTAACAGTATTTTGATCTACTACTAGTTAGCCCATAAATAACCCACTGCTTAGTCGGGCCTCCTCCCACTACACGGAGGGTAATTAGCCTACCGTATCACGCTGGCCAGATGGGTTGGCAAACGGTTTCGTGTCAATTCTTCATTCTCTTGCAGCTGGGTGATCTGCCTTTCGCGTTCCTTTATTCGCCTCTTACGACACCCTCGAGATGACAAGGGTTGGTGATGTTGTGTATTCTAAATTTGTCACCACATGAAAACTGAAATCTCCTTGGCAAGATTAAATTCTCTGGCGTACAGATTTTCTGGGCTAAAGCTAGTTAAAGTTAGAGTGCTTCATTATTGGAAAAGGCGAGGCATACATGTTATTTGCTTTAAAACTGATGGTAAGGATAAATGTATTGTAAAGTTTCTGTTTCAGAGTTTGACAACCCTAAGTGAGAGACCGCCCGGAAATATTTGGAGGGCAGTTCGCAAGGAAGATGATAAGAATTGATTAGGGGGAAATCTACAGTGTAAATCTCAAGTAGGGAAAAACGCTGGGACCTTCCCGGCTGATTTAAACAAGATTGCTGACAATCAGCACTTTTTTACTGGATAGTAAACGCAAGATTTCTGCGGTTCGTTGAAAGGCGTACAACTCGCAATCTTCTTTAAACTTATTCATACTCTTCGTCCTCGTGTTTTTCTCAAATTCATTGGGTCGGCTCCAACCTAACCTGATTTCGCCAGTATTTACTCCAAGACCTATACAGTCCAGCTGTCAGTTTACACGCGGTACACATGGTCAGTAGACCATGTGGTCAGTAGACCATGTGTACTGACTGTCTCGTTGGATCCCGTGTTCGATTCCGGAGTCGGGCAAGTGTCTTTGTCTAAACCAGAGGCACTTGCTCTGAGTCTGGGTGTCATTTGTGCTCGTGAATTACATGTTTGTAAACTGCCCCCGCGATACAGGTTATACCTAGTGCAGGGGTTCCGTTTTTATTAAGAAAACGACTGCCATGTATTGTAGAATAGGAGCACCGAGGACGCTATATTACAGATGAGTGACCAATCCAACCTCCAGCAAAGCCAGATGTTGCTCAACCTTCAGATCGATCCATCAATATTTTTGAAACTGGCATTACTCGTGTAGAATCTGGTACCTTTAATTCTTGTAAATATGTAGGGAAATTAGCCAGCTGTGCCACTCTGGCCAGAAGTTTCGGCACATATCAAACTATACTTCTCTTGCCGCAAGGATTTTCGATTTCCATTTGTCACTTTCTTCCCATCCTTCACTTCACCTGTCACTTCCTTTAGTCGGCTCATAAGACACCTTCGGGATGAGTTTCGGTGATGACACTATGAATACAAAATCCATCGTCAAATGGACTATTTTTCTTTCTTCTTCTTCTCAGCCAGTTAAAGACTCAGTGTAATAGGACCTCCTCAAATTGCAGAAGGGTAATCCGTATTCGACCTTGGCATATACTTTTGTCGCCACGACACTCTAAGGATAGAATGGGGTTGCAAAAACTCAAATTTAGTCAAACTAATTTCGGATCTAGCGAATCCAAAGCTAAAGTTATTCCATATTAAGTAAATACGGGTCGCTTATATTGAAACCAAGTCTGGTAGTTCCCCAAACTGGTAGTGAGCAACGGACAGACTAACTTCAGTTTCCGTGTTATTAGATCTTAGATAACTAATCTAGCCTTAACGACTGCTGAAAGGGCTTTTAAGGCTGAGCTTTTAGTGATGAGTATTACTAAAAGCTCATTAATAGTTTTATCTCCGTACGTGTGGTGACGGATTTAGAATACCTGGTGTAGACATACCTTTCCATCCTGAGGGTGTCGTGAGAGGCAAAAGGAAACGACAAAAGGAAATGACAAGGCCGAATACCTAGTCGCAAGAGAAAGAAATATTGAAAATTTGAAACCCTGTGTCTGGCCGGCGTGGCACAGTATCCCAACTTCCCTCCATGTTTTTGGAGGAGGTTGCACTCAGTAGTGGGCTGAAATTCTGTCTACCTCTCAAGCCACTTAACTGCTTAAGGAACTAAATGTATAAACTTGTAATTAGTTTTCCCTAACTATGTAATTTACTGTTGTTGTACCAGCCGTAAGTTTCCGGAAGTAATAAAATGAAATTGTGATGAGAAGATATTGCCAATAAGATAAAAACCAATATGTACCTGATGTACATACTTTTCAGCAGTTAGTTCCTCGGTTTCGTGTGACCAAGTTTCCTACAGCCGAGAACAATAAATCTAGGAAGACATCCTACCGTCTGTGATGCCTTTCCGTGGCTAACTTTCAGATTTATTAACTAGCTCAAGATAATTAATAATGTTATATTCTCGCTTCGTTATAAAGATTTTTGTCTGTTTTACATTAGAGTAGGTACACATTGCCACAGACCCGCTCCATCTTGAGTGAATTGTAAGAGGCGTCTAAAACAAAAAGACAAACAAAACTCCGTCAAGGGAAGGAAAGCTTGCCAGAAACTCGGTGCCAACCCTTCTAGTCAGCGCCGCATTATAATATAATCCTCTTCCTCTTTTGCCAATTTTAATTACGGTAGCTGGCCTACTGGTATTTACATAGAGCGATTACTGAGTGCCCTCCCCATAACGGGGCAACTGCTAATTATTTGGCTAAATCAGCCGTCAGCTTTCTGGCTACTGACTACGTGAATCTACTGTCATAGCCAGGATCGATGGTTTTGAAGCAGTCAGACGTCAATTGGAACAATAGATGGCCAGCCATCCAACAGCCAGCAGATCCAGACGTTGCTGAACCTACACTTTCGCTGGGCATTTAGTATTCTAATCTGGGACTAGGAGGAAATCTTGGAGAAGACCATCATCAACAGTGAGTCCTTATGGGTTAAAATGAGTTCCATAAATAGGGGACAAACTAGACTGAGGTTGCTTATGTAAACTTCTGCACAATTCAACCAGAACTGTCAAAGATAACCGAGCCTACAACTGCCAACGAAGTTGTCTTATCTGTCGGTCTCTCTTCCGTTACCTACGGAACTGAGATATCCGTAGCGATAAAAAGAAGCTAGTTCTTGACAGGGGTGAATCATGCTAAGTTTTGACATATCTTATTTCAACGGTTAACCGTAAAAATACACCTGTCCCTTTCTATTGAATTGCAAACTTATTTCAATTGTTGCTGTTTCAGTTGTAACCAAAATAAGACAGTTGAAAAAAATATGATCACTCCTTTTTTTATAGTCGGGAGACATTTTATAGGTCCCCAGCCGGAGGACGGGGCTGGGCCACCGCTGCCATAAAGATAGGTTATTTGTGGTTGACCATGTTAATGTTACCGACCTAAACAGTTTCCGAAACATTAATCAAACCTAAAGCAAATTCAATCATTCGCGGCGTACCCGTGGGACGGCATCGATCGCTGACCACCGATAGTTTTGCTAACAACACTCCGAACAGAAGGGGCAATGTACCTGAAACAATACAAAACAATATTAGTTTTGGCACGACAGTCCAAGTATTGGGTACAGACATTATCATCATCATTTCTTCGACCGTTAATAAGTGACTACCGCCGAATCTTTAATTTAATTGGTGGCAACTTGGCTAAACTTTGCCACATTAGCCAGATTGATTGGCGTAGGGTTTCTGGTAGTTGCAAATGTGTCTTCTTTCGCTAAGTTTGCTATCTTGTAGCTTTAGGCTTATTTTACATTTCCTCCATTGTATTGGATAGGGTCCGACTAAGTTTTGGTTAAGGTACAAATAATTATTTGGGAAGCATATAGTGTAAGGTTGCATAGGTCGTACCCCCTAAGAAAATTGCACTGTGATATTCACTACAATTAAATAAGACTAAATCTTCTACATCTACTGAATTTTTATTTAATTGGCTTTTAATTAACAATCATAGAAACTTTAATATATTTAATGAAAATAGGTATTTTACGTTTTTCAAAAACATACCTTCGGTACGATTAAGGCACCTAGCCGTCTAATTCGTACCACATACTGCCTTAGTCGTACCTACCGAAAAAACAAATGTTAGTAAACATATTAAAAACTATAAAAAAATATACTTAGTAATCAGAGATCACATGAACAACTAAAAATTACAAAAAAGTACGTCTGCGGCCAATTTTTTTTGTTGTCAGGTATAAAATCAAAGCTAAAAATACTCAATTATAGATAACAGAAAATAAAAGAGTCAAGTTACGAAATTTCATAAAAACAGAGCTATTAATAAGAGCATTATTAAGACACAGATATAACAAATATGTTTTTGTGTATAACACAAATATAATTATCTCTTCCATGTCTGGTGATATAAAAAACTTACTTTTTAGATATTTTTGCTTCTCGAAGACAGCCGGCGGTGTATTTGTTTACTTAAACTAGACGGCGCTATTTTTAAGTATCATACGAGATATTGCCGGGGTACGACTTAGGCTGTGGTACGACTTAAGCAACCTTACCCTATATCGTCCCCGTAGTTGGAAAATGAAATAACTCTGATTTTGTAGTTCCCATATAAACGCGATCCTTATTGGCGTCGGTCTCGCCGTTGGTCTCGGAGTAGAAATCCCTATTGGCGTCGGTCTCAGAGTAGACATCCTTATTGGCGTCTGTCTCGCCGTTGGTCTCAGAGTAGACATCATTATTGGCGTCGATCTAGGCGTCGGTCTCTGAGTAGACATCCTTATTAGCGTCGGACTCGGCGTCGGTCTCTAAGCAGCCATCCTTATTGCCGTGGGTCTCGGCGTCGGTCTAGGCGTCGGTCTCAGAGTAGAAATCTTTATTGGCGTCGGTCTCGATCTAGACATCCTTGTTGGCGTCGGTCTATGCGTCGGTCTCTGAGTAGACATCCTTATTGGAGTCGGTCTCGGCGTCGGTCTCGGAGTAGACATCATTATTGGCGTCGATCTAGGCGTCGGTCTCTGAGTAGACATCCTTAAAAGCGTCGGACTCGGCGTCGGTCTCTGAGCAGCCATCCTTACCTATTGGCGTGGGACTCGGCGTCGGTCTAGGCGTCGGTCTCAGAGTAGAAATCTTTATTAGCGTCGGTCTCGATCTAGACATCCTTGTTGGCGTGGGTCTAAGCGTCGGTCTCAGAGTAAACTTCCTTGTCGGCGTCGGTCTCGGCGTCGGTCTCTGAGTAGACATCCTTATTGGAGTCGGTCTCGGCGTCGGTCTCGGAGTAGACATCATTATTGGCGTCGATCTAGGCGTCGGTCTCTGAGTAGACATCCTTAAAAGCGTCGGACTCGGCGTCGGTCTCTGAGCAGCCATCCTTACCTATTGGCGTGGGACTCGGCGTCGGTCTAGGCGTCGGTCTCAGAGTAGAAATCTTTATTAGCGTCGGTCTCGATCTAGACATCCTTGTTGGCGTGGGTCTAAGCGTCGGTCTCAGAGTAAACTTCCTTGTCGGCGTCGGTCTCGGCGTCGGTCTCGGTGTAGTCATCCTTATTGGCGTCGGTCTCGGCGTCGGTCTGAGAGTAGACTTCCTTATTAGCGTCGGTCTAGGCGTCGGTCTCGGAGTAGTCATCCTTAATGGCGTCGGTCTCGGCCCCGGTCTCGGGGTAGACATCCTTATTGGCGTCGGTCTCACAGTAGACATCCTTGTTGGCGTCGGTCTAGTCGTCGGTCTCTGAGGTTACATCCTCATTGGCGTCGGACTCGGCGTCGGTCTCGGCGTCGGTCTCTGAGCAGCCATCCTTATTGGCGTGGGACTCGGCGTCGGTCTAGGCGTCAGTCTCTGAGTAGAGATCCTTATTGGCGTCGGTCTCGGCGTCGGTCTCAGAACAGACATCCTTATTGGCGTCGGACTCGGCCTCGGCCTCGGAGTAGAGATCCTTATTGGCGTCGGTCTAGGCGTCGGTCTCAGTTCGGACACCCTTATTGGCGTCGGTCTCGGCGTCGGTCTGAGAGTAGACATCCTTATTGGCATCGGTCTAGGCGTCGGTCTCTGAGTAGACATCCTTATTGGCGTCGGTCTCGGCTTCGATCTCGGAGTAGTCATCCATATTGTCGTCGGTCTCGGCCTCGCTCTCGGCGTAGACATCCTTATTGGGCTCGATCTCGGAGTAGTCATCCATATTGTCGTCGGTCTTGGCGTCGGTGTCGGCCTCGCTCTCGGAGTAGAGATCCTTATTGGCGTCGGTCTCGGCGTCGGTCTAGGCGTCGGTCTCTGAGTAGAGATCCTTATTGGCGTCAGTCTCGGCGTCGGTCTCGGCGTCGGTCTCAGAGTAGACTTCCTTATTAGCGTCGGTCTAGGCGTCGGTCTCTGAGTAGTCATCCATATTGTCGTCGGTCTCGTGCTCGCTCTCGGAGTAGACATCCTTATTGGCCTCGATCTCGGAGTAGTCATCCATATTGTCGTCGTTCTCGGCGTCGGTCTCGGAGTAGACATCCTTATTGGCGTCGGTCTAGGCGTCGGTCTCTGAGTAGACATACTTATTGGCGTCGGTCTCGGAGTAGTCATCCTTATTGGCGTCGGTCTCGGCCCTGGTCTCGGAGTAGAGATCCTTATTGGCGTCGGTCTCAGAGTAGACTTCCTTGTCGGCGTCGGTCTCGGCGTCGGTCTCAGAGTAAACTTCCTTGTCGGCGTCGGTCTCGGCGTCGGTCTCGGTGTAGTCATGATTATTGGCGTCGGTCTCGGCGTCGGTCTGAGAGTAGACTTCCTTATTAGCGTCGGTCTAGGCGTCGGTCTCGGAGTAGTCATCCTTAATGGCGTCGGTCTCGGCCCCGGTCTCGGAGTAGAGATCCTTATTGGCGTCGGTCTCGGCGTCGGTCTCAGAGTAGACTTCCTTGTCGGCGTCGGTCTCGGCGTCGGTCTCGGTGTAGTCATCCTTATTGGCGTCGGTCTCGGCGTCGGTCTGAGAGTAGACTTCCTTATTAGCTTCGGTCTAGGCGTCGGTCTCAGAGTAGACTTCCTTATTAGCGTCGGTCTAGTCGTCGGTCTCTGAGTAGACATCCTTATTGGCGTCGGTCTCGGAGTAGTCATCCTTATTGGCTTCGGTCTCAGCCTCGGTCTCGGAGTAGAGATCCTTATTGGCGTCGGTCTCGGCGTCGGTCTCAGAGTAGACTTCCTTGTCGGCGCCGGTCTCGGCGTCGGTCTGAGAGTAGACTTCCTTATTAGCGTCGGTCTAGGCGTCGGTCTCGGAGTAGTCATCCTTATTGGCGTCGGTCTCGGCCCCGGTCTCGGAGTAGAGATCCTTATTGGCGTCAGTCTCGGCGTCGGTCTGAGAGTAGACTTCCTTATTAGCGTCGGTCTAGGCGTCGGTCTCAGAGTAGACTTCCTTATTAGCGTCGGTCTAGGCGTCGGTTTCTGAGTAGACATCCTTATTGGCGTCGGTCTAGGCGTCGGTCTCAGAGTAGACTTCCTTATTGGCGTCGGTCTAGGCCTCGGTCTCGGAGTAGACATCCTTATTGGAGTCGGTCTCGGCGTCGGTCTCTGAGTAGACATCCTTATTGGCGTCGGTCTAGGCGTCGGTCTCTGAGTAGTCATCCTTATTGGCTTCGGTCTCGCCGTTGGTTTCGGAGTACGTCGTTGGCGTCGGTCTAGGCGTAGTGCGTCGGTCTTGTTATTATAATTATCTTGTTAATTTTAATGAAATTATTGTTTAGAACTAAAGAGATTGTTACACTTTTGAAGTACCCACCATGTAAATCTTTCGACCTTACCAAAATTACATGGTGTTGCAAATTTAATAACTTTAACTTGAGAGTGTAGACCTACCTTTTTAAAGTCTTATTTAGTCTATGGACAATGTTTCAACACTATTGTAAAATTTAAGAAATAAAACTTTCTTTTGCTATGAATTTTGGTGAAACTGAAGACCGGTATTTTTATTACCTTTTCGAAAAATATATAACCAGCATTATAAATACGACCGGCATCACAAACCCGGACACATGGTAAGTTGTACTTAACGTTAGTGATACCTAGTTGTACACAGCAGAAAGCTTAAACGGCTGACATAAAGCTAAGAGCAAAGTTTTAATAAAACCGCTTGCTATAATTTTAATGGCAGGCGTTTATATCATGCGGCGGGCGCGCGATAAAACTGACATAGGGAAGGAAACTTGTGTAATTTGTGTCTCTCTCGATTTACTGCAAGGGAGATGGCAGGATTTCATGTGATAATGTAACATTTTGACATTCGTTAAGGTACTTACGTGATAATGTAGAATACTGCTGACTAGTGTTATTTTTTTTTAGTGATTCTGAATCAAATTGATAGTCTATCATATTTTTAGACTGTGTTGTAATCGTGAAAATCGCCTGCTACGGCTTACAATCTGCATGTTTTTTTGCCAAGTATCATACATGTCATATGGTTAAAACATAAAATATTTTAAGGATATTATAAATAATTTCTTCCTATCGATTATTTAAAGAAAACATATAAATTTCGCTATATTTTCACGCATCAAAGAGAAAACAACGACAAATCCATTCTAAATACGAAGTGGATGCGAGATGGCTTAGTCGGAAAATGTCAAAGGTTTTTCCTTGAGCTGCAAATAACGCGGGTGAAAATCTACGATTCCGTCATTCGGTGCAGTTTTTCCTACACATTTACCGAAAGTAGTACACTGTGAGCCAACGGATGTGGAGCAACGAATTTCCGCAGGAAAGTAGACGTCAAGTATTTATTGACATTGTAAAATGATACCGAGAGCGGCTTTTACTGCTGTTAATTTTATACCACGCAAAATTTTGAGTACATTAGGTTTTAAAATACCCAAATTTGTGAAATCTACTTATCAACCATTAAACATTTATTCGTCCACATAAACTGCCACGAACTTTAGTCCTTCCAAGTGAAAGACAAATAATTTATTTTGTATTAATCACACAGTGTCTACTCATAAATTGTAAACATATTGACAAACAATATATCTACCTCTTAAAAGCCCATAAATGGCAAACTGCTGAGTTGTGCCTCGTCCATCTACAAGGAGCGTAATTAGTCTACTGTGCCACGCTGGGGTGCCAGACGGGGTGGCACAGGGTTTCGTATCAAGTTTTCCTTCTTTAGCGACTAGGTTATCGGCCTTATCAGTTCCTTTTGTCGGCTCTTACGTTAACCTCAGGATAGGCGTGTGTGACGAAACTGTGTATATTAAATCCACACAAAAAAATATAATATTACGGAACGCAACCACTGCTGAAAAGAACTGGCTAGAACCTTAAATATATCGACGACAATGTTCACAATCAAAATTATGATTTGTCATTTAACTTCAGTTTAGAAGATGACGACCTTAAAGTTTGCAGTAAAACGTCGTATTGTGCCATATTGATGAGTGGACGTGTAACACAAGTATAGAAACAATTTGTTTAGCGTCGTCGGGTCGGCGGGTCTGGTCGTTTGTCTGCGCGATTTGTCGGACCCTCGCATTACTTGTGACTGACGGCTAATGTTGCTCGATCGCGCCATTTCTCTACCAGACATTGGACATTGTTCGTGATGCGCACTATTGAGTGGCTGTGTTTGCTTTTTGAGCTGATCCAATACTATAGCGTGACCTGTATGCTTAGTGGTCTAGGTTTAGGGAGGCAGAGAGTAAAGGTCAGATATAGCTAACTTGCGTTAAAATGTCTATGGTTGCAGAGGATTTAGGAGAAGGTTTCACTCGGTTACACCATGAAGACTATATAAATAGAACTAATTCTATCTATATATGAGTCATAGAAATCCATTGTTAAACATAAGCCTGCCCCATATGGATCGAATGGGGTGGTGACACAATGTTTTTAAAATCTGTCACCACACACATATTATGTAAAACAGATATTTTAACTTTGAATTTCTCCATCAGATTATACCTTCACGCCACCCTATACCATTTCCAAAAAACCAGCGTCAAGCGGCCATCAAGTCTGGCCAGCGTGGCACCATAATTTCCTTCCATGTAATTATAGGAGGACCAATTCAATAGTGGGATTTTGATAGGTTCAGATGGTGAAGGTTCTTCGGATTCAACTCATACCAAACATAGCGATGTGATGATCAATCAATCCCGCAATCTCTTCTGTCGGGAGTATCATAGAATGACTTACGCCTCATCGCTTCGCACAATTCGCAATGTTTTCTGATTCATTTGACTCACGGATTGGGAGAACCAACAACTGATACACAATCCCACTCACGCACAGGGACAGTTGGCAATAAAACTAAAATAAAGACTAATCTATACATCTTTAAATACATACATACTACAAATAAATGAAATTGGAGTGTCTGTTTGTAATAATAAAATAACCCTTTTTTACTTAATGTGTACACAGTACATAGACAAAAATAACATTTTATTTTATTTTGTCTGTCTGTTTGTTTGTTACGGCTAATCTTTGGAACGGCTGGACCGATTTTAACGGGACTTAGGACTCACTGATAGGTAGCTGATGATATAAGGAATAACTTAGGCTACTTTTTTTACTTGGACTTGAACATCGCACCCCTGCGAAGCCGGGACGCGCCGCTAGTTTTACATAACACGTGATCGTTAATTGCATTTATATCAAAACTTGCTAAACATATACTAGAAATTAATAATGTAGTGTACATTTGTACAATCCTTTAAAATTATGCATTATGTGAGCTCAGTGCATGTGTGTATGCATACGAATACGGGATGAGGTGGTGACATAATGTATTCTCAATCCGTCACCACACAGATAAACGGTATCATTAGCAAAACTATATATGTATATGACCAAAAGAGAAAAATATTGTTAGCAGAAAGAAAAACGTTAAAAGAAAAATGCAATGCAGCCAATAAGTTCGGTTAGCCAATGGCGCGAGCCGTGTGTATCTAATGTGCCTCGCTCTGGCTGCGAGTGCAATAGGGCGGAATGCTAGTAAGTGCGCCCTCACAGACGATTTCTTTTGCTTGTACTTATAACGTTACTGTCATGTAATAAGTACTTAGGGAGCATTGAAAAATGTACTTACTATTTATGGTTATATTGACCAAAATAGAAAAATTGCTGAACATTTATGATAATATCTCTGTTCCCTTGAGTAGAACAGCATGATGATAGCACAGAGCCTTTTAGAACAAGCTGGCTATCTAATCTATAAGCATTCTCTATAGCATATCCTGGGATTAACTTTGTCTCCTTACATATTTAAGTCTTCATCGTCCTGGCCTTCATCCCAATTTTATTAGAGGTGTACTAAACCTACAAGATTTGGCTTATTTACATCCTCTACGGTATGAAGGCACGTGTAGAATGTTGCGACCAATAGCGAGAAAGAGTTACGTTCTTTTCGATGACAAGCGGGAAATGGCGGAGGCTTGGTCCAAGTCATAAGTGCCGCGAGTTTCAGAATAATTTAAGATAACGTAATAAATACTTTACTGGCACAATAGGCTAATTACCCTCCATTTAGGTGGAGGAGGCCCGACTAAGGTCGTTTTAGAGCTGAGAAGTAAATATAAATAAATTTGGTGTGCATTCCGTTGTCAATGTGACGCTCATAACAATTATGTATACGCTTTCCCATAGGTGACTGCCACTCTGCTAACTCGAACCAATCCCTTTGCCGGACTACATGAGGCCAATTTCTGCTATTCATATAATTTGCCCTTACGGCGCTATGAGATTTCGATAGGCTCAAAAACCCGTTAACTAAATAGAATTTCCTCTGCCGGTATTACCGTCTACAAATCCTGGTATTGTGTTGGCATAAAATGTGTTAGCCGAAATAATCTGGTCGATTACCGAAATATTGACAAAAGAAATTGTTTTTGAACGATCGATCATTTCTACTCGGCTGAACCTGCCCAGTCCTATTTCAAATTCGTAATCCTTCGAGGCATATCGATCACTCGGTTCTTCTGCAGATTTCGTCATGTCTGAATCACAGCACGCTGATTGCTGAGCACACATTTGAAATCGTAGAGTCGTTTCACGCATAACGCTCTCCTTTCTTGCGCTTAGCGATTTAGTCGATCAATAAATCCGTTTAAAAATATGGAACGTTATTTAAAAAACCTCCAGTAACATAAGTATTCTAGGTATTAACTGTTGGACCGATTTGGCTAATTTTAATCTTGAAATATTCGTAGAAGACCGGGGAAGGTTTAAAAGGTGAGAAAACATGCTTTTTCCTTGACGATTCCTTTTGTTTGTTTTAAGTTTATTTTATACAAAAGTTTAGGTCTTTTATTTATCGATTGGGGCAGTACGAAGCTTGCTGATCCGGCAGCTACTTATTTAATAAAATTGAAGCAGTTTTAAACAAGCACGCTTGTAACTTGGGCCATCCCACAAGTGGGAAATAGCTGGCTACTGGGTGAAAATAGGAGCTAAATGCCAGAAGCCAGGAAGATAGATTTGTTTTATTCACTATTCGTTCGACGTCGCTGCTGGATCTGTGGCCGACTTACAGTCCAATTTTCACTCCAATTTCAAGTTGAATAAAAATTGTCAATGGTTGGTCACCATGTCAATGGTTGGTCCTTATCTTTTAAATGGAATCGACTTGTTCTACTAATGGTTCTTGGATTCAATGCCGTTGTCGACATCAACACTACCAAAAATAAATGCGAAGAGCTTTGTCTATCTGTTCCGAAATCTTTTAGTCATTCTTTTTACTCATTCACTGCTGCTCGCAGGTTATGTGCGGACTCGGGAGCACCACATCGTTAGGGTTAGACATATTTACACATCCACCATGATGCGAAAACAGACATTGCTTTACCGCCAAATATGATATTATTCTATTACCTTATCTACTACTCAGCCCATAAATGACCCACTGCCGAGTCTGGCTTCCTCCAATTCCATGAAGGATAATAAGCCTACTGTGCCACCATGGCCAGACTGGATGGCCCAACCTTACACCTTAAATATACAAGAATAATAATCTAAACGAATTATAATAATCTTTAAAAAAAGCAACTATCTAGTTTCTTGCCGGCTCTTCTCTGTGGGGCACACGGGCAATATCTGAGCCAGTAGTCAATGGCAAAGATTAAATGTATAAGCTGACATGATGAAGGAGATACGATGAAACGAGATACGAGGGATAGAAAAAAACCTTTTTGTAAATAACCCTTGCCACCTTTCCTCTCCAATTGCCGTTAATTCCCGGAATAAACAAAGAGTCCCAATTGAATTAGGGCCGCGCCATGATAAGATTTGTTTCTTTGCGGCAGACGAGGGTACTGGTCATCCATTAGGCCACATCGAGGACGCACTGCGGTTTCTTAAATTATGTTTAATACATTTTCAGAATCATTGAATGCAGATCCTTTCAACCCATTTATGACCCAATACTGAGTCGGGCCTCCTCCAAATTCATGGAAGGAAATTAGCCTCCTATAAAAATAAATAAATATCCGTGGACATTTCACACAACGCCATCTCGCCCCAAGATATGCATATTAATGCTTGTGTTATGGTAACGAGATGGATGATAAACTACTTATATACATTTTTTTTTGTAAATACATTCATATTATAGATAGAAAACACCCAGACCCGGAACAAATACTTGTAGGTCGTACAAATATTTCTTCCGTGCAGGAATCGAACCCGCGACATGCTTCGCAGCAGTCGGTTTGTATCAAGTTTTCCTTCTCGTACGGTTAGGTGAGCTGCCGCTTACGCTCCTTTAGTCGCCTCTTACGACACCCTCAGGATAGTGTGGGTTGGTGACATTGTGTATTCTAAATACGTCGCCACACATTGCATTAATTAAGAAAGGTGTTTGTCCAACATTTTTCAAATGCTTAAAGAATTATCAGGCTGCCTTGTGATTACTCTTCGAAAAGAGCGCTAGAGTTGGTTGAATAATTAAAGCATTTTCTGTTCTCTACAGAGACGAATTTTCTACTTTTACATCATTTCCACCGAATCTGTAGAGGGAATTGATGTATTCGTATGGGATTTAGATGGTTCCACCGCTGACATCATGAAAAAAATCATATGCAGTCTTGTTAAGAACTGATTTATTTATGTTAGCAAGAATAATATTGCCAAAGTTTCAATTTTCTCTTTCTTTTGGTCGCCTCATTCGACACCCCCATGATGTAACGGGATGGTATGATTTTATTCCAAATGTGGCACATAACTGAGGACATTATGAAAGAATATTTCGCGCATTAGAAACAAAGATGATAATATGAATCTTTCCGCTGTCATTCGGGAATCGATTGTCTGCCAGGAAATCGATTTGGGACGTCTGCCCACTGGCTCTGTGAGTTATGTGCCAATATCCCTGGCATTGCCGTGCTCTTGGGGGCTCGGAATGTGTTCGAAATTCGGGTAAAACCCTGCGGACAGGTTAGTCAAATGTATGATTATAGACATACCAAAAACAACAAGAATATCAAATTGTTGGCTCACTGCATCCTGGACAAACGGGTTCCTTTGTACAAATGGAGAGATTCTGGGCAATGTACGCTAAAATTTATAGCCTTGTTCCTGGGTATACATTGGCGTTACCTATAGGTATTTGTCACTGAAAACATGTTTGAATCCCGGGATAATTAGATTGTAAACCGGGTGCAGATATTATTCTCACATTCAAAACATCTTTATTGTACTAGCTTTTTATAGCAGATATTAGATTCTAAAACGAAGAACGTCACATAAATCTAATACACTATTTAAAGTTGGTGCTGCAAACTTATTTTAACGTTGGTGTCAATCTGGATTGAGAGCGACTTCAAAATAAAACACTTTAATAAAACCCTGAACCACACACGCGATTGCTTACGACGCTGGTACCTTGAAGCATTGGAGATTATAGTTTTAAACCCCAATTAAAGTCTAAAATAAACCCCTTTTTGTCTGAGTCTCAGTGGCAACACTCATTTTATCATAGTGATCTAACTATCTATAACGTGAAGCAAAAACTGTATACCGCTTTTTAAAGAAAATTGCACACTTAAAGTTTACATATTATACAAGAAGTGTTTTAAATTTCTGCTCTTTTGGTGTTGCATGTGTGGTAGGGTAGTTTGTATTTTTGTATGCTGAATCTTAAAAAAATAAAAGCAAAAAATTTTCTCTAAAAAATAAACAATTTTTTTTTCTTTAATCCCCCCCCCCCTTAAAATTTAGGGGGGTGAAAAATAGATGTTGTCCTATTCTCATACCTACCCAATATGCTCACAAAATTTCATCAAAATCGGTCAAGCCGTTTCGGAGGAGTTTGGCATCTAAAACTGTGACACGAGAATTTTATATATTAGATAGATTTCGCAGAAATTATTTTTAATTTGTTCTTAATTTGACGTATTTAAGGTAATGACAAAACCATGCATCAAAGTTTAAAGCCTTACTAGCACAATAAAGTTACCAACAAAGGTTATGTCAAATTTGGCTCATACGAAGCAGAACCTATTGGATAATGACCCTAAAACCACAAGAGGAAGGACTAAACCCCAATGAAAACAAACTCGGCCTCCGCACAAACTTTGTGCCGTATCGAACCTCGTTCGGAGATTAAAGATGCGGTTTAAGCTAGAAGCTTTCGCGGATTAAAAGTGGTTTAAAGAAAAAGCTGTCTCCGCGCAGATATGTAGGGTGCAACAAAAACGGCATCGAACCAATCAAAAGAGTTTAAATTAATAAATATCCTTGGACATTTCACACAACGCCATCTCGTCCAAAGCTAAGCAACTTAATGCTTGTGTTATGGTAACGAATACCTACATATTATAGATAGAAAACACCCAGACCCGGAACAAATCCTTGTAGGTCATACAATTATTTCTTCCGTGCGGGAATCGAACTCGCGAACATGCTGCGCAGCAGTCGATCGCTCAACCACTTTACTTATTTTTGCACGACTATAATGTAGGAATTTAATTAACATTGTTAGTTTGACATTTTTATTAATATTTTCCAAGATCTATTAATATCTTTTATTAATTTAAGTAACGTAATTTTAGTAGTAATTTTATTTTTTGTATGACTGTAAAGCATAATTTCAACTGACATTTTCATTTCATTAATTTTATGTAGGAAAGTAATGCTATCTGATTTACCATTACTACTACTATGATTACTCATTGATTTAAACCTCCCTACGTAAACGACTTTGGAATAAATCACTCATTTAAAAACAGTATGCTCTTTAAATTTTTCACTTAGTAAAACGCGACTGCTGGGGCCAATTCTGGTGAGAATCAGAAAAACAATTGACAATTGACTAACGATCATCTAATGCACTTTTTCTTCTGCTGTCAGCTAGCTTGTCTGTAGGTTCAGCGAAGCATGAGTGTTAATTTACATCTGATATTAACTTTAAACTTTCAAAGATAGCCACTTCCATCAGGCTGGACTGCTGGTGAAATTTTCACTAATGTGGTTGTCACCTTTTGACATAAACCTTCCCAGCCATCCAATAGCGTTTGAGCAAAAGATTAAGAAGTCACGAGAGGAACACGCTTCCCTACTTTGTTGTGCGCCGCAAATTCAGGGCTGTCACTAATGCATTCAATAAAGCCGTCAAATTAGCGTCGGCCGTAAATTAAACAGGTACTGACAATTTAGCAATCGGCTTTTGGGAAGATGGAAATTTTAGGGATTGTTAATGTTGGCGTAACTTCCTTACATTTAAAACAAAGACTGCGTGTCTATTTATCGGTGTATATATTATTTTAAAGGTAAAGCACTGGTTTGCCGGTGAATGATACGAATGTCACTACATAGTATATAACAAAGTCGTCTGTCCGTATTTACTCTTGCTACTTTTATTAATATCGCTGACTAACTTGGCTATTGAGTTGAGGATGAATATATATGTCAAAAGACAGTAATGGAACCTCTATAGTTTTTTTAAACATCTTATACTTTAAAATTCTAACTGTGCCATGTTGAAGCAGAGTTTGTATTAAAGAAATCTCTGTTTATTAATTTTGTCCTCTGTACAATTTAGCAACATACTTAATGCCAATTTTAGAGCGGTAATCGTTCTCCACAGAATGCAGGAACTAAGTAAGCAGTTGCTATGAATAACATCGTTTCACTATTCAGCGCAGCACTAGAATACATATCCCAAACGTCGTGCAATTTATATACGGAATAAATAAAATGGCATCACGTACGCGTCAACCCTATGTCACGCACACACTCGCGTTAAGAGCCGCGATCAATCACAGCTGTGTAAAGATGTGTGCAGATGAACCATTAAAAATGATTTCATTTTTCTTTTACTTCAGATATATGTGGATTAAGGGTTTAATGCCGTCATCATCATAATTTCAGGTCATAAATCACCCACTACTGAAGTTCGCCTTCTCCAAGTTAAAGAAATTAGAGTACTGTGCCACGCTCACCAGATGGGTTAGCAAATAGTTTGCACCAAGTTTTCCTTCTCAGAGAAGTTCAAGAAGCAGACTGCATTGCCGTAAGGCCATGCTGTCTGCTTCTTGAACTTCTTTCGTCACCTTACAACCTACAAAATGATCATCTAAGTAAAGATACAGGGCTGTTCAAGTAATCGACAATTTCTTTTTCTTCAAATATCTTTTCAAGTCATAAAATACTTAACTACTGCTTCTGTTTGAAAAAAAAAACGAGTTTCAAGTTTTTACAACAGTTGTGTGTACATATCCTTAAACCCACACTAATGTATACACGAGCTGCTAATGTAATATTAGTGTGCGTAATAAAAGAATAAGGGATGGCAGTGTCCTAATAATATGAAATGACTTTTTCTTGTAGCACTAGGGACTCGCTTTTATTATGATTATGATGTAGGTTTGGGCGGTTTCTATGTGTGGAAATGTGGCTTTTAGCAAGATTTAGAGTGACATTTATAGTTACACTAGCGACCCGCCCCGGCTTCGCACGGGTGCAATGATGAACCTCCTGGATGTTTTTATATATATAAACCGTCCTCTTGAATCACTCTATCTATTAAAAAAACCCGCATCAAAATCCGTTGCCTAGGTTTAAAGATTTAAGCATACATAGGGACGACAGACAGACGATAGTGACTTTGTTTTATACTATGTAGTGATAGTGATTACACATTTATAGTCTTCTTTTTTTTCTACTACTATAACTTAATTATTTACTACTACTATAACTTTTTTTTTCAAGTATAACTTGTACTTGAAAAAAGAAACAGTTGATTCTTATAAAGTTATCCAACATCTTGTGCATGGACAAGATTATTGCAAATTTTATATATTTTAGCTCATGAACTACTGATAGCAGAATTACATGACTGTGTAGTTTACCCTAGATTGTCTTTGAAGTCATACACTACACATATCTGCTCTAAAATATAAGAACAACAATTTGTAAATTCCGCTTGAGAATATGCTTCCAGTGATCCGTCACAGTCAACCCCAAACAACTTCTGAAGTTCTTCCCAAGCAAACAAATTTCATCTCACTGTAAAAATCAAGGAAAATATCTTGGAACCGCAAACTGGATTTCCCAGTTTCGAGCTTAAAGTTGCGAACCCAGCTATCCAAATAAACCAACAATTTGCCTCAGATTCAACTTCTGACTCCTAACAACCCGACTGCGAGGACGCGGACCTACTGCGGGCGATAACCGGTTTATAAAATCGCTCGTTGGTAATTAAGGTTTTTGTACACTTAAGAAAGGTTTGAGAAGATAATTTGGAGAATGCAGAATAAAATTATAAATGTAATGACCATCTTCACTGTACAAAATATGCTGTACATTATTATAAACCTATTTCAATAAAAAAACAGTAGAGACTTATGGCACTGGAATCTTTAATAACCTAGCTTAAAGAGATCGACTGCTGCGCAGCATGTCGCGGGTTCGATTCCCGCACGGAAAAAATATTTGTACGACCTACAAGTATTTGTTCTGGGTCTAGGTGTTTTCTATCTATAATATGTATGTATTTACAAAAAAAAATATGTATATAAGTCATGAGAGTCATCATGTATATGAGTATCATCCATCTCGTTACCATCACACAAGCATTAAGTTGCTTAGCTTGGGACGAGATGGCGTTGTGTGAAATGTCCAAGGTATTTTTTAAATAATTGTTACATTTGAAATAGATATTTTTTTTTATTCGATTTTTTGCCAAGGCCCAGTAACTTATTCTTAAACTCAAACCGAGTGTTTTAATCAAATTATGTCCATAAAAATAATTCTTTTAGTTATAAATATTTTTAGAAAAAAAAAGGTAATCTATGTAGTCAACAGATTAATTAACAGATTATCGTTTAAAATAAATGTAGAATATATAAGAAGGCTCCATGGTTTATAAGCCCTTCAGTTTTACCATACTTTACGCTACCCGGTAACAGTGAAACCTAGGCGATTCGCCGTGGAGCGAACTCTCAAAATGACATCGCGAGCAATTTATCCCGGCACAACCACGAATATGCATTAAACATATTTCCGAGTGAAATAGGCTGAAATACTGCCACCGCTGTCTTCAACCACTCATGAATATGTACTGAATGTCACAGGGTTATTACTTATTTCCTAAGTACTGAGATTAATTATGATTCTGGAACCAAAAATGGAAAATATTTTCCCTTTATTAAAGAAATATGAAAAGATTTCCCAGGCTACTTGAACTTGTATAATTGTTTTACATGACGTTGTTTAAAGTGAAATAATGATGTCATGAAAGACCATAAAGTTTTTTTATTTATAAATTATTTTTTTATCTATTACAAAATTCATTTACACGAGTTATCTCATTTGAGCTCGTTTGACTGGTCAAAACAATATAATTTCAACTTTAACATTTCAAATTCACCATTTACTACCGCTTCAAAATGTAGCAGAACACAGGCGGCAAGAAACTGAAGCATATTACCTATGTCTCGAAATTCTTGCCGAACACGACATCTACATATTTTTTACAAATATCATTGATGATTGCTTCAGATATCTCAAAGGCTCCAAGCCGAAGCTCTGAACTTCAAGAATGCCTGTTTTCCTTTAAAAAGCATATACAGAAATCTGTTTCGTGAAATCTCAATAGGAAGTCAAGTCACGTAGCTTTTCAATTCATAGCGGCGTATAAAGTGTTGCGGAGCTGCGAAATGTTATGCTCGCTTCACACGGAGGTTTTGGGCATATTTCATTTATAAGAGAGACATGTACTATTTTTTGCCATTCATTATCATTGCTTCCATTTTATATCACCACTAGCTTTTGGGCGCGGCTTCGCTCGCGTGGACTTCGAACCCGTGCTTATCTCAATGCATTTTTTTTTATGAATATATAAGTGGTTATTATGACTAAAATATGATAGTTAAATATGTGCTCTCGCGTGTAGATTTTTATAAGACCTACAAACCCGTAGTATATCATTTTGTTCTATTGTCAATAGTTTTTGCAGCGCACGCATAAATAGGTTTTCGATTTTACACCTTGGCTTACAAAATCGCAATTTTCATACGGATCCCTAATTCTTTTGAAAATAAAATATAGCCTATAACCTTCGTCGATAAATGGACTTTCTAACACTCAAAGATTTTTTGAAATCGGGCCAGTAGTTCCTGAGATTAGCGCGTTCAAACAAACAAACAAACTCTGCAGCTTTATATATTAGTATAGATATAGAGTATAGATTAGCCCATAAATTACTCGATACTGAGTCGGACCTCCTCCAAATTCGTGACGGGATATTAGCATACTGGCTAGCTAGCTTATCTAAGCTGTCACCAGCAGATCTCATCCTGGCTATCGTAGGTATTAAACACGTCAGTCGGGCCTCCTCTTATTACAAGGAGGGAAACTCACCCGAAATGCCGCCCGGTTTGTACCAAGTTTTTCGCATTCCTGTTGGTGCTTCTTACGACACCCTACGGTGGATGACATTGTGTATTCTAAAACCGCGAACATGCGGCGAGATGCTGTTTAGTCAAGTTTAAAAATTAGTTGCTTAAAAACATCTAGAATGGAAAGCTCCTTTTTTCGCTAATCAACGTAAATAGACTCAAATATCGACTTTGATATTGTAGGGTAGGCTATCCTGGTCACATTTGGCTCAAGATGTTTGTAAGGGACTATAACCGTCGATCAGAAGGAGAGCTGTATTCTTGGGCGCTATAATGAGAAAGTTTAGTCCGACGGTGTGGAAGTGGCATAAGAAAATAATGTACAAAAAGCTTCCAGAGGCTTACTCAAGATTAAGGAGGATGAGGAAGATTATACGCTAAATACAGACGGAGCGATCGCTAAAGCGGTCAGCGGATTACCGTGAATATCAACTGGAGATGGAAAAATAGGATTATTTTACTTTCGGTATTGAATGATGGAGGTTTAATAACTAATTGGTTTTATAGGGTGGAGTTTGTTACTCTCGCCTATGGATCTATGCAGCATCAGACATATCAGCAACGTTGCCGGAGATGCTTGTACTGGGCGTCATTTGCGTTGGTGAAAACGTTATAATATTACCAACGCAAATGTACCCGTGTGGTGACGGATTTAGAATACACAGTATCACCAACCCATACCATCCCGAGGGTGTCGTAAGAGGCGACTAAGGGAACGCAAAAAGCAGATCACCTAGCCGCAAGAGAAGGAAAACTTGATGCAAACCCTGTCTTGCCAGCGTGGCACAGTGGGCTAATCTCCCTCCATGAATTTGGAGGAAGTCCGACTCAGTAGTGGGTCATTAATGGGCTGAAACGAACGAACGAATTATAATATTTGTCTCCTAAGCCGTAACGCCAAATTATGTCACGTAAAATTTGCGCAGACAGTTGGGCGACAAAGATGGTTATGGCTACAGTATGCCCGCGAGCTCTAAAGGAGCCGGAGCTGAGGCTACATGTATCTTTTGTGTATGTTAATAACAATTTCAATGAATACTGACAATAAACGTATTGTTTCATTTGCTTAATTACTTATGTTCATAAAAAAATACAAACATTTTAAATAAACTACTTAACAAAACTGTTAACCGACTTCAAAACCAATAAAAAACAAAATCGCGAGAATAACGTATAAACAACAATAATGAATGTACGTTAAGTATTTATTTATCAATCCAAAATATTGTTTTAAATGTGGACGAAGTCTTGCGTAGTATCTCGTGGCATAAAACGGAACATTGTAATAGTAATCTTAGTCCACGAAAATATAATTAGCAGTAAAGTTCAGAGAGATCGTGCCCTATCGCGTCTCCATCGTGCCTCCCAGCGGATGAGGCCGAAAAAAGGTATTATTTCATTCATGAGTGGCCAGCATGAGGAAAATATTTTTACGGAAGAAAAATTGTTAAAATTAGTGACACTTGTTCCTAAATTTAGTTTAAGTTCATAAATCGCCCGTTGCGGAGTTGGGCCTCTTCCAATTACACGGGGGAAATGTTTCTTGCCTTGATGTCTCTCTTGATCGGTTTCTATGTACTTCCTAGGGTGGTGACACGATGTATTCTAAATCTTTCACTTGACGTACATTAGGAAAGTATTAAGTACCTAAAATGCTTCTGCTTAGAATAACTGTGACTTAACATCAAGTGATGTAGTCGTCAAACGCTTACCTACCCACTTATCATATATGCTCAAGTGGCTTTAAAATGGACTACTTATGAAGAGCATACGTGGCGGGAACAGTTGTCTGTGCGGCAAAGGACTATTAACGGTGTCGTCTAAAATTAAAAAAAAATGTTTGGGCTACATCCCCTCTAAGATCAATTGATTGACATCGACTCAGCCCTGGGTCAATGATTGATTATTATTTTAATTGTGCTAAACCCACATTCCATTCCCAAAATGGGGACTTCCTACACTTAACCCGATCAGCATAACATTATCGCAAAGCCTCAGACAAAATGTACGGCAAATTCGCAGACCACAAAATAGTTGTCAGGATTTTTGCCCCATCCACGGAGGATTAACCTGTCCGCAGTGGGGATTACGCCGCAGCGAGGCAAAGGCGAAATCGGACGCAGGGCCACAGTACAACCCAACTGTGAGTAGGTCAACTTCACAGCGAAATATCCAAGCTGTAGTCACTATTATTAAGCATCAACAAAAAGAAAGCTATTATAAGTTAGACGTGTCTGTCATTGCGTGGGTTCAATGCTCTGCGATGGATGGACGGAATTTGTGTGTTTTTTTTTAATATTCTCGAACGGGAATATTTCGAGATCGTTTAGCGGAAGTTCGGCGACGCGTAAGTGACGTCTGCTATTGCCAACTTGTATAGGCTGGCTACAACCAGACTTATGAAGCGAATGCTTGCTACTCTAGTGATATACAAATTCAATGCTCTATTCTATGGTAGCTTAAAAAAAACTTACTATTCAACTCATAAATGACCCACAGCTGAAACCGGGTTCCTCCAGTTAATCAAAGTAAATAAGTAAGTAGACCAAATTCCTTCCATGAATTTGGAGTAGGCCCGACTCAGCAGTGGGTCATTTATGGGTTGTAACGACGAACAACGGCAATCATAGTATCAATATAACTTGACCAGGCTGGCGTAATGGTGGTATTTTCTATTACAACTACTATGATAATTTTGTCGCATGTTACGATCGCATCCTATATAAATATCGCTAATGATCGTGTCCTCAAAGAAAATCTTCTTGGACGAATATGGACACGATAACAAGCAGGTGACTCCTCAAATTACCACAAGCGGACCGCGTAACTCGCGCGTCTGTATCAAGTTGGTTTACTGTTAGCATATGATCTATGGTAAAGGGCAGAGTATATCGTTAGTTTGGATGTTCTGTGGTTTGTCGGTAAATATAAGGATTAATGGGGGACTTACATAATCTGATCTTCGAATGTTGTACAGAATTTATGTGGTGAGTTTCTCATGAGATGTCCATCGATTTTGGTACAATTTGCTTAAATATTATTAGATACTCGCTTTGTCGGTGTGGTGACGAATTTACATCACCCCATTCCATCCGGAGGGTCTCGTAAGAGCCAACAGAAGGAAATGACAAGGTCGAAAACCTAGTCGCAAGAAAAGTAAAACTTGATACGAAACCCTATACCAACCCGTCTGGCCAGCGTGGTAAAGTAGGCTAATCACCCTCCATGTAACTGGAGGAGGGCTGACTCAGTAGTGGGCTATTTATGGGCAGAATAGTACTCTAAGACTCGCTTATGTACCGGGACTCGTCTGCGTGGGTTTTTTGCTCATGCTTATCTAATATTCTCTATAAGCATTTCTGTATCGCCTTTTTCCCTGTTACATCGGCACCAGTCTAACCAGATTTGGCCAACTACCAGTATTTACGATCGTCTCACCTCCTAGAAGCATCTAGCGGGGCAACCGGCAACCATTTTGGTTAGACCAGCTGTCAGTTTTTATGCTAATGTATCGACTGCTTTAGTTCAAAGTTAGCGGTATAGATAATACTATAGATAGAGAGATACAGATAAAATCGTACTGTGAATACGCCACCAATACGCGGATGATCCGTATCTGTCGTATTTAAATAATACGCCGATGCGGGACATACGGAAAACAGGGCTTTCGATGAATAACGTTTTAATACTGGTGTTACAGCTATCATGATTGGTACCGGTTTTTCTAAATGGATGTAAGTAAAAAGTGGTTCAGTTTTAGTTTATTTCGGACCATACACCATACATGTAGTTTATATATTGTAGGTATTTTATTTAACGGATACAAACTCTTTTCCAACCCGCGTAGCCAGCTTGGCACATTAGGCTAACCGCCCTTCATTAACTTGTAGGAGGCCCGACTCAGCAGTGGGTCATTTATAGGGTGAAATGATGATGATGGAAATAAACCCAAGAAATAATATTATATTCACCGACTAGCTTTTGCGCGCGGCTTCGCCCACGTGGGCTTCGAACCCGTGCATATTTTTTATGAACATAAAATCGGTTATTGTGACTAAACTATGATAGTTAGATATGTGCTCTCGCGGACTTTTTTGTAGATCTTTATAATACCTAAAAACCCGTAGTACATCATTTTGTTCTATTGTCAATAGTTTTTGCAGCGCACGCATGAATAGGTTTTCGATTTTACACCTTGGTTTACAAAATCGCAATTTTCATACGGATCCCTAATTCTTTTGAAAATAAAATATAGCCTATAACCTTCCTCGATAAATGGACTATCTAACACTGAAAGATTTTTTGAAATCGGAACAGTAGTTCCCGAGATTAGCGCGTTGAAACAAACAAACAAACAAACAAACACACAAACAAACAAACTCTGCAGCTTTATATATTAGTATAGATTAAACTAGAAAATAAATCATTTTTACATCTAATATACGAGTACACCGATTTCGACTTATGCCCTAAAATGCGAAAAATAGGCAATCATTTGAAGTCAGTGCACTAGGCATACTTATATAGTCGGTTTCAAATTATGTTAGCACCGACACGTTTTATCTGCTTGCAAACCTTTCTTAATTATTTTTTTCAAGTTTTCTGCTAATATTATAATAACCGCATTCGCTAAAATTATATGTGACTAATCTGGAACCAATACCAATCGAATAAAAAACCGACTTGGTTCACAAATCACGGAGCTATGTGGTGTCACTTGTCACAAAAATATTAAAAAACATACAACCGAATTGAGAACCTCCCATATTTTGAAGTCGGCTCAAAATTGCTATTTTTACAATGGGCTTCCAATCTATGCCTAGGAATAGTGGTAACATACAAAACAAATTTAATTTGTAGTTCAAATCGCGATATCAAACAATGCGTGGATACGGGCGCGCGATGTCCGCGGCGAGGCAGCCTTTATAGGGGCTTTGATTAATGAATACACTGCGAAAATATACACCAATAAGCAAACAGATAATCATACAAAATATCAATCTCTCTTCGTACTTACGTACGTAGCTTAGGTCTCTCTTCACTCATTTGTTTTGGTAAAGTATCTGCATGTATTTTTAATAAAAACAGTTTGTTTATCAAAAGCCGAAATAGTTATAAATACCAAATCATTATCAGTACGTATCCCGCGTACTGCCACTTTGCTAGTCGCCTCTCGAAGGCTTTCGTGCTCCAACCAAAACTTCGTCGAGCAACCTGGTCAGCCCACTGCCATTTCAACTTTGCAATCCTTCGATCTGCATTGTCACGCAGAGAAGAATAGAATTCTCATTATGTAATAAAAAGGAACACATAACAGAAAAATACAAACAAAAAATTTACAATGCGTGTCGTGTATAGCACTAGGCAATATATTGCAGACAACCTTTGGATGCATAGGACATGTGGCCGTTAAGACAGCTGCAGCTGTTTACAATATTAAAGGGAAAGTTATCTTGTAAATAAATTAGTGAATCTCAGCCCTATAAAAACATTAAACAAACTTAGTGCTTTGCACAGTTGAAATGCGGTGTAACATTTGTCCAATAAATTACCCGACACCAATGGTTCAAATATTTGAACCGAAAGTTAGCGGAAACTGCGTTTACTGTTTACGTCGAAGTAAACAGAGACACTCGGCGACGTTTATTGTAGACTAAGAGTTAGTGGATGGGGCAAAGCTTGGTCTAAGTTACAAGAGGCTGCGATCGATGTTCTGTTTTTACTACATCAATTTTTTTGTGGGACCGTACTTGGATGGTACTAAATCTCAGTAGTATTAGTATCATACAGGTGTATCATTGTTTTTAGTGCTTTCAACTGTATGAATTCCCTTTCCCAGTTTAATTAGGGTCGGTCGCAGTGTTATCTCTTTTGGCTAAATGCAAGCCAGATTCTTTAACACGATAGTCATAAATCCAACTTAAATATATATTAGACGTAGAACGTACTTTGACCTTCTCAATACATAATCGTGTCCAGTAAATACGTCTTTATTTGTTCCACGCTAGCACTCATAAATTAAGGCGAAGTCACCGAGCGAGCCCGAACCTCATCTGTGTAAACCAATTTGTTAATGAATTTAATTAAATCCGCTGGGAACACAGTGGCCGGAAATTGGTTGTTACGTTCCTATAATTTGTATCATCTATATTACCGCTTCAATCTAGATATAAAACTATTATAATAATACATACATTATTTAATTTACTTAAAACAAATGGATGCATGTAGTAAATGAATTTCCTTTCCAAACTAGTTTAAGAAACAAAACAATTAAAATGATGCACTTGTCACTTATCAAATAATATTTGTCTAAAGGTACTTGATACTTACAGCCTTAAAGTGGCCGTTTTGCAGAAACTGGACTGTACTGGAAGAAAGATTTTTCGTAGGTGTCCAAGAAACGGATGCTTTTGTAGTTCTGTTCGTTGTGAATTTCGCAGTCGTTGCTCTCAAAGAAGCAACGACTACGAAATTCACAACGAACGTATAAAGTCGAAATTTAACAGCCTGGCCAGCTGGTTCTCGGAAGTTAGAGTTGGCTCTGGATCAGGGTGTGACATTCGGTACGGGTATTTTTTTGCAAACAATCCGGTGATAGAACGACTTCCAGTGCAAGGGACTCGTGTTTTAAACAAGAATACAAAAAGTACTTCTTTTCATGAGTTAAAGTTTAAGCCACAAATATCTGGATGACCGTATTTAAGTACGAATTACGCAAACACTCATTGACTTCGTGTTACTTAACAATGCCATCTGCTGTTGTGCTCACAAAAAAGTAGTATTATTATTCGCCAATAGATGTCAGTATTCCTAGCTAGATTGATTTATCCCCCCATAAACCCTAATAAAATGACATTTTCTAAAAATGATTCATAGCTAGATCGATTTATCGCCCCCGAAACCCCCTATATACTAAATTTCATGAAAATCGTTGGAGCCGATTCCGAGATTCCAATTATATATATATACAAGAATTGCTCATATAAAGATATAAGATACTGACTGGGGAAAAGCTTCCACCTTACAGCATACTGCAGTCAATTAAACACAGGAACATAAAACTATAGCGCAATTCCGTGGGCGGTGTAAGTAAAGTCCCCAGACCTTAATGAGGGACAAAGTGTTAGTAGCTGATAAAATTCTGTATTCACACTTGTGACAAAATGTGATATTCACACTTGTGGTGATTAACGAGTGAGAGAGGTAGGCCGTATTCTAGTGGTATAAATAAATCAACAGAACTCTTTCCGTCCGTTTATTTAGTAAAAATAAATCGTTCCCGCCAATAAATTACACCAAACCACACACCTTAACCTCATTGTGTAAGCGTATTAGCGACCGAATTTAATTAAATCACGGTCTGATTTATTAAGCGACGCACTGATTTGCTGTGTGGCTTAGGGCAGGATTATGGAGGATTTACAGTTAAAATTATGCAAATATGTTGAGGCGTGTTAACACAAGGAATAACAAGATTATTGGTTATACTATAGACAACTATGTTTTGCCAATGTTGAAAGCATCATTTTTGGTTGACAGGCAAAAGATAACGGTTAGATATTTGTTTTTGTGGTGGTATTATTTATTTTTAGTTTCTTGCCGGCTCTTTTTTGTAGAGTTGCATTTCGAACCGGTGGTAGATGGTATATAATCAACTTTAAGTGTTAAATTTTATTTTGTTGTTTGACTTGTCAAAGGATTTGCACCAAATTGAATTAAATGAGTTTTCTCTGAATAGTGTAAATATAATCAAGATTTTTTTTTAATTTTGTGCAAAAAGGAATGATTGTGGGTTTGCAGGAATTCTCGAATAACAATACAAGTTTGATTAAATTTTACTGAATTTGTGAAATTTTAGTTAAAGTTTTGTAATCTTTTGACTTGGACCAACCTTAACCTTAACAGCATGTAAACGTATTTGTGAATGAGTTTAATTAAATTGAGTGGGTTTTGTACAATCCGCACATTCGTACTGATGCCCATTTATTTGGTATTTTTAATCAGAATTCAAATGAGAAGGTTCTCGATTCTTCGGTTTTTTTTATTTTTGTATATGTATGTCCAATACCAATGTTTCAAAGTATATACCCCCTAGGTGGTCCTATTTACATTTTATCAAAATCGGTTTAGTACTTCATATAACTTGAAATATGTGTCCAAAAATATTTGTATCAATTAAGGTAAAATTTTGTATATTTAAACTATTTTGATATTCGAGTCCTTTTAAAAGCACACATTAAGCATGCAATACACCATCAAAAACAAAAAAAAACTACATTGCTAATATGCAAGAAACAGCTTAATTATTAAATTATGCCTTCAAGTGCACCAATTTGTAATGGTTTATTTATTTGTAATTTTAATTTTTATGTATTTTTATTGTTTTTTAAGTTGGTTAACATCTTTCTCAATCTTATTATTATTTGCGTATATAACCCGGACCAACAAATAGCCTTCCGACAATAAATCGTAATGTTTATCTATTAGTTTTAAATTTTTCAGCAAACTACTCAAACAATTTCGATGAACAATAAAGGACCGTTGTGAAAAAAGAAATTTCTAAATCAGTTATTAAAATATGGACATATGCGGTAACAAACATACAAAAATCATACAGATATATTGGTGCCTCCTCCTCTTTTGAAATCGGTAAAAAAAGCGGGGATATTATACGTTTGAACCATAAGTTTAATTAAATAAAAATGAACTCTTTTTAGTAGCTATGTCTAACTGAAAATGTAACAACAGAAAAAAAACAAAAAAAGCGTTATGTAGCATGGGCTTAATGTCCGCCATTTTGACTTGTCTACACGGAATAGCGTTTAGTAGAAACTGCTACATTCACGCTAATGCGACGTGGGAGTGACAGGGAAGACCTACTGCACAATACTTCCATATTGTGTTGCCGTAGCGTAGGTACCTTTTTTTGCTACCGTGAGTACTATTATATAACGTTAACCCTGAACCACTTTTGAGAGAACACGTCTAATTGTTCAAATGTTTTGTGCTAGTAAATCTTCCTTACTAAACAAAAGCTACCACAATCGGTACATTCGTTTAGGAGCTATACGCTACCATAGACTTAAACAAAAGACACGTCAAACTTATAACGCTCGTAAAACACCTACTACTAAGTCGGCCCCCTCCAATTACATGGGGGGCGACTTAGTAGTAGGCAAAGATTTTCTGTATTGTTACTTCCCTTAAGTTACTCTTACGACACCCTCAGGGTGCGTTGTGCTGGTGACAATTTTTAAAACCAGCGTTTGATACGTTGATGACGTCATATTTTTGGTGATGATAAATTATACGGTGAATTTTTATTTTCATAATCAGATTTGTAATTTTTAATTGAAACATTATGGCAGTACACATGGCAGTAAACATATCCATTCAATCCTCTTAATAATATTATCTACTAGCGACCCGCCCCGGCTTCGCACGGGTGCAATGATGATCATCTAAATTTATCAGTGTTTCTCTACAATATTATGCATGTATTATACATATAAAAGTTCCTCTGGAATCGCTCTATCTATTAAAAAAACCGCATCAAAATCCGTTACGTAGTTTTAAATATTTAAGCATACATAGGGACGGACAGACGACAGCGACTTTGTTTTATACTATGTAGAGATAAATAATAAATATCCTTGGACATTTTACACAACGCCATCTCGTCCCAAGTTAAGCAACTTAATGCTTGTGTTATGGTAACGAGATGGATGATAAACTACTTATATACATTTTTTTTTGTAAATACATACATATTATAGATAGAAATGACACCCAGACTCCGAGCCAGTGCCTCTGGTTTAGACAAAGACACTTGCCCGACCCCGGAATCAAACCCGGGACCCGTTGATCCAAAGGCGGCACATCTAACCACTAGACCAACGAGGCAGTCAAAAAAAAGGCAGAGAAATGAGATGATGATACATATTGAATTTTATAGTAAGGTATAGAAGTATGTATATAGATACACCGGTAAACTACCGACAATAATTTGGTTAGACCAGCTATCATTTGTCACGCTGGAGACTTCGAATGACAGCTCGGACCAATGGCTTGCCATATAGAAGAAATTATTATCAGGTTATCGATAGAAATTCTCCATCGCCATGAACATTCCCACCATCGCAAGCCTAATTATTCGATAAATAATCGCAGTAAATAAATTACCGATAACAAGCACTTCGGTAAGGTGTGAGATTAATTAAACAAGTCGACCTACATTCCCGAGGGATCGACTGCTCATTCCTGATTAATACTTGCGCTTAGTTTTCTACCGTAGACGAAAAAGGGGAGTTATAAGTTTATCGATGTCGTCATGAAATCATAGCTGTTTTTTTCATTTGTTTTTTTCTGGTGTATTAATCGAGTATTGCTTATATTTATGACTAACTAGCGCGCCTAACTGACGTGGCGTGACTAACTATTACACGCTACTCTATCCTAGTAATTTAAACAAAAAAAGTTATTATGGGTCCCGAAAAGCCGGGGGGCTCATAAAAGTTGCATCAGCTATCTGCCAGTAGAAGTCCCCTCAAAATCGATCGAGCCATTTCAGATATTTAAAAAGTTCTATTATTTCAAAAGCACATATTAAAAAGCGGTTATTTTAATATTACAAACACACATTCCAATTTTATTTATTTGTATAATAGACAGTAACAGACCAAAAAACCTTAACCTCATATCTCTCATTAGTAAATTTAGAATGTCTTCTAGTCAATCACACAAAAGCAACTGATTTGTAGCGTATAAAGTTAAGATACGTGAAACGTTATTACAACAGCCCAGATTAAGGTCCAGGCAAGCAAAGCCGCGGTAGCAACTAGTAAACTAAAGAACTAATTAAGGTTATATCTTGAACCCAGTTAAACCAACGCTCCGGGTTCTCTAACCTCAACCGCTTCCACATAGTTAGTAACTTTCATTGGCTCCCCCAAACTAAACACTAAACAAAACACTTTAATCTTTTAGCCAATTTCTAACCAAAAAGTTTTCACCGCATATATTTCAAGCATCTCCTAATTCTTGAAGGACAGCGTTTTTGATGTAATTTAATTTATAGATCAGCTCAGATTTTTTAGACGAATTGAAGATAGCTGTAAAAATATTAAAACAGATTGTTATTGTTTAAAGGCCAAAATATGGTAGCATGCTTTAATGTACTTTAATTTATTAAATTAATATGGTATTTACGATCTGACAGTAAGTCACATTATTGTTTAGCGATTTTGTGCGACTTCAATTATTAGGTAAGGACATAATTTTCAATCTTTCTATCTCAAGAACATAATTTAGTTAACAATTTGAAAATACTAAATTATTGATCAAAAACAGTATTAAATATATTCGATTAGGGAGTCTACGCTCCCTAAAATTCATGAGAAACACCGCATAGCCAACTGTGAGTTTGGTCATTCAAGAAATTGATAGAACATAGTGCCAAATATCCTGCATCTATACCCTTTTCACATCACAAGCGAGCTCTCCGTCGCCTCAGCTAATATTGCAAGTCATTACTCTCATTGTACCCACATAAATTTCTTCCGCGCAGCCCAGAGGCCCAGTAAGTCTCAGCAGCATTTTTTATGTTCGCCTCGAACGTTTTATGGCGAATGCTCGCAGATTTGTGGTCAATTCGAGAACTTTGCCGCGATTCGGCTGTCAATAACAATGGACCTGAGTTAATAATGTTTCATTGGATGGTAATCTTAGACCCCTAAAAGATAGTGGGGAATGCAATCGATCTGGATGTTAAGCAACCTCTGGATGAAACGAATTTGGGATGGAAATCAAGTCGTTGATCTTAGAAGGGGGAGCTTAGACTACTTCTAGTTTCTGGTCATCATATATCGACGGGAGCAGATACTTTTATTGATTTAAGGTGGATGCTCCACGGTAGACCGCGAAATTCAAATTTTCTTACGTTTTTTGCAATTCGCAGGGCAGTGCTAGGTTGTATTTTGATTAAAATGTTATTCGCGGCTGTAAGACATATGTAGTTATATATATATAAAATTTGAATTTCGCGGGCTACCCTGGAGCATCCGCCTTAAGCGTAGCCGCGGGCAGCAACTAGTATGCCATAAAAGTGAACATCTGTCAGATCCGTGTGGTACACTCAAAATGTGCGCAGCAAAATATCAGGGCTGCCATAAATTCACGTATCTGAGATTGAATATGAAATCTGCATAAAATTCATTTCATATACAGAACTGTACAGTCAAAAATCTACCCTGTTATTATTGGCACATGGTTGAAAATACAATGCGGTAGGTTGCAGTCTATCTCAATGTTTTAACGGTTACTGGTGTATTGATGTTAGATTTTTTAAGCGAATACGATAAAATGTCGATGTGTGTGGTATAGTATATCTCTAGTGTAGAATGTATTTTTGAAGTATTGAAGAAATGATAAATCTAGATTTATGTCCACAACGAAATTAAGCTAAATACTTCTCATGAAAAAGAAAGTATGTTTTTAGTTTCAATTTGATGCATTCTAATTTATTGTATAACTATATTTCATTTCTAAATGTTGTGTACTAACACATCTAGAAGTTTAATAGTTAAACTGGGTACGTAGTTAGAGTGTCGAACAATTTCCAAAACATGATGGTAGTTATAATAAAACCATTCTTTTAGTTTGATTTTTTTATACCTTGCAAAACAAGGTCTCTTCCACTCTGAAAATTCATCAAAATTGCATTTAGTTGTGAGCAAAATGAACTCTAAATCAATTGTGC
The DNA here is from genome assembly GCA_905475355.2 of Clostera curtula. Lineage (NCBI taxonomy): Eukaryota > Metazoa > Arthropoda > Insecta > Lepidoptera > Notodontidae > Clostera > Clostera curtula. The sequence continues at coordinate 492,053 of FR997816.1, read as the reverse complement.
TTTGATGACACCAAGGCTGTTTGCGAAGACCAAACTTAAGATAAATTAGGGTTGGAAGTTGTTACAATATCAATGAACACCGGTATTTATTATAGCCTCAAAGTGTTAGGTGAAGCCGCGGGTGGTGGGGAGTAAGTATTTACTTAATTATTTGAAGGTAATAAACGGAGTGGGTGCATGTGGGGGTGAATCGTGCCAAAGCTTGTCACTAGTGACTGGTAACTAATACGGTTATCTGTCACTCGAAGGGTCCACGAGTGGCGTTATTGTGTGATGAGTGATGGCGCTACGGCAGGCCCTGATTAATGTGTTGGAACGGCAGATTAAATAAGGTAACGTTATTGAAGGAGCGTGGGAGAATTTATGTATACATATACTATAAAATTGGAGTGTTTGTTTGTTATAAAAATAACCGCTTTTTACTACTAAAAATAACTGCATTTTGTTGGTTGCATTAACAATTTTGTTCGAAACCGCTTAACCGATTTTGACGGGACTTTCACTGGAAGATAGCTGTTTTTTCGTCGGAAATCCTCACGTCTACCCGCCCGTTGGGGACTGGCCAGGTTTTGTGGGACTCCGGGACGCATGGAGATGGTAAGTGGCACCCCAATCTACCCACCAAAACCGACGGCGATCCTCGACTGCCGTACTTAGATATGAAGAAACCAGTTTTAGAGCGCTAAATATTTACATTGGCAGGTAGCATTTTGTATATCCGTGTGGTGACGGATTTAGAATACATGGTGTAACCACCCCATTCCATACTGAGGGTGTCGTAAGAGCCGACAAAAAAGAAATGACGAGATGGATAACCTAGCCGCAAGAGAAGGAAAACCGATACAAAACCCTGTGCCAACCCGTCTGGCCAGCATGGCAGAAGCTGAGTAGTAGTAGTAGATTTTTTATTACCACGCTATCTTCACATTCCGGCTCATTATTCTACCGCACTCATTATTCTACAATTGCAAACCTTTACAAACGAGGTCCATATAAGTTTACTACTATCAAATCCGTAACTAAATCTATTGAAGTAGCATTTACAGTTCCAGGATTCCCTCGATTGATTCCGAGCCCAACAATGGGATTCCGAGTTGTCAAGATGAGTGCAGATGACGCCTTTTGCGGCAGTGGCGGGCAACGCTCGGACCATTCAGTGCTCCATGTAAGGCAAAGGTATTCATGTCAATTGGATGCTGATAACTTTTCCACCGGCAGCTAAGTAGCTGGGACCGTTGGCAAGATTTTGACGTTTCGATTTCCAATGTAAGTCGATGTCGCATTGGAAATCGATTCTTGATTCTCATAAATCTTGGAGTTGACATGGCAATGCCACAGTTTGGGTTCAATACATATACACTCGTACATAACACACGGTATACACATGGAATAACAGTTCACAATTTGGACAACTCCAAATTGTGAACTGTTATTCCATGTGGTGAAGGATTAAGAATACACTGTGTCACCACCCTATGTCATCCTAAGAGTCGACAATAGGAAATGACAAGGCTAAAAACCAAGCCGCAAAAGAAGGAAAACTTGATACTAGACCCTGTGCCAACCCGTCTGGCCAGCGTGGCACAGTAGGCTTATTACCCTCCATGTAGTTGGAGGAGGCCCGAATCAGCAGTGGTTCCTTTATGGGCTGAGAAGTAAGTAAATTCAGTCATCATATTGGAAAAATGTAAATAGAATTTACCATCGGGTCGGAGTGCAACTACTGCTGAGAAGAACTGCCAAGCAACAAACGATTAATTATTTTTTATTAATTTGCAGTAAATATCTGCTTAAATTATTATTGATTTATTAAAAAAATATCAGAAAACTATGCGAGTACTAAAATAAACGAATCCCGTCTTTACCATAGTACAGGAAGCGGGGCATTGCATTTTGCGGTGCGCGGTTCGAGTCCCGAGTAATGCGATATCGCCGCTCGGGTTACTGGCTGTGATCAATGGAGGGCAATGTGGATCAATACTGAAAACCGCTAGTCTGATGAATTTTGCCGGATTCATGGCACAAGCTTCTACTTGTTACTTATATTTCTCAGCCCGTTAAAGACCCACTATTGAGCTGGACCTCCTCTACTTTTCTTGCATCTAGGTTTTCTTCAGCAAAGAATGAAGAGGCGACATTTTGTATTTTAAATCCGTCAACACTGCTCAGCCCTTAAAAGACCCACTATTGAGACAGGCCTCCTCCCATCGCAGGGAGGGTAATAAGCCTACTGTGCTGGTTTCGTTTCAAGATTTCCTTCTCTTGCGGCTAGGTTTTCAGCCTTGTCATGTCCTTTTTCATGTCATGTCATGTCCTTCGGCTCTTTCGACAGCCTCAGGATGGAAAGCGGTAATGACTCTATGTATTCTAAATCTTTAAAATCTACACCGGTATTTACTAATTACCAGTAAAAATATCGGGTAATATTTAGTCGCCATTTTCTCAAAATTACAAGGAATAGTGAAAGTTTGGCATAAAATTATGGTCGCCATATTGACTACAACTTTCTTTGTGGTATATTTTTTTTATTTCATAATTTAAATGTTAACTAAACATTGAATATGTTTTCTCGTCACTAAAAATAGTGGCGTATATTTATTAGATACAACTATTCTTTAGGTGTTCTTATCTTCTATAGGTACTGTACGTATAATTTACACAGAGCTTCAAAAAATGTCAAACACAAGTAAGGGTTGTCGTGAAAGCAAACACTTGACACTAGCAGAGTAAACCGTCCCTTGTCACAATATTTGTGTTGTCACCCTCCAACGTCCCGTTAATGTACGTCACGGGATGACGGGATCACTGCGTTAGTGTCAGATTTTGTGACGGTCATTTTCTATCAGAATTACTTTAGTCGTAACATAAAACGTTGCAATATTTTCATGGAGCTTGTCTATAACTTGGCGATGGAAAACCTCTTCAATCTTCAAAAAGGAAATGGTTCTCAATTGAGTTGGATTTTTATTTATTTGTTACTGATTAATTGCGTTATTTAAAAACAGATTTAATCAATTAACTGTGTCCGTCAAGTGATATACGTTTGACGTGTCTAACATCGTGTGTCTGATCTAATGTACGGAAAAAAAAATGGATCGTGTATGATGCATTTTTTTTAAAACCCAAACTCAAATAATTTATTTAAATTGAACTTATTTACAGGTGTTTTTGAAACGTCGAAAGTGAAGTTAAGAAACTAGTTGCTTGTTCCAAATAGTAGATCCTATGGACACAGATATAATAATTGGAGAAGAACAGGCAAAAAACTCCATGGACACTCTTTTTACCATATTTTCTGTTACAAACATCTGATTAGGTTACATTGATTTCGTGTTTAAATTGTGTGTTTAAATTGAAAAGCAGGTTTGGTAGTATTTTTTAATAGACACATTTGATCAAAATCGGTGTAGCGGTTTCATTGTAGGTTCCAGATAGGTCCGGTAAACGATTGATCAAAATAGGTTTAGGAGGTTTAAAGGTTTATCAAATTGATCATTTCATCCTGTAACTACTTCTAATGTTGTGACGGGAGGTTTATGCCAAACTGAGTTCGATAGTCACCTCCTTTAACACCCTCAGAACAATGTGGGTTGATGATACTATAATTATATACTTAATTCCTAGCCACACTAGTAGTGCAGCTGTAATACATCAGGTAGTATCAACCCTAAGTGTCTACCAGCTTAAGGTGTCAAAATAAATCACTATGCGCAAGCGCACGTGTGCCAGGTACAAGTGAGCGTTCCGCATTCTGCGGCATTAGAGTGCGATTAGGGACAGTCCTTGAATGGAGCAAAGGGACAAAGGGCTCTAGTCAAGGCAATTTCAAAAGGTGTGAGTACCTACTTTTGTTCTAATATGCATTTACCCCGTGTTTATTGGGACTGGCACCAATCTCACCATATTTGATTAACTACCAAATAATTGTTCGACATATTAGTATTCCGTGTGTTGACGGATTTAGAATAATAGTGTCTCCACCCCATTTCATCTTGAGGGTCTCGTTTGAGCCGACAAAAGGTAATTATACGGCCGAACACCTAGCCGCAAGATAAGGAAAACTTGATACGAAACTCTATGCCAACCCGTCTGGCCAGCATGTTGTTGGAGGAGGAATCATCATTTATCGACTGAGAAGTAGTGTAGCGCTTCGCAGGGCACATAGAGCCATCGGTATCGGCTGCTATTATGTGGCAAGACACGAAACCCCTAACGTGGAAACTTAACATGGTGGTCTTTAAACATTCTAGATGTCCAGTTGTCCGTAGCCAATTTTCAGATGCCGCATACGGCAAGCGACGCAGCTCGTGCAGCCCGCGGCGGATAGACCGATCAGTTCATTATCTATTCATTCTACATATGCGCCGAGCGAGCCAATTCACCAAAAGGATAATCGTTTTACGGCCGAAACTCTTAAGGTATCATCAGAAAAACCTATAATTAGAGTGCGACTATATTGAACACTACTAATGTTGCGCTTGCTGATTGCTGATGAGATATGGAACAGAGACGTGGTCGCTCACTATGGGCTCCATCAGAAGGCTCAAATTCACCCCAAGGGCAATGGAGAGGGCTATGCTCGGAGTTTCCCTGCGAGATCGAATCAGAAATGAGGAGATACGCAGGAAAACCAGGGTCACCGACATAGCCCACCGGATTGTCAAACTTAAGTGGCAGTGGGCAGGGCACATAGCTCGCAGGACCGACGCCCGATGGGGTAGAAAAGTCCTCGAGTGGCGACCGCGTTCCGGAAGGCGCAGTGCTGGTAGGCCTCCCACACGGTGGACCGACGACCTGGTTAAGGTCGCCGGAAAGCAGTGGATGCGGGCGGCCCAGGACCGGCCTTTGTGGAGATCCTTGGGGGAGGCCTATGTCCAGCAGTGGACGTCTTTTGGCTGAAATGATGATGTAGCAACTCGCGCATGGTACTGCTACTCACTAATAAATAAAATCTTAATAAATGTCAGTGTCTACCAGCTTAAATGTCATGACTGTTGTTGTTACTGAGTATGGAGGCAGGCATTGCAAGATAATAACAATCTACATATAAAACCACCATCGGATCCTCAACGCTCAAGCCATTACGGGGTATTGTATGCAAATTAATGCAATCTTTGCCGACTTGAATTAGATTTGTTAGTCGATCGCAATTGCTATGTAAATGAGGCCATTAAAGGCGATGTAAACTTACTAATGAGATTTACGCTCATATATGCATGATAAATATTATAAATATCAGTATTTAAATATTATGTTTACTCAACTTTTATACAATTTCTGATTTTTTTATTTCATTTTATGTGAGCTTTTTGTGGCTACATATATTAGTGCAGTGACAAGTATAGAATACCCCATTCCATTAGGACGGCGGCGTCGTAAAAATCGACATTTACAAATGCAAATGGTAAGGCAGAAAGCAATTAATAATAAATCCTTTTAGAAACTTTGATAATTGAAATTGAATGTGAAGAAGAAATGTCTTTCCCGTCACCACGACTGTTGCAAAGCATTTGAAAAGTCGTTAATTATGGTAAGGGATGTATGGTAATGTATACGCGTTATAAAGTGTTTAATTTCAATGTGTAATAATCGCGAAAACCTAGGAAATCAACTTTGTTAATATGTATTAAACTATATTCAAAATGTTTTCTGTGACATAACATATTGCAAATATTGTCATTTGACCCCTTTCAGGTCATTAATATAATTTAGTGTTAGACATACCAAGCGTAGAAAGCCCAGCCGTAACTTAAACTTCAATCATTCGCTTACCTGAAACAAAATGCAAACATGTAATTAATCCAACATTATTTATTCAAACTGTAAAAATACCCACTATTTAAATTTTAATTCAGCACTGAAATTGCCCATAAAATAAATTGAATTGTCTATTGTGGCGACTCCATTGCTCAGTTATTCCATAAATATTCATTGGTTTAGAGTATTAAAGGCAATTGCAACAGTGAGCACCTAAAAAACTCTGTTATAAATTTAAAAAATATTTTTATTGATACTTAGTGAAACAGAACACACATACTCGTAGTCTTTTGTAAGTAATTGAAGTCGGAAAACTTCGAGTGTTTACCAAACTATTTTATTTAAAGATTTTGCACTACTACTACTCAGCGCATAAATGACCCACGGCTGAGTCGGGCTTCCTCCCATCACAGGGAGGGTTATTAGCCTACTGTGCCGCGCTGGCCAGACGGGTTGGCCCAGGGTATCGTTTCAAGTTTTCTTGCGGCTAGATTTAAGCCTTGTCTTTTCCTTTTGTCGGCACTTACGACACCCTCAGGATGGAATAGGGTGGGGACTATATGTATTTTAATACCGTCACCACAAGGAACTATTGCAGCATGAAGTGCTCAGAATTACAATATCATTTCAACTTTTTTTTTAACGTGAAAAATAAAAAAACCCGGTACGCCATTTCTTATAAAGTAAGAACATACCACATGATAGAAGTAAAATCATGAAAGTTTGTATAAAATACCGGAGACGAAAATTTTATAGAAGCAGACATACATTCGAAACATATCAATTCATAAAAACATTAATTATTTTTATTCACCCTTAACGGGCAGTAATACAAATTTTATTACACGTAGCGACTCCATTGCCACCGCTGCACCATAAATAAATTATAGCTTCACATTAAGTGTACGGTCACCGCTTGTTATGTGATACAGGCTTTATGGCGCGTATTTACATCAATATTTCATGAATCTACTGTAATTTATACAATTGTATGGGAAAAGCAAATAAAGAGAAAATGATTGATAATCATAGTCTACTAGCGACCCGCCCCGGCTTCGCACGGGTGCAATTATGCATGTTTTAGACATATAAACCTACCTCTTGAATCACTCTATCTATTATAGAAAACCGCTTCAAAATCTGTTGAAAGATAGAAAATGAATAAAATGTTTATTAGACACAAAAAATAAAAACCATAGATAATAAAACGGAAATCAAGTTATACTTTAATGTGTCTAAATGGCTGCATCTCAGCATCATACTAAAGTGTCCTGTAGACCTGATTTTCAGCTACAGCCAGAGTGACACACAAATGAACGAACGGAGACAGAAAGACAAATAAAAAAAAACTACGTTAATCTTAAAAACAGTAGATTACACGTGATAATTTTATAACTACATAATTTATTTATAGGTTATACATATGATATATTATAGATAAAATAAAGAAAAAATAATTTCTAAACAAAATAAATAATATTAAACAGTATAAATGTTGCGTAGTTTTAAAGATTTAAGCAAATACAATTACATTAACTATGTAGTGATGTGTATTATTTTGGAAGCAGGTGCAGTCCCCTGTAATGTGTGGTAGTTTCTACAATAATTTTATACCGCCTTACGACCCTGATGGTGGGGGTGTTACCCTCGTGTCGCAGTATACGTGACGAGGGACTTGACTCACGCGCAGAAGCTCAAAACCACCCAAGGGTCATGTTATTTGGTATTACATAAACAATGCTACTACTACTATTCAGCCCCTAAATGACCCACTGCTGAGTCAGGCCTCCTCCCATCATCAGTCATGCCAACTCGTCTGGCAAGCGTGTCATAGTAGGGCAATTACCTTCCATGTTGCCTCGTTGGTCTAGTGGTTAGATGTGCCGCCTTTGGATCAACAGGTCCCGGGTTCGATTCCGGGGTCGGGCAAGTGTCTTTGTCTAAACCAGAGGCACTGGCTCGGAGTCTGGGTGTCATTTCTATCTATAATATGTATGTATATATAAAAAAAAATGTATATAAGTAGTTTATCATCCATCTCGTTACCATAACACAAGCATTAAGTTGCTTAGCTTGGGACGAGATGGCGTTGTGTGAAATGTCCAAGGATATTTATTTATTTTATTATTTATTATTATGTAACTGGAGGAGGCCCGACTCAGTAGTGGGTCATTTATGGGCTGAGTAGTAGTAGGTAATGTTTAAATCCGGATTTGAACCCGGACCTATTAAGGTCTACAATTATGGAAAAGTAAAATAGGGCACACGTGTGATGCCCTATTTGGGTAAGACATTTACAATGTAATTTTATCTTTGTGAGCTTTATATAAAGTTCATTCTGCATTGCATTGCCAGTCCTTTAAGTAAGTGCAAAGTGATATTCGATTCTATTCACTTAAAATACAGTTTATTTTTGTATGCCCGTTTCTATGTTAGGGTACCGTAATTATGTTAAGTACCCTATTGTTTAGTTGGGTTCTATAATGGGTGGCATCTCTCACTTAGATTGCCACTGAATGTATATTTTTCTTTTTAAAAAAGATATTCACCTCTAACATTCATTTCTTCAGTACTCCTAATGAATAGCAATTAGATAAGTTATTAAACAATTGCGAAGAAAAAAAAACAATAAGCTTATGCCAGTGGCTTGGCCTGCAATGATTCTTTTCCACGCTGGCCAGACGGTGGCACAGGGTTTTGTTCAAGTTATCCTGCTGTTCCGGCAAGTTTATCGGCCTTATCATTTCATTTGTCGTACGCAACCCTCAGAATGGAATGGGGTGGTGACACTATGTATTCTAAAGCCATCACCACACCATATCCAGTTACATGAAGGGTAATTGGCCTACTGTGCCACGCTGGCCAGACGGGTTGCCACAGTGTCTTGTATCAAGTTTTCCTTCTCTTGCGACTACGTTATCAGCCGTCATTTCCTTTCGTCGGCTCTTACGATACCCTCAGGATGATATGGGATGGTGACACTGTGAATTCTAAATCCGTCGCCACACGGACTATTCCAACTAATTCTAGATAAATGGTTGTTAGCTTAAGTTGCACTATTACTATCTAAACTATCTGAACTTTACACATTACATGCAAGCTCCCGTATATATTATCATCAGGAATGCATTAGCTACCCACTGTCCATGCGGTGACAAAATTAGAATATTTATCGAAAAACTCAAAAGTATTTTATTTATGAAGCTTCACAAACCTGTCTGAAACGTTGGGATTTAAATAATACAACACGATCAGAACCGTTAAGACGTCATTTACTGCAATGTGTAAGGATCTTGGAAAACTAAGATATAATTAAAATCATCATATTTAAAACTACCATCATCATCTACCATCAATCTGCAATCTGCATACACTCCAAACGATCATCACATGTACATTCACACCTTTCTCTTACAATCCTATTGCCCACCCACATTGATAGTGAAACTACTACCAGCTCGGAATCGGCTCTACAGACAAGAGCAGGAAATAAACTCTGTAGTGGCTTCTAAAAATATAGGTCTTGTTTACAACAAGCACTATACAGTATAGTGAGAGCAAGCACAAACTCATTCCAAAAGGCACAGTCTATTTCTTTTGCTTCGGCTACATTTTCTGTCTTGTCTTTTCCTTTCATCGGCTCTTATCTTATGACACTCTCAGAATGGAATGAGGAGAATACAAATATATCCTCCCAATCCATTACCTCTCGTTATCATCATTTCAACTGGCTGAGAGAAATTTGTACACTTGCCACACCACGCGATCAGATCGCCACAAAGTACGATCCACCCACAGTTACTCCAAATACTACTAATCATCATCATCATCATTTCAGCCAATAGGCGTCCACTGCTGAAAATAGGCCTCCCCCAAGGATTTTCACAAAGTCCGGTCCTGGGCCGCCCGCATCTATCGTTTTCCGTCGAACTTAACCAGATCATCGGTCCACCGTGTGGGAGGAAATACTACTACTGATCCTTAAATCAATTACTGTATTTTTACTGTTTGCAAATGCTGCATCAAAAACCTTGGATTCTGACCGTAGCATTTTTAATGTGCCATAAAACCAGACTCATGGCTTTTACAGCACTTTTGCAAGCACTATGGGTTTTACCACAAAATAATTAAGTACAAAAGTCATGCTTATGTGTGTACCTTAGTATATTAGGAAAGCGCTTGGCGGTCGCACTAAGGTTATTTATTCACGATAATGTGAAAAATTAACATGGCAATGGAAATCGTATATGGTTGTTAGATTAATTGTTGAAAATAAAACATGCATAAACTAAGTAGTTACAGTAACCCTATGGTGGCTGCATGTTTTCACAATAAATTTGCTTTGGTCTAGGGATGGTTTAGTCTTGGATATGCCCCTTTGGATCACAGGCCCCCGGTTCGAGTCCGGGGTCGGGCAAAGTGTCTTTGTGTAAATCAGAGGCACTTGTTCTGAGTTGGGTGTCATTTGTATTCGTGAATTACATGTTTGTAAACTGACCCCGCAATATAGGTTTATACCTAGTGAAGGGGTTTATTATATATTAAAATTAACAAACAATTGATGCGTGTCTGATGTCGTTGGCGCTCGCACTCGCACTGTTCCCAACCGAAGGGAGGGATACCGTGTCCGTGAGCGAAGTCTATGTGTGCGTTACTGGAGCCTGCGTTGCATGTAGGTTGATTTCTGTACCTAAGTACTGTGGTTTACTGCCAGTCCAAACAAGCAGAACATGGGTAATAGAATTTATGTATTGCTATTGAGTAAAGATAAATATTCAATGATGTTCTAGTCTAAGTTACTAGTTGTTACATCAGCTTTATGCCAGTAAAAGTCAAAATCAATCCCTTAGGTTAGGCTATTTCAGAAGCGGAAACAATTTTTTTTTATCAGACATTGTTTTGACGCATCCAAATGCACTTAGTAGCAGAATGGACAAAAGCAGTTACTTTAATATTACAAACAGACACTGCAGTTTTATTTTCTTTGTACATATTACTTTTATGATTTAGCAGATTACGAATGAATGACAGACTTGTAATTGCACGCGTAAAAAATTACAGATTTTGGGCCCTAATCTATTACCCCCGAACTGTGCACTAGGGCGAATACTGTGGCTCTGGTTGCGTAGGTCGGGACTCGGGACGCAATTTACAATCTCTACGCGCCCCGGAGTCCCACATAACCCAGCCAGACTCAAGGGCCGGATACCCATGCGGATTCCCGACGAAAAAACAAGGCGACGGTACTTATCCATTGAATTTCACTCAGCACTTCTACAGCACTTAAGTTCTTAGGCCCAGTCACGATTATGGCGTCATTGTTTGTGCCCCACTTGTAAGGTATGCGCGTACGCATATGTTTACACAATTGTGCGTACTACGGGTTTGTTTGGGGAGCGATCGATCAACAAAACGTCGTTTGCTTGGAAATACGCTACTGTTATTTTGTTAATCAATTTTAGAATTATTGCGCACTAGTGAGAAAGGAAAGAAATATTTTTGGTACTATTTTGCCTTCTGTTGTCTAAAAATTGTTTCTACATCTTAGTGGTCGAGGTAATTTTGTCCATTATAAATTCATTTAGTTTTTATAGTTACATAGAGATACTACAACTAAGCCCATAGATGACCCACTGGTGAGTCAGGCCTCCTCCACTTACATGGAGAGTAATTAACTCTACCACGCTGGCCAGATGGGTAGGCACAGGGTTTTGTATCAATATTTCCTTCTCTTGTGACTAGGTTTTAGGCCTTGTCATTTCCTTTTGTCGTCCCTTACGAGACCCTCAGCATGGAACTGGGTGGTGATACTATGTATTCTAAATCCGTCACCACACGGTCCTATGGCTTACTGAGATTTCTCTCAGTCAATGTCAATATTATACTTACCAGATATGTATGTATTGATCGTATTGATTTTATTATATACTAACATCATTGTTGATATCTATCCACAGAGGAGAGCTTCCAATACTTAAGTATTTTTCATAAAATTCGTAAGATCCTCCAATCATTCATTTAAATAGGTGATCATATACTTTTAAGCAAAGTCATGCCAACTCCAATAGACCTTTTAAATCCCTAGAATTGATGAGCCCAATTACAGACGAACAGAAACATTTCGCAGAATGCACCGCTCAAATCCATGCAATTATGGTACGAGGTTTTGCCCCAAAACAATAAACAGACAAGTAAGAGCTTAATTCGGCAGTTAACAGCACGTTAAGCTAGACTAATGCCGGCATTAGCACGGAGGATGTCCAGCTTGTTACAGCTAGCACAAATTATAGCTAGCTTCATATAGATCTAATGGCTTTTTAAATAGTATGAAAATTAGGGTGAGAACTACTTACTTACATCTCCCATAAACTACCCACTGCTGAGTCGGGCCTCCCCCAACTACATGGAGGGTAATTAACCTACTGTGCCACGCTGGCCAGACGGGTTAGGGACAGGGTTTAGTATCAAGTTTTCCTTCTCTTGCAGCTAGGTTTTTGGCGTTGTCATTTCCTATCGACTCTTAAGATGAAATGGGGTGGTGACACAATGTATTCTAAATCCGTCACCAGACGGAAAAGGGCGAGAAGTCTCCACGAAAATGCTAAATTAATTAGAAACATTCATCATCATCATGATTTCAGCCAAAAGACATCCACTGCTGGACATATGCCTCCCCCAAGGATCTCCACAAAGGCCGGTCCTGGGCCGCTCGCATCCACTGCTATCCGGCGACCTTAACCAGGTCGTCGGTCCACCGTGTGGGAGGCCTACCAGCACTGCGCCTTCCGGAACGCGGTCGCCACTCGAGAGCTTTTCTGCCCCATCGGGCGTCGGTCCTGCGAGCTATGTGCCCTGCCCACTGCCACTTAAGTTTGGCAATCCGGTGGGCTATGTCGGTGACCCTGGTTTTCCTGCGTATCTCCTCATTTCTGATTCGATCTCGCAGGGAAACTCCGAGCATAGCCCTCTCCATTGCCCTTTGGAATAGAAACATTAATACTTTATTATTGGTATCCCAACCCACACTAGCCAAGCTTTTTCAAATTTAATGGTAAATAATCCAACTAATCTACTTTAGCTCGATGGGTCGTTAAGGAATTTCATATCCAGCTAATTAAATTAGCTTATTAATTAATTATCTATTTCATTAGATCAATTCAAACTCAAAAGGGACATTATTTACGTAGGTTTTATCACAAAACTCATATTAATCGTCATATTTAAAATGGCCTGTATCATCTTACGGCCCTATCAGATATACACACCTATCAGTCGTCATAATATACATTCACACTTTTCATACACAATTCCGCATTCTTACAAACCATCGATTTCTTATGATCTCCTTTGCGTCCACTCACATTCATGCTGAAACCACCCCTGGTTGCTCTACAGAGAAGAGCCGGAAAGAAACTCTGTATTTGCTTTTTATATAACACATTAGGCTAGTTACCCTCCTATAATTTGAGGAGGCCCGACGTAACAGTTGGTCGTTAACGGGCTAAGAAGAGAATTAGATAAGAAACTTAAGTCATATTAAATGACACCCTCATTGTGGAATAGGTTGGTGATTCTATGTATTCTAAAGCCGTCGTCACATGGTCATAAAGGCGAAACACACAAACACCGGAGGTGGAGGCTAAGTCTTTATTTTGTACGGTTTATTTGTACTATTCGAATTAGTATGAATGACTACCTAAACAATTCGGAGCATTTTAATTGTTAGCAAATTCAAATAAAGTACCGTATAAGTCACGCTACCATGCCGGTATCTGTGTGTTTTCACCTTAAATGTTTTTTTTTGTCTTCTGTCTAACAGAGACAGATTAGATTTCTAAAGTCTAAAAACATTTATGCATAAATATTTTATGCCACAAATATTTTATTACTTTAGAAATTACTGACAATAAGTAATGTCACTTTCTAAAGGAAACCGAAGCCGTGTATTAGAGTATCATTTGCCGGATACTATCACTTCTGACACAATGACTAATGGTGTCAATCAATGACGTATATTGGGCTATCGGCTAATTGTTTATGTCGATACTATTGTGATTATTGGCTCCCGACGCGGTGAGCGAGTTTATTGTGTTGGGGTGTCATACAATTAGTTAGTAGGTATTATTGTTTTTATTTCCCCATACTACTACTCCGCCCACATATGACCCACTGCTGAGTCGGGCCTCCTCCAGTTACATTGAGGGTGAATGGCCTACTGAGCCACGCGGGCCAGAGGGGCTGGCACAGGATTTCGCATCAAGTTGTCCTTCTCTTGCGGCTAGGTTGTCGGCCTTGTCATTTTCTTGTGTCGGCTATTACAACATCCTCAGGATGGAACTTGGTGGTGACACTATGTATTTTAAATCCGTCACGAAAAGGACAATATTTTTTTAATATTTAAAAAATAGGTTACTTTAATAAATAAGAGTAAAGGACCTAAAATGGAGCCTTGGAGAGAATCTACCTACATTTGCAAACTATCTTTTGACTTTATGCTCATTTAATGATTTCGAGGTAATAAATAAAACACTGTTCTCTACTTTATGACCATATAAAATAATCATAAGAATTAATGTACAAATATGGTAAAATTTTGTTACCGCATTATGTTATAAAAGCTTCAGCTATTTTTACATGTCATCTACTTTACACTTGCAAATGTTCATCAAATACTTCTTAACCTTTGAGAATCATAACTATTTCTGAGTGTTGAGATAAGAAAGTCACAGTTCATAACCCAATTTCTGCGATGACTGTGTCACAATCAATAGCTTTGGTGTATTTGGCTAATGACTTCTGAGACTGAGAGAATATTCTCGGCGTTAATAAGCCCAATTGATTACAATTGTAAATGGAGTTAGTGAAATGTTAAAGCGTTCAATATTTTATTGAATGGTTGAATTTGACTGCCTCGTTGGTCTAGGGGTTAGATGTGCCGCCTTTGGATCAACTGGTCCCGGGTTCGATTCCGGGGTCGGGCAAGTATCTTTGTCTAAGCCAGACGCACTTGCTTGGAGTCTGGGTGTCATATGTGATCGTGAATGAAATGTTTTTAAAAAAAGTGTACATCAAGAGATTTGAACATCATCATGTTTTCTAGAAATACACAATGTCACCAACGCATCGCAACCTAAGAGTGTTGTAACAGGTGAGTTAAGGAACGGTTATTTTTGGTAAATGTTAGTTTCCCTCCACGAGTGAAGAAACCTGACTCAGCGATGGGTCTTTTAAGGGTTAGTCATGGTGATGAGTTCAAAGACATCATGCAGGTATTAGAAACATCTTACAGTACATCTAACCATTTTAGAGAAAACAAAACTATATTATTACTGCATTACTGTTAAGTTTTTAAGGCTTGTCAAATACACCTTAACCAATTCAGAGAAATTTACGGTAGGCACAAACTTCATTGTAACTATCGTAAACCTAGTCGGAAACCCGTAAAATAGCCGTAAAGATTCGCAGTTATCGTAAACACGGCCCTTGACTGATGATGGTCGGCAGAATGTGAGCTTGAGTATTTACTAATTGAGATAAGTTACGAAATATATATTACAAACAAAATAAAGTTAAATTTTGTAATGGAGTAGTAATATATACACTTTTCATCAGAAAAATCGAAACACCTTGCAAGTTTATGTTTTGTAAGGATTATCAGAAAAATGTATATATTTAGGAATATACATATGTCAAAATTTGACATACATATGTATATTTCAAAATTTAATGTCGTTTATTAGTGAACATTAAAAGGTTTTCAAATCATAATGTTATTGTTCTAACTTCAATTAAACTTTCATAAGTTTCGTATTTTGTTTAACAACCATAAAAAGGGAAAAGTTTCGATTTTTCTGATGAGAAATTTAAAATACTGATCTGTAGGCATTTCATTCTTTTGATGATTGTAATTACTACTATTAGAAAATCACATTTGTATGTGTAATATATTTATATTGATAACATATGAATATCCCGTACTTACTGTACTGCTCAGCACAAAAATAACCCACTACTGAGTCAGGCCTCCCCCAAATTATATGGAGGGTAATTTCCCTACTATGGCACGCTGGCAAGACGGGTTGGCATAGGGTTTCGTTTCAAGTTGTCCTTCTGTTGCGGCTAGATTTTGGGCCTTCTTATTTCCTATTGTCGGCTCCTACGATACCCTCAGGACTGAATAGGTTGGTGCCACTATGTATTCGAAATCCATCACTACAAGAACACACATCCTGTACATAGTTAATCCTTCATTAGGTTAAACGTAGATTTGACTAAGAATAGATGGAACCTTAAACACATTGTAACTAACTTTGAGTCTGATAGAGGATGATACACGGTCAACCCACTTTAAGGAATTCTCTTCAAAAGGCATGCCTCAAATTACAACGTCCTTGACGGTAAACGTTAGTCATTTTGTAGCCACTGAATCACCAACATTAGTACTATGTGTTGTATGGTAACTATAGAATGTATGGTGGTAGTATGTGAATCATATTTCTCAATAGAGGCCTATGCTTGTTGGGTTTTTAAAGATAAGATATATTCATGGAATTAAGAATAAATTCTCGACATATTTCTATTAAATTATTTTACCCTGGAATTTAATGGCTGCTTTGATGTTAAAAACCACAACATAATGTATCTATTTGTTTAGATAGATACACACCTTATTTTATCTAGGATTAAAATAGTTAGTCAGTTCCTAATTTTATCCGAATGTCAAATTCAATTTATTAACATCTTCCAATAGTATTAAATAATTATATGCAACACTATAATAATTATTTGCAAGCTATTTACAATTCGGTAGCATAAATGCTTTTTTTCTATACTACACTGTTATTTCTGTACCATCTTATTAAATATAATCAATCATAATTTCACTTTTTTATCAGCTCCTTGTTTTTAAAATAATTATTTTAGTTTATTTAAAACAATTATAATAATTATTTTAATACAATTTTTCAATATTGTCTGATATCCATGATATCCGACAGTGTACTGAAATTTATTTGCCACATGGTACCTATTTTTCGAATCATGAATTTTGCCAGAAATTGATATTAATTTCCTTACCACAGTAAAATCTGTTACAGTTAACCCAATAATAAGAAGTTCAATCAAGAAGTTTATTTTTAACTATATTCGCTTGCAATAAAGTCGATATTGCTATAAATCAACTAAGCTACATTTCTTTCATATCAGCAGTAAATTATGTCTTTCAACACAGATTTTACATTAAAAATATCCAATGGCATAAAATTGGGCCGGGTCAATTGATTTTGGAAAAGTACAGATGTGTATGCTACTAATAATTATTGTAAAACAAGTATGGTACTACTAAATTATAAAACAAGTAATCCTGTAAGATGAAGAAGAATGTCCTTCATCCTCTATACATTTTCCCAATTGTATTGGGATTGGCAGAGCAAGGTACGCGTAACGACTGCCATAGACCGGGACCGACGGCCTGACAAGCCCTCCGAAGCACGGAAGACGTCAGAATTTACACACAAATGATGGACATGATAGACGTCCATACAACATTCAGCAGAGCCAGACGTTGCTTGACCCGCAGATCGGTTGCTTTTACGCTACTGTCTGCTAATCGTACAAAGAATCATTATCAAACTAAAGTTTTGGCAGGTAAACCAAAAAGATCTCAATTTTAATGCCAAAGTATGAAAGAGATCCATACTCTGGAATCAATTATCATGGTCACAGCATCGTCTTTCTCCTTTTTAAAAACAATAAAGCAAGCACGAAGTTTCTTGCCAGTCTTTCTCTGAAGAGCAGTACTTTCATACATTGCAATTTCAATGCATTTTTATACGAAAAAGATTTATTACTAACCTGTGAACATTACACAGTGTCACCAACCCATACTATCCAGAGGGTGTCGTAAGAGGCGACTAAGGGAACGCAAGAGGCAGATCACCTAGCCGCAAGAGAAGGAAAACTTGATACAAACCCTGCGCCAACCTGAACAGAATTGGAAATGAGTATGCATCTATATTTTCAAGTGGTCTATGCTTTAGTACCCATAGATCACGGGGACCGGTATACGCCTGCGGTACAGTTTTTTATGGGGTCATTAATTTGTGGTTACTTCCAAAAGTTCATCTTCGAGTAATAAAAATCTTGTGGTTACCGTCCAGATGTTATTGGTGAGGCATAACTTCAAAAGATATTGGTTTTCTAACAGACAGATTAAAATATTTTAATGATAATAGCATCATCGTTGCATCAGACTTTAAATGACCCACTGCTGACTAGTCATATTTTTTTTTTCTATTTCAATTTTCTGTTTTTTTTTCCAAAGAAGTCAATGTAATTTATATTTAAAAGCGCAACCATAGAGTTTCGTGCCGACTCTTCTCTGTTGAATTTGAATAAAAAAAGAACATTTTGATTTTGTTAGTCATTTTTGGTTAGTGTACACCATAGGCTATGGTAATTGCTTCGGGTGGCCCTGGGGGTATAAAATCACTCCCACTTGATAAAATGTTGGTGAAACTTTGTATTTTAAATCCGTTACCACACAGACACGATAGTTTCCTGTAATTGTCTCGGTTTCAAAGTGGACATTTCAGAGTTTGACTCAATTAAATAGTTTTTACGCAAACTACATTGTTTTTGAAACTGCGATCCTCTTAACACTATGCGCCGTAAAATGTGCGCGATATAGGTTAACGATAACCGCAGAACGTAAATACTATTAGACATTGTATTTAACGGTCCCCCAGACGATATTATTTGATACTTTGTCCTCTTACGTATCTCGTACGTATTTGGTTGTTTCAAAACTATTTAAATAGTAAATTCCAGAGAACTATATTTTTATGAATATTCGATTAAACAGTCGTGGGAATGTTTGCGGGTAACAAAATATGTGATAAAAGGAAAAAACTCTTTTTCTTTGTTTATTTCATTATTAGTAATGGTACTCGTTCCCGTTGTTTTGTTAAGTAGCCGTTTAGAAAATTCCTTCTCGCGGCGGCTCTCTTGCGTTGCGGGTCTCTTGCGTTCTCTTAGTCGCCTCTTGCGACACCGTCAGGATGGTATGGGTTGGTGACATTATATTCTAAAACTGTCACCACATGCATATGAATGGGAAACAGTAGTTTTTTATTTATTTATGGTAACTACAATGTTCTTAATCTGTCTTACCGCAGCATTTACGCCACCAGCTAAACAATATTTTACGAAAACATATTGCTTATATCTTCTAAAATTTTGCAAAGTATCAATATTATTTATACTGTCGATCCCTTTGTAATGGCTAGTCTTGTTACGTGTCGAACACAGGTCGTTCATAGTCAGGTGTAAAATAGGCTGCACATAATTAAATTTCCCAACAATTACCGAGCCACAATTACCGAACAACATGTTATGAAACAATAGAGCGGTTACAAAGGTATTGATTGACAGACATACAGAATTACGATTTATAGCGTGCACCCACGCGTGGAACGCGGGACCGGCAACAAAGAGACTTTCTTAAATTGACACGGAGGTAGCAAACTCGCTTATCCGATTGTAATTAGAATTCAAATTAATGATAATGAAAAAGTATTGAAATTGATTAGTTTTTTATTTGATGCATTGATTTTGAGTCCATGTGGTTACGTTTGAATCATAGAACACATAGAATAAAAATAATGCTTTATTGTTTAAACCAATTATGGCGTTAAGTATCGTCAACATATTTTTTCAAATAATACTACTATTCAGCCCCGGGGCAGGCCAGACCCAATGCTGGGTCGGGCCTGCCCCGTAATATATGGAGAGTAATTATATTAGCCTACTGTGCCATGCTGGCCAGACAGGTTGGCACAGGATTTCGTTTCAAGTATTCCTTCTGTTGCGGCTAGGGTTTCCACCTTGTTTTTTCCTTTTATCGGCATTTACGACACCCTCCGGATGGAATGGGATGGTATTTTTAATCCATCACCACATTTATGTACTAACAGGTCGGAATGCGGAACCAACCAAGATGACCTAGCAGAAGAAACTTACTGGGCTAGTCTTTTTTAAACGCCATAGAATAACTATGTATATACTAATTCATTTGCTTTATTTGCTTCCGAACGAGGCTCAGCCAAAATATGAGTTTCATAATAATAAAAGGGACATAAAAATGGAATAATAACAACTTGGACGAGGCCTGGCCTCAGCAGTGGTAACGAAGATAATAAAAAAACTCTACATAGAGAATACTCTCTACCGTACCTGCGTCGGGTAAGTCAACAAGCGCATGCCACAATACGTCATAAATCATACGTACGTCTGTCTATCCCGCAATATCATCGCAACATCCGCATCAGATGAAGTGGCGTATCCTGTGACATCGCGGCGTGATTATGGCCAAGTCCCGTGGGATGCGCGCACTTCAACAGATTTATACCGAGAGGATATCCTCTTTAAGGTGTAGCTCAAACCAGTGAGCATTTAGCCCTAGTATGACCCATTCCAGATTCTGCTGTTAGCCTAGAGTTTAGTTTCGAGTTTGGTAGGACCTTCGTTCCCGTGACGAGCCTAGCAGCCATTTTTTCTTTATCGGTGTCTTTATGCCTGTTACCCTAGGCTTGCGTGATGGAAAGCAACGCCAGGGTCTAAGATGGAGCAGGCAATTCAAAGAAATGACCTGTCGGGCACAGGCTTTCATATGCACACGACGAAACGCAGTAAACTGCTTAGCGCCGGACTTAGGTGTGAGGGTGGCAGCTAGGCGTTCGGACCATTAGATTCTACCACCAAGCAAAATATTAATCATTCTATTTTGGTTACTATTCCAAAACAGAATTCAATAGTTACGAAAAATATCAGTCTACTCTGCAAATGAAGGTTTTATTTTATGTTTAAACATTTACACAAAGGCAAACGTTACATTTTACGTAGAACCTGAATAATATTGAAAACATCCATCAGGATCATGAATGATATTGAATGAATCCGACATAATAAAACATCCAACATATTCGTGAAAACGATACCAAAATCCGAAAACATGTTGCAAATAAGTAAAAAGCTCAAAGGATTGCACAGGAGGAGAAACTAATGATCGAGCAAGCTGTAAAGCTATGCGACTAAAAGCCTTTCATCATTTAATATTGAACTTTATTCCTTTGTCGTTAAAATTCAATGACGTCGTCAATATTTCCGCAAATGCTTTCGACAGTTTGGAATGGACCATTCAATATTACCGTCAACGTAGAGCCAAAATGAACTTTCTGTAACTACTGTAGAGACTAGAATGGATTATTGTACCTTATTGCATGTCACAGCGTTTTCAGAAGCTAGTAAGATAATATACATTTGAAATATTTGTGGCTTTCGCATCAAGATTTTCTTCTCTCGCGGCTAGGATTTTTGCCTTGCCACTTGCTTAGACGGTTATTCTTACACCCTCAGGAGTTAATGGGGTGGTGACACAATGTTTTCTGAATTGGTCACCTTAATGACAAACGGAAATAGCTCTATGTGAAAGTCGGTAGCTTACAAAAGGCTAACTGGACATGAAACCAATTAAGTACTCACAGGGAAAAATGTAATTATAACTTAAACAGCTGCTCAGAACCGTCAGTTAAATTAGAGGACGGAATGGACTAATGCTGTTAACCGATTACCGAGTTAGCGGTGATGTTTAACTCCATCGCGGTAATTGTAATGTAATATGCAAAACGGTCGGTGACAGAAATGCTGTGGGGAATGGCTATCGGAGTAAGCTCTGCTTTTTACGATAAATACAATTACCTGTATTAAAATTGGGTAGTGTCGAATGCAACTAATCTGTAGGTTAAGCTCGTAATACATGTACCGACTCCAAAAACATTGGTATATCTTCAGTTGTAATCGTTTTGTGTTCAGTTCTGTAATTATAACTCGACCCGCTTAAGTTGGAATCACCATCATCATCATTTCAGCCAAAAGACGTCACCTGCTGGACATAGGCCTCCTCCAAGGATCTCCACCAAGGTCGGTCCTGGGCCGCCCGCATCCATTGCTATGTCGGTGACCCTGGTTTTCCTGCGTATCTCCTCATTTCTGATTCGATCTCGCAGGGAAACTCCGAGTATATCCCTCTCCATTGCCCAGTTGGAATAGCTAGTCGTATATTCAATACCCACAGCGCATACCATGTAAGTTATGTTCTATGGCGTGGCTCCCGCCAAAAATGGGGCCGCTCAATGCAAATGCAAATAAAGCGGACCACAAAATTTAATTAAACATTCAGTGGTAAGATCGGAGCTCGGTTCGCGGTAATGATCGCAAAATGCAAATGGTAAAGGGTGCGAAGTGGTCGGGTCGTTACCAGATTGAATCTTAAGCATTTTCGTTATATCTTAGAGTAATTTGTTAATGCCAGAGTTTGCGGCTTGAATTAATTTTGGACTAATTTAACGAGGGGAGAATTTTTATACTAAACAATCTACGGATGAAGAGTGGTGAACAATTTAGAATATAATAGTCACTCATTTTAACCCGCGAGTGTCATATAGATGTATATATTAATCAATAACGGAATGAACTAAAGATACAGAGTGTGTATAACATTTTAGCAATAACCAAGTATTTTTTTAAATGTACGTTATCTCAAGCTAGTGCTGAAAACTTGAGAAACAAATGCAGAATTAGCACAAATCTTTAAATAATACGGATATCCAGTTGATTACTGTTGTGGTGACGGATTTCAGAACCACTCCATTTCACCCTGGAGCACCCCAGGGTGAGATGAGGCCCCTGGGGCACCCCAGGATGAGTAAGAGTCGACAATAGGAAATGAGAAGGCCATCTGCCTCTTACGTTCTTTTAGTCACCTCTTACGACACCCTCATGACGGTATGGGTCTCGACTCTATATATCCTAAATCTAATATAGTACAGTAGGAGCCATTTTTTACCAATTATTTGAATGCCCTTGACCCTAGGCTTGCGTGATGGAAAGCAACGCCAGGGTCTAAGATGGGGCAGGCAATTCAAGGAAATGCCCTGTCGGGCACCGGCTCTCACATACACACGACGGAACACAATAAAACTGCCTGGAATTAGATGTATGGTAGCTAGCCGGGCGGACCATTCGATCCTACCACCAAGCGTGCTGGGTTTTGTTGAGTTTCACAACACGCGTTTTTTCCCAGGGTGAAGTTTTAATAATACAATTACAGCAGGATTTCCAGTAAGTTGCCTATTCAAGTGCGATTCATTACGTATGTTAATGTGGAGTGTCTGGACTTGTGCGAAGTGGCGCAATCATGAAATAGAATTGCCCACTTATGTTGCTGTTACATGGACAAAAAATATAGGTGGAAACGGTTAATACTGATTGTTATAGACTAAACAGGTATACAGAAGTGTGATTTCATAACGCGTGTGCCAATAGTGAATTGGAGTTTTGATTGCAACTGCTGATGAACCCGGACAAAAAGAGGGCTATTATTATACATTTGACGTGACTCGTAGGTCTGTCGAATTTTTTTTAATTAGTGACTAGAATGTTTTTGACCCTAGGCTTGCGTGATGGAAAGCAACGCCAAGGTCTAAGATGGTGCAGGCATTTCAAGGAAATGCCCTGTCGGGCACCGACTCTCATATACACACGACGGAACACAGTAAAACTGCTTGGCGCCGGACTTAGATGTGAGGGTGGTAGCTGGACCATTCGATCCTACCACCAAGCGTGCTGGGTTTTGTTGACTTTTACAACACGCGTTATTTCCCAGCGTGCGGTGGGGAAGTTTTGTATTCTGATCATCACCACACGGGGGAATAGTGTTATAGCTACTACGACCACTCAGCCCATACCTGACCCACAGCTGAGTCGGGCCCTACATGGAGGGTAATTAGCCTACTGTGCCACGCTGGCCAGGCGGGTTGGCCAACGGTCTCAAATCAAATGTCCTTCTCCTGCGGCAAGGTGATCTGCCTCTGGCGTCTTTAGTCGCTGATGACGGATTGAATGGGGTGGTGACACCATGTACTCTGAATCCGTCACGACACGGGGATCATAGAGTTACGTAACAGATGAATTAATTTGGTTTGTTTTGTGGTGTTAAGTTTAGTGTACTTTTTGAACCCTCGATGCCTCTTAGGAGTTATGTGCCGACTCTACTATGTAAACTACTTTTACACAAATAAACTTGTAAGAGTTTTGTGAGATTAAAAAAAAAACGGACCCCACAGATACACTCGTAGATTTCAAAACAGTACTATTTTTATCAGCTCTTCAATATTTGATGTCATTTTTACTATAAATTCATGAACATACGTAAATTCATGATATAGCTTCTCCCGCGTGTCTACCCACATCACTTAATAAACTATGTTTTGTAGAAGCAGAGTAGCGAAAGGCGTGTCATTACAGTGTCGGGTGCGCAGTTTTTTGTAGCGCAACAAATTATGTGAATCGCAAGAGTCGAAATTTGTCACAGCCGGAGCGACGACCCCGATTGTTCCCAGTTTTTGTGGCCGAAACGGGACTGGCAACCAGGGTCCAATAGGGTTGATACCACTAACTAAATAATATCAATGTCCACGTTCCGAAAAGCGCAGTGCTGGTAGGCCTCCCACACTGTGGACCGATGACCTGGTTATGGTCGCTGGAAAACGATTGATGCGGGCGGCCCAGGACCGGCCATTGTGGAAATCCTTGGGGGAGGCCTATGTCCAGCAGTGGACGTCTTTTGGCTGAAATGATGATGATGAATTTACAAGACAGTCCTTTTACCATATTAACTCATTGAAACTAGTTAATGTGAGCTCTTTTGACGCGTTGAAAATACATGTATCATTGGTCGTCAGTACGAAAGAGAGAAGGTAAAAATCTCCATTCCATTTCATTTTTTTTAAGGGTTATTGCCTTAAACGAATAAAACAATGAAATAGAGATCCAGTTACTCGGCAAAGAAGCTGGTGTGAATTTATGCATGGTAAATGGAGAGATAAGACGCATTGCCTCAACGGAACGGAAAGTGTAAGAATTGTGGTTATAAAGAAGGATTCGTGACGGATTAAGAACTCACCCTATTCCATCCTGAGGGTTGCGTAAGAGCTGAAAAAGGGAGGAAAAACTTCATACGGAAACTTGTGCCAATCCGTCAGGCCAGCGTGGCACTGAGGGTTAATTAACCTGTAACTGGAGGAGGCACGACTCAGCAGTGGGTTATTTACAGGCCAAATAGTAGTAGTAGACTTATAAAAAATCTATTTCTACATCTCCCAGCCCCGCGTACGTCGTGCTGATACCCGATTTTGTGTTGTGCGCAGGGTAATGCGGCTCTACGTTCAGAGCGGCCCTAAAGATTGGCGAGGACTGTACTTTCATACATCCACGCATCCATCCTAGCATACGCTTCTCTGCAGAATGGACTTTAGTCTCTCTGAGTATGCAAAATATCTATAAAAATACATGAAGTTAATAGTTTCAGTCAAGAAGCATTGACAAAACGGGTTGAGTTCATAAAAGTAAACGATCGGGACCAATTGAAATTAACAATCGACAGCTATTAACGCTAATTAACACCGTGTAACTAACAATTCTCTTTGCCGTGCTCATAATTAAGTTTTGTGTTGAGACAATTGCTTTTATGTGTCTTATTTCACCTTTTACGTAAACAAATATATGTTTTTTTTTTATATAGGCTCAGACTACATGTAGAAATCTATAAATTTTTTGTGGTCGGCAATACCTCACAGCATCCTGAGATTCTGAGGCGGTACGAAGATTACCAGGTCAGCTACTTTTCAATAAAAAGGAAAATATGAAAATCTTTATTTACTATTTTACATTAGGTACATTGTTCGGAGTTTCCTATTTAGGCAAGCCTGTATCGAGGAATACTTAGCTTAACTTGGATTTATTCGTTGCTAATAATATAATATGCCTTAGTATACATATACCTAAAAATCAAATTTCAATCATCATCATCATCATTTCAGCCAAAAGACGTCCACTGCTGGACATAGGCCTCCCCCAAGGATTCCCACAAAGGCCGGTCCTGGGCCGCCCGCATCCAATGCTTTACGGCGACCTTAACCAGGTCGTCGGTCCACCGTGTGGAAGGCCTACCAGCACGGCGCCTTCCGGAACGCGGTCGCCACTCGAGGACTTTTCTGCCCCATCGGGCGTCGGTCCTGCGAGCTATGTGCCCTGCCCACTGCCACTTAAGTTTGGCAATCCCAAAATTTCAATCAAATTAAGTCAGTACCAAATAGTTTTCGTATGCTGTTCGAGTATACGAACCACTTAAAAGAAAAGTAATATGAAAGTGAAAAATATAAACACTAAAAACAAAACTAAAACCAAAGCTATAGTAGCAATCTATTGCTATTTATCATCTATATCTCGCCGGATCTTCTCTGTAGATTCTTTGATCGTTGTCGAGTATTATCAAAGGTATTGTAAAAACTCTTGAGTATTGAGTAATTTTGAGCTTGATTTTATTTTATGTCATCATGTCATCAAAACTCGAGTCATTAAAAAATGTTTGACACCCAACACGCCTCCATTCATTTCGAACAAAAAACTAAAGGTTACGCTTTAGATATGTTCGTAAAAACCATTTGAACATTTTTTACTGCGTGTCTTACCGTTTGATTGGTGGGCATAATAGAATTATCTTTGTTGTAAAGCATGTTTTAATCGGTTTTCGTTTGGACATGTTTATGTTGTGTATTGCAATCGAATTGTTTTTTTCTGTTTGTTTTTTGCATGTGTCAGTCAGTGCTGTGTTATTCAGATGTCTAAATATTTGAGAACGTTTAGACTTTTTATATTTTGGGAAGCTTTATTATGTGGTATTGTAATGGTAGTTTTAATTTTATTTTATCAAGTTGGCTCATGTGAACTCTTTTGACAAGTCAAAATGTATTTATCATTTATAATGATGCTCTACAGATAAAGCCGGCAGAAAACTTTATTCATACGCCATAATTAGATAAAAACATAGACAAAAACAGTCTTGTGACAGTAAACTCGCGCTTTTTTCATCAATTACTTCTGCATTACCCAGTTCCATGCTATTGAAGTTACTTCAAGCATCAGTCTCATCGTATAAGTCGAGCTAGATTTAGATGGTCGAACACAAAAATACCATCATTTATTGTTAACCAATGTTGGGATTTTATATTTTAGACTTGCTCAGGATCTCGCAATCTTAAAAGACAATCCTGTATTTTCTCTAGGGGATTATTTTCAGGAGAAAAAAGAAAGAGTCAATAGTAGAAAGTTGACTTTAAAAAAAACTGCTAGAAATTTCATGACTTTATATTATTTTCTTTATTATAAGTCGCGACAACCCTGCGCGTTCGAGGCTCATTCCTCTTTCGTAGTCTTGAACTTGGGAATTTTAATCAGCACTTATGAAGCGGCGTGTGGCAAATACTTACACCATCCTTTTACGGGGTAGATAGAGGCAGCGGAGCATTTACGCTCATAAATTTAATTAAATATAATGCAAAACAATCCTTTACACTAATTCCACCGAAGTCTCTTTGGCTTTGCAAGAAAGCCGTGGAAGACACTACAACAAATGAGACAAGTCTTCTGATATTTCACATTATTATTTATCAGCGAAACAACTTCGTGCGGTGACGGATATAGAATTCACAATGTCACCAGTGCATATAGTGATGTGAGAGGGTGACTGCAGGAACGCAAGAGGCAGACTCGTCAAAATAAGGACAACTCAAATAATCATTTTTTAGTTAATTGCTGGAAGTCAACCTAAAGCAACGCGCGTATAGGCAACGCACATATAGACATCACTCGCTGACACGATATCTCCAGACGGTGGGAAACAGTGCGGTACTCTACAATCAATCAAACAATTAGACAAATGTCTAGGTATAGGTACCGTGACGTGATTTTTCACATGCCGACCGCGAGCGTATGCATGAAAAGTAAGGTGCTTATATGAGCTTGTCTTCTATATCTAATTATTTTGAGATAGTGTTGTGACATACGTCTACACATGAGTTTGGTTTGATACCAATAATATTCCGTCAGCAAATTCCGACTAACTATGTCGATGTGACCTTTGTATCCTAAAAAGGCAATAAAAATGGATTACAGCGATTTTTGTTGGCTCTTTTCTGTAGAACAGCCTTCCAACTACTACTATTATTCAGTTCATACATGACTCCCCATGGCCCTCCACAAATTACATAAAGGAAAAAAAAATAGCCTACTGGGCCGCGATGGCCAGACGGGTTGGCACAGGGATTCGTATCAAGTTTTCCTTATCCCGCGGCTAGCTTTTCGGCCTTATAATTTCCTTCTGTCAGCTCTTACGATACCCTCGGGATGGAATGGAGTGATGACAATGTGTATTCTAAATCCATGAACACACGGAATCCCCGGAAGCCTTTCAAACGAAATGTTTTTTTTTTACATTTGGACAAGGTCCTTTATTATTTATTCTCTTTGAATAGCTATGTGTAAATATATCGCAGAATAATTAACGATTATTATTTTTATCTGATATCTTTCTAGATACGGTTGTAATCGTTTTATTTGAAGTCTCAAGCTGTCGAGTCAATTTTGTTAGCGGCGATGTTGATAACTATCGATCGGATAATCTGTGATCGGGAAGTTTATAACCGTAACGGTTAGCTGCGTTGGCCCAACAGTTGGTCGATATGGCGCCATGTCAATTTGTGAGTTGCTATTTGTTGGTCAAATATTGGTCTAGAATTTTTTGCAGGAGAAATATCCAGATCCAAACTAACATTCGATTTTATAATATTAGTAGTAAGGATAATCAAAATTTATTTCTTAATTAGAATTTATTTTATTTTATTATAAACTAGCGACCCGCCCCGGCTTCGCACGGGTGCAATGATGATTTCTTTACAATATTATGCATTAAAAACCTTCCGCTTGAATCACTCTATCTACTAAAACAAACCGCTTCAAATCCGTTGCGTAGTTTTAAAGATTTAAGCACACATAGGGACGGACAGAGGACAGTGAGTTTGTTTTATACTATGTAGTGAAACAATATACACTGAAATATAAATAAAATTATCAATCAGTCTTTCGACCATCGGCTTGGAGTGCCTTTCCAGAGAGAAGAGCCGACAAGAAACTCCATGTTTGCTCTTTTATAAAAAAAGGTTACAATGATGGTGTTACAAACAAGTCTGGCAGATTAGTTATACATGCATAAACATGTAGTGACGGATTTAGAATACACAATGTCACCAACCCACACTATCCCCAGGGTGTCGTAAGAGGGGACTAAAGGATCGTAAGAGGCACCTAGCCGTAGGAGAAGGAAAACTTGATACAAACCCTGTGCCAACCCGTCTTGCCAGCGTGGCACAGTAGGCTAATTTCCCTCTATGGATTTGGAGGAGGCCCAACTCTGTAGTGGTTCATTTATGGGCTGAAAAGACGAAACATGTAACGTGTCAAAAATAATAGCAAAGCCAACCTTAGTCCCATATATATATTACTAGCGACCCGCCCCGGCTTCGCACGGGTGCAATTATGCATGAATCATACTTAAAAACATTCCTCTTGAATCACTCTATCTATTAAATAAAACCGCTTCAAAATCCGTTGCGTAGTTTTAAAGATTTAGGCATACATAGGGACGGACAGACGACAGCGACTTTGTTTTATACTATGTAGTGATTCCGAATTAAAATAGAATTTGTGTATTTAAACACGGGCAATCTCTGGAATATCTTATCCAATTTGAATTAAATATTAGATTGCTGAATCATTACAATTGGTTTATTATTGGGGCATATTCTACAACAAACAAGACGAAAACTAATCATAAGTTGTGAACAAACCAGTTGGAAAAAAAGATCATAATATTATGTTTGATATTGGGCACAGGTTATTCCGGGCAAAGCCGCGCAGAAATACTTGTTATACCACTAAGTCAAACGTTGGCTCATTTGATCCGATATGATCTTTATAAGCTGGTTGTCAGTTAAAAACAAGTGCAGTAGGTCAAGTGCAGTCATCCGCACAGATTAAATCTTGGCGCGTTGACCCTCAGGCACTTACAGCAGATACGACTTTTCATGAACAACATGTGGTTTGAATGAATAGACAAAAAAGTCGGATGTACTCCTTATGGTGGGGTCCTTTTCCAGTCGGGCAATACTTAATGCAAAAACAAAAGAGATGCATGGATTATAAGAATGAGGAATTGTGTGTAATGTACAATTGTGTGAATATAGATATGACGACTGATTGGTGTGTGTATGGAGACTACCACCTAGCGTGGGACAGGGGTCGTAAGATGATGATAATGGTAACTGTAAATATGACGATTTTTAAGCGTTTTGTGATAAAACCTACGTAAATAAAGTTCCTTTTAAGTTTGAGTTTGAATTTAGCGGGGTTCATCCGCTATACCCTTACTAATGTTTTTTTTATACGACCTGCCTATTTATTGTACTGTACCTACCTAATACGCCACGCCTACCAGTCTAAGCGTATGTGTTTCAATATACGTATACCTATTTGTACAAATTTGAAACACTTCTCTTCGAAACTCACTAGAAACACAATTACTGTCATATCAGGAAAACATGATCAGCTAAGTGATCCATGTACCGTCTCGAATCGTGACCCGAATTTAGAGCTAACAGTATCGGTCCAACAATGCCCGGCGATGGGTTAAAATGGCGCTGGTTGCCACGCAGCGGCGACATCCAAAGACTTGAAACAATAGCGATGCATGTAAGTACGCCGATAGTTAATGGTTGGAGGGTTTAAAATAATAATGTTCTAAAACAAATGTGACGGAGATCTTGTAAAAGACCATTTTGAGCTTTGACTTAGGTTTAGTCTTTTGCTTGTTTACTAACTACTACTAAATGTTTCATATTATTGCAGGAAATGATTTCTTCACGGTTCTGATCGTTTTATTTTATTTTATTCCCAAAAATCATTTCCTGCAATGTGTAAAGATCGTGAAAACCTATGACATCAATAAGTTTCGTATTATGTTAAAAATGAGCTTTTTTGCATCTGAATTTCAATTTGATGGAGGAATAATACAGGGTGCGAAAATTGCCGATTACAACGGCGGATCGCAGAAAATATGGTACCTGGTCTGCAGTTTTTTTTTTTTCAAATCATTGGTTTTGACTGTGATAAATCTTAATAATGATTTTTCCAAAAGCCATTCAGGCATTTGCAGGTTTTGTCAAAAGTCTCCTTTAAACATTTTTGAATATACCATATGGATGTTTTAGGTTTAGGGGATGTCGTGTCTCTCCTGCGTGCACAGAGCACGTTATCAATATAACAAAATTATAGGCGGAATATTTCACTGCTTCCTTGTACATTTGAGGAATACTGCCATCTAATCTCTCCCGTGACCACGACTGCACGAATTATCGCGTTATTATTGCCATCCGTACACATTTAAAAATTAAGCTGCTTTTATTTCAGGAAAATAATCAGCATTCACCGCGAAACGCAGAGTTAAGCATCACCGCGGGCGGTACGTAGTCTTATGTAGATGGGACATTACTCTCACTTCTGGCTGCTCCGTTCTTTAATCAGTTTTTGAATGTCCTTCTGACACACCTAGAGGAGACTTAGCTAAACAATGGGAAATTTAAAGGTTGGGAAGATTTCACTAATATTACTGAACTAGGCAAATGAAATAGTGAAAATAGACCGACGGACATATATAGCATAATTGCTTCCTGTCAAAACCGAGGCAGGAGTCAAATACGTGAGCACTTATCATCAAAGATAACACAGTAAATTTAACAGTAGCTTGGTCGCTATTGCCTGCGAGTGTGTACATAAGAAAGGTGACGCATTCAAAATTTAATTTTTATAATAGAAATAGCACATCCGCAGAAGATTTAAGGGGAATTATAGATAACTAAGTTTGTATTTTTACAGATTTTTTTGGAATGACTAACGAAATACTCTTTATTGGGAACAAAGAAACCATATATTTCAAATAAAACAATTAAAGTTTGCTCACAGCAACCTCTTCCAGGCAACCAAAGCAAATACAAACGCTACGGAATTTAGGCTTCTTGTAGATTAAAAAACTTAAGAAATAATTATCACTATCACTACATAGTATAAAACAAAGTCGCATTCTTCTGTCCGTCCCTATGTATGCATAAATCTTTAAAACTACGCAACGGATTTTGAAGCGGTTTTTTTTAATAGATAGCGTGATTCAAGGGCAAGGTTTTTAAGTATAACCCACCCCCGCTTTGCACGGGCGAAGCCGGGGCGGGCCACTAGTATTTTATAAACCTTTCTACGAACATATTTAACCTATTTTTTTTAAAAAAGCCGGGGCGTGCTGCTTGTCATTTTATGAGCTATGTTTCATAAAATTCTTTTTGTGAAGTTACGAACGGAGGTTGACGTATTAGATATTCTATAAAGAAATGGAATCACACGGTTACTAAATGGTTTGTTATGTACCTACGCGTGAAGTTGGGTTACTGCTTATATATTCTCTGGCCGTCACCCCCACATAATGCTGAGCACGCATCTTTTAATAAGCCCTGAAGTTACCACAAAAAGTTGACCCTCGTATTAGGTCTAATTGACCAGCCGATGTCCGACAGACACGCACGGTTAAATTACTGTCATACGTCTGTTATCTAAGTTAAATGTTTAATAAAATAGAAATTTTTGACGTTAATCGGATTTCATGTTATTAAAGACTTCCAAAGGGGAATCCCCCTTCATATAGGTATCGCGATTATTATCCTACAAGTTTAGCAATTTGTGTTAAGCTATGTACCTCGTGTTGTTATACCTACTACTCAGCCCATAAATGACCCACGGCTGGGCTCGGGCTTCCTCCCATTACAGGGAGGGTAACTAGCCTACCGTGCCACGCTAGCCAGACATGTTGGCACAGGGTTTCGTTTCAAGTTTTCCTTTTCTTGTAGCTGGGTTGTTGGCCTTGTACTTTCTTTTTATCAGCTCTTACAACACCCTGAAGTTAGTTTGGGGTGGTGACACTATGTATTCCAAATCCGTCACTTGTTGATTGTACCTGGTGGCACATGTCTGCTGGTAAGCGGTTATTGTCGCCAATGGACGTTTGTAACACTAAGTTCCACTAACGTATTGCTAGCCTTATCATGAAAGCATGACGTTGCCACCCACAGACCTGCATTCCTGAGCTGACCGACCCCTACCGGCGCCTGTTCGCCAGATTGACGCATGTGACACCCATACGCATAGATCTTCTTTGTTACGCCCTGTGTTAGCACTTACTATAAATGTTGTCATATAATAACAAAATATGATATACACAATGAAGGTCAACCAGGATGAACAGGTTTGTGGTATCAGGGACGGAGCTCACTCGAGGTCAAGAGGCAACGCGATGTAATCGTACACTTCGGTTACCTACTGTTTGGCAAGTTTATGTTGCTAATAGACCTTAGGCCTTTGGACAGGCCGTATAGATGGAAAAGATAAATTACTGCCGTAAACTTTAAGCGAAAATCTCGGAGATTTTGGTGCCAACCTACATGGCTCATGTGGCTTATTTCCGTCATCGTCAAAACTTTCAACGAAAAATTAAAACAACTACTAAACAGCGAAAAGGAATAATTAAATCTATTTGAATTCGGTTTCCTTTGCAATACAACGTCGGTGTTACTTTAAGTTGGCAATCCAATACTATACGAACAATATGATTATCCAGCCCGACGAGGTGGTAAGTGTGGTAAGGGGGCCGCGGCGCCTATTCTCCGAGAACTGTAGTCGAGAATTTCTGAAAACCTTGCGAATTGTTCTTTTAAAAAAGGATATTTTAGTAATTATCGCATTTATAGGCGATATTTCATGACGTTGATCTGATTTTTCTTGGAAAGTGTGTAACATGCTGGTCGCTACAGTGACTTGTATAGATTTTTTCCTATAAATTATGCTCTTAATTGAACAGTAAGAAGAAGAGAACAGAAGCTCCGTTTAGGTCGGTTGAAATTTAGGTTGAACCCCTTATTAACCCTTTTCTATAACGGGTTTTCTATACCCTTTTCTATATATTTAATAATAAACATATTTTCTATTTTCTCTATAACGGTTCTACGTTGAGCTTGACGAGCTTCTTAACTGGATAACGCGCGTATTGCAGGATGGAGGAATGTTCTGCCAAAACGCTATAGTGCTAACAACCCGAATTTCCCTAGTATTTGTTTAAATTAGCTCTTAATTTTTCTACAGACGAGTTTTGATTAACATTTACATGGCATTAAAATGTTGATCGCAACAATTGTAATTCTACGCGCGAACAAATACTAGACGGGCGTGTCATTTCTCGTATAGCGCGTCGTGCGTTTAAATGAGAAGCATCTCGTAGGCAGAATCTACTTAATATTCAATCCTTGTGAGCTTCTGTATTAGCATTGTTGAGATTAGCTACGGTTTCTTTGAAAAATGCATTGTTACCTTGTTATGAACCTTACGAATGAATGGCAAAATGGTGCCATTCATCCGCAAGATTCGTTCTTCGTTCCTTTCATCTAGTATGAATATTTTGTCCCTGATTTTGTTTATATTATTTATTTAGGATATGAAGTATACATTAACACATTTAACAAATGAAATTTACATAATATTGAC
The DNA here is from genome assembly GCA_905475355.2 of Clostera curtula. NCBI lineage: Eukaryota > Metazoa > Arthropoda > Insecta > Lepidoptera > Notodontidae > Clostera > Clostera curtula. Next base: position 457,706 of record FR997816.1, on the reverse strand, counting down.
TACCGGCCAATAAGACGGAGTAATTTTTTATCAATGTATTAAACATGTGCAAAAACGGAGACCGAAAATATAGTAATATTTATTTTTAAAATACAGGTGGTATTTTTTTTTAATAATCTGCAATGGTAGTAAATGGATGCAGCAAATAACCTAAATTCCTATAATATTTTTTCTGGTGAGAACGTGTGAAATCTATGTAAATAAAATGACTTAAAATATTACATAATTATAAACTTAAAATCCTTTCAATAACAGTGTATGCGGTTTTTCTTTCAATAATAGTGAAAATTACTTTCATATTTTCTCTCTACAATCAATTACTCTGTATATATTTTACGCGATGTCTTAATTTTTTTTAAGACCAGTCAGTTCTAATGCCTAGTTCATTATTTCCACGTAATGCTCAGTCATTAAATAAATAATATCAAAGTGTATTTTAATGAGCCGGCACAAAATACAATGGAATGGCATTGAATTAAGCATGGAGCTTCCGCGTCTCGCTGTCTTGTTTCTGAAATATTTTGGCTTGTTTAGAGTACACGGGCATTGTGATCAAGAATTCTCTCTGGCCCGACTTCTTATTACGGACCTGGACATATTATTAAGTTACATAATTTCGCGGGTTCTATTGCTTTTTTTTATACTACTGAAGATGCGCTTGGAATCGCGCAGTTGAAATGATGACGCTCCCAGGAAAGTTCCCTCATTAAGTTCTGGCGACATTACTCAAGCGTAAAAACACAACACCACCCAAGGATGATGTTAAAATGCTGGGGCTTTCTATATAAGGTATGGGTAATGACCTCCGACATTTCTCAGTGGGCCAGCTTCAGAGAGTGTGGTAATAAGCTAAAAAAAAAGTTACAACTAGTTGCTCCAAGAATTGGTATTTTTTTAATATTGGAAGTTTCGAAGGCTGGCACAGTTAAAGCAGTAGGCAGGCTACTTAGCTTGACGTAAGGATGGCCGGACGAATAGTTCTATGTTTAGCAGTAGCAATCTGTAGAGTATAGATAAAATAATAATTAAACCAAACTCATAATACCGACAGACATTCATAAATTTGCTGCCAAGATCACAATCAGAAGTTAGTTAGAGACACTCTTTGTATTAATAAACCAGTTCTAACGGAAGCCTATTGATGGAATTCGAGTGATGCCAAATATGATGACCAAGGTTAAGAGAACTCTAATTGATGACGTTGTATGACATTCACGTGAAGGAGATACAAATTATCGGAAATTGTTTAAATAACACTAAGTTGATAAAATAGGTACCATAAATACCAGTGAGGCTCCGGTACGATTCCAGAGTCGGGCAAGTGTCTTTGTCTGAATCAGAGGCTCTTGCTTTAAGTCTGGGGGTCATTTGTGTTTGTGAATTCCATGTTTGTAAACTACCCCCGCGATACGAGATGCAGGGCAGGGGCTTCGATTTAACAAAAAATTTTTTGTCTTAAAACATTGGAACTCAACAATAATGGTCGAGGCATATGGCAGGCTTTGTAAAAAAATGTCATTATTTACCATGCTGGCCAGACGAGTCCCATATCATGTTTTCTGTCTCTTGCGGTTAGATGGCTAGGCCTGTAAATCTTCGTAGGTTGCCTCGTGAGATACTACGATCAAGATGTAATTGATTGATGTCACCGTGTAGTTTAAATTCGTCACTATGCGGAACTTTCGTATACCCAGGATAATACACCCACCACGAGGGCAAAAAAGTTAAAATAAAGCCAACGCGGGAAAAGTCGCCTATAGATATCAATATCTTAAAAAATTAGGGAACTCTCGTAATTGAGGTTTGTTTATCTCATTAACCATTATGTATGACAAATGATTGCGACCCGGAATTCCAAAATTGAATGGCAATTTGACGTGTCAATGTCATAGATAAGTTTAGCTGTCAAATTAAGACAGTAGTCGTTGAGTTACAATGTACCTAATTTTAATGAACAGTGCGCTTTTCCAGTCAGTAAATTGCTTATGAACAACGGCAAATAATAGCTTATAAGCAAACTCCCCCTGAAAAGGCTAACGTTACTTCAAACATAGTTTGATTAAATTAAAACATATAAAAATTGTTCCATTTGGGTAGAGCAGGCAGCCATAGACAGATACGTCATAACATAACCATAAGACCCAATTCTTTGTCTCTGAAATTTTCTGACAGTTGTCGATGGATTCAGGAATCAGCTTCTTTTTAAAAATAGGTACGTATGTGTAATTCATTACTGTCATTCTTAAAATTACCGTAATCTGCATCTAAAAAGCAATTACCAAACGGATCTCAGCAAAATACTTCCGTCTTCGAACAAGATACGGAATCAGCTGATTTGTCACGACTTAAAAAAATACGTACCTAACAAAGCGCACGCTTGAATGGGCGCTATCGTGCGCGCGCGCAACGTAAATCCATTGACACATCTCTTTATGAATGACGCTTGGATTAAACACCGATGAAAATCGCACTGCAATCTCCAAATCGACCAATCACAAAACACACATCACATAAAAAACACTTATTCTATTTTCAAATAACCTTTTTCTTTTCAATACAATTTATTTGATTAAATCAACGGTATTTTCAAAAACAACTGTCAAACAGTCGCGATTTGAGGGATGACTTTATTTTTTTTAATTGTTGTTGTGGCAAAGGCTACATGCGCTCGCGGCTGTGACCACCATTGACTGACTAACGGCTGTCCGTCCGTGCGTACCGCTCCATGGTTGCGTAACTAACGGGGCATAGAGTAAGTACTTTTTTGTGTACAGAGCACTACCTGAAGATAAAAAACTCTTTATTGAGTTTTCCATGGCTTTACAAGGCTCAAACCATACCTACTTATATCATAAGAGTACAATCGCATGTGGAGTGGATGACAGCAGTCATTTATTTGATTGACTCTTTAGAACACATTGTGCTTTGATTGTTGTTCATAGAGTATATTGTGTAGATTGGATACGGAAGTTAATTATCTCAACATTTAGAAAATTCTGGATACTAACAAAAAGTGATCATAATTTTATTGCCCACGGTCCAATGTAGTTCCTAATATAGTTCGCTTTTGTTTAACTAATTCTAGATTTATTTAATACTAACTGGTCTATGGATGTCAACACAATCCAGACACTGCTGATCATATTAACCACCAACTTCATGGAGGGAAATTAACCTACTGTGCAGTAATGGTATTGATGCCTATGGTATTCCGTTAAGTAGTGCGTTAAGTAAAACTTCAATAGGCTGCTATCTGTAATGAACCTAAATATGCTTATGAAATGGCATTATAGTTAATTGGCCATTAAATTTTATAGACCTTTTGACACATTGATCAAAGAAAATTTCAATTCCAGATTCGAAAATAACTCTTTGTTTAAAAACACTGTTAGACGCGCCCACGTATTTCTGGGATACAGCCTAAACAATAGTGCATTAAATCACTTGTTTTACTGCTTTTAACTGCAGAGAAGTGAAAGAGTGAAATTTAAACTGGCGCCAACGTGTGGGTTGATTTTTGATGGCAGCACTAGATAGTAATTACAATACTCGGGTGTAAATATTTGAATTTCGAACCGCATAAATAATTTAACGATTGATTGCCTAAATGTGATTATTACTATTATTATAAATGATAAACTATTGGTTATTGTCTAGCTCTATGAATTATGAAAATATAGACATAAATTGTGCTACATTTATACCTAAATTATAAATAGAAAATAGGTATTGCTTTTAACATATTTTGACGTTGAAGCAGAAGAAAAATAATATAATCACGTACTTACTTATGTTAAAATGCGATAAGTAATGTGGATGGGCAAATTACCTGAAACAAAATAAATTGTAATGAGTATCTATCTACATGTAAAATCAATCAATACGGGTTTACATATTTTTCGTTTCGTTCAAAATATTTCAATAGTCTATTATCAAAAAAATACCTTGCTTTGAAAATATACTTCGTTCGATGACAATTTAACACTAATCACTACATAGTATAAAATAAAGTCGCTGTCGTCTGTCCGTCCCTATGTATGCTTAAATCTTTAAAACTACGCAACGGATTTTGATACGGTTTTTTTAATAGATAGAGTGATTTAAGAGGAAGGTTTATAAATGTATAACCCACCCCCGCTTTGCACGGGCGAAGCCGGGGCGGGCCACTAGTAATCTTATAAACGCGAGAGAAGAATGTAGGTATGTCTGTTCCTCGTTCACGCAAAAACTACCGAATGGGTTTTGATGAACCTTTACAATAATATAGCTTACACATCATTACTCAAAATATAGGGATAAGCGCCGGAAACCGCGGGGCGCAGCTAGTCTGATACAAATTGGTTTGGACTACTCTCACTCCATAAATGTCAAAAAAAGAGAGTTTAGACAATCATTCGCTCCAACTGGAAGTACCCTGGGGCAGAACCTTCGCCTTACAAAATACTGCACCCACACACCACATCCTGGAGTAGCAGGAGTTCTATCATAAGACACCGTTTTTCGCTTTGCATCAAGTGTTATATTTCACAGTAGACGTGACGTCTCAGTGTTGCGTCCGTAACCACTTCAACACTATTTCAACCAAAAGACGTCCACTGCTGGACATTGACAAGGATTTCCACGGAGGCCGGTCCTGAGCCGCCCGCATCAATAGCTTTCCGGCGACCATAACTAGGTCGTCGGTCCACCGTGTGGGAGTAACTACTTCATTCATCATTTCAGCCAAAAGTCGTCCACTGCTGAGGCCTCCCCCAAGGATCTCCACAAAGGCCGGTCCTGGGCCACCCGCATCCACTGCTTTCCGGCGACCTTAACCAGGTCGTCGGTCCACCGCGTGGGAGGCCTACCAGCACTGCGCCTTCCGGAACGCGGTCGCCACTCGAGGACTTTTCTGCCCCATCGGGCGTCGGTCCTGCGAGCTATGTGCCCTGCCCACTGCCACTTAAGTTTGGCAAGCAAGTTTGGTTTGGCAATTAAGAGTAACTACTTACTATCACGCAAATCGTATACTTGAGACTTGAGCATGGACAGCCTAAATAAAGACCCCAATAATACACACGTGTACTAACAGTGATATACACGTTTCAAAACAGGGGAGTACTAAAAGCGGCACCGTACTCCGAGTAGCACAATCGATTGCTCTTGACACAGTTCGAAGGAACTGTGTGCTACAGTGTGGCTTTTGTGTGGAGAGGCAGGTGTTGTTTTAGCCTTCCTGACTTTCAGGCTTACTCCTTTGTTCAATAAACGTGGGAATTCGGAACTATCTCGAATATGACTTCTAGTTTTCACTTTCAATACTGGTAGCTTAGTAATCCACTGTTCTTGGTTTGCCTGAGATGAACTGGTGACGGATGAACTATATAACACTTTTAACGACGTTGAAAGTGTTACAGGTGTACTATAAAACTTTTAACACTCGTCACCAGTTAGTGATTAAGTTAAAAATAGCAATCATAAAATTTAAAAATTATTTAACAAAGATGCGTTTTTCCTTTTGCACAAAATCATCGGGTTCGATTGCAAGCTTCAAGTAATGATTTTTCAAAGTACAAAAATTCAGTTTTAATAATTATCAAAATTAGGATCGAGCCTATGCATAAGCAAACTATGACGAGAGCGTATATAACAGAAAGTGTGGATTTGCTATTGTTCTACTGGTTAGGCAATGTCTGGGTAAGGACGTTTTTGGATCGGTGACCATAAATTTTTTACATTTGTCGGCTTCGCGGAGGACACGGAAAGCAATCGGTCCTGTGTATCACTCTTGCATCCATAGCGTCCATAGGTAGAACCAACAGACGTACCTCAGAAGTTAGGTAGACGGCAATCGCTTGTGTAAATACTGATAGGCAGCCAAATTAGGTTGGCCTAGTTCCGACCAGATTTGGAAACTGGGAAAAGGGTCAGGTGATGATGGTGTGTATTTTCCTTTTCGGAGAAATTGCTTCTGGGCACAAAGAAAGGCGAGGTGTTAGTAGAACGCGCGAGTCACACGGTCGAACCATGTCAAGTACGCTCAATACAACCTCTAGCCTCGGGCGGATTGAGGATTAGGAGGCAGTTGCTTTGTCTTTTTCCTCCGTGTTGTCAGTGTGGCGATGGACTTAGAATACACAACATCACCAACCCACAGCATCCTGAGGAATTCGCCAGGAATGAAGAGGAAAATTAGCTAATCACAAGAAAGGGAATTTCCCTTCCTCGTGATGATACAGTCAGGACCAACGGAATATTAAGTGGGTGGCACCTTGCAGCACGCGCAGGAGAAACCTTTTGTACCTTGCTATTTAACTTACCTATCATAATTCAATATTGTAAATAGAGTTTTACTATGATGTCAATACAACTACATATTTTGTTAGTATCTAAAGTGAAATAGACGTCGCGATGACGACACCATGGTGTCACCACCCCATTCCATCCTGAGGGTGTCGTAAGATCCGAGAAAAGGAAATAACAAGGCCGATAACCTAGCTGCAAGAGAAGGAATACTTGAAAGGAAGCCCTGTGCCAACCCATCTGGCCAGTGTAGCACAATAGGCTAATTACCCTCCATGTATTTGGAGGAGGCCCGACTCACTAAACATTGAATGGAAAATGTCTCGATTGTTGTATCATTATGTAGTGTATAGTTTTACATAGCTATATAACGTAGATATCAATACAAAAGTAGGCGTTTGGTATGTAGATGATGGTTGTTAGGCCCCAAACCAAAATGTAACTCGTTCAATGCGCTTGACCGAATTACTGCGAACTTTTACTTTGCAACACTACCCGGACACTTCGAGCCACGAATAAACATTTTGAGTTGCCAATGTGTTGTGATTTTTAACATGCACTACATAAGATCACTGAAGCCCTAAAGCTTTTGATATATGTATTATCTCTGTATTTTAAAAGCGCACATTATAGTTTATTATTATTTAATAAATTCTATTGCGGTTTAAGCTAACAAATGTGATTGAGATTCAAGCTTAAAATTGATTAGGGTAATCTTGTCTGCTTGTGATAATATCATAACTGCTGAAGAAATGGACCAATTTCAATCTAGTTTCTTTCACTAACCGACTTTAAAAAGGGGGAAGTTTTCTACTCGTCTGTATGTTTTTTTAACAATACAAAGAAAGTGGGCTAGTGTGTAAATGTGGTGTAGTTTAAAAATATTTTTATCTTACATATCATATTTCAATATAGTAAATTGATTTTTAATATGTTTCTATTACACATATTTCGGTTAGTATTTAAAGTGAAATAGACTATGTTATGGTTCATAGAGTACCTAAAATAAAACTTTATAGTGAATTTTTGATAGCGATTATATAGTGTCCAGGCTGTTCGCACTGAGCAGTGCGATAATATTATTCTACACAATTGATCAATGACAATTTGATACATTTTTATGTAAATAACAGTATGATTAATGCACGCATGTTTATTTTTTACCGATAACAACCTTAACATAATGTTTATACATAATGGGACTACTTCTACAATCATTTTACATATACTACGACAAAAGAGCACGTTGAGCTGGTCGACCCTGGTTATCATTCAAACATCTTTAGCCATCACCATCATCATCGCGGGTTCGATTCCCCGCACGGAAGAAATATTTGTACGACCTACAATTAGTTGTTTCTATCTATAATATGTATGTATTTACACACACATAAATATATATATATATATAAGTAGTTTATCATCCACCTCGTTACCATAACACAAGCATTAAGTTGCTTAGCTTGGGACGAGATGGCGTTGTGTGAAATGTCCAAGGATATTTATTATTATTTATGTATTATTATTACTGCTGGACATAGGCCTCCCCCAAGGAATTCCACAAAGGCCGGTCGCATCCGTCGTTTTCTGGCGACCTTAACCAGGTCATCGGTCCACCGTGTGGGAGGCCGACCAGCGGGTCGCTTTCTGGGGCGCGGTCGCTACTCGAGGAGTTTTCTGCCATCGGGCGTCGGTCCTGCGCGCTATGTGCCCTGCCCACTGCCACTTAAGAGTCGAAGTCTATAGCAATCGTTAGTATCTAAACCAAGTAAGTAGCGTGTAATCTGAAAAATGATTCCAACTCACTAGGAGTAAATACTCCACAAGATGTAATTGCTAAATTCAAAAGTTCTTGCGTGTGTCAAAAACGTGTGGTGTCGAAGATATCATCAATCGAAATGAATTTAAGTCAAAAATTGTTGTGTAAAAGTGCAATTACTGTAGAGGAAGTTAAATTTCAACCATTCAAAACCATCATTCACATTTTAAGTCAAGAAATTGCGACGATGTTATTTTTCATGTGAGGGAGTTTTGTATGTAATAAAATCAATCGCTTTGTCGAATCATTTGGTATGAAAAATAGACCTCATTTTATACTGAGGGTGCCGTAAGAACCGACAAAAAGAAATGGTAAGGGCGAAAACCTAGCCGCAAGAAGGGAAACTTGATACGAAACCCTGTGCCAACACGTCCGTGATGATCCAAGTGTCAAAATAAAATTCATATGTCAGTTGATTCTTTGGTATGGTAGAAACTAACTTTCGGAATCATAATATTTAGTAGTAATATTGAATGCGGAAAAGACTCGCATCCAATTTGAAGATACTTCCTAAGATTATCACACTAAATCTTGTAAGTAATCCTCATAGACGCATGTTGTCACTAATTGAAGAATCACGACCAAACTGGTTGTAAAAGGTAAACACGGAGCGCATAAATCACGATTTGTAGTTGACGAGCGGAACTATTCGAAAGCGTGAATAATACCTCCATGGACGAAAGCTGGATACAATACCATCCAAAATGGTGCTGTCGGTATTTGCCTGTGGCGTCTGGCATTCTAACATAACGTAACAACTGATAAATCGGTCTAACCAAATCATTACCAGTTCTATGTATCACGGAGGGCATAACAGAACAGCAGTGTCAGCATAGGTTATCTACTTTGCTCGTATCATTCGAATAGCAATCATCATGATGTGAGGATGGCACACATGCACACACCACCAAGCGAAAATGGAACCCACAAGGGGCAACGTGCGGATAAAACATCTGTCAAAAAAGTCACACCAAACATAGCAATCAATGATACCATACACACATTATCGCATACGAATAGCGCACACAAGTAGCCTGTAATTTATACAGAATGTTTGCGACGCAGGGTTGCTACAATGAGGTACAATAAGACTAGCATCTCTCATCCGGCGAAATTACTCTCACTATGCTGTTTAATACTTTTTGTAAACAAGACCAATAGTTAAAAAAAAAGAACCAACTACGAGTTTCTTGCCGGCTCTTCTCTGTAGAACAGCATTCCTAACCGGTGGTAATTTCAGCATGAATGTGTGTGGACGAAATGGTTGTGGGAGATCAAAAGAGATGGATGGATTGTAAGAATGAGGAATTATGTATGAAAGGTGTGAATGTAGGTATGACGACTGATAGGTGTGTATAGAGACTACCACGTTGCGTATGACTGGGGCCGTAAGATGATATTGGTAATTAAAAGAGTTTTGTGATAAAACCTACGTAAATAAAGTGCCTTTTATAATATTAAAGAATATAACCTAAAATGAAAATAACCCTTTGCAGTGCCAGCTTAAAGATAAGTTTGTAAACGATTATACAGATTTCCATTGAAAACCAACCAACTAGCTAGTTCAACAAAATTTCTTTGGCTTTATTGACACCGTGCACACACTAAAAGCCATTGACCAAAAAACATTAACTGATATTGTTATAGCAATTCAATAAACATCACAGTTTGATGGTCCAATTTGATACGGAATAGTTTGTCCAGTAACATCAAATTCTTGGCCTGCAACAGGTTGTGTCGCAACCTTCAGAATCCGCGTGGGCTTACCACAAACCTGATGGTGAAGATTTCCCAATGGATCCATTCGCTACACCCACTTGGCTATGAGATGGGCTTACAATGTTTGGTCTGTCGGCTTTCAATTTGATTACCAAAATTGGAAAATTTAAGAAATTCCTGTGACGAACCGTCATGGATGTTAGCGGCGAGAAAAAGTTAAGAAGGCTGAGCAAACATACTACAGAAATAGCTACCTCATTGCATACTGGGAGTGTCGTAAGGTTAAAGGAAATAAAAAGGCCTTCTGAATCGCTCCATCATAACAGCGCGACACAGTTAACAAATTTCCATTCTTGCAATTGTAGGGAGATGCCTTCAGCATGGGGTATTTTATGGAACACATAAAGGATATAATATATTGAAAGGAATAATTTATCATAAAATCATCAATAATAAAAAATTACATCAACCAAGTGGCTTAAAAGTAGATAACAAACTTCATAGAAGCTTTAAAATATCCCAAACCTTAGTCTATCATTTATGTGTTTCACTTATAATATAAAAGATTGGCTGCATGCGGCTTATCGCCATTATTTTCCTAATCTAAACACGTTTTAAAACAAGCTTACGCCCACACTAGCATTTCTCCCCATGAATGAAGACACTACGCCATTACTAAGGAACTTTAGTTTCAGTACTGAGATGATAAGTGATAATGGTTCGAGTGATAACAGAAACATGATATAGAGTTTCGTTAGTATTTTTTTTAAATTATACTATTCGTGTTTATTTTCACAACCAGTTCCAAATTATAACTGTGGTCAAAATGATATCGTCATGCTGATAAATCATGTTAATGCACTTATTTCAAAATTTGATCTAATCTGTAAAGTATGCATATTTAGCATACGTCCTGAACTGACACTATAGTATTAATAAGTTACCAAAACTATCAATATCTATAATGAAAGCACTTTGTATTTATTGACAGAGAAATAAATGCAAGTGAGGATTGGACTACACCAAATAACATTTCTTAGTAGATTGTAAATCATACGAAATTAAAAAAATACAGTCTATATTACCAAATAACTTAAATGATTGCCTTAGTCAGGAAGGATGTAAACATGAAGTGTCTTGAAAATTATATCAATATCTACATATAAAATAATACTTTACGATAGGTCCAACTATTGTTTATCGAAATAAATAATTTCATATTAAGTACCGCGGGTTACTTTTTGAATTATTAAAATCGGATATTTCACTCAAAAAATATCCGAATTTTTAATCTAAAAAAAAAGTAATAGTAAAATAAAAGTAGTGAGACACAGAGGCATGCACATCTTATAACGCATCCAAAATATTTATTAAATAAATTTCCACCCGTGACAACTTGATAACTAAGATAACAAAAAAAATATAACTCGAAACGATTTCACTCGAATCTAGTCTTATTCAAGTAGTAGGGTCTTTAGTAGTAGGCGTTCATTCATCTCTCGTGCGTGGTGTCGTAACACACACACTAGCATGCGCGTGGGCATATGAATTCATATTTTATGGTAAATCATCACCGACTAACTGGACCGTTATATGAACACGTTAAAATAGTAATTAAGGTTAGTTTAATTACAATTCGTTACGCGCAATCATTATTTCGCCCGATCGTTAAAGTTCGAGACATTTAATGCATTATTCATATGACGTTAAATCAGAGTGCACGATAGCTTAATATGGAGAACTCGCTGCTGCGGCTTTGCTCTGTTGGACTTATGTCTTAACTTCATAGTGATTCGATAGTACACGTATGAAACGAACGTTTTATTTTATTTACGTCTGAAACGTTGGGAACAGAAACTTTTAATATAAATTTAATAATGTCTGGCTGTTATACCCTTTTTATTTAAATATGTGTCACTGTATTCTTTTTACTCTTGTCTGTCTCATTCTGTCTGTAATATACGATGTATTAGCATCTCTATATTTTACTATCTTCATTTATAGAGTATTAGGTCCTATACTGCCGCTTTATGGAACTACGGTTTCACAGAATTAAATAAAATAAAACGATCAGAACCGTTATGAAGTTATTTCCTGCAAAGTGCAAAGATCGTGAAAACCTAAGACATCATTATCGCCTTGTCAAATAAATGTGGTGACATGACAACTGTCGACCACTTCAAGCGAATTAAAATCCAGTGTCCTTTAAAAAGGTAAGGCTAGGTGTTAAGGAATAAGTCTTTGTTTAATCGCGGTCAAATTTATCAATTTGTATGCACGCTTTTTGTATAAAAGTCTTTGGAAGGTTTACCAGTAAAATATCTTTAATTTATATGCAACGTTGAATATACTTCAATACCAAGTTCATCATCATCATCATTATTTCAGCCAAAAGGCCCCCGCTGGACTGGAGCTAGGCCAGGAGTTCCACAAAGACTGGTCGTGAGGCGCGTGCGGGCGTCTCACGACCTCGTCTCGCAACTCACGTACTGCGTCTGTAATTCAGGGGCGTATTACCTTAATGGCCACGCTTGGCAGACGATCGCAGTATCGGTTGGTCGACGTTCAACAGAATCTCGCTGCTGCCCAACGTCTGTTGCTTCGTTGTCCTTAGTCGCCTTCTACGACACCCACGGGAAGATATGATATGATGTTTATGTCATGGTAGTATGCTTACTCCGCTACCACACAAACAATAACTTCTTGCAAATGAATAGGTTTACTTCCTCGAAATCGCAAATATTTAGGATATTTTTTTATGAAGCTGCAACATAAATATGTTATGTACCTCACAAGACGGCACAGAAGGCTAATTTCCCTCCATGAATTTGGAGGAAGCCGGACTTAGTGGTGGGTAATTTAAGGGCTGAAACGACAACGACGCCTCACAAGATCACGCTCTCGCGTCTACAATTTTAGTTTTTGTTTTCGCATACTAATATCGACTCTAAAGCTCTATCTTATAGCGTTACAGTATAAACACGAAATATTGAAAAAATGTAGTCAATAAGCCGCAACGGGACACAACTTTATATACGCAATGTCATTTCTCTTGACAGTTATTTTTATCAGTCCCTCTATAAATAAGGCGGGAACCTTTCAGCGGAGGTTGGCGTAGAAAAAATATTTTTACCGCCAAACAATGGAGTCCTCGAGGTCTCGAGAATAAAAGCCTTTCAGTTAGAGATGGGGAATGCGTCATGGAATCGAGTTATTCGATGGTATTTAATCGACCACTATCTTAATTGAAAAGTCCTGTTTTATTTGAAAATAGCAACACAAGTAGAAATCCTGAAGAGAAGGAAAATGTAACAACCCTTTTCTATAGGATTTCCTCATTGGTGTTGGGATCAGCTGGCTTATGTGGGACTTCAGAGCGCGAGAAGATAGTACACCCAGAGCTGCCCACTGAAACTCCGGCGATCCTCGATTGCCTAATTCCAAGATCATGGGTTTCAATCCTCTATACAGAGAAGAATGCCCCGCAACGTTAATTAATTACCACCTTAAGTATACTACTAATCAGCCCATAAAAGACCCACTGCTGAGTCGGACCTCATCCAATTACATGGAGGGGAATTAGCCAACTGTGTCATGCTCACCAGACGGATTGGCACAGGGTTTATGTCAAGTTTTCCTTCTCTTGGGACAAGGTGATCGTGATGAAGAGGCGTTCCATTACTCGCCTCTTACGAAACCCTCAGGATGAAATGGGGCGATGACACTATATATACTAAATCCACACGGGTAACTTATACACGCTAATTTATGGGCAAGATGTTGATGATGATGAATTTTGTTAGAACTAAACAGCAAACAATGTGAAGTTCTTAAATTATTTCATTCCATTATGATCCAACTTTAAGATTAGAGGGGGTATTAGTCTATCGTGGCCAGCTAGTAAGAAGGGTGGCCTTTGTTATTTCGTTTTCTTTCTGTTATGGCGAAGTTTTCTGCCTCTTTTACTTGCCTTAAATATATCCACAGGTTTCAGTGCGTTGATGACACTATGCATAATCCAATTACCCACATGGTCCTAAGTAACTCAACTAAAATAATTCGATTAAATAATCTTCGCACCTTGTATCGTTTCGAGTCAATATCGAGTGATCGTTCCCATCCCTATTCCTCAAGTAACGGCCTGAATTGTTATGATATCTTATCTGTGACATTGATGTCGGAATATTGTTTGCTGAAAGTATTGGAAAACCGTTCGTGCTTCTTTAGATTCGCAACGAATGTTAAATAAAATTTTAATATAAAATACAATTCCATTTGTTACGGCCCGTTGGCATTGCCATGTATATTAAACCTAGAACACTCACGCAAATAAGACGTGATTGTGTTTACGTAGGTGCCGTGGAGTACAGTTGGTTTTTAAAGAGGTGTCGATTATTTGGTGTAGCTTGGATTGAAGCAAGGGATTCGCAGTAGAATGCGTCCTCGCGAACCTGTGGCCTCTCAAACGAGACGTGTGATGGAATAAATACCGTTGGGGTTTTACTGAGTATTCGAGTGTTTCAGAGTCCCACATAATAGCTGATCCCATCCTCGAGGAGCAGCGGAATGCACTAAGCATTTGCCCAGCGAAACAAAATAAGGCGTTGGAAAGACTTAATCCACTTTCCCTCTGCTACAAACGTCATGCTTTCACTCTTTACAGAATCGGTGGCACTTTACTAAATGCCCTTAGACGTTAGCGCTTTAAAAGGTAGGTAGGCTTTAAAAGGCACTATAACAGTGGTATTTAAACAAATAGAATCTAAATCTAAATTTTTACCATTGGGACGGTTCCCAAGCATATAATTGTCAATTATTGATAGACACCTGGTTGATCTAGGGGCTCGATGCCGCCTTTGGATCAGAAAAGAGAAAGAGAAAAAGCTGGGGTCCCCCAGTTTTTTTAAACGAAACCCCTGTACCGTATTTATAATCTGTGCCGCGGGGGCAGTTTACAATCATTTAATCCATCAAACAATGTAAGCGCCTGAGTCAGGCAAGCTAACACAAAGACACTTGCCTGTCTCCGGAATCGAACCGTGGTCGATGCCTGTTCTCGGGTCTGCGTGTCATTGCGAAACAAGGTTGCACCATAATATAATAAAATGAGGTTCCCCCTGGTAATAATAAAATAAGGTTAACGATATTGTTTCTGGGAATATTTCAGTTACATCATTTATATCGAGATGGACACGTCCCTGGACGAAGCAGGGGGCTAAAGTTAGTGTGCAGATTAAAAATGCAATTGGTAATACTGGAACGAGAATTCTTCATTAAGCACATTTTATTAATAAATTGAACGTTTGTCCTGTTAACTCCGTAAATGCCAATATCAGAAATAGCTCGATGAACTCTTCATTATAAATTCCCGCCGGTCGAAGCGAGACGTAAAAAAACTAGACAAAAAGCTACGTCGTTCGCGTATTATAAAATGCGTTTAAATCGGGAATCGAACCCAGATATCGACCCTCAAATCCTATTATATACGATCAACTCACCTGATTGGTCGGTCTTGAAAGATGGGAAGTTACCCCTAAAGACTTAGGGAGAGGCTTTAGATAAGAGCTGTACCGGTTCTTATCGAAAATCGCTCAATAAAGAACCACTGCTTTGTGTTGTTAAGCTCTGACTTTTAGTCACTTGGTTCTATGTTCGACTTCTTGCGACTTAAATACTTTCTGAAATGTTCATAATCTCAATTAGAGTAAAGGCTAAGAAAACTCACGGAGATATACAATTATATTTTCAGCTGAACAAGCTGGTTTCAGAGTGGGGTTTTCACCTACTGATCACAAGCATGTCATCAAACAGCTAAAGAAAAAAGTCAAGAATACGGTAAAGCCTAGTAAATCGCATTTGTGGACTATAGTAAAGCATTTGATTCTATAGAACACGAATCGCTGTGGAGAGCTCTAATCCAGCAAGGAGTGCCAAAAAATACATAGATACGTATAATTAAAAATATATACGCAAATAGCATAGTACATTATCTTTTTTAATAGTGCTACTGAAGATGTCGTCATGGGTGTATGGTTTTTATTACATTATTACTTTAAAAACATTATTAAATCATTGTGTCATTTTAATGTCATTATAGTATTCCATGCTTCACCTGATAGAGCTTTACTACGCCAAAGCGAAAAGCCACCGAAACTGGTATATTTAACCACGGTTTTGTAAAACGTATGGGCCCTATCTCAGTCTGGCTCTAAGGCGGTCTTTAATATCGTGTAGATTTATAACGCATGCGGAATTCAGTCTGGCTCTAAGGCGGTCTTTAATATCGTGTAGCTTGTAATGCATGCGGGAATGCTCCGCACGTGTAATCCCTACAAACGTCATTTGCAAACAAGTATTTACCGTCCCGCGTGCGTATTCTACGCATTCCAATCAATAATTTTATGAAACGGACACCTGCGGGTGTTACTCGGGACATCCAGTCTTAGCGGGTGGTTATCAACTGTTGTCGCCAATCAGCGGTGGTGACGTCATGGAAAGAGGTGCGGCCGGGCGGACGGACTTCCGTGGAATAAGCTAAATAACTTACGTAAAATTAAAGATTCATACCTGAATAAAAAAAACACTCATCCGTTACTTAAAATGCTAATTTAAATTAGTTGTATAATATTCAATTTATTTTTTTTGCAATGCCACATGTTTATGCGTGTAATTACTTACACTAATTAGTGAGATTTGTTTTCTGCCAGCTCTTCTCTGTGGAAAGGCAGTCCGAACTGGTGTAAATAACTGATTGTTTTTTAAATTGTGCGTAATTATTCTACTATTTGAAAGCATTCATATGAATTTATTCGAATTAAAATTAAATTAAATTTTGATTCGAATATTTTGAACCGCTTTTTATTTTTAATCCCGCTAAGTCAAGTGTACAATATCCGTAGCTTTAATGTGGGCTAACTCCTATGTTATTTTTCCCGATCTGCGAATATATGGTTAGCGAGTTAGGGAATTGATTTTATTGGTTTCCCTAGTACGGGATAAGCAGACGGCCAGTTTATTTGTTGTGGCTCAAATGGTATACAATTATATTGTTCTTTTCTTTTGCAGCTACAGATGTCGATTTGCGGTACCCTAATTCGTTTCTCTAAAGCAAATCTTCTGTCTGTGCTGATCATCATAACAGCCAGTAAATGACCTAACGCAGAGACGGACCTCCTCCAATTCCTAGGTTACCTGCATTTTCGTGCTTCTTATACCGACTAATAAATGACTCGCAACAACCTCTGAATGGAGTGGATGTATTCTAAATCTGGCAGCATATTGTGTTGGATGAAAGGCGTTAAACTAGCCGCAGGAGAAAGAAAACTTGATAAAAAAAAACCCTGTGCCAACCCATCTGGCCAGCGAGGCACATAAGTCTAAGTTCCCTCCATGTAATTGGAGAAGACCTGAAACAGCAGTGGGTAATGCATGGGCTGAAGAGAATAAACAACCAAATTATGATTAAGAGACTATTTAAAATAATAGATGCGCCTACACATTTAGGCATAATTTAGTTCTTTTAAGTAAGGCGTCTGGACTAAAGCGGTATTCCAGAAGCTTCAAAGGCGATGGCCCTCTGTATACTTCACACGCTCCGCAAAGTGCAACGTGCAGTATTCTCACTAATACATCTTAGTTACCGCACAATTCTGACGAACGGTGCACCCGTCTGCTGTATTGACTTCATTCAATGTATAGACGTCATCTATCATCTAATAATTAAAATGATTAAATCCATGACTGACTTTATCAAGTACTCAAGACTTTACAAGGTGAAAAAATCTCGGAGCCTAAGATACAGCCTCTTAAGTATAGTATGGGTCTAACCGACAATATCATTATTACGTAATTTTGGACTCTATGTCATAAACCAAATGTTGAAATTGAATGAACTGAAATAAATAAATTTCGTATCAATGTCTCTCTCTTTGCGTCGTTTTCCTCAGGATTGAGAGTCGTGAGGATTTCAGCATTACTTTATCTCTTATGGTGTTCTTGTTTCCTGTCTCTGGCGGTGTGGCCAATAGAGAAAATGATAAATGAAAATCTGTACTCAGTTGCTGGTTTATTACAAGTTGATGGATGCTATTCGATTTTGTAAATAGTCAGAGCTAATATTTAATATCAACATTCGTAATAACAAGTAATTTAAATTGTCATTTTTTTGTCATCATCAAAAACGAAGATGTACCTTTTTTTCTACTTGGAATTTGTTTAGCAATCAACTAACTAAAATTATCGACACTGTTATACCGACACACAACGTTGATAATCCGATCGTATCGCGAAATGGCAAAATTATTACTATTACTACTCAGCCCATTAATGACCCACTACTGAGTCGGGCCTCCTCCCACCACAGGGAGGATCATTAGCCTACTATGTCACGCTGCCCATACGAGTTGACACAGGGTTACGCATTAAATTTTCCTTCCCCTGCGGCTAGGTTTTCAGCCTTGTCATTTCCTTTTGTCGGCCCTTACGACACCCTCATAATGGAATGCGGTAGTTACACTACGTCAGCACACGGAGAACTTTTACTAGTGCATGTTTTCTTTTCATAAGTCAACGTTCCGAGAACGCTTTTAGCGCGTGCCTTTGAAGAGCAGCGTGGAAATGGTTTAATGAGACATTGTTATGATATGGGGGAGGCAGTTGGGTGGGGGAAGGTTGACTAAGTTTCAGTCTGCTGACTGTTTCAGGCGTCTGTTCCGATGCTGACCAAGTAGAGCTGATATATTATACTGACAGGGAAGCTCAGTGATATATTCAGTGCTAACTCAGAATTACGATCGGTGGGTGTTCGTCGCAACTTAAATGTTTAGTATGTGGTATACAGAATAGCATCTAGCAGTACTGTGATATACTGTATCATCTTTAACGGTTTTATTTCATAGGAAATTTAGAGTTGGTTGCTTTTAACTGGAACGGAAGATTACTGATTATATTAATTACTTCTTGGCATTTCTTCTTTGGATGGCTATAGAGGGTTTGTTACATCCTGTATAAATAAGAAATAAATGAATTGTCATCAACAAATGAAGCCTAAATTCGATCAATAAGAATTTTCCGTTCCCACGTGGCCTCAGTCCTTCCAAACACTGTTCAAATATATCTGATATTTTGGATATTTCACAATGCCTTTAATGAATACGGGCTGTAGATTTGGCCGGATTGAAGGTGGTACCCTCATTAGGACGGCTTCCGCAGGACCTTTCCTGTCTGTTGGAAGCAGTAATGATGTTTGGCATTCGAAGGGTCTGATAAAATATTGTTAGAGAAAAATATGAATTTATTGAATGATGCGATTTATTCTTTTTATCATATTTTTTACATCACTAACAATCTTCAAACGTCTGGAGGTTAAGCAAAATTGAGCAGGTTGAGCTGTGTCTGGTCTGTAGGATGACCATCACATGTAATCTAACCTCTCCGTGCTTCAGAGGACACGTAAAACGGGCCCGGTTGCCCTTCTAATAATAATAATTTATGAATGAACTGTGTATGCATGCACGTGGTACGTATATCTCTTATGTATTACTGTTTCTAACATTGCCTTCGTCAAAGTTGACTTTGACTGCCTTGTTGGTCTTGGGGTTGGATGCACCGCCTTTGGGTCACAAGGTCCCGGGTTCGATTCCGGGGCCGGGCAAGTGTTTTTATGTAAACCAGAGGCACTTGTTCTGAGTGTGGGCGTCACACGTGGTCGTGAATTTCATGTTTTATTTATTTATTTTAAATAAGGATCTCCAAGAAAAGATATACACAATACGTGATACATTGTTATAGGGCAACATCAGGTATTAAATAGTGTACTCCTTCACTTATAGGAGACCACACCATGTTCAATAAATTAAAAAATAATGCAAAAAGTTATATCATTAATAATAAGTAAAATTTGGAAAATAAAAGGAAGAGGAAAATATAACATTTAGATATAGGTACTTAAATTAAATTACGTTAAATCTGATAAACACTTTATAAATTTGGACAAAGACTCACAGATGTCCAAGTTCGTAGTTTTTGCTAACATCAAAGTCTTGGTACAGCGGCGTAATGACCGAGGTTCGTTTTGGAGCCAGGAATGTAAAATAAACTGTATGTGTTAAGCCTGTTTTTAAACTGCCCCGCGATACTGTTTATACCTAAAGCAACGGCTTGGCTCTTTTTTTAAAAAACACCATGTGTTTGATTGTCGATTTCAATAGTTTTGGTAACCTAATACTATAAGCCCATTTTCAGAACGTATGACACACGCTTTCAACTCAAGCACTTGGCAAGAGCTATTGAATTTAGCAGATTACATTTCAACGGCGTAGAATAAGAAATGGGATAGAAGTAATAACAACATACGTTTATATGACACACTTGACATTTAAACGTATGTTGTTATTACTTCTTACACTTGATAAAACATGACACATACAATCAAATACGAGTCGCTGCAATTGCATCGGGGTGGGTAGGCATTTCCACAGAAAATAGCAGGTTTGTTTCTGCCTGCCTGCTTACGAAGACAATTTTTAATTCTAATATAAAACACTTTAAAAGTCTTCAAATCTGTTTGGAAGTATTCTTTGACGCATCTCATGCACAGGCCATAAAGTTTGGCTTCCATTACGCCAGATGTCGTACCGATCTTCTACGTTCCGCTTAGAGAGAACTTATGTTTTCTAATATCCGAAAAATCTAAAATATATTTCATAACTTTGGAGAGATGTAACTTACAAGCTTCAGTTTAAGTTGGTAATGAATAACCGTAGTTTTGTACTAAAAAGCACCCAATTTCAATGGGTTTGACAATCTATCTGAACGCTTCCTGATTTAAAGCCTTTAAAAATTTACCAGACTACCAGTAATTGTTTAGTTGGAGTTCGCAAATCACTATTAATACATATTATGAAACAAAGTCGCTGACGTCTGTCCGTCCCTATTTATGCTTAAATCTTTAATACCACGCAACGGATTTCGAATCGTTTTTTTTAATAGATAGAGTGATTCAAGAGGAAGGTTTAGATGTATACATCCATAATATAGTAGAGGACCACTGATAAATTTAGATGTTCATCAATGCACCCGTGCGGAGCCGGGGCGGGTCGCTAGTATTGACTATAATAATGATCATAGAAGCTCGAATGATATATCCGCTTTATGTGCCGTGCGAAGCAGGTGTATCCGTTTTTTCAACCATACATCATGGAAACTACCGCGGTATGTGGGACTCCGGGCGTGAAACTATCAGGTCATTACCGGGGGGGGGGGGGGGGTTTAGTAGAGTCCAAAATCCGGGCGTGTGGTGTGGATTGTCCATCAAGAATTTAAACCCTAGTCAACAAAATAGAGGTATTAAGAGGTAAAGACGACTTTTCTAATCTAGATCCTCTCGTCTTCTCTTTTCAGCTCTTATGGTGTGCTCAGGATGGAAAGAGTAGTGACACAATTTCAAATCCGTCACCAGAAGCTTGTAATAGTAAACGCATTAAAATATTCTACATCATGATGTTACAATTTACAAAACAAACTAGTTACAAACAAAGTTGAAATTGTGCATGTAGATTAGAGCGGTACATGTGCTGTCCAATCCCAGGGGGCTGCAGTGGGGGCACCGAGTACACAGCAGTTAGTCGTACACAGATTAAGCAGACAGAAGAGTGGCTGTTCATCGTGATTTGTTGACATTTAAAACCCTCGATGGAACTAGATACCATATCGTGATCATGGATGAGTAGTTTTTTACTAGCATAGCTAAGGAAAAGCTACACACTTAACGCAAAAACCTAAATTATCAGCATCAAGAAATGTCGGATAGAAAACGCGAGGACAACAAAAAGTCCTACATCGCGATACCGAAATTTACATAGTAATTCGTATAGATAACGAATCCGCGCCAACAGTCATCGAGGGATAGGCACCGCGGCCCCATCAGGCATCCTGCGTTGGATGGCTGGATGACCAGTCAAAGTTGTAGTATAGATCTGTCGGTATATTTTCTTTCCAAGTGCGAGATCATAATGCTATACTGAAGTACTTACCAAACTTTTCTGCCAGGTGTTTAAGGCGTGCTTATTATATCCAAAACTCTTACCTGAAACAAAAATAATAATTCATTAGTTTACTAAAATATTCAGTGGTTGATTACAAACATAAGACGTATGATAGGTTTGAGCCACATTTCACTTCACACATGATTAGATTTAAGTTGATAATTATTAAAGGTCTAAATGTTAAATGATTTTGCACCATTCGGGGATTCCCAAAAACATCGCAAATTTTATTACTAACTACTCAAATACTTTCGGTATGGCTATGCATACGCTTTCTTTTAGCTTCTTGTTTGTAAAAAGAATAAGTTAATATGTATATTTTAAGGCATATCTATTTCTATTATTATACCACCACGTTGGCAAATAAGCATACGGTCCTCAATCATGTACCTCCATACCATACCCGACCGCGACTTCGGGACGCGGAAAGTAAGTAATTAGCACCCTTAACTACCCACTAAAACCAACAGAGTTTGACTGCCCGCTTCAGGGTCGCTGGTTACGCTCACCAATGGGGAAACATGCTCCGGGACCATGGTTTATGAACACCTGCCGGCCCAAAATAACATTTTCGAATTCATTTATCAATCACAGACGTGTACCGCTGAACAAAGACCGCTACAAATTTACGATCATGGCAAGAACGCATCCGACCGCCTCTCAGCGCCCTCAATAAGGTCGTCCGTTAATCTGTTTTGGGGTCGTTTCATTGATTCCCATACATGGAAAGCCTAACTAGTTCATAACTAATTCGTATTCTTAACCAGCCTTTATAAATCAATCGCGTTTATGGCGCATTATCTGTCCTCCTCAGGCCGCTTCGATCCTTTCATATATCACTTGGCACGACCCAATTGGCATATCTGGTCTATTCTGGCACGTTATGATTACCTTTGCAATTCTGTGGTGAAACTGGGGTCACGGAATATTATGCATGGTGGAATATAAATGATGTATGGAATATAAAAATGTTCGTGTTAAATATATTTTAGAACTTTCACAATAGAGGTTGTGGTCAACCCATAAAAAGCCCAATGTTAAGTCGGGCGTCCTCCAAACTCATGGAAGGAAATAGCCAACTGTAACACGCTGGCAATACGGATTGCCACAGGTTTTTATTAAGTTTTCCTTCTCTTGTCACCAAGTGATCTGCCTCGTGTGTTCATTTAGTGTTTAGTTAGGCCAAATTTCCTTCATGAATTTGGGAGAGGCCAGACTCAATACTGGGTGATTTATGGCCTAAAACGATCTGTATTTAATACACTAGCTGGTTTTGGCGAGCTTCGCACCACCATAATATGGCATGTGTCATCACTATCACTATCACTACATATTATAAAACAAAGTCGCTGTCGTCCATCCGTCCCTATGTATGCATCTTTAAAATTACGCAACAGATTATCAAGCGTTTTTTTGTAATAGATAGAGTGATTCAAGACGAAGGTTTATATGTATAATACATGCATAATATTGTAGAGGAATACTGATAAATTTAATGTTCATCATTGCACCCGTGGGAAGTATTTTACTTAGTTTTACTGTATTCCGTACACCACAGAACAAACATAAGAAAAGAGAAATTAATTTACTAGATGAGGGCCAATATATACAATCAAACGAGTTCCAAAGCAGGCACCGTCATGCTATGGTAAATCTCATGAGCCAGTTGCTAAAGTAGTTACAAAACTGGAGTTAGCGGGGAATTCGCTAAAGGAAAACTCCAAGCAAATCGTCTAATAGTTAATCCAAGTAACTTTTCTGGCACAAGACCAGCCCTTTCCAACTCTAAATTCTGTTAAGGCCTTTGATCTCTGTGTTTGGGTTTGTATTTTTTGACTACTGGGGCGGTGCTTGATCATGCAGTCTGATGGTAAGTGGATAGCGTGGCCTAAAGACGTTTTACACTGGAGAGGTCACTCACGGGTATCCGATAAACTCAATATGGTGCCGGCTGCAGGGGGAAAGGAGATTCCTTAATGCTTAGTTTGATATAGCTTAACACTTTATTAGGGCGTCGTGAAAGGCGACCAAAAGCAACAAAAAATGCAGGTGGTGCTGGCTAGGTGTAGCCTGTAGAAGGAAACCTTCATACAAACCCTGTGCTCAGCCGTCTTGCTGGCGTGGCACAGTAGGTTAATTTCCCTCCATGAATTTGGTAGGGGCCTGACGCAGTAGCCGGTCATTTATGGGCTGTAATGATAATGTAACTGTGACTTCATCATCATAACTTATAGCCCATGTCATCTATGTTGTTAAACTCTGATTAAAATAATGATTCCTAGTGATTTCCCAAAGGAAACAAATAAATAAAGAAGATCCCTCAGGAGTGCCGCGGGCACAAGTAATTTGCTATTACATACATAGATAATGTATAGAATCGATATTGAATTTATAAAATTCACATTACTGTGAGTATCTTTCTCATACTCTTGTCATTTGTGTCACTGTGGTGATTTAGTATGCATAGTTTCACCGGCCCAGCAAAAGAAAGAATAATTATCGTGACACCTTGTCCCAAAGTGCAAGTGTGTGCCAAAGTGTTCTAAATGATTAAAGGCGTAAACAAAACCTTATATCCATACCAAACGGCTATCGATCCATGTGATAATAATATGTACTTCTTATACAGGATGTGTACGAATTTCAGGAAAAACAAAGCAGTTTTTTTCCTTGAAGCCGGTCTATGGTCCAGCCGACTAAGATGGTATTTTGAATTAGAAATTGAAGAATCCTTTGATCCTGGAAGATTTTTTTCAAACATATCTGTAGATTAACACACCTTCCATATATGTAAATCGATACTGCTTTTTTCGTTCAACCAAAGACGGACAGATAAATTAAACATAGTTAGGTATTCTTTTTCTTTCGTCAGGAGTTATATATTTCAATAATTAAATGGTACCCGATGCAAAGGCTTTTCTATATAAACGAAGAAATCAACGTCCTTTCTTAATATGGTAAAAAAACGCTTTAATATTGAACCAAGAATTAGAATTCATCGCGTGATTTTATAGCAATTTAACAGACGCCAGCAAATAGTCCCAAGATTGGTTTTCGAACGCATCGCACCCCATTTGGCGGGAAAGTGATTGATTAAAACTTATTCAACATGGCGGCCGGCGGGAATTATTTGACAGGCACCGCTGTCAAATCCGATACTGTACTTATCAGTACAGAGTATATTGTGTTATATGCTTTCATATGAGAGAGACTATTAGGAGACACTACCTGGCGGGTATATTATACTAATGGTTTTATAAAAAAATATATATGCATTTAGAGGTTTTGACTTAAGCTTCAGGGAGTAACATTTTCGAGATTTGGGGTGGTAAGCAAATGCCAAATGCATAGCTTGTTTAATACAATGATCATCTTAATTTTAACTGGAAGCGCAGTAACATTATGACGCGGTAGATAGCGCCACTGTGAGCCATTAGTAAGTAGGTCCTTCTTCCGGCTTCCGCTACCCGCGTACTTCCGTATCGGACGGACCACGAGGGACGTAGGAAGAGAGGGGGACGGACGTTACCCTCACGGCAGATACATTTAGGATCTTTTTATTACTAGTTCATAGTTCATTTTTTTTAAATTTATTATTTTGGTTAGCAAACAGTGAATACAATAACAATATTGGCATGGCATTGCAGATTAGGTGTATAAGATATAGAATATGTTGCCAACCCATACCATACCGTGGGTATGGTAAGAGGCAGCTAAACGAAGCAGAGACAGAATAGCCGCACGAGAAATAAAACATGAT
Organism: Clostera curtula; assembly: GCA_905475355.2. Classification (NCBI taxonomy): domain Eukaryota; kingdom Metazoa; phylum Arthropoda; class Insecta; order Lepidoptera; family Notodontidae; genus Clostera; species Clostera curtula. Next base: position 432,082 of record FR997816.1, on the reverse strand, counting down.
GTCAACCCGTCGGGAGAGCATGACAAAATAGGCTAATTTTCGTCCATAAAAATGGAGGCAGCACGACTCACCCGTTTATGGACTTAGATGATTATGACTTGACGTTTATGGACTGAATCAGTAGTCATTGACAGTTGGTTACCAAATGATTACTTTTGACAACACTACGTCTCGGGAATGAGTCGGATTTTTTTTCCGAGACTAATTAAAAGCTACAGAAACTACATAGTTATGGTTAGTTAAATCAGGTAAAGCCGATAGTCATATCATGAAGTTGGGAACACAGTCCTTAGATTGCAACATACATTTTCGATACGGCGGATTTTAGGTCGTCCTTTATCCCAAGAGCAAAGCCTGCCACATTGCGTTATGCGTAAGTGCTATTCAAACGGCAAATAACGAAAAAGGAATTTCTTGAATCTTGAAATCAAAGTACCGTAATCTTTGATGCAGTTCTTAATTAAATTTTCTATCAAGGGTTGCCACAAACAGTGAGTTTTAGTTTTATTAATATTGTAAATCAATACATCAAAACAAGGGTTATTTATATTACTTAAAATAATATTTTATCTTATTTTAGATAGAGGATCATCAACATTACTCTATTTTATATTATGAACACACTACTAGCACCCAGCCAATATATAAAATCCACTGCTGAAACGGGACTCCACGAATTATATGTAGAGTAATTGGCCTAATAAGGCACGTTGGTCAGACGGGTTGGTGCGCCTGCCTGGTTTAGGTTCGTATAAATTTTTCCGTCTCTTTCGGCTTTCGGCCTTGTTTTTCCCATTTTTCGGCAGTTACATGTGACATGGATGGCATGAATGGATGGAATGGAGTGGTGACATAATGTATTGTAAATCCATCACCACACGGATAGATGAACACACACTTATTATGAAAGCTGTAAAGCAAATAATAAAATCTGAAATATTACATTGAAAACCCTATTTTCTTAATAAACCTGGCTTCATTAATTCAAACCATAACACTACACGTTCACGCCTAATTTAATTATTATAAATATTATATAAGGTCAATATTTTAAAATTTAATAAGTAAATTGATTCGCTACGCCTTTCAACGCGTATAGACGAATTCACATAAATAGGAAAGTAAATCATCCATACAGCATCTTCTTTGGGTAGTTCACTGGTCAAAGTAAACATGGCAGAAATGAGAAGTATTTGGCTTCTCTGCCTCCTCATCGTGGGGAACTATGCGCGCCCTGATGGCGGTAAGTAGTTCTATTCATCCATTGCCTTCTCATCTCTTCCCCTCTCCTCTCATCTGCGTCTCGGTTGAAAAGGTTTCACCCTGATATTGCTACAATATGTTGACATGGACCTTTCTTGTCATGTACAATTTAAATTTAAGTCCCTAAGTTTTAAGATCCTTATTGATATCCAGGTTTCTCAATGGAGTTCTGGAGACTTATTATTTACTAATCGCGAAACTTGTTGATTTGTATTATGTGGCACTCCTCGTCTTTGTTAATATTCTTTTTTGCTTATTATGTCATGAATTGTGTGAAATGTCCAATGATATTTATTATTATTATTTATTTATTTAATGACGCATATTATCATTTCAGTTTCCATCTAATGATTAAGAATAATAGCGAAAAAAATATTATAATTAGCAATTCATTGTAAGCTTTACAATATATTGTTTATAAACTAACAATGCTAGTTGGTTTAAATACATTTGTAAATAAAGTAATATCAAAGAAAAATTTAAATCTGTTTATTAATTATTTAATTGTTCCATGCAGCAAACGTGCTATCTGATAAAGGAGATACGCGCATGTTTCTCGCGAAGGAATTGATCAATCCACCAGGTTTGTACTATAATATAAATATTAGCTAAACCTTTTTATTTTATTTTCTGTACATCTCTGCTGATACATCACATTTTGAAATATCATCGAAACATATACCCTCAAATCTAGAATACATAGTGCACGCATAGTGTCACCAACCAATACTGAAGCTAATATAAACGACAACATTACAGATTTAGACGAATTTAGAAAACACAATGTCACCCACCCATACCACCTTTAGGGTGTCGTAAGAGGCGACTAAAAGAACGCAAGAGGCAGATCATCTAGCCCCAAGAGAAAGAAGCAAACAATAGTGGGTCATTTATGGGCTGAAACGATGAACATTTAACGTGTTGGTTTAGCAACATCTGAATTAGTTGGTAGTTGAATTGCTGTTGTAACTGCCGAATATTGAATATCCTTGGTAAGAAAGCTAAACCAATAAAATGGGAAAAGTCAAGACTATGGCTGGTTTTGATGATATTGTTGTAATTTGGATGAAATTCTATTCTTAGGCGATGCCAGATGCCGTCAGGAAGGTGACATGTTCTACGCCCGGTACGGTAGCACTTGCTTCGTCTGCGGTTGTTTCTTCGGTCTAGGAACCCTCCAACCTAAGTGTGCACCATGCAACCGGTGCCCAGGTATTGTTTTATATTTATTATAATTTAATATTTAGCTACTTTGAGCTAATTACAATGTAAAGGCAAAGGAATAAAATCTTGCATATAATCTCCGCTGTATCGTTGCAAGTAACTTATATTGTAGTTACAAATGGTCCATCTTTTCATTTAGTTACTTTTTTTATCTCTAGTTGCGCCGTTCCCAACGCCTGGACCAATGCCCTACCCTATACCACCTGGTAAGTTACAATTTGCTAAAATTTCATGATTGCTATTGTGACGCCTACCTACTAGGTGTTAAAGGAATACTTATTTCAGTTGGACTTAATATTTAATAAGAGACTTAGAAATAGCTCCTAATTTTCGAGCGAATCGAAAAGTAATGTCAATTATTTAGTTTTAAGTCGGCAGGAAGGTTGGCATGCAGTTTCATTTATGCTTCTTATTGTCACCTAGCCACCTTGTATCATGTAATGTTGATTTGTGTTATCTTGGGAGGAAATTGGCTTATACTTTAGGGTATGACGCTGTTAGCAGCACTACCAGTTTCCCCGAATGTGACGAATGGGGAAGCTAGTAAATAAAGTGGGCCAGGACCCTTCCAGTAAAGAAACAGGGTTGCACAACAAACAGTCGCCTATTCGGAAATCCCTGGCCAGGGGCGATGTGCTCGTATTTGCATCTTTCGGGAACTATAGGGCTAATTATTATTTATTGTTACAGCACCATTCGTAGATCCTATCATTACCCCACCAGAACCATTCTATCCGATTCCGACTCCAACTCCGAGTGTGATTCCGGTACCAAAGCCACTTCCATTCTGTAAGTACTTTTTTTGTATTTAATTTAATGTTTAAATATGACAGTATTAGCTTATTCGGGCCTTGAACGCATGGGCTTAGAACCCGTGCTTATTTTGCCCTATTTGACATTTTTAATTAGTACTCCACTTCGTTGGTTTGAAGCGTAATTATCAAAGCATTACGATACGACGCAAAGAGAGAGAGAGATTTTTTTCAATATACGTGCTATGAGATACAAATAGGCTTTTTATAATAAAATAATTTAAAAAAACGATAAGCTAAGATGTATATTGTTTGGCCAGGTCCCCCACCGTACGTTATCCCAGGACCACCGCGGCCGTACCCCGTGCCAGTACCTGGGCCAAAGATATTTGTGCCTGTCCCTGTACCAGTACCATCACCCCCTGAAAAGATTTACATCAGAGGACCACCTGTACCAGTACCGGTTCCAGTAGAAAAGAGAATCCCTGTTCCAGTCCCAATCAACATGTAAGCACTATCATCCCATAAATCTTCTATCCGGCTTAAAACGAATATTTACCAAAGTAACTTATCTCTCATTCATAGATTTTTTTCATGATCTTTGCTATTTGTTTTGCTCCGCTCAGTTCAGGGCCAATTAAAGAAAGATATAACTCATTCCAGGCCATACCCCGTACCATCGCCACCACGAGTAGTACCAGTTCCATATAAGGTTATTGAACCGGTACCAGGACCAAAGATCACGGTGCCAGTACCCATTCCGGTACCATCTCCCCCAGTCCCAGTACCAGTTCCTGTCGACCATTACATTAATGTCCCCGGACCCACTAGGATAGTACCTGTGGTTGTACCAAACAATAGTAAGTTTGACCTTAGAACTTATACTCCTAAAACGAGTTTTCCAGCGCGATCAAAGCAGAAATGAAGAAGAGAGATGTTAGGCAAACCACACTTAATTGGCAGAGGACAAGCCTATAACTCGCAAGACTGATGGTCAGAGGGCAGGAAGGAACTGGAATAGCGGCCATGTACCGCATATTAAAGCGCTGGTAGATGTCCTATACGGTGGATCGACGGCTTGGTTGTTGCAGGTCTTTAAGGGGCCTATGTCCATTATGTTTGAATAATGATGACGTTCCCTACATTGCTGAGTTATGTACTGTTCTCTAGCTGCTACTTGTTTCTCCAGACGCTAAACGCCTTGTTGAGAAACTGTAGATTTGTTGGAGTAAACTGTGTCACTAACCCATACTTAGGGTGAACTCTAAAGGAAATTAAGTCTTGGAGTTCCAAAAATAATGAAAATTTGACACATAATTCGGCCTTTCATCAATTTCTTGAAATGTTAGTTTTTACTAAACCACTATCCTAATGACAACTAACTTCAACATTAGTCTTTCAGGGTAAAAAGTTATTTCAGTGTTATATTTTTAACAAGTTTTAATAACATTTCAGATGTACAGACGATTATGTATGTTGGTAAGTTAAATTGTTTTCACTAAATTTTTAAAATATAATAGCTTCTTCAAAATATCTTAGTGTTATCACTACATAGTATAAAACAAATTCGCTGTCGTCCCTATGTATGCTTAAATCTTAAGAACTACGCAACGGATTAAGAAACGTTTTATTTTAATAGATATAATAGTGTGATTCAAGAGGAATGTTTATAATATTAATAAATATAAATATCCTTGGACATTTCACACAACGCCATCTCGTCCCAAGCTAAGCAACTTAATGCTCGTGTTATGGTAACGAGATGGATGATAAACTACTTATATATACTTTTTTTTTTGTAAATACATACATATTATAGCTAGAAAACACCCAGACCTGTGCCAACCTGTCTGACCGACGTGGCACTGTAAGGGTTTCAATATTATTTAAGGGCTGTGATGATAAGGATATCTGGTACGATTAGATTATGTTGAAGATTTGAAATTTGATTTTGTTCTTGTGTGGTATTTCAGCGCCCATATGCAGAGGACGTGCACCTTTGGTGCCATTCCGATCATTGACGGATCCATGCAAAATTAATATTTGCAAAGTTAAATTCCAATACGTTTACCTCGAAACCATGATAGATCCAGTATGCGGTGAGTACTTAGGCCTGGTCCTATGAAGGGTAAAAGACGAATTTTGTGCGGTGATCTATTTAGAATACAAAGTGTTGCCACCCCATTTACTCTTGATGGTTTTGTAATAACCGACAAAACGAAATGATACGGCTGAAAACCTAACCAAACTAACTAATGCAAGAAAAGGAAATCTTTATACGAAATCCTGTGCAAACCCATCTGACCAACGTAGTCAGTAGCCACCACGTAAATGGAGGAGGTCCGACTCCGAAGTAGATTGATTATACTGATATAGATTTATTACCTGATCTGATATATCCTTGGCACTCCCATACTGTCTAGGTAAATCATGATATATTCTACAAAGGATGACAGAGAAGAGCAGTAATAAAAAACTTTATTTAAATTTCAGCTGGTAGTTCTGGATTTGGTGGATCTAGCGCCTCAGCTGATGCTCAAGCTCACGCACAAGGAGCTGGTGGTTGGTCTGATGCAAACGCCAACGCTGCTGCGAATTCAGGGATTGGAGGTGGTTGGTCGGATGCAAGTGCCAATGCTCTAGCTAATACAGGATACGGAGGGTTATTTGGAGGTGGCGCGTCTAACGCTAATGCCAACGCTGTAACTAATACAGGATTTGGAGGTGGTATTTCTGAGGCGAATGCCAACGCTGCTGCTGATTCAGGATATGGAGGCGGTTGGTCTGACGCAAGCGCCAATGCTCTGGCTAATACAGGATACGGAGGATTATTTGGAGGTGGCGCGTCTAACGCCAATGCAAACGCTCTAGTTAATAACGGATATGGAGGTGGTTTTGCTGATGCAAACGCCAACGCTGCTACTAATTCAGGATTAGGAGGAGGTTGGTCCGATGCAAGCGCTAATGCTGCTACTAATTCAGGATATGGAGGTGGTTGGTCTGACGCAAGCGCCAACGCTCTTGCTAATACAGGTTATGGAGGTGGCGCGTCTAACGCCAATGCCAACGCTCTAGCTAACACAGGATTTGGAGGTGGTATTTCCGAGGCAAATGCCAACGCTGCTGCTGATTCAGGATATGGAGGCGGTTGGTCTGACGCAAGCGCCAATGCTTTAGCTAATACAGGATATGGAGGATTATTTGGAGGTGGCGCGTCTAATGCCAATGCCAACGCTGTAGCTAATAATGGATTTGGAGGTGGTTTTGCTGACGCAAACGCCAACGCTGCTACTAATTCAGGATTAGGAGGAGGTTGGTCCGATGCAAGCGCTAATGCTCTAGCTAATACAGGATATGGAGGATTATTTGGAGGTGGCGCGGCTAATGCCAATGCCAACGCTCTTGCTAATAATGGATTTGGAGGTGGTTTTGCTGACGCAAACGCCAACGCTGCTACTAATTCAGGATTAGGAGGAGGTTGGTCCGATGCAAGCGCTAATGCTCTAGCTAATACAGGATATGGAGGATTATTTGGAGGTGGCGCGGCTAATGCTAATGCCAACGCTCTTGCCAATAATGGATTTGGAGGTGGTTTTGCTGATGCAAACGCCAACGCTGCTACTAATTCAGGATATGGAGGTGGTTGGTCTGACGCAAGCGCCAATGCTTTAGCTAATACAGGATATGGAGGATTATTTGGAGGTGGCGCGTCTAATGCCAATGCCAACGCTGTAGCTAATAATGGATTTGGGGGTGGTTTTGCTGACGCAAACGCCAACGCTGCTACTAATTCAGGATTAGGAGGAGGTTGGTCCGATGCCAGCGCTAATGCTCTAGCTAATACAGGATATGGAGGATTATATGGAGGTGGCGCGTCTAATGCCAATGCCAATGCCAACGCTCTAGCTAATAATATATTTGGAGGTGGTTTTGCTGATGCAAATGCCAACGCTGCTACTAATTCAGGATTAGGAGGAGGTTGGTCCGATGCAAGCGCTAATGCTCTAGCTAATGCTGGATATGGAGGATTATTTGGAGGTGGCGCTGCTAATGCCAACGCTCTAGCTAATAATGGATTTGGAGGTGGTTTTGCTGACGCAAACGCCAACGCTGCTACTAATTCAGGATTGGGAGGAGGTTGGTCCGATGCAAGCGCTAATGCTCTAGCTAATACTGGATTTGGAGGTGGTTTTGCTGATGCAAACGCCAACGCTGCTACTAATTCAGGATATGGAGGTGGTTGGTCTGACGCAAGCGCCAATGCTCTAGCTAATACAGGATACGGAGGAGGTTGGGCTGATGCAAACGCCAACGCTGCTACTAATTCAGGATTAGGAGGAGATTGGTCTGATGCAAGCGCCAATGCTTTAGCTAATACCGGATTAGGGGGAAGCTGGGCTGACGCTAATGCCAACGCGGCTAGCGGAGGTGGATTTTCTGACGCTAGTGCATTAGCTAATGCGGCGACCAACTCCGGAATTTTAGGTGGTAATCCGTTTTATAATGGTGGCTTTGGTGCGTCACAAGCACAAACACAAGCGCAAACGAAATTACTAGGGCTCGGACAAGCGCAAGCACAAGGACAAGCACAAGCACAACAATTCGGAAGATTTAAAAGATCTATGCGACGTGAACGCGCTTGATTTTATGTAAGCATATTTTTTTTTACTTTTGTTAATAGACATGCGGCGCAATTTCGATGCCACTTTTCATTTACATCTTTCGTAAGTATATCTAGGTAGGTTACCTAGCTTGTTACAGTAACTATACTAACTATACTAACTAGTTCTCAGGGTACTCCTGAAAACTTAATACTCATGTGAGTTCTCTCTGTTTGGAAGCCTATTCCAAACTGATAATCCTAATTTTTTGTTATTCTACAAGATGTGATACTTTGTGGCAAGTATCAGCATAGAGATGAAGTAATTTTATCTACACAGTATTCAATGTAACAAATACAAACCTACGGGTGATGGGATGCAGATTTAGTCAGTCTCTAACATCAGATGACGATAATCGAAAACTTACGACAAATAGGTTTTTTTACCAACTTTTCTTGTTTCAGGGCAACAAATATCACGGTCGCCCACTCTCTTTATCAACGACTGGCAGGAATATGGACTTAGTTTAAGTGACCAGCATGTAAAAAATATAAGCGAACTCTACACTAGTATAGTATATATTAAACATTTAGTGGGAGATTTCCAAGAGTGTATTTTATTTCACCTCTGCAATAAAGGCAATGGAACCTATTTACTAGCCTACCTAGCGATTGATTGCGATATAAATTGGTTATTTATTACCAATAACTACACAAGTTGACCATTTAGGTAAGAATGTTAAGAGTATAGCTATAAACATGAATACTTACCTCCGAAAAATTTACCAGAATAAAACATGTCAGTAAAACATTTGTTGCTATCATTTGTAATAGGAATAGGAACACGAAATTTCTGCTACCAAGCTATAGTTACGCTGCTTTATTTCGTAGCCGAATGGTATTGCATGGAAAGATACAATCGTCAAACACTTGCGATTTTATACCTTTATGAAACGTCAGTTTATCTGGGTATTTGTAAAATACTGACGGATTTAAAATATACAGTATCAATACCATATGCCACTCTTTGCATGAGATACTAACCAATATTCCATACGTATATTCTTACGTGACTTATCGAAAGCTTTTGATCGCGTTTTTAGGTACCTTAGTTATATTGACATTTCGAATCATCCACTTAAATTAATAGCCAGATATCTAATCCCGTAGTTCCTAGTACGTGGCTTGATGTCCGATCCGTGCACTGATGGATTTAGAATACATAATTTAACCACCCATTCTATCCTGAGGGTGCCGTAAGAGCCGATTAAAGGAAATAACAAGGCTGAAAATCCAAACCTGTGCCAACACATCTGACCAGCATGGCACAGTAGGCCAATCACCCTCCATGTAATGGTAGGTTGCCTAACACAGCAGTGGGTCATCTATTGGCTAAGTAGTAGTAGTTTGTTGTTGTGAATTGAACTTAGTATATCTCACTTCACCTTCCTGTGTTAATGAGGCACGCCTCCTCATGCCTCAACCATTGGCTCGTTTCGTGTTTTAATATACAGAGAGAATTAAAATATTCATGGATAGCTAAATTTAAAAAGAATCTAAAAAGAGTCTGACGTCCAATTTGGACTATCTAATATACTGGATTTTCCAAAAAATATTATTCCTCTGTAAGTAGTCGGAAATCAAACCCAAAAATTAAAAAATAATAAATTTTCTGTATTTTTCCTAATAAGAAACTTATTCTTGGAAGTAAATCAATAAAAACGCACATTTTAGCAAATAACGAATATTTTTGTGATCACCTAATTATAACTAATAATTTTCACTAAATGGCCAAAAAATCTAAATACATCAAGTGTATGCCCAATTTATTTATTTATTTAACTTTATGCAAATTTTCACATTGGCGGACTTAATGCCTACGGCATTTTCTCCCAGTCTACCTTCAGGTCATGCAGAGAAATACAAATTGAAAATACAAATTGAACTTACTAGTCACTACATATTATAAAACAAAGCCGCTGTCGTCTGTCCGTCCCTATGTATGCTTATATCTTTAAAACTACGCAACGGATTTTGAAGCGGTTGTTGTTAATAGATAGAGTGGTTTTAGAGGAAGGTTTATTGCACCCGTGCGAAGCCGGGGCGGGTCGCTAGTAGATAATAAAAATGTAAATACTTAAAAACCATCAGCATTTAAAAGTTTAATTTTTGACCTTGAACTTGATTGAGGTAACAACAATAATATCAAATATCATGGGTTTACTTAGAAAACTTGCTGCTACAGCTCAATTGGTCCAATTTCGGTGATGTTTACATAATATATCTCACGGCATCTATTCAAATATATTCAAAATAACGACCATAAGCCAACAAACCTATCTACCCAGTGTGGTTTGTACCCTGTATGAAGTTTGGAGGAAACCTTGAAAATTAACATTTACGAGTACAGTTTTAATGTTCAGACCAACCTATGAACAAAACTCGTCTTAAATCATGTTAGATACGCTATGTTTGGCCATGGATGTCAATCTATATGTAACTTACGATAACTGGGACCAAACTTCCAGAACAAATTTAATTACATATGCTTACAATCAGAAATTAGATCATAAATCAAACTGTATGATTCAGTCTACTGCCAAATGTGTTCACGGCTTATTATACATTTTCCTTATAAGTGAGCTCGGAGTGTCTAAGGCATTGAGAAGCTAGCAGTCACATCAAGATGAGAGGAGGCATCGTTGGAAGCATTTGCTTCATTGCCTTCCTGCTATCGGTCGGCCGAACTGAAGATCTATCTTCATCATCAAAAGAAGATGCTGGTAAAATTGTACTTTCAGTTGTACTGAAATTTATTTAAAAGGAACGACGTTTATTGTTATTACATATGCCAATGCGTAAGGGTAGTTGGCTCACTTTTCTGCCATATCCTTCTTTATCATTAGTAATTAAATAAGTCTAAAAGAAAGTCAGCCACGTCACGTCTATGTCAGTTTTTATTGTTTAATGGAATAAAGCATTTTTAATGTAATTTTAGGTAAATGTGTAAATATCAGTGAATCTATAAGATTTAAATAAAAAGAGAAGTTCTTGTTGTTTCAGTCGATTCTGTCTCCGAATTAAAGCCTGCATCCGCAGTCAAAGACGATAATGAATCGAAAAGTGGCGTCAATGTTGCAGATGCGCTTTCAGATAACGAAGGTTTGATTGCCACCAAAAAATACATTCATATACGAAGTAATCTTCGTAAAACCTATTTTTGTACATATATTTTATTGAATTGATATGTCAAAATCTGTTGTTTCATTTTTCAGAGTCAAATCGAAATGAAGCACCAGTGGATGGCATGGAAGCTTCGCCATTATCGCAGACTTTAACATCTAATCCTATTCAGGTCAAAATTCCAGCACCTAGATCAATTCAGGACTCATCAGATCAAGGCATAGGGGCTACCCTTAAAATAAATTATCCGACAAAAACTGGACCGTTGCCTCATAAAAACTCTGATGAAGAAGTTATAGAAAAGTATAAAATTTTCTCGCATGTTAAGGATATGGGTAACCAGAAATTGCCCCAACGCCCAGCTTGGCCTGGCCAGTCCGTAATTCAAACACAAACCAATTCCGGGTACAATTCATTAAATCCATTAATAGGCAATCAAAATGCTCAAATATCCCCATATAACTTCCGTAGAAATATATTCTCAAACCCAAATTTCTTGAACCAGAAATTAAATTCTGCTTCTTCAGCAGCCGGAGCTCCGGCTCAGGCTACTACTGGAAACAATGGATTAGGTGGAGTTGTTCCCCAATATGGAAATGACAATTCTTATTATCCCTCTCGTTTTGAAAATATACAACCTTACAACAATATAGGATTACCTTCTCTTGCGCCACAAGCTGATTCCGGTCTTTACAGGCCTGTTCAACCTTACAATTCAAATCCATATACATTTTTGCCTTCTGATAGTAACAACAACTTATTTGGCCCTAGCCAACCTTCCTACTATCCCTATAATCCACGACTATCTGATAATCAAGGATCTAGTTTAGCGCAAGCAGACGCTATGGCTATGAGTCGAAGGCCAGTCGACCCTTTAGAGTCACTGAATTCGGCCAATTCACTCCCAGAAGAGAAAATCACTACAAAAAATGTGGAAAAGGGGCAGGAAACCGAGGAACGTCGCCCTTCTGGATTAATGTCTTCCGAAGAACAACCCTCATCTGAGAACCAAGGAGATATTTCATCAGAATTATCTAAATCTGGTTATAGTGAGTTTTTAAAAATTTAATATAGATCAAGCAAATCATAGTTTGGGTAATATTTTAACCAACAATTTGAAATCCATACTATTCTCAAAGTAACTTATTATTGATTAATTTGCTTTTACGTTAAATATTGTTCTGTTTTCAGGCCCTGATTACAGTTTATTCGACGGTAATCATATTATATTCAAAGATTTTTGATTACTTAATATTAAGTGACAATCTAATCTACATATTATTTGTATTAATTCGTTGTAGGTGCAAGATCAAGAATGTTAACTCCAGATGAATACGTCTACCCACATAAAATGTCTGGTAAGCTCAGTTATATTTTTTATTATTATATATTAGATAGTTTCTTTAAAATAAAAGTATTGCTTGATTCATATAACTCTTCGTAACTACTGGGTTTATCGTTGATTTAGTATACATGATTTCCCCAACGCATTTCATCAAGGCAGACTAAATAAAACCCTCTACCAACTCGAATTGTTTATATTCAGTAAATTGGAGAAAAGTCGACTCAGCAATGTGAATATTTTGGCAATTATTGAGTATTTTAGATATTTTTCATAAGTATATACTATTATGTAAAATGAGTTAGTAGAAGTCTGCTTTTGTTCTGATTGGTTGATTCTCTTCGGATTTAATAAGTTATATTTTTTGTATATTCAATATGAGCGTTTAGTGTAGCTTTTTAATTACATGCACGCTATATAATGTTTCGTATAATATTAAAGGGGTACACTCCCGATAGAACTGTATCCCATTTAATATTAATTATTTTGTGTATATCTTTCCTACGATATCCATATATTAAGTAAATAAACATTATTTTACAGGTGACAATGTATTGACATGTACACAAAAGTATCAATTATTCAACTTGTGGACACCTCAGTTGGAATGTCTGGTTTGTATCTGCATTGAAGAGTACAATGTTTTAACTCCGCTGTGTGCTAGCTGCAGTGGATGCAGAGCATACGAGCCAGCACCACAGCCAGTGCCTGTACCTGAACCGTACCCAATAACTGTAAGGCCGCCTCCCGTCGTAGACCCTAATGGTAAGTTATACACATATCAACACATTTAAAACATAAATCGATTCTATAGCTTGTCATAGTTATGTACATGTATTTTACCTAAAAAAGGGATAAACTAATCATTGTCATAAAAAGGACTGTTTTGATAGCAATCAATGAAATCGTTATGATTATTCCCTGTAAACTGTCGCAACATGCATGGGGTCTTTTGATGATCCAGTTGCAAGATTGAAAAACTAGATTGGAGCTATGAGAGTGTTTTCTAAAGTATTATAGAAATATATAGTCTTTGTTACTTTTGATATATCTAATTTTCCTAAAGTGAAATAATGTGTAAAGATATTCTTACGTCAGCCAGCAACAACAAAAAAAATACATAATCGTCGTAAAAGTATAACATTTTGGTTAGATACACATTTAGTTTGGCAATAGTCCGTAAAATAGAATCACTTGTCGGAATCTAGAAATAATTTTTCACCTAGCAAGATAAACGACCTTACAGAAATTGCCGTCTAGGGCGACATTTTGATTAATCGCGTAAAATTACGAATTTTCCAATGGCACTCCGTTTTGAAGGTTTGTTGTCCATCTTGTGGTGATGATTTGATTTATCAGTTAAAACGGTGTCAGCATGATATACTCTCGTTTTCAGTCAAGTGCAGCCCCCTACCAACAGGCAAAGCGTTCTCAAATCCACTGAACCCGTGTCAAATTTGCATCTGCATGGAATCCATAAACATGATGGGAGAACCTGATGTCCATATTGAATGCAGGGAAAATCCTCAGTGTGGTAAATGTTATAACACCTTTTTTGTGCCAGTAGAGTGGTGTTCCAGCACCCGGCTGATGGTTGGCAGTAGCCGTGGCCTATCAAAAACAGGGTTATCCCGCTGCCAGCACCACGTTTCTCTTGAGAAACCTCTGGTGACCTTACTGACACGCAGGGTGGCCCATCAAGGGTGATGTTATTTGGCTTTGGTATTCTGTAAGGTGTAATTCTCCCTCAGTCAGGAAGCTCATTGGGAGCTATGCCTCATGGACTGCCTTATTGGTCTAGGGGTTGGATGTGCCGCCTTTGGATCAGGGGTTCCCGGTTCGATTCCGGGATCGGGCAAGTGTCTTTGTGTAAATCAGAGGCACTTGCTCTGAGTCTGGGTCTCATTTGTGTTAGTGTCCTCAATTATACGTTTGTAAACTGCCTCCACAATACAGCTTATACCTAGGGTACCTAATGTGTTTTGTTTAAAAAAAATGTCGTGCATGACTTTTCGTACCAAGTATATTATAAGCTTTTGTTAAATTCTATATTCGCTTCTTTCATTACAGTGGTTCCACCAGAAATCACGACTATCAGTAAGTATGAAATTGATAAAACTAAATTAGGAAAGAAAACAAATTTAGGAAAGTAGATTCCGTTGAATTAAAAACAAGTAATAAATACTTTATGATATATACAAACATTTTTAAAAACATAAATACCTCAAAGTTAACCTTATTTTACAGTCCCAGACACACCAGCGCCTGTTCCACGTAAGTTAACAGTTTATAAAAAGCCATTCAGATATCTCGAGCTCAAGTAATGAGCACAATAAATAAACACCAAATTATGAATTAATTTGATATGCCACCGTTACCTTAATACATTTTTCTTCAGTTTATCCAATTTTTTTATAAGCGACTTCATAAAAGGAGGATCTCAATTCGACTTTTATTTTACTACGCAACATCTTCCTTTAAAAACCAATTAAGAAATATGATTTTTTATCCGATTGGGGTTGCCATCAGATTTATCGGAATCTTTTAATATCTTCGAAGGCCACTTGTTGTATATATGGAGGACTCATTAGATCTAGTTTCCGAAATTTGCATATGCAAATGATAAATATTAAACTCTTTTATAAAAAATATTATGGGAAAATCGCTATGACACTCGGCCGTTAGGGGACTAGCCTGTTTATGTTGGACTCTGGGGCGCAAGAAGATGGTAAGTTACGGCCATGCCTACCCATTAAAACTCACTGAGTTCTTCGACTACCTGTGTCCCACAACCCATTCATGCCGTCCTGATAATATCGTAAGCGGTGACTAAAGCGACGCAAATCCTTGGCCAGCCAGTCCATCCTCCGCGACTCAGTAGGCTTATTTCCCTGATTTTAATTACAGTACCCTTGTGCGAGAGGTTCCCTCCAAACGTTCTCTTCCCTCACCCAACCGACAACTGCAAGATGTGCAAGTGTTCCGTGAAGATGTCCGAGTTTGGAGTTCCTCAGCAGGAGATATCTTGCTTACTAAACCCGGATTGCGGTAAAAAATTTGACTTTTGCTAATCTCATCACCACAAATGTCACCTTTATTAGAAATAACTGCTTATTTGCCTTTCAGCCATTGAAAATAACTCCATTCTTTCGGATAGAACTGGGAAAGGTGTGTTGTAGGTTTAACATTTATATATTTGCGAGTGTCAACGTGTTCTGTGGTAACAAAGAATGAGTATGTAAACCCTATAATCTCGGAAACTTACAGAAATATCCGAAATATTACAGCTGCCTAGCAAAGATACCTTTGATACGTGCTCTCTCATTTGTTCCTAAAAGTTCTTTTTTCTTGGTACTTTGTTCACTGAAACTCTAGGGAAAAAAGTACTGTAATTGATTAGGACCAGGCAGTTTATAATAAATATAAATAAATATCCTTGGACATTTCACACAACGCCATCTCGTCCCAAGCTAAGCAACTTAATGCTTGTGTTATGGTAACGAGATGGATGATAAACTACTTATATAATTTTTTTTTTGTAAATACATACATATTATAGATAGAAATGACACCCAGACTCCGAGCCAGTGCCTCTGGTTTAGACAAAGACACTTGCCCGACCCCGGAATCGAACCCGGGACCCGTTGATCCAAAGGCGGCACATCTGACCACTAGACCAATATTAGTATAAGTGACTTGTTTTGCAAATCATCGCAGCTTAGTGGACAGTTTGAACCGTAATCCAGCTGCAGCCAGGCTCTGTCGGTTGTTGGGTATATTAACGAAATAAACGTATCCTGACGGTCCAAACTGCCGTTCTATCAACTATAAAAAAATCGTTACACGTGGAGTGAAGACAACTGCAGTAACCATATGATAATAGTCTCACTAGATGGGTCGCAGACTGTAATCGTTCCGTGTAATTACTGGTAGTTACCTAAATGAGGTAAAAGTGGTTCTGAACCCAAAAAAAATGCGAGAATGAAGAAAAATACTTATGTTGCCAATATCTAATTTTTGGTTAATTTTTAGCACCAACACCAGTACCAATCATCCCAGATGTGCCGCCTATGCCCCATGACATCATAATACCAGACGACCATAATGTTGGTAAGGTTACCATGCACGTTTAACTGAATGGTTTTTCAGAATTTGTTTTTTTTATTATAATGTGTATAAAAATCAGAAATAAAAATACACCCGAATAATAATTGGTAACTTTGCAATTTAAATACAAAGTCTTAGTGCAGAAGTACGACATTCAATCTGATTTGTGTAACACCTTTTAATATACTAGGAGCATAATTATTCATAATAGCAATGATCTCAACCTGTAAAAGACGCACTAGTCAGTCAGGCCTCATCCAATTATTTAACCGAAGAGAACCGAGTAGGCTTACCATGCCACACTGCCCAGTGCCCAGTGCAAGAAACTTGCTATTTTCCGTCGATAAAAAAAAGAAAAAGATGACAATAACAATGCTCAAACGTTCTTGCAAGTTCATGCGTCTAAAGCATACGTCCTGACCTGGCTCTATACAATTAGAAGGCCACAAAAACTGTCAAAATTGAAAATCAAAGACACGGTAAAAAGTTTACCTAATTGAATTAGCAGGTTTGGAGTTCCCAGGGTTTCGTTTCGAGTTTTCTTTCTCTTGCCACTAGGTTTTCAGCTTTGTCAAATCCTTACGACACACTTAAGATACTTTTTTTATCTACTATGATACTTTTCCTGGGGCTAGGACTCTTCCATACGGCTAGGATACTTTTCCTTCTATAACCATATAACATGTTCCAGTACCATGGCCACCCGCACCCATTGTCCCAATACCCACGCCACGAGGACCATTGCCAGGACCTTCACCGCGTAAGTACAAGACCATACTTATAAATACCGAAATTCTGATCTTTTTTCGGATTTTTTAAGAATATGTTCTCTTTAATCTCTTTACACAACAAAAACAAAGTACAAATTTAACTACCTATTTCAATTAAATTGTCCAAGAAAGTAAACTATTGCATCGGCAATAAGGTTGACTTTAAAAATATTTATTTTATTCTTAACCAAAAATATGAAAATGGTTGTTTTTTTAAACAAACAATTTTGTCTGTTTGAAAACCCTGCCCAATCTAACCCGCTATCTAAAATTACCTGCTATCAATAATGATTTGATGAGTGAATTAAACTTAATCCAGCAAACCGTCAAGACCCTT
Organism: Clostera curtula; assembly: GCA_905475355.2. Lineage (NCBI taxonomy): Eukaryota > Metazoa > Arthropoda > Insecta > Lepidoptera > Notodontidae > Clostera > Clostera curtula. The sequence continues at coordinate 414,504 of FR997816.1, read as the reverse complement.
CAAAGTTGGAACTTTTAAATTAATTTCGAGCTTCTTTACAATTACGCTGATCTGGTCACGTCATGAGTGGTTATATCAATCATTTTCTTAATTTACTAATACTTGTATTATATGTATATAAAATATTCAACTTTAAAAATATACAATTGCTTAAAAATATGTACTTCAATGTTGAATATAATTTTATCTGTGTGATAGACTATTTATCTATCCGTGGCATTTTTATTCATTGTTAATCGAGAGTGCTCTTAGATAAGCTTGAAGAAAATCTATCTCAGCTGTTTGCACATTCTAATATTTTTTCTTGTTGTATCCAGATGAGTCTTGCCGTCCGTTCCCGCCAAACCAAGTGTTCCAGCACCCATGGGATGAGTGCCAAGTTTGTTTATGCACAGAATCGTTCGCTGTTGGATTAATTACTGTTGAAGTTAATTGCTTCACGAAGCCGAGTTGCTGTAAGTACTTCTTTGAGATGTGTGATAGTGAAGTCAAATTCAATGGATAGTGAAATCACTGTATGATTTAACAATTTAAATGATGACCATTAATTATGATTATCAATCAACATGAGATATGTCTCAGATCGTCGATTATCAATTATAGAGGATGTATTACAAAGACATCTGAAATATTGCCTGTAAGTAGAATCAAAGTCAATACACAGAACAGACATTTAGCGACATTTAGAATAGCTTGCGGACATACTTTTTTTCATAAGCTGTTTCATATTTTTCAGGTATCGAGCCACCAGAGTATAGTAAGCAATTTTAAGTAATTAGTGTAATTGTTAAGCTAAATCGACACTTCTTCAATTACAATGTTTTTCTGTTTCAGTGACGCTACCACCACCGATGCCCTACCGTAAGTAAAGTTTATTAAACATATTTTATAAAACTATCATGTTATTATATTAAGCATTGCTTTTTATGTAAACGTAATTTATCGTTTTCACCGTATTAGACTACTAGACAAATGAGTCAATCGTACAGTTTCGTTCAAAAGCATGATGTGTGTGCGTCAGTTTGGATTATTATACTTATCCGTTATTTGGCACAGTATTTATTTTCAATGTGTTTTCTATTACAGCCAACATCGCAGGTAAATTATTAAAACAGGTAAGGATACTACTAACTACTGACTATTTGTTTCTTACGCCGAATCCTCCAGATTAATAAACTTTTAAATCTTTGATAAAACGTCCAGGATCTGATTGTTCACAAATTAAATCGAACAAGAAATTCTTACCCCCAAATTGAATTTAAATTGCAATATCAAATTTAAAATAGATTTATTTGGAAAGCTTGGAGCTTCCGGCGGGCTGAATTTCCTGAACTGAATTCTAAAATTCTTTGTTTCAGATAAAATATGCGAACTCGAAAGGTTCATCGGAGAATGTTTGATCCCAAAGGACGCATGCAGAGTTCGCGTTTGTTATCGAGTTGGTCCATATCATCAGAGTGGGGAACATCCCTGGTATATGAGTAACGACCAGCGGTGGGCAAAATTAAATAGCTCGTACCTGGCAGGACATTAAAGTGAAACAAATAAAGTAAAAATTTACGAGGCCGACACGCCGTCCGAATTACGGAAACATGTGACGGTAAAAAACGGGGTAATTTAACTGGCTAGGGGCTCAAAATTTTGAATAAATTAAAGTATATTTTGAAGTTTTAGAAGTTAAAAAACCATACATTGACTTTAATGCATTTAGTAATATAATACTCGTACATAAACCGAACAGCTTCTTGAAGCAATTCGCTTACGAGTTCAATTCAATTCATCGATGTATTACCTTTTTTTTATAAAGGTTAATTTTTTTCCAAAGGCTAACGCATAACACGATGCTATGACAAGCAACCATTCATAAGTGATCATGTCACCTTTCAAAGCAATAAGGAAAACCAAACAAAACGTGAAACTTTTTGGAAACGCAATAAGAACGTTTGCCAGTTCGGAAACGGCCGATGAGCGCCAATAGAACAAACTGACACGCCATTGATTGCCTCTCAAGTGTATTGGCACCCCGATGTCCATTTATTGGCCCCTCGTCCTCGGGCAGCGTCAGATAATTGTGTTTTCCAAAGGTGCCAAAACCGTTATCGCGTCAAGTTTTATCGAGTGACATAAATATTTTATTGTTGATGATATACATTTTGAGACCGCGTAATCGACGATGGTAGCTTTAAAACAACTCGGAACACATCTCCGCATTATGCAAAAGGATATCAATGTTTGCGTTTGCAATTTAACCTTTAAACTGGTTTATGGAGATACGTAAAGTGGGAGTTTGGATATGCCATTTTTTCCGCTTAGCCATGATGTATATTCTGATTAAATGCTAAGTTAGGATACTACACAACAGGCATTAGGGCGTTATTTCTTATTTTTCTAGAACAGAACACATTCTTCAGTAAAAGCATACTATCAAATAGACTACACGCTAATCTTTTATTTTGAAAAATAATCATATGAGCCGAATATTACTATCATTTTGCTAAGATTACTCCGAGTTTAGAAATTGATTCCCACTAAAATCTCTTTACGATAAACATGTATGAACATTAAGGTTCAGAATAAAGATTTTTTACAGAGCCGGTACCATACTTTGGAGGCAGTTCTGCTAATTCTAACGCCAACGCCATTGCCGGTTCGACTTCTGAACAAATCATGAACGGTGGAGAATTCAGACCATCCCCAGGGATGATTCTTGGGCCCAGTGGGTCTCATGCTTCAGCTGAATCCAGCGCTACAAGTCAAATTAGTAATGAGATAGGCGGCGGCAGCAATTACTATCCCAAGTTGTATCAAAATGGTGTTAAGCCACCAGTAACCGGACAGTCCTCCGCGTCAGCAAACGCTGCGGCAGAAGCTATTCATCAAGGAAATTCTTACGGATATATGCCCCAAGAGAAGATCCCTCAAGGCGGATATTTTTCTGGACCAATGTATATGGATTATCTGAATGAGGGGAATGGAGGGCAGATCGGGTCAAGTAACGTTGGAAATTATGGAGGGCAGTCAGGGTCAAGTACCATTGGAGGGTACGGAGGGCAGTTGGGTTCAAGTAACATTGGAGGTTACGGAGGGCAGTTAGGATCAAATAATATTGGAGGGTATGGAGGGCAGTTAGGATCAAGTAATATTGGAGGCTATCCTGGACAATTAGGATCTGTTGGCAATGGAGGTAGCGTCGGACAATCAGAAGCTAGTGCCAGTGGATACGCCGGGCAGTCAGGATCTAGTTCCAATGCAGACGCACAAGCTCAAGCGGTGGCAAATGCAAATAACAATCAAGGAGGTCACGGGGGATATTTTGACTTAACGGGTATGAATCCTTACTCCTTGCCTGCGGTGCCAGCATCTACTATGTATCCTACAATGTATACGAGACCGCAATACGAAATGACGCCCCAGTATCAGCCCGGAGCCTTCAATGATATGAGCTCATCTTCAGCGCAAGCCTCATCACATACTTCATCTTCGGGTTTCAGTAAGTTAAGAAATTTATATTTTAACTAAAAACACTTAGACACTGTAACGGAGGCGTGAAGATGGTGACAGTTTTTTTGTTCGACTTAAAACATAATACGCTCCGTATTCTGTCTTTCTAACTATAAACGTACGTTACGTTACATACCAAAATCCAATACGAGAAATAAGAAAAAGTCTAAGTCATGCCTCCGCGTCCGGTGTCTATGTGTTTTCGCTATCAATATTATTTAATGTTGTCCTAATGACAATAACGACAAGTCATATGTGATCCGAGTGATGACATTATGCAATCTTATAATCTGCTTCTAACGAGTATTACTACTACTAATTGTAATTGATTACTGCTCTAGTTTCATCATTATCAGGGATTTACGAAATTATTTATTAGCTTGCAATTAAAATAGTTTGGTTTTAAATAACCTCCGATAAACACATGGGTGCTATAAGATAAACGTGTCTCTCTCGTGGCACCGTAATTCGTCAACAAGAAAGAAGAAAGAAATGATGTTTTAATTAAATTTCTTCGCCATGTGAAGATTGCTTACTTCGTTTTTACTAAAACTTTCAATATCTTTAACAATATTATAATAGTTTTCGTAGAAATCATTGACACTAATATCTCAAAATTCAACAAAATTCCCAGTTCTAATCTTTACGGGATACATAAATTTTACTTATCATTTAAATCTTTCAGATAGTCAAAGCCAAGCTGCAGCAAGCAGCAAAGCAGTTTCGGGACGGACCAGATTCTTCGGGAAATCCGGTAACGATCAAATAATACCAATACCAACTTAGAAGCCCCCCTTAAAGTATTGTTTGGTAAAGAAATTATTCATCCGCTGTTCGGTATAATTTTAACAAGCATATCCTGTAATCCGTGGCGTCCCAAAACTTTTTGGACATAAATTAGAAAAATATTACGTGAGCAGATGGCGCGCGGTTTCCATGCAAATTGTGTTTAATCAAACTTCACGGGGCGCACCACTACTTATTGGAATTTCTGAGTCTCTTTTTTTTTAGGAAAATTGAATTCAAGTCATCCAAAATCGTAGACAATTCTAAAGATGGTGATATTGTGTCACTTATAGCACACAAATGGCACCTTTATCAAGATGATAGTATTGAATTCAATTCAACTTTTATATGCCAATTGAAAAGATTACTCTGAAATACTTACACTAATTAATTATAATACAATCAACTGGTTATCTTACTAGAATTACTAAAAACTTTACTACGCAAATGAACATTGCGTAGTAGATAATACTAGTAGACAATTATTAGTAAGAAAGTTATTAGTAAAACCTATGATATAATAACTGTATTGCTTCCGAACCAAGACTGGATTCTACTTTCTTCAGTGAATTGGCTTTGCCATCCAGCCTTCTGGGGACTTTAACTATACACGTTGCGGAAGCATGTTCATGTTTTAGTGATTTATTTACTTTCCAATTCGATTATCTTTTTGTGTAGATTACCATATTCAATTTATATATTCTTATTTCACCAAATTAAATTCTGAATTTCTTAAAATGTCAAAAAAACAATAGCTATTACTTTGTGCACAATAATATTTTTTCACACAGAAATGAGATCTTTATTCACTATTTATTCTAAATCCGTCACTACACGGATAAAAAAATCACTAATGAAATAACAATTTTTTTAACACAGGTAACCCAGAAAACCTAGATTCAATGGAACTAAAAGAAGTGGATTGAATCTAAACGACAAACGGTACGGTATTAGTAAATGTTACCAAAATAAAAGTACATACTACTCGGTCCATAAAAGACCCATTGTTGAGTCAGGCCTCCTTCAATTAAATGGAGGGTAGTTAGGCTACTGAGCCACTCTGACCAGACGGGTTGGCACAGGGTTTGTGTCAAGTTTTCCTTCTCTTGGGACGAGGTGATCTGCCTCTTACGTTCCATTAGTCGCCTCTTACGACACCCTCAGGGTCAATACGTGGTGACACTTAGTATTCTAAATCAATTCAAACGTACATATTACCTAATAATAATAATGCGCCGGAATCCAACTCAGCTGCGTCAATTGTTAATGCTTGAAATTATGATAATGATGCGCAAGGTGACGATAAAACTTACAATGAGAATGAAAATAACCTTAGATTTTCTAGTTAACTAGAAGTTGGATACCGAGATAAGGAAGTCAATTAACTTTTTATTCTACTTAGAGTTCGATTTTAAAGCAATCGACTGTAAAGCAAGCGATAATGGTAACGATAATGATAATTTTGTTCCAGACCAAGGCGACGATAAATACGCATGAACCGATTCTCAAATAAGGAAACATAGTTATTTATGTCTGTGTAGCAGGTGATGCTGCAAACTGTGTACGAAATATAGAATGCATCATAAAATATTCCTTGTTTTATTTTATAGAGTTTACTACTTCTACTCCGCCCATTAATGACCCACTGTTGAGTATGGCCTCCTCTGTTACATGGAGGATAATTACCCTACTGTGCCACGCTGGCTAGATGAGTTGGCACAGGGTTTTGTTTCAAGATTTTCTACTTTTGCAGCTAGGTTTTTGTCGGCTCTAGCTTTACGCTCAGAATGGAATGGGGTGGTGACACTATGTATTCCAAATCACCACAGCTAGCAGCAATACTAGCAGAAGAAAATAAACGATTCTTGTGAGCCAGTTCAGTGGTAGATAGGTCTTTATATATTTAGATTAATACATAATGCACAACCATTTCTGGGTGTCCACCACCGTGCGTTTTTCAAGGAACTTTTTACCGCGCACAACCTCTGTGTGGAATCAATTACCAGCGGAGGTATTCCCGAACCGGTACGACATGGCAACCTTCAAGAAACGAGCCTATTCCTTTCTTAAAGGCCGGCAACGCACTTGCAACCCCTCTGGTGTTGTGGGTGTCCATGGGCGGCGGTGATCATTTACCATCAGGTGACCAGCTTGCACGTTTGCCTCCCCATTTCATTAAAAAAAAAAACTGTTTGGATATAACTGGACGACGCAGCAATAATTACGAGTATGTGTACATATAACAGTTATTGTGCAGTAATTGTTGTTTTAAATTCATTCACCCGAAATCGCAGCGTAGCGTCTTAGGCAGAGGTAGTGAGAAAAATGTATAGTTCCAACTAATAAACATCAATTTATATGCGGCTGTGTGCATAACTTTATTTTTGTATAATGCTGTTGCTGGTAGAATAATACAGCATAATGCATGTACTCAGAGGCAGTAAAGCTATTTTATTTTACAATATCAATTTATATTTTATGCCTCCATTTTACAATAAACATGAACAGTGCACAACAAAATGTTGGTTTTGTGTTTAACATTTTTGTTGATGCTCATTGGTAAGTTTGTATTTCTTAAACTAGCTGACCCGGCAAACTTCGTACCGCCTCAGAATCAATAAATAAAATACCTGAATGATAATTCCAGAATGTTTCAACTTTATTAAAATATGTGCAAAATTTAACTGGAACAAAGTATTTTATCAACGTTTAAACCTTCCCTGGACTTCCACGAATGTTTCAAGACCAAAATTAGCCAAATCGGTCCAGCCGTTCTCCAGTTTTAGCGAGACTAACCAACAGCAATTCATTTTTATATATAAGAGCTTTCACCCTTCTGGGCTAACTTAATTCTGAATACAGGACATTTTTAATTATGTACAGTGAGATAAAATAACGCTAAATGCGAAATATTAAAGCACTAAGTTCTTGCTCTCTCAACGTAATGCAAAAGCAAAAGCTGGACACCATCTACAATTGGAAAAGTTCCACTGTAGATAATGCGGGAGCTCCGCACTTACCTATTACCTTATTTTACCAAGAAAATATAGATTATTAAATCTATACTAATATATAAAGCTGCAGAGGTTTGTTGTTTGTTTGTTTGAACGCGCTAATCTCAGGAACTACTGGTCCGATTTCAATCTTTCAGTGTTAGATAGTCCATTTATCGAGGAAGGTTATAGGCTATATTTTATTTTCAAAAGAATTAGGGATCCGTATGAAAATTGCGATTTTGTAAACCAAGGTGTAAAATGGAAAACCTATTTATGCGTGCGCTGCAAAAACTATTGACAATAGAACAAAATGATGTACTACGGGTTTGTAGGTCTTATAAAGATCTACAAAAAAGTCCGCGAGAGCACATATCTCACTATCATAGTTTAGTCACAATAACCGATTTTATGTTCATAAAAAATATGCACGGGTTCGAAACCCACGCGGGCGAAGCCGCGCGCAAAAGCTAGTATACATGATAAAAGTATAATCTTTAATATCTCTTAGTAGATTGTAATAATGTTTAAATTATAACAATCTAAGCAGATTCATGGGTTATTTTGGACCGTCTCAATTAACCATTGTAGCTCAGTCCGTAAAAGACCTACTGCCGTCAGACATCATTCAAATACATGGAGGGAAATTAGTGCACAGCGGTCTCCTGGTCAGACCAGGTCTGACACATCACTTGCGGCTGGTAGTTATTTCCTTTAATCTCGACTCTTACGACACTTTCAGGATAGACTGGGGTGGTGACACTGTATTCAAAAGCCATTAAGAATACACAAGGTCACCAACCCATACTAATCTACGGGTGCTGTAAACAGCGAGTAAAGGAACGCAAGAAGCCCTGTGCCGTCTCAGACACAGTTGGCTAATTTCCTTCCATGAATCTGGAGGAGGCCTAACACAGTAGTGGGTAATTTAGCAAAGCGACAATAAACATAATATATATGTTTAGATAATACTATTTTATTAACTATTACGGAATGTCAAAATATATTTTAGAATCAACGTTTGCAAATTATGTCAACCAAGTTTGCTAATCGTATGCACATAATGAGCTACCGGGTTCTAGCTGATATGAATTTTGTATGAGAAGTAAGCGAGCACTATGAAATGAATCTACGATTTTAAATAAATTAGTGCTGCTTAGTTCCGTGAAAAGGATAATATGAATTCTAAAGTGATACTGATCAAAAGGACACTGTAGAAGACTTAACTCGGCTTCTATTTCAAACAACAAGGTTCCGTACGATACAACTTCACGAAATAAGTAGATAGAAAAGAAGAAAATCTAGAATATGCATTTATTAGGAAGCTGACTAAGCTGATTGCTTGGTCAGCTTCCTAATAAATGCATATTGCACAGGCTAAGAGCTGATGATGAAAATAATAACAATGTTAGAACGATGCTATTTATTTTGTAAGATATTTATCATTAATCTTTTGTGCATGATGTGGTCTCCTATAAGTGTACACTATTTAATACCTGATGTTGCTTTATTAATGTATCACGTATTGTGTACATCTTTTGATGGAGATCCTTATTTAAAATAAATAAATAAATACAAAAGTTTATTTTCAGAAGTAGTAACTGTAAATAATTATGTATTAGATTTCGCTTAGTATTAAATCTATATACTAAACTTTGTTAAAAAAACGTACAGTCAGAAATCCATTTGATCACGCCATGCCATCGAAGATAAATTATCACAATTGCCTTGAATTAGAAATAGAAAAGTATTCAAGACGAGACCTATGCTTGGCAGAGAAATAAGGTTACTAAAATTGTCATTTATGTAGACAGTAGTTAGAAAGTTCGTATAAATATTATTCTATATGTTCATGATCAAGATAGCTGTGTGGAGAATGCAGAATTTCTCACGTCTAGCGAAGAACCCCTGTTGCACGTGAACCAAATGAAAAATGTGGCAGCGTTCGGAGACGCTCAACATCGGGGTCCAGTGTGGTATGATGAAACTTCCATGACCAGTGCTGATGATTCGTCTATGATAAGCAAGAACGTTGAGGATAGCAGGTACCTTATGTTATGTATTTTAAATCGTTAGTATAATCGAGGTAATGTCTATGTGAAAATTATTAAATTGAACTCAGCGGTGGACTGTATTATTAGGATCTGGGAGATTGGAATACGGATTTTAAAAGGTAAAACTACGATTTAAAATTTTAACGTTGTAAAACTTCTAAATCGTCTCCAATACGATGAGAATAAATTGAACGTATGTTTTATGTGTTAGTGAATGTGTGCAACATTATATTTTTTTATCACATGGCATTTAATAGATACATAATATGACTCACAGATAAAAATACCGCCTTTAAAAACAGTGTCCCTGGCTAATGCAAACACATTTCCCGGCCCTTGCAACCATTAGACCAAGGATGGCTAAGGTGTTAGATGAAAATGTTATAGTTACTGGTGATATCAGATAATTCAAAATAAAGTGTACGGCGTGAAACACAGACACATTTTAATCTAACGACATGGATGTAAATTGTGGTAAAGATGACGTGGTAAGAAAAAGATTTAATAAATGTTATATTTCAGTTCCCCGACCTCTGAATTGGACGATACTACAGATTCAAGTGGTGCGTCTTCTATGGAAACTAAAGAAGAATTGTTGGCGTAAGACTATATTGTGCTTTCCTACTGAATTCAGATGTTGATTCTTGTACCAGACTACCGAAAATTTTGTTCTAATAGGCAATTCAATAAAATTTATAGGTATGAGCTGATTCTTTGACTGATATCAGGTCATCGGTACCTAAAACTTTTACATGTCCAATATTTATAAATATACATACATCTCATCTGTAAATGAGAAAATATTACGACTTACAATATATAATTTGAGCAATAAGATTCTTAACCCAGGCCCAGTTTACCAGACGTCTGTATATTATAAAATTAACGAACGTATTGTATTGAACGTATTGTATTGTCAAAAGTGATAACTCAAATTTAATAATTACGTGTATGTTCTGCAGGAAACGAGTCGATAGGATGTGCACTCCCTGCCCTCACGATATGCTGAAGAAATATACGAATATTGGCATAAAATGGATTTGTGGCGCGTATCAGCGAGCGCGCAGGAGTTTTAAGAGCGAGTGTATGATGCGCTATAGGAATTGTCAGGATGGGACAAGTAAGTATATTGTTTAAGAAGCACTTTTGGCCCCTAAAAAGTAGGGTGAGTAGGTATGCAACGTGTGTTGTGGTAAACTAACTCATGACGGATGAAATGATTATTAACAGCCTGGTAGGTAGAGCAATTCTGTGCAAATGATTTCTCATTCCATTTGGAATTTTCCCAGTATTTTGGCTCGTCTGGCTCATCTTCGCCTAAATGATTTAGATTAACTACTGCGAAAATTAATATAAAAAAAAGTTTATTACATTGAATAAATGAATATAATGAAAGGGGAAATATACGAGTAAGTTTGGCTGATAGTTAAAATATAGTAAGATCAATATAGAACGCACCAGAATTAACAAACTGCACATTGAACGCGATTAGAAAGAGCGTAACAGTGGATTTAGGGGCTGTTGTACTGTACTGTATTTTATTTACCTTTCATCATTTAATCATCATACGGGTACTGTGTACTTACTATGTACGATATAAATAATGTCAAGCAATCGGAAATCGTATACATAACCATTCATAACTTGGCATAATTAAATCTCCATCATATTTCAGTGTTTGTGAAGATCTACGATCATCGCTGCAAGAACGACACGTATCATGGAAAACATTGGTTCTATGTGTACAAAGTTTAAGAATAAAAAAATAAGAGAAATTGTTTTTTTTAGTAGCTAGTGACGTCTGTGATTAACGGGATTCGATTTCGGAGTCGTGCAAGTGCCTTTGTGTAACCCAGACGTGCTTTAAGTCTGGATATTATTTACCTACTTCCACAAGTTATTTAATCGTCATAAACCGCTTTACACCAATAACTCAAACATCGTAACTAATGATTTCTACCCAAGACTATGTAGACAGGAGATTAATTATCTAGATAGAAAAAGGCCTTAATGTATTAGCCCGTACATAAATAATACGAAGGAATCAAGGCGGTGGTGACATAAAACGTTAATCTAACAGTAACCCTGCCGTTGGTAATGCTATAAATTACTGGACCTCCGACGAGCGGAGAATAGTAATAACCTTTATGATTCTTAATCGATATTGGCAAAGATTACAGGTATCTGCAGGGCTTAGCAAAAGACTTTTTTGACCTAGCTTGGAAAACTGTCAAGCCTAGTTAAGGCTTGCAAGTATCTATGTGTAAGCTAGAGATACAATTACTTTACATGCCATTGCGTCTGATATACGGAAGACTAGAAGGGAACTTTACAAAAAAAAAAAATATAAGCCTTCAGCTGAGGTTATTTTATTATTTGGATCTTGTCGATCTCCTGCTAAGGCAAACAACTTAATAAACAGCGTCACCATAAATTACGAAGTTGCGGCAATATGAACTAAACCCCTAGAAAATGTTATGAATATTCAGAGAAATACATTGACACACATTTTGGGTACTTTAAAAACGTGGCTCGGTCAACACTTAACGATGTACACGATTCAGCGGATCGTAAAAAATCGAATTGAAACGCCATAAATTTCTCATGGCGAGTGGATTTATGGGAGGCATTCAATTTTTATAAAGGGAATAAAAATGGGGAGTTTGATCGACGGCACAGCATGGTGCGAATATGTGTTTCGCTAGTTTTCGTTTTACTGGTTTTGGGTAAGAAAAGGTTCAACAGTAACCGTGGTATTTTGAACCCCATAAATTGCAACATGTGATTTGGCAGCATGAACTAAAAATCTAAAACTAAGTGAATAAAGGATTAAATTAGACTAAAACTTAGACGCAGACAAGAATAATTTTTTATTCTTCCTTATGCCTTTTAAATCAGCAAAATATTTATTATATTTATATCCGCCAAATTGAGTATGAACAGTTGGCAATCGACAATATCTGTAATATGGTTAAACAAACAATGTGAACAACATGAATAGTTTATTAAATTCTCTGGGAGGTAAATGCGGAGATATATTAGACAGGCCCATTATCGGCAGTATAAACCAACTTCATGTATATCTTCGCTTTTTCTAAAAACCATAATAAATTAACGAATGATTGTCAACAGTGGCAATTTCTTCACAGTCCATAATAGATAATAAAAAGGAAAATGGCACCAACAAATTAGAAGAGCCAATATTGAAAAATAATAGACGCAGACACAGGAAGTCCATTTCTACCTCATCATCAGAATTAAGGGGTAAGCTTGTTGAACAGAAATCAGTATAGCGGAGAGTGCGGGTTGAAGGTTTCGTCATTTCTGGCTCAACTGGGTTTTGGACCGTCATATTATAATACCCGACCCATCGTGCTCTGTCTACTACTTCAAAGACCCATTGCTGAGTCGAGCCTCCCCCTATTACATGGAGGGTAATTAGCCTACTGTGCCTATTGCCCTTCTGCTAGACGAGTTGCCACAGGGTTTCGTATCAAGTTTTCCTTCTCTTGCAGCTAGGGGATTTGTTGCTCGCGTTCCTTTAGAGGACCTCTTACGACACACTCAAGATGGATTGGTGTGATGACACTATATATTCAAAATACCGTCACCACACGTTTGGGTAGTGGCAATTAAGCAAATCCAAGAATGGTATTCATTCTTCACACATCTTACTAACGAAAACCTATTTCATGTATCCGTTCAGGAACCATGATAGGACAGACGGAAATTTTAAATTTGTATCTAACTTATAGCTTCAGGCAGTTCATCTCGAGCTGGAGATGAAAGTCTAGGAATATCTGTGGAAGACTCCACAAGTGAGGACGAGGATCCCAAGCCCAACAAATATTTTCCCATATCTAGTGAAGAAAGGAAAGGATGGTAATACAAATTGGTATTCGACATCATCACCCCCTAAATTAGATGTCAAGCCTCCTCCAAAATTTCCCTGCATCATTTCCCTGCTACCCATTATAAGAAGTCGGCCCAAATTGCTTTCTTCCATTCAACCCAATCATTCTGTATTCACATCTAGTTCCTGCTCATCTATTTTTACTTTCCTCTTGCATTAATTCCTTGGATGGGGAATAAGCCTACCATGTCACTATAGCCAAATGGCATGGCACATAATTTCTTTTGAGCGTATATGAAACCACGGACAACCCGGTAGACTAATTTATTTCCTATTTATTGCTCACCATAAAACAGGTAAAGAGAAAAAGGGTGTTAATCTAATGTTAAATGTAGACTGCCATCTCTTCCAGAAAACTCATTCCTTCCAGTAAAATAGAAGAAGTTTGATTAGGGTTTTGGGTAGTATAGGGCTAAGATTTTAAATATTTTAGGAGAAAATGGCATCGGAAGTGCACTCCTTGTCCAGATGATAGAGCAAAAAAGTGGAGGGACCCGAGCATTCAATGGATCTGTGGCGCTTACCAGCAAGCCAGGAGGTCTTTCAAGAGCCTCTGCATGATGCACTACAGGAACTGTCAAGATGGAACAAGTGAGGTTACTATAGTTACCAAAAACTTTGCAGGTTTTAAATAAGGTCTTTGCTTCATTATTCAAGGACCAACTCCTACTGAAAACGGGGTTTACCTAACTAACTCTTCTCTATTTGGGAAATATCGCATCTGTCCTTAAATAACCCACAGCTAATTCGGAAGTTTTTCAATTTGATGGAGAATATTTGGCGTTCTGTGCAAATTTCATAATATTGAGTTTTCCGACTCCAACGGTTAGGTTAGGTACAACCTGGCCACGACGTGTCCAACGTTACTCCAACCTGTCCATTCTGGCACAGTATCTTTATTTCCCGCTACCTTAAGTGCATTGATTGGTTTATAGGCTACGTTAATGGTGAAAGAACTTTTAACTTCAGTCCCGTAGTTTTTGAGCTTATTCTTAAAGACGATAACAAGATGAATGGCAGTCATAGGCCACCTCAAGGGTCTTTACAAATAAGTCCACGGTGTCATACTACCCTCCATTCAGCAGAAAGTACTCGTAATATATTCAACGTTGATGATATTTGCCAGTGTTCGTGAAAGTGTACGACCATCGCTGCGCCAACGACACAGCAGCACTCCGGGCCCACGGTGACCATTTCTTCTACGAGTACAAAGTGCTACTGACTGATGAAGAATCGGAAGAAAAGAGTGCAGACAAAAAAGAACACGACTACAGCGTGGAAACCCGCGAGCTGGTAGAATCATCAGACTCGTTTTAGTCTTATAATATATTAAACAAACTATCATTGGTTTTGTTATCATCATCTTGGCTTAATATTATTATTTAGAATACATAGTTTCACCACCCCATTCCATCCTAAGGATGTCGTAAGAGCCGACCAAAGGAAATGATGGCTGATAATCTAGCTACAAAAGAAGCAAAACTTGTTATTCCGTCTTGACAACCCGTCTGGCCAACGTGGCACAACAGGCTAATTACTCACCATGTAATTGGAGGAGGCCCGGCTCAGCAGTGGGTCATTTAAGGGCCAAATAGTGTAGTTGTACCCAATACTTTAGTTCTAGTAGAATTCAAAGCACCAAGCTTCGCAGGAGTGGCATACAATATATATTTTCCTACCTTTATATTACCCACATTTTCTAGCTCTGCTCCTAAGGGCAGTTACCTCCTTCGTACTACAGAGGGCATGTAAATCCGTCGGTTCTGGTCAGACAATAGCATGAGAATGAGAACGACTGGTCTTAGCAAATAATTATCACTTGCCCCACTAGATAGGTTGTGAAGGGCAGACGGCGCTCAGTGTTGAAACTGGTAGTTCGCAGCGTGATGCTGTAGAACAACTTCCCTTCATCAAATTGGGAGTCAGATTCAATAGCGGTTCATTTATGAGAGAGCTAACGTTATTCTGGCAGAGCCTACTCGATAAGCTTCCGATATAAATCAAGAGAAGCCTCCATAAATGATGATCTTAAAGAAAATACGAACACATGTCGTTGTCACAACTTGTCGAGAAAAAAGTATCTCATTCACTCACTCATAAATCATGTTCCATTATCTCACATCCGATCATAAATCCACACACCGTCATGGCACCATTAATCGTTCTCTTGTAGCAATTTGTCATGCAGACAGACGGACAGACAAGTGTGTGATGAGACTGTGTGAGGAGACTAAAATAGAGAGGCGGTGGTCTGTTCTGCGCACTGTAGTTTACATTGCCTCCTAATTATATTTGATTAATAACTTGTAATCGGAATTTGAAAATGATGTCCAATGTGGCTTAAGTTTTATTAACCCTGAATAGAAAAAGGTGCTATACTTTAGTTCGAAAGTTAGACGTGTTTGCCAGCTATGGTGCTTTTGAAAGGAAAACTATTCCTAAGTTGGCAAAAAAGACAAAAGAAGAACTAAGACAAAAGTCTGGCTTTAAAATTTACCACCTCTTTCACAGTTGCGTAGGAGGTTTCATAAAATGTTTAACTTCAGTTAATTCGTCGCTTCGTTTGTCGTGCTGCCTGCTGTGTTTTGCCTCTTCCACATTCGTGGAGGGAAATCAGCCAGCTGTGCCAGACTGGCAAAAAGGTTTGGCACAGGGTTTGCATCCAGTTTTCTTTCTCTTGCGGCCAGGTGATCTGTCTTTTGAGTTATTTTAGTCGCCTCATACGACACCCACAGGATGACATGGGTTTCTTATAAAATTGGTCGTCTCGCCATCACAACAGTCTCGCCCAGATCTCTCAGATCCAATACCCTAAGTTGGAATTAGATGTTGACACCTAAGCCCATGCCTGCTCTAAAAAACCAGTCAATCTTCGACCCGTAAAGTTTACTACATGTTACCAAATATTTTCTACGCGTGTCTAGCACATTTACGTGTAATAGACAATTTACATAACAGGCACTGATGTAGCTACGAGAATTTGCCCCACAAACGGGGATGAGGCAGCGCCAGCGTAAAAGTAAAATGAGAATTTGGATTTCATCATCCTTTGCAGTGCACTTGAAGTTTGGAACATTTTTTATTACTGTTTTCGATTGGCCTGCCTCTGATGCTTTGTGTTATTATTACTTTAAATTAAAGTAGGTAATAAGTGTTGTACCATTTAATGGCAGCAGTAAAATTTCAACCCGGTAACCAAATAATTACCGGTTGCCCTATGGGTCGCGGAGCGCACACGGTATTCGCTTCGTATGAATATCGGTAGTTAGCCAAAAAGAGATGATATCAGTCAAAATAAACAGGCTCAGCGTGTATACAGTATGTAGGTAGGTCTGTAGTCCAGTGTAATTGACCGGCCGTGTTCCCACCGGGGTCGCGGTTGATTGCTCCAGTGACGTCACATGTTTATCCCTAGCCCCCCACCGCTTCACCCCCCGCTGTCTGTTTGACTATTACAGGAATGTTATGATATGGGTTTTTTATGTATCAAGAAAGCATCTACAAATAAATAAAATTGGAGTGTCTGTTTGTAATAATGAAATAACCACTTTTTACTAAATGCGTAAGTATGTATACACAGTACATAGACCAAAATAACATTTTATTAAATTTACTTACGCATTTAGTAAACATTGGTTATTTCATTATTACAAACAGACACTCCAATTTTATTTATTGGTATAGATATGTTTAGATATAATTTCAACTCACGTATTTAACCGCAGCCGTATTAAATTAATCTTTGAAACTAACCTGAAACAAAAATGAAAAGTATTAGGAACGATCACGAAATAAATTTTATAACACATATCTAATTACAATCTTCATATGTTTATAGTATTATCCTTTTTTAATAAAAAAAAATGGGCCAGAAAAAAAAGGAAAGTCAGTTAGTGTGACTTAGCAATATATTTCCCTCCGTGAAATTGGAGGAGACCTGACTCGACAGTAATTTAATTGTTACGCATTTCCTGCAATCTATATATATACAGCTATTTCGTGAGGGCCTGCACAAATTAATAATTCATTTGGCGGGAAAGATGGGATTTTACCTGGACAAAAACCCAAATGTGGGAAAATATAGGGAAATAACCTGGGGAAAAGCGCCGGTGACAATTTTTTTTTGTAAAAAACACTTGTAATTTTGTAAACTGTAATAAATAATCGTGGTTTTTTTTAATGGAATGAACCTGGGTATATTCCCGATCCTCGATCTTTGGATCAACGGGTCTGCGGGTCGATTTCCGGGTCGGTCAAGTGTCTTCGTGTAAACTAGAGGCACTTACTCCGAGTCTGGGTGTAATTTGGCTTCGTGGATTACATGTTTGTAAACTGCCTCGCAATACAGGTAATGACTAGAGCTAGGGTTTCGTTAAAAAAACGTACATGAGTGACGATAGCCGGCTTCCATCAGGCAAGGCAACTTAGTGCTATAATAATAACTTGAACCCACGATCTAGGGGCGGCAAATCCCATCAAGGCTATAAAAATATTATTAACATCGTGTATCGTGCAAACAAACAGTATCGAAAATCAATTTAGGGGAACAACGTTTTACGAAACTACAAAAAATGGCGTCGCCCTCCTGTGCCAAAATACCATAAAGTGAAGTAGTTATTTTTTATCGTAGTAACGCAGGCGAGCGGCCCATAGCCATAGGACATCTGGGCATAAAATATGAGATGGTTGTGGAGGCACTTGGGCACAGATAGACACGCTTGGGAACTAGGGCTCAGTAATATGCCTACACCATTGAGCTAAGGGTGTACTGAAATATGTTGACGTGAATTATTGCCAATGATAAAAACTTTTAACGAAAACTAGTACTACTCACTCGGCCCATAGATGACCCACTGCTGAGTCAGTTATATGAAGGGTAATTAGCCTACTGTGCCATGCTGGTCACACCGGTTGGTAAAGGGTTTCGTATTAAACCACAGCAGAGGATTGTCTGCCTTGTCATTTCCTTTTGTCGACTCTCACGACACTTTTAAGATAAAATGGGGTGGGGACACTATGTATTGTAAATCCTTTTATACAAAACTAGCGACCCGACCCGGCTTCGCACGGGGGCAATTATGCTTGTTTATACATATAAACCATCCTCTTGAATGACTCTATCTATTAAGAAAAACCGCTTCATAATCCGTTGAGTAGTTTAAAGATATGCATACATAGGGATGGACAGACGACAGCGACTTTCTTTTGTAATAAGTAGTGAAATACCATTTATAGAGAGAGACAGAGATAAAGAGGGAGAGAGACCAACATTTAAGTCAAGGATCCCCGGTTCGGAGTCCTACATTTGTATCTATAGTATGTAAGCTAGAAATACATGCGTGTCCTTTAATTGACACAAAAAGCACAGACTTGTCTCCTGTATACAATCTGGGGCATGTATTACTTGATAGTTTATATTTTACTAGCGACCCACCCCGGCTTCGCACGGGTGCAATGATGAAGCTCTAAATGTATCAGTGTTTATCTACAATATTATGGATGTAATATACATATAAACGTTCCTCTTGAATCACTCTATCTAACAAAAACAAAACGCTTCAAAATCCGTTGCGTAGTTTTAAAGATATAAGCATACATAGCGACGGACAAACGACAGCGACTTTGTTTTATACTATGTAGTGATGATAGTGACTAGCGACCCGCCCCGCCTTCGAACGGTTGCAATGATGAAACTCTAAATTTATCAGTGTTTTTCTACAATATTAAGGATGTATTATACATATAAATCTTCCTTTTGAATCACTCTATCTATTACAACAACCGCTTCAAAAACCGTTGCGTCCTTTTAAAGATTTAAGCATAGATAGGGACATGGGCAACCAGCGAATGGTAATCCCAAGTAAGCAACAAGGCGTTATCTATCATTAAGATATGTCTGCCTTTTCGTGTAATTGTTAATCACCCGAATGCATTTTAATTTGTAATGTTCTTGCTTTCACCCAAATTATATGAAAACATTTTTCTCCTAATGCAGTGTGATCTATGATCTAAATTAACCATTACCCTCCTGAATGAGGTCGTTATTTTTTTGCGGTGACCCCATATCTCAGTGAACAAGGGAGGTGTTATGAACAATATTAGGGCACATTTGTTATACACCGCCCTTGTTTATTCCGCGAGATTTCAGCGACAGTTGGGTATTATGACCACTTACACATATTATTTCAGTAAAAATTGCTGCCAAACACGAACTAGTTGTCGCCTACCGCTTTGTTCACATGGGTTTATAAGAATGAGCATATCATACCGATGTTCAAAGTTTACAGATTGTTTTAAACAACTTCACTTCGAATTTACTCTCGTATGAAGAGACTTAGTATCGGCTTTATTCGTTATATCGGTGGAATTATATTTTTTACTAGCTGCGCCCCGCGGTTTCACCCGCGCTTACTTATTGTCAAGGCCACGGGGTGAATCTTGTCTAAAAAAAGTAGCCTAAGTTACTCCTTGTATCATAAGCTTCCTATCAGTGAAACTCCCGTCAAAATCGGTCCCGCCGTTCCAGAGATTAGCCGGAACAAAAAGACAGACAGACAGACAAAATTTTAAAAAAGATATTTTGGTCTATGTACTTTGTATACATACATACTTACGCATTTAGTAAAAAGTGGTTATTTTATTATTACAAACAGACACTCCAATTTATTTATTTGTATAGATGACATCAGTGTTAGTGTTTACAGCCAACTACGGATATTTCCACCACCAGAAGTGTAGTTCAGCATCACCCACTTTGTATAAAGTGATATCGGAACACTCTACTTATGGTTTTCACTGCAGTACCAATTCCATTTTAACTTACAAAAGTGTAGCGGTCTTTCCTCATTTGGGCCGCTCATACCGCGGCAGCTATCGTCTGTATTCTACTACTACTCAGGCCACAAATTACGCACTGCCGCGTAGGGCCTCCCCCCATCACAGGGAGGGCAATAAACCTACTGCCCCACGCTGGCCAAACGGGTTGGCACAGGGTTTCATTTCAAGTTTCCTTCTCTTGCGGTTTAATCGGCTCTTGCGACACCTTCAGGACGCAATGGGGTGGTGACCCTATGACTATGTATTCTAAATCCGTCACCACACTGACTATTTAACTATGATCTATCTCTCTTAAGGGCTGTCCATTAATCACGTGAGGTTCGAAAGGGGGAGGGAGGGGTTCGGAAAAAAATCACAAAACATCACCAAGGGGTAGGGGGTAATGTAAAATATCACGTGTATTATTTTTTTCGTCAAACGCGTCATTTCTGAACCGAATAGCGGCGTGTTTAAGCTTCTTTGTAGGTACTAAAAAATACACGTGATTTTTGATGGGGGTAGGGGGGTAGTCTTAAACCTCACCACGTATCACCAAGGGGGAGGGAGGGGTTAAAAAATGTTAAAAAAAACATCACGTGATTAATGGACAGCACCTTAAATGTCTTAATATTATGATACTTAACTGTATACCATAATATTTTGCTTAACAGATTCGCAAATTAAAACCAAATCATTGTCATTGAATCATTTCAGCCCATATATGATACACTAAAAAATATGATACACACCAATAAAAAAACCAAATGTTCGCAGAAACAGATGCAAAAATACCACATTTTTGTCGGATAAACATATTGTGAAATAAATCCCGACCCATAGTGAGGGGGCAGTTAGTTGTATACTTGCGGATCCGCTGGCGGCATGGATCCGGAGACGTATCGAGTCCGACCCGGCCTTAATACGAAACCACTTGAGATGGTGTATGGTCCAAGTGATAGGTATCTTAATATAATTAAGTATGATATAGAAAGGGAAGAAAAGAAGCTACTGATAGAAAACAAATTCAAATACTCAATCTTTAGCGACTTTCAAAAAAAGTACTCGGCAGAGGTCAGTGAAGATTCGTAGCGACAATCTGCGAAATGAAGTTTATTTTACATACAAATCGTCATGTTTAAAACTACCATTTCAAATTTGGCCTTTGCCAAAGTAGTCTCCATACACTGCTGTTCGTCGTCATATCTAAATTCATACCTTTCATAGGCATGTCTTCATCCACACAATACACCATTTTTTTACCCACAACCCTTACATCCATTCATACTGGAACTACCACTGGTTCAGAATGCAGTTCTACAGAGAAGAGCCAGCAAGAAACTATCCCGCAGTGGAGTAAAGTGGACCGATGATGATGATGACCTATTTTATCATGTTTTCCATAAACATTCAGCCCTCTAACATCTATCACTTGAGCCCAACATAAACCAGCGGTAGGATATCTCATAAATATTTTATGCGATCCTCGAGCAAGCGGAGCAGATTTTTTCGTTTAATAGATCGCCGGCACATGACAGACAGACGGCCACGCTAATACCCAAGTTACAGTATTTCACATCACATTTACAAAATGTCCCAGGTGGTTTTATTAGCTAAGAATGACTGTGGCAAGAAATGTTTCGCCAAATTAAATGTGGACCCACCTTTTTTTTGTTTCGGCTGTTCAATTTCTGGAGAGGAATTGTCATCATATCAGTCATGGCAGAAGTCAAGGAATGTGGTTGAAGAAGGCGATGGTAACCAGGCTCGTCATGATTGGGAATAGTGCTATTATTGTTGATATTATGTTGGCAATCATATTTAATATCCGTAAGGTAACGGATTTAGAATACACAGTATCACCACACCATTTTGCACTTAGGGTGTAGTAAGAGTCGACAAAAGGTAACGACAAGGGCAATAACTTGAAACCCTGTGCCAACCCGTGTGATCCGCGTGGCACAGTAGTCTAATTACCCTCCATGTAAATGGAGGAGGTCCGACTCAGCAGTGGATCATCTATGGGCCGAGCTGTAGTAGTATTGTAGTACTTGTCATGTTTCGCCAATTGTTGATTGGTTAACTTGCTCTAATAAACTTATTTGAGTATTACTTTTGTATCCGATAATGGCAATTTCCTCCATGTAACTACAGAGGTTTTTATCAGAGGGTACCATGGTACATCGTTACTTTATCCAACTTAAAAAAAACATCCAATATATTTTTCTACATGAATCATATAAAAGTGTACGTAACAATAATAAAAGTGGAACAATTTATATTGTTTTATTTTTGGCTGTCTATAAAGATATTTATTTCTGTGACGTTTCGAACAAGCTTAAAAGAGCTTAATTGAAGAGACAGGCGGGCTCAACTCATAATTTACTTTTCGTTCAGAAAACGATCAAGTGCTCAGAAGAATGTTAAAGGTAAAAGTTGTATGTTTATAAAAAGCAGGTTTGATCCCGACGTTCAGTTCCGTACTCGTCTCCAGTACTCGAGCGGTTCGCTCTCGGATTCATAAATATTTTATGACTCTGCCCCGGTCTAGTTCCGCCTAAATAGGTTACACAGGTGACTGGCTAGACACCAGCATCTTTACACTTCCACTATGCTACACGGCGGTATTTTGCTGGGTGGAAGTGTAGTAATGTTTATTTGCTAATAGGATACAAATTTGAGTTGGTAAAATGAACAAACACAGACTTTGCAAAATTAAAAATGATGTTCAAAAGGCATGAAGAAATCCTACCCTCATGGAAATAGAGAGTTAAAATAGTAAGATGATGACATCAGAAGAACTGGGTATAGAAGATTATTGAGAATAGTTGTAGAGAGTGTAGACTGTTGTAAACAAGACCAATGATTTGATTAAAGCAACTACAGAATTTCTTCCCGTCTCTTCTCTGTAGAGCAGCATTCCGAACAAGTGGTAGTATCAGCATGAATGTGGGTGGACGCAAGGGTTGTGGGAGATCTAATGAGATGGATGGATTGTATGAATGACGGATTTTATCCGAATGGTGTGCCTGTAGATATGACGAGTGATTGGTGTGTATGGAGACTACCACCTAGCGTGGGACAAGGGTCGTAAGATGATAATGGTCATTTTAAATATGACGATTTTTATGAGTTTTGTGATAAAACCTACGTAAATAAAGTTCCTTTTGCGTTTGAGTAGTCTAAGATTGTGAGTACAAATTAAAGTTATTATATTTGTAAAGAAAAATACAACCTTTTTCTTTAAGTTTGTCTATGACATGTTACGAGTCTAATGGCAAATATGTCATAAGCATTAATATTTTTCACGAGAGAATTTAAATAATTTATTTCAATGATTTAATTTAGTTTCTATATAATTGTATTTAAAAGTGGGAATAATTACTTTAAATGTTGTTTCTTATGATTTCAGGTAATATTTGCTATTTTTTATTTGCGTAGTTATAGATATAATTGTATCGCTGAAATATGTAAAATTGTAACAAATAAATTCTTATGATTTCAGAAGAAACGCAATATCGTATTATTCCACGTAAGATGATAACCTTATTATATAATAAAATCAATATTCAACATATATAATATTATTATATATGTTGAATATTGATTTTATTGTCCAAATCTAATTAACATGTTTTGTGAATAAGTATTTCGGTTAACTCATCACAAATATATATATAATATATATATAATAATACATAACCCACTGTTGTGTTGGGTCTCTTCCAATTACATGAAGGGTAATTAGCCTACAGTGCCACGCTGGCAAAACGGGTTGATTGTTTAAACAAACATCTTCTTAAACCCAGACACCGTTCACGTCTTGAGGCGGTATGCACATTTTAAACTTGCAAATCAAACACACGGCAAGTGTTTGCCTCCTGGAGCACTTTGTTAGTGTTTCCGCTGAAACTGAGCAAGAACAAGTTTTGCACTACACGCAGATAGTTCGCCCCACTTTGTAGAGTCATCGCACTGTTAGCTACATATATAGGTTTCATTTCGGAGGTCGGAACCTATCGGGTTGCACGGAACACTATCCTTCAGTTTAGCGTATGCCTTACTCAGATCATCACAAACTCTATAAAAGCTACTGCTAAGTCGAGTTTCCTTCAACAAGGGCGAGAGAAATCGGCTTAGAAATAGCTGGATAGATGAGTTGGCACAACCTTCATTTCAAGTTGTTTTCTTATTGCGGCTATGCTTTTGTCCTTTTCATTTTCATTAGTCCGTTCGTACAACACTATCAGGATAGCATAGTCAGACAGTATGCCAAATCCACACAGGTATCTCAGATTTTAGATGAACATCTAATTTGACGGACAGAAACGACATTTTAAAGGCGAAAATGGTTTTTTTTTTAAAGTCAGGCCTTTTCATAATCTGACCTCGTCAGCTCATTAGCAAAGCAAGCCCAGCAATAGTCACCGGATGCCATTCTTATATAATTATCACTATAGCATATATGAACTTAGTACCGCGAGAAATGGCAGCCGATGTAACTCTATTAGTAGATCATTAGTACGCCGTCGACAATTTGGTTAGATTACTGATCTCAATGATCCTAATGAGATTTGAAAAAGTGAGGTAATTGTCTAAGAAAAATGATTTAATTACTGGATATAGACACCTAGAATATGCAATATTTCAATAAAATGCTGTTTTCGACGTAACATGCTTTGCAGTAGCTGTCCGCTCCACAGCTAGCTGAGACAAGAATATGAAGAAAAGGTAAATTCGTTAATGAGTGTTTAATTTCAATGTTACATCATTGCAAAACTCTGGTAACACCTTCGAAATAAGCATAGACAACCCAAGAAATATAGTTTCTATAAATATTCTAGTCATGAACAAAAGCACGACTTTAAAATCTACACATTATACCAATTCTTTAAATATGACAAATGCCTTCATAGAGCACTTTTGCTCTAACAACCGACACTTTAAGTCGCCATTCCTCAAAATTACCATAGCAAAGTATCTCTTAAATTATTGGTTTCCCATTTTCAACCGTAAGTATCAAGCGCTACGTCTCCAATTCCATTTGCATTATTCACGCTCCGGTGCCGATAGAAAAGACTAGAAATCCGTTTATATCGTGCCGAAGACAATATCAGACCGTCTCGATGGTTTCGATACCAATTTACTTGGTTCAACGCAACTCGTCTCGCTGTCTAAGGAGAACTGCTCATTGGAACAGCCTTGTCTAAATTAAACTTTCGCAACATTTATACTAACTTGCGGTCGCCATGATGTCTAGAATAATATCCATAAATACTCCTCATAATGCATTCTTCTAAATATTACATGTAATGATGAATTAAAAAAAACATTTAACGACATATAATGTGTCATGAAAGTTCTCCATGTTCTCTGACGCGTTTAGAATACATAATATCACCACCCCATTCCATTTTAATGGTGCCTATAAGTCGACTAAAGGAAACGACAAGGCCGAATACCTAGCCGCAAGAGAAGGAAAACTTGAAACAAAACCCCATGCCAACCCGTCTGGGCAGCGTGGTACAGCAAGCTAATTTCCCTCCTGTAATTGGAGGAGGACGGGCTTAGCAGTAGGTCTTTTGCGGGCTGAGAAGTAAGAAGAAGTCTACGACTTCTTCGTCCTTGCAGCCTTTAAGACCCACTACTGGGCCTCCTCCGAATCCATGGAGGGAAATTAGCCTACTGTGCCACACTGGCAAGACGGTTTGACACGGGGTTTGTATCAAGTATATCACGTTAAATTTGAAGCAGTGACATCTGTTTGCAAAAAAGTCTCCGCGCCGCAGACCAAGACGATTAGCAGTGTTTATTCGATCGCTCTAATCTCAAGGTCTACTGGTCCAATCTGTTACTTGACTGGGTTTACTGTAATTCGTTTTCAATTTCACTCCCGGTCATAAACGAATAGATAACATTGCTTAGCAAAACTACTAAACTTCATTCTAAACTAGCGACCCGCCCCGACTTCGCACGGGTGCAATGACAAACATCTAAATGTATCAGTGTTTCTCTACAATATTTTGCATGTAATATACCTATTTATAAACCTTCCTCTTGAATCACTCTCTAAATATATTAAAAAAAAAGGCATCAAAATCATCAAAATCAATAAGCATACATAGGGACGGACAGACGACAGCGACTTTGTTTTATACTATGTAGTGATAGATAGTGATGATGATTATAATGATATCTAATTATGTATGACACATTATAAATTTACTTGTGTATTCTAGTTAAAGGAAAATAGATTAATAATTTTAATAGTAAAAACTATTCCGTAGTGCTGGCAAAGTCAGAAGGCATTTATTAAAAAATAACTCAAATTTAATAGGCGTTAAGGCTTAAACTTTGAGCGATAAAGTTTAAACTATACGTTATTATATTACCTAGTAGCTTGTTACCGAGTTCTAAACGACACAGTTTTGACATTCGTAGCTGTAATTTCTTTACCGCGCGCTCTCGCATTCTCTCACTCAGACGCGCCATTTTTAAATAGTATAACGAATTTCGATCTCAAGAGATAAACTTCTACAAACTGTACAAGTTCACAAGTAATAATCTATATTCGCAAAATACAATCTTTAGTTATTTTGCAACAAGCGCGAATAAGCTGATTCAAACACTTTTCGCCTTCTTTCTCTTTAAAATAGGTTAGATTTTATTTTCCAATTGTAAGTAGATGTCACTGTTTTGATTTTAAACGCTTTAAAAGTAATAAGCATAGACAACAAAATTATTTTATTGAAATCGTTTCAATGATTTAATCGCTACCGCTTATTAATTCTGCCATCGGTACTTAACACAAGCTTCCCCGCCCGCGTTAACGGCGGCCCCATCAAAAGGATTTCGTGCGGCGGCGTTTATTGAACATTTTTGCGCGGCCGCATGATTAAAACAATGTTTCGAAAACTTTTGGACTGCCTAATTGAAATTCATATTCATGTAGGGATGTGGAAGGGTGCGTCTTTCGCTTGAATTATTACTGAGAAACCCTCCCTCTTTAACTGGGGGGTGGGGACAAATTAAATTTGACTTCAAGTCAGATTCAAACTCTCATTTTACTTAACTTACAAGTTTTGATCTCTTGTACGTTAAAGTTTAATGTGTGCGAATTAGCCAATGTTTTTGGTATATATGGATTTTATCCATCATCATCATTTCTGCCATTAGAAGTCCACTGTTGGACTAAGGTCTGAGGGACCTACGTCCATCAGATTTCTATCCAAGCAGATATGGACTTGGTATACGCTATTACTCCAGCCAGTGTAATCATGAAGGTGGCTAAGATAAAATAGAATGACACGCAGGTCAATTTTTTGTCGGCTCGTACGTCACTCTCGGGATGGAATGGGGTGATGACACTATGTATTCTAAATCCATCACCACGTAGATTGCCTAATCTAATCGTATTATACGATCCGCCTTAAGCAGTAATTTTTGTTCGTAAATATGTGTAAATATGTTTGCATGAAGTATTAAAATAAAAATAAATAAATAATGCATCGACATGTTTTTATACACAGGAACAAAATTTGAAGTCAACGCACATGAAAACTGGCTGAAAATAATTCCTCGGAAACGGGTGCCGTTTTAAAGCCCGCGGCATCAAGAGACTTTGCCTTGTTTCATCAAAAGCCTCTATACCCTTACCCGATCAACTATGAATAGCAGTTCTCAACCCGATTATGTAAATCAGTCGATATCTCGTCCCACACCCCTCTGTAGGCACGTTCATACGACGGTGATGGAAAACCAATCTAATAATCCCAGTGGCGAAACTACATGGCACCTTCCGAGTGCCTCGATATAAATGCACTAACAATATTTACATGTGAGAGCTTTCTTTACGGTTTTTATTTTGTTATAGTGTAGCTCTGAAAGGCTGCAGCATAGAAGTAGAATTGGTTTAGGGCCCGTTGATGCAACTTTGTTCGTGTGCATAGAGTCACCAATCCATTCTATCCTGGGGTGGGCGTAAGAACCGAGAAAAGGAAATGACAAGGCCAATAACCTACCCGCAAGAGAAGGAAAACTTGAAACGAAACCCTGTGCCAACCCGTCTGCCCAGCGTGACACTGTAGGCTAATTAATTACCCTCCATGTAATTGGAGGAGGCCCGACTCAGTAGTGGGTCATGTATGGGCTGAGTACTAGTAGTAGTTGTAACTTATTTTTATTTAAACAAATGTTTAGTTTTAAAAGTATGTTTAACTTGCTTCTCTAATATTATAAACTTGACAATTATGTACTGTTTGTGGTTGACACAGCTATTGAGAACAATGCCGATCAGCGAGCAGAACACCGGTTAAGTAATCACAATTATTTGACTAACCCTCTGAACTATACGAACAGTCTGAGTAACAATCATCCTTAGATTAAAACCGTGTACACAAAAACGTCTAACCATTTTCAAATACACATCTTTGATTACCGTACCATACAGATGCGACAAAAGAATGCAAAGCCTTTTAAAATGTTTAGCGACTGTAATTCGTACCACAAAAGAATTTCTGACAAACAGACAAGCGACAGTTATTATAAGATGGGGTCCGAAATGTACAGGATGTAAAAAAGGTTTATGTTTATATACAAAAAAAAATGGCTGAAGAAAAGTCTCAGGGATTTCGAGATATTTTTTTCCAATTTTGGAAAATTACCCGATATTTTCGTTCTATGTAACAAAATCGTCACAAATACCTACTTGATGTTTATTTTTTAATAACTATATATTTTTTGTTTCGTTTTTAATATTTTTTCCAGCATTTTTTTTAGTGGGATAGACCAAAGGCTGGCTTACTTCCACTGTCGCTGTGGCGTGCTATTTTTGGTGACATGCTGTATATATATAGCAGGGAGATGAGACACTCCTTAAGGGATCAAGTCTCTCTTGTGAAATACAAAAATGTGAGAGCAGGTTGTCTTATCCGTCACAATGTGACGAATAAGACAAGGACGTTATCTTGTAGCCTAAATCAAAATAAACTTAAAAAATCATTTTGGTTTTAAACGGTTAAAATCATTAATGATTCGCGTTTGCGTGCTTCATCGTCATGGTATCGTATTGCAGTTGTCACCAAAATCCGTAGGTACTGTTACGCAAACACATGGACGTATAAAAAAAGGCGGACAGAGTCTCGCTAACTAAAAACTGTGACATCATAGTCGGCCAGATCAGCTATATGTACAGGCCAGCACGCACACTTTCACACAATAGTCGGCCATTACGCGCGTGAACGTCGATGCTTAAAGACGCAATATGCGGCGAAAAAATAAAAACTATAAATCATGTCTTGCGTGGTAAAATGGTGTAAAAACCGTAGTGACCGAAAGAAAAACAATCCAGGAATCACGTTTCATACGTAAATGAATAATTCAATCACCTTTTTACAGATTATATACATTAAAATCAATTTGTATTTGCTAGAACAAAACAATTAATTTTAAGTTCAGTGTTGCCAATATTCACGTGAGCAAATTAACCGAAATGTGGGCAATTTTTCGTTTATTATAAAAATCAATATATTATTATGATTAATTATTTAATAGTTACTACTGGGTATTTTATTTTATATTCCTTTTGCTAGATTTTCTAAAGAAAATTAAGTATGGAGAAATGATTGAATAAAAATTATTAAGTAGAAATTGTAATGGTGAAAACGATTGGATTCCAAACAAATACAGTGTCATTTGCAGTATACATTTTGATGCGGATGACTTATAAACAACTAAAGGAGGACTCCGGCGTGTTGTAACTTATGCTGTACCTTAAAAGGTAAATTAGCAATCTACCAAGACATGGATAGTACAAAAAAAAACTACGCCGCTTATTTTTTCAAAATTTAAATGTACATTGTAGCTATTGTGTCGGTATATAATAATAATAATAAATATCCTTGGAAATTTCACACAACGCCATCTCGTCCCAAGCTAAGCAACTTAATGCTTGTTTTATGGTAACGAGATGGATGATAAACTACGTAAAAACTTTTTTTTGTAAATACATACATATTATAGATAGAAAAACACCCAGACCCGGAACAAATACTTGTACGTCGTATAAATATTTCTTCCGTGCGGGGATCGAACCCGCGACATGCTGCGCTGCAGTCGATCGCTCAACCACTGCGCCAACCGTGTCGTCGAATCGTAAAAATATTCATACATTATTTTAATCCCCAGTGCTTTATTTTGTTTTAATATTTGTTTGAGTCAAGACACGTGGCAGAGGAATAAACTGTTACTGTACCATATATTACCAGTGCTTCCCAAGAGGTGCGCAATAAATTATAATTTTTGATAATGAAAGCATTTCTTTTAATTTAGAATCGCTTTCAACACATCTCGAAATTAGAGGAAATTTCAAGAACCTCTCAAAGTAAAGGACATTATTATAAAAAAAATACTCAGCATTTAGGATGTTAAAGTTAATTTAATGTTAAAGTTAAACATAACAATTTGGAACAATTTTTATATTTTAACCATGTTTTTATTGCAAAATTTTGTGTATCTTGGCAACCCCAAAATTAGCTCACACATACAGAGCTGCCGCCATTTTGGCATTTCACTTTTGTCTTAGCCAGAGTTTCGTCCGCCTTTTTTTATACGTCCATGCGCAAACATAATTAAACATATATCATATTCATTTCAACGGTTAAACCAGTAAGCAATAAGCCAGAAACATGTAGACCTATGGTCTCGAAACTTGTTCATACCGAGGCTAGGTTTTAGTTTTTTAAGTTTTTAACCCCCGACGCAAAACGAGGGGTGTTATAAGTTTGACGTGTCTGTCTTTCTGTCTGTCTGTGGCACCGTAGCTCGCTAACGGATGAAGCGATTTCAATACAGTTTTTTTTTGGATGACAGGTGAGTTACGGGCTAGTGTTCTTAGACATGTTTGATGAAAATCGGTTGAGTCGTTTAAAAGTTATGGGGGGTGAAAGTGGGTAAGAATAACCGAAAGTCTGCAAATATAATCGAGTGGGGTCTCAAATGAAAGCGCATCACGTGCACATTACAAACATCATAATAAGCGTGTACATATAAAAAGCAAAAATTAAAAATTAAATTAAAATTTAAATAAACCCCCGACACAATGACCTAAGTATCCTTTAAAAAATAAAAAATGCATCGCGTTGGGGGACCAGGAGTCAGGTAATAAATAAATAGGAGCGGTCCCCCAACGCGATATTTTATTTTATTTTTTACTTTTTAAAGGAAACTTAGATCATTGTGTCGGGGGTTTATTTAAATTTTTAATTTAGTTTTTGATTAATATACTTCAATGTAAGTGGTGAAGGATTTAGAATACATAGTGTCTTCGCCCCAGTCTATCCTCAGGGTGTCGTGAGAACCGACAAAAGGTCAATACCTTTTGCCATTGCAAGGCAGATCACCAAGCCGCAAGAAAAGGAATATTTGATACGAAACCCTGTCCCAACCTGTCTGGCGTGTCACAGTAGGCTAATTATCTTCCATGGAACTGGAGGAGGCTCGATTCTGCAGTGGGTCATTTATGGGCTTAGTAGTACTAGTAAGAGTTTACTGACATGCGTGTATCTTCCCAAATAAATTAGATTTCGTCAGAATATATTTAAAACATGCCCTTTTTGTCACTTCCCGTATTTTACGACGCTTTAAGAGTATATTATGATGTTTTGAATGTATTGAAATGCTTTGTAGACCGCTTGGGGAGGTTTTCAAAGGAAATTGAAGATATTCGCAGAGATTATGATATCGACGGGGATTGAGACTCATCGCGTTTAATATGAAACCAACTTCTATATTATGAAAGGAGAGATGGATTACAGACTCTAAGAACCTTCGGATAAATATTTTTTTTAGAGTGTAACAAAACCCCTAGGGACATAATGAAGAAAAGGATCGATAGTGATATGGCGGATAGCGGATAGGAAAAAAGACACTGTTTTGGTCACGAAAGTGCAAAAAAATCGAGAAAATTGCACTAAGGTGAACGTGTCTAAACAATCTTTGGTTCTAGGTCTACAACTCTGAATAATACGCTTGTATGATAACAATAATAATAATAGCTAGTTAGTTAATTTTCCCCTGTCGTAAATCTGATTTAGGAAAACATCCATAATACACTCATTCTTCAAGATAAAAAAAAACTATTTTAATCACACGACTACTTCTTTTTAGTAAACTTTAAACTTAAAAGTACATTTTAAACTTGACCAAATAAACTGATACGGATACGGTGAACAATAGGCCCATTTTGTTACATACTGTAGATATTTCCTCCGCTCACGAGCTCCGTAACACACTCTATAGAAAGTGTTTATAAAAAAATGTAGAAAAACAGTATGCTTAGACACGTGTTTACACGTGAGAAAGCTATTTGGCGATCTTTCAGTACATAAAAGGTTTTTCGTAAGTGCTGTAAGGCGGCGCGAAGAAATTGTTTTCCACAGAAAAACATGCGATATTTTCCTTTTTGAGAAGAAAGACAGGGCTGTTACATGTTCGTTGGCTGTCTGTAACTTCATGGTTTGTTACTCTATCACGCAAAAACTACTGAATGGATTTTGATGAACTTTACAACAATAGAGCTTACACATCAGATGTGTATTATACACATAGTAAGATTATAAACATACAGTCAGTATTATTATATACCTATAAGATGTGTGATACCAATGTCTAACTTTATCAGAATTTGGTTTTTTGTTTGATATTCGTGCGAATCCGGGTTAGGCCGGTAGTTATATGCAAATAAGACTTTTCTAGTGGCATTGGGAACTTCTTTCGCATTTTTGGTTATTGTCATTTTACAAATCTGACTTCTTAACTAGAACTTAAGTGATGACCTTTAAGCCTCTCGCTTCTTAGTCTATACAATTAGCTAGACTACGCTCAGGTAACAAAGTCCTGCCGTAAATATCAAAGTGTAATGTTTCAGTATTTTATATGCTTTGTGAATATTGTAATGAATTATAATGATTAAAAAGTTACAGATATAACACGAACATGAGTAAGCGAAATAGTTTAAAGCTACTCAATAATAACAAAGTAAATTTACTCAAAATGAAACAATTTTCTATACAATATTCTCAGCACTATTATTAAATCTATTGCTTGCCTTATTCAATGGAAAACATAATAAATCTTTCGCTACGAGAGCATTTACAATGCTCCAAGAAAATAATATTTGAAAGGTATTAAACAAATCCAATATACAATGTTCAGTGTGCCTTGCTCCACCTGTCAAAGGCGACAATCACGTGACCTAGCGTTAGAGTTGCCAACAAAGAGAAGTTTTCTTTCCAAGATTTGAAGCCAATTTTGTACTTGGCTTTAAAAGAGTTTTCTGAATTGATTTTGGCAGTATTCTCTTTAGTCTAGTTTTAGGTATAGAATTTTGTCAGTTACTGTAGTTAGTATTGTTCAGATTTTCCTTCAATGCTTTGTGGTGATTAATGTAATACTAATATAGTTTATTTTAATCTAAAAATGTTGAAATCAGTAATCGTTACAGCCCATAAATGACCCGCTACTGCTACTGCTACGGCCTCCTCCAAATTCATGGAGGGCAATTAGCGTACTGTGCCAAGCTGGCAAGACGGGCTGGCACAGGATTTGTATCAAGTTTTCCTTCTCTTGGGGCTAGGTGAACTCCCTCTTGCGCTCTATTAGTTGCCTCTTACGACCACACATATAATTGATTTATCTCTCCATTTTCCTATGCGTTTGTGTTGTTTTATTTATTTATTTATTTTAATACTTCATGCAAACATATTTACACAGGCGGACTTAAAGCCAAGAGGCATTCTCTCCCAGTCAACCTTTGGGTGGTGCAGAGAGGGGCTTACGGTAGATGCAATGGCTGGATACGAAAAGCGTGATATAGATCAATCTTAACTTAAACACATAAATTACTTAAAATAAATACACATAAATAAATAAACATACATATACAATATACGTAAATACATAAGTGCTTTTATAAAAGATACATACTCATGCCGAATATACATAAAGTATATGTTTTATCTGATTGTATTATATGATCATCCTATAATCTCAGCCCATGAAAGCCACCTTCAATTATATGGAATCAAAATCTGATGATGATTTAAATAGAAAAGCGCTTCAACACGAATACTTTCATTTTCCAAATTTAACTATAAGTTGAGGAAATTAATTACCCTAAGATGTCAACACAGTCGTGCCTGGAGTAACAACCTGGCGTCTTTTGTCTGTGTCGCCTTTTGTCAGCTGTTGCTTCACATACTAAAAATATTGTGACGTAGTCTGAATCATGATATAGAGTTTAATCATAATCTTAACTTGCTGCTCGCCACACCACCCCTAATTTGGTGAAAGGTCTTTTATACCATAGCCTATGTGTGTTGAAGGGTTAAGCATTACTAACCAGGTCCACCGCGAGAGTGTCTTATAGGAGGAGTAAAAGAAAGCATAAATTCAGGCCGCAAGAGAAAGTCAATTTGAAAAGAAACCATGTCATTGGTGGTTAAGGTTTAAACCTAACTGATGTGTTACAAAGTGTTGGTTTACCCACCAAGGGTAGGTCGTGGCGAAATTACCATGTCTCTGCGCCCTGGTGTCCCACATAACCTTACTACCACTACTCAGCCGATCCATGACCCACTTCTGAGTCGGGCCTCCTCCAATACATGCTGGGTAATTAGCCTACTGTGCCACGCTGGGCAAACGGATTCGTTTCAAGCTTTCCTTCTCTTGCGTCTAGGTTTTCACCCTTGTCATGTCCTATAACTAAATTAAATAAGGTAATACTTCCTACAATTTTATATTAGTAATTATCCTTAACAGTATATTTCGTAGAAAACACCGATTAGATTTAGTAGGGTTTCTCTATTTCATTTAATCGGTACCTCCTTTGTTCGCGAATACAAAAACAGATTCATAAATCAATTTACTTATTTCATATCGCTCAGCGCTACAAAAGAAGGCGCTTTATTGAAGCAGCACGAACCGATTTAATATTATCAAGTTTAATAATAACAATATTCTGTTACGTTAGTTTCGTAAACTGTTATAATTTAAATAGATTATAGTTTGTTTGGTTTGAGAAAGACTTCACATTTTTTTGCGTTTTAGGCACAGTAGGCAAAATTTTATTATATGAAATTGCGGAAGACCCTATTGAGTATCGAATGGTGGATATGGAAACATGAATGGTCGAAACAGTAATGATGGCGAGTGGCTCTTTCCTTCAAATTACGATAGATCAAAATTAAAACCCATTTAATCAAGTTGGGTCATTATAGGTCATTTGACAAATCTATCAATAAATTAAAATGATGTCTTAGGTTGTCACAATCTTAACACATTGCAGGAAATGGAAGGTCGAACCGTGAAGAAATAATTTCCTGCATGAAATTAAAATTTAAAATATACCATTAAACATCGAAAATAGATTATATACCGTCTACCTCTGGTTCGGAATGCAGGTCTACATAGCAATTATAGTCACTACCCCCATAGTTTCTTAATAGGGGTGTAAATTTCATTAAATTCTGACTTAGTAGCCAAAATTAAAAACAGTTATGGATTCATGATACAACTATAAAACAGCTGATCATTTTGTCGGCCAATTTTGTCAGAACATGCAATGAACAAAAACCTGCAAAAAGTAAAACCACATCATAATCGGTCTATTCGTTTTTTGGGAGCCAGGATGCCACAGACAGACACGTAAACTTACAACAACCTTCTTTAAATCGGGTTTACATATTATATTATACATCAATCAACGTCTGTATGTAATCAATATCTTATTCTTCTCACACGATATCTTCTTCTTCTCAGCCCATAAATGACCCACTGCTGAGACGAGCCTCCTCCAACTACATGGAGGGTAATTAGCCTACTGTGCCGCGCTGGCCAGACGAGTTGGCACAGGGTTGCGTGTGAAGTTGTCCTTCTCATGCGGGTAGGTTTACGTCCTTCTCACTTCCTTTTGTCGGCTCTTAGGACACCTTTAGACTGGAATGGAATGGTGACGCTGGTATTCTAAATCCGTCACCACACCTACGGCCAAGATATATCGCATACAAAAAACACTGGAATTAATCCCTACTATTACCCGCCTGCTTTAACATGAAAGGACTACAAGACCAAAAACATAACAAATTTCCCTACAACTCTTATTTCTAGATCTATAAAGCTTTTATTCCAATGGCAGTAACACTTTGAGGTGCGGTTGTAGAAGTGGTCGATTTGAATGACACTCCACAGAGAAGGCCTCTTATACTTGGCACGGGTACTTTAGAGTGACCTTGACCTGGTCTGAGGAAAATTCAACACAGAATCTCGAAATAAGATACTAACCTTATAGGGTTTTCTGAAGTCTAGGTATAAAAGACAAAATTTCATATTGCATTTGATTTCCATTTGATTATAGATACCTACTATTGAATAGTCAAATGTGAAGCAAATGATTAAAATGCTAGTTTACGGAGAAGAGCCAGCAAGAAACTATGTCATGTACAAAATTGTGAGAGCATATTTTGCACCCGTTCTAAGCCCCTCGGAACTTAGTTTTTAGTGAAAATATTCCAGTTTACGACTTAGGACCCACAAATGAACCGTTAAAATTTATTTTCTAATTCACGGAGTACCCTGGTAGAAACCGACAATACAACTGAGGTTATACAGGGTATAACAAAAACCCTTTAGCCATAACGAGAGGTTCGATAGTGTTACTAATATTGATGACGTGTACAACATTTCAGGAAATTCTAAGATTTTTCTCTTGATGTAATGAATGCATGATACCCGGTCACAATAATGTATTTACTGGAACACAAGAACCATTGTGGAACAGAAATTACTAAGCTT
This sequence comes from Clostera curtula, assembly GCA_905475355.2. Lineage (NCBI taxonomy): Eukaryota > Metazoa > Arthropoda > Insecta > Lepidoptera > Notodontidae > Clostera > Clostera curtula. The sequence continues at coordinate 377,596 of FR997816.1, read as the reverse complement.
GTAGTATAATTAAAACCATAGCCCATTGGTTGATTGTATCTAGTTCAGAAAAAAACGAGACGACCATGTAATGCATGAACACATTTCTTTGTCAATTGCAGGTATGGAAAATTCGAAAATGTAGGTAAGGAAAGAAAAAAAACATACAAAAGGTTCCTTAACTCTGTGCTACTTTCAAACATGCTTGTTTAAATTTTGCTGCGCAACCAATTCAGCCCCCAGGTAGGGCTACTTGGGGGCTGAAATGGTTGGGCCTCTTCCGAATACATGGAGGAAAATGTCTGTAAGGCCAAGAGTTTGTATAATTTTTTCATTCCTTGTCTAGGAGATATACACTATTTGAAACTTTCCTGGAGGTATGGTAAGAGTTCTGAGGGTTGGTGACATTATGTACCACACGGACAATACACATTGCATGTCAATTAAAGTCGAAATTTCTTTTAAAATACTTGACTCTCTCATAAATGTCGCGCTACTGAATAGTTATTCCTTAAAACAATCCTATCATTTCCGTGCTATCTATCCACAAGCACAAGCTTGCAGGAGTCCTATAGCACAAACGTAATCAAAAGGCTCCCCGCACGCGAGTCGTTCAGATAACAAAGGCGACATAGCCACATGAAAGCGAAACAATAAAAAATTAACCGAAATAAATTTTGGCCCACCGAAAAAGTTCCCCCGAAAGGGCCACAACCCCAAGTTGGGTCATTACAAAGGGCGGATTAGGCATGTTCTCTTTAAATTGGTACAACATGCGATGTACAAGATAAATAAGTACAGAAGGCAAAGGGTTCGCCGCAATTTATTGCTTACGAGTTTTAGATACGTTCGATTTGGCCGTGTCATATTTTTCCAATTCTTCGGTGTTGACAATTTAGCATTGTTCTGAATTATGACGAAAGCATGACGACTCCCTTGTCGGTCTAGAGGTCGAATCGCGGTCGCACGTGTCTTTGTGTACACCAGAGGCACTTGCTCTGAGTCTGGGTATCATTTGTGTTTGTGAATGACATGTTTGTAAACCCGCCCCTGCGACACAGGTTATAATTAGTGAAGGGGATTCGTTTTATTAAAAAAAACTATTTTTGTTGAAAGCACGTTTTATCCTAAAAAATATCAAGGGGTGAACGAATGAATGTGTCTTCTGGTTAGTAATGCAACGTAAGTAATTTATTTATGCAACAAAGGGGACTATAGTTGTATGTATGTCTATGTGTAGCATCACAGCTGCTACACATACTGAATTGAGAGTAGAAAGATGGATTTTTTAATAGTATTTAGCACGTTTTTTTTAATCTTTTAGTTGTATTGAAGGTTCCCATAAAGTAAACGGTTTTATTTATTCTTTAAATAGTGAAATTACATTACAATTAAAAAAAAATCAACGATTCTGTATAACATCTAGTGTCAATAGAAAATACTAGAAGACCTGTGTGAGATTTGAGTAATGCACTATGGAATTAATTAAACAAAATACTAATTCTAATAAAATAAAACATGCAAAAGAAGAGAACATTCCACATAAAATAAGGTACTGTGTTTTAACGAGACATGTAAAGACCCGTGTTTATTTAAATTAACTATTCTGTATTTGTTTGCTCAGAAGACGGGTTAAATGTACCCGTAACGGATTATCATGTGTAAAAGCCGAGCGGCGCGGCGGTCGCAGGGTTAACTTTGATAGCTATTTGTTAGGTTAACGCAGGTGATTGTTTGAGGGAATTACAACGGTATTAAGTTGAACCCTTTTCGGAATGCCACTGAGATCCTATGTCACATAAATATTCGTGTTTGTAAATTTAATCACTTAGCAATGTTTAAGAAATTACAGCCTAGCGCTAGATTCAGAATGCAATCGATCTGCGAGTTATGCAACGACTGGCGTAGCTAGTTTTTGGATTGGTTACCATGATATTAACCTTTTCGTCTCTTCCGTGCTATGGATAAAACGCAAAGCGGCGGTAGCGCCTGGTAACTGGTACACGAAAACAGTAGCGTGAGTATGGACAGCTGGTCTACCTGAGCGATTCCCGGGTGACATCAGCTCCGTGTAAACAGAGGTCATCGTCATCATGGCAGCCCATTAAATACCAACTGTTGAGTTGGGCCTTCTTCGTATAAAGTTTTCCTTCTTTTGCGGCTAGGTTAACGACCAGAGAAGGAAAACCTGATACGAAACCCTATTCCAACCCGTCTGGCCAGCGTGGTACAGCAGCTGTGGGTTATTTTAGGCTGAATAGTAGTAGTAGTCTCGTTCTTGACATTTGCTTTTGTCGGCTTTTCTGACACCCTTAGGGTGGAATGAGGTGGTGAAACTATTTTATCTAAATCCATCACCACACAAGATTTCGCTGTAAAGCGGAAAATAGCATGCTTTAGCTTTATTGTGTGTATAAAATACATTTTGGCAAGTACATTGCTTAATATGCAACCATACCAACATATTAGAATTCAAATATCATCAGCATATTAGATACCCACTGTTGAGTCGAGTCTCTGCCAAATACATAGAGGAAAAACATTTTGAACATATTAAACCCAACTTCTGTTAAAATGGACAACTATAAACTACATAAGTGAGCAAAATATAATATGCCCAGGAGTGGAAGGTACAATTTTAATAAACGATGAACATTTTAACAATCTAAAACAGAGCTCATGAAGGGGAAATGTAAAACTACTGAGTCAAGTATTATTTAATTAACATTGTAACAACTTGTTGAGTAGTGGTGGGAAACAATGTTGTAAAAGGAATCAAATTACGATATTATTAATATACTAGTTACCCCGGTGAAGTTTGTATGCGAATAAATAAATATTTATATTTATCTTAGGGTGAGAAAATTCTTACCATAAAATCAACAAATGGTTCAATACCAAAATTAGCCAAATCTGTTCTCTAGTTTTCACAAGACCCACAAATTGAAGTGAAATTATTATATTTATTGTGAGATTTATTTATAATCTAAACAAAAAATTAATTAATTTGATACTCATACCACTGAGTTTTTTTTCATGTGGTGACGGATTTAGAATACATAATGTCGCCACCCCCATTCAACCAAAGGGTGTCGTAAGAGCCGACAAAAGGAAATGTTAAGGCAAGAAACGATAACATTTCCTTTTGTCTAGAAGGAATACTGACGATCGATACTCAGTAGTAAATGACCCATTTATGGGCTGAAACGACGACTATAGATTAAGTCATCATCATTTCAGCCCACAAATGACCCACTACTGAGTCAGGCCTCCTCCAAATTCAAGGAAGGAAATTATCCTATTGAGCTACACTGGCTAAACGGGTTGGGACATGGCTTCCTTCTCTCTTGCGGCTAGGTGATCTGCATGTTGCGTTCCCTTAGTCGCCCTTTATGACACCCTCAGGTTGGTATGGGTCAGTAACGTTGTGTTTTCTATATCCATTAGATGTATTACCGTCACATATTTTGCATATAAATCCGCGATTAACTAATCAGAATATCCCTGACACATCACTAGACCAAACCTCGCACTTTAATATTCATATTATTACAGGAGGGCAATGAAAATTTAACGCCGAGAAGTAATTATAGACCCGAACGGGAGACGAGGGTCGACCCGTTTCGCTCTGTTACGTCGATTAGGGCTGAGACGGAATTACATCGACGTTGTTATGATTTCTGTCAAAGAATTTAATATTATAGACGAGAGAGACACACTAGTCTGGATTTGTAATGTTTAAACGTTAAATGTTTAATTTAGCAATATTAATGTTTAAACATCACATGTTAGATTAAAAACACGTTAAATTAATCCTTAAATATATGACGACTAGTGAATTAAACCCTGTATGGGCTACTCGGTAATCTCAAGTTAAATTTAATTTATTGTTTGAAAAATAAAACCAATTAAAGTTAGCCGAGTTAATTTATTAAAAGGATTGCCCTTATAATAAGTTATGCTGAAACATGTCTCAGATTTAAATGAGTAACTTAAAAATAAATAGAATAAGTTAAATTTGTCGCAGACTTAATACGAATGCGAAACACCCACATATTTTAAGGTTATTTTTTATCGAACCGACATCTATAATTATAGGATTTTTAATGAGACTTAAGATTCGATATATAGAATATTAAATTGTTGAATATTAAATTTCGATATATATGTCGTGGATAACGATATCGTTTTATTAAGTTTCTCAATTGATTGTTAACACAGTAGTGCGGCAAACGCGGTGACGTCAGTTGTTTTGCAATGGCGGCACGTGGACAGAGTCGTAATGGAAAGTGAGGTTGGCTCGATCAGTCAGTCGACGTTGGGACACGGACCGAGACACTTCTCCGTTGCGAACCTGTCGGTTTGTCTATCTAAGTGTGTTAACTGAACATTGTTATTTATACTGTGGTAAAACGGCAAAACTACTGTGGTAAAAAGTGGTTAATATTGTGAATTATAAAGTCACAAGTAATAAACCTCGTACCAAGTCAAGATGATGACGACTCTATCGCTCAACCGTCGCTATCTCCGACATCAGAAGTGGTATGTAACTCAGTCAGCCCACGTGGAGAAAACAGTGTAGTGATAATGTGTGTGCTTCTGTACGCGATGGAAATAACCGATAATGGCGATTCATTGTCACTATAAAGAAGACATTAGCTACATGAAGATTGTTGGCAGTCATAGTGCGGCGATTAACCAAGTGGGGATCACTTGCTTTCATTGTGATGGACAAGGACACTACGCGTCTAACTGCCCTGAGTGGAGCAGAGCAGCAGGAAGGCGAGCAACAGTACTGCGGTCAGCCAGGTCAAAGAATAGTGAGTGGATCTGTAGTAAGCGCACCAGCTGCAATTTTACGTCACTCCGGTGAGCAGTTTCCATTTTATTACTCGGGTATATTGTATGGTATACGAATTTACGATAGTGTGATTTTGACCGGTGTAAGAAAATATTATTTGAGGTTCTTTTGCGTGTTTACCTGTTAATTACTTGCGATACGAAGTTTAGATTGCTGTGCTTGTTTAGCTTGACGGTTCATCGGTCTGGCGTCGTATTTTCGCCAGTTTATAGAAAAGTTTTCCAAGATTATGGAGCCATTGTATGCCTTGATTTGCATCGGTAAGGTAGCCTAAACGTGAGGCGATAGGACAGCAGATCCAGATTTCAAGCGATCGGGTTTTCGGTCGGCAACTGTGGAATGTCACAGCTGCGGTGGAATGGGTCACCGAGCATCAAATTGGCGGTGAAAGGCAAGGCAGCTAGTGCTGCCACTGCACACTTCAGCGTCAGGCTCTGCGGGGCCGCGGCCGCGGTCGGACTTAGTCTGTTTCAGGTGCGGCAGCGCCGGACATTTGGCAGCGAGATGTCCACGTGGCAACAACGTGGCAACAGCGGAGGAGCTGGCGCGGCGGTAGGCGCAGGCGGTTCGGAGCGGCGCCTGCGGCGGCGGCGAGTAACGAGAGGCATGTGGAAGCTTGCAATGTTAGCAATCCCAGCGGTGCGCTGATGAACGCTTGTGAGTCGTATCCATTTTATTCTGATTCTGGTGCAGAGTGCTCTCTCATCAAACATTGTGTTGCGCCGAAGCCAAGTGGAAAGAGTTATGAGCACCCTCAAAAATATGTTGACTGTTGTAGAAGTTAGTCCAAATAGGTCATGGCAAGATGCGTTAGATGATGTCCAACTTGCTATAAATAGCACGATTCATAGGGTAACTAAGGCAAGTCCATTAGAATTGTTAATAGGTAGAGTAGCTAGGCCACTAAATTTATTAACTATTGACGATCATGAGGTTGAGATAAATTTGAGAGATTAGGGAACAAGCTGACAAATTAATGGAAAATAATGCACAGCTTGATAAATTAAGATTCGATAAAAATAAGGCAAATGTGACTAGATTTTCGGTGGGAGATTATGTTTTAGTCGAAAATCATGAACGGAATCAAACCAAATTGGATCCTAAATATAACGGACCTTATGAAGTCATTGAGGTACTTGACGGTGACAGATATCATAAGAGTTTGAACGCACTTACAAATACTCGAGAGAACGCCAACGTCCACTCCCCCAATCATATGTCCCTACTGGGCTGGATCCATGCTTATTAGATAATAATGACGGTAAGATATTGAGACTAGTTTAATAGTTTCTTTAATTAAAACATCATATGGCTATGTGCTTATGTAACTTCACGCCTTTAATACCTGAGGGTGTGGTCAGCAGCAATTATGCCTCGACACGCTGGATTAATTTTCGAGTCCCAATTGTAATAGGTGGCTCTATGAACTATAAAGGGCGAGGTGGCCAAATATACAGTCAAGGGCGAGGTGGCCAAATATACAGTCAAGGGCGAGGTGGCTCTATGAACTATAAAGGGCGAGGTGGCCAAATATACAGTCAAGGGCGAGGTGGCCAAATATACAGGGTTGATCACTATTGGTTCGAGCACATGGCTAAGTGCGTTCGTAAGTTTGTCTATGGTTGTATTACTTGTAAACTATCTCAATTGCAATCAGGTCGCCCACAAGCGGGACTTCATCCAATTCCTAAGATTAGTATCCCGTGGCATACTGTGCACGTTGACTTAACTGGCAAATTAAGTGGAAAAGCGATTGCAAGGAGTACGTCATAGTTTTAATTGATGCGGTCACAAAATTTGTTCCCTTGTATCATACCCTGAGAATAGATTTGGCTAGAACAATTAAATCCCTTAAATCAAGCGTCTTTAGTTGGAGCTCCAGTAAGTAATTGCAGATCTGGGACGATGCTTTGCCAACAAAGAATTCAAAGTTTTTTTGTCAGTTTCATTACGTTTGATAGCTACGGGTTCAAGTCGCGCTAATTGCCAAGTAGAAAGAACAATGAGCGCGTTAAAAAGTATGCTGACTGCCATAGAAGCGTCTGATAGGTCCCGGCATGAAGCGTTAGAAGACGTGCAATTAGTTTTGAATTCCTCTGTCCACCGTGTAATACAAGCGAGTCCACTCGAGTTTCTGATAGGACCTTTAGCTAGACCATTTAACCTATTAACTTTGAATGATTCCGGACCGGCAGTAGACATTAGTAAGAGAACAAGCGGCCACATACATAGAAAATAGTGCCAGTTACGAAAAAGTAAAATTTGATAAAACTACAAGTTAAAGTGGTAAAGTTTGATGTTGGTAATTTAGTTTAAATTCAGAACGAAGAGAAACCAAACTAAATTAGACGCGAAATACAAGGGACCGTTAAAAATTGTGGAGTTACTTGATGGTGATCGTTATTTGCTGAAATCTTTGACCGGTAATAGAACATAAAAATACGCTCACGACTGTATAAGGAGATTCCACTAAGCAGTGTGCCCGTTGAGTTAAATTTGTCTGATGAAGATGGTGAGGAGGTTGCCTCCAACAGTAAATAAGAACACATACCTTGGCTAGGTCGCACTACACGCACTAGTCTGTAGTCGTAACTGCAACTCTGGGAGTTGTACAGAGCGCGATGGGCAGCTAGTGGTGTGGCGGGGACCCGGGTCTCGAGAGAGACTATTTGTATGGTCCTGTGTACTGGGAGTCGTGAACTCTAGTTAAAGTGTTGGTCGTATCGCTTGGAGCGATGACGATATGGGTGACATGTGAATTGTCACTAGCTGCTGGGACAGCTGGGCCATGTGTTGTGTAATTATTACTTTAAACCTACTGTTTTAAAGTATCAGTATTGAGATTTAAAGATTATGGGCTTAGAGGAATCTTTCGTGTTAAAGTTGTTAAAATTATTTGTATGCTAACGTGATCTCTGTTAACTTGATTCTTAAGATACGATTACGGAACATTACCGTCAGGTTGGCCGAACGTGAAAATGTGCCTCAGTTGGTTATTTTGTTACAAGTACACACGAGGACGTGTGCTTCGTCAGGCTGGCCGTGTCGTGGATAACGATATCGTTTTATTAAGTTTCTCAATTGATTGTTAACACAGTAGTGCGGCAAACGCGGTGACGTCAGTTGTTTTGCAATGGCGGCACGTGGACAGAGTCGTAATGGAAAGTGAGGTTGGCTCGATCAGTCAGTCGACGTTGGGACACGGACCGAGACACTTCTCCGTTGCGAACCTGTCGGTTTGTCTATCTAAGTGTGTTAACTGAACATTGTTATTTATACTGTGGTAAAACGGCAAAACTACTGTGGTAAAAAGTGGTTAATATTGTGAATTATAAAGTCACAAGTAATAAACCTCGTACCAAGTCAAGATGATGACGACTCTATCGCTCAACCGTCGCTATCTCCGACATATATAATATTAAATTGTTGTTATAGAAACATTATCTGTTATTTATGTAGCCAACATTTTGTAGTCATAATGTACATCGATGATAGGAAAGAAATAGGCGTCCTCTTAATTAAATGGCTGCAGTAACTGTAAAGTCTACTGTGGTAAATTCATTGCTAACAGTTCGGCAATGGCTAATTTGCCTTCTGTTATAATTTTAACCATAATCACGACAAGGATGTCTTGACGGTTCTGATCGCTGTAGTTGTTTTATTTAAACCCCAAAGTTTCAGAAACTGCAGTGACCGCGGCCGCGCGTCGACTGAATGACTGTTATCGGTGCGAGCAAACTTATGGTTTCGCCAATATTTTCTTTATAAAATAACTTATTGCATGACCAAACATGTACTAAAAATTATTTAATAGGAAATCGTCTACAATTTATTGACTGGACATCTTAAATAACTGGACTACATAAATTATTTGAAAACTGGCAGCTATTAAATCAAACTATAGTATGCAAACAACCAAAAAGTATCAAAAAGGTAGATCCGCATTTTTTATGCAATTTTAATGACAAACGCAATAAAATCTGGAATAAAGCTCTTATCGCGCGCATAAATCCTTGCATTTCCTCTTCAATAAATACAGTTTTATCGAATAAATTCCGCTCGATACTGTCGACATGCGACCGGGTCATCGGCCATCCCTAGTGACCTGTTAATGTTATGCTGGCACTTCACATGGCCATTTGTGTTTGCTATTCGTCGTTGGTATTTATGTGCACCAATTTTTTTGCTCGTTTTTCGATAAATGCTCCATCCTCTCACAGCCCTTAATGTCAAATATGACAAATACGCGAATACGAGTGTAGTGAAATATCACCATGAAAGGAACGCCTGACGTTATTACGATCGCAGCTACCGTAGCGAGGCTTGCGGTAAAAGCCAAAAATATGAGAAGAAGTATGAAAAGAAATTAGAATAAATTAATGGACCAGTAGCTGAACTGTAACTTTTTCCTAATTTCAGCGTCGGCACTACAGCCTGATTTGGATAACTATCATTGGCGTGTGTGTGCCGCCTAAACTCGGAGACTCATTTAGTTAGACTACCGGTAATAATTTTGTTAGACCAGCTGTCAGTACGTCTTTGTGTATCGCCTGCCATGAAAGAATGGTAACGTATTTTGGGATGACATACTAGTAGGTGGTTCTGAGTTTACATTTTTTGTGCTTTAGTTGAATGTTCCAGGGTAGCCCGCGAAATACAAATTTTCTTACGTTTTTTGCAAGTTGCAGGTCAGTGCTAGGTTGTATGTTGATTAAAATGTTATTCGCGGCTGTAAAACGTATGTAGTTATAGAATTATAATCATCAAAATCATCAATACAACCCACCAAGCTCATAAAGGTGCAAGAAAAACTTTTTCAAGTTCAAATTCACATTCACCTTAAACATTCACCTTAAACACAAAGAATGTGAACCAACTTCAAAATAATAAATTCTAAAAAGTGACCACTTAAGTTGACACCGAAGTTAATTAGGTTAAAGGGAACCGACGTCAAATGGGTATGTTTAGCTATTATTTTTTTGAAGTTACTTTCGCCTTATATCCTATTTATTACTACATACTGATCCCACTCAGCCCATAAATGACCCACTGCTGAGTCGGACCATTACATGGAGAGTAATTAGACCGGTTGGCCTATTTATTACATCCTATATACTCGTATCAAAGATTAGGAATAATGTTACTTACCCAACTAGTAGGTGGACAAAGTCCTGGAAATAGCTAGTCATAGGTATATAGATAATATAATATTGTTAGAGCAACCAACTTGGCGTTTGCTATGAGAAAACGTCTAGGCGCTGCGACATTGCTCTTATTAGTTTTCCTGTTACGGAGATATCTCTTAGTTTCATTAGTTTTCCCTCGTTCTTGTACTTAATTGACAATATTATTAGGAAGGATAAAATATTATTTGTTATAATGAGCGCTCATTGTCAGTCCAATTGGATTGTCACGTTTAGTTTATGTCATTATTTTTAGTACGATTCTGACTGCCTGAAAATATATATGTGTTTTTGGTTGAAAATTTACTGAACCGAGAAACGATGCCATTTTAAACAATGATTGTTATATAATACATAGCTTATAAGTACAACCAAATTCTACCAATTTCGTGAAGGAAAATTAGCCTAATTTCCCAATCTGACCAGACGGGTTGATACAGGGTTTCGCATCAAGTTTTCCTTTTCATAGGGCTGGACTATCTGCATTGTCATTTCCATTGATCAGGTCTTACGGCACTCTCAGGATGGAACGGGGTCGTGACACCACGTATTCTTTTAATCGGCGTTTTATATGGTCGGCAAAATATATATTTGAAAGTGGGCAGAAAAGTGAAAAGCGACGCGAATTGAATCTCCTGTACGGCGTACTTGCACAAAGGGCCGAATAACCTGATTTGCGAGTAACTCCGATAGCGCACGCCTCAAAGGAGGGGGATTAAAAAGCTGAAGAGGCAGTCTATCACACTTTACGTTGGATATTTAATTAAAGGAAACCTGATTAACTTTAAAGTGTTGGAATTATTTAAAATAATTTCTAGGGCACTTGGGAATTACGTGTTAACTTACCATGAGATCATCATTACTAGTGGGGAGCAAAATAATAGAGTTATAAGTTATACCAGTAGAGTGATTTTTCGTATACCAACTTAAGTGATACGTAGGGGGGTAGATTCAAGTCTCCTGTATCAACGTAGAGGAAACGTGATTTGGTAGCGGGCCATTCATGAGATTTAGATCTTTTTATCTACAAGTCCTTCGAAGTATAAAGGGCTTATGTAGAACGTACATACTGTAGCTACTACTTATGTACTACATAAGCCCTTAAACTTCAATATGTATTGTGCATAGACTCGAAAGAACACAATATTATTAATAGTACTTCAAAAAATAAGTTTCAATCTCAAATTCTAAGCTTTTTTACTTGGTCACGATGGACATTTACAAATAGTCAACATATATTATTCATAACACATAGGAATGTTTCGCACACTTGTGGTTTGTTTATAAAAGATCCAGGACTCCTAAGTTTTAGGGAAGTACTTATACTTATATCAGTTATTTTTCTGTCCCATTTTGGAGTTTATTGTTATGAATTTTAACTTTTCCCTTTTTAATCTTGCCGTCATCAAAGTTTCCAAATAATAGAAACAACTTTGACCACCGTCAAATCTTCACAAAGTTAACAGAGTAAACACAAAGGACCTATTCAATTAAACTAAACTAACAATAAAACGGAATAGCCAACTTCAGACAATGAACGGAACAATCTGGCCGAGGGCAGAGAGCGTCCATACTGGCTATTACCCGCCGACCTCTAACGCCTTCAAGTGCAGACTGAACCAAAGCAATTTGACTATAATTAAATATATCCTCATATCTCTCAAGGCTCAAGTCACCCATAGGGCAATGTAGAGAGCTATGCTCGGAGTTTCCCTGCGAGATGGAATCAGAAATGATGAGATACGCAGGGGAACCAGAGTTACCGACATAGTCCACAGGATTGCCAAACATAAGTGGAAATTGGCAGGACACATCGCGTGCAGGACCGACGCCCGATGGGGCAGAAAAGTCATGAAGTTACGACCGCGTTCCGGAAAGCGCAGTGCTGATAGGCCTCCCACACGGTGGACCGACGACCTGGTTAAGGTCGCCGGAAAGCAATGGATGCGGGTGGCTCAGGACGGGCCTTCGTGGAAATCCTTGGGGGAGGCCTATGTCCAGCAATGGACGTCTTTTGACTGATGATCTCTTTTATAAATATCATCGATACCAGTCTAACCTGATTTGGCTAGCTACGACAATGTGTGTGGCGGGTTCTCTCTTCCCTACGATATGGTTGAGCAGGGCGATGGCTGCCACATACGTCAACACAACGTTAATTAAAATTTACTTTATTTTAATTTTATAGTGTTTGTTTAGTAACTAAACGTAAACTAGACTTTAGTTTAACTATTTTCTTGGGGTCCCTGTATTGTTTTCTCCAGTTACTTATGACACTTTCATCACCAGTTGGTGACAAAAACGTTTTATTTTATTTGGTGAATTGTCAAATGAGCCCTAATTTGGCCAAATTGATTAAATGAATTTTGATTCTGAATGTTCACGAAGTAATTGCCGTCTGCCCCAATCAAGTGGGACTATCAATTACAGTTACAGTAGTCAGTTTTCACGCTACCGATGTGTTACGTCTCTTCGAATACGAGAGAGGTAAGATGTTATATGATGGCCTTGGACTTAAACTAGGTTTGACAATTAAAATAAGCACAAAACACATTTGGTTTGTCAGGATATCTACTTGATAATTTTACTCCTCTTTCCACTCTATTTCAAATCCTGTTTGCATTACCAATAAGTTCAATTTGGCACCCCACAATTTAAACGCTCGAGATAACTTGAGAACCTCCTAAAGTTGTCGAACTAATACTCTCTTCTTGCCTCAAAATGGCTTAAGTTTCACTCGTTTCACGAAAGGCGCAAATCACGTCTGAACTTAACATAAGATTTTGAATCGTATTCCTTTTGAAATAAAGAACATTCTCGACTGATGTGTCAAATATACAGGTTGATACTAAATAATGGAGTAAGTTTGCAAGACGGTGTTTTTGAAGTGCCAAGAGACCTGTTGAAAGGTTTGTCGAATTAATTTTTTTATGTTGAACAAATCGCCGAAAATGTTTGCTTTAAACTTTGCAAATGGAGTGAAAATTTATTTGTTTCTTGTAGAAGTAAAGTTATTTCGGAGAGGTTCTCTAAAATATTAAATTGATATATAAATTTACTAAATGCACGTTCTCATTAAAAAAAATATTTTGTCTGTTTGTTCTGGCTAACATCCAAAACCACAGAACTGACACTTCGGAGAGTAGACATGTAGCTGGTGGGTTCAAATTCTCCACTTACTTTAAGACAGTATTATTGTATTGCACTTAATTTTACTTGACAAAAGCCATAAAAATAACCTTTTTCTTTTAACTACAATGTAATAGTTTAGGCAACTTTAACGTACTAGTAAACTTAGTTTTCGTTATAAAACTACGACATTTTGTGCAGTCTGTAAGTGGAACTTTGAAATAAAATTCTCTGTACAATTTTAAAGTCAGCTGACAATATAAAAGTTGAAAGTTTAAAAGCATTTTAAAAGAATTATGCTGTCCCAGCACTTTCTGTCTGCGAAACGTGTAAAATTTTTGAGTGCGGTGCCAAAGTGGAATCGGTTGGACAAATGAATATGCAAACTGACTCGTATAATAACCGCATAACGAAATTCATGCTATTATTAATAACCCGAACGTTATCCGAACCAGAATGGATAATACAACTCTGAATTATTATCAATTTATTTCAATCCAAATTGACTTTCGAGTTTATGTATAGATAAGGAAATGGCAAATAGCGTTTTGGTAGTATATAAATAAATAATAAATATCCTTGGACATTTCACACAACGCCATCTCGCCCCAAGCTAAGCAACTTAATGTTTGTGTTATGGTAACGAGATGGATGATAAACTACTGCCAATATGTAGCTTTTAAAATCCGCTTAGATTATGAAAACACTCTTCAACGCTAGGTACTGTAAGGGTAGCCGACAAAGGAAATTACAAGTCCGCTAACCTAGCCGCTGTAGAAGGAAAACTTGATGCAAAAGCATCTCATCTGTTCAGCTTGGCACAGTAGCCTAATTACCCTCAATGTAAAGGGAGGAGGCCCGTCTCAGCAGTGGGTCATCTATAGGCTGAGTAGTAGAGTAATAGTAATAGTCTAAGCAAGGAGTTGATTCAATTACTTACATACTAAGATTTCCGCGAGAAACATGCAAAGGTTATTTATCATTCATTTTAATGTTGAAATAAATCAAAATCACTCTTGATACACGTCTAAGAGACAGACCAACTCAATCAACCAAAAAAGTAACATCAGGCTAGCGCGAGAGTACAAGTCAAAAAAGTGGGGCGGCTAAGTAAGCACGTCGTTTGTCTCAGCGACACACCCCGGCCATTTTCCCCGCCGACGAATCGGATAAAACGTGCGTTTTTTATCCGAAAAAAGAAACGCTGGTGAGTTTTATCCGAATATGTTTTTATAACATGCTGTAGATGTGACGGGTGATGAATTTTTGTTATTGATGATCGGTGACATGAGTTAGCCTGTTGTGGTGTTATTACTGGACAGGTCGGGTACAGGTAACCCAAGTCCTGGGCTACCGGCCATGGTGACTGAGGGGATCTGGAGGAAAATCTGCCGGGGCTCCAAAATTGGAATACATTTGCGCGAAACCAAGACGGAGGATATGCTTTTATTAAAGGCTTAATAAGAAGTCAGGAGACTGAGAATAGAATAGAATACTCTTTATTAGAATAGAACAGAAACTGAAAAGGACGTTGAAGATCGGGCAAAGTGGAGGAAGCTCAGTCGGAAGGCGGACCCTGGCAATAGCCGGGACTAACGCCAGGCAGAAGAAGAAGAAGAGAATAGAACAGAAACCTCTCACTAGATCTGGCCCTAAACACAATGGATAGATAGATAGATAAACTCTTTATTGTACACGAGAGAAATAGACAGAACACAGTATTATGCAACCATTTGTACAAGGGGCTGATTGTATGAAAAGAAACGTCGGAACGTCAGAGCTTGATCGTTGAAAATATTACATGAAAAGCAATAAAACACGCCGAACGCATAATATTATGGAAATTCTTATTGGAAAGGAAACTCACGGAAGTGATTTTAATCGTTTGTGGGGATGCCTCGCTTTTCGCTTTTTATGCCGCTTCGCATGTATCAGAGAATTCCTTTTGCGAATGGATGAACATATGATACGTCTATATTCGCGGGAGAAAGAAATTGGGATAAGTAAGCGTTTATTCGGCGAAAATTTGCATACGCATTACAATACAACCCGGGGTTTGTTTCTTTATATAGGGTGGAGCAAATAGGACATATACAGGATGGATCAGTAGCAACAGTGGTACTCTAATTTTCGAGTGCCAATTTTTAGCAAAAGAACTAAGTTTCACAATCCTTGCACATAGTGGTAAGTGAAGTCATTTAGTTTTCATAAACTTTGTGGGAGTAAATTACGAAGAATATCTTCACACGATATTGTTCGCGATATTCACACATTTTGAACACGAATTAGAGTAAAATGAAAAATTAATTACCTTTAAATGACCCTGTGATATTTGTGAAAAACATACATGTATTGGTCCTTTTTGACATCAATTGGGACCGTGGTTTCTCTCGCGTAGCTGTCACACCCGTGTTAAAGAACGTGCCAAAGGAAACTTAATATAGGTTGACGGTAAAAATGTTTCTGTTCAATCTTCAGTGAGCCCCTTTATTACCACAATCACCAACGAGACGGAAAACACCTTTTAAAGGACGCCAAAAATAAATTAATCATGACATAATTAATGAGTCTAATCTCGGCGGAGACCGCTTAAATTAATATCGGCCGCCATCTTATTTCGTTTAAAAAATATTCCCTAGCAATTTTTCGTGTGGCGAAATTCATGAAAAATGTAACGTTTTTATAGGTGTTTAAGTTGGGGGTCGGCTTAATTAGTTCATTCCGAAGCCGTCAGGTGTCGCTGGGGGCTGGGACGTAAACAAGTTTCGTTATCCATAGCTTTGGGGCCCGGTTAGATGTTCACCCCTCCCATATAGTAAACTTACGAAAAAGGCAGTAGCACAACTGGGTTTAGGAACTACGAATTTGTAAAAACGCGAAAGACAGAAGGTTCTGTTATGTTTACGAAATTAAAATAGAGATCGAAAGTATGCCGAAAGCTTAAGTTACTTAGTGTCCAGAAGAGTTGCCACAGAGTCCCGGTCCGATTTTTCCTTTTTAACCCCCGACGCAAAAAGAGGGGTTTTGATGAAAATCGGTTCACTCGTTTAAAAGTTAGGGGGGGTGAAAGTGGGGAAGAATAACCGAATGTCTGCAAATATAATGGAGTGGGGTCTCAAATGAAAGCGCATCACGTGCACATTACAAAATGGGGTAAAAAAGGGAGCAAATACCCAATATCTGCAAATATATGTGGTGGGGAGCAAATGAGGATGCGACAAGAATCTATGTATTTACAACATCTACATCATAATAAGCGTGTACCTATAAAAAGCAGAAAATAAAAATTAAATTTAAAAAGTTAAATTAACTCCCGACACAATGACCTAGGTATCCTTTAAAAAGTAAAAAATAAAAAAATACATCGCGTTGGGGGACCAGGGGTCAGGTAATAAATAAATAGGAGCGGTCCCCCAACGCGATGTATTTTTTTATTTTTTACTTTTTAAAGGATACGTTGGTCATTGTGTCGGGGGTTTATCTAAATTTTTAATTTAATTTTTTTATCGACTATATTTTCTGCTTATTTGATTCAGGACACTCAGATATTATGGTGATTGCATTAATTCTTAATTTACTATCACTCGTGGATTGAGTATTATTTCAAATTATAGAAAGACTGACTAATATTTTTGTACCAAATAATTTAGAACAATCGAGCATAAACCATAAGCATAATATCGGAATTATCTTTTTTGACTCGCAGTCTTTTGCATAAGCATTAAAGAAGAATTGTAAAACCATATCCAGCTATCGACTGAAAATATGTTCTATGTATAAAAATCGTGGTACTCCATTTATTATTTTTCTGTGATGGATGAATTTGCGAAAAACTACCAAATTACTCCGCGGGCCGCACCTCATTTGGAACTCGAGTCGGGGAACGTCTGAAACAGTTTTCAGAAAGAAAAGTTGTTAACGAGACCGATTCAGATCTTTATCGAGAGTTTACGACGAAATCGTTCAGTTAATGTGGTCGGGTATGCTAAGTGTGTTTCTGCTTTTAACAGTATGTATTTTTGAGAAGGCCTTAGCCTAGTGTACAGTGCATAATGCAGGCGATTATCAGGTCATGGATATTGCTCTGCTGGATGTAGATAGATATTCATTTATAGCAATAAGGAGGTCAGAACCCCCTTCGTGTTTGTAAAGCTGTTGGTCCATTTGAAGTCGGTACCTGAAGGTATACCCAATACCTAGGTATATCTTGAAATTAAACACTTTTTAACGGATTTATCGCGTGTATATTACATTATTTAATTCCCGACGTTTCGAATGCTTTGCAGCAGTCGTGGTCGCGGGAGAGACTAGATGACAGTTGTCTTCAAAAGTACAAAGAAACAGTTAAAATCTACCGCCTATAATTTTGTTTTATTGATAACGTTCCCTGTGCACGCAGAAATCGCTCACGGTTTCCAGAGGTCTTGCAGATGAATGTTTTGCTTGAGATTTGATCAATTTAATGACTGGATCCCAAGCAGGTGGTACTTGCCAACCATCCTCTCTATTGAAATTTGGATGTTTTTTAATCTCAATAGCCTCGCGGATCATTCTTGGAATGTAATGATTTTCCTTGGCAAGGATTTGAGGTCTATCAAAGTGGATGTAGTGGTTGGTCTTGTTGAATGTGTGCTCACAAACTGCAGACTTGGTCGAGCGTCTGTTTTTCATGTTTTAATTTCAATGTGTAATAATCGCGAAAACCTAAGAAATCATTACCTAGGTATATCGTTATTAAGTTGGCACAGACTCTAAATGGTTACTTATTGGCTATTTCTTGAAGTAGGTTTATTTTTTTGTTAAAAATATTCATCATCATCATAATTTCAGCCAAAAGACGCCCACTGCTGTACATAGGCCTCCCCCAAGGATTCCACGAAAGCCGGTCCTGAGCCGCCCGCACCCGTCGCTTTTCGGCGACCATAACCAAGTTATCGGTCCAGCGTGAACAAGGCCTACCAGCACTGAGCTAGAACACGGTCGCCACTCGAGGACTTTTATTCCCCCTCATATAAAAATAATATTTTATTTTATTTTTACTGCATATTTGTTATGGATATGTTTTTAACTTATTTCAAGTTTCATAGCAAACTACTGAACCGATTTCGATGAAACTCCAATCGGACCAATCTAAAAGTAATGCCAATTTATGGTATACTCGTATAAAAGATTTTTTCAAACCTGTTTATAATGGGTAATTTAACTTCAAGTATCACACACCAACTACACAAATTTATAGTAAACTAGTGGCCCGCCCCGGCTTCGCCCGTGCAAAGCGGGGGTGGGTTATACATATAAACCTTTCCCTTGAATCACTCTATCTATTAAAAAAAACCGCTTCAAAATCCGTTGCGTAGTTTTGAAGATTTATGCATACATAGGGACGGACAGAAGAATGCGACTTTGTTTTATACTATGTAGTGAAGTAAACTCCTCAACTTACAGAAACTTTATACCTACCACACTTGCATATTAATAAACAAAATACTTACCAATAATATTCACTCCCAAATCACATTTGAACATACAACACATCGTTACTTTACCAGAGGCAGAGGCAATATAGAACTTCCTAAGATCAGAACCTTGTATGGAAAGAGGAATATACAATATGAGGGAGCTCAATTATATAACAAACTGCCGAAAACTATAAAAGAGTCTGAATCTGTTCCCATTTTTAAAAAAAGACTAATGTTACGCCTTATTAATAACTGACAGCTTCCATAATTATTTTCGTCTATTGTATACTTTTGCTATTTTTAATAGTCAAAGATTGTATATCGCTATGGTGGATCGACTAAGTTTTTTGTACTCTAATGTTAATTAGTTAAGTTTCTCATTTTTAAGTGAACTATTGTAATGTTCTTTTTGGGAAATAAAATTCTTTAAACCGAAAACATTAACTAACAATGCGACTTGTTCCCTTTCAATCCCAATCCAGTACAAAGTTAGTTAAAGACGGCGTGTCATATTAACAAAATTTAAATCCATTTTGGAGTTTCTCGCAAAATAAGTTCCATTTCAAACATCTGAAAGGCACACCTCGGATCGGGGAGTCCTGTTCGGCAAGCTGACGACATCGTTTTAAGGGGAGGGTGGGCCAGTGGGAGGGGGCACTTGGAAAAACTCTATCTTTCCTACGTACATTTACGTATAGGTGCTTAACTAAGGCTTTAGGTACTAAGATTATTTTTGCCCACTCTCAGGAGTGTGTTGGAGTCTTATTTTTATACACATGATGTAAAAGCTCTATGTCCACCTAAATGTATAGAACCTACCAACAGGAGCAGTTTTGTATACATTATTGTTCTATTACGGTGTGTAAGGTAAATACAGACGTTTTTGTTATTAATTTTTTTATCACAAAACGAGCAAAAAAAAAAATGTTGACCATCGAGCTACCGTAACTATTTTTGTAATAGCTTTGTAATCTGTGTTCCTTCATGTGTTTTGTCTTCTATGTGCTTATTTCTGTAGTTATATCACTGCCGTCACCAGGCTGGAGATGGAAATAAATATAAATATCCGTGGACATTGCACACAACGCCATCTCGTCCCAAGCTAAGCAACTTAATACTTGTGTTATGGTAACGAGATGGATGATAAACTACTTATACAGTACGTATTTACAAAAAAAAAATGTATACATATAACGTAAACGCACCTAATAACGACCCCTTAAAATCCGCGCCCATTACCGCCATATTCAGAAAACTAGATTTTTAATGTGATGTATTAAAGGTAAACAAGTGGTTACTTTAGAAAAAAAATTGATGTATTTGTATTGCAAATGTTAATATCTTCTTTGTGTATGTAACTCAACGATTTAAAAAATAATTGGTCAATTTGTCGGTGAACGCCGGTGATAGTGCATTTTCCATAGTGTGGCGTTCCCGACGACGTAAGTACTCTTGTTTCTTTCTTAGCAAAAGATTATATCTTCAAGCATTTTAATGTTACTTCTAGTTCTTTTGATGCATTTTTCATACTTTCAGAAACACAAATAATAATTAATTTTACTGAGATACTATTACATATTGCTTAAAATTCAAAATTAAAAATAGGCGGTAATAGGAACAAAAATCTCAATATTTTTCCCATTACCGACCCAGTTGTTAAACATGACGCTGATAGGTACATTTCGTATCTTTTTTGTGCCATGATTTTTGTTAAAATGCTTCAATTAAAAGGCAGGAGGATACACTAACTCAGTTCCTTAGTAAGTTAACTTGTATTTGAGCTATTAACGCCATATATTTAAGAGCATTAGTATCCGTAAAAATATAAATGTTCTACTTCTAAATATTTAGTAAATATTTTGATGAATAAAGGAGGTATAATTTTTCTAATATTGTATTTTTATAGTTAAAATATGATTATTATTAAAGATTTATAATAACCTCACCATTTAAAATCATACAAATGTCCGAAAACCCCAAGTATTTAGGGTCGGTAATTGGTTATACGATTTCCTATAATAAAACCTATTACCGATCTACTTGTACATTTACAACGAAACCCCTGACTACCTATTTATTTTCAAGATATCATAAAGTTACCTAATTAACATTATAGTATTCCCTAATAAACATACATATTTTACATAAAAAATTAAAATACCATAAGCTTTATTATATAGTAATACATAACTCAATGCAAAAATCGCCTTATAAAGATGTTATTTTCTATACCGGAGATCAAGATCTAAAACATCATCTCCGAAACCATCAATGCCAACTCCGAAAACATCAACATCAACTCCGAAACCATCAATGCCAACTCCGAAACCATCAACATCATAAATTCAAAGTACATGCGTGAATTTGAGCTCTGAATCTCTTGATAGTGCTATTATTAATAGATCAGAATATTGTAAAACTCCACTAAAATCTACTACAATCAGTAAAAATATTCTAAAAGAATATTATATTTTCCCGAGAACAAGAATCAAGAAGAATCGAAATGAATTTATGGCATATCAGAAAAATATTGAAGCACATTTATTTTTCATCCGTCTGTCTGTCTGTCATTTATTTAGTGGTCGGTATTAGGTGTCACATAAACGGTATTAGGCACACACCCTATATTTTGGATCGGTAATAGGGACATGGCCCTTTTTTCTTTTAAGTTGTATTTAAT
Source organism: Clostera curtula (assembly GCA_905475355.2). NCBI lineage: Eukaryota > Metazoa > Arthropoda > Insecta > Lepidoptera > Notodontidae > Clostera > Clostera curtula. Next base: position 356,305 of record FR997816.1, on the reverse strand, counting down.
TTTTAAGTACTCGTAGTTATTAGTATAACTATTTCTATATAAGAATAGAAAAATGGATAATTTTAGTACTTGAAAAACTATTTTGATTGGCACCACATATTATGAAAGTGCTTATTTTTTGGACATCAATCCGAACTCGGCTTAAACTGGCGGTAATGGGTGCGTTTACGTTACATTTTTTTTTGTAAATACGTACCTACATATTATAGATAGAAATGACACCCAGACTCCGACTGGCTCGGAGTCTGGGTGTCATTTCTCCTCTTGCCTCTGGTTTAGACAAAGACACTTGCCCGACCCGGGAATCGAACCCGGGACCCGTTTTCTCTGAGTCTGGGTGCCGCGGGGGCAGCGACACTTAGACAAAGACACTTGCCCGACCCGGGAATCGAACCCGGGACCCGTTTTCTCTGAGTCTGGGTGCCGCGGGGGCAGCTACACTCAGACTGAGAGTATGTGCCTCTGGTTTACACAAAGACACTTGCCCGGCCCCGGAATCGAACCCCGTGATCCAAAGTCAGAACATCCAACCCCTGGACTAACGAGGCAGTCTTAAGTCTAAACCAATTTAACTATTACTATAAGCTATACAGGGTTTAATACACCTGTATAAAAATGGCTATTCCAAAGGCAACTTAGACATTTTACCGCCTCTTCAGTGTAGCTTTCTAGGCCGTTAATGAGGCCGGAGTGTTGTGTGAGCAAAGAGCTAGATTGAGCATATTTTTATTAAACTAGACTTCAATTTCTGCTAATATGTATAAGAAGATAGCTGAAGACCCTGTCTGAAGAAAGAAATATTGTTAGTTGTTATTGATTTCTACGCATGTCCACGCAAATATGTTATACTGCCCTCACATCTTAGCTTGCTATAATTAAACACGAAATCATTGTAACTCAATCAGATATTAGTAACAGAAAATATGATAAAAAGAGTGTCCATGGAGTTTCTTGCCTGTTCTTCTCCAACGCATCTACGCTTTGGAACAAGCAACTAGCTTCCTAACTTCACTTTCGACATTTCAAAAACACCTGCAATTAGGTTCAATGGAAATAAATGATAAGAATTTCAGCTTGAAATAAATGTTAAAAAATGTGTCCCGCAGAGATCTTTGTTGAATGAAATATGCACAAATACCCCCAAAAGCTTACAAGAACAAATCGTTTAACTTGAGCGTAATTTAGACGAGCAGAAGTAAAAAGGGCCAACAATAGACCACATTAAGGCGGGCCGTTTGTGGGCCCTATTGTCACCTAATGTACGTACAATATTGTGTTTCGACCCCGAACCTTTCTCCCGGGAAATGTTATTGTAAGAAATAATATATTTTGCAGTCGCGCTTGACGGAACACGAGTTTAAGATTAAACGCAGTAAATTACGAGAATCCACACTATTATTCATTTCTTTATTATTGTGTTGGAAAATGGCTGCTTCTTTATTGCCAAATATTTTTTAACTTCTTGTTCATTTTAGCTTTTTATGGCAATCTACAGATGATTGTAATAATTTCGGCAGTGAGTTGTGAACTTTTATTATATTTGACAAATCACTTATTTTTAATGTAGAGTTGTATTTCGATATTAATTATGTGAAGTTTATTTGTAGACCGTAAAAGCTTTAACTTTTAGTAATTTCGTGAAAACCTATGTAAGCAACAGTTAAAAGTATAAAGTAACTATGAATGTTTGCTAGCCGTAAATTACGTTTTTATATTATTAGAAGAGCAGTGAGAGTGCAGTTTGCCGTGTGATGAGGGATTTAGAATACATAGCGTTACCACCTCCATCCTGAAGTGCCAACAACAGAAAATGACGGGCGTAAACGTACACTCCACTAGGCTTCGACCTCCTTATACTACTCAGCCTATAAATGAAGCACTGCTGAGTCGGGCCTCCTCCACTTACATGGAGGGTAATTAGCCTACTGTGCCACGCTGGTAAGACGGGTTGCCACAGGTTTTGTGTCAAGTTTTCCGTCTCTTGCGGTTAGGTGACCTATCTGCCAATCGTCCCTAAAGACTGGATGAACACTCTTAAGATGAGGATGGTATGCATTGTCGACCTCGTGTGTTCAAAATTTGTCCCCACACGGAAAAGTAAGTTATCATAAACTTTGATTATAATCTGCAATATTTTAATATACATTTCCAATAGACAATTCAACTACGTTTGAACACTGTCTCTTCGTGAAATTCCCGAAAGATGGTGATTAACATTTTGATGTTGATTTGTAAAATAAATGAGGAGACAAAAATAAATAAATAAATTCTCCTAAGTTCAATTTGTTATAAATTGTTGTTGTTTGTCTCGTTGCAGCCCATAAATAACCCACTACTGGGTCGGGCCTCCTCCAAATTCATGGAGGGAAATTAGCCTACTGTGTCACGCTGGCAAGACGGGTTGACACAGGGTTTGTATATAGTTTTCCTTCCCTTGGGGCTAGGTGATCTGCCTCTTGCGTTCTTTTAGTCGCCTCTTACGGCACCCTAAAGATTGTATGAGTTGGTGACACTATGAATTCTAAATCCGTCACCACACGGACTTTGTTTGTCTAAGCCAAACGAGAACGCTGTCTGTGGAATGGTAAATGGACACTACGGCTCAAGTACTTCGCAATAATTGAAGCAGACCGACAGTCTAGGTTAATTATCCTGTGGATTCAGCTGTTTCAGTTGCTGTTGTCTGTTCGCCTGACATTATACACGACTTGGGTTTATTCAAGGTTCTTGTTGAACAGAACCTATTTTGATATTTCTATCTATAATATGTATGTATTTACAAAAAAAAATGTATATAAGTAGTTTATCGTCCATCTCGTTACCATAACACAAGCATTAAGTTGCTTAACTTGGGACGAGATGGCGTTGTGTGAAATGTCCAAGGATATTTATTTATTTATTATTTATTACCTATAGATCCGGTTTCAAGTGATGACTATAAAATAAACTTTCTTAAACTTCGAGTGTTGTTTTTTCACCCTTTCAGCTAAACTCAATTTCTTATGTTCCAGCTCAGATATTATTACATCTTATCCAAAACAAAAGCCTTGGTATTGATAATTTACAGTATGGCATAATAAAGTAAAAATCTGTTTGGGCGGTTTGCCTACGACATTTTGTACGGGATGTTGCTAGTCTTATGGAACATTAAATGTCATATAAGTAGTTAATACATGCGTGTTTCGTGTGAAAATCTTTTGATCTCATGAAAGTTTACACGTTATTTTTAGTTTTTATTGAACCATAACAGTTATGGCAACAGGTGAATGTGGTGAAACATCGATCCGTTTCGACCCTCACCCTTTACTAACAAATTTGAACACAATTCCAAAGGAATAGAGTTCAAATTAATACGACTGGTTAAAGACGGTTGATTATACGGAGGAAATGAAATCCGCTGTTTGCCCTTCTGTTGGTTTTTGTCTTGAAACGCAGTTTTATCTAAATGGAATGAAAAAATGTTAGAGTAACGGAGTGATGAGTTTGAGTCGATGCTCTGAACTGATATGAGATAGATACTTAAAATAACCGGTGCAGTGTGTGTGTGTGTGTGTTTGTGTGTGTGTGTGTGTGTGTGTGTAACAAAAACAGAACGCCGACTGGAAAGCGACATTAATATTCCAGTTTCACGCAACCCACATTAACATTTCCCACAGACTTGGCATTCGTGACATAGTTTTGAGCCCGACTTCACTCGGTAATTACAGTATGACGTCTCCATTAGCGGGTGGCGCCCACGCGAATATAATCTTTTTAAAAATTCACGACCCGCCACGCGTAAATGTTGAGCACACCTGGATTTGCATGTGAAATCAAATTACACTTAAACGCGTTGTGTTACAGTTTGTTATTGATTGTCCATGGCATTGCAATTTTGAGAGTCAGATTTGTTACTGTAATAGTATATATTAACATGGTGACTGGTACAAGTTGGTTTTAGAGAGGACCCAGTTGAGGGAGACCATTTCCCAACTGTGTATAAATCGTCATATATCATTATAACATTTAAATTCGTGTCAAAGTAATAAAAATAAACATTGATAGCTTTATTAAATAACGAACTTAAAAATGAAGTGTCATAACTTAACCTGAAACTTCTGCTGACCTATTAAACTCACCCCTCGCAATTAACCCCTTCGCAGTCGCTTACCTGAAAAAGAGTAAAATTAAATTAATATTTCATTTCGCAAAGATTTCTCTCAAAGATTATTTCACCCAATCTTAACATCTAAAAATTAATTAACAGCTAGAATTGCAGCAAATTGCGTCAGGTGCTGCAACTAAATTTCGACGATGTTAGTGGAATTTTCAGATTTCAGTAGAAGATCAAAATAAAAGTATAAGAAGTAGACGATTATTTCAGGAATAGTTTTTAACCACTAGTATTTATCCAGTTGGTTCAGTTTCTTGCTTGCTCTCCCTGTACAGCAGCTTTCCATAATTTTAAATGGAATGTGGAACATAGAAGAGCCGGATAGGAACTCTGTAGTTTTTTTTTAGATTGCCATTTACGTGCAAAGCTGAGATAAAACAAACTCGCGCAATGGAATGTCAACCAGGACCGTGATCTCCGAAGCATGGACAAGGTCAGTTAAATAACCAGCAGAGTCAGGCGTTACTAAACCTGCACTATCCAATCTCCTCAATATGTTGGAGAAAGCGACTTTAATAAACATTTGACTTTAAGCAATATAAATACAGTTAAGCAGTGGTTTCAGTTCAGACAGGAGCCACAGGGCAATCCAGAAATGTTGGAGGAAATCAGCCAGTTCCATCAAAAGCTTCCTTTTGCCCGGATGAACATTTTCATCATGGTTTAGTCAAATCAGTGACTAGAAAATGATTGTTCAATGCCAATGAAATATGCTTTATGTGGTCAGCGAACCGATCAGCATTGACCGCTAGTTAATCCTAAAGCCGTATTAAACTTCAACTCATATCAGTTATGATAATGATAACATGAATTAATAAACTAGCAGTTTTAGATCTTAATCTCTCACAGAAAAAGGTGGTTTAGCGTTCGATGTTTGGAAAACAGTTTGTCAAATTATAATCAGTTGTCTTTAAACGCATTATCTAAAAAAAATTGAATTTAAACTTAATTTATTTTACCAAATCGGAATTCAAAATCGTGTATTTAATCCTTCCGATTACATTTATCTAGTGGAAATTTAATAGAAAAGTAAATGCCTGTCTTAAATTCAAATTTATTTATACGTCAAACAAATGTCTTATAAATGTTCTTTCCAAAGTATGACTGACGTATTTGGCAAAAATAACACGTTCTTTTACCAAGAAGTTTAACCATTACGTTTGGAAGAAATTTTGACCTAAACCACAAAAAATTGAGATCAATGACTCAATCATTTTATTTTCGGAACACATTTTAAACTTCCTTAGCTTAGTTTCAAAAGTTCGTTTGTTTCCGATTTCTGTCTTTAGATCATTAGTCACCCGAAAACCAGCCTAAAATAGCAACAGGAACGGTACATTATAAGACATTTGCAGACGGATCGATACGGAACCAAAATTATAAACGGTGCTTCGCGCCTGTACCGATGTGTTGCATGTACAATGCGAACGATGTTCGTGGCTTATCAGACGATCGAATATGAACATTATGAATAGCCCACCTTTTCATATTTCATATATCTACCAACCACCACCAGTTTACCAGTTTTCTTGGGGTGGGCTACCGGTCTAACGTGACTTGGCTAATTACCGGTTATACTTAAACGTACATTAATCTGCCTTCCGAGACAAGTTGCCAATTTTCACGTGACTGACTTCATGCGTCACCTGGTATACAGTCAGTATCGAGGGCTTGGACATTGTCCACCGAAGCAAACGGGGAACAGATGATGTTGATGATGGTTACTCGCAGTCTTCGTCTGCTTCGTTACGTTTTCTTCAACTTCGAAAAGGAGGATGGTCTCAATTCAGTTCAGTTCATGGTTTAGTTCCTTGTTACCGCACGACTCCTTTTTTTCTTCAACCGACATAGATTCTAAGAATTTGATTGGTATTGGTTCCAGATTGATCCCATATAAGTTTTATCTACATCGGTTTGGCAGTTTGGTAGAGAACTTGAAATAGGTGGTCGATAAAGATTTGTAAGATGGCATTTGTAATTTTTCGACGAATATTTGCACAAAACATCTAACCCGCATGTCAAGTTGGTGCCAACTGAAATTGACACCGACGTTAATCAGGATGTAGATTGCCTAAGGCACGAACTTTGAATGGTTGGTTATTTTTCGATTGTTAGTGCCTGTTTTGAAGTTGTTTTACATTTTTTGTTAAAACGCTTTGTAAATAAATGACGCGGCTTCAATTTTCAATGCGATATAAATATTTACTAATTGTACACTCACTTTCTGAATTGTATAAGAGTATTAGTAAATTATAATTATGGTTACGCATCCAATGTTTAATTTGAGTGCCTTGTTGTTCTAGGGGTTAGATTTGCTGTCTTTGGATCAGGAGTACCCGATTCCAAAAAAAAAATGCTTCAGACATTGCTAAAAAATATCTTGCCCTATCTGTTAGGTCTCCAAAAATTCCGTTAGGTGGTGTTTTTACAGGACCAATATACAATAAAACTAAAAGGTACTTTGGTAAAACACAGAAAGAAACATTGACTCGTGACGATGTATTCTGCACCCGATCGCGGTTACCCCCGGTACGCGTAATTACCCTGCGAAGGGTCCATTACACCCGCCCTTTAGCGGCTCATGTGGCGTCGGCATGGGCTGGTAATGGGGGATTTGCCTTGCCATTGCCGCTCACTGGATTCCTCATTAAACCTGTCCATTACTTGTAACGAATTCAAAATAACAATTTGAATTTCAAAAAGGGGCTTTTTTTACGTTTATATTTTCCAACACCACGTTCATATTTTATTATGAGTCCAATTTTGAGAAAATTGCGATGCACAAGTAACAGCTGAATAGTTGTCGTCGTCGACGTGTCAATCCATAAATGACCCAGTCGGGCCTCCTCCATGTTTGTGGAGGGAAATTAGCTTACAGTGGCGCGCTGGCGATACTGGTTGGCGCAGGGTTTGTATAAAGTAGTCCTTCTCTTGCGGCTAAGTGACCTGTCTCTTGCGTTCCTTTTGTCGCGTCTTACGACCCACTCAGGATGGTTTAGCCGCTCACAAATCTTTCTTATCCCGGCCTTGTAAAAATAATAAAAAAGAGCAACTACAGAGCTTCTTGCCGGCCCTTCTCTGAAGAACTGCATTCCGAACCGATGGTAAATTTACAATGTTCAATTTTAAATGGTAAATTTTATTTTATTTTTTGATTTTGGTCTTTTGGTCCGTGGGGCACGGAATTTAAATCTTTTTACAAAGAATTGTCCCGGCGTCTCATAACTTTAACCGGTGAACAGAAGGCTGGTTATTACTTCGCTCAGCGAATTAGCATTGCCATTCAACGTGGCAATTCTACTAGCCTTCTTGGCACCGTACCCGATGACAGCGATCTGGCGCAAATTACTTTGTTATAATTTTAGTAATTTAATTTATTTTATTAATTTAATTCAATGTTTTTTTTTTATGTTTCTTAGAAATAAATGTTTTGTTTGATTTGTGATAAGAGATCTAATGAGCCAACTTAATTAAATTACTTGATTTTGTAAGGGTTGGTGACATTGTGTATTCTAAATACGTCACCACACATCATACCTCGTAGTGGATTAATAATAAATAAAATGATTATGATTATACACGTAGCTAGCCAAATATATTATCCACTCCACAGACGTAGCACTAAGCTCTCTCGGCAGTAAACGACCCATATTAATTTGAATATTGGCAATACTGCGGCGGTCGGACACGTTTTACCTGGAGTCTAGGCCATTACACACGTATCCCGGGACGGGTGTCGGTAAACCATTATGTTCCCGGAATGGGTAATGGCCGGGATAGGCCATTGACGGCTAGCCATAGACATTCGGTGGTACTTCGTGATTAAAATGTAGCTTTTTTCACAGATCTGTCTTGAATTGTGTCTACGTATAGAATGCTGGTATACAGTAAAGTAAGTAAGAAACTTGTTTTATATTTTCAACTCATACTTAAGACCGATAAGACCACCGAATGATAATTTATTTTTAAAGTAATTAGCCTACTGTATTTTGTTTTAATATCCTTTAATAATTGGTGTTCAGTGAAGACTATTTGTTTTTTTTTTATTGCATTCTATTGTGTTTCCCTTAAAAAAGTTATAGTATTATTACAAGACTTTGCACTATAGCCAAGGGTACGCAAGGTGCTAGATTGAAGTTTTCATGTAACATTGATTACTTAATACGGTAACATTAAGAATTATCTAAGTTATTACTAAAGAAAATGTCAAAGACAAATTAAAACCCTCATTCTCAGCAGAGCGTACTTAAGGTGAATGTTCCAGGGTAGCCCGCGAAATTAAAATGTTCATACGTTTTTTGCAATTTGCAGGCAACATTTTAATCAACATACAACCTAGCACACAAAAGATTTGAATTTCGCGGGCTACCCTGGAACATTCACCTTAAGTAATTACTGAAATTGTATTCTATTTAATTAGACTAATATAATTAATAAAACTTAAAGAATACTAATATGAAGTTTAGAAAAATACTTAGACCTGACCAATCTCAGAAATTAAATCGTTAGGACCTTACCTCAGGGATTTACGAAAGCAAAAAAAGAAATATGAACAACATTAATACGCGTTTGATTTTCAGAAATACATTATAGTTTTTTTTTTGGTATAGCATGGACAAAGCCAACTGAAATACATTTCGCAATAACTGCACTTCAGCGGAAGGCAGGAAGCGACTTGCATACAAAGTGGGCGCATTGTAGCCAATAGACGTTTTCCATGCCACAGAGAGAGAAGATAAGCAGTAAATAGACTTCTTACGAGGCTCTAACAATGGCACGCACAGTTATTATGACCGTATAATGGCTCGTCACGTGCGTTACATTGAGGCGAGTAGTCTTGTATTATATAGTTTTCTATTTACGTTCCCTTTACGATATTTTTTTCTCAAGCTTAAATATAAACATTGCACTCAGTTTGAGGGAGTAGTCAAGGATATTTTGACAAAAACCATGCGAATATAATTATAATGAAATTTGAAGGATAAATTTGCAAATATCAGTATCCGCTATTACTATACATAACAGTAGTTACCCGATTACTCGCGACTTCGTGATTTAACAATGTGGAAAACTAAGTAAGTATGGGGTCCTGAAAAGGGGGTCAATAAAAGTAGCCTGAGATACTCTTTGTTACATCAGCTACAGTAGTATAAAGTACTTCTTATATACAAGGCTACAAAGCCTTGTACATAAGAAGTACTTTATGCCTTTCGATGTAGTAAGAATATGGTGCTACTGATTCTGTATCTTCTGTGTCCCTACAGAGGCTGCATTTATTTAATTGTAATTCTGTGTCCGTCCCAGTTTGCGGTAAATTTAATGGAATTATGGTATGAGGGAGAGAAGGAATAATGTATTGTAGACCAATACGAGGGTGAATCAAAAAATTCTTGGAATCAATATTAAAAAATGCAAAGATTTAAATAATAATATTTTATTTTTCTACATAATCTCCCTCCAATGCAATGCATTTAGAATAACGCGTTTCTAACTTCCTTAATCCTTGTGAAAAAAAATTATTTTCTTGACTCTCGAAAAAGTCCTCTACGGCAGCTATAACCGCGTCATTATCGTGAAATTTTGTTCCACGAATTTCCTCTTTTAATTTTGGAAATAAGTGAAAATCACTTGGGGCTAAGTCCGGAGAATATGGTGGGTGGTCAAGGAGATTGAAGCCAGCACAGCGGATTGCGTTGAGCGCAACTTCCGATCGATGGGCAGGAGCGTTATCTTGAAGGAACAACACGCCCAACGACAGTTTTCCACGACGTTTTTCTTTAATCGCTTCACGCACTTTCGGGATTAAATTTGCATAATAGGGTCCAGTTATCGTCTGGCCTTTTGGCATGTAATCAATAAAAAGGATTCCTTCACTATCCCAGAACACAGAGGCCATAACTTTGCCAGCGGAAGGAGCAACTCGAAATTTCTTAATGGATGGAGAGGATGGTCGTTTCCAAGACATGCTTTGTCTTTTAGTTTCAGGATCAAAATGGTGGACCCACGTTTCATCCATGGTGACAAGACGACGGCAAAAATTATCCGAATCACGCTGGAACATTTCGAGATTACGCTTGGAAATTTCCAAACGTCGCTTTTTGTTTTCGTCGGTTAACATTCGTGGCACCCATATTGCAGACACTTTTTTGAACCCCAGTGAATCAATTAAAATGGATTGAACGCTACCAAAAGATATCTTTAGGATCTCAGCTATATGTTTTATAGTCATTCTTCTGTCTTCCAAAACCAGATTCTCAACCTTTTTGACATTTTCTTCTGTAACGGAGGTTGAAGGCCGCCCAGAACGCGGGTCATCTTTACAGCTTGATCTACCTCTTTTAAATTCAGCCACCCAGTACGCAACCGTAGAATAGGGTACAGCATCACCCCCTAATGTCTGCTGAATGTCCAAAAAAAATTCCTTCGTAGACATTTTTTTCAAACTGAGATATTTTATCACCGCACGTAACTCACTTTTATCCATAATTTTGACTTTTTAGCAACTCGTTGCACAAAAAAATTTATTACATGCGAACGAACTGACAAAAACAAGTGACAGTCTGCATAAATATAGTGTGATAGACACTCTTTAATTTGAATATCGAACTTGATCCAAAAAGGTTTCATATATATGCACTTCTAAGAACTTTTTGATTCACCCTCGTATATTGTTTCCATAGCTATATTTTTTATTTGTTTTAATAACATTTGAATGGGGTGGCATGTTGTTTCTGTTTCTTTCCCCGTTAAAGTTACGTGCAACATCCTATCCAATCCAGGCTCTATGGATACAGAATTGTAGAAATCAAAACATCCTGTGCAAGCCCCATCGTCCGAAGTGCCACAGTAGGCAAACTTCACTCTATAAAATTGGAGGAGACTCGAACAGGAGCTGGAGTAACAGGTTATTGTGCTGAGAAGATGAGTTCTATAGCGCTTCATAAAAATAAAGCCATATTCATACAGACTACAGTAAATCCGCTCCAAAGGTGCTTGGAATGGCGTCGAAAATCAAAACAATAGCTCGCAGAGAATATAAAAGAACGTGGCAACAAATGCGTACCCAGTTATTTATGTTCAAAGGGGACTTTACTTTTGAACCTAATCATTGAATGTCACCAAACCATTCCGTACTGGGATAGGTACCGTGTGGGGACGAGTCAGAATATTACACTTCCCCACCACACGCTGGGAAACAACGCGTGTTGTAAAAGCCAGCACGCTTAGTGGTAGGATCTAATGGTACGCCCGGCTAGCTAAATCCTGCACTAAGCAGTTTTACTGTGCTTCTTCGTGTGTATGTGAGAGCCGGTGCCCGACAGGGCATTTCCTTGAATTGCCTACTCCATGTTAGACCCTGGCATTCAAGGCGTGGAGATATAGATGATGGTCATCTATATCTCCACGCCTAACTACAACTAAAGCATTTGCTTAACCTGTAGACCAATAGTCCAATGTCATTTATCCTCGTATCTGCGACGCTACCTCACCAATAATATCCAATGTGTACTAACAAAGTTAAGTTTGATATGGATTTCATTTGAAATGCTGCAGCCAGCTGTACCAGAAATCTTTGTTGTGTTTTTGTAAATTGCTCTCGTGAAATGTTTGACGAGTGTATAATCATTACTTTTATAAATGAAAAAGGAACTTGTAATGAAGATTTTGATTAAAGGGCTCTTTATGCGCGGTTCCGTTGTAAATTTTGTAATCTGTTCGGCTTATAATGGGGCTACCTTTTAGACTTTGCCTACTCTCAATTACATTGGGTTTGGCGCCAGTGCAACCCGATTGGGCTAATACCATTGTTAACACGCAGTGTACCATTGTAATCACGTTTTCAGGTGACGAGAGTGAGGTGGCGAACGTATAAAAAGGTCTTGAAATATTCGTGTAAGTCCAGGGAAGGTTAAAAAGGTGAGAAAATATAAAACACAAATTGATTCTGAGGCGGTACGAAGTTTGCGAGCTAGTATAATAAATTAAGCTCATTGCCCCAATAATACAACTGAGTTTATAAGACATGTGTGAAATCACATCAACCCTTCCATCGCTGCCCCTAGTACTAGAGTGACGTAGTAAGGGGCTTCGCCGATCCTATCTGCCCTAATGAACTTGCCACAGCTGACCCGATAATGAGTCTAAGTTGTCCAGCCAATGCGCTGCTCGCACTAGATTAACATAGCCCAACTACGTGTAGTCCAGTACTAGGACAAAATTAAATTGTTTATAGAAACAAATCCATGTGATTGAAACTATAAGGAAAACTTACCGGAAAACGTTCATGATATCAAGGTCGATTTTGCGGAACGCATAAGATGCATCATTGTTTTTTTTTTAATGATTAGTCCTAGATCCGCCGTCGTCTGCCAACCTATCTGGCTAGAGTGTAGCACTAGGCACATTTTCCTCCATTAAATTGGATGAGACCCGACGCAGCAGTGGGTTACATATATACGTTGCAATAATGATATTTTGTCAACTGTGTTTATCGGAACCACCAGTGGCGTAAACAAGCACAATGCAGCGCTACAACAAAGTGTTAAACTTGTGTGGTTTTTTCGTTTCCTCCCAAATAATTGTTGTTGCAGCTGGGATAGGGAAGCTTAAATTTGCACAACCAAAAGCTGCTTCGCCTTTTAAAATATATATATATATATATATCCTTTCCCTTGCCTTTTTGCCAATTTCATTGGGGTCGCGACGGTGTACCTGTATAAACAACTACTCAACCCATATATGACCCACTGCTGAGTCGGGCCTCCTCCAGTTACATGGAGAGTAATTATTAATCGACTGCGTCACTCTGGCCAGACGGGTTGGCACAGGTTTTCGTATCAAGATGTGCTTCTTTTACGGCTAGATTAACGGCCTTGTCATTTCCTTTTATCGGCTTTTACGACACCCTCAGGACGGAATGCGTCTGCCCTCGGCGTTCTATCTAGTGGGAACACCGGTAGTTATAATACTCAGACCAGCTGCCAGTTTTCACTGTACTGAATACGTGTAACGACTGCCGTAGATGGTAGAATTGCAGTCGAGAGCACACAAATGACAGACATGATGGGCATTTAAAATATCACATCACACAAATTTTGAGAGTTACTGTTTTGTGTTATTTATAAAATTATGCGTTGAATTATAAAAATAAAAATATTTTGATTTGATTTCTTGCGAATGCCTTCAAATAGTGAAAAATTATAACACAAAATGTAATTAAAACAACTAAAAGAATCATTTAGTTTTAACCACCGGCTCGGAATTCCACAGAGAGGATACGGCAAGAAACTCCATGGTTGCTCTTGTAAATAAACTGGTTACAATGATGGTGGTACAAACAAGTCTGTTTAAGGGGGACAGCCGCGGGCTAATGTTTTAGATAGCAATATTAACATGTGTTCGTCCTATTACCTGATTTGGGTCGTGAATTTTGTTTACATTCATACTCATCAGTACATAGTCTATATCAAAGTCGCTTTCGTCTGTCCGTCCCAACGTATGCTTAAATCTTTAAAACTACGCAACGGATTTTGAAGCGGTTTTTTTTTAATAGATAGAGTTATTCGAGAGATACGTTTATTATGTATAATACATGTATAATTGCACCCGTGCGAAGTTGGGGCGGGTCGCTAGTACTCAATAAACTGCATCACGGTAAAAAAGTTACAGACGAATTCTTAAACCGTGGACGGTTTTATGACAGAAATCACAAGCGCTGTATTGCTACATAGCAGGAATATATAATTTATTATTACTTTACAAAACTGTTCCGCTTCTATCTACGCCATCATGAATTTTCATATTAATTAACGTTTAAAACGAGAGACGAAGAGACGATCCACAATGCTTCTTAGTTTACGTTTAAGACAAACAAAATCTAAAATTACCCGACTTTGCTACTAACCAGTTCCGTACCAGCGGAACTCAATTCATTTAATATGCAGAAACTGCACATCTTTGTGTTCTCAACAAATAAAGGGACCACAACAAAGTCGGGCCTCCACCGATAACATGGAAGGACATGGACTCTTATGCCTCAATGATGGTGTCATTACGTAATCCGTATGGTGACGGACATAGTGTCACCACCCTATTCCATTCTGAGGGTGTCGTAAGAGGCGACAAAATGAAATGCCTGGTCTGAAAAAGAAGGAAAACTTGATACGAAACCCTGTGCCAACCCGTCTGGCCAGCGTGCCACAGTAGGCTAATGACCCTTCCTTGTATTGGGGGACGGCCCGACTCAGCAGTGGGTCATTTATGGGCTGAGTAGTAGTAGTATTACGTATCTAATTCCGTCATCATACGCACGACTAGATGTGTATTCATTTATACTTGACGTTTCCAGTCACAGAATTAGCTGCCGTGTAACAAGACATCGTAATTATAATTAGGCGGATTGTAAACAGGCCCGCAGCCCGAATTATAAACGGTTAGCCCGAATTGTGCGCAACCTTGATAACGGTTCAGCGTAATTCTATAGTTTCACAGCATATTGTCCTACAATTTGTTACTTCGGTGTGATGAGATCATGAGAGTATCATTTCCAGTATATCGTAGCCTAGCTTAAACCTGGTGCCACTTATTTATAAGCATGAGTCATCATTTTTCTTCATCATTTCAGCCAAAAGACGTCCATTGCTGGACATAGGCCTCCCCCAAGGATTTCCACAAAGGTCGGTCCTGGGCCGCCCGCATCCACTGCTTTCCGGCGACCTTAACCAGGTCGTCGGTCCACCGTGTGGAAGGCCTACCAACACTGCGCCTTCCGGAACGCGGTCGCCACTCGAGGACTTTTCTGCCCCATTGGGCGTCGGTCCTGCGAGCTATGTGCCCTGCCCACTGCCACTTAAGTTTGGCAATCCGCATGAGTAAATAAACTATATTTCAATAACAAACAATGTTCATCCAAATTGTAAACCCACATTCACGCGAGACCGACAAAAGCAAGCCATCAATCTCGCCGATAATGGGAGAAGCAAACATCTTCATTTTCAATTCAGCGATGAAAGCAGTTTGCCCACAGAAGCAACAATGGCCACCGTGTGAGCCCATTCGTCTCACTGACGGGCGCCTAACGCACAATTATTCACTTTAAGGAAGGCTCCCAAATACAGGGCATAACAATAACTCTCAACATCCAATGGAGGTTACCGCCATGTGGCATTAATTTTATTCAACAATCATTGCGCCGATAGCGAAACTCGACCAAAATCTCAAGATACTCTCACTGATTTGCTAAATTAAGGTCCCGACACAAAAAGTTGTCATCCTCCATTCGGCAAGGATCGTCAGGAGGTTCCTCTCTCTGGAGCCCTGAACCGTGGGTGGCTTAGTTCATCGACCTCGCTCTAGTTTACGGCGCGCCTGATGGCAAGCAGATACCGCAACCTGTGGACGTTTGTAACACAAGCGTGTCGCCGTTTCTGTGCAAAGTGAAAGCATGACGCAGCCAGCTGAAGGTAAGTCAATGTAAAATATGTATGAAAATTATGAACATTAAACTTATATGATTATTGTAAATAAGTTTAGTGTTCATTAATTTTAATACATATTTTATATTTTGTTGTATTACTTTCATTAATCAGAAATAAGAGCACCTTCTAGCTAGACAAAATGATCTCGAGAGTAAAGTTTCCCATTCGTCTTCGGAAACGACTAATGAAGGCTATTCATGAAACCTGACTTTTGCCGACTAACCAGTAACTATATTATATTTTAAAGTTTATTTTCCTGAGAGATTTGCATCTCGGCTCATTTTCACGAGCTTCAAATTAAAAAAGGTGATTTTTATTAAGCGACCGGTCTCGAACGAAACACTAATTGGAAGATCCCGTTTATTACGTAGCCAATGTTTATTTCCAAGGTCCACACACCCACATCCTGACATCAAAACCGAGGGAACGTTTTGGCCACATAAGAGTTGAAGAGAGACAGCGTAAGTCCTTCAATTAATGAAAGAAATGTTGCAGTACCTATAACTCTAAATAGCACCAAAACTTCAAGTGAACTATTAATTCTTTATGCCATAGGTATTATAGGTAGACCCAAATTCATCAAAATTGGTTAACTGATTGGCGCGTGAAGCATAACAACATCAAGTTGGCATATCAAACATTATTTTAGACATCAAAACTACTATAAACACACCAACTAGTCAAGACGAATCGATGTCTCATCGTCCTGTTTGTGTGCATTTTATTTTTAATTTCCGCTTCATCCGCGGTGCTTCCGCAAACCTACATATCGCCCGTTCGCTACACCCCGGCCCTCAGCGCCCCATTGTTGCGGGCACGTGAGATTATTTAGCCTTCTTATTATCTTTCGGGTCATGGTGTTTTGTGCTGTGAAAAGAGATTACGGTTGTTTACTTAGCCACTCACCTACCACAAAAAGAGAGGTATAAACCGTCTTGTAGAATTCCCGGTCAGTGTGATAAAGGATTTAGCTTACATAGTGTCTCCACCCCATTCTATATATAAGGTGTCTTAAAGCGGTGAAAATGAAATGATGAGGCCGAAAACCTAGAAGAGAGGAAAACTTGCAACCAAGCCTTCTGCCAACCCGTCTGGCCAGCGTGGCACAATAGGCTGTGATGGAATACCACCTGTGATGGAAGGAGGCTCGACTCAGCAGTGGGTCATTGATGGGCTGAGAAGCAGTAGCTGGTATATCCTTAGGCCACGATTAATGCAAGGCATTCGACATGACGAATAGCCCAGCCGTGATTTATTATGGTATGAGATGATGATGATAATCTCGAACATTCAACTTGAAGCACATCTGTGTGTCTATGTGTCATTGTTTTTTTACTTGAGAGTTGACTTCATCGATGCTGTTTTAAAGAAAATCTGCTCAACCTTTATTGCACCTAGTAATTGTCAGTTTATTTCGAGAATTTTTATACAATTTCGTCATATTACAATCATAACTATTGATATCGATTGCATCAGCTGTTGCAGGTATCGACTACCTACAAGTAAACAGCAGGATGAGACAGTTCACCGCACGATTCTGTCTGTCTATTGCAGGTTTCCATTTCCAGTAAGCCCGTTTTGTTATTCAGTCCAACACTCTGTACAATATTTACGTATTATAGTTTTAAACAATATATTCTTTGCAGAATGCTAATGCTTCTGCAGAATATATCAATACAAGGTGTATTTTGACTTATACCGTGTATTCCTCAACCCATAATTGACCCACTGCTGCGTTATCGCGGGGGCAGTTTACAAGCATGTAATTCACGAACACAAATGACACCCAGACACAGAGCAAGTGCCTCTGGCTTAGACAAAGAATTGAATTGCCTGAAGCTCATTCTAAATTCTAAAATAATAAATAAACGGGGGAGGCCTTTGTCCAGCAGTGGACATCTTATAGCTGATATGATGACGAAGATGATGTATTCTAAAATCAATTTTATATTCGAAAAATGAAAAATCCATGGTTGCTGAATTAAGGAAAGGCCACAGTGGCTGTGCAAATAGGCACGCCTTCGTATGTAGAACTACATAGTAATACACGCCATTAAGGACCCCAACGTAGCGAACCCTTCCTTTAAGCGTGATTATAATCATTGAGCCTTGATTAAGGCAATCGACAATGGGCACATCGTCACACGGCACATTACAACGGTGTTGGCGAGCAAAGCATTCACATTTAATAGGCCAACAGGCCTTTGAATATTATATATCGTCAAAATGATGGCTACTCTGGGTTGTCGATTTTGATTTAGATTGGACGGTACTTGGTCACGTGTTCCGGCTAAAGAACAGTATGACCTAAAAAGCCCGATGAGGAAAAGAGAAAAGGGAAGAAGATCTCAACTAAAATATATTCTATATGACCCAATATAGCACATATAAGGTCGTTTGTGATATAATTATTGTGAGCCCACTTTAGTCCACTACAGCATATAGCCACCTCCTATCGAGCACTATATCCTGACGATTAATAGTACGAACTAATTAATAATCAGGCAACAAACAATACATTTCTGCATATATGGAAATGTGTGTATTTTTTAAAAATGGGATTGAATAAGATATAAAAATTACAATTATTATCGACAATGAAAAAATAAACAACGATAACACGATACAAAAATAAATTAACAAATATATTCACTATCTGCTTATTTCACAGTAACCGTCGCAAATTGAATAAGTTACCTAAATATGTTTCTGAACTTTAAATCAACAAACAGATAGTCAACGACACTATAATTAGAATATCAAACGATTCCTTGGTCCCGGATCGAGAACACTTAGTAGCTCTCTCAAGATCCCGCTTCTGTAATGAAAGGGCCTAAACAAATTAAACAACGTCCGACCGTGAATAAGTGATGAACGTTTTGTTCGCGCGTTAATAAAATATTCGGCTGACAAATAGTAGACCCCGTGATGTAGAGTTTACCCCTTTCATATTATATTAATACTGTAAGTTGAACAGGTAGGCCCTAAATCATTAACAAAGCATTCCTGTTACATTAAACGACGGTGTTGGTAAAAGTACTATTCGATCTTAACAATAAAAAACCCTATTGAAACGGGTTCCTTTATGAATAAGGCGCTTCACACACTGCCCCCGCGCTCCGTCGCCTGGCGCGGAGTGGCAGATTTAAATACCTGGCGTGTTTTCTATACTAATCGATGTACTTGCATACAATATTAAAATCTGCCGCTCCGCGCCATCGACGGATCGCGGGGCAGTGTGTGAAGCGCCTTACTCTGTTATCGGTCGGAATGCTGTTCTACTCGAGAGATGTAGATGACTTAATATCTCGTATGTACGTATATTGGTTTTATTCAAATTGATTAAACACTTTTCAAATAAATCAAAATTACTATAGATATTACTTATATAGGTCTTTTTACAAAACTTTTACAAATCGTCAAGAATTTGAAAGTTTACAAAGTCTTAGAAACTCAGAACATGGTTTTTATTGGTACAGCAAAAATGTTATCTTGGCTACAGGCAGGCACGTCAAACTCATAACATCCCTCTCTTTCGTAGTTTAAAAACAACATCAAAAATGGAACGAAAGATAAATTAAATTTCCAACGTAACATTTCCATTTTTTTACGAGTGCAAACATAATTAGGTCAATTGCGAAAATCGCCGCCACCGCTCCTCGCGGCACTAGAGGTTAAGTGTCAGTTAAAAAAAACTTATTTTATGGAGCTGAGATCTTAATTAACCTAGATCGAGTTGAGAGCTAATTAATACTTGTTTTTTGTTAAGCGGCTACCGTCGCCCATGCTGTCTGTCTGTGTGGTGACGAATTTAGAATACACAATGTCACCAACTCACTCCACAAGGCGGGTGTCGTGGTTAGTCGACAAAATACTCAGCAAAACAAGTGAAGAGATTTCGATAAAATATCTATAGGACTATACTATGTATCTTTGGCATGCACGAAGACTTGCTCGACTCTAGAACCGAACCGCGGATTCTTAATCCAAAGGCAGCGAATGCAACCCATGGTCTAACTAATCTCTTATCTCTATGCGAGTACGTGCATATAAAATATATTCGCGTTTACGCCGGGCATTGGACACCGTGTTTTGTTGCAGGTTAGCTTTGCAATTCATTTTGTGAGAGGTTTCGTTGATAAAGTGGCGCTCTGAAATATTGTTGTGCTACAAAAACGTGCCAGATTGCAGTGGCCTTTTAAAAATATTATATGTGAATGCCAGAAAATAAAATATTTTACACAAGTAGTTAATTTAACAATCTACTTAATTCAGATAGTGTCTCGCAACGCACCCGAAGAAACTGGTAAACCAGAAAAGGTTGATTTGGTGGCCACGGTTTGTTGTGGTGAATGTATATTAGTTATTGTGATCAACACATTCTTAACTGTGTCGTAGACGAAGTTAGGAAGCGTTTTAAAAGAACATGAAGCAGCTTAATAGAAAGCAGAACCTTTTAAAATTAAGGCCTTAAAAATTAATTCAAAGTACAATTTCGTTCAATTTCACTTCACGTTCAATTTCATTCAAAAAGGTTAAATAATTTTGAATCACAAAATTAAGTAACGATTAGGACTCGTTAAAAACGGTTCCTCCAATGAAAAAAATGAATAACGTTATACCGGAGGACGTAATGATCCGTTCACAGATTTTTGTTAACTCATTCCCACCAACTACTCACGATAGACCTCCCTCCTCTCTCCAGCACCGCATATTTTACGATCTGAAAGGGGCGCGGTAACTAAGGTAGGGGGTCTAGTATGAGTGGTAGCGCTATAACAAATTGCGTAAACAAGCTTAGTGAGGATGTCAGGCAAAGACTGATGTACGTTAAGTTGAAAATCAGAATGATGTATGGAGTGTCACTATGACTATCGCAAGAATTCGATAAAAATATTTTTCGAGCGACTGGCATATGAAAAACCAAACCGAAATGACCATTTTTGACAGACTTCAAAAGTGACGGGAGGACGATTTCAATTCTTATCTATGTTTTATAACTCCGTCATTTATAAACCTTCGGGTTGGTCCAATATCAATATCCAAATCGGTGCAGTAGTTTTTTTAAACGAAACCCCTGCAAGACACCCAGACTCCGAGCCAGTGCCTCTGGTTAAGACACTTGCCCGACCCCGGAATCGAACCCGGGACCCGTTGATCAAAAGGCAGCACATCTGCACAACGAGGCAGTTTTAACACTTGAAAGAAGTGAACAAAACTATTCATCGGAAGGCAAATTTGGCTTTTCTTAGACGAATCTGCCTGATGCTAAGTGAAGATCGTTAAACGATGTAGCATGCGTATTCTGAAGTTACCCGTCTACATCTGAAGGATGCCTGATGCAGAATGCGACAGCTCTCACAGTGAACGTCGTTTTGAATGACCAAGAACTTAATAACTATTTTTTTTGCTTTTTAATTTATTTCTAAAACTTTTTATAACATTTTCAAGTTAAAATTGGAAAATGACTTAAGTAACTTTGTCTAAATCCCCACAAACCCTGTGGAAATAGGAAGATTTTAAATAAAAGTAATTCAAATTAAGACACAAATTAGTGCAAATAGTCATTATTTTCCTCAAGCTTTTGTCTTCGACCCTACAATTAGTATAAAGGGCCCTCAATCAAAATATCTGAACAATCGACGCTCCATATACATTCGAATTCGTCCCTCAAAGGAGCGGAGGGTCAAGATGTAGACACCAATAATTGGAAATCATTTTACCAAATTCTACCTATTTTCTTTCAAAAGTAACTTCTTTTTTTCTAAAGACAAGGTTTATTTTCGTATGAAAGTTGTCCTATTTAATTTTCATCCTATAGGTAATTAAAAAAGAACTTCAAATTATTTTCGTATTTAGTTAATCACGCTGATTCATGCATAATTTTGGTCAAATGAATTTGCGCCTTAAAATGCAGAAATTATCATATTGTTTATTGAAACAATATTGCTTGTACCTTTAAGGTTTAAACATTATAAATATAATTTTAAATTATTTTCCAATATTGTAACTGTTTCGGCAAAAATGGTTACTATCTTTTGAAGGCATTAATTATTAGTATTGGGAGACACAATTTCTAAAAATATGTGTATGTTTGTTACTCTTTCACAAAAAACGACTCAATGGATTTTGATGAATATTTTAAAATAACATAGTTAATACATCAGAATAACAAATAGGCTATAATCTATTATGTAGTATCAAGGGCACACACGGGTACAAATTATTTAATATACGCCTCACGTCACACGAGATTTTTCTTTATAGAAAAGTAAAATGAAAACTCGTAACTCATTAGACAGCAAAATTAATTGACCATTATACAAGAACAGACAACAGTTGTTGTTTGCATATCGTTCACTGTTACTATAAAATCGTGGAAACATTATGGACAGTACTAAAACGAGGAAGATACAATACAATAATAATAACATTTACGGACATATTCACAATGATAATGGATAAAATAAGTACGGCTATATTCCACCTTTTGAACATGCAAATGTATAAATAGGAGCATGTAAATGTTATTAAATGCTTAGTGAGTTGGACATTAATTTATATGAAATTATTATTGGTCATGAAATTATTTTTTGGGCAGTCATATAATAAAACAAAATTATACCTTATTCTTTACCCTATAAAAAATCATCGATTGAGAATCCGCAAAAATCTTGGATAAGATAGAGAATTGAGACATTCTTGCTTTGTAGATTTCTTGTATATAGTGAAAGTGATTAAATATTATATTTATTTACTAACGGTCGACTTATAAACATAGTTATAGTAGATTTATATATTATTG
Organism: Clostera curtula; assembly: GCA_905475355.2. Classification (NCBI taxonomy): domain Eukaryota; kingdom Metazoa; phylum Arthropoda; class Insecta; order Lepidoptera; family Notodontidae; genus Clostera; species Clostera curtula. The sequence continues at coordinate 333,870 of FR997816.1, read as the reverse complement.
AGTATATATATCAGTCTGCGTTCGAACGTCGTACGATAAACTTGTGTCCGATTTTATTAAAAGCTCAAGGAGTACCCTAATTCCAAAATGGTGTTAAAAAAATGTTCGCATTGTAATAAAAATATAACTCAGAAGCTGCCAGGGTTGGAATGTAGCAGATGCAACAAGACTGTGCATGCAACGACTACCTGTGCAAATCTCACCAACAAGCAGATAGCAACCCTTAAAAATGCAGAGGGTTTAGAGTGGAGCTGTGAAGAATGTTTAAGAAATGTGTCGAGGCGATCTTCGTACTTTCTACCAGATGACTCTGAAGTAGAGGATGAGGTCAGAGAAACAGGTAGGACGGGAACTTACGATAAACTAGTGTGTCAGATCAGCTCAGAAACTAGGAAAATAATAAAAAGTGAATTAGAGGGTCTTACGTCGGCTATTGAATATCTTAACAGTCAAGTAGCAGACCTAGAAAGCATTGCGAAACAGCAGGAGAGCACTATTAAAATGCTAGTAAATAAAAATGCTGAACTACTGAAGGAAAACCAAAGTCTGGAACTACGAGTGAGTGCCATGGAGCAAAGAGTGTTAGAGGTTGATCAAAAACTTCTGTCTAATAACGTGGAGATTGCTGGAGTACCAGAGCTGCCCAACAAGGATGTAGTTAGTGCAGTTCAAAAGATTGCCGAGAAACTGAATATGTCCAGGCAACAGATCATAAGTGCCCGGCGTATTACACCAAGACGCAAGGAGCAGCCAGGTCATATCGTGGTGGAGCTTCAGTCCAAAGGAGTATGCGAGCAGTGGATAGCAGCTGCTAAAACTCAAGAAATGCAGGCCGGCAGCATTTGGACGGAGCTACCCGCGGAGAAGGCTACAAATCGAGTATATGTCAGGGCGGCGCTCACACCTCATACCAAGGCATTGTTATATAACGCCAAAAAGAGTTTAAGTGGTTCTTTTAAGTACATTTGGTGTAAGGAAGGTAAAATATATGTTAAAAAAGATGACGCTAGTACCAAAGTAACTATTATACGCTGTATTAATGATATTGAGTCCCTAAGCGAACCAATCAGCCAATAAATATCTCAATACTTGCTTATAAAATCCTAATTGTAGTAGCTTTTGTTTATTTTTCAATTTAAGTAAATCAATAGTATGAATAAGGTTATAGAAATTCATAATTGTTCAACACTTAACTCATTTATAGATAGTACGCCATACACGGTAACTGATATGTTTTGTATGCATGTAAATATACGATCAATGATTAGAAATTTTGATAAAGTACTCGTTCTACTCAAATCCTCAAAATGGCCAATAGATCTGATCATACTAACCGAAGTGGGAATATCTGATACAATAAGTACATTATTTCAAATACCAGGCTATAGAATGCACACCCAGCTACGCCAAAATAAAAAAGGTGGTGGAATAATTATTTACGTTAAAAACTGTTTGAAATTTACTACCACTACGACAAAAACACATTTATTCGAAAACATAACGGGCACATTAATAACTAAAAATAATACAGCGGTAACTGTGTGTGCAGTCTATAGGCCTCCTTCAACGAATAAAGGCACTTTTATCACTGAACTATCACGAATTCTTCATAAATATAAAAACACTAATATGATAATTATTGGTGATACTAACATAGACCTAAAGAAGGGGAAATCCTCGGATTGTCAATCATACACAAACATGCTGTCCGAGCACGGGTTTGAGTGCGGTATTTCTGATTATACTAGAATTGAAACGAGATTAGATAAAGTAACCAAATCGTGCATTGATCACATCTACTGCAGGTTAACTCAAACTGCGTGCTCGGCGGCTGTCGATACAGTACTAGCGGACCACCGCGTCGTACTGCTCGCCAGCGACGGCCAAGGTATGAATGCGCGAATACAGGCTGATGCGAGTTCATCTTTTATACAAATCTATGACCGTGAAACATACTATCGGGAACTTAACAGTACTGACTGGTCTTCAACTAACACTATGAAATGTCCAAACCAAATAAATGAGTTTATAAAATCTAGTTTCAAAAATGCTCAGATAAAATCGTTAAAAACTTTAAAAAAGACCTGTACACAAAAAACTAAACTCATCATCATCATCATTTCAGCCAAAGGACGTCCACTGCTGGACATAGGCCTCCCCCAAGGATTTCCACAAAGGCCGGTCCTGGGCCGCCCGCATCCACTGCTTTCCGGCGATCTTAACCAGGTCGTCGGTCCACCGTGTGGGAGGCCTACCAGCACTGCGCCTTCCGGAACGCGGTCGCCACTCGAGGACTTTTCTGCCCCATCGGGCGTCGGTCCTGCGAGCTATGTGCCCTGCCCACTGCCACTTAAGTTTGGCAATCCGGTGGGCTATGTCGGTGACCCTGGTTTTCCTGCGTATCTCCTCATTTCTGATTCGATCTCGCAGGGAAACTCCGAGCATAGCCCTCTCCATTGCCCTTTGGGTGACTTTGAGCCTTCTGATGGAGCCCATAGTGAGCGACCACGTCTCTGTTCCATATGTCATCACTGGCAACACACATTGGTTGAAGACTTTTGTCTTCAGACACTGCGGTATTGTGGACGAGAAGATCTTTCGCAGCTTCCCGAACGCTGCCCAGCCGAGTTGGATCCGACGATTGACCTCTTTCTCGAAGTTGGACTTACCTAACTGGACAGTGTGTCCCAGGTAAATGTAATGGTCAACAACTTCGAGGGTAGAGCCTCCGATGTTAACAGGAGTGGCTTGAACATGGATATTAGACATGATCTTCGTCTTCTCCATGTTCATCTTAAGGCCGACTCGTTCGGAGGCTCCACAGAGGCCATCGAGCATCGTAGTGAGGCCCTCCATGGTCTCAGCCATTACGACTATGTCGTCAGCGAATCGAAGGTGAGTGATGTACTCGCCGTTCACGTTAATGCCCAGCCCTTTCCAGTCCAGAACCTTGAAAACATCTTCCAGTGCAGCGGAGAACAGTTTCGGAGAGATAACGTCTCCCTGTCTAATACCTCGCTGCAACTGGATCGGTTTCGAGGTCTGGTCCTGGAGTCGGACTGACATGGTGGCGTTTTCATACAAGCACTTCAACACTTCGATGTACCGATAGTCGACTTGGCACCTCTGGAGAGCCTGCAATACTGCCCACGTCTCGATCGAATCGAAGGCTTTCTCGTAGTCCACGAACGCCAGACAAAGTGGCAGGTTATACTCCTCGGTCTTCTGTATAACCTGCCGTAGCGTTAAAATATGGTCTACGGTACTGAAGCCTTTTCGGAAACCGGCTTGTTCGGGAGGCTGGGAATCGTCAAGCCTGCACGCGAGTCGATTCGTGATGACCCTCGAGAACAACTTGTAGACTAAACTACCATGGATTAATCAGAATATTTTAAATTTAAGTAATAAAAGGGATGAATTATTTAGTTTTTGGAAAAATGACACCACAGACAAATGCCTTAGACTACAATACAATAAAACTAGAATTACTATAAAAATAGAATAAAAAATAATTACTATAATCCTAAAAAACTTTGGCAAATAATTAATTCCATCTGCGGTAGGATTACAAAATCAATTGACCAAATAATTACAACAGCCTTCTGCAGTAATAACCTTTCTACTTTAGATGTTGCTAATAAGTTTGCAAATGAATTTCAGAATGCAGTAAAAGCTATATCACCTAAATGTCAACAGTCTCTGTTAGATGAAAAAGAATATAATGACATATGCGATAAAACAGTTTTTGTTAAAAAAGCTACTCCAGATAAAGTTCTAAATATAATAAATAAATTAAAAAACTTCAAAGCTCCAGGACAAGACAGTATAAAAGCAATAGATATTAAAAAAATTAGTAACAATATTTCTATCGCAATTGCTAACCTTAGTAATACTAGTTTGTATACTGGAATTTATCCAGATGAACTGAAAACTGGATGTGTACGTCCAATATACAAGAAAGGAAAACAAAGTGAAGTATCCAACTATCGACCAGTTACTTTGTTGTCTAATATTAATAAAATTGTGGAAAAATACTTTACTGGCGAAATACATAGGTTTTTTGAAGACAACAATATAATAAACAAAAATCAATTTGGATTCCAACCTCGTAAAAATACGACTATGTTATTGTCTGAATTTACGGATAAAATTAATACATATTTGAATGATAAAAATCATGTACTTGTATTATTTATTGACTTCTCGCGTGCATTTGATACCTTAGATCACCAAATTTTAATAAAGAAGCTCAATAATACTGGTATTCAGGGTCCAATGCTGGAATGGTGTAAAAATTATCTGAAAAATAGGTCCAATTGTGTTAAGATTGAAAATTGCGTCTCAGCGCGTGACTCATATATAGCTGAAGAGGGAACGGCTCAAGGATCTGTGCTTGGTCCTCTTCATTTCATTGGGTATGTCAACGATATGAATAATGTAATTAAGCATGGAACGTCCTATCAGTATGCTGATGATACATGCATAATTGTTGCAGATCGTGACCTAAATTCTGCCTTAAAAAAAATACAAGAAGATTTCGACAATATAAATAAATGGTGTCATGACAATAAATTAGTTCTCAATAGTATCAAAACAAAACTAGTTCATATTCGATCACCGTATGCTGGAAATCAAACTGATTTAAATAACAAATTGTTTGCACACAACCATCTGTGTCTTCACTCTAAAAACCTCTGTTGTAAATGTCCCACTATAGAAAGTGTCGATAAACATACTTATTTAGGATTAGTTATTGACAAAAAATTTAACTGGTTTCCACACATAAATGTTGTTTGTGAGAAACTACGTGCGTTTTTAGCAAACATGTATGTAATCAATAATAGGATTCCTTTGAAAACTAAATTAATGCTGTACAATGCGCTAGCGGAATCTATAGTAGGATACGGTCTCTCAAGTTATGGCAGAACCTTTAAAAGCTACCTTAATTGTATACACAAACTTCAAGTAAGAATATTAAAAATGATAGTGCCTACAAGTATTAAAGAAAAATATTTAAATGACGATTTTGGACTATTTAAGTACTGTAAAATCATTCCGATACATCTAAAAATAAGATACACTTTATTAAAAGAAGAATTTTTTAACACTCAAATACAACAACATATAACTCACAAGATCAATACGCGACAAAAAACAAATAAAAAACTTATAACAACAACTGCAAAAAACACATATGGCGAAAGAACAACATCTTATTTAATTCCACGCTTCATAAATAATTTAGAATTATCTCTAATACAAAGTATTACTCAAAAAAATATAAAGATGAAACTTAAAACGCACTTCTTGAACAGCCTGTAGATGTAGCATGCGAAACCGGTCTTGCAAGGTGCGGTGCGAGTTAATTTGTAACCGTGAGCAGCAGTGTTATTGATTGAATGCTTATTTAATGTTACTATTACATAGATACACTAACAAAACAACTCCTTAAATCGTTTAAGTACTAACCTAGTTTAAATTTAAGATAGAATAACAATAGAATAAGAATGTAGATGCTATGCTACCCGGACAAACCTTCGTGGTCTTTGGGTAACATATAAATTGTACTGTTTGTTATTTTCTTCAAATAAATAAAAAAAAAAAAAAAAAAAAAAAAAAAAAAATATTCGTATTAAGGGCTGTACAAACTTGATGCTTAAAAGTTAACAGTTAGGTTATCGTGTACCTATACGTTTACATTGTCGATATCAAAAGTAAGGCCACAAGCAATAATACAATAGCGGTCCCAAAAGTTACTTCTTTAATATGTGTAATTAGATGTACATGTAATTTTAAAACCAAAATAACTAGGTGTTTGCTTTGAAAATCATTAATGACACGAGTCACTTGCTATATATTTATTACCCAATTATTTTGCTAAAACTATACCTACAATACTACAAACATTGTACTAACATTGTGTTGCACATTTAAAATAACGAAAATAATATTCTCTAAAACGTTAACGTTGAGCGCTTCAAAATATGACAGCAAAGCAGTGCAACAATTATAAAAAATTAATATTAAAAAAATTTTGTTAAATCTTCCTCTTCGTTCATCGTATCGAAGTCGCCAACAGCGCTGGCAGATATCCAGAGGATTGCGCCAAAACCGGTGGTGCACGGATACCGGTTAAATTGTTATGTGAAGTATCAACAAGGCCTGCACAGGGCTTTAGTGGCTCGACAATCCTCACGCCTTTAGCTCTGTTTCCATATTCAAGATAGCAAAGTGTTTAGAAACCATTGTATTTGTTTCCAGAGGTGAGGGTTTAACTTCTGGCGGTGTAAAGGCGGTGATATGAGCTGCACATGTCGGGTGTATATATCCTGAACGGGCTGACCGAAAGTGATTTAGTGTTTGCATTAGTCCGAAACGTCTGAAAGTCTGGGTATCATTTGTGTTCGTGAATTTAGCGTCTGTAAACTGTCCCGCGGTACAGTTACCCCGTTATACCTAGAGTTAAACCATGTTTACTGAATTGATTTAAGAAAGCGAACTTTTTGTCAGAACGCAAATCGGTTCCGACCATTTTCATCACACGTCGGTGCTCGCACATCACCGATGCTCGGATACGTACGGTAAAGTTGTTTAATGAAACTTTAGAAAAATCCACTTTGATATATAAATAAATAAATAAATATCCTTGGACATTTCACACAACGCCATCTCGTCCCAAGTTAAGCAACTTAATGCTTGTGTTATGGTAACGAGATGGATGATAAACTACTTATATACATTTTTTTTTGTAAATACATACATATTATAGATAGAAATGACACCCAGACTCCGAGCCAGTGCCTCTGGTTTAGACAAAGACACTGGCCCGACCCCGGAATCGAACCCGGGACCCGTTGATCCAAAGGCGGCACATCTGACCACTAGACCAACGAGGCAGTATCCTCTATTTTTTACCGTAAGATCATAACAAGATATTTATTTCCTCTAAACAATAATTTCAGACGAAATTTCTCGTGTAATATATTCCAATATTACTGCCGACCTCCGTCTCGGCATCGCGTGATATTATTTTCTACGAAGTGCCTTGTTATCGTTTATTATTTAAACGACCCTCGGGGGGTGTAAAAGTTCTCTCTACGTGCCTTACCTATTTTCGTTGCCACCGTGAAGGTTGGAAGTTCGCTAATACGTTTTATGACGGTGTTTGAGTGCAATGGAAACATGTTTTATGATTGCAAATGGGAATGGAAGCTACAGAAACGAAGTTTAAAATGTCCGCCTTTAATGGCCGAAGCATATGCATTATTGCTACTTGATTATAACTTCTGGTAAGAGCTCAAGAATATACACTGTCACGTCACTGTCAATTAAGTGCCGACAAAAGGTAATGACAAGACCTAGCCGCAAGAGAAGGAAAACTTTATACGGAACCCTTTGTCAATCCATCTGGCCAGCGTGGCACAGTAGGCTAATTACCCTCCATGTACTGGGGTGGAGGCCCGACTCAGCAGTGGGTCATTTATGGGCTGAGTAGTAGTATAAAATAACTATCCTAGTTTCTTATTGTCGCAGATATCAAGCACAACATCCTCCATTTTTAATTTCAAATCAATAAAGAAGGTTTTAAATTTTGACGTATATCTAAGGCCTGATTGATTAAGTTAATTTTATTACCAGTATGGAGCGATTGTCTACCCGCCCTATCTATTGCGACAACTGGTAGCTTAATAATTATTTAGACTCAAATATGCTCAATTTCGTTATAACTGCATACCTAAGATAGTATATCTACGTGATAGTTTAACTAGCAGTGCACAGTTTTACCATTCACCTCTCATTCAGTGTTCGCCGGGTGAAAAATTAAAATGTATTCATTCACCGAGATTGTGATCCCGGGGACTGAGTTTGCGGGAATGTAATTGAGGTCTTTAGCACAGAGCTCTACTTGAGTTCTGCTACCCTGGTACCAACTTGCGGCAGCATGATAAACTAGCAACCTTTTTTTTAAACACAAATTGTGACGTCTCGACCCTGATAAAAGAGCAAGCATGCCGCTGGCTTTTTCTGCTGGGGCATATCGTCAACATGACGTAATTAAGGGTTTTGCCAGTTGACCAGCTCCTGGTTGAGCTATACGGAATGGTTATATATTGAGCTCTTGATCTCATTTTTCTCTATTCATTAAGGAATTTGTATTTCATAAAGACATCCTAGGTCCATCACGATTCTAAACTAATATTTAATGCACTGAGACGAGCAATCTTACAGTGTTGCAACATTACTGTGTTTCGCTATTTCTGACTCATGATGATTAATCAAATGTTTGTTTTATCCATTCCAATCTATAATTTTGTTTAGTTTAGAAAGTATGCTACCCTGGTACAAAATTATTGCGACAGCGACTATAGAGCTAAATACCAGAGATTAATTTTGAGTGAAGATCAATTAATAAACAAATCAAGCAAAGTAAAACTATATCGAAATTGCTTTATCCATTCAGCATGTAACAGGAGCTAATACAAGAACGTCAGACTTTAACACTTTTCTTTCCTCAGCGATTTAACATTACCGAATGTTCTTTACAATTTATTTTAGAGCACAATTTCGTAATAAGTTTATTATTCCCTGACGCTACTTTTCGCACAAACAATGGGCTGCAGAATGCTCTACGACTATTTTTGCCCCGCAGCCGGTCGCGCAATTTGCTTTTGCTATTTTTAAGTAATCAGCATACGGAAACTTATTGTGTAAGTTATACCATAAAAACTTTACCGCACGAACCAACATAAAATGTGCCTCTCTTTCATTGCAATTCTTACGCGTTAACCAATTTCGAAACAGCAAAGTAAAAATTCCTAAGTACTAATATAAAATCACTGAACAAAATCACAATTCTTAATAGTACTATCTCTTTGAGCAAATAACAAATAAATGCAACTGCTTAACAAAGTATTTTTTTTAAATTTAACTACAGAATATCTTTACGTCACTTCTCCGTAGAGCTGACATTCAGTGTATTGTTTAGACTTGCAATACAAAATTCAAATACAGGAAAAGTATTTGACTTTTACTTCGGATCGAAATGTAAGACTAAATAATGTATTCAGCGCATGAATAATTAAGACGCTCGCGAGGAAAGGTCAAGACTTGAACTTCATCTGGCGTAATTATGTGAACGCGTCTCCAATCACTTATGCATGAGGTACCTTTGTCCTGCCCTTCCGAATCCTTGCGTGACTCGTCTGAGTAGGGTTTGATACTTATTTTGGAGTATGCTATGATTAACAATTCATCTTTTATTAAACTAACAACGGGTCTGGGCTGCGGTAGGAGTTTGAAGGTCAGCTTGACCACGACGTGGCAATCCATGCTAAAACATAGGGTAAGTAATACCTTACAAATTCTACCGCAATTCAGGTTAGGTTAGGTATATTTTTATAACTACATATTCTGCTGCGTCTGGAGACGGATTTAACGACGAAATTATCACATACTAATTACTCTCCATGTACCTGGAGGAGGCCTGACTCAACAGTAGGTCATTTATGGGCACATTCACATAATACGGGGCAGATTATAAAGCTTCCCCACCGCACGCTGGAAAATAACGCGTGTTGTAAAAGTCAACAAAACCCAGCACGCTTGGTGCTAGGATCTTATGGTCCGCCAGGCTAGCTACCACCCTCACATCTAAATCCGGTGCCAAGCAGTTTTAGTGTTTCGTCGTGTGTCTGTGAGAGCCGGTTCCTTGAATTGCTTGCTCCATTGTAGACACTGGCGTCGCTTTCCATCACGTAAGCCTAGGGCCCAGAGCCTATGGCATTCAAGTAAAACGATACAATAACGAGTAAATTATAAGTAACAAGGATAGTATCATTATTCCTATGAACGGTTCGGATCTATCCTCTAATCAAGCTCCCGGATGCGAAGCTGAAAAGGGCCTGCAGCAATATCTCTGGCATTCATTTGATTTTTATCCAAATCGAATAGGGATACATATCTAGAAAGTCGTTGTACTCGATTTGGGCATTGCACATTTCTAGTGGCGGCACCGCTAAAATGCACGCCCGCACTAATTTTAACTCCGGAATGGAGCAAAATAGAAAAAAGTCAAGTTTGCTTTTAGCGTGGAGCTGTTTACATTGTCCGATATGGGTACGATTTAAATGTTAATATGCGCTATTTTTTGTTGATTTTCAAATGTTTTTTTATAAAGTATTATTTTTCCTTCAAGTTAACAGAGCCACCAATTTCTTAAGGTATTGTTAAAGGCGAATAATAAATTGACCAAATTGGGAGGAATTAAGCCCTACATATGTAACATTTAACTGAGTATTAGATTATGTAATTTAGCAATGGATGTAGTCCATAAATGACCCACTGCTGAGTCGGGCCTCCTCCAACTACAAGGAACCCTCCTTGTAGTTAGTCAACTGTGCTTCACTGACAAGACGGGTTTCTTATCAAGTTTTCCTTTTCTTGCGGCTAGGTTATCGGACTTATCATATCCTTTTGTGGGGTTCTACGATACCCTCAGGATGAAATGGGATGGCGACACTAAAGGTACAAAACACTGATATATATTCTGTATCCGTCGCCATACGGAGCTTTGCAGTAAAGGTAAATAGTAATCTTCTCACATCATTTATAATTAATTGTATGTGCGTACTCAGATCACTTAATATGTTAGCAAATATTGCTAAATGGGATTAGTATAGGAAACGAAACAAAGGACAAACGTGACCCAAAAAAACCGTCACGGCCTGACGGATAATTGCATCAGGCGCGCAGGCCGGAGGCGGTCACCAAGTTTTTAAGGCTGCCCTAATGTATTAGCACTTTTATCTGTCTATTAAAGACACGCCTCGTTTTGCACGAGCAGTGAAAATTTATTTATAACGTTTTTTATTGATCACTTGAAATTCCATCTCAATCCCACTAGCCATTTACGATCAATATTATTTATAAAAGGCATGTGTGTCGAATAACGAGCTACTAATCTTCTCTAGCTATATTTTCTGTAATGTTATAAATTACAAAAGTATGTTATATAATTAATTTGGTTTCACTAATTTTCTACATGGAAATAAAAAAGAATTCATAGTTTATGTATTATTTTAAGTGACAAGTATCATTTGACAAATCAAATGATACTATTAATTTATCTTCTTTGGTTTTCGCAATTAAAACAAATTAAACAAATTTTTACGGATTTATTGCTTAAATTCTGCATGCTTTGCAGCAATCGTAATCATGGGAGAGACTTTATGATAGTTGTCTTCAAAAGTACAAAGAATCCGTTAAATCCAACGCCTATAATTTTGTTTAATTGATAACGTTCCTTGGGGAACGCAGTAATCGCAGATGACTTGCAGAAGAATGTTGAGCTTGAAATTCGATCAACTTAATGACTGTATCCCAAAAGGTGGTACTTCACTTACTCATCACTACATAGTATAAAACAAAGTCGCATTCTTCTGTCCGTCCCTATGTATGCATAAATCTTTAAAACTACGCAACGGAATTTGAAGCGATTTGTTTTAATAGATAGAGTGATTCAAGGGGAAGGTTTATATGTATAACCCACCCCCGCTTTGCACGGGCGAAGCCGGGGCGGGCCACTAGTGTAAATATAAAATACACACTATAAATTCTTACAAAAAAAAACAAATTTCAATATTAGTTTATTTTTAACCTCATTATATTTTACCGTTAGTCACCAACTCTAGATTTCCTTCAAGTATTTTCAGCTGTGTACCCAATTAGGGTAGAATAATTAGATAACACAATATTCTAATGCGTTCTTGAGAAGTTACTTTGTCCGCAAATACATTGCGTTGCTCCCGCATATTCTCACGTTGTTACGGCACTGAGTCTCCAATTAGCGCTACGGTATTAACAGGTTTATTAGTGTTAAGCTAATTTAATGTGCTGGTTAATATGGCAATGGTATTTATAAGTTTATAGTCTAAAACCTAGTGCGGATTTAGAATACGATATCACCAATCTATTTTACGGCGAGGGTGTCATAACATGCCAAAATTGGAACGCAATAATACAGACAATGTAGTTAAATTGGCAGGAGAAAAATTCTTTGTTTATATTCGCAAGCGCGGGACAGTAGGGTAATTCCCATTTAAGAAAGTGGAGGGGTATATCAGCCTAAGACGTGGGTAATTTATGGGCTAAGACGATATATGTATTTATTGTACTACATAGGTCGCAAACCCATAGGCGCTATTAGGTATTTGATTGAGGAAGACTTTACTTTGCCTTCTCATTCGAATGATCTCAGCTTTTTAATAACTCAGTCATCAAATTAATTGCAAGCATTTCTATTCTGAGCTTAGAAATACTTACCCGTTTATAATTAAACCAATTACCAAAGTTAGCCTTATAAAGGCGCTATTTTCATCATTCATTCATTTTATAATAAAACTTAACCTCTAAAATCGAAAATCTATCAAACTCCTATAACACAGTTATGGCCTATTCGTAGCAAGTGCTACGCAGCTACGGCGTAGTAATACTACGCTGTAGAGGCTGCCGAGTTTTGTGGCATACACTCGTAGCTCACAGTTTTGGTAAAGTGGTGGTTTCCTTTCTCTGGTATTGTTTGTTTAAATCAATTAATTAAAGGTAGTACATATAATATAACATATAATTACATTATCTTTTTTCTTTTAATTCAAAGCAGCAAACTGTATTGTAAAATAATAAAACATCTAATAAATAAAACCTTTTTATCCCACGCAAACATAATTGTGGGCATATAATGGACACCCATCCAACATTACAAATCGATTGCGTTACGCACAGTTCACTAGGCTACAGCTTCATTACTTAACGTAACATTATTACTAGATAAATATGGTAAAACAGTAAAATAGTTCGCGGAAACAGAAACAGCAATAAAATTTTTGGTTTCAGTAATGTTTCATATCGAAACAAAGCCTCCTTAAAAATGGGGTCAAGTGAGGGGGGGTATGAAATTCAAGCGACTTTGGCACAGTGCAACAATTACAGTAAAACAATTATTTACAGCATTTTCTTTATTATGACATCTCCTATTAAGCTTCTTTTAAACTCAGTAATCTATATATAGATATACTGCGGAGACGGTCATTCTAGAAGTTGATGGAGAATTATATAATAATTATTTGGATTATCACCGTTACAATGGTCAGACGGTTTAAAAAACCAGTACAGAATGAAACTATCACTAGTTTAACTTAAGTTAAAAATTACGTAATTCCAGTGTCTGATTTGTTGACATTTGCAATTACTTCGGATAGTAGCGTGAGGCAGTGAAGGTATCCTTGTGTGAACAATATTTTAAATGGAATTAGCATATTCCAACAAACATACTGTATCACATCACTCTTACTTTTTGTGTGCGTGGTCGCGGAACCACTGCACAATGTCTGAAACATTGGGATTTAAATTATGATCCACGAACACGGAACATGATCAGAACCTTTTAGATGTATTTTACCGCAATGTGCAAATATCGTGAAAACCTAAGATATCACTTTTTTAGTATACTAGTAGGATTGAAAGCATATGGTGCACTTGGGCATTGGAACACCATCGGTGCTAATCACGCGTAGCCGACCTTGTAAAAAGACAAGCATGACGCTGGCATCAGAGCAATTCTGGATTCAACACCATGCTCTAATGACTTACCGATCAATAAAGTAAAAGCTCTTGTCATTGATTATTCTGTTGTCTGTTACACTATGGCACCACAGCAAGTGAGGGTGATGTTTCAAAGGTCTTTCATTCCGAGTGTTTCACTGTGATCATACTTTTTAATTGAATTCGGCGTCCCAAGCGGATGGATGCCACATTCTAGTTCTATTTACAGGACTATGTTTCATAATGGAAGACCAGTCAACAGAGTAAGTACCACGCCATGCTTATATCTAACCCTGATTTTAGTTTTAAATTTAAATGGGAAGATTGTTATATCATACATTTTCTACTACTGAGTCGGGCCTCCTCCTAATTCATGGAGGATAATTAGCGCTAATTAATGGTAAGAGACTCATTGTACTAGCGCCATCAATAGTTGGCTTGGAGCAAATGTCAGGCTCTCTTTGAACATTTTACAGATTTCTATAGGTTAAAGCAGCGATTTAACATCAGGCTCAATGCATGCTAACCGGCCCTTTTACTGTTCAGCCCCTGATGCTCACGCCGCTGCACTCAGTACTGAGTACATACACGTATTTCAAACATAAACAACAGAAAAACTTGGCGCATTGCTAGGTTACAGAAACATTATGATAAGTATCTCCGTACCGCGAGGACTCTTTACATTTTTCTTTTTTTTTCCGAAAAACATTTGCGTAGCCTTAGACATGAACTGCGCTTATTAATTGTGTTATAGTACCTTTAAGTTGATATGAGATATGTATAAATTTATTCATACACTCTGTCACAGTCAAAACTTCGCACAAACACTTTCGCGTAATTCTCAAAGCACTTGTGAAGTTACGCTCGGGGCCTGTCTCGCACCCGGACATATTGGATTATTCAATAAAACATTGTAAACATTAAGGAAGACGGTCGACTGATTGAGTCGCGGACCAACTTATTCTGACACTTTCAAATTCGGCATTTAGAGGAATTATGTATGAAGTTTATTATTTGTATTTATAAATTTAGCTCGGTCTTGTTATTATACTGCTTTCGGAGAATAAGATCTCTCAAAATTACCAAGCAAATAAACTTGTTTACGTTATTTTGAAATGTATTAGAACATTTCAAAATAACGTAAACAAATTTATAATTACGAAAGTAGATCTCGTGTAAATATATCTCCAAGGAGATGACACAGGCATCATCTGTGCCATCACATGAAAGTCAATACTGCGGGAAGAATCTGGTTTCTATCTATCTATCTTCACTACATAGTATAAAACAAAGTCGCTGTCGTCTGTCCGTCCCTATGTATGCTTAAATACATCGGTCTGACTTGTTATGACGTGTCGTATCCGAGAGGTAGCGGTTTCATATGTTTAGTATATAAAACCCCTCGCCCGCGTGTGCAGTCTGGCCAAGCAATCAAGCATTTCAATTTATCAGCTGCATCTGTAAATCAGGACTTGCATATACGTGTAAGCTCTTTGATAGCCAGGGCCCACTAACGTCTCTGTAAAACTGAGCAAACACTACGAAAGCAACTAACATTATGAATACAGTTTTATGACGGGCAGTATGTAGTAATAAGTATTGATACTGCTTGGGAGTTTATCAAGTGAGTGGCAAAATAGTTACCTATCACTGCTTATGGAACAGAACTTACCAAATAGTGAGTAACAAAAATTTCACTACACATCGTTGGATTCCGTGATTTGTAACCACAGATATATTATTTGCGTCTAACAAATAAACTACAAGTTAAGATAGCACTTAAATAACTTCGAAAGTGATCTAGAAGCATTCAAACTACGATATAACAGTATTAATAATTAAAAACATAAAACATAAATAAAAAGGGGACTGAAACCGTTATAAATGTTGACTGTTTACTACTACATACCCACATATTATTGACTTTATTCATTAAATCTTAGACAGATTAGACAGTGAGAAGAATGTTTGAATGAACGATCAACCTGAACTAGATCCATTTGACTGTGACGCTGACTTCAATGTTGTAAGCGCAAAATATATATTGCCAAACAGGCGAAAAAAAAAAAAAAAAAAAAAACCACAAGAAAAATAGATTTCTATAAAAAACAAAAAATTGCACGCACAACACACATACACAATTGAGACTAGTGATTTCGATTCTATTAAAACAGAAAAATGAACGACGAACAAAATATAACACACCGTGACCGACAACGACATCGTGCTAATTCATTAAACAATTCGTTAAGCTCAACATCTCCTCTTTTCGATAGCACTATGATGAGTATGCCAAATACATCGCCTGGAGAAAGTCACGATGTCACTCAATTACAGGAAAAAATTGAAATATTGGTAACTCAACTAGCGAGTGCACATCAGGAAATTGAAAATTTAAATATGCAAAATGTTAATTTGCAAATGGAATTAGACAGAAGCCGTAAACTAGCAGAGACATATAAAAAAATTAGCTCATCAGATCACATTCGAACGACACCCTTATCACGGCGAAAAATTAAACGTAAATCTATCACATACACCCCTCCAACAGACACTATACAAGTACAGAACCCCAGGTGCGATGAATATAATATTAGTGATAGTAATCGCAAAATACCGAAAAACACAACAGATAGAAAAATAGATGAATATGAAACAAAAACAAATTCTCACCCTGATAAAATTGTGGGTATTGTTAATTCATCAGAACCTAGTCCGGCAATTATGAATACCATTGACAACACAAATACTAAGACGAAAAATAAAATAATTATAATTGCGGATGACATGGGCAGACATATTCAACAAACATTACAACAGTTAGCTGGTGAGAAATATCTTATTACATGTTTCTGGAAGTCAGGTGCAACTTTACAAGATGTTCTTATGTCGGAACGAAAAGTAATTCAATCATTGACGCAGAATGATTATCTTATAGTTTTGGGGGGCTCGAACGACAGATCACCTTGTATATTCAAAACATGTATTAGCAATTTTTTATGTTACACTAGAAATACTAATGTTTTGCTGTCTGAAATTCCTCGTAACAACTATCTAAGGGAATCTAAACTGAATTATGAACTCAGATTTATAGGTTCTAAATTTAAGAACGTTAAATATATTGACATGGGATTTTCCACAAAACTACCCTACCGCAGAGTGTTCCCTAGGCATGTTTGTCAATTATTTCTTCGATCTATTTTAGAAACTAGCTACTGCCAGCAAGTTTTAACTTTAAAAACTAAGTTTGAGATCAAAAAGCCATTAATGATCGAAAATAGTACTCAAACTGAAGTCTTACTAAACACGTCAAATTTAGGTGCTGAGGTTACCCATACTAATGAATTTTCAAAATGTGACTCGTTTTTTCCTGTATAAGAAAATAAATATACTGCATCAAAATATTAATGGCCTCTTAAATAAGGCTGACTTGCTGTGTATACATTTAGACTACCTGATGGAGCAAGGTAATTCAGCAGACGTAATTTGTCTTACTGAACCTAACATTATAAAAGGTGACGCTGAATTAGTAAATATTGCCAACTATTGTCTGATAACTTCTTATAGCCGTAAAAATCGGCGAGGTGGATGCTGCATACTGGTTCATAAAAAACATGATTCTAAAGTTGTTACGTCTGTAGAAAAATATGGTATTCCCGGTATCATCGAATGCTGTGCGGTGGAACTAATTTTGCATAAGATTATTGTAGTTTGTATTTACAGACCTCCAAGAAATAATGCGCCATTATTGGAGCAGTTTTTTATTGGTTTAACTTCTATTCTACATGAAATTAGTTTTGGTAAAAAGAAAATTGTGCTCTGCGGCGACTTTAATATAAACATCTTGAAAAAAACAAGAGACACAAATAATTTAATACAAACACTACAATGTTTTAATCTTAAATTAGCTATTAAAGAACCGACACGCTTGCCCAGCGGCACCTGCATTGATAACTTCATGCATAATATACGAGGAGTAACATACAAGATTTTTGAATTTGCTCTGTCTGACCATACCGCTCAGTTACTTACTTGTCCAGTCAAAAAGACATGTACCATCAAACATTGGTTTATTGAAAAGAGAAATTACAATCAAGAAAACGTTGATAAATTTAAAGATTGTTTAAAATCACTGTCCTTCAACGATGTCTATAATAATGAAGACCCCGATACAGCATTTGATACATTTCATGATCTGTTTACTC
The DNA here is from genome assembly GCA_905475355.2 of Clostera curtula. Classification (NCBI taxonomy): domain Eukaryota; kingdom Metazoa; phylum Arthropoda; class Insecta; order Lepidoptera; family Notodontidae; genus Clostera; species Clostera curtula. Next base: position 316,066 of record FR997816.1, on the reverse strand, counting down.
TATTTTATAATTTATGTTTCCCAGCACAAAAGGTAAAAATTGACTCTCATAAAAAAAATAAATGGATATCAAATGGTATTAGAACATGCTCAAAAAGAAAACGTAGTTTGCTTTGGCGATATAGAAAACACCCCAATGAATCAAATAAAAGAATATTTAAACTCTACTCTAAACGCTTCAATAATATAGTAAGATTAACAAGAAAATCACAAAATGACTACAAAATAAAAACTGCGATTAATAAGTCGAAAGCGACTTGGGCAGTCATAAATGATCAGAAGCACAATATACCCAGACAACAAATTGAACAAATAAATATAGAAGGTACTATCATTACGGATCCATATACGATTGCGGAAGCTTTTAATGAATTCTATACCAGTAAAGCTATTTCAAATTCAGATGGAGACTCATTAAATTCCTATAAACAATTGAGCTGCCATAATAAATATATTCACTCTTTATTTATGAAACCCGCAACTACATATGACATTGAAACAATTATAACATCATTAAAAAATACAAGTAGTACTGGTTACGATGATATTTCAACATCCATCATAAAATCAGTATCAAATATTATATCTCCTGTATTAAGCTTCTTGGTAAACTTAAGTATTGTATCTGGGGTTTTTCCGTCTAGGCTAAAACAGACTATTATTAGACCACTGTTTAAAAAGAATGATAGAATGGACATTAATTCATATAGGCCTATAGCTCTTATACCTATACTATCTAAAATATATGAAAAAGTAATTGCCAAAAGTTTGTGTTCTTTCTTTGATACCAACAAAATATTTCATGAAGCTCAAGTAGGTTTTCGCAAAAACAAAGGTGTGAACTTAGCTATTTTCAATTTTCTGAAAACCATAATGACTGGCCTTAATAAGAAAGAAATGGCTTCTGCTCTGTTTATGGACCTCCAAAAAGCATTTGACTATGTAAATCATAACATTTTACTAAAAAAACTAGAGGCTTATGGGGCCAGAGGGAATATATTAAACCTTTTAAAATCGTATCTCTGGGACAGAAAACAATGCACGCAAATTAAAAGAATATGTCGAATAACAAAAAAAGAAACTGTGTATTCATCTAGATACCTAACTGCCACCCAAGGAGTTCCGCAAGGCAGTGTATTGGGTCCGATATTATTTATTATTTATATAAATGACTTGCCTAAAATAACTAAGCAAAATATGGTATTGTATGCTGATGATAGTACAGTTATGTTCACGAGCAAAAGCAAAACTGATCTAGAAAAAAATATAAACTTGACTCTCAAAAACATTATAACATGGTTAAGGGGAAATGACCTACTAATAAATTTAGATAAAACGAATCTAATGACATTCAAAAATAAAAAACAATATGTAACTGACTTAAATATAAACTTTAATGGACATACTGTGAAAGAAGTGACAAATGCGAAATTTTTGGGTCTCCATGTTGACTGCAATTTGAACTGGAAATACCATGTAGAAACTGTATGCAGTAAATTAAACCAGTCAGCATATGCACTTTATATGCTACGTAAAATTGTGAACCAGTCTGCGGTTATCACAGCATACCATGCGACCGTAGAATCAGTTTTGAGATACGGTATTATCTTCTGGGGAGTCTCAACTGATAAAGATATTTTATTTAAAGCCCAAAAGAAGTGTGTAAGAGCTCTCTGTAATTTAAAGCAAACAGACAGTTGTCAACCTTATTTCATAAGCGTAAAATTATTGACGTTGCCTTGTATTTATATTTATGAAATGTCTGTATTTGTCGCATCGAATATGACGTTATTTGAAGAGGTAAAGAGTAAACGCCATAACAGAAAAATAGGTTTCTCTTTAAATCATACTGGGCAATTTAACAACAGTGTATTTGTTATGGCACCGCGCATCTACAATCATTTACCCACTAATATTTTATACAGTACAAGTCATAACAGTTTCAAAAACAATTTAAAAAAGCTCTTGGTTACAAAGGCGTACTATAGTGTTAAACAATATTTAGATGACAAATTGTAAATGGACCTATGTATTGACAAATTGACTTTGAAATTCTTGACATTTTCTTGATAACTATGACATAATGACTTTTTTATTTTATTATATCTGTGCTGATGCTTTTGTTAATTAGGTTATTAGGTAAATGAATTGTAAGTTAACTCAATATTAGGACCAAACGACATTAAATTATAATTATCGAAACTTGATCGTGTACACCCTAGTGGTAGATGATTTTGAGGACCTGAAAAGATGTACGAACACCTATCATTAAGCCCAAAACTCACACGAATAAATGATTTATGATTTATGATTTATGATTTAAATCTTTAAAACGACGCAACGGATTTTGAAGCGGGTTTTTTTAATAGATAGAGTGATTCAAGATGAAATTTTATATGTTTAATACATTCATAATTGCACCCGTGCGAAGCCGGGCCGGGTCGCTATCACTACATAGTATAAAACAAAGTCGCTGTCGTCTGTCCGTCCCTATGTATGCTTAAATCTTTAAAACTACGCAACGGATTTTGAAGCGGTTTGTTTTAATAGATAGAGTGATTAAAGAGGAAGGTTTATAATACATCCATAATATTGTAGAGGAACACTGATAAATTTAGAGGTTCATCATGCACCCGTGCGAAGCCGGGGCGGGTCGCTAGTTATAAATAAAAATGAAATGCTGTTCGTTAATCTCGCTAAAACTCGAGAACAGCTGGACCGATTTGGTCAATTTTGGTCTTGAAATATTGGTGGAAGTCAAGGGAAGGTTTAAAAGGAAAATGAGAAAATATGAGAAATCCTTTTTTTTATACGCTGCGTTTTTGTTCCAGTTAAGGTTTGCAGATATTTTAATAAAGTTGCAGAATTCTGGAATTATCATCCAGGTCTTTTATTGATTGATTCTGAGGCGGTACAAAGTTTGCCGGGTCAGCAAGTACTAAAATAATAATATCTACCAAGTTATTTACGATAAAACTATTGAAACTTTGATACGATTATATCTGTTTCATTCTTCATTGATTTATCTATTAACTTATACTATTCATTTGCTATTTTTAATACCATATTTTTTTTTAAATCAAAGGAAAACCTCTCACAGTTCTCTAACGCCGTTTTGTAATTGAAACATATCAATTGACAAATAAAACTATCACGAAATTTATAAATCCTTATAAAAGAAATAAAATCTATAAATTGACATGAAATAATTTAACACTACATACAAACTTTGTATAAAGTGTATACTTATTTCATGCTCATTAATATTTTTTAGATGTTCAGATCCAGAACGTAAAACCATTATAGTGATGTACATCGAATGAAATGTATTCGTTTAGAAAACACGCCACCAACCTTCGAAATAGACGTTAGTAGGATGTCATTTTCACTGACTCGTAAATACAATAAAGGCCAATTAGCTCTTCAGTAAAATATATATATAAATAGGTACTACATTATTTACACCTTGGATAATAATTATTTTCTTTCAAATTGTAACGTCCCTATTATTTATTCAAAGAATTTAATAAGCTGACATCGCATAGTTTCATGTAATGAATTCAACATACTGACAATATTCATTCTTGTTTCACCGATAACCAATTCGCCACTCACTTTCATTTTCATTGATTTTTGGTAGGATGTTTATAAGCTTTAGAACTTTATATAACATTTTACCTCGGACAAAGAATCAGTCTAGCGATTCAAAGGGGGAACGCTGCCAGTATCTTCGGAACCTTGCCTAAAGGGACTCCTTTAAATAATATATTTTAGTATTTAAGTTTTAGGTTAATTGGTATTTTTAGTCTTGTTTTATTACTTAAGTTAGTGTTTTGTAAGTACATATTACTTAAGTTAGTGTTTATGGATTTCACTTAGCAACTTATTGCATTTTTATGTACTACTATAGTTGTATTTGGGTGTACTTTATTGGGTTTTCTTCGCAAACTGGAATTTATTTGCCAAAACTAAAGTAAAGGATACATCAATTTAGGTTGTTTCCATTTAAGAAGTTTATACGGAGACTCCGAAAACCTGTCCGCTTCGGCTATTTACCTTCCATTACATCGTAGTTATTGACTTGGGACTCTCAACTACCTAATCTAGCCACCTGACTAAAAATATTGCTGATATGTGAATGAATTTGGCTCACAGATTTTGTACCTGAGAAAACCTTTCCTGCGCATCCAGGATCTCGATAAACAGCGACAGCTTCTGGTCCATAATATGGAACCCATTTCGAGGCTGCTGAAGTAGATGACGGACCGCCTCGCGCACCGCTGCCGGCGTGCTGGGAGTGCCAGGAGTACCCAGAGTTGGGTAGTTGCCCATCAACGCCGACAGCCCGTGGAAGGTCGCCGACGTTTTGGGTGGGTTTTGGACGCCACCCGGGAGTGACAGCCGGCGTGAAGTTGACGGCGGCACAGCGCCGTACCCGTTCGTCATAATCGCCGGTCGCTGAAGCTGGTAGTCGCTCCGGGAGGAAGGAAGCATGCTGGCGCGAGGCAGTGTCGACATCGTGTTCGGGACGGGCCTGGGCCGCCGCGGCACCGGCTGCAGCAGCGGCACCGTGGGCCACTCATCTTCGACCGCTCCAATGGAGTGCGGTCGCCTCGCGAGCTGGTGGTTCACACGCGGGGATATCACACTCTGAGGCCGCCGCGGACGCCGGTCGACCTGTATGGGGTTCGGGGGAACGTAGGGGCTGAAGCCCTCAAAGTTTTTGAGCGCGGCCGGGCCTGGTCGTTTGGCCTCGGGGGCCGGAGGAGGCGGGTCCTCCCAGCGCGGCCAGGCCAAGGCGAGAGAGTCGGGCTTACGCGGCGGAGGCGGCCTGGGCCTCGCGCCTTCGGTCATGGCGACGGCGTCACATGGCGGGCGTACGTCGCGCACGGCGGCCGCCGGTCGACTGCCGCGCTGCAACGCAACGCTACGCGACGCACGTCTGCATCGACGCAGTGTTTTGGTTCGCGCGATTTTCTTTTTCTGGCACGCGGCGGGAAATGCCATTAGCATACGAGTGCGTAGAGGTAAACATAAAGATACCTTAGGCCTAGACGTGAATTAATATATCTACGTGTGTGATTAAACACATAGTGGCGTAGATAGTGGTCACTAATCTTTGAAGTACAAAATGCAAAATATTACGAAGAAATTTGTATTAGACAAGTCCCAAATAATTATTTAAATAAACTTTAAAACATATCGTCGCGTGTCACGTCGATATCCCTTGTCGATGCGCTAAAACAAGTTAATAAATCACGTCGTCATCGGTTTATCTAATAATAATCTGAAACCAGTGGATATGAGTGATGATGCAAGTTTCGGGAGTCTGCCACCCTCAAGCCGGAAGTGAGGAGCGCCATCTGTCAGTTAAAACATTAACTATTACGACGTAGACACATCGTACATTCCATCGACATAATTTATATGAAGTTGTATTCAATAGAAATCTATTCAATAAGGAACGCCCAAAATAAATTAAAAATATTAACCAACTAGGTGTAACTCAAGCAGAACTGCAAGCATAATGAGTACGTCACAAAGAGAAAAATCTTTCTGCTACTAACACCATGCTCCATCGCAACGAAGAGCTCAGTAAGGACAACCCTGCGTCGTTATATATAAATAATAATAAAATGAAACTTTCGTTGGTTTGTTTCTGTACATTCGGGCGCATCAACTTGTAAGATGACAAATAGCCCTGACTGTACTTTTGAGCACCAGAGTGGATGCAACGAACTCTGAAGCGCCAGTAATGCATCTCAAGTGCAGTTATTTTTAATGTAGTGTAAGAGCAAGGATCTTAAACGATCGTTGGTCGTATATAACAAAAGCTGAATATTCCCTGGGGCTGCTATTTGAAGTATATGTTTGATAACATCAAAACCGTAGAGAAGCAAGAAAGTCAATTTCTGGATCATCATCATAAAAACGTGTCAAAAAAATACACACGTGGCGTCCATAAAATGCTTAATATTAAATCGTCTTTATACAAATGTTATATGAAAACGTCCATGAAAGAACAAAGAATGTTGAGAAAGTTATGCTTACTTGTCTTCCTACAATTTTAAAAGTTTTACCAAAAAAAAAAATTGATGCGACAATCTTTTAAACCATATGTACCATCAACATTTCAGTAGCGATCTTTCGGCCTATTATTTCAGGTAGTCCGTGCCGCGTTCAATACTGTCTTTATAAATAGCACAGGAATTGAACGGGTTATTTACGACCAATAATGTTGCGGTTATTGAAAAATGCTTGCTCTGGGTCCACTTAGGGGATTGAGCTGTCTCGTACTCTTTTAGAGTAGCTTGTATTCTCATTTTAGGTACTATTTACTTTTCATCTCAGTTCCTGTGACGACACCAACCTATTCTGTTGAAGGTTGTCATAAAAAGCGGCTTAATGACGTAACAAAAACCCTTTACACATCCTAAATGAGACAACAGAGTATAATTAAAGTAACACTTCTATGAATAAATTGTCTTGAAGACACTGACGTCTACTTGATACTATTTTTACAATAAAAAAATAACGTTACACGTGCATGTGACTGCAAATATTTAATTCGGATATTAGTAATAGACAACAATCCAGTGCTATAGCAGGCAAACGCACATAATTGGTGAATCATTGTCTCCTTCGTACCATCGTACGCCCATAGTAAATATACACTTAACCTTATTATCTCCATTATAAATTGAGCATTTTTATCGCGTACCCGAAAGCCCTACCAGGCTGCGCCCTATATTTTCATATATTTTATTAAACTGGGATAAACAAGCGTATCCCTTGGCCTTGGCTAAAAACCTCCAAAGAAATGCCCCTTTTAATCCTACTATAAACAAAATAAAGGGAAAAAAGGATCTCAGAGATCAAAGGGCGAAGCCGAAAACCTTTAATACGGTGGACGTAACGGATAGCCTACACTCCACTAATTGTGCACTTATTTTCATAATACACTTGTATTACGTAATACGGCTAGCGTGGCGTGGTAAGCTAAGCCCCCTCCGTGTAATTGGAGGAGGCCCCACTCGGCAGGGGGCTGGGATAATAAGATTAACAATTATTATATCTTAAGAGCCGACTACTAAGAGGCGGGAAAAAGAATACAAGAGGCGGATAACCTGGCCACAGGGTACAGTAGGCCACGAGATGTAGATGTTAATACACTACGGTATTTTGAGCATTCGACAAGGTAAACAAGGTAATTTTCAAAAAGATTGCCATTTTTCATGGAAGACTTAGAATCGGTAATACTTTCGATCTGTGTTCATTTTTCATTGGTCCTTGAATATGGCACTTTTGTAAATTAAATTTGAGCAAGTACACAGACAAAGAAAATCACAAAATCTATTGCTTTTCAGGCGATTTGTGAGTATTTTTTGGGGAATGATGTCTTCCAGAAATTGGCATTTTGGCAGTAATTTTTAAAACGTTGGCAGCATCAATAATGTTTTTGTTTTACCTAAAGACTGAAGTAGTTTTGCAAAATTACCTTGTAATTATATCAGTAACAGCCAACTTTACTAGAATATAGCGAATTATACTCTCCGTAAATTTCAGGGCCCGTATGCATCCGCCATTATTTCATATAAAAGGTGGCTTTTTAATAAAAGATTGGGTTGGCGCCAGACTTTTCATATAAAACTATAAATCAATTTAGCACATCGAGAAAAGGATTATCGGGCCAGTGAACACGGATTCGGGGGCCTACCATGATTTCCCATGCCTTCATTTGTTTTATAGGTTTACAGGCGTAAAATTAAACCTACAAGAATCTCAGACAAAACAAAAAAATAATCACGCTGACGAATTATTATTTCGTTGACACTCCTAGAAAATAGCGTCAATACCAAACTAACAATTTACAAATTATCTAATAGGAATTATTCCATTCTATGCATATTCAAAATTATATTTCATTTCCTTGCAGCATAGAGTATACCTCCAGTCCGAAGTAGGGCGGGGCTACATCGCCAAAGTTGTTGCGTATTTATCGATACTCCCCGAGAGGGGAACATTTTTAATATTCCAACTTTAGACGGAATGTTTACGAGACCCGAATAATTGCGATCCTCAGGAAAAGCTCAGAGTATTTCTGAAAATGCTTCGTAAATCACTGAAGTTCTTAATGTTTCTCCAACGATATTGTCTTTTGTAAAATAAAAACAACTTTAATTTGGGATGATAGTTGAAATACTAGTTGGTAGGTGACGTCAATTACTGGGGAAACATCTCGAAGTGTTGACTGTCTTATAGAGCAAAGTAACTCCATCGCCAGTGAATTTATTAACTTATAAAAGGAACTAGGAGTTAGCCACTCCGCGCTGCATAGATACAGGCTTTGGAGCGATGTACAAAAAAAATTTTGCGGTTTTCTGAACCAGAATTTTACTTCAAAAAAGGGTTTCCAGTGAAACCACAAATCTATATGATTCGGCCAATCAATGTTATTGTCAAGCAAGCTTTTTAATTGCAGTACCATTAAGTTTCTTCCGTTTCTTCCGCCTATTTCTCGGGTGACACTTTCGTTAGCAGTTGGTGACTAAAATGTTAAGAAAAACAGTTTATAATTTTTCCCTATCAATCCTTTCGATATGGCTACATTGTTTTGTTACATCTTACGTATTAATATTCAATCTAACAATATCAATGCGTGTTGCCAGTGGTGGCATATGGTTCAGAGACGTGGTCACTCTCTATGAGCTACATAAATACTCTAAGTCACGTAAGGGCAATGGAGGGGGCTGTGGTTGGATTTTCCTTGCGAGATCGAAAGAAATGGGGGATACGCAGGCGAATCAGAGTTACCGACACAGCTAAAGAATTGCTTAACTTAATTAACATAGCCTGCAGGATAATATAATAGGATAATACGTTGGTTGGTGTCCGTAAAATTCCGGTTTTATAGTAAAGTTTTGGATCACAAAAACGTCGATTGCTTGCGCATACTTAAACATTGTTTTTCAAAATTGGCTATATGCCTTCGAGTGGCTACACGGCTTTGGCACACTCTGCATGCTCCCCACTACGTTCCGCTAACTCCCCCAAATATCTAGTAACCTAAATACCTATAACCACAGAAACTAAGGCACAGGGCAAAACCTACGCAAGTACTAGCCAGTGCAATTCCCCCCTCTCTTACGCTGAACTACGTATAGCGCACAATAGCAGTTGTTACCAACTATTGAACTATTTTAATTGTCACGCGTTCTGCGAATAGTCCAGAGTAACTGTTCGCAACTATGCGAACTGGCGCTGTTTGAGAAGCAACTATTCGACCAGCGCGTGTCGCAAAAAGCTGGTGTATATATTATCAACAGAAAACTGACACAATATGTCTACATACACAGGGTGTAAGGAAGGCCCGACATCCATCACGAAAATCAAAATCAAAATGTTTTTTATTCGAATAAATTCTTGCGCATGCTTTCAAATAGACAAAGATTTTAAGATTTAGATTTTAAGATTAAAAATGTTTATTAAAATAATTAATAATTATTAATTTAGATTTTACCACTGGTTCTCAGAGCAAGTGTTTCTAGTTTACACAAAGACAATTGCCCGACCCCGGAATGGAACCGCGGTCCTGTGATTAAACCCCTAGACCAGCAAGGCAGTCCAATTTATTTCAGAAAAAAATACGAACTGTTTTTACCCTAAAATGTTAGACTAGAGAAATAAGAGCACTAGCCCCTAAAATTAATTATGGGACTCAAACAATGAATCATCTAGTATGATAACCAGGATAGGATAGATTGATATCACATACCAATATGACGAAAAGTTTTCTCATACTTCAACAGTAAAACAATTTTTACATAGTACATAGTTTTGATAGGCTCTATGAGCTTATGTTGAATGGAACTTAACTATCTCTGTTCAAAATATAAAAAAATAAAAATAAAACAAAATAAAAAATGTATTATTGGTGTGGTTTTATAGCCGCGACTTTCTGTTAAATACATCAATTTAAAAAATAACTAGCATATTCAACTTTTATCTTAAAACGGCCTCCCGCATTGTAATTAGGGCTAAATTAATATCATCTCATCTACCAAAAAAGGCCCAAACAAATACATAACAATCTTAAACAGTTGCTTTAACCGACATCGATCGCGAGTGTAATTACATGTCTTGGCTGAGTTAGATTGATTACGGCGCACCCCCAGTGCGGGTTAGGTGCGGGGTTCGACCCCTGATCCGGATCTGCGGGGATTTGAACGGTTGCGAAAGACGTTTTGTTATTGGCCGCACATGATTTTCAAATCTTTGTATGTGATGTTTAGCTCTAATGACTGGTATTTGCTCGTGACTTCATCTCATCACTGAATCTACTGGAATTTTGTCTACTATGCCAGTATTTGGCTGTCAGACTTGTATACCATTATTTGGCTGCCAGCGGCTTATGTGATTCTCATACAAGCTGGTCAGTGGGGATTGGCACATAGTTAATATTTTATGGCAAGATTGTCTCCGTATCCGTCGACACCCTCAGGATCGGGATAAGTTGGTGACATTGTGTTTTCTAAGCCCGTCACCAGATGAACATACTATACATATGAATAATGTCACATTGAATAAAGATCTCTTTGAAGGAATCAAGCTCGAAAACATTAATAAAATCTTTAAATAACTAACAATAGTATCTGTCGTCCCACTGTGAGGATTTTGGTAAGTATAATTTCAAAATAATAGACACGCCTCACTACTGAAAATAACTACCAAGAAACTCAAAGTGATCTTTATTTTGTTATTAGAAATAGTTTACTATCAAGGCAAAATATATTTAACTAGCCTATGCGCGCGGATTCACACTCGTATTTATCTCAGCTTTACATATAACTTATGTTAGTAAGGGATAATATAGCAATCTAATGGTGATAGAGTTATTGAAATTTGTCCAGTAGTTTTATGTGTGTGTTTAGTCGTTAAAAAATACACAAATATATCCTACATTCCTAATATTCTAGTATATACAAATATCGTAGAATTTTCCTTTTCAAACAGTTAGAAAGTAAATTAACGAGTAACAAGTCACTACAAACCCATTCATCTTCTATATTTCATATTCTCAAGAAAATGCCCATTTAGTAGCACAAATTGACTCGCATCAGAATCGAGAGAGCTCCATTTACTCGGTACCGACTCTAATCGAGTATGAAGGTTCGATCTCGCTTTGATTTATCGTAAGGAGCGAACGTGTTGGCGTCAATATTTTACCGAGATATCCACTGTAGCTTGACGGAACTGGTACCGACCGTACTTATAGACACTGTATCTGCTATTTTGTATTAGCTAAGGTTCGTGTGGTATTTAGAATACAGAGTGTCACCATCCCATTCCATCCTGAGGGTTTCGGAAGAGCTAACAAAATAAAATGACAAGGCAGATAACCAAGTCGCATGAGAAGGAAAACTTGATACGAAACCCGTGTGGCCAGCCTGGATCAGTGGGCTCTATGTAGTTGGAGGAGGCCCGACTCAGTAGTGGGTCATTTACGGGCTGAGAAGTAGTGGTAAATAGCTAACACTTGGTTAGATAATGTGTACCTTGTTTGTCAATTGATACGTCTGCTTACAAAAACAACTTGAACACAAACAATTAATTTCCGCCTCAAAAGTTTGATGTCGATCTGTGCCCCAAAACTAAATAACAATGCCCCTAATAACAATTACTATTATACAACTAAATTTCAACTCGACTGCAGACCCACGGGCCAAACAATAATGCAAATAGTTGTCCATTAGACCGATTACGGGGTCCAGATAACGGCCAGGCTCAAAAGGCCCCGTAGCCGGGCGCAGACAATCATTGCACTACTTTACCGTAATGAAATTGTATTATAGTTTACATATCAATGTTTTTTTTTATTTCATCATCATTTCAGGTAAAAGATGTCCACTGCTGGACAAAGGCTGCACTACGCTTTTATTATTTAGTCGATGGATGGATGTTTGGTACTCTTTCACATAAAAACTACTGAATGGATTTTAATGAAACTCTACAATAATGTAGCTTATACAACAGAATAACACATAGGGTATAATTTATAAAGATACTAGCGACCCGCCCCGGCTTCGCACGGGTGCAATTATGCATGTATTATATTAAAAAACATTGTGTTGAATCACTCTATCTATTACAAAAAACCGCTTCAAAATCCGTTGTGTAGATTTAAAGATTTAAGCATACATAGGGACGGACAGAAAACAGAGACTTTGTTTTATACTATGTAGTGATTGTGTGAATTGTCCAAAATATAACAATAAGTGTCAAGTGGTTAGAAAAAAGATCTGACGACATAATAAATTAACCTCTTGAATCACTCTATATATTAAAAAAAACCGCTTCAAAATCTATTGGCGTAGTTTTAAGGATACATAGGGACGGACAGACGACAGCGACTTTGTTACCCTTTTCCATCCTAAGAGTGTCCTAAGTGCTTACAATAATTGACAAGAATATGATGAAACCGATAACCTAGCTGCGGAAGAGGGAAATCTGGATACAAATCCCTGTGACTACCCGTATGACCAGCGTGGCACAGTAAGTGACAAGTTCAAACTTTAAATCTACTTGAAGAAAACCGCAGGGGACCGCTAATAACATTCCATCCAATTATTCACCACTTACTGTTCAACTTAAACTTGTTATTGTATCAAAAGAAAAGTTATTTGACGAAACGTGACACATTTTCAAGTGGTTTAAATACTTTTCTCACTCGTCGCCCGAATTTTCCCAATGAATTAAAAGTCGTAGGGAAGTATAAAAGTTTCTTAGTGGCCAGTGCACCGCGTCGTCCACAATTAACAGCTTTTGTTCCGAGCTTTTAACTTTTGGAGCTTTTTAACCGTCATTACTGAGGTGAAGGCTATTGGGTACTGAGTGAAAAGGGTGTTACTACTTCACATTTTGAAAGGTAAAGGCTATACAGGGTGAATCTAACTGTCCTAACAACATATTTTAGTTATAAATTGAAATGTGTGTTAAACTTCAGGATTTCTGATGTGTATACGAAATATGAACATATAAAAGTGAGCCTGCTCATTACAATTCTAAGGGTGACGCACCCACAAGCGACCGGTGCGTGCGTCAAACCGCGCGTCATGCATTATGCGCATATTAGTCGCACGCGGCTCCTCTCATATTTATGTTGCGATATTGAGCTTTTTGAACACCTGCGTTGTATATTTTTGCCTATAAAGAAGATTTCGTTTATGGTTATTTCTAGAGTTGTGTCATAGCAGACTTCGAAAGGGAAAGATTCTCAGTTCACAAAATGCCTGCCTACCCTACATTCTGAAATTGGGAAAAAGCAAGGTCCGAAAGTACAAAATTCCAATGGCTTTCAATTTGTTAATATGCTTCTTTAACAAGAACTTGTATTTGATAAATGGCATTGAATAATTTGGCATTTACTTAAAATCGACTAAAATATTATATTCAAGGAGACTATTTTTTTTCTAATTCCATAAGATCCAAAATATACTAAAAGAACTCAACTCAACAAATATTAATAAATTATGAAAGTGTAAGGGAGAATCTGAAAGTCTATTTCTTCAAATACCTAGAACTACGTAGGCTATGAAACTAGGCTAACATTTAAAGTAATATTCTGTTTCAGTATTTCAAGCAAGTCAAGTCATATTTGCGTACAAGTCTTCTTACATATTTCGTTGCGAAATTTGGCATGGTCGTGTGAACCAAGAGTTGCCAGGTGAATAAAATATGTTATAGGTATGGTGTGTGACTTGTTGTGCTGGTAAAGAAAGCTCTTATTGCCAGAAGGTACGCCGGAAGGCGTGAACTTTTGAATGTTTACCGGTAACACTCGGGTGGTACTGTAAATACTGGTTTAATCCGTTAGTACGGTCAATGAAGTTATAGTAATTGTGATTCCGGTACAACTGGGAAATAATAATAATAATAACGCCTTAAGGAAAGTGAGTTTTGTCTAGTATACATAATTTGAACTTTACATTTTTATTTTAAACGGTCAGTTGTAGAACACGTAACTCTTTTTGTCTTCGTCGGAAATCCTCTTGGATACTCGATCGTTGGGGTCTGAGGGGCTATGTGGGACTCCGGGGCGGAGATGGTAAGTTGCGCCCCAACCTACCCACTCAAACCAACGGCGATCCTCTGCCTGAACGTGCTAGGGCCACGGGTTTCGCTCCCCATTGGAGAAGCATGCTCCGCGACCCTGGGGGCCTTGGCTCACCACGCTTAGTGAAGCGGAACTCGTAACCCTATCTAGAACAATAGTCTCAGAGCTCCAGAACAAGAGTCTTTTGTCATATCCATACTTCTAAAATGTACGTGACAGCTTACCAATATACTGCGAGCTGCAATCACTTACCTGTAAACAGGAAAAAAAAAAGATTAAATAAAGTCATCGTTTTTACCCCGATAAATAACGTGTCGTCGTCGTTTCAGCCCATAAAAATCCAAATCGGGCCTCCTCCAAATTCATGGAGGGAAATTAGCCTATTCTACTACGCTGGCAGGACGGGTTTGCATTGTTTTTTCCTTCTCTTCCGGCTAGCCTATCTGCCACTTGGGGTCCTTTAGTCGCCTCTTGCGACACCTTCAGGCTTGGTGACACAATGTATTCTATATCCGTCACCACACGGAGCAAAGTTTAATATGAACTAATATTAAACCTAACAAATGAATATCTAAATAAGAGCTATGTGATGACAAAGCTATCTCTCCGTTTCAGTGCTTATGACCGTTTGAGAAATCTAGGATCGTCTATCTCAATTTAGAGAAAATCTTTGCATTAATTCTCGAGTATTTAACAAAACGGTTCGTCCGAGAGTTAATTAGAAAAATCCGAGCTCTTCAGCGGAAAATCTCGGCTGCGGAATGGAAATATGAAGAGTTATATTTCAGGAATCAAATTCAGGCAGACGCCTTTCATTTTCAGTTTTTAGAGTTACTCGTTTTATTACGTTGGAGTACCATTTGGAATCATGAAGTCATAATCGCAAAGGGTTTAATCTTTTTGTAAAAGCTACGCTAAAGCCAGTCTTCGGACTTGCGGATTCGTTGGCTTGATTTCAGAACCATACGAAATGTTCATTTATGTAACTTTTCATTCAAAATTCATTTTTCTTGTCGATTTTCCTGCCTTCTTTTTTATATTGTTTTATTTTGCGCCAGAATTATGTTTTTCTTTAGGCTCGTGCGTTTTTTTTGCCGAAAGTCATCAATACTTTACTCAGCTATTTAGGTTTGAAAACTATAACAATAAACAAAATAGACAAATACAGTCACAATAAGGTACATATTTTTTATATTTACTATTTAGATTTGGACTACAGAATAGTCGTATAAATTTAGTGAAAAATTAAGGACTAAATCTTCAACGATACTTTGATTTAATTTGTACTTAAAAGTTGAATAAAGCTTGAGATCGGGGTTTTTTAAACATTTTTTGAAGCATTTGCTCTGAAGAAATTCAGTAAAGAAATTTAAGCTACATTGAGGCCAGAAACTAACACTAGGTCGCTATTCGTAGCGTAGTATTTCGATACTACGACGTTAAAACTGCCTACGTGGCTACGTAGGTGCTACGACAGCGTGAAAAACGAAATTGTGAAGTGTATTTTTATAAGCGTAAAATAGACGTTACTTGCTAACAAGTTATTTCATTTTATGTTTTGCTAACGAAGGTACAAGCTATTTAGTAACGTGTGTTATCTACTTACTCCGTAGTCACTAATTAATGTCTCTGATGTGGACCGTTGTATTTCTTTTCCCTTAATTACAGTCCATTTACAAGAGAGTTTCTTAGGTTTCAGTATTAGAGAAATAACTTAACTATTTAGGTCTTTCGTAAATAAGATAAGCAGTGCTTACTACATTAAAAATGTTCACATTCAGTAGGTAAATTCGTCAGTTCACAAATGAAAGTAAAGAGAAGTCACGCAAACGAACAAAACTTTAAATCAAAGCTGGATTCTCTCCTAAAATTTTTGACGAAACCCAAATGAAGTGGGTGGTAAGTTAATACTCTCGATATCACATTAAGTTCGATCGGATCTTGAAGCTAGCTTGATCTGATCACACTGTGAATAGTTGCTATCCAAAATCAACAATCTAAACGTTTCAACGTACTTAATATAATTAATACCTGCCATTTGGCAGTAAATTAGAAAAGACTTAATTAAATTTGTCTCGATTTAATTTTAAAGTAAAATTATGTTATAGAACTATAACGATTTTGTTATTTCAAATCGTAGGCATCCAACGACATCTTGTGTAGGATAACGATGTGATATAACCAGGTGAGGTACTCTTGTAACCTCACCAAGTTCTGCAACAACCCCAAATTTGTTCGTCGAGTTTCATAGTTTTAACGCCCCCCGATAGATGGCGCCTCGAAGAAAATGTTGCAAACGGAACCTTATTAAATTACAGCGGGGTCTGATTCTGTGCACAGAGAAGAGATGGCGCTCATGCGCTGGTTGATGAAGCTTTGCAAACATTTATTTTGAATCCTTCCCCTTTAGTGGTTTCCAGTAGAAAAAAGAGATGGCGGTATAAACTGTGAAAATTTAATCAATATCTTGGCAAAGCTTCGTCAACTCGAGCTTTTCACTTCTCGATACTTAGGTACCAACGTGTCGAAAAGGTATCAAGAGCTGCACGGCAACTAAACGAATTACAAGAACAAGTTCTCCGTTTAAATCATAGCGTTTGTTATTAAAACGTACTGTGTAGTTCC
Organism: Clostera curtula; assembly: GCA_905475355.2. NCBI lineage: Eukaryota > Metazoa > Arthropoda > Insecta > Lepidoptera > Notodontidae > Clostera > Clostera curtula. Next base: position 299,329 of record FR997816.1, on the reverse strand, counting down.
CTCTTTTTATATGAAAACCACAGCTGTAAGTAGTTTACCTTTAACAGATGAGGGTCGCGATCCGCGGTGTCCAGCAACGATTCTGCCTCGCTAAGCCATGCCACAAACTTCTCCAGCGATCGGTCGAAGTTCTGCAGCGAAGACACTGCAGAGTGTAGCGCTTTCCCACGAGCCACGATGCTGCATAAATGAAATGAGACCATTTTAGTAATCCATATGATGAGATAATTCTAACATGTACTAAGAATAGTAAGTATGATGTTAATAAATCTACTGTTATCATTATACCAAAATCTTGCTGTTATTTAGGCTGTTGATATACTGTTTTTACGTATAGATCTACTTTTTACTGTGCATCTGATAGGTACTAAATAAGTACCGAGTTGTTGGTTTAAGGGTTGGATGCGCCGCCTGTGGGTCACGGGCTCCTGGGTTTGATTCCAGGGCCGGGCAAGTGTCTTTGTAAAAACCAGAGGCACTTGCTCTGAGTCTGGGTTTCATTATTGTTCGTAAAATTCATGTTTTCTATGTATTCATGCAAAGAATATTTTTCCAGTCCAAATTGGTTTTTGTATTCGTTATATTGATGTATTAGTTACATAGCTTGCTATATTTTTTAACTAGCTAGTTAGTCTTACCTGTTGTTCAATTCGTTGTATCTGTGGTTGATGGACTCTGTAGAGCGTTTAATGCGAGTCGTATCATCATTGCGATACACGGCAATCAGCCGCTGCGTCAGTTGCCCAAACAGTTCGATCTGGTGCTTATACTGGTGTACTTCGGCGTGGAATGACTGTTAACAAAGGAGGGAACACTTTACTCAAAATGTCGCGGATTCGATCCCTGCACGGAAGAAATATTTGTACGACCTACAAGTATTTGTTCCGGGTCTGGGTGTTTTCTATCCATAATATGTATTATACAAAAAAAAAATGTAGTTTATCATCCATCTCGTTACCATAACACAAGCATGTGCACAAGCATGAGATGGCGTTGTGTGAAATGTCCAAGGATTTATTTATTAAATAACGCCATCTATAGGCGCCGAGAAAATAACAGCGCCATCTAGTACCACGGATACAAAAATGTACATTTTCTTAAAAACATCCCACAACCCGTTTCTTTACCCCATAATAGGTGGCACTGTATGTATTCTTGTATTCACAAATTAACCTGTTGGGACCGTTATAAATAGATATTGCTAAATAAATCTGCATTTCTTCCTGCATGTTATATTTTAGCTATTTCAAGCCACAAACGAGAGATGAAGATAATATTATTTATATATAGAAATATTACAGGGTGCTATGGCCCACACTTTGTCTGTCGTAACAATATATTAAATCAAAAACCTCCGGTTCAAAATACGTGTACCGCTTGTAAAACATTAAGCCTCATAAATTCCCTCGACGTAAGAACAGCACCACTTTGCAAGAAGAAACTTGAAATAATTAAAGGACATTATCAGGGAAGTGCACAGTAAATTCGCGCCAAGCCCCTCTCATCTGCGCCAAGTATGCAAAGTGGACTAGGGATGTGCCCATTTCGGCGTAATGGATACGCTCTTTTTAAATGGATAGATAACAGCTTTAGGAATCACCCTGACTCTTATACTGCAAGGCCATGTTATGTTATTTATTTGAAAGATCATTGTAAACGTTAATATTGTCAAAATATTTTTTGTCTTGTTTAATGGATTAATGCCATTGCTTAGCAATAGCATATACAAACTTTTTTAAAACCAATATTTTTTATCCATATAAGATTTAACAGACAAAATAGGGGCACAGTAGAAATTTTAAAAACATTAAGTACACTGCACTATATTAAAATAAATCTTTATTAACGATCTAATTCAAATTCTAATAATTTATTTTGGGTGGGTCACGATGGACACATACAAATAGTCAACACATTGTCATATTATACAATAAAAAATTCGACCGTCTACCACCACCGTCTACCACCGTTCGGAACGCTCAACTAACAGCTCGATTAAACCCAAAAGACATAGGTGTATCCGGGTCCGAAACAATCGCATCTCTAATAGGGAATGTTAAAGAGCGCTGACGACGACGGCGTGAGCGTCCTGCCGGCTCCAAATTAACAGGGATTTATAGGCACACGGGACCAGTACTTAGGCGAGTTGTATGTCGGTCTTTTGAGACGACTAGTAAGAGCAAATCTTCTTCGAAGAATGAATGAACTGTGATGTGAACAATTGTATCTCCTTTATGTATATTTATTAGAAAATAAACCTATTTTTTTAAATTGATCCTGCTGCTGATGTGTAGTCGATGATCTAATATTAACTTAATGTACTTCGATTTTACTATAGCATCATTGGTGTTCCTTTAGACCTTCAAGGCATGTTTATATGGAAAATTACATACATTGTAATTCACAGACATACAGGCTAACACAAAATCATCCCGATTCGAGGAATTAACTTCACCCTTTAATCCAAAGGCAACATTTTACACGAAATATATTAAACTCTTTTACCTGAAAACTGCTCGTGTGGTGACGGATTTAGAATACATAGTGTCACCACCCCATTTCATCCTGAGGATGTCGTAAGAGGCGACTGAAGGACCGTAAGAGACAGAACAGCGTGGCACAGTAGGGCTAATTACCTTCCATGTAATTGGAGGAGGCACGACTCAGACGTGGGTCTTTTATGGGCTCAGTAGTAGTAGTAGTAGCCGAAAGCTACCAACGATTCCATAAACATGAACAAATGGAATGTACGACTGCTAAGATGGCAATACTTCATTAGTAAAATTATGCAAATGAAGGAACTTCCCGGAGCGACGCGGCGCTAATATTTCAACGATTTTGTCGCCAAAATAATTGTATTATTTAAATTGCAACTTCTTGCGCTCAACGAATCCCCAGACGGTGAGAGAAAGAGGATTTTGAATTTTAATATGCTAAGAAAGGTAATAACTAAATGTTTTTTATATGGCACTTTTATAACACCTCTTCCTCTACCATCAAAATATGGTATTTAACCAAAACGATGACGACACAAGATTACAGCTTCAGAAATGAGGGAATATTGTTTCCTTAAAATGGGGCCCATTGGGTAACTGAGGGTCAATAAGATGCAATGCTGTATTAGGAGTTCTTATGGTTCTATCGCCAGAGTACAGTAGTTCTGCGTGATAACAAATGCCACAGAGTAACCAAATAGCTCGACGAGCTCAACTGATGTTACAGTTGTAACAACAGGGAACAAGCTACGTGCAATTAGTTCAGCAGGATGTCTCGGAGGGTGACTACGTATGAGAAGCGATGCGTGTGAGAATTGGCAAAGCGATCAGGCAGAGTTAGGTGAATCGGCGAGCTCCGTGGTGACGTTAGTCTGCTAGTTGCATACCATGCAACACCGGTTTGGTTCCGTGATCAGCCAAGTCGTATTTTCTGTCTCATCAGCCAAGTATCTGAATCTAGGTGTAATTGGTGTACGTGAAAAATACGGGTGCAAAGAGCTTCCGCCAATTTCTACCATGTTGAACACTTTTCCAGTGTGCAGTTCAAACGTCTCATAGCTTTCAGCTAACAAACTAACCCAATTTAATTATACAACCATTTCCTAGTATCCAGCTTTCAACAATATAGCTCGCTAACCTTCTGCTCCCGCAGCTGCATCTCCAGCACGTCAGCGGTGTGCCCAGGTGGCTGCATGGCTGCCAAGCGCGTTTCCATGCGTGTCAGCCAGGCGTCCGCGTCACGCCGCCTGGCTTCGTACCGCTGTGAGTCTCCCAACATGGCGTCCAGCTGCGCCTTGCGTTGGAGTACGCGCGCGTTGGCTTCATCCCAATGTTCACGCAGCGCTGTCACTGTTAACAAAACGTAGTATATTTACCACCAGTTTCTAAACATATTTCTTAGGTTTTTGTCTAGAGGTGGAAACACTGATTTTTAGATAGATGGCGGGGTCGGGCAAGTGTCTTTTTGTAGGCCAGAGATTGTAAGAAATCTGGGTGTTATTAAGTTATATGTTTGTAAACAATCCCCACGATACAGGTGTCTAGAGAAAAAATCGTTATCATTTGTGTTGACTGCTCCTAGGAATTTGATATTGAAGCTGTCGCAATAGGCTAAAGGAACTAGATTGACTGGAAACTTAGCCCATCCAGCTCGCCCAAGTAGGCTAATACCCATTTCTTAAAGTCGTGGCTGTATTATCAGTGTAGTAATTTATGAGCAGAGAGCTCTCTCTCAACTCCCTCTAAGGTAGGAGTAAATAAAACGTATGTGAATATCACTACATAGTATAAAACAAAGTCGATGTTTTCTGTCCGTCCCTATGTATGCTTAAATCTTTAAAACTACGCAACGGATTTTGAAGCGGTTTTTTTTATTAGAGAGAGTGGTTCACGAGGAAGGTTTATATGTATAACACACCCCCGCTTTGCACGGGCGAAGCCGGGGCGGGCCACTAGTTTATTATATTATGAAACCCAGATAATATAGGTAACGCAAACATCAACAAGCAATCTCGCGACGCGACGTGCAAACAACTGTGACTTTTATGAATGATTTAGCATATTAATCATTTTGCGATGAGTGAAATTGGAAAACCAACTTTAATCTAAAGCTTTTAGAGTTCAAGTTTGAACCTGGAATGTACCTATAATAGAAACTTGATACGGAATATATAGAGGAAGACAGTAAAGGCCGAAAATTGTGTTGAAACGGACAAAGGGCGAAGTGGATTCCTATGTCACAGAGCTTGCTGGTACCCAAAATTGGACATGGTGTTGCATTGTGAGCTCTTCGGAGCAATGGTCAAGCATTTGTAGGAGTTAACGATTATATTATTATAGTTAAATTCAACAAACGGGAATACCATTTGAGCACCGAATTTACCAATCTACGGATTACTTAAATAAAATCAAATTGAATGATTTATGAAAAGACTGGTTGCCAATAAGAAGAACATTATAAAAAGAATGGAATAAAATGATTATTCTAATTACTCATCATGTTCTTTTCCACTGAGTTTATTCAGACTAAATCAACGAAAGAAATACCTGCAAACTTCGTCCAATTATATCAAGTTCTAATTAATTGTGAGAGACGGCTCGACGCGGATGAAAACTTTTGCTTCTTATTAAAAAACTGGAGGTGTGCTATGGATATCAAATCCATCTCATTCAGTTTTTTAATAACCTAACCTAACTGTATATGGACTACATTTAATATAAACACACATTAAACAATCAAAAGGAAAATATTCCCAAATGTAAAACAATAAGGTGCCACATCTGTATGGCGTAGAAGGCCAGATACTAGTTTAAGTTTAATTGTTTCTACATTAAATAAATACTCTCAATTAATAATTTCCTCTAACAAAAATTCACACTTACATACTGGTCAAATTATCAAAAAAACGTTAACAAAGCTTTTATGAGCTAACGTTAAAAGAAGTAGCGTGCTTATTTACTCGTATTTAAAATTAATATTAGATACTTAATAAAAGTCAGTAGTGTTTTAAGGTCACACTTTTTACGTTCGTCGATTAGTTTCAACCAACTCCGTCCTTTAAAAAACGTTAATAATGCAAATTAGTTCGGTTACAGAAAATACTATTCTTCGAACCTTTCAATAGCGATCGCAAATGTAATAAGGGCGCGCTTGTCATTGATACGGGGAAACCGGTAATGTGAGCTGAAAGACAATGAAATACAGACATAACATTATATACATATACACATACTCATTAAGGAATTATAGGCGAAGAGGCAGACTATTACGAGCGATAACATAATATACATGGGTAGACAATAATTTATTTATACATTTAAAAGACAACAAGAGAGGTAACTACTAGCAACTGAACAAGTAATTCTATAAGACGGATCTAATCTAGGTTGAAACCCTTAAATATGATGATACACCATGCCATAGAGTCACATAATATAATCCCTATCACTATCATTACATATAAAACAAAGTCGCTGTCGTTTGTTCTTCCCTATGTATGCTTAAATCTCTAAAACTACGCAACGGATTTTGAAGCGGTTTTTTGTAATAGATAGAGTGATTCGAGAGGAAGGTTTTATTATTATTATTTTATATACAGTCTTATCTAAAAAAATAGTACTAAGGCCTAAAGTAAAGCACCATTATATGAAACAAAATCGACATGATTTTTTATTGAATAAATTCTTAAGAATTCTTTCAAATAAAAAATAACACGAAATGTATCATACCACAGAGAAGAGCTGGCAAGAAACTCCAGGTTTGCTCTTTTAAATGAAGGGTTACCATGATGATGCTACAATTGTGTCTGACTGATTAGTGAAAGTAATTACACACACACACATGTAACTTGCGCCAAAACTAATAATAATTTAAACATACGCATCATAATCGTCATCAACTCATCCAAAAAAGAAACCGCTTACACTGCGGACATAGGCATAAAATATACTACTACTCAGCCTTTAGATGACCCACTGTTGAGTCGGCCTCCTCCAGTTACATTAGCTTACTGTGTATATTGCCTTGTCATTTCCTATAATAGCTGTTACTCAAGCTTATCATGAAATGTGGGGTGGTGACACTATATATTCTGAATCAGTCACCACAGGTATACGACAGACATACTACATAATTAATTAAAACTAGCTTTTGCGCGCGGCTTCGCCCGCGTGGGCTTTGAACCCGTGCTTATCTCTATGCATATTTTTTATGAACATAAAATCGGTTATGTTGACTAAACTATGATAGTTAGATATGTGCTCTCGCGGACTTTTTTGTAGATTTTTATAAGACCTACAAACCCGTAGTACATCATTTTGTTCTATTGTCAATAGTTTCTGCAGCGCATGCATAAATAGTTTCTCGATTTTACACCTTGGTTTACATATTCGCAATTTTCATACGGATCCCTAATTCTTTTGAAAATAAAATATAGCCTATAACCTTCCTCGATCTTAAATGGACTATCTAACACTGAAAGATTTTTTGAAATCGGTCCAGTAGTTCCTGAGTTTAGCGCGTTCAAACAAACAAACAAACTCTGCAGCTTTATATATTAGTATAGACTATAAAATTAGGAATAAATATAAATAAATATCCTTGGACATTTCACACAACGCCATCTCGTCCCAAGCTAAGCAACTTAATGCTTGTGTTATGGTAACAAGATGGATGATAAACTACATATATACATTTTTTTTTGTAAATACATACTTATTATATATAGAAATGACACCCAGACTCCGAGCCAGTGCCTCTGGTTTACACAAAGACACTTGCCCGACCCCGGAATCGAACCCGGGACCCGTTAAATTTAAATCTGGACACACGTTAACGACTTAAACGCCTTCACTTCAGCTCACCAATAAATAACAAATTGAGCCTCGAAAATTCAACATAACTATATCCTATAAGTCACCGAATTAACCCTTAAATCCCTATATGAATGCTAACGGACTAAAAATACCGATTGACCGCATACCCGATGAGCTTTCAAATCTTCTTTTAACGAGGGCCAAACGACCCTCTAGCAATGCTCAGGCTAGCCCTCTACGAGGGTTAAACCGGGCCACTGAGTGGACACTGCCTAGAATGATTTCTTTACTAATGTAACAAAAAACAACTTTAATATTGTTTAGGTTATGGTCCGAGTAGTGGTGGATTTAGAATACACAATATCTCCCACCCATACCATAATGAGGGTGTCGAAGCGGCAAGAAAGGAAAACTTGAAACAAACCCTGGTATGAAAGGATAGAAGCTGAGATTTATACTATTCTGTTGTTATCTGACGTAACGCCATCTGTCATGTAGTATTACTTAAATGAAACCGATACCTCTCTGATGCAACACGTCACAACATGTCAGACAAATATAAATCTGGCTTAAAATAGACTCTGATCACGTGAGAGGTGAGATGAGAAAAAAACCCTTGTACTCTCATTGCCATGCATGAACTTGGGGAGGCCCAACTCAGTAGTGGGTTAGTCACGGACTGACTTTATAATGATTATGCTTGTATATGCAATGAGTACAGTCCAAATCAGTGAAATCTTTAAAAACTCTGTGAGTTTTAGAAAGTTACAGTATTTTTGTGAACATCGGCTAAATATCCTCATGCTACCCAAGTGTATCTCTTAATACATAATAGTGATGAGCATGGATAGACAGCTAACGTAGGCAGACAGTGGCCATTCTGTACATCGTTCTCTGCCTATACCGAGCCTTTACTTTAAGCTGCGGGTGACCGCATATCGATCAACTTTTAACTATTCTAGGTCACCTCAATACTGCAGAAACTTTTAAATTGACTGGAAAAGATTCGTGGAGAGAGATGTAGGTTTTTTGTTGAAATATTACGTACATACAACATAAAAATTGGGAGTGTGGCTACGAAACATAGCATTTTGTCTGATCGTCGGCTGCACAAATCCCGTGATAAAACTATACAATTTCAGCTCTTACGATATAGGTTTATTCCAACGAATAGTTCATCTTCCTGCGCATTTTAGTGTGATTATAAGAAGGTTGCGGGCAGCAGCTGGATGCGTCAAGCTGAAGACAGGGCGCTATGGCGCTCTTTAGGGGAGGCCTATGTCCAGCAGTGGACTAATGTGGGCTGATGATGATGATGATAAGAAGGTTCTCCCACTACCGAGTCGGACACGATTTTATGGAGGAAAATGGGTTTTCTTTGCCACGGCAACCAGACTGTTCAGCAAAAAGTGTTTTATAAAGTTTTTTCTCTGAAACTCATCTTTTTGTCTGGTTGTTTTAGTTGTTAATCACGTGTCTGAATTGGCGAGAGTGGATGACACCAAATATAATGACTCCGTCAACTCGCAGACAGTTAATTGCATTTATAATGATTGTTAAAATATTCTAAACATACCTAACTAACCCAAAATCTCCACAATAAGAAACTGGAATAACTTTATTCTGGTTAATTAGGCAAATTGTTTTCCCTTTTGAAATGGGGGGCCTTCGCTTTGAAGTCTCGGAGCGAAGAATTTTTATCTTGTAATTGGTGTAACAATACGATGTTGGGGCAACTTGTTTGCTGCTTTGTAATATTATTTGCTCCTTTTCTTTTCGGGCCTTTTGTTTGTTGTTTTAGTGACGCTCGATGGAGGGGTACCACCGAGTTTCTATAGACCAACCACGGTCAATAAAAGCGGCCCCGTATGCCGACGTTTCGACATTCAAGGCTCTCAGCCGTTAACGACTTCAAAAGCAAACTCAAACTCAAAAATGCTTTAATTATGACTCATCTCTCATGGGCAAAAATAAAGCATTAGCTCATGCAAGCCCGGCTAACACTACAGTATCTTCTCCTCCTCGGTTAGCTTTCTCCTCTTCGATAAAATTTTCTTTCAACATGCTTTCGGTGTGCTGACGGATTTAGAATACATAATGTAAAAGGAACTTTATTTACGTAGGTTTTATCACAAAACTCTTATAAATCGTCATATTTAAAATTACCATTATCATCTTACGACCCTTGTCCCAAGCTAGGTGGTAGTCTCCATGCACTATCAGTGGTCATATCTACAGTCACACCTTTCAAACACAATTCCTCATTCTTACAATCCATCCATCTCTTTTGATCTCCCAAAACCCTTGCGTCCACCCACATTCATGGTGACCCTACCACCATCGGAATGCTGCTCTACAGAGAAGAGCGGGCAAGAAACTCTGTAGTTGTTTTTTTTTTCAAATCATTGGTTTTGTCTACAAAAAGCACTAAACAGCATAGTGAGAGCAAGTTCGCCAGATGTGAGAAACACACAACACGTTAACGCAATGAATGACGAATAGGCCTGAGGTCAGGGCCAATCAAATACGTCCCATCCTGATGTTATCGTAAGAGCCGACTAAAGAAAATAACAAGCCACAAGAGGAGGAAATCTTGATATGAATCCCTTCGCCAACCTAATTCAAAACCTTACTAACCTAACTAATTACCCTCCATGTAGCTGGAAGAGGCCTGACTGACTTCTATGGGCTGAGTAGTGAGTAGTAGTATATTGCAACATTTCATACCATGCCTTCACTATCTAGTGCATAGCATATCTGCATGCAGTGGGCTGGTGACAACGCGAGTATTACACTCTTCAAATTCTAATTTTCTGCCAGGCGACACTAGGCTACTCTCCGGCCTCCATTTGCAAATGAAGCTCCGACGCGGCTGTTTCTAATTAACTCGTTGCTAATTGTGAATGCGCTGATGAAACCACAACAGTGCCGTGTTTACCCGGCGTTCGGCAATCGGCACAAATATGTTATTCGGCTATGACATTTAGGAATGCATAAGTATATTTTGTGTAGAGATTTTTGTCATTTTATCATTGATGGCCCGTTGTTTAACTAGCGTGTAACGCGCGCGTAGTCGATGTAAGTGGTGTTAAGTAAAGCACAAATATTTTTATTTGATTTGATGGTACTCGTACATAAAATATGTATTCAAAACATTTCACCCATGGCGCAAAACAGCGGTTATAGTAATCGCCACTTTAACGAAAAAAACGAGTGTCATATGACGTGTCTGTGGTTCTGTGCACCATAGCTCGTACATCAATGGGTTGATTTCAGTTTCTTTAATCTCAATGCTTCTTAATCATGAGTAAAGATTATCATGTTAACACATGATAATCTTTACTCATGATTAAGACCGTTGATATAAGTTATTTTTTAATATTTAAATCGTTATTTTAATAATAACGCATAACGGTACCTGTATCGCAGGAGCTGTTTACAAACATGTAATCCTCGAACAAAAATGACACCCAGGCCCAACACCGGAATCGAACCACTCGAAATTGAATTCCGAGTATGTGATCCAAAGGTGGTATATCCAATCCGAAGACAATTTCTAGGCAGTTTCAGGCGTCAAAGAGTTTGTCTGTGGCGTTGAAGTTCTTAATGGACTGATTATAATACGGTTATTTTATTTAAAAGCAAGTTTTCGAGGGAAGTTTCTTACACCCTCGCTAGAAATTATTATATTAAATACAAGGTGTCCCAAAAAATAGTGTCAAGCGGAAGTCCAGAGATAGAGCACCCCTTGGGGTACCCGAATCACCCCCGTGTACGTTCTGCGATTTTTCATAGTTTTCGTGTTATTATTTTTTTCTGAATTTTAGGCCTAAAGAACTTAACTTCATTTTTTTTTAAAGTTGAAGACATTTTAATTTTTTTCTTTCTCTGACTATCATCTTGAATTGTACTTTTAAGGATAAAATAATCAGCATCGTAACTTTGACCAAAATTATGAAAATATTGGAGAAAAGCCAAACTTTAAAAATTCAGAAAAAAAATCATAACATGTAAGCTATGAAAAACCGCAGAACATACTTGTGGGTGATTGGGGTACCCCAAGGGGTGCTCTATCTCTGGACTTCCTCTTGACAATATTTTTTGGGACACCCTGTATATTGAATAATACTTTAGCTATCGTGTGTTCCTTCACATTTAAATGTTGTTTATACAGACATGATGTGTTTGAATAATCTCACTCAATGGTATATTTGACATCAAACCGTGTCGGACCTTAAAAAGACGTGAAACTCGTCAACTTTGTAGTCGTGGAAAGCCTCTGTAATTAAATTTAAACTCTGAAAAAGGTGATGAAAGGGACACGGAACGAACAAGTTAATTACTTTTCGAGTTTGAGGGGTGCAGGGATGCAGTGGACCTCTCCTTTTGAGAACCGGTTAAATAAATTGCCTTTAAGAAACTGTAATTCCCTTCTTTTTTATGGAACGGGATCACTCATTGTCACCATATGGCTGTTAAGTCAGATTTGCTCCAAGTTCATAGAGGTAAAACAGCCTCCTGTTACGCGCTGGCCAGATGGCAGAAGGTTTCCGCCAATTCAATTTTATCGTGTGACTATCCCTCTTTCGTTCCTTTAGTCGCCTCTTAGGACAACCTCAGAATGGAATGGGTTAGGAACATTGTGTTTTATAAATTCATCACCACACGGCTTTCTAAATCTTATCCATGCTAATAATTAATTTAGAATATACAACGTGATTGCTTGTATAGTGAAAACCTGCAAGTAGTTTTCTCAGCATCAGTGCTAATTATCATAACTGTTCTTAAGCTAGGTAATAATGTTGTGAGTAAAATTTAATGGATCTGCGGGTTAAGCAAAGGTCTGGCTCTGCTGGATGTAGGGTGGTCCGTCTTGCACATACTTAATTTTGTGTAATGTTGACCTCCGCGTCCTTCGGAGGGCAATATTCCGCTCCTGTCTGTCATTCTAAACGTTACAATGGCGGGAAAATTGACAACTAGTCTAACCACATAATTGTCGTTTGTCCCACTATATGGGTTGCGGAGGACAGACTGCAGTCGTTCCGTGTAAATACTGGTGGTTCGCCAAAACAGGTTAGACCGGTGCTGACCCCAATAAAAATGGGAAAGAAGGCGGAGAAGAAATTATTCTCAAATTCCCCTGATACAAATGGCAAGCAATAGCGCGCGTGCCGACATGTTGGCTGTCCGAACTGGAATATGACTGGGAATTGTTTAAAAAACGGTGGTGTGTAGTACAACAGTGCCAACCCGTCTGGCCAGTGTGGCACGGTAGGCTAATTACCCTCCATGTAACTGGAGGAGGGCCGACTCAGCAGTGGGTCATCTATGGGCTTCGTAACAGTAGTACATAGTGTCAACCACCCATTCCATCCATCCTGTTTCGTAGGCGAGTTTACGGTCCCAGCATTGGAAAAATATTAAAATAGAGGTTCTATATTATGCGTACCTTATTCTATAAAATAAATAATAGTTAAAAAAAAATAAAAAAATACGCTTTTATAGAAAATCGAACTAAAAAATAGAAAATAAATTTGAATTAAAAATAGTGTCAGAAAAACATATTTTATTGCAAAAAAAAGCGTGGCGTGCATGGTATCAATAGTTCTAAACATTTTATGAACAGATAGTTATGACTAGAAGGTGTTTTTAATAATATCCTGAAAAGCACCCCACGCTTTTTACAATAAAAACATTTTTTCTGACATTATTTTTAATTAAAAAAGACTCATGGCAGTGGTGGCGTCGTGCGGCGGGTCGTTCTCTTCCCTGCAATATGGTTGAGGAGGGCGATGGCTGCCACATGCGTCATGCTTGGGAACAGGTGCCGTTGCTGGGGGTCGGTTGGCTTGGGCATTAGAAGGTTACTATTGTCAACTAGATCTGGCTGATGTTTGGCCCTTTGGAACTATTGCGTGAGTTTGCTCTCACAAATCTGTCTTATAACCAGTCTTGTACCCAAATGGCGATCTAAAAAGAGCAACTACAGAGTTTCTTGCCGGCTCTTCTCTGTAGAGGTGCATTCCGAACCGGTGGTAGATGGTAAATAATTAATTTTAAATGGTAAATTTTATTTTTTGTTTGACCTGTCAATGGAGCTCTAATGAGCCAACTTGATTAAATGAGCTTTGATTTTGATTTTAATTCAAATTTATTTTCTATTTTTTAGTTAGATTTTCTATAAAAGCGTTTTTTTTTTTAAACTACTATTTATTTTTTTGTTGAAATATCATAAAGCTATTGCTAAATAATCACTAAAAATATAGCAATAGCTTTATGATATTTACATGTCTATTAGCTATTGCATCGAAGAGCAGTGTTCCACCTTGATCACCGTTATTATTATTATCCTAGTAAGGATAACGGGTCAAAATGTTTAAAATATTGAATTGTCATCGGTCCTTATTAAGTATGCCAAATTTCGTGTTAATTCGACCTTTTTAACTGTGTCAAAATCATGTTCAAAGATTCCGTTACATACAAGCGAAGCTAATAAAAGCGTATTAATTAATGTCTTGACAGGTATATTACGTTGCTCAGACATGATATGTCTCGCGGGTAAGTCAGTTTCCTTTCTATTGCCAAGTACTGATGAAAAATTACGTACGCCTTGTATAGCAGTTGGATCACTGGCCGCCTTTGGAGCACTGGTCCCCGGTTCTATTCCGGGGTTACAAGTTTCTTTGTGTAATCCAGAGGCACTTGCTTCGAGTCTGATTATTTGTGTTAAACAGGTTATACCTAGTGTCGGGGTTTCGTTTCTTTTTAATAAGAACAAGATCTTAGCTATTTACTGTAACTGTACTTGGTTTCTAATAAAATGGTTATACATGTATCAAGATATATTTAAAAAAAAATTGCTCTGTTACTATGTGCAATGAATCACAGGGTGGGAGGAATATATCACAGTAGGTAACTATAGACCGGTGCTCGACCTGTGTACGCCATCATTGCGGACTACCACCTACATACCTATTTCGTATTCAGGGTAATTTTTATGTGCAGAACGGACACTTCCCGTCTTAATTACGATTTCCGCGGAAAATACCGACAATATCGTCATCAACATTCGGTGACAAATTACGCACTGTTCATCAGTGAAAAGAATGTACTGGTCGGGGTAGTGATTTTGTGTAAACTAGAGGCACGTGCTCTGAATCTGGGTGTTATTTTTGTTCGTGAATTACATGTTTATAAACTGCCCCCGGGATACAAGTTCTACATATAACAGGCGTTTCTAGATTGAAAAAATAATAATTATGATTAGTTTTAGAAAAGCCATATACATCTAACATTTCCATAGAATTGCATGAACTTTTTTTAATTACGACCACAAAACATATTTCTGAACGGATACTTATATACAAGTTATTACGACTTAAACCTCACAATTTAATTTTTTTAAACGAATTTTCAGATATCCGCGATAAATAATTTGGAAAGGTATTTTTTTATTATTATTATGTAGTAAAGTTAGATATTGACGAATTAATTTCATTATACTTTATTTACTTCATCGTATACAGTGTCCAGTCAGGGGCCGATGGGGATATAGTATTCAAAGCACATAATTTATGCACCAGTGCGTACATTTTCCGTGTCAGTTATGAACAGGAATCGTTCAATAATGCACCACACTACTATGCTCACTATAAACCTAGTACTGGCATTCTCATAAAAGATCCGCTGGCATACTGAGTGTCGCGGGCCAATCTGGTTGGCTCAGGATTATTTTCGCGTTACGGCAGCCGCTTGCCATCAGGTGGGTCATATGCTTGAGCTTCAGCTTAGTGGCATAGAAAAAAAACCGCCTCGTTTAAAGACAAAATGGCAAGGGCAGCTAGAAACTTCCGTCACTTCCAAAAATCGTCTTGCTCTTTCTTATAAAGAGAAAAGACAGCGACAGGATGCACCCTGCATAAAATAAAAACGCCTTTTCAAATGTTTTCATACATTGTTCTTAACTACGCGGTCTATTCTATATCATAAATTGTTTCTTATTGCTCTGTGATAAGAGCTATATTCGAACACAATTCTCAGCTTCTTTGGGCTACAGATGCAATACAAGCATGTAATTTACATGTGAAATAGGATTTTAATTTGAACTTATCGATCGCGGCTGCGCGTGTCTACGACAGACTCACAGCTAGGAATCGAGTTAAGAGGTGGTTCCGGCTAACATTCTTAATGAAAAAAGATTTATAATTTCAAATACGAAATCCTGTCCATCTGAATCCGTCACTTCGGAAAAGAACTATTCAAATATTTTTATAGTGATATTACTCTGAGACTTAATTACTGGTATAACTTGAAGGGTTGTTCTTAAAGAGAGTCTATAGTTTGGTAAGTGAACGTTTTGTGATAAGTTATAAATATATCTAATAATGAAATTGAAACTGTTATCTGTGTGCTTGCATCACGTTTTGATGCTGCTAAAATTGCTAAAACAGCTTTATTGATGAAAGAGACCTTGGCCATAAATAACCACCATCTTCAAAGTAGGTATAACTTATATGCATAAACATTAAGATAAATAATGAACTGAAATTAACAGGCTAATATAGTGAAAAATAGTATTGGAAAAAACTGCCTGATCGAAGTTTTCTTTAGTAAGAGGCTTTTCCTCATTAAATATGAATGGAAATTCGACGGTGATCGAGAAATCGGAACGCGAAAAGACGGTGAAATGACCACAGTGAAATGGGTTTCTATGGGTGTTTTGCGTCTATTTAGGCTACAGACTTTTTTCTATTAATGAAGCCGTATAAAGAACAACTGAAGAGACATTTGCTACTTCCCACATCGGTATTGAATTGGACATCGGCATTCATAATTTTATTTTGGTTTGAAAATTTCTGGCGGTGGAACAAGTTACGGGATTCCTACGTTAACAATTATTTAATAGTTAAACATAATATTTATAAAAAAGAAAAAATTAAAGACTTACTCGTAAAAAATACTTTGTGAAATATATTAAGTTATTAAACAATTGAAGACATTATTGTAAAATTTTGGTGGAAGAGCTCCTTTAAAACTGGCAACACTGAACTCAAACCACGTGACATTACTTCTTTTAAACTTCGCTTCATTATTCTTGTGAACTTTATTTGAAACTACTATTTGTGCCTTTTTCCACACGCCATTGTAATGTTAACTTTTCAAATAGAATACGTTAAAAATTACGTGCCATTCTGAGTGCTCGCACTTTTATTTGTATTGTCGACTTAGACAACTTTTTGCTCTGAATTGATGTATTGTTTGTCTAATAGTAGTGTGGGCCGGGCCGCCTTTAGATCACGGGTTCTGGGTTTGATTCCAGGATTGAGCAAGCAACCAGAAATACACTGGGTGTCATTGTGTTAGTAAATTATATTTCTATTTTTTTTAAATGAACGGAACCCCTGCTCTAGGTATAACCTGTATCGCGGGGGCAGTTTACAAACATGTAATTCACGAGCACAAATGACACCCAGACTGAGCAAGTGTCCCTGGTTTAGACAAAGACACTTGCCCAACCAAGGAATCGAACCCGGGACCCGTTGATCCAAAGGCGGTACGTCTAACCACTAGACCAACGAGGCAGTCAAAACTGAACACACGTTCAGCTGTGGGAAACACCAAAAATCTCACACTGCTATGTCGAGCCACCTCCAATTGTATGGTAA
Source organism: Clostera curtula (assembly GCA_905475355.2). Lineage (NCBI taxonomy): Eukaryota > Metazoa > Arthropoda > Insecta > Lepidoptera > Notodontidae > Clostera > Clostera curtula. The sequence goes on along the minus strand of FR997816.1, from coordinate 282,351 downwards.
AGAATTCGACTACTTTTCCCAAAATTAAAGATACTCCGTGTGATAGGGACACCGTTTCTTCCTGAGGGAGCCCACTAAAGAAAATTTCAAGGCAGAACACCTAAGCCGCGAAACAAGGAAGCTTGTGTCATCCCGCCTGGCACAGTAGGCTAAATTCCCTCAATGTAATTGGAAAAGGCTAAGATCAGCAGTGAGTCATTTATGGGCTGATACGAGAATGACCTCTACCGAGTAATACTTTCATTATCAAACTGAGCAATCATATTTGTCAGCGAACATTTATGGAGCACACACATTATAAACTACATTTCGTGGCTTTAAAAAGATACGATCCCAACCCCATAGCCGAACCTCACGTTTTATTAACCGCTTTTACAACCACTAAGTCACCATGCAGTGAAAAGATAGTAAGCTTTCTTCTATTTCAACTGTGCTGCTTGACTTGGACGTCTGCGACACGTATGTTATGTCTCCGTACCACCGGTCTGAGGCAACTTTTACCCTGGCTTCATGTACACAGCAAAATTAAAAGCAGCATGGAAACTTCAATTTCAACACTAATCAAAGTCAACGTTTATTCGGACACAAAACCATAGTATTTACAATAAAAAGTCATTCTTTCGAAAATACGAATAGTCAAGTAAGTTTCATTTCATCGTATAAATATATTATTTATACGTAGCGCAGAAAAAATATTATGAAAACAACAGTTTATAAAAAATATATTTATGGAGTTATATTTTAAATAACATTTCCGAACAAACTACTACCCATGACCCATTGTTGAGTCGGACCTCCTCCAACTACATAGAGCCAACTGTGCCACGCTGGCCAGACGAGTTAGCACAAGGTTCGTATCAAGTTTTACTTATAAATATAAATATCCTTGGACATTTCACACAACGCCATCTCGTCCCAAGCTAAGCAACTTAATGCTTGTGTTATGGTAACGAGATGGATGATAAACTACTTATATACATTTATTTTTTGTAAATACATACATATTATAGATAGAAAATGACACCCAGACTCCGAGCCAGTGCCTCTGGTTTAGTACGTCTTACTGCGTCAGTATTAATACACTGTGACCTGTTCCGGAAAAATATATAAGATCGATCCGTACAAGTGGAGCTTCAGACATCTCGTCCCGTACCCGTTCCCGTCCCGGCTGGATCCCGGGATTCAATTTGCGCTCAAATAATTTATTGCTTCGACAACTTTAAACGGTTTTAAGTCGTATTTGTCTTGTTATTATCGGAGTCAATATTGTTGCGGGGCTTTAAATACGAAATACTTCTCGGCTAAGGCTTTATCATTGGGATGGTTTGAATACTTGTTGAAGTGCAATAATTTGTAATTTTTAAGATTAACAAGGCCAACGACTGGTGATTGATGCTGAATTGACTATCAAACTTAAATAATTATCATTGTAAATATGAATTGATGATCATGATCATGATAAATAATGGATGATGTCGAGCGGTATTTTAATTTCTCGTTAAAGTGTCAAATCAAGTTAAAACCACTAGACCAATTTTATGGTATTTGTCATATGAATAGATGAGAGAAAAGCTTGGGTCTTTAAAAAGAGAAACAGGATAAAATGGTCGAAAAAATATAAGTGACGAAGTGAAAAAGTCATAAGGTTGAAGGGGTGGGTGCAAACCAAGGGTTTTACTCTGCTGACAGATGTTGATATGATAAAAAATAACAAGCCCTCTGAGTTTCTTGTCAGCTCTTCTGAGCTGTGGTCGCATTCGGAATTTGTGGACTTTGACTGTGAAATAATGTCTTGGCAGCCTTACTAGGCCGGATGTAAAGGATTTCTCTAAATGGTTTCTGCCATGACTTTATTGTACAGCTTTGATATTTATTTCGATCCTATATGGTATAAATAAAGGCCTTTTTGCAAAAAAAAACTAGGTAATTCAATATAGAATAAAATACCGTGGTTTTAAACTATTTAATTGTTTTCATAGGTACTATTATGTATATGTATACTATATATGTAGCGGTTGGCTCGTGTCTATTTTATTCCTTTATTTTTCTCAACTGTACCATTTCCAGTGTGCGTTTACCGCATCCGCTGTACTGTCGACCTCCGTCACATGTCCGTCACTCCACAAATTGAATGCGACAATCGGATTCTATTGCTGTACATTTTGTGGAGACCACTTTGCGAGAAAAGAGCGGAGCACGGTTCAAGCACTAATCGGATCATTGGTAATGCAAGCTTTGTGTTACGGTCTAGAAAGGTTTCTTCATGAATTTTGCTAATAGTAAGAGAATTGTATTCAAACATTTGTTAAGTATATAACAGCGTCAGATAACAGTCATAGTGTCACCCTATTCTATCCTGGAGGTGTTATGAGACTAATGGTAAGACCTTGCTACGAGATTTATCTTGACCCTTTTTACAATGACATTGTCCAGCGTCTCAGAATTGTGCTCCATCAATTTCTAGGAGATTCAGCTTTTGTTAGTACTGTGACGCTTATCACCTGTCGCGGAGCATTTTCTCCACTGGAGAGCGTATCCCGTTGGCCTGGATCGGGCAGTCCCACATATCCTATCTATTCTCTGACTCAGTGGTTACGAGCTGAGATATGATGAAGTAGTATTCAATAAAACATAGTTAATTAAAATGAAACGCAACGCAGAGCTAATCAAGAGCATTTCATTCTACTTGAAATGGGTACAATAGGCTAGGAGCTCGAGACGCAAATCTCGAAATGAATTAAATCGTACCGATCGATTAGAAACTAAAATCTTCGAATTGTGAATCATTACGGTTAGTAACGTCGTAGATCGATGGCATTAATAATTATAAAAACATATGTATGGATCACGGATACAAGTGCTATAAGAACTTGGAAGGGTGGTAACTTGATAAGGCGGTACAAGACAGCACGGTTATCCTTAGAGAACGTATCCAATATTCCGTCGTATTACGAAACAGAACTCGACCAACTTGAATCTCAATCTCCTCCGCTCTGGAGTATGCCAAGATCGGCAGCAAATTATCGTTGGACTTGGATTGTATGGCTGCCAATAAAATACAAATAACGGTAGCTTGACACACAAATAAAACGGAAAATAGATTGAAAATTAATTATAATTTATTTTATAATACGGAGCTGTCTACTCATGAATATGAAAAACTCATGGGCAATTTTATCAATAAATTATTTTCGTTTTTATTTGTATCACAGTTAACGCAATTTCTTGATGATTGATGATGACTGATGAATCTTTCTGGTTCAGGCAAGTTGCGGGTGACAAGCTCACAAAGTGTGCTCCGTGATTTTTAATCATTATTAATTGTTCTAATCAGGTTTTTTTTCAAGATTTTGATATAAATCGTTAATAGACTTTATTGTGAACGTGTACTTGTGTGAAACTTCCAGTGCAGTAAATAACTTAGCAAAATAAATCCAATAAACAATAATATAACTTCAAATCTACCCACAGTGACCAACAGTGCAAAGCTATTGAGCGGAACGCGTAAGTACGCCGTATACCGCGAACTTACGACCTTTTTTCCGCGAGCGCATAGTGTGGCACACAGTCTGATACCGCGACGACTCGACGCCTCTATACATTTAGTTTATTTAAAATATTTGAAGCTAAATAAAATGGATAATTTAAGCACAGATGATAGAAATAATGTAACTACGAGGCCTAAGAAGTTGTTCATAACAAAGTCGACTGAATCCCTAGAATCACTTAACTCCAGTGGCTCAGATTTACAAATGAGAAGTTTTGATCTATCTACTGGACAGAACACAGACTATATTGATAAACTAAAAGCAGAAATTACTGAGTTAACGACACAACTGCTTAGTGCAAATGACGAAGTAGACAAACTTAATTTAGAAAACAATCAGCTCAAGAACATTATAAGTCAACAAAAACAACACATCAGCTCACTAAAGGAAATATGTAAAACTCCAACACGAGCACTGAAAACTCAAACGTTATCAAACAGGAGAAAGTCAAGACTCACTATGACTGATGCTCTTCGGTTCTCACCTACAAAAAGTATCACTGAAACAGTTAGAAATACTAAGGTACAAAGTAATGACTTGAAACAAATGTCAGAAGAGGAAAAATTTGATACAATGAGTTGCAGCACTGAAGGAAAAATACCTAAAGACAACAAAAAACACATTTATATATTTGGTGGAACACAATGCGTAGGACTATCATCAATGTTAATAGCATCAAGACATAACAACATGTATGAAAAATATGAAGTTACTTCTTTCGTCAAACCAGAAGCAAGTACACGAGATATCCTCGCGTCAACAAAGATGTTTAACATTCAAGAACAGGACAAAGTTATATTATTTGTCGGTGAACATGATAATAATCCGTTGCATATTGAGATTGAACTAAGCACATTAGTAAACAGTATGAAAAATCGTCAAATACTTATATTAGGTGTACGTAAAAACGCTTTCTTAAATGAAATAATGTTAAATAATTTATTAAAAAAAATATGTGACTATTTTCCAAATTGTAAATATATTGACATGAGTTTTAACTCTACAAATTATGATATATGTAATAAAATTAATTTAAATATTGATAGTCATGATTACAATTGTAAATACTTAAATTACTATAACATTAAAAACAAAAAAAAAGTACAAATGACTCAAAACAGTATCAAAAATGTACTACACGCAAAGGTACACCATACTCCTCTCAAAGGTACTATCCCTTACTACTTCCAGGCGAATAAGGTTCATAGGGGTTCTAGTAGGGAAAACAAACAACCAATCAATATCACGAAACCCAAAAAAGGGACAATTCCATTTTATTTTCAAAAAATAATAAAGTCCAAAGAATCCGTCAAAGACCAACACAATTGTTTTCGTTCCTCCACAAGCACATAAAGCGACAGACTTTAAAATATTGCACCAAAATATAGCGGGTTTTTGTTCGAAAAGAGATATTCTAGATATTACCATTTCTGAACTTAATTCTAAAGGTACCATGCCTAATGTGATATGTTTATCCGAAACGTTTATCAAAAAAGGCAACGAAAAGAATATCAAGATATCAGGGTATGTCCTTGCATCTTCATATTGCAGAGATAAACCGCGGGGTGGTGTATGCATATTAGTGCAGAAAGATATTAGGTTCGTAGAACTTAATTATATCAAAAATTATTCCTGCACTAACGTGTTCGAATGTTGTGGTATAGAGATCCCTATTGTAAAACTAATTCTAATAACTGTGTATCGCACTCCACAGTCCAATATTGATGCTTTCTTTAAACATTTAGATACCCTATTGTTTAGATTGTGTTTTGACACTAAGAAGAAAATAGTTTTGGTGGGTGATATAAATATCAATACCCTTAAGACTAATAAAATAGTGACTACCTTAACTGATATTATTACCAGCTACAACATGACTCTGCACATTAAAGAACCAACACGTCTCAATTCCTGCATTGATCATATGGTGAGTAATGTAAAAAAAGCTACTGGCGAAACCCTACGGCTGGGACTGTCAGATCATGACACAGCACAGCTGCTACGCATTCCAACCACTAAAAATATAACAAAACCACATAAAATGTACACCATAAAAAGGGACCTAAGTGACGAAAATACAAATAAATTCTATGAATGCATAAGGAGTTTGTCTTTTAACGAAGTATATAGTGAAAATGACGTAAATAAAGCCTTTAATATTTTCCACCAAGAATTTAAGGTATTTTATGACTTGTGTTTCCCGTTACTTAAACATAGGGTAAAAAATCATGGACACGGTGCAAAATGGATAACGGATGGCATCAAACGGAGTAGCCAAACAAAAAGGTCGCTGCGGTTCAAATTTTATAAAAATAGAACTGTTGATAATAAACTTAAATTTAAAAATTACTCTAAGCTTCTACGATTGTGTATCACAAAATCACAAAAAATATGCCATCACAGAATTATAGCCGGGTCAAAAAATAAGTGTAAAGCAGCGTGGAAAATAATAAATGATGATTCAGATAATAATAATAGTCATGAGCACATACAAGAAATTAAAATCGATGATAAAATTATTAAGGAACCAGTCGAAATCGCTACAAAGCTGAATGAGTTTCTTTTAAACTTAACTGATGAAAAAAAACAAGATACTAATACAAATAAGTTACATATCAGCAATTCTATATTTTTAACAGCATTAACGTTAAATGAAACAAAAAATATAATCATGTCTTTAAAGAATACGAACTCCGTCGGCTACGATGAAATTGCAACAAAGGTGCTTAAATTTTGTAGTAATATAATTACTCCCGTCATAACACACTTAATTAATCTTTCTTTTGTACAAGGCAAGTTCCCAGACGCTTTAAAAAAATCGATTGTTAAGCCGTTGCATAAAAAAGGAGATAAAACCGATCTGCATAATTATAGACCAATAACTTTAATACCAATAATATCTAAGATCTTTGAAAAGGCCATGTATAAAAGGCTCGTCTGTTTTGCAAATAAACAACATACTTTAAAACCTGAACAAAATGGATTTCAAAAAGGGAAATCAACGACGTTAGCTGCCTTTAATCTTACACAAAGCATAATTAACAGCATAAATAAGAAACAGCTGACTGTAGCAGTCTTTTTTGACATGTCCAAGGCGTTTGACTTTGTTTTACATAAACTGTTGCTTAAGAAACTAGAGAACTACGGAATAAGAGGAGTTGCTCTGGACTGGATAGATAGCTACTTATCATCTCGTGAACAATGTGTGGAAATAAGCAATTTAGATACGCACTCTATAATTCAACACTACAGGTCCACATATCTAGTTAACAAATATGGCGTCCCACAAGGTAGCGTATTGGGACCACTACTATTTCTTTTCTATATAAATGACATACCAGACATAATAAATCATAAATGTACATTATTTGCTGATGATATCTCTATAGTCGTGACATCAAATAATCCAGAAACTTTTGACATGGAAATAAATAATACTATCAATCTAATAATTAAATGGCTTCACGATAATAATTTGAAAGTAAATTTAAGTAAGACACACTATATACAATTCAGATCTAAGAGTAATAATAATTCAACGGCTCTAAATATTACGTATAATGATAATGTTATAAAAGATACGGATAGTGTAAAATTTTTGGGCATATCTTTGGACAAGTTTTGCGATTGGAAAACCCATATTGAAGATATCAGCAGCAGGATAAACAGATTTGTATATGTATTGGCAAGACTAAGTAAAACTACATCGATGGATACTGTAATTATGGCATATCATGGTTACGTAGGTTCAATTCTAAAATACGGTATTCTGCTATGGGGGAATTCTACGAATATATCTAGAGCATTCTTACTACAAAAGAAGTGTTTAAGGGCCATTACTGGAACTCCTCCTTATGACTCCTGTAAGCCCCTATTCAAAAGATTAAATATTTTGACACTAGCGGGTATGTACATTTTTGAGATTGGTGTATTTGTAAAAACACATCCAGAATTATTTACTAGGGCATCGGAAGTATATCCTCGCAACACAAGAAATGGAGATAGACTTGTATTGAACTGTATATCAAGAACTACATTGTTCCAAAAAAATTCATACGCTATGTGTGTAAAAGTGTATAATTCCCTACCGCAAAGTTTTAAAGATCTTCCCCTGTTAAAATTTAAAAAGGTACTTAAACATTGGCTTATTGAGAACTGTTTCTATTCTGTTAATGAATTATTATAACTTTTTCTAATCTAATGTATAATTAATTAAATGAATTTATTATTATATATAGGTAATCTTTAAGGGGAACTTTGTGCTCTAGAAATATTATAAATGCCTGAACTATTATAAGCTTAAAATTTCACATGCTAATTACTAGCTAAATAGATGAGACCAACTTAAATTAAGATCATTACAATGTACTCTATTTTATGTGGAATAAATGAATCTGAATCTGAATCTGAATCACTCTAACTGTACAACGCAGTTAACTATGTTGGAACAATTGTGTGTGCTCGTACAGTACTTTTTAAAAAAAAGAAGTGAACAAAATATTACCCTTTTTAATTATTTGGACTTTGAAATGTTTTCACAAAATGCTATCATAACCTCCCGTACTATGTAGTACCGGCTGCGTTTGTTCTCTCGGTTTTGCAATGTAGTCTGAAGTTAGTGTTTGCACGGCATCAGCACTTTTTGTTCCCGGTTTCCGTTGTTGATAGTTCTTAATTAGCTGACGGCATACCAGTTCATATAGGATGTAATAAAAACCCCAAGGCCATAAGGATAGGATCGATGGTAATGCTGATACAGATACTACTGCATAGAGAACGCAAGAAACATTATGGAGCTCAAAATAATAGCGTGTACTGCAATAATAACTATTGATATTCGTTTGATATTTAATAGAGCTCATATTTTAAAGTAAAATTCTGGTTTAGGAAAACGTTATCATTCAAAATTATGTCGAGAGAAAAAAAATCGTCTTGCTTTGCTGTATGACATCACTTCGGATGGATATGGGAGTTTTGTTGCACCATACACTCAGTGACATCTAATATTGGTACTTGCATGGCGAAGTTAAGAAAAGGTTTTATGGATATTAAACAGTGAACAAAAATAAGTAGAACAAAATGGTATAAACAAGTACAAACACCAATAATTCTAGTAAATATACCAATACGTGTATTTATATTACAAATTTAAGTCACTTTTTTTCTAAATGTTATTCCATACATCAGTTTGTCGCAAAATTTACCATTTATTGTTGAGACAAGTTATATTGAAATTGACATTTGGATTGGCGTATCTCTAATAGGAGATTATTATTCTTACAGTCTGGTTTGGTTTAGTAAAGTTTAAGTACACTTAAAGATTTTAGGATAGAATACGACCATTCTGAAAAACTTCAGTAAACAATAAAAAAATGAATTTACATATATTTTTTAATGGAAATTTATTTTTTAAACTCACCCGTAACTATATTTGTTTAGGTTTTCCATAAAAACTCTTACAAATCATAAAGTTTGAAACTACCAGCGGTTCGGAACGCTGTTCTACAGAAAGCTTAAAGCATAGTGAGAGCAAGTTCAGCACATAATGCGAAAAGCAAAGTGCCTAATAACGAATAAGTTCAACCAATGTAAAATGTGTCCTGACACTAACATACGAACAGACAAGCAAGCAATCATTTCTCAGCCCATAAACGGTCTACTGCTGAGTCATGGTTCCCTCCAACTTCTTGGAGGGAAATCAGGCTGCAGGGCTACGTTTTCTTTTACACATACTATTTCTACGTATATAGTTTAGAGACGAGAAGATTCCTATTTTTGGTTGAAATTTTCCTTTCGCAATGGCTTTAAATACATTTTATTACAACCAGTATAGAGTTTGCAGTGTATTTAAAAGACAACAATAATGTATAATTTTTTCATATTATATTCATGTGATACAGGGTGCGACAAGGCGTTCAGGGTAATGGGGCGTTCGCGGTTCAACCCATGCGAGTCCACTTTCATCCCTTTCATCCCGCACATCTATTTATAGTGGACCTTTTTTTATTTTTGATACCCCTCTTCTAATGGAAGCCGGCCTCGTGAATGGTCGGACATTTTGGAGGCATTTTATTCGGAATTATGAGGTAAAAAGCAGCGCGTCGTTTGTTATGATATAGGAGAAGCAATATCGGAGTGATAACAGCTGCCGCGGCTGATTTATCGGCCGCTCCAGAAATATTATCCACATTTAATGGTATTTTCGGGGGTTTCTATTTACAGGAAGTGTGACAAGTAGCAGACATCGACACTTGATAACTGGAAGAGGCTCGACTCAGTAGTGGGTCGTATAATGGGCTGAATAGTAGTAGTAGTAGACATCCACTGGTAGTTAGGTAAAGATTGCTGCTCATGAAGGCTCTTAGGAGTCGATGGATACTGTCTGCGCAAGAGCCTATTCGTGGTGTCCTTTGAGGGTGTGAGTGGTTCAGCAGTTCTTTGAGGGCATTAGGCGTGAGCAGCGCATTCATATATAACTTTTAACTGTAAATACCAACGTGTATCAAGGTGTGTTTTATTGAGAATATTTTGACATGGTCACTTTTACAAAGGAATACTATAGTCCGTTAACGTTAACCGTTAACTAGAATCCGTTAAAAAGTGTTTAATTCCAATTAACATTTAGATAACAAATTGTTATTGGACCTATGTGAAACCTATGTATTGACCATTGATATTATTGACAATAAATTTTTAATTATGACATTCCTATTTTATTAAATTTGCGCCAACTTTCTTTTGCTAAATTATTAATTATAATTAAGTTAAATAATTGTATAAAAGGACATGTAATTACAACTATCTCATTAAACTTCATCGTGAAAACTCTAGTGGTAGACATTATTGAGAACTCTAAAAGATAAACACCTCTAAGCCCAAAAATGTTTTATTTCATAATTTTTTTGTCATTTTTTTCTTGACAAACATGAACATGAATTTAATTCTGTGTGTCGATATATTGAGTTATTACTTTTATTTTATTCTTCTAATTGGAATAAATCTTGGCCTTAAAAATGAATAAAATATATAAATAAATAATGGCCAGGATGGTTCTTCCCCTTGATAATGAAATGGTTTATTCCTACGGCTTTAATTGTATTGTTATCCATATTTTGATAGCTTCCTGTCACAAAAACTTCAGTGCGAAAATTAAATGAAGCGTAATATTTCCAGGGCAATCCGTGTTTATTACGCTCGAAGCTCGCGAATCCGTAATTCGCCTACAGCGGTATCTTAGACATAATTAATTGTAACTTGTTATCCTAAACGGGAGAGCTAGCGAAATGTCTTGACTCTCGGCTTCATCTCGGTTACGTCCAATTCCTTGACAGCCAGAACCAAGTTAAGAACAGCGAACCGACTTATCCGTTCATTTTATTAATTGCTTCCAAACTTGCCTCGGGTGGATTTGGAATGTTCTATTATTAATTTTTAATAACGGCTTGTCTGTTGAAGGCTTTCACTTTTCTCAGTGGGCGGACAAGCTTTACTAACTAGGATTAAGACATGACAATAACAAGACCATTTAGAATACCAAGTAGTGATTTCGAAAAAAAGTGCGGTGTCGGGTTATGCCGCAAGAGCCGACAAAAGTATATGAATGAATATCATCTTTTAGGTTAATCAGTTTTAGTTTAAGCGCTCAATCAGCAGCTATAGAGGCTATCGAAGCCTATTAGGGACCTGCGCAAATCCCATACCTACTCACAGCGACCTTTCTCCGGTCGCCCACCTACCAAGTCAATGTCCAGCGAATTCACTTTGGTGACTTGTACGTTTATTTTTACAGGGAAGGCTGTGGGCGTCACAGGACTCTCCAGTGACGCTCCCTGCGGGCATTTCTATATTGGTTGTGAATTACATAATTATTATATTTTGATTGTATTCCCTTCAGGTAATCGTTCCTTACATTGCTCTGAGTAATAAATAATGAAGCTATATAGCTATACAGTATATGTAAAACGTTATGATTAAGGTTTTAAGCTTGTATAATAAACACGAGTTGAATGCGTCATGCTTGTGAACAGGTGCCGTTGCTAGGGGTCGGTTGGCTCAGAAAACCACCGAGTTTATTGCCGGCTCTTCTGACCATTTAATTTTTCAAATTAAAATGGTATATTTTCAATATTCGTTTATTGGTTAGTCAGAAAAGCTCTAATGACCCAACTCGATTAAATGAGTTTTGATTTTGAATACTACTACTCTTCAGCCCACCAATGACCCACTGCTGAGTCAGCCTCCTTCCATTACAGGGAGGGCCATTAGCCCACTGTGCCACGCTGACCAGACGGGTTGGAACAGGGCTTCGTTATCTTGCGGCTAGGTATTCCCATAAAAAATATAAATAGTTTACTACAGGCACGACTGATGTCACCCTTTCTTTTCGTCGGAATGATACTATATATAATGGACTGTTATCGTTTGGTCACCCTAATTTACTAGCGTCGAAATATAGGAAAATAAAATTGCTCAATAGAAGATAAAGATTGATTTTCCACTAAAAATAAATAAACGGTCTCCAAAGAAACGCCCGCCTCGTTACCCCTCCCTCTACTCCTTCCGTACCTCTTCATTGGGGTCTTCAAAATATTGGAGTTTATTTTTATACTTTAGAGAGCCAAGTGAAATTTAACGAGTTGTCCACAGAAAAGCAGTGATTCCACGCCATGTATCATTGAATGAAACATCATTAACGTCACAGAATTCTAGCGGGACTAAATAGCAGGTACCTATCATAACTGCTATGTAGCCTGGAACCATTGGCTTAATTTTGGTTTAAGGAGGGTTTTTATAGTGCGGAAAATATGGAGATATTGCAAGAAATAAAGTCGCGAGCACCGGCTAGTATATGTATAAGTTTAAGGACCTTGGCAGCCAAGTATGCCAAGGAATGGCAGTTGCACACCTTTGTTTACCTGCCTCACAGAAACTTTATTAAAGTATTTTAAAAATAAAACGTAAAAGGCAATGTAGCAGATCTGCGTCCGTGCGTCCAGCTCGTTACTCCCAGGAATCGTTCTCATTTCGAAGCAATTTTCCCTTCAGTTTTATTCCACAGTGTATTTTTAAGTTCACCTTTCGTAAAGTATGAAGTGCTTCTAACAAACTCCGAGCACTTCTGAACAACGCTTTATGGTTTTCTTTTTTATTATGTTAATTTGTATTTAAGAAGATTTTTTTATCATCATCAGCGCTCTTTATGGTATTGCGCAACGTGATAACAGTAGTCAAATCCTACAAAACATATGTGATTTGATGAAAATTTTAATCAATCCTCAGACTAAGCTAGCAACGGTTCTATTGAATACATACTATCAAATTTTATTATTGACCAAAACAACGTAGCACAAAACAAACAGTCCCTAAACAGATAACTAGGTACAGTAAACACCTAGTAAATAATATAATACATTGAAATATGACCGTCTGTAGCTCGCCCCCTATAGACCAGGCGGGACGTGACGTGTGTAGAAATGCCCAGACTAAAGGGAGCAGGAATCCTTTTCAGGACAGACGAACATATAAATTGGGGGTTTGTTTGTTCAGTATTTAATAAAGGCCTTGTGTAGGGGCTCAGAATCCCGGGTTCGCTATCAGGGTTGGGTTATCTTCGCGTCCAGAGATGCTTTTAAATGGTTGAGTGTGATACTCTCATCGGCGCCGAACGCTTTTCCAAAGAAATGGGTATTCAATAAAGATGCATTCATGTGTAGCCTTTGATTATATTCTTTAAATTTAAATTAAATTATATTCTTTTGGCTGTTTCATGAAAATTTCCTCCGTCGTTTTAAGAGTTGTGTTTTAAAAGAATTAAAATGTGTTTTTGTTAAACTACCACGCACGATAACCTAAGAATATAATATAAATATCCTGGGATGCTGATTATGTTTTTCGCAGACATCGCAGAGAAGCGAGAGATACAACCACATGTAACATAGGTACAGTTCTGGCACGAGCAACTGACAAGGTACAACAGTGAAATCGTATAACAAGCAACGCATATTACGATGCTACATCTCTATGTTGGAGTTGGCACAACTCTGTTACCCATTCAATTTGCTCACCCAAAATATAATGTCTCTGCATCTCGTACGTTTCCTATGGTACTGGATGCCCTGGTAATCCCTGAACCTTTTCAATAGTAATTTAATCAGAAAATGAACTATTGAACTTTGAATCTAAGTTAAAATGAAAAATGCCACCAAGTGTAGAGTGCTTAATTAACATGCAACAAATGTCACAAAATTTGAAGAAGGCGATGACTGTCTAAATTCACTATTAAGATGAGTACTGTATAAGTACCGATAATGGGCGATCTTATAAAGGTCGTTGTCGCTAGATTTGCGCCTTTTATAGTACTTAATTACGGCAACTGAACATGTAATGGATGCTAGGCTGATAGGTAGATGAAAGGTACATTTTAACAGCACCTCTTACCTATTTTCACATTTTTAATAAGGCGTGTTTAATATCCCGACATCATTCAATCTATAAGAGAAAATGTAATGATTGATCAAAACGTCGCGGAACCATCAATCACGGGGCATTATCCCATTTTTTCGGCTTTCAGGGTTTCGGCGCGAAATATATTATTGACTAGCAGAGGTTAAGCTCCGACCAATTTTATCATCATCGATAGCGTCGGTACCTTCGTAAAAGTAGAAATAAATAAAAAATTGATATGGAATACGCTTTTTTATCTGTGACTTGAATGCCTTTAACCCTGGGCTTGCGTTGTGGAAAGCAGTGCCATGGTCTAAGATGGAGCAGGCAATTCAAGGAAGTGCCCTACCGGGCACCGGCTCTCACATACACACGACGAAACACTACAGTAAAACTAGACGGGCGGACCATTAGATCCTACCACCAAGCGTGCTGGGTTTTGCTAACTTTTACAACGCGCGTGTATTTCCAGCGTGCGGCGAAGTTTTTTATTATTAAGACTAGCGACCCGTCACGGCTTCGCATGGGTGGACATTTTTTTTATTTTTCTTGCAATCAAAATAGCCTATATTAATCAGTGTACAATATACATTATCGCATTCAATTAGTGAAAAATCGGTACAGTACTTTTCAGCCATTGTGTTACAAACATGCATCCAAATCTTTCCTCTATATAATATGAAGTATAGATTAAGGTTAAGATCAAAGCAAAAATCTCAATATTAACTACAAAATTACTGCGTTGTTCGTGTAGGGGTTGGATGTCCTGCCTTGAGATCACGCGTCACGGTTAGTCCATTGTTCTGAGTGTGGCTGACATTTGTGTTTCTGAATCACATTATTTTATACAGCCCTCGCGATACAGGTTATACAACGTATACCTTTTTTAATTCCGTGTATATTAATTCTTTCCTTTTCTTAATATTCATGTCTAAACCATATATTTATAGCTTTACTATTTTAGTAACATCTAATACAGGTTTACCTGCGGATAAATTTTAACCCTCTTTTGGATTGATGCTTCGACGGAACCCCAAAGAGTTTTAACTGTGCACTTTTCACTGCTACACTTTTCCCGAAATTAAAGGCAAAATTACGCGGTCGAGCTACAAGGGCCATGTTTCAATGGTTATAATATTAAACGCGGCGATAACCTGTGATGGAATATTAATGGCTTCTGCCCGGGATATCGGTACAGCGCCATCTATTGAAAGGTGTTAAATTGATAATTGTGTACCTATACGTCTCCCTCGCCTCTTCCCAATTTCATCGGGGTCGGCACCGGTCTAACCTGATTTAGCCTTTACACAGGGAGACTGCAGCCCTCCTCCCTAGTGGTAATGGTAATGGTTAGACCAGTAGTTAGTTCACGCTACTGACTACGTGTAACGACGGCTTTATGTGTCCTCCGAAGTACGGAGGAGCTCAAATATAACATCGAAATTATCAACATCATGGACACTCATCCAACATCCAGCAGAGTTAGACGTTGCTTAACGTGCAAATCGAATACGTTACACAGTCGCAATTTGTCATATTTCGAATCCTGCTAATATTATAAACGCGAAAGTTCGTAGGTATGGATGGGTGGATGTTTGTTACTATTTCACGTAACAACTACTGGATGGATTTTAATGAAACTTTGTAATAATATAGCTTATACATCAGAATCACACATAGGCTACAATTTATAAAGATATTGTGTGAAATGTCCAAAATAGAACAAGAACTATCAAGTGGGTAGGAAAAATAATCTAAAGAACTAAAGAATAAATAAATTCCATCACCACGCGGGTAAAACCGCGGGGCGCAGCTAGTTTAATATAAGTGTAAGTCTACTGTGAACTTTCAGTTAAGTATGTTGGAGTTAACTTACAACGTTGATGATTATATTTGTATGAAACGGAGTGTTACCTGAAATTAAAGAAATTAAATTAGAAAATTTAATATTGTTAAAGAATAACTGTATCATAATAATTCATTGAACTCCCAAAACACTTGAAGAGGAGACTATTATTTATACATACAAATTTAAATTGGTTAATCCATAAAGGAGATATATGCAGCCACAGACCGACACAACACATTTATAAGCTTACACAGCCATCTCGTTACTCGCACTTCCAACAACTTCTAGACATTTCTAGAACAATTAAACTTGTGTAGTACACAATAAAGTCGTTTAAACATTTCCACTCGCTTCCCTCCACAAATGAAAGTGTGGCGAATGCTTTGATTGTGTACTTGTGTACACTAGACGCGCGTTGTGTGTTCCAGACGTGTGTTGTGTACGTCTTGTCGGTCTCTTTTCCCGCGTGAGATTGTGAACCGTCTGCTGTATGACTCTTTGAAGTGGGAAACATTTTATGTTTCATATCATATCTGTCGCAGGTTCTTAGGACGCACTAGTAAAAACGTAAGTTACTGGCAGTGATTACTGTTCAACTTATTTGGCCCACAATGTGGCACTAATACAAAGAGGATAAAACGAATTGACAGTACTTGTTCAAGTATACTTAGATGAAATTAAAAAAAAAGCACTCAAATGATTTTCATTAGAACTTTCCTACTACGCACTGAACAAGCCGACAGAAATCGCAATCAAATAATTTATTTTGCACTAGCGACCCGCCCCAGCTTCGCACGGGTGCAATTATGACATAAAAACCTTCCTCTTGAATCACTATATCTATTAAAAAAAGCCTTCAAGCCGCTTCAAAATCCGTTGCGTAGTTTTAAAGATTTAAGCATACATAGGGACGGACAGACGACAGCGACTTTGTTTTATAATTGTAGTGATAGTGATAGGACACAATGTTCACTTACAAAGCAAGTAGCAAAGTACAACTGAGAAGAACTGGCAAGAAACTCAGAGGGTTTGTATTTTTTGTCTTTACTTTATTCTCTTATTCGGTCTTATTTAATATTCTTAGCTAAGATTTTATCTAGTTAAAATTACGTATTCGTATCAAGTTTTCCTTCCCTTGCGGTTAGCTTATCGGCCTTTAGTCGGCTCGTGCGACACCCTCACCATGGAATGGGGTGGTGTCACTCTGTATTCTTAGTCAGTCACCACACAGACGAGGACGGGAGTAGTTAATTGTAAATTAATTACAAACATGGCAATTCACACATTGCTTTAAAAAATATCAGAGTTTTTATGAATACTACTTTTGAACCATTCATGACCGTGCCAGTTTTAATATGAATGAGAGCAAACGCCCTACATCCCTCCAGGCGATGTGGGTCGAGCCAACAGATTTCGGCTCTTGTATGAACATTGCCTAAAGGGTGGCTTTGTGCCACAAATACTGCAAGACCGGCGAGTGAGCGTTTGATCATCCATTGCGCGATAAAACTAAGGAAATAAGGACACGATTCATAGAATTCTCACTATCACAATTTGGATTATTTCAGCTTATAAATGACCCAGTACTGAGTCGGGTCGCCTCCAAGTTCACGGAGGGAAATTGGGATTGGGTTCGTGGCATTGTGTAAATTAACTTGACTAAATCTAAAATTTGTCTTATGGGATTGTTAGAGATCAATCAAAGGTCTTAATAGGGTTTGCATGACACCTTTTCATTTCATTTCGTCAAAGGGAAGCCACACACACACATGGATACACAAACACATCAAACTTATATTATTTCTAATAAATTTATTAGCAGAATTCTAATCAATTATCTTAGCTACACACAATATCAACTAGGTAATAAAAAAATATTATTTACATTCCTTTTAAAGTCAACACTACAAAAAGTATACGAGTAAGACACGGAGCGATGGATGTTAAACAAACAAAAAAATGTATCTCTAACGTTCCCTCGGTAATGTTTCATGATACCTAAAGCCACTCCCCTAAAAGGGACGGTCTACAAACACAGAAATGAGTGTGTGAACAGAAAAAATATCGTCCAGTGGCGTCGTGGCGCAAGGGACGGATACTGTTTAATTTTTAATGGTTGGCTAATGTGCAAAGGTGTTAATGTTGCTCTTCTGGGAGTCTGTGATCACGATCCGCATAGGCCTGCACTTTATCTGGTTAATTCGGTCCTGTAGAGGTTAGAGACAGGTACTGCACTCTATGCTTTTATAACCGCTAGTTGAAAGTGGGGTAAATCATGTTTTAACGGTTTTGATCGTGTGTTTCAGACACTTTGCGGTATGTGCCTTGTGCATACCGCTGCCCCCCTTTTAGTGGGATAGTGGAAGCAGACTCGGCAGCAGGTCGTTTATGAGCTGAGATAATGTTGATGACGATTTAATATTATGTACTTTTGTTGTGTCTGTGTGTATGTCTACTGTACTCGGCGGCAAAACTAATCGATACCCGCCGCCGGCTACACTAATGACATCCCATGTTTACCTCACTCACTCTAATTGCGACTATATTGCGAATACATAAAGTAAATTTTACATAGACATGATTCCGTAGGTCGTATTAATTTACCAAGTCATTGATACGAAATAAAAAGTAAATATCAATCATAAATAATAGCAATATTTGATTCAATTTATTATCTTGATCATTAATAAAGATTGTAGTAACGTCCATATTTATTTCTCAGCCCATAAATGACCCACTGCTGAGGTGAGCCTCCTCCAATTACATGGAGGGTTGTTGAAACTTGATACGAAACCCGTATTAAGTTTTCCTTCTCTTGCGGCTAGGTTTTCGACGGGACTCAGGAAATGGGGTGGTGACACTTTGTATTCTAAATCCGTCACCACATGGACAACATACCAATATTATACTATTAATAACAACTGCAAAGGCCGACTTAAAAAATATAGATGATAGAGATTAGAGATGCCGCATGATTGCTGGGTACTAGGCTATATGGGAAGCTGAGATAAGCACGGGACTAAAACCCACGCGGCCGAAGCCGCGTGCATAAGCTAGTTTGATTTAAAGGCCAGCCCATCTCGCCAGGGCGGTACGCTTGCCACCGGAAACTCAATTATCAATTCTGATTATATCACGAAAAGCATCTCTCCGTCGCACTTCCCAGAACTTTGAACAGTCCGTAGTTTGAAACAATGGCTTTTATCATATTTTCACTCTCGTTGTATCTTTCATATTTATTCTGTCTGCTTAAATCCTCCGAAGGTGTAATGCACGTAATGCCATGGAGGAGGTGAGATGTTATACGATGCACACCTATCCCACGTCCAGGACAGCCTGTTGTCGTTTAATTCGCAACGCTTGCCTTCCGCGCTACCTGCAATGCTACAAGCTTCCCATTTGCAGCCTAAATGTATAAATAATCCATTGGGACAGAAAATGTCGAATGACAACTATTATCACACAAAACTCACGGCATGTTTCTCGAGCACATGCTTAATTCACAAGCGTTTGTATTCACCTACATCCAGATTAAAGCAACGTGATCGCGAGGATCATGTGAGCTCAACACATAATCTTAATAACGTACACGTTGCCATAGAGCCGTCATTATGTCTTGGACTAGATACCTTTTGGACTGGTTATGCTGCCAAAATATGAAAGACGCCGACTGGTTTGCCACCGTTATTTTGTTTATTTTTAACACATATTGATAGCTCTTTTGCAATTTATAACATTACTAGCGACCCCCCCCCCCCCCGGCTTCGCACGGGTGCTATGATGAACATCTAAATTTATCAGTGTTTCTCTACAATATTATGCATGTATTATACATATAAATACTATGTAGTGATAGTGATTATGATTATGATATGATTGAATGAAAATTGAAATTACAGCAGTTTCATTTAGTCATCTGTTTTTAAGTTCTAAATATCCAACAGAAAATTCCGCAAACAGTAGTCGCAAGTAAGTGCAAATATTTTTCTTACAATCCGCATATTCGTAGCTGACTGAAAGAAGAGGTATTGTCCTGTATAAATACGAGGTCCCCGAGTACAGTGGTTCTGTGCTCACTCGCTCCACTGAGTCCTTGAGTTATTCATGCGGGGCTCGACTCCCGGCCGTGTTCGGGGTATTTGTTTTGCGTGTTGTTCGCACGGGTGGACTGTGCATGGCTATGGTTGTGGGGCGCTCGTTTGGAACTGAGTATACGGAATACTAATCCGCGGGGGTAGGGAGATTCGGGATTCACTTTAACAATACCCGCCATTTTAATAGTTAAAAGCATGCTTATACAGTAGTGATATTTCTGGTATCTTCTGTTTAAGCAGTCCGTAAGTTAAAAAACTACTTATTGCACCCTTCATCGAGGTCCCTGGCCACATTTAAAATAGTAACAAGACTAAGTTGCACTTTGGACTTTGGATTGGGTATTTTGTTTATACCTTGTAATTAACTCGACTCAGCCCATAAATGACCCACTCCCGAGTCGAGCCCCTAGACCTACAATAACATTGTGCAATAAGATTGAAAGGCGCTTTGAATCCAAACGATAAATTTTATGGCACAATAATACGAATTGCGCAATGTTTTCGTGTTCATTCGGACAATAGTATTGCCCTTCACGATGCCATGGAAAAATATAGTGCAAAAAAAATTAAACTCGCTCAATATTAACCTTAGACAGTCAATAATATTGCACAATACGTTATATTGCACAATATAATTGATCGTCTAGATGCAGCCTAACATGGAGTGGAGGGTAATTAGAATACTGTGCCACACTGGCCAGACGGGTCGGCACAGGATTTATTATCAAGTTTTACTTCTGTGGCCAGGTTTTCGGCATTGTCATTTCCTTTGACGGCTTTTACGAGACTATCAAGAAGGAAATGGCTGGTGGCACTATATATTCTAAATCCTGACCACACGGATGAATGTCATACGGAATTAATTCAAGTCTAGGGGTAAATACTTATTTATACAATTGCTCTAAAGCACGGCCTGGGAGCAACTCGTACATCAATAATAAGCATACTAAGCTATACACTGAAAGATAGAACCGGACAATCGAATCGCTGAATCTATTTCGACAGGTGAACTTAAATCTTTAACAAGGTGATGCCAATTTAGTATCACTTCACTCCACCAGAGTATTAAACTACACCACATCTCTCACCGCCGCTTTAAGACGCGTTTGTATATGTTTCCTCCAATTCCAAACCCTAAAATTAATTCCTAACACGTTTACAATTCTCGCGATTTCCTTCGCAAAAGCATTAAAGCGATTGCCGGAGTAACGGCTCATAGCTAGATATTACCCGGAATGGGGCCTTTTATGGGCTAATGATGGTGCCGAAGCGATGGCACAGGCGCGGGCGGGCAGTGATGGGGCATGCCATGTCGATGGATACAAAATAGTTAATCGTGTATTGTAGGGCACAGGAGACTCTGACAAAAGACTAAAGACAGACCAACTGCGATGCATGTGAACCTAGAACACTTAATAGGCAACTCCCAGACTAGTACAAAGAAGAACTGCTGCAGTGCGTCTTATTCGAAAAGAAATGCGCAGAGGGTCGTTGAAGTTATTACGTCTTAGAACACAGCATGGGACGCTCTTCTACTGAATGGATAAAATTAATGTTACTACTTCACTACATAGTATAAAACAAAGTCGCTGTCGTCTGTCCGTCCCTATGTATGCTTAAATCTTTAAAACTACGCAACGGATTTTGAAGCAGTTTCTTATAATAGATAGAGTGATTCAAGAGGAAGGTTTTTAAGTATAATACATCCATAATATTGTAGAGAAACACTGATAAATTTTGAGATTCATCATTGCACCTGTGCGAAGCCGGGGCGGGTCGCTAGTTAACAATAAAAGAAGAGAATATATAGGCGTGTGTGTGTGTCAAAAACACGGTACTGTTTGTAATGTTTTCTCCTATGAATTTTAGCATTCTGCACTCCATCTGTATATAAACTATAAGTGTGGGATATTTTATACTCCTCCGTCACCACAATTTTCGTTAAAAGTGGTACAAAGTTTTTACTTCACGTTCATTAAAGATAATAGTCGTTGAGGCGAGTATGTTCATTAGTGGCTAATTGCAGATCCGTGCACTAGTCTGATAGTTCCATGCTTGACATATGAATTGCTGTTCGTTAGTCTCGCTAAAACTCGAGAACGGCTGGGCCGATTTGGCTAATTTTGGTCTTGGAATATTCCTGGAAGTCCAGGGAAGGTTTAAAAGGATGAGATTTTTATTTTTATTAAGCATTATTTTTGTTCCAGTTAAGGTTTACACATATTTTAATAAACTTGAAACATTCTGGAATTATCATTCTGGTTTTTTATTTATTGAAGGCGGTACGAAGTTTGCCGGGTCAGCTAGTTTAAGATAATTTTTTATTTTTAAAAGTGTGTCCATTGTTCTAGTAATAAGTACGTTGGCAAATTCCATAAAAGACTTCAGTACTAAGAGACCCACCAAATGTAGTTCGTATCTAAAGATCAGAGATGAAATGGAGCCGTTCAAATGAAACCATTCCATGTAACGAGCAATAAGATACGATCTATCGATATGGCCCGCCCGGCACTCGAACCGGCTGCCCGCGGGGAGGGCGCTTCGTCATCGGCAATGGGCACCGGAAGCGCCATACATCCTCGCCGGAAACAAAGGGGTGGCCTGTAATGGCCCACCGTAGGTTTGGAAACTGTACTTATCGGAATAGCAGATAGTCAGTTCGGTAGAAAACTATTTATATTCTTCTATAAATATATTCGTTTGTGCAGTGGTGGATTGGAACATGTGGCGTCACCAACAAGGTCAGGTAACAAAATAAATATACTCGTACTAATAATAATGTAATACAAAACCCTAGAACAGATTTGTCGGATGTAGACATGTGGATAAATCTTACTCCACCAATCGGTATTCGTCGTTTCAGCCCATAAAAGACCCACCATTGAGCTGTGCCCACCCGCTGGCAAGACGGGTGGGCACAGGGTTTGTATAAAGTTTTCCTTCTATCGCGGCTAGGTGATCTGCCTTTTGCATTCTTTAAGTCGACTCTTACGACACCCTCAGGATGGTATGAGTTGGTGATATTGTGTATTCTAAATCCGCCACCACACGGAACTTACACACGCTACTATAATTAAACTTTTCTTTCAGTTATGCAATAAATAAAATGTTATTATTCTCAGAAGCTATTTGAATGTCAAAATGAGTAACTTTGGGGACTCGACCCAAACATTGAAACCTCTATTATAGAAGCTAGCTAGAAGTGGACCAAACGAGGTTAACTCGTAACTTGGGACAACGCAAATTGAGCCGACGCAAATATTGTAAAGTTTAGTGAGAATGTTTGACGTGGTTCGCGTTTGTTGCAGCGTGCGGTACCACCGTCAAGATTTAGGATCAAACTTTGGCCTATGGTTCCCTGGTGAGGTGAAATCGAGCTTTTGTTATCGTTCTTACGATTATTCTTATTCCCGGGTTGGTCATAATGGCGGGTACTGCTGGCGAGTTGAGCCTCCTCCAACAGATGTACGTAAACTTAATAGATACTATATTTGCGTTGTTGAACTTTGAAAAGGTGCACTAAAAATTCTTTAACGTACTTCGGTTGTAAACTATATTACATATTAAACTATATTATATATTATCTTACTATACGTGTTTGTATGGTTTTATGGTACTCGGTTTTATTTATATTTTATTTGGACTAAAATCGTTATCCGTTTTTGCAGTCAGCGCTCTGCATTGCTGTTTATTTATGCACCTCAGAGATTACTGTATGAGGATGGGGTCGGGTATCCATGAGGATTTCCAACGAAAAAAAGAACACCCCCAGCAATGATGTTACAAGTAAAAAGGTGTAGATGGGTTATAAGCGGTCAGTAAGCGGCACGTTAAAAGTAGGCTAATTAGCAAACCCGACCTCAGTGTTGCGTCGCTGGCGTCAACAGATGCACGTCAAGAGCCGTGTGTAAAAAGTGCTATATAACAATTGAAAATGCCGTGGTGTGTTATGAGATATTGCACAAACTACTCTAACAAAACTTCTAAAAGTTAAGGAATCACTTATCATTCGTAACTATCACTATTTCTGTAATATAATTAATATTTTTTACAAATTAAAATGTTATTCGTAAAATATGGCGGTAAAAATCAATGAGTGGAACAAAATTATCCTCATTACCAAGTGCAAAAGAGATAGATGTCATTACGCGTCACAGACTTGTCAAAATGTTATGTCTGATTTAATTAATCTATATTGTTTCTAGTGCATGTGACGACGCATCACAACAAATTATATTTGTCTCTATTTAGCACGTGATTATTAAATCATACCATCCTACTTTCACGACTCATCTAAAGCAGTGTGCATATTGCATATTCAGTTAACTATATGTGCGTTGGCTTGCCATTTTTATAGATCGAATGTTGTACAGGTAACGTATCTACACCTTTTATTTGTAACATCATTGACCCTCAGCATGAAATGGGGAGATGACACTATGTATTCTAAATCCGTCACGTACACAAAACCTAAAAGAGGAAACTCTACCTACGCAAAGACGAGTTGTCAGGGTTTTAGATGTTTGTAAAGATCCTTGACATGTTTTTTATAATCACAGGTTAGGTTAGCTAAATAACCTAGACACGAGTGATACAAATTCAAAAGCAATTAATGATTCCAGGCTCACCGCCCTCAATGAAGATAGGCATTAGCCGAATTGAACGTAAGTAGTTCCCGCCGCCTGACACTTTTGTTAATTAAAGATCTGAGTAATGAGTGTGTGCTACGAAACACTTCATTACATGGATTACATCTATCTATCTATTAGTTGGTAAATAATAACACAACGTTTGGAAAGCGCAGTGCTGGTAGGCTTCCCACACGTTGGATTGATGACCTGGTTAAGGTCGCCAGAAAACGATGGATGCGGGCGGCCCAGGATCGGCCTTTGTGGTAATCCTTGGGGGGGGGGGGGGCTATGTCCAGCAGTGGACGTTTTTTGGCTGAAATGATGATACTGATGAAGAATATCCGTCCATTTTATCAAAGGATATTAGATATTATATAATAAACATCCGTGTGGTGACGTATTTAGAATACATAGTGTCACCACCCCATTTCATCCTGAGGGTGTCGTAGGAGCCGACAAAAGGAAATGACAAGACCAAAACCTAAGGAAGACTTGAAACGAATCCCTGTGCCAACGCGTCTAGCCAGCGAGGCACAGTAGGCTTATGCCCCTCCCTGTGATGGGGGGAGGCCCGACTCGGTCTGAGTAATAGTAGTAGTGTATCAGTAGATATTCAGCCGGCGTGGTAAATTGACAATTCATCCAAGTCAAACTTTGGAAGAGTCTAGCAACATATATTTTATCTGTCGATTCGTGTTCGTTATTAATGTGTGGTATTTGCGTGCGCCACTTTTTTGTATGGCTGTTTTGACAAATGTTCCATCCACGCGTATACTTTATTGACACTTATGACAGGTATGCGGTAGTGAAGTGCCAAAATAAAAGTTAATAGATTAATTGCCTTGGGCATACCTAAATGCTAACTAACAATTTAACTTAAAATGTTTTGTATTACATACCAATACGTTGCTTTGTAAAGTAGAACTGACAAGAAAAATTGCATTTGTCTTTTTCGATTGACCATATCAGAGTTAGAAAAGGCAATACTATATCTATATATTATTTCGTGAAGCGAAAACTATTTACCGCTTTTACGAAAATTCCGCTGTCGGAGGTCGGAGATTACACGGTAAATACAAGTGTAATCTCCATATATATTATTGCATATATATTATCTTTTGTTAATTGTTAATGTTTGTGGTCCAATTGAGAATTTGAATTTCGACCGCTGGGCGACCACCAGTCTACATAAACATATGAACATCGAAACGGTATTATCTCACGTTTGATCCGACTATTAGAACTCCTGGAGTTGTGTAACCCTGTGATTAACGTACCCCTGCTAATCTTCTGTATGACATACGCACAACACGCTCCTCTATCAGAGAAGATAGATTAGTATCAACTGTTCTAAGAGACCGCTACCGGCCGCAATATTATCAGTACCGAGTGGACACTACATGCTATGTAAACATTGGATACACATACTAAAAAAGTGAGTAAAATTATATAATTAATATCTAATTTTATCTATATTAAAATTATAAAGGGGAAATATTTATATTTTTGTATGTTTATAACAACTAAACCTTAAAATTGGTCATTTGACACCGATTTTCACCATTAGAATGCAATATTATCCCATATATGAAGCCCAGGTTTGAAGCTAACTAATAAAGTATTAGTAATATACTGAATTTTCGTAATAGTAATAACAACTTAAGGTGAATCTTTCTGTTACAAACAGTAAAATATACCTTTATCACACATGCTAACCAAGTGTCTAGTGATGCCAATCTGGCAAGAAAGAAACACGCGAAAGAACTTCGTATTATACGTTCGACAAAAAGTTACCAACCACAGCATTTCGTGGAGCCTAGATACCTACATATATCATACGATACACAAAATAAGGAACCGCCATATGGGTTATATATAGTGAGACAATGTTGATGTGTTTTGTATTATAAGTATATAATTATAAAATTTACGTCTCAGTTGGGTGCACTACTCTAACAATGTTTTTGTGTAGCTATATTTCTATTCTAATAATATCTTTAAAACCAAACAAAAACGTGTTTAATCTACTAGGTTATACCAATTTGTGGCGTGTCTGGTCATCCAGAATTTATTGAGGTAATAAACTATTTTGGAAGGTACGTAGAGTGTCCACGATGTACCGTGTCGCAGTCAATTAGGAGCAAATGACTACAGATATAGGAGATTGCTTCTCCAGATTGGTAATGTTTGGAATGGCTGTGCCTCATTCGCAGCGGTACGAGTTATCAACTGTGAAGATGGGATATGTAACACGATAACATTAGTCGTCCTCACGATCCTCGCATATTGCCTTTAAATACTTTTAACGATTTTGATATCATTATTTTATTTAAAGCTCAACATTTGCAGTGTCTATTTTACCGTAATCTGTAGTATGCCTTAAAATATGTATAAATTAATCTATCTTCGTAAACTCGCAGCTACAAACGATTGATCTTAAAATCTTGCGCATAATTTTTTTGAACTTCTTGTAATTTTTTTGAACCTGTATCACGGGGGCTGTTTTCAAACCTGAAATTCACGAATATTTATGAGACCCTGGAATCTGGAACCGGTGATCCGAGATCCAAAGGCGGCACATACAACCCCATCATATATCAATAGAGTGGTTCCCGAGGAACATTGGATATGATGGATATAAAATTATGAACCACATAATTTCATTTCCAGATGAGCAAGTTCTATATACAGACAGTCGAAGCCACATTCCGAAGCTAGTATAATAACATCATTTTTACTAATCAAATTCGGAACTTTATTTATTATTATTTATCTTCATATTCTCTTCTATATAGATGTAGATATAATTATATTTACATTTGTTGTTAATTGTTTTCTTTTAATGTATCTAAAGCTGTGTTAAATATGGTAGACCAAGTAATAAAGCTTGTGACACTGCTGAATACGAAACACATTGCAATTAAGAGAGCCATTAGTAAGGCGGTCGACGTGCCCCACGAATCGCATGGCTCAGGTAAACGTGACTCTACCATTTCATTTCATGGTATACACACTTGAACGATTTGTTTGATAAAACATCTGATATTGCTTAAACACAGAATAGTGTGACAGCGACGATATGTAGTACTTTGTGTGGTGGTGGATTTAGACAATGTTACCAACCCATACTATCCCCAGGGTGTCGTAAGAGGCGACTAAAGGAATTTGCACGCACCCGTCTCGCCACACAGTATGCTTATTTCCCTCCACGTATTTGGAAGAGGCCCGACTTCAGTAGTAGGTCATTGATGGACTGAAACGACGACGATATAAAGACGACTCGTAAAATAAGTTTTCCGTTCATAAATAATCTATGATGGTGATGGTGGACTTAAACTAAAAACGGCGTCAAACTTAAAAACATATCTCTTGTCAAAAGTAACTTTTCACTTAAATCTTTTGACGAAAATGCCACAACAATAGACACATTAACCCTTATAAAGCAAGGAAAATTGAGTAATTTATTGCGACGCCTAGCATTCAATTCATTTAATCATTAAATTTCTCCCTTATACTTACTTCCTAATAGAAAAAAATACACAAATGCCTTACGAAAGCTACTCCTTCGGACCTCACTTCGAATGGCCATAGGACCTTTGTGACACCCTGTGGAATGACAGTTAAAATACAACTAGAATCGTGATCGTTTATTGCCATTTGACACGTAGGTGCGCCTATTCTAAACTTAACTGGCTCTGCGTGTGTAAGGCACTGTTGGAATGAATTCTCTTTATTATATTCTATGCAGTGTACCTCCAACAATACCCAATTTCTGGGCACGAATATTTGGCATTGTCAGAAAATTGAAGTTGGGAAGTTCAGTAATGTTGCTTCCAAGATAGTTGTATTGATAGATATATGCGTTTACAGGGCAGACATGTTATGAAATCTGTTAGACTTCCAAAGAAATCATTAAAATCCTGAATTCGACCGCGATTTCTTTAACCATTAATAACGGGCGTTTAAGAAGAGTAAACGAAATGACGAAATACAACAACAATATTTAACGTTAATTAAAAAAAAGAAAAGTATGATTCAGTTGTATAATATACATGCATATATTATAAGATAATATGAGTGTCCGAGACATAAATGTTGAATTAACTACGGTGCCTAACCACAGAGGTCGCGACAGCCGCCGTAATATTTCGAATGTCCCAATTATCCCGGTCCTTTCAGATTTGGCAAGATTAACATACAGAAGGTTTATATAAGAGACTTGACGAATATTTACGACCACTTTTTTTTAAGTAAACAAACATTTGTGAATAACTGATGTTTACTGTTAAACATTATCCTCCCAAATAGATCACGTTATTCTGTAATCGGAATGTAGGTACCAACTAGGCTATTCCAATGACAAATAAATCCTATATGCTACCAATAAACAATCAAAGCAAAATTACATACGTCCATGACTATGAGGTATGTTTGTTGATTCACAAATACAAATAACACTCAGCCTAAGTATCTGCAATACAAAGACCCTAGGCGTCAATTTAACATTAGGTAAAAATGTTGGGAAGTCACATTCGTTTAGATTTCTGTACTTAGCTATTCACTGTTCGTGTCCCGTATGGTTAGTATGTTTGCTCGGAGGGCCAAAGGGTCATTTGGGTAATTATACATTTTATAGTAACCCACACACATTCTCGTTTTATGTTAACTGAAATCGTAAAATATGTTAGAAACAAGGTCAGTGCAATAAGTCATAAACATATAGTGGTAGGACGCGCCGATTTATTAAAAATCGAAACAGATTATAACTACAAATTAACTTAGTTAATTATAATTAATCTTATTTCGTTTCTTCGTATTTGTTAAAATTCTCTCTCTTTCGACTGCTGTGTAGAGCAGTACTAAAACCTGTTGTATTATCTAGTCCTTAATTTAATCTATGGGAGCGTCCATTAATTACGTGAGCCGCTTTTGAGAATTTTTTTGCCCGCCCATCTCCCCTTGGTGAGATATCGTAAGATTTTCCTCAACTCCCTCCCCCATCCTCCTCCAAAGCCAGCCCATATTAGGGGAATATGGGCTGGCTTTGGACTGTAAACGTGATGGATTATGAAAAAAAAACTTGTTCTATTACTTTTACTGAATACTAGCAAACTGGTATTTGTGAATATTTATCGTAATTTAAAATCACAATCATATAATTTAACGTAATATCAAACAAAACACTAAAGTATTTCGAGCCTATCTTTCCGCTGCTTCTCTTAGAAGCTGATCAATCTCATGTTGAATGTGCTGAACCAATTCTTCTTTCATCGGCAACATTTGTTTTGCTGTGTTCCATAAATTTACCACCTCTTCTTGTCAGCACATATTCGTATTGAAGAAAAAAATTACGTGATATTTGTAGTTTACCTAAAAATAATGACTCCATTAACTAAATAAAGTTTTCCCAATGAACCATTATTTCCGCGGCACAACCGAAATATTTCGCCATGTAACAATTTAGTAGCCCGCACGGTGGCACCGAGGACTTAATAAAGAGAGGCCGAAATAGTGGTGCCAACAAAGCACTCAATATTTTTAAAAATAACGTTGGTATTCGTTCAACACAGAGGGGTGCTTGGAAAATTCGCACAACTCTGTATAGGTATGTCCGTTGAGTTCACGTGGAAAATATAAGTTGGAGGGACGAAATAGCAGAAGGAAGTGAAAATACAGACACGCACGAGCGCACAGACAGAATGCGGCACAGGTTTCAGTATGTTGGTGTATAAATGGCAATGTACTTTTACAAGTTGGTATCTGTAGTTTTCAAATTAATTAACCGATCACAATCAATCGAATGCTTCTATTTGAATGGTTTGAAACCAACTTTATCGGCAACTGATTTCGGCTTAGCCTCAATAGATACGTGTACATCACTAACATAATTCT
Organism: Clostera curtula; assembly: GCA_905475355.2. Classification (NCBI taxonomy): domain Eukaryota; kingdom Metazoa; phylum Arthropoda; class Insecta; order Lepidoptera; family Notodontidae; genus Clostera; species Clostera curtula. Next base: position 251,894 of record FR997816.1, on the reverse strand, counting down.
TCTTTGCAGCACGTGCAGCTATTCGCCAGATATTAGTCGTTGCTTACAGCTGGAGGCGAGGGCGGGACGCGAACACTTCCTAGCTATTGTCATCGGATTGCAACAACATATTATTATTTTTATACTCAGTCCACTCCTTATTTTTTTGCTAATATTATAGATTAATTATAGATACCATTTAATTAAATTTGAATCATGCAATCAAGATTTCATAAACGTGTAGAAAGAAACAGGCATTTTTATAAATGCTATATCTTATACAAAAACATGCGAATAATACACCTGCTTATAAAAATACACAGATAAAATTCAATCACTCAAATATTTGATTTGAGTGATTGAATTTTAGAATCATGCAATCAAGATTTCACAAACGTGTAGAAAGAAACAGGCATTTTTATAAATGCTTATTATATCTTATATAAAAACATGCGAATAATACACCTGCTTATAAAAATACACAGATAAAATTCAATCAGTCAAATCAAATAACTTTTTTTATTGTATTAGATTAAATATTTAGCTTATTTACCCTTCCATCACATCCCGCCTTTGGAATTGGAAATCCTCATGGATACGCGACCGCTAAACGCCAGCCGGGTTATCTCTTGCCGGCTCTCCGGGACTCCGAGGCGCTGAAAGATGGTTATTGCGCCCAACCTACCCACTAAACCAACCTGTGTCCCTCGACTGCCCAAAACAGAGCCACGGGTTTCACTCCCCATTGGCGAGCATGCTCCGTGTCCCTGATGGGGCCTTGCTACGCTTTGATGGGGAGCTCTGGACGCTCCCCAACCTATCGAGAAGCACGTGTGGGGAAATGCATTGCACGTGCCCGCCGGCCTTGCCGCATGGGTGACCCTAAGCCGGTACAGATCCTAAAGGCACGCAATGCCAGTCATCACAACAAGGTGGCAAGACGGTCGACGAGGAACCCTGTATAATCTAGTATCGTGAAGATGATAAAAAAATATGTTGAGGCACTTGCGTAAAATGAAATGAACTAGTCTAGACTGGTCTGTGGGGGCCACGAAGGCAGGATACGTCGCGCGCTCTGCAATTTCAGCGACGCTGCAACTCTATGTACGCGAAATTTGAATTTAACCTACGTACCTTGTATAGGAATATAGGATCTTTTTGCATATCAGCTTTTTTATTTTATACAAAAAGTAGACGAAAATAAAAGTTGCATTAGTACAAGATTGTAATGACTACTGAGCGACCACGCCTCTGTGCCATATGTCATCACTAGAAGTATACATTGATCAAAAACTTTTGTCTTCCGACACTGTAGTATTATGGACGAGAAGACTTTTCACAGCTTTCCGAACTCTGCTCTACAGCTTTACAATAGTGGCTGTACGAAGAACTAATTCTCAAGCAACAAGCAATTTATAGGTTAATAATAGTCTTATAGATTTATCACGACTAATTCGCGGACCTATAAGAATGTTGTAGGTTCAGTGTGGTGACGGATTTACACTTTATACTATCACACCTTAACTTTCCATTCCCTAGACATCGAAAGAGACTAGGCAAAAGGCTAGGTAGAATATTCGAAGACAAGAGAAATGCATAGAAATTGTTGGCCTGTCGTCTAGCAAGCGTGGCAGCATTTTAATGAAACCGTATCGTGGGGGCTGTTCACAGACATATAATTCACGGGCACAAATTGCACTCGCACTCAAACCCCGAAATCAAACCGGAGACACTTGGTGCAACGGCGGTACATCCAACCCCTAGACCGAAAAGACAGATATAACTTCCCTTAATCAAATTGAAAGCGCCTTTAATCAGCAGTGGATTATTTATGGACTGCGAAAATAAAAGATTGATTATCATATTTGTAAATTAAAAAGATCTACACTTTAAACGTTGATAAACTGTGTTATGGCCTAGCTATGATCTTTCAGCCATTGACTTAGTGAAGTTTTGCTAACAGTATGTGAGTGCAGTTTCAGCACGCACCATGTAATTTGTGTAATTTCACGGATTTTTATGTTACATATTATAATTTTTGGCGTTTTAAGTTTATGTTACATGTTTATGTGTGTTGCAATTGCTCTCACTAATCTATCAGACTTGTTTGTACCACCATCATTGTAACCCTTTTATTTAAATAGCAACCATGGAGTTTCTTGCCGGCTCTTCTCTGTGGAATGGCATCCCGAAGCGGTGGTAAAAACTAAACTTTTGGCTATATGAAAGCATTAGCAAGATTTTTTTCGAATAAAAAATATTTTGTTTTTGAAACAAATAAATAGGGGTTAAACCCTGTTTGATACAATACTAACATCAACAAAATTGGATAGAGAAAGTTTGGCAACTGAAATAGCTTAAACGCCAAGTCTTTTAGCGGTAAATCCTGAAGCTCACATCCCAATAAATACCGCTCCGATCTGTTTGACTTACCGCGAGTATTTGTTTAGCCAACTCACAACAGATAAAGAGCTTCCAATTTTACTTTACGACATTGTCCAGATGCTGGACCGTCAGCTTGGGCAGAATGCTGGAGGGAGCCTGGTTGCCTTAGTTGTCAACTAAGTTTCTAGCCTGCTTGATTTGATGACCTTAAGTCAATCCAATGCAGGCGGTACAGGCCCGGCCTTTGTGGAAAGCCTGCTATTGATGATGATGATGTTGACGGCAGTTAGAAGAGTGCTATGTGTCACCAGATACGCTCATCACTAAACCGGTGATACCGAGGTGTTTAACTAAGTAAGGAAACTACCATATACTGCAGTCGTCACACGCAGTCAGTAGAGCGTATACTGACAGCTGGTCTAACCAAATTATGAACGGTTGGCCCACTAGATGGTACGCGGAAAAGACAAACATCAAGAACATAATGCATACTTTATGTATGTAATTAAATAAATAAATAAAATAATAAATAAATATCCTTGGACATTTCACACAACGCCATCTCGTCTCAAGCTAAGCAACTTAATGCTTGTGTTATGGTAACGAGATGGATGATAAACTACTTACATACATTTTTTTTTGTAAATACATACATATTATAGATAGAAATGACACCCAGACTCCGAGCCAGTGCCTCTGGTTTAGACAAAGACACTTGCCCGACCCCGGAATCAAACCCGGGACCCATTGATCCAAAGGCGGCACATCTAACCACTAGACCAACGAGGCAGTCAAAAAAAAAATTAATGCAAGCCTGTCCTGAGGCTCTTGCAAGAGGCGACTATAAGACCATAGATGAAACCCCTAGGTTTCATCTCCAGTTTTCCTCCCCTGTGCCCTAGCAAAACTGGATAATAACCATGGTGACCATCTCCATGACTTTGGAGGAGGCCATACATGAGGATCGATGTTGACATGTAAACATGATCCGTGTAGTGATGGATTAAGGATACATAATTTCACCGCCTCATTCCATCCTGAGGCTATTGTAAGAGCTGTCCAAAGGAAATTACACGGCAGAAAATCTAGCTATCCTGTAATTGGAGCCCTGACTCAGCAATGGGTCTTTTACGTTCTGAGAAGAAGAAGAAAGCTCCAAAATATCAAACTCCGAGCGAAAGCGGAGAAAATTTTTTCTCATCTAGAATCGGGTCTTTCTTTCGTTATATTATATTGGTAGGTCTAATGCAGAAGTGAAACTATCGTCGAATGGCAATTGGCTTATCACCCGAGTTCGCCCTTATTATTGGCCATACAATCAAATGGGCCTTCATTACGTAGAGCGCTCCGTACGATTGGCAAGATTTCCCTTTGCTATAAGAAGTTCAGTATTTGGTTCCAAATATATAGGAAACTTTTTTTCTACTACAATAAAAGACTCGTCTTTTCCGACAAATATTCTCGGAAAGTCAATGAACAGGAATTAAGTGTTTTTTACTGGAAATTTTCTTACGAAGGTTGCTTGCAAGTCGGCACAGGATGTAGCACCAAGGTATGAACTTCAAAAAAGCATAAAAGCTACAAAAGCTGAACTGCTGAGTAATCTCTAGGAGTACTTCTACAAAATTACAAGCATTTGTCACAGAGACAGCTCGAATACAAAGGAAGATACATTTTATACTAAACGCGGCCATTTTCTACAAGTCAGGCGTATCTTAAAAACCGGATTAATTATTAAGCGAGGGCCCTCGATCGGGGTGCCGTTGTTTCAGAGGGACGGCGCCTTTTTAACATAGCAAAGGGCGCCATTGTTATACTGGAAGTGGAATAACTGCTTGACGATATATTAAAGACGGTAAGTCCCTGTTTTTGTCCGATGTGGTGTTGATTTATGATGGTATGGTTAAAATATCATAACATTGCTTAAACTTACTTGTGCCTTCGGATAGGTGAATTTCGTACTAATTACCATATTTATTTCACGTCAAATTTGCTTGATAAAAATTACTTGAGCTGTTTGGGTGTTAACGTTTAACATAATAGAAGTTAAGAATCACTACATAGTATAAAACAAAGTCGCATTCTTCTGTCCGTCCCTATGTATGCATAAATCTTTAAAACTACGCAACGGATTTTGAAGCGGTTTTTTTTAATAGATAGAGTGATTCAAGGGGAAGGTTTATATGTATAACCCACCCCCGCTTTGCACGGGCGAAGCCGGGACGGGCCACTAGTATACTTAATATAAGACCTGGTCGATCTTTTCTTACGTCTACAGGCAGTCTTAGAAACGGTGTCCTTCAATAATAATAATTACGCAATAATAGGCCCATATGATATCATAAATCTAATTAAATAAAAAATAATCCACAAAGGCCAAAAGAATATTGAATATCGAAATATTTATAAAATTAATTAAAATTTGTAGAATGCTTTTTTTTACTAGTCAAAACTAAGATAGAATATACTAGATCTCGACCTTTGCTAAATCAAAGATCGGATAATAAATATAGGAAAGACTTTTAGATATACACCCAGTTTTTGTTGAAGAAATCTTGTGATCTTAGTAAGCAGAGTTTGGGCACTTGTTTATTAAAATGCGAGACAATTGTTTGTTTTCAAAAGGTGCTGTAAGATTTATTTGTATAGCAGCAATAGGAATGCCGCATACTTCAGAAACCATTTGGAGTGAAGTATTTTTAGTGATTTTCGACGCACGTTCAAGTATTTCTTGTTTGATTTACGATTACGTGTAGGTGTAGGGTTGTTAAGGCTGCGATATAGGAATGCGAAACACGGAAGGCAATATTTAAAAAATAAACTATGACCAACTGCCAGATATGGTAACAGGTCAGTGAAATATGTTCAATGCACTCCATGTTGTGTACACAAACCTTAAATTATTGACGTGAAAATTCATTTGATTTGTCATTTATAATCTAGTGCGTAAGTGCATTGTAAAAACGTCATTTAAATGTCTACTCATCGATACCATTTTCAAACTATTCAGTTGTTGAATTATCAACTCTTCCTTGATATTGGTCAAATTAACCAACAATGGGCAGAAACTATCAACTTTTATGAGAATATTCAACGCGCGTGACAGATAAAGAGTGTGTATTAGAGAAAATATTAAGAGCCAAAATCCATCAGAGGGTTTATTACCCAGGTATTTCATTGAAGATGATTATATCTCGTTGAAGATAAAATTATCTATGACGTACTTACGTCATAAGTCGTAAAGTGAAATTGACTCATCACATATACATACCGTGGTCGAAACTAAGGCACAAATCTACAAGCTATTAAGGCAATAGGAAATAGCTTTTCCACCAAAGGGCTTACGTCGATAAATCTGGTGAGGTGTTGCGTGAGGGACGCACCAGCTATAGCCATAGAGCTTTAGATAAAGCTCGATGGGCGGAGCTGCCACCTCTGCAAGTGCTCACGCTCGGGTGTACGCAACACTAAAATGTAAGATAAAAAGGACAAATTAGCGTTCCTTTTTATTAGTAATAAACTATTTGGCTATGGGTGTTTCAAACAAAAAACTAAATCAGAATCGGCTCGGAAATAACTCTATTTGTCACTATTGTTTCATATTGGTTCCAATTTTTTTTAAGTTACCTACGTAAAAAGTGATGTTCGTTAATTTCATATTTGTGAACTGCCGCCGCGATATAGGTTACAAATTGTGCAGAGGTTACTTTAAAAAATGTATTATAGCCGACCGTGACTTTTGATTTTCTGCACAAGTAATTAAAATAGTGACTATTCAAAAAGGACACCTCCATTCATCCGTTTAGGAGCTATGTAGCCACACACGAGGAGACATCAAGTACATAACACCACTTTTTGTCCGGGGTATTAAAAAAAGGATTGCGTAATCAAGCGTTAGATTTTGAACTAGATCTGAAGACAATAGGAATGCCTCTATAAAACTATTTTCTGTGTGAACTTCAAAGAACTTGGTTCCGCTTGCGCGTGCTGGATCTAAATCAGTGCCGCAATAAAATGAGTATGGCGATTGAACTATGGTTTATGATGACTCGTAGGTGACTGACTGGCGGGCTTACTGGGGTTCGAATCACCTCTGGAAAATATTGTTTGAAGGGCCTTGTAGCGGACGGAGAACTAAGTGAAGGATCGACGGAACCGCAGAACCTCTCCAGATTCGTACCTGAAAATTATTGCGCCACGCTGGCACAGAATTATATCAAACATACACGTACTAGCTCTCTAGTTTGTTCACTCATCATAATAATTGGTTGGTAAGATTTTGTATTACCTACACGTCAGACAGAAAAAGTGCAGAATATTATAGAAAATCCGGCAACTTTTCGCTAAAGTGTCAAAATTATTTAACATTTATTGTTTAGTACCCTGCAGAGTGGAACGGGCTGGTGACCATGTGTAAACTGAACCTGACTCATCACGAAACATTTTTCAGACAACACTTGGAATAATCACTATAAAGGTGACCAACTATTTATCAACAATAAATGAGTAATAGAGTGTGCATAAGTAACAATGTTACTTCAAGGGCGCCCCACACTTGTTTTACTGTCTATACGCATTCTGTGACCAGCTGTTGGCAATAAATCTATGTTTACACTTACAATTTACTACAATCAAAGTATCAGCAGCATTGCAGATTTGTAATATCATGCTATTTCATCAACGATATTTAAACTTCAGTACCTATTTTATTTTCACAATCATTTTCCTACCGTATCAAGGTTTAAATATTTTAAACAGACTCCAAAAAAGGAAGGGTGCTCAATTCGTCTGTATGTATTGTTGTGTGTGTTTATAATCCCGTTTCCGCGTCCGTCATTTATACACTGAGTTGGAGTTTAGCAATATTCGGCAATTACACAATAGCAATTCGGTTCATTAGTTTGCTATAAAACTTGAACAAGTTTACAAAACCATTATTCGAAAGGCAAATTTAGTTACGTGATTTAAACCCAATGAAAGACAACGAACGAGGTACTCCCGCTTAAATCCATGATATTTGCTTATTGGAATAAGGTCGATATCGAGGGAATAGTATAGAACAAACCTTTCTCGTCACGCTCGAAATTGAAGCTTATCTCCTGAGAACAAAGTTGGATGTTCAATGTGTATCAAAGATGAATGAACAGTAATACTGAGTCGAGATATGGGTTCAGTAAAAACTCGAAGCCCCGTCTCAATATTTCCCGGAGTTAGATGAATTTCTAAGGTTCTATGAATAGATACGACAAAAGAGTCTTTTTCATGAGTTTCGGAGAGGTTTTCTTCGAAAGGAAAAGTTTTATTGAAGTTCGTTTGTACAGATGTTGTTTTACTGTTAAACATTTGTGCATTGCAAGATCAAATACGTCAAAGGCAATATAAATAGTACAATAGACATGGAACTAATCTTACAATAAACTTTTATTACTATCTATTTTGTCTACGTTGGTATCTAGCCCAGGGTTTGCTAGTCTTGACTATGGTCTTCGGTTAGATTCCAAGGTCAGGCAATTAATTGTCTATCTATATTTAGAGGTACTTTCTCCAGATTTGTACTTTATGGTACTTAATCTGGAGATTTCTATTTGATTTAATAAAGAATCGGCACTGGTCGATATTTTCGCAAGTTGTCTTAGAAAGACAGCCAGCCAGGGTACAACCACAGACCAGCTGTACCTCCTCAGCGCGTGATGCTCCGGCACGCAGACCGAGTGGCACAGACAAAAAAAATAAAAAAACATACTTGATATTTTAGTAAATAGGTATATATTGACCAATTTCAAATCATACCCGGTATGTACCAAATCACACTATCGTTAATACTTCCAAACAAATCCCGCTTACAATGCTGGCAAGTGTTGCAAGCTCATAAAATCCATTCGCCGCATTCAGATCGTGAGGCGATTGGTTGACCAAAATACCAGGATTTACGACTTGGCGGGCTAACGCCTTGTATTTGTCGTGGAATTTGTAGTACATGCCGTCACTGCTTCACAACATTTCCTTCGTAATTAATTGCAGTACTCATCATCTGAACCCATAAAATACCTAAAACGGTCTTTTCGAATTCTTAGGTGAGAACCCACCTGGGGATGGCTCAGGGCTTCATTTCTTTCACTCGTGGCGAGATAAAAAAAAGGCATAAAACTCCCCAGACTCTTTTCAACAAATCCCGGGAGTCATCAAGCGTTACTTGCCAAGAGCAACTTCCTCCTTTGGAAACCATCATCATCAGCCCACATTTGTCCACTGCTGGACATTGGAAACCAAACCGGTGGAAATCAAGATTCCAGGTGTTATTTTGTAAGCCACAATGGCCGACATACGTGCTGTACCCAATTGCGAGTGCCATGCGGGTATATATATATATATATATATAACTGATTAAATAATCGCCATCATTCTTAATTTCAAGTATTTCGCTCTATTTATACCCATCTGTTCTGGACAAAAGCCCGTTGTTCTCATTCCATGTAATAGGATCACAAATTTCAGGTCTTCAATATAGAAGGACAACAGGATATAAAGCGTCATCACTAGACATATTTTCCGCTAGCTCTCCTGACGGGCTGGATGGCCATAATGTTTTACGAGGCGATCTTCTACCGCCAATATTAACATTCCCTCATCTCTTCGATGATAAAAAGTTATGAAACTATAAGGATTCCTGGGGAAACGGTTTTGGGTAACATTTTTCTCATCCGTAGTACGCGATGTGTGTTTCGTGGGCTTATGCCACATGTTAGGAGAATGTATTGGTTTAGTAACAGCTGTATGGTTCTGCGTATTGATTCCAAGAAACACAGTTTTCATGTTCTAGGTCATTAGAACTACGATCTTCCAAATGTGATATCTTATTATAGTTTTATCTTATATATTTATGCAAATTTTAGTATAAGATGGGTATTTTTTTTTCTCTCCTATTTACTATACTTCAAATATTGTAATGATTTAAAATACCTGATACCTATAGCAGATCCGCTAGATATTGTCATGTCCAATTAGGACTATAACGAGACATCTTGCTCCGCCAATAATTGACCCAATAATGAACACGAACCTTCCCAAATATTTGATAGGAGGAAAACTCAATTGCTGCGCAAGCCAGATGTACGGTCAGAGGGTTGCATGTTAAGATTATCTTGCTTCGTTTGCTGCTTAACAGAATTATATACGAAATCTGGGAAATATCGTCGCAAAAGTAACATTTTTGTAACCATTCCTTCAATAATACCGATCCTAAGATATAACGATAATGATAATGAGGGACAGTAAGGCAAACTTCTCAAATAACAAAAGAAACTAGGGACAAATATATCGGTAAAAACAAGCGAAATAAAACAGTCTAAGTCATCGCGCCCTACTTGGAAAAAACTAGAACCAAACCTTTACCGCGCAATTTTTACCTCAATCCAGGCATTTTGCCTTTTCACCGAGTTGTGATTTTATTCAAAGGCGGTTCTGTAAATACGGGTAACTTTCTCGTTTACTTTTTCACGACAAGTTTAGTGCTTTCGGAGCTTTGGTGGTTATGGTTTTACTCTTTACTCTTTGTGTACAGTGGGTTCAGTGTGAATTTATGATTTCTGATTCGGAGAAATGGGCCGGATTGATGCGTATTTTACCACCTGCAGAATCGTTTATCTAAATCCTTGTTCATCTTTGATTACTGGAACACACAGTCAAAAGTAAAATTTTCAATCAGACTCAAAACAGTTTGTTATATTCTGTCAGTCTAGCTTATGCTAGATGTACAGGAGGATATATTTTTAGACAATACAAAAGCAAGCACCATACCACGGTAATGTTTACCTTACCGTGACAATACGCATCAGATATTCCAAGTACCATTAACTGACGACAACCAGACCCAAACCTCGTTCCTGAGAGAAGTACCCTTCAACCAACCCAGAGTTAATAAGGGACCCACACTGGAACCCTTATTACTCGGCTGACCCAAATATACATTTCTAAAAAATAACGCAAAATTACTCGCCAAGGGTTGCAAGTAAAGGGCTCAAAGGGGTAAGTTTTCAAACAATATAAAAAGTTTTTTCAATTCGCACCAATTCTAATTAATTTGAGATGGTAGTCCATCTCAAATTAATACATACTTAAAAAAGGAATGTCACATTTATTTTTCTTAATACAGCCAACCTAACTGGCAATGAATGTAATTATTTTAACGTTCAGGGAAAGTTAATACTGACTATTTAATTAGACATGTTTGTTTTGGTTAATTTTATAGCCCCGCAGCATTTTTCTTAGTGGGTATAAACTGTTAATGCAGTTCTGGCTTTATACGCAGTTGTGTCAGTGAGGCAGACCTTCGCGGGGTATGCTCCACATTAACATTGACCCGGCGCGGGGTCGGCGACCGGCGTATCGATCGTGCTACCCGCTGTTGCACCTGCCCGGGCCTGCACGTGGGTGAGTGTTTATCTTGCCAAACACGGGCCAACTGGAATCGTTCTTCCTTAACTAACACCGTAAAGGATTTTGTATGTATCTACATATTTGGACCTTTACGTTTCGTAGACATTTAGAGTTTTTTTTACAGAATATCTTCAACGCGAATTTTCTACAGATATTTTATACTTTTGCTGGCACTTTACATGTAAATTAGGTTTGCTATGTTCCATAAGCCGTGTTGGGATATTCCACACACACACATAGTAGTAGTACCACTTACTTAGATGTTATGAAGCATATTATGTTTATAGACATTTTACTCATTGTGAAAATAATAAGAATTTCTCTCTCAGAATATGAAATGGGCATAAGTTAACAGGATTATACCAATAGAAATATTAATTGACTCCAGACGTTTCGACTGTACGAATTTAATTGGTTACATTTGCCTAATTCTGAGTAACGTCCTGAAAGGTATGTCTTACTTCGATTAGACGACAAGATTGTCCATTCGATTATAGCAGTAGAAGGAGCTCCATCTAGATTTGCCAAAGTTTGGCCTCGAATAAAAGTGATGCCAAAATCCTCGTAATCTATTTCACACATCTGTCGGTAAAACTTACAGACTAAAACAAAAAGCGATCGCGTCAAACAATCGCCAAGTTACCAACTTATATCATGGCGATGATGGAACACCTGTTCAGAAAGGTACCATATTCTTGTTCTCTGGTTTGTTATACCAAAGCAATTCTAACCTTATTGCTATGTAATAAGATCACTATCACCTCGTAACTTCTGCGATTATGAAATTGAATTTCACGGAGCGATTTGATACTTATTGTGAAGAATGTAAGGTTTGAATTATAGTAAGGATCGTTCTAATAGATATTTAATAGCGAAGGAATTCAATGGGCGAGGAAGAAAGGGGTCTGTTTTGGGAAGGGAGGAGCAACCTGAAGCCCTAAATGTATTATTTTGTTTTAATAAGTGATGGAGTAATTTCGAATTGATTTTCGGAAGGGTAACAAATGGTCGTAATAAAATGTTACGGCCAAAAGCAAAATTATCTTTTCAGCCATAACTAAACGCGGGTCAGCGTAAAATTATGATATACATATTATATATGATATACATATTATATATCTTACTAATATTATAAACGTGAAAGTTTGTAAGTATGTATGGATGGATGGATGTTTGTTACTCTTTCACGTAAAAACTACTGAATGGATTTTAATGAAACTTTACAATAATATAGCCATGGACGTATAAAAAAAGGCGGACGGAACTCTGGCTAAGACAAAAGTGAAACGCCAAAATGGCGGCAGCTCTGTATGTGTGAGTTAATTTTGGGGTTGCCAAGATACACAAAATTTTGCAATAAAAACATGGTTAAAATATAAAAAAAATATTGTTCGAAATTGTTATGTTTAACTTTAACATCCTAAATGCGGAGTATTTTTTTTATAATAATGTCTTTTACTTTGAGAAGTTTTTGAAATTTCCTCTAATTTCGAGATGTGTTGAAAACGATTCTAAATCAAAAGAAATGCTTTCATTACCAAAAATATTTTTGTGATAATATATATATGTTGCATAACTAACTATAATTTATTGCGCACCTCTTGAGAAGCACTGGTATTAAATGGTACAGTAACAGTTTATTCCTCTGCCACGTGTCTTGACTCAAACAAATATTAAAACAAAATAAAGCACTGGGGATTAAAATAATGTATGAATATTTTTCCGATTCGACGACACGGTTGGCGCAGTGGTTGAGCGATCGACTGCTGCGCAGCATGTCGCGGGTTCTATCCCCGCACGGAAGAAATATTTGTACGACCTACAAGTATTTGTCCCGGGCCTGGGTGTTTTTCTATGTATAATATGTATGTATTTACAAAAAAAATGTATTTAAGTAGTTTATCATCCATCTCGTTAGCATAAAACAAGCATTAAGTTGCTTAGCTTGGGACGAGATGGTGTTGTGTGAAATGTCCAAGGATATTTATTATTATTATTATATACCGACACAATAGCAACAATGTACATTTAAATTTTGAAAAAATAAGCGGCATAGTTTCATTTTTTTTTGTATTATCCATGTCTTGGTAGATTGCTAATTTACCTTTTAAGGTACTGCATAAGTAACAACACGTCGGAGTTCTCCTTTAGTTGTTTATAAGTCATCCGCATCAAAATGTATACTGCAAATGACACTGTATTTGTTTGGAATCCAATCGTTTTCACCATTACAATTTCTACTAAGTAATTTTAATTCAATCATTTCTCCATACTTAATTTTCCTTAGAAAATCTAGCAAAAGGATTATAACATAAAATACCCAGTAGTAACTATTAAATAATTAACCATAATAATATATAGATTTTTATAATAAACGAAAAATTGCCCACATTTCGGTTAATTTGCTAAAGTGAATATTGGCAACACTGAACTTAAAATTAATTGTTTTGTTCTAGCAAATACAAATTGATTTTAATGTATATAATCTGGAAATAAGTGATTGAATTATTCATTTACGTATGAAACGCGATTCCTGGATTGTTTTTCTTTCGGTCACTACGGTTTTTACACCATTTTACCACGCAAGACATGATTTATAGTTTTTATTTTTTCGCCGCATATTGCGTCATTAAGCATCGACGTTCACGCGCGTAATGGCCGACTAATGTGTGAAAGTGTGTGTGCTGGCCTGTACATATAGCTGATCTGGCCGACTATGATGTCACAGTTTTTAGTTAGCGAGACTCTGTCCGACTTTTTTTATACGTCCATGAATATAGCATATACATCAGAATAACACATAGGCTACAAGTGAATTACAACAATATAAACAAGTCGAATTCAAAATTTCTAATTGTCAAATTTTCGACCATATTAAACTATAGACAACATAACGTTTTGCTGTCAGTTGCGTTTTGTTAAAGTAGGTTTTATAAGGACGGGATAAAAAGCTCAGGTATCCTATGTCCAACTTTCTTTTTGTTTTAAATATATATATTGCGGAACCAAGTTCGCCGGGTCAGCTAGTATACCATATATATATAACGACGACATGGTTGGCGCAGTGGTTGAGCAATCGACTGCTGCGCAGCATGTCGCGGGTTCGATCCCCGCACGGAAGAAATATTTGTACGACCTACAAGTATTTGTTCCGGGTCTGGGTATTTTCTATGTATAATATGTATGTATTTACAAAAAAAAATGTATATGTATAAGTAGTTTATCATCCATCTCGTTACCATAACACAAGCATTAAGTTGCTTAGCTTGGGACGAGACGGCGTTGTGTGAAATGTCCAAGGATATTTAATTATATCTTGAAAAGCTTTTTCCTTAAACTAAAACACATTTACACCTAATCGGGGAAATATTATATGTAATTCATGTTCTTCAATATCGGCGGATGTTATAATTTGTCTTTATCCTAGTGGTGACGAATTTAGATTACACAATGTCACCAACTCACACCATCCTGAGGGTGTCGTAAGAGGCAGAACAAGAAAACTTGGAAGGCCGCTCTTGCCAACGTGGCAAAGTAGGCCAGTCATCCTATGTGAATTTCAAGGCAGCCAGACTCTTTGTTTTACCAAAACTAGCACTATGATGATCAATACTAAGCCGCAATATTTGACCCCGAGAATCGGCCCTTCATACAAACAGTAAAGCGGGTCACGCATAAACAAACAAATGCAAGTGGACACATATCCAGGTCTATCGTCGTGACATAAATCTTCAGTGGTATTACGAGCACATCGCGTGTCCCCTCCAATTTCAAGTCACTTTACACACTCCCACTGATGACCACGATTAGTTTGGTCAAGTCAAACAGATCCACGTGGATTACTTAAAATGTTTGAATATTAATGGCCGAAAGGGGAAGTCGGATGTAATTAGGCAACCTGTTTAATATTTATTTATTGTAAGCTAAGGATTACATTGAGGCTGCTGTGGTTCGCGTCTATTCTGGACGATTGTGGTTCATCCACATCCACATCCGCATGCATTTTAGTTAAAAACGAATATATCGGAACACATGCTCAAAGCTTAAAGTACCAAAGAAGCTTAAAAAGGTATGTAATTGGTTTGTGTTCTATGGAACGTTCGGCCTATATACCATATTATCATAATCATCTTCTTTGTTTGGTCGACACGTGACGACAGCACAGAGAGCTAGTGTCTATCACCACACAAAGTCAGTTTCGTGAAAATTGATAGCTGGTTGGAATTACAACTAAGTCCATTGAAATTGAATAAGTTATTGAACGGAACCATAAATACCTGATTCAGGGCTCTGCCCCAGAGAATGAAGGTCTTGCTGGGAACGGCGACGCTGTCTGTACTCCGCCCTGTAGTCGGGCCACCTGCCGTACTGAGCCGGAGCATTCAGGTACTCCTGGGAAGAGAACCTTGAAGCTCTCGGTGGAGAAAATCCCATCTGACTGTAATAATCCTGCCTGAACACCACGTCAGGATGGTTGATTCCTCCCGGTACAATCTGGCTCCCGAAGTGACTTCTGTGGCCCAAATATTCCGGCTTTATTGGCCCATCGGTCAATTCGTGACCATGAATCGACGTGGACCTCTGTGGGCCGTAGTCTCTCAGTCTATTCGAGAAGTCTAGACCCATTCGATGTGGGGAATAGTCTATTCCTCGAGGGCCCATCTCAAAGTGGCCATGAGGTCGGCTACTGCGGTTGTAGTAATGAGGGGAGAATGGATTTTTGCTGTCTTGTTCTACCTGCCTCTGTCTGTACACTACTTCCGCTTTGGCTTTATCGTCTTTTACAGATTTTTCAGACTGCGACGGCTTCTCAGCTGCCTCTTTAGAATCTTTCTTGGCTGGCTCCTGGATCTTACTTTTTGGATAAGCGTCTGTCATGTCCTGGGAAGCTCGTCGGTTAAACTCTTGAACTTTGTCAGGCACAAAACCTTGGGGTGCTTGCGACATCTTGTCGATTTTATAAAAGCATCGAAATCTTACACTTTTTATCACCGATTGTTATAAAAGTCTACACAAATACTTATATCAAAAGTGTGTAATATTTAAAACTTGTAAAGTGACGTCACATTACATTAAATTGTGCAACAACGTTATAGGAAAACACTCACAACCGAATAAAAGAGCTTAAAACCAAATAATTTGTTAGTATGAATATATGTGAAATAATCAGTTTTACTCTTAGAAATTTGGCTGCCAGAGTAATGAGTGGTGTATGCTTAAAAAAACAAAAAACCTTCTCCCGGTTTTAACGCCATAAACACATAGTTCCCTTTTTTATTTATTGTTGAGGTAAACCCATTAAACTATGATGACTTATAAAGTTGAATCGATAGAAAGCGATTCTGGACGCTGGAAGTTTAACGTCGCGCCTAAATATGTTTAGACGGACATAAACCAAGGTTTTGATTGCCCACCTGTATCCAAGCCATAGCGGTGTTCCCTCGCCACGCATACCTACATACCACTGAGCAAATTCCCCGGTTAAAATTCACGCTGGCATAGATTATTTTAGAGCAATTCGATTTGGATTGACAAATACTCATCATGTATAACGAAGAATATATAACTCATTGGTCATGAAAAAATCAATCAAATAATTTTAAACATTCGAGTTCTTATTTTTTACCTCGCCTGGTTAACTTATAAACAACGGTACGAAAACTTTAAATCCACTAACTGATGACCTACCATTTTTTGTTTAGTAATAAATATATTTGTATATCACAAAACACGTTAAAATATTAGGCAAGTTCTGAACCTCGAACTCGAATATCTCATAATTAATTGGAGTTGTTCGCATTCCATAAATCTAAATAAACGCCAGCGCCAAGTCTAAAGACGCATCCGGACCGTCTTAATTAGCCCAAGTTCGGCTGCTCCGTCACTATCACCCACTTTTCCCCATATGACCCAACATCCCCGATAAATCTCTGACAGGTAGGAAATCAAACCGATATCCCAATTTGTGTTAACATTATACTGTTGTTTGGGTGGGCCCCAACGTCCACATGAGTACTAGTAAGTTTTGCTAGGTCGATGGGGTGGCACATAAAATACTTGAATCGATATTTGGTAACAAAATTAATAACTGATATAGTTAACATCCTAATATTAGTAATAATTTAAGATTTAACTTTTTATAACCATTTGAAACATTAATTTACACATATTATTAGAATCTCGGCTACTAAAATACTGCTATTATATTCGTATTGGCCATTCGTGGTTGATATTTGGGTATATCTTATGTGCCATGATCACACATACTGATTCAAAAATTACTACTCTCCGGTAGGAAGTATTTACCATGGAAATGGTTTAACAACATAGTCCTTAAAAATCGCCTGTTTCATTTTAATATTTATAGCAATGAATTGGCACACTGGACATTTTCGATATATGCATAAGTGCACGTGGAACTTTAAGTTGCTGGTCGATTCATAAGTCGATATCAATATTTGGCACTGCTCCAGTGTGCTTGACCCATCGGAAGCCACACCGACTCTAGTACTCGCGCACTGCGTGCTACAATCTCACAATAAATACTGGATTAAGTTTTAATTAATACAGCTAAGGCCGCCTGTGGATCGACGGGTTATGGTTGAAGCCCGGTCCAATCGTGTCTTTGTGTAAACCAGAGATGCGATGATGCTTTAGGATTGTCTGTAATATTTTATTGTGAATTATGTGTTTGTAAATAGAAGTTTACAATACCCGCAATACAAGTTTAGTGCAGGGATAAGGAGTATAAAGAACAAGAGCTTTTTTGAAATGCATGCTATTACTAAAACCTCTATAATTTACTTCAGATAAAGTGTCAGATTCCTATAGTAATCTAAAATAGTAATAACATGTAACATTTTATGTTAATTGCCTAGTCTACTTTTTACTTTAATGGAAACCCTATGGGTTCCATTAAAAAAATGATGTCTGGACTTATAACTGATCTATTTAGACAATGGTAAAAGAAGTGGAGTGACCAGTCTGTACATAGTAGAATCGCCTAAAGAACGCTCACTGTTTGCTATTTCTGTGCACGTGATTAGTATGCTATTTGTCGTGGCGGTCGCTGTGAAGTGCATAGTTGATCGATATTTCGGCACGCGGCCGAAGTTTAAGCATTGTTTTCGGTGTAGATTCACAGAATTCTGACAATATTATTTATATGTATGAACTCGTAATTTAAATTTCCTCGTGTCACCTTATCCTATCCCGAGAGCAATGTAATATACGATTAAATGAAAATGGCGACCTAGCGTGTAACAGGAGTCTCGACCCAAAGGTGGTAATTTTATGGGCTTTATCAGGATGGTTGCGTTGATTGGGATACACAGTGTCACCAACCTATTCCGTCTAGAGGCAATAGTAAAAAAGGTATGCAAAAATATGTAGATGGGAAAGATATTAAATTTATGCTGTGTATATAGGCTATTTATATGGAGGCAAAACTAAGACGCTGTAATGAAATTCATTTTCACGATTGCGAATGTCTTTTCAGTATTTTTATCAACTGGAACTAGGTTAAGTAACGTTGCTCTGCCGTATGTTGAGTTGATGTGTGACATCTGCCGTCCTCCGTGCTTTGGAGGGTATGTAAGGCGCTGGTCTAACCATACATCCCACTAGACAGATCGCGGAGGGCAGACGGAAATCACTCCGTGAAAATAGTGGTAGTTATGTGACATTTCCCACACCTAAACAAAAATCACGTTCGAACATGTTCTACTTAGAAACAATTTTAGAATACATGGTATTACCCTTTATTATATCCTGTGGGTGTCTAAAGAGCCGCCAAAGGGAAATAACCAGGCGGATAACCTAGCCGTAAGAGAAGGTAAACTGGCTAGGAAACCCTGTGCCAAAATAAAAGCGAGTCGTTGTGATACGTTCTTCATGAAGAGTTGGTGTCGTAGAGATGTGATGACATACGTAGCGATAGCATGGTACATAGTGAAGCACAGTACAAAACATTTTAAATTTATGACATCGGTGCGTAGTAGTGAAAATTCTCGTTTAAAACAACTCCCTGAATTTATCCAGGTGTAATATTTATTGCCAGAGCGAATTTATTACCATTTCGAATTCCGTTTGGTACATTGAATAGTAATTACGTTGTTCATTCGACGATATTTGGGTCGTGTATATGGTAATACTGCGACATTGTTTTGATGTGACTGTTGAATTGAAGTGAGTTTGGTGTAAAATTGTAAAAATTGCAACAACTGTGAAATTTGTCCTACTCTCCAGAAAGTGCAGGCAATCAGAATCCCATACAAAATTACTTCCTCACTCTAAATATACGCCGTTTTCCACCGGCTCATATTTTCTTCACATTACTTTAATATCAAATTAGGGATGTGTCTCGTAAATCTGCCATTTTCGCTCGCTTCTCGTGGAAATATCTTCACATGGTGATATTAACGACATTTTCACGCAGCATGTGCAAATTACGGTAACGGGCTGTACAATTTGACTATCTAACTAATAGAAAATGAGTGTTTTGTTTATTCTGAATTTAATTCTGAATTTGTGTCATTAACAGCTATCTCATACCTAACACATTACTTAAAGTATTATTCATCAAGCAACGGCTAAGCTATAACTGTATTCTACCCCTTTTGTCATCAATAATAGAGCCCTTAAATTATTTTAATTCATTTTTAATTTCAACGTTTGGTGGTCTAGTGGTTACAAGTACCGCCTTTCGATAGTTCGATTCCGGGGTCCGGCAATGTTTTTATGTAAGCTAAAGATATGTGCTCTAATTACCGGTGGTCCCACTAGTTGGGTTGTTGAGGCAAACGGCAAGCGCTCCGTGTAAATACCGGTCAGGCCAAATCGGGTGAGATCGGTGCCGAGCCAAATGAAATTAGCGGTAATATGAGAATATGAGATATATTATAATTAATTTATATATTATAATATGAGGTAAGATACAACTCTTCCAAAACGGCTTGAGCGATTAAAAGACTTTGAGCTCAATCTGGGGATTGCGGGCATTCCCCAGATTGAGCCCAGTTACTCACGATGTAGCACTAAGTTTACAGACATGGCTATGTCCAACACGTGAGAAGACACGATGGCCATACCTGATGCTCGTACACAAACTGTTAGAAAATTAAGCTACCGAGCCATTTCTAAACAGCTTCCCTAAACGGTTCGCGCTCATCTTATCACAAACTGGCGCGTTTCCTCCGCGGCACGGGCGCGGCTAAGTGAATACTCGCCTGGATAACGTAGTACAGACGGCGTAAACATTTTGGGACTACTACAAATGTTAAACGAGCTATTCTCAGTGAACATTGCGTGAATTATATTTGGGAGAAATTAGCATTGAAACATTGATATAAACAACGATGTTCGCAATTTATGGAATTATTTATATTATGCAAATGTGGTTCAGATCAATGGTTCTGTAGTTATACACAGTGTTAACACACGATTATTGTAAAAGTCAAAAAGATAGACTAAAATTGACAGAATTCCTTTTTGCAGAGGAATAGAAAATATTTTTACGGGTATTTATTTACTTTGCCTTTGCCTGGAACATCAGCGCATCTACATTGTAATAATGTAACTCCCGCAAAATGGACTCGGTATTACTGTAAGATAAATAGCATTAGGTTTAACGACACCCGTTTCCGCTGCCTCAATGCTAACCATATTGTAAACAGTTTCATATTCATAGTCCATGTCCAGAGATTTATTGATGTTCCCCTGTTATCATTTATTATCATTTTACTACTTGAATATAAAACAATTTAATTAGACATGTAACAGAATTTATTTTACAATTAAACATGATGGAAAACATGTCTTTTTATATTTATTTCATGAGGGTCGGAACAACTAGGTGTTTTCACGTTTTTATCTTTTAAATATTTCAAATTGAATAAATATGTAAAACTGTGAAAGGTTTGTCTAAAGGCATCTTATATGGAATGCGAATACAAACTCTGAAGAGTCTCGAACGGATGTTGCCGTTGTTGAGATGTTGCCATAAAAACACGTATAAACATCAGATTCTTTGAATCCAGCGGGTTTTCTTCGCTGTCGCTACCGTCTAGTGCAACCCGTGGGCCCAGTAGGCCCTTCATTAGTCGCGCGTTATGGGCTCCCCACCGGAGTAGGTTAACGAGTCGCCATGCGTCCCATTGCCACGCGAGAATCATAAAAAGGTACACATCTCCGTGTATTGAAAAGAGCTTGTAATAGATTTAAAATCCCTCATTAAAATTAATGAAACCATAGTAACGCGGTGACGGATTTTAAAAACATGATCACCAACTCGTTCCTTTCAGTGGATATCGTAAGAGAGGCTTCAACTAAAAAGTTAACATAACTATATTATGTTTCAAATCTAGCCGTAAGATTAAACTTGCCTATGCCACACATGGAAAAAAGTGGACGAGGCCTTTGCCACATGACACGCAAAAGTGGAACAAACGGACAAACTATGAATATTAAAAAAAAAATTCTGAGCTTCGTCCAACTACATGGAGGGTAACTAGCCTACTGTGCCACGCTGGCATAGGGGTTCGTATCAAGATTTCCTTCCCTTCCGGCTAGCTCTTACGACACCCTCAGGATGAAATGGGGTGGCGACACTATACTCGTATATTCTAAATCCGTCACCGCACGGAATCAAGCCCTTGATTATAATAGAAAAAACTCAGGCTACCGGGCCTTGTATATTCCTTCGGTAAACGAGTGACTGAAAGGAACAAAGATCTATATTCGGCGAACTCTCAAAACAAATGCTCCCCGGGCACTAAGCAACCTTCCACGACCTCGTAGAAATGACAAATAAATGCAAATGCCTAAACAGAATACGAGTATTTTGTTTTACAGCATGACATGTCCCTTTCATGCATATTTATGGTTACGGGCCGGCCGGACGGCGGAGACCAGCGGCGCGGGGACTCAGTGAATATTGCGATATCGACAGTATCGATAAAAAATAAATAGTAGGTTACAAATCATCTCACGGCTAAGTAAGTACCTTTTCTCAGACATTATTTAGAGTAGGTACACATGATTAAGACAGCTTTAAAATCGGTTGATTTCGTTAGTTACTAAAGGGATATCGCAGAAGGAGACGTCTGCTAAACATTTTGGGGTTAATTAATATGGATGCGTTTGATACTATCAATAATTTATATCAAAGTAAAATCATAAACAATTGTTGTTATGTTTCATTTGCAAGTAGAAGAGTTTAGTAATAAATAAAACAATGAACAAGAAACAATAACACTAAAATTGATATCCGATAGAAATTAGATCCATAAAACAAAATTTTATAGGCAACGTAGACACGCCGTTAAAATTATTAGTTCACGCGTAAAACACACCTACTCTGAATATTTGTTTATAGCGTTAGTTTATGAGTTGCCAGACATTCAAACATTTAACTGTAGATTTTCTATTTATAGTTATTTATAGATATTTTCAGCTAGGATTGTTATCATTACCTGAAAAAGAGATAAGGTACTCCCTATGTTTTAGGTTTTCCAGTATCGCAGGCTTCCCGGAGTATTTTAGTCTAGGAGTCACGCCCAATTAAAGTATATCCAAGGGAAGTGTTGGCAACTCCTAGACTGTCAAGGCATCGCACTCTAAACATCGAATAATAGGGATTTACTTAGTTTCATACTACCCCAGATACACGTTTGTGTTTATAAACGGAAATCTGCTAAAACATCTGACAATTATAACCGTCTTTCTACATCTACCAGGAGTTTCTTCTTTTTCAATGTTGTCCAGTTTTATCGATAAGTTATTATTCTATCACCTCACTACGATTCTTTAAGAAAATTTATTCATACAATACATAATGCGTGTTTAGATCATAGATGCATTGTTTTTTCTTTGACATATATTTTATAAATCTGAAATGTTGTCAGCATTCAAAATGTTCCCACCTGACGTGTCTGGTTTCCGGAAAGTGAATGACAAACGGCTGCTAGGCCGACTGTTTCCAACGCCCTCGCCATCAATATGGCCCTTCGAGCAATTCGCCTGCCTAATGGACTGGCACACCGCAGACATATTGCCTTCTTAGTCTGAGTAACGAGGTAGTAGAGATATTGTCGGGAGGTTCCAAATAGTAGTAAGCAGTTGAGATATCCTTAGTCTCTTGGAACAGCATTTCTTGCGTAGCACGAAATAGGCACATGTGAAGTACTTTCATAAGTTTTGACTGGTGTAAAAACCGCTAAAGTTTAAAAGTATTATAGCCTCGATATACTGTTACCAAGACATGATTTTAAAAAGCAATTACAGGGTTCTGATCCAGTGGTACCTAACTTCGTGCTCCATTATTAAAAATCAAAACCGCGAGGAAGTTTTCACACTAACGACTTACTGTGTCAGCTGCTATATATGATGACATGGAAGCTGGGACTGATAGACCACGGAGGACCAGGAAGTCATATGCAATGTGATGGTCCCTGTTATCGGCATAGCAAGACGTCGTGTTACCAGACGATCAAGTTCTTCGCTAGACCACATAATTTTTATGCACACCCTGTGAATGGGTAAGAGAAGTCGAAGAAAAACAGTTGCGTAAAATGCTTTTTGAGCTTGTTGAGGTGGAGTAAACATTGGCACAAAAAGTTAGTCGATCAATTTACAATCAATCTCACGCCGCTTAATTGAACGCAAAATCATTTCATTAGTGGTGCATATAAACACATGAACAGACAAGTCTGGCTGTAGTGATTGATGTGGAACGAATCCGAAATGCAAACACGTCGATCAATGGACTCGGATTATCGATGAGTGATTGTATAATTTACTCGCGTTAGATAACGTCCGGGATTTATCCCTAATATTGATTTATTTACACATAAAAAATACCACATATTTAAAATATGTGTACGCAAATGATTCGCGGCAAACATGATTAGGACTCAGGCAGTAGTATTAAATTCAATGTTCGAAGACACGGTTGGCGCAGTGGTTGAGCGATCGACGATCGAAGTTTCCTATGGCTTATATCTTGGTACCAAAATTAAAAATTGCTTACGTGTGAAAAGTTAATCTTTAAAGACCTAACCTTATTTTATTAAATTCAGTAATAATCACTATCGACCTGATCTAAACCTGGACATATCTGTCGTAATACAAAGTTTTAATAACCTTCAGACTAAACCTCATGCCAACCCGCCTGCCTAACGTGACACAGTAGGCTGATTTCCCTCCATGACATTGGAGGAGTCCCGACTCGGCAGTGGATCATTTGTGAACTACGCTCCACTGGACTATTTCTGAACTTGGATATTGCAGATAGGGGAGGGTTATCCGCGTTTGGCTGCCCGTTCGCTACCCCCCATTTAGTATTCATGTCTCGCGCGTCCACACGATACGATTATTAAGTTTCGAGACGAGATATTCGTAAGTTGCCGATCTCCTCCCTCGTGAGACAAAAAAAAGAACATGGAGAGCGAAGTTTTACAAAAAGAACCAAAAATATTCGGTGTACGTGTGAAAAATATGGAAACCTCACAGAAAAGAAAGTTTAAATAGCAATTGGCATACGCATGGAAATAAAATTGAAGTGTCGGCTTCGCACGGGTAGTATGCACCTACATATTTTTCATCATTTACTGTGTCGTGTCGTTACTAACTTGTTATCTGGAGTATGAATTGTATTTGAATGAAACAAATTGTTAACCACATTAGGCTTTTACAAGGGTTAGGCTATTACAAGGGTTAGGCTATTTTTAACGCACCACGAAAAAGGGAAAGGCTGAAAAAATGGCACACACAGTTAAAGGAGAAATTAAAATATATTAAGAAAAAAACATAGATAAAAATATTGCGGAAGTATTTGGCAAAACGGGCACGTCGCAACTATGCGTAGAGAGCTTGACGTTGGTTTCCAAGCAGACCTGTTCCGGTGGGTTTATAGATTAATATCCTTAAGTAGTACCTATATACATACATAATAAGCAGTTTTAATACGTATGATATGGTGACCCATGCGTCCGTCTACGCCGATTAAATAATTATTAGATACGTTTTATAAATGTCTACCTCTGAGTTTCCACAACGTCACTTGCCTAACCCCGGAATCGAGCCGGCGACCCGTGATCCAAAGGCGGCTCAAACTCTAGACCAACGAGACAGTTTAAAAAATGCTCCCTGTCAAGACATTATGTGCCAACCCCGGTCTAGCTAATGCAGCGCGATAGCATACAGTCCCTGCATCGAACTAGAGTAGTGTTGGATTTGCAGTGGATTGATAGGAGATTAAGATAGTAGCAGCTGCGAAGCTGTGCCAGCACATTGTGTAAACCAGTTATTTAATTGTACGTGTATCTTCATAATTTAATTAATATTCGCTAATATCAACCATAGTATTCTGACTCTTGGCGAGTACTTACGAAAATGCTCATTATTTTATACTAAAAACAGGTTTGTTACCAAATTGCATCATTGATATATAGAAAAACAATCTCCTCATAACCCCAAACCTCTATACCACAAAATAAGAAACAAAAACACCACTCATTACGGCATCACCACAACACTGACTCGTTGTAAAATACACCTTAATACTATGACACTAGAATACATAATTAAAAAGCATTGATATGTTTAGTTTAGGCCTCGGATTGGACCGGCGAATTTTTTTAGGCGAAGGAACCTCGCGTGCGGCCGGCTACGAGGGCGGGCGGAGACTGAGCCAGGGCGGGACACGGGGTTGCCACACGCGACCAAACTCCACCTCATAATTCAAACATCACAAATTTTATTTTAAGGTCCAAGGCGGCCATAACCTTGAGGTCTTACTGAATGTATTAGTACCAATTTAATAAACATCCAGATCAAAGCTATATTTAGTAAGGAAATAACTTCTCAACGGCTTTGATCGTTTTATTTTATTCCCAACGTTTCAAACAACACAAAATTTCATAAATTAAACTACGCAATTATTTGCAGTGTGAAAATAAAAGGAAAAGAAAATTGTATCAATGCATTTGTACATATAAAAATCTGACGTGATTGCTGAACAAACATACAACAAAGTATCCACGATCATAGGCAGTTGGAGTAGATATTTCATCAATCGTAAACAACAGAATGACTACAACATCAAAAAATCCATGCTTACATTTTTAAAACAACTGTTATAATCTCCCCATACTAACAGTGGGGTAATAAATCAAAAGTACCCCGACGTGAGGGTAATTTGTGCGGCGCGGTGGCCGTCTCCCGGCACCCTATATAGGTTAACGATCACACGGCCGCGGTGACGTTGCCTTCGCCGCGATTGTGGAGTGAAGGTTAGAGGCGTGCACCTCTGCTATCCGGGAGTGCAGCCACGGGCACGCCACATGTTGGATTGGCGCCCCTTACGAAAGACCAGCTTATGGTGCAAAGACAAAATCAAATAAGCTTTTAAAAGCGCATCTCAATCTTCGAGTATGAAATGAGGCTCTACAAAGAAAAGTTCTCCAGAAACGAAGCATTTTTTTTTAACTGACAGCAACCTGGTCATTCTGATTTGAATTCAAAACTCATTAAATAAAAATCATGCCTGACCATGAAGATGCGATAGATGAACCGATGTTCGACTCCAACTCCGATCATGACCAACGTACTCTCCACCAATGTAATCACTCAGCAGTGGTTCATTTTTGAACTGCAAATATGGTTCTGCCTTATAAATATTCCCAAATAGATTTTCTAACATTTATACACTCAAGTGGTAAGTGCTATGCTAAAACCACACATGGAAGTGGCCGCTCTTATCGAAGGCATCGGTTCTCGTCCCTTGTGAGCTGTGGGTGAAAGTAAAATATCCCATAATCAACTCGGGTTCGAGACGTACGGTAAGATATATCTATATTTATATGAACTGGTAAATATTGTTTAATGACTTTCCACGTGGTGTTGAATTAAGAAATAGGAATAGGAAGGAAGAAATAGGACAAGCGTGCTAGAACTTCCGCGTCAATACGATTGACCGGCTTGGTTTCCATCCATATAGTTGAAGGAGGTCTGAGTCAGCAGTGGAGTGGTTCAATTACGAGCTGACATGTATTTGTCATAATTTTACGTCTGTGTTATTATAAAAAGTCAGCGGTGCCGGAAGATGTTTCTTAAACATTGTGCTAGGCACATTTGAATTGCATTTGCCTATTTAAGAGTATCGCAAAATTCAGGCAGAAGAGGAGAAAAACGTTCATGGGTCAATTTCAACAAATGCCATTTTATTTATCATATCGGTGAACTTTTCCATTTAAATATATTTTGTATATTTTTCAGGTTTTATGTAATCTATAGGACTTCAAATATCTCCAAATTTAATACCATCGACTTATCATTTAAGAATATGGAGAAAATTCAGTTTGAATTCTGGTTTCCACCGACATGACAAACCGCCACCGATGATTTTTTCTGTACACCGATATGATAAGTTTATCCACCGAAATGATTTACATATCCAGCGATATGATAATCTATCCACCTTTGAATATAAAAAGTAAATAGTTAGTAGATGCCTATATATTTTTACAAGGGTGACGTAGAACTGAAGACCTGAACTCACATCACATGCAAAGAGAACCGAGTTCTTAGAAATCCAATCAAAATATATTTTTTGAAATAGGTACTATTTTATTATATGTATTTATTTTCTTTTTATTATATTTACTATGGGTAGTTAGAATTAAAAAAGAATGTTTATTTTAGCTTTTTGTATTCGTTCCAGCAACCTCTCTCTCTTTTTTCTCCTCCTCTTTTAGTTTTGGCCTTGGCATTCTTAAAAAAAATTGAGCTAATATAATGTTTTCTATTTATTATTTTTTATTATGTACTTTATATATTTTTAACTAGAAAATATTTTCTAGAAAAATCTCCACCTCACCATCATCATCTCAGCCTATAGACGTACGTTACCGAGTACAGACCTCCCCTAATGATACATTTATGCATCTTCTACTACCCAGTGATATCGTGATAATGATTTTAGCAGTCTATATAGGTAGTATGTATGTTTGTATGTTCCATTGTTTCTTTGTATACTTAAAGAAATGACGCGGGATCTACCGATATGATAAAGCAAGCCACCGATGTGACAAAACTGTGCGTTGATCATGAATCAAAACACCGATATTAGATAAAAGACACCGATTGATTTTTTCTTATAATTTCGGTGTAAATTATCACATCGGTGGTAATAAAGCCCACCGATTACACCGATATGTGAACACCGACGTGAGAAATAACACACTTTTTAGGAAATTAGAAAAAATGCATAAAATATAGGATAAATTCAATAATACTCAATGAAGCTAATTCACTTACTACCTCTGTTAGAACCAAACAACAACAATAAAACTACTCATTACACTAAAAAAATGCAACCACCGATAGTATAAAATAATTGTCCGGTAGCAACTGGAATGGCGTACTTACGTTATTTGCGGGAATATGAAGCGATTTGACAGGCATTCGTCCTGACTGCGCAATAGCACACACTAACAAGAGAATTAAAATTGGGGTTGAGACGCTTTCGGACTCGTCGATGTAGAGTTAGGTTAAAATTACTTTTGTCCACCGATATGAAATCATATTGCAAGACAAGTACGTTTGTGCCTCTCAGTAATAATAATCATTAATTATGTAATAAAATATGCTATATATTATTAACAAAACTAATATTCTATGAAATAGAATAAGTTATATACTTATCTTACTTATTTTTATTCGTGTATAAGCTGTTTTGTTTGTAAAAAAAGTAGAGGGACAGCACCGATTTGAAAAAAATTGAGTTTTATAAATTTTTTTCTACCTTTTGTAATAGTGCTATGCAAATCATATTTTTGCCACAGCCCAATAACAACCTATTGAATACAAAAAAAAATAATTCAGAACAATATTCCTTTTTTCCAATACTAATTTCACCGAAGACAAAAAAAAAAGTCATTTGGGAAATTCACCCTCATTAAAGTAGACGAAATCCCCTCTACATAAAAGCATTTACCGAATTTCTTGGTAGTTTCTTCTTGCTAAAACAACCTTCCGAACTTTAAACATATTCTAACGCTCCAAGAGTCGCTCCTATTTGGCTAAAGCAGTAGGTGGTTTCAATTTGATTTAATAAAACTCGCAACATGAATGCCAATAAAAATCAAACCGGTACTGCCAAAACGATTCTCACTCGCGTTTAGCGAATATTCGAATGGATTACAAATTGCTGCAGACACAATTAAATGCCCTCGGAACAGTCACAATTGGACCCTTTAAAGCGTCCGACGATCATTATTTCAAGATAATCGCTATTCGATCGCCCATGTTCTACATTAAACGTTTTACAATTAAAACCTTTTTGTTAAAATTTTATTTGTTTTGTATCTTTTAGGGTGGAGTGGCGTTTCATTGAATAGATTAGATTGTAATTTCAAAGTAATGTAATGCGCACATATCGTCAAGCAATGGTGTGAGCTTCGCCTCACTTCTTCGCCAAAATGTACAACTGCGCACACGAGACCATTGTTCAAGTTGCTAGCCGGTATATCATAAATTTCGCTGCTCAATTTTTGACGCTATATAACTATTTATAGCTTGCTGCATAAGACGGAATAGGCACCGTGTATGGTTGGAATACAATAGTCTTAGCCTACGGTGACGGATTTAGATTTAGTATCACCACCCCATTCCGTTCTGAGGGTGTCGTAAAAGCCGAAAAACGGAAATAACAAGGCCGAAAATCTAGCCGCGTTAGAGGGAAATCTTGATACAAAACCTCGTGCCAACACGTCTGGCCAACGTGGCATAGTTAACTAGTTACCATGCATTTAATTGGAAGTGGCCCGACTGAAATGTGGTCCTTTTATGGGCTCAGAAGTAGTAGTAGTTATACAAAAAGTAACGAACACGAATAGTCAGCCATATGAAGTGCCACCATCAAATCTGTGAACGAACAGACATAATGTTATGTCCTCGGTTTTACCTGCCCACATTTCGTTTAAGTGCTCTACGTGTCTTTCTTGATATTTCATTATCCCTTAATAATAGGCTTTCTAATACAAACCTTTATGTTTGGATTCAACGAGTATTTCCCGAGATAAGAGTTCAAAGAAACTGCATATATATTTGGATACGGGAGACGCGAGTCATCCATCCGAGGCCAAGGAAATAAATCCAATGAGCGTTACAAGAGGCGGCCGGTAATCTCGTTAGGGCCCGTCGCCTCGGCCTCTCCATTTTTTGGGCTACGTTTTTTGTATCATTGCGACTGTAAACTAGAAGGGGCAGCAGTCCAAATGTAATGTTGTTTTGACTTAAATTTGACGTGTCTCAGAAGGAGTGTTTCCTTCATCTCCGTTGTATTCGCTAGTTTCTATTAGATAATCACATATTTGATAGATATACTATGAGCCACAAGACAGATTGTGTTAACTTTAAACAAGCTTGCATAAATAGATTTCTTTCTCTACTTCTTTCTTTCTTACACTTTTTATTTAAAAGACCATGGAGGTTCTAGCCGGCACTTCTCTGTGAAATGGCGTTCTGAACCGGTGGTAAAATCTAAATGTTTAATTATTTAAATCTTCTTTTTAAATTTTAATGGTTGTGTTATATTTTTTGTCTATCTGAAAGGATTCTCAAGTATTTATTCGTATAAAAACCATTTTGATTTTGTTCCAAGTTGCCTTCCTTTAGTCTCCTCTTGTGACCCCTGCAGTGTAGAACGAATTGGTGACTTATTCTTAATCTGTCTCGACGTGGTTATTTACAAAGTCGAATAATTTTTCGAACAGTGTTTCATACAAAGATTACGAATTTCAAAAATAACAAGTAAAAATCCTTGCATAAACAAACAATCCAGAATTCTTTTATATGTAGTCGTACGTGCACGTAATTTTAATCACATCACCATCCATTGAAGGGCTTCGGTTGGCTTTTTTGACAGGGTGGTGGAGCGAGCGCCCTCTGCCGGCAAGCCACGACGAGCGACATACGAGTACACCCCTTGTTGGTAAATGAAAATGAATCTGCTAGATATGCTCGTGTGATGCAAACACACAATAGGAGGAAGACCTTTTTTCCAAGGGATTGTGTTTATTTCCCTAAGATACTTTTAGCATCACAATGTTGCGCCCTCCTCCTTATACAAAAGGACTGGCGGCCTTTTCAATCTTTTCACAGTTATCGATATAATTAAAATTACAGCCTTAGATAGGTTTAATTAATATCGTTTCTCAAAGGTACAGTAGTAAGATAACTGGAATTTCCAATTAATCAAGAAAAGAAAACTAAAATATGGTAGGGATATAAGTTTGTTAATTCTAAGCTGGTTAATCGCAGTCTACTCTCACAAATTTCACAAAGACAATTTTAATAGTTTTTGTGTAGTTTAATACCAAACCTTCTCTTATAGATGAAGTATTAGTCCCTATTTTCGCATTCTACGCCACTCCAAGGATGGCCCGAAATGATACTATATTTTGTATTCGACAATGTAGTAAAAATTGACTGAGACGAACTAATTAATGTAATTGTATTATGTTGCACAATAAATACATCAAGCGAGTTTTTTTGTAGATTTATTTAGAATTTGCTATTATTTTGCTGCTACCCAAGAGGAGCAATAACAAACGATTGTTCTATGGACATGGAAAGGAAGGGCAGAAGTATTATGTAGAATTAAAAATGTGCCACAAGAACTAACTTCTGCTTAAAGAAAATTAACAGAAGGTTCACGGCCGCAAGTTATCATCCCAACGCGACCCTCTGATGCTGAAGGGACTCCACTAACTGAATCGCACTAACGTAATCCCTAAAGCATTCATAATTCCCGTACGCTGGCTAAATTGATTCACTCGCCTTCAGCTGTTGATTACAACCCTTGGAGCAATCAACCAATTATACACCGTAATTCGTTGGCAAGAAAATTCATTTTTCATTACCTAAACTTTGTCGCTCTGGGTTGCGGGAGTTATCAAAGAAAATTGGCCTTTATGTCATGGCGATAAGGTGAATAATTTACAGCCACGTGTTATCAGGTACCATAAGTTGGTATCGTAAGTTACCAAGTAGAGCGTAGTCAGTTGATTTGGAATCTTATGTGGCAGTAATAAGGTTCAAATTAATGAATGTTCTTCATAAGCAACATTTTCCATGTTTAATTTACGCCGAAACTTTTGCTTCGTGTTATATTGAGGTGCTGTGTGAATGAAAAACGGTTCAAAGACGAAAGCCTTTTAATAATTTACTTTCCATTTATTATCATCAGCATCTCCTCCCTTCACGTATTTTCCTAATATTTAGTATTAGTAAGGCATCTGAGGCAGTGCACCCGGGCACCTGTTACAATAATGCAGAGAACTAGACGGGCTACTGTGTTTGTGACGAATAAACTCATAAACTAAGGGATCCGTTTAAACAATTACTGCACCATCCGAATGATATATTATAATTAGGTAATATAGGCTGTGTGAAGCCGGGATAAGCACGGGTGTAAAACCTAAGCTGGTAAGTACAGTTCAAGAATTATTTCTCTTACCGATTTAACTGACATGCTCAGTTCGGAATGGGGCTGAGACACAGCTCTAATTTAATTAATTATACGCAGCGCAGTATTTTCCGACAGTTTCATTAATTTTATTTGAGATTGACAGGTCAATCCCAGGGAAAGAGCTACATAAAAATATCCTTTGTAAGTCCGTGAGTCGCCCGCCGGCGCAGCTCACCTAACAAGATTAAACATTCTTACGGGCAATTTTATCTTAGACTAGCTCGCCTCGGGTATACTTGACGTCACTTAATACTGCGCACTACAATTGAAATGCAAAAGTGCTGGTTATATTTATAAATGTCTTGTTATTTTAAATAGACGACCCCGAAGTATCTTTACATACATATAATCCACTAACACAAACGCCCAGACTTAGTGCAAGTGTTTCTGGTCTGGATTACCAGCCCTGCCAGCTCTGGAACCGAACCTGGGACTCGTGAATCAAAGGCTGAATCGCAACCCCCTAGGCCAACCAACAAGTAAATTATGGTTGATAACGACTAACGTTGTATTTGTATGACGCGCATGCAGGCCTCGCCACAGCCGGGTGCCGTCGGTGACGGTGCTGTTCTTGCAATCGCCGGGAGCTGCCCCCACGCCCGACCTGTGCTCGGCGGGCCCAGCCGCCACGGATACTGCGTGACCCATACACTGCATCCACTACTGCAGCCTCCCTGCTATCACTACTACCTCCAGCCTTGGACTCCTCAATCTGCTGCTTTTCCTCGTATGACATCTCATTTGCTTGGCATAACTTGACAGCCCTAGCCAAAGTGAGATCCTCTGACCTAAGGAGACGGTCCCGTATCTTGCTATCGACAACACCACAGACGATCCTGTCCCTTATTAATCCTTCTTCCAGATGTTCAAATTCACAATATTGGGCAAGAAGTTTCAGGCCAGTAACATATTCATCTATCGATTCACCTGCCGATTGATTCCTCGTGAAAAATTTAAATCGAGCCATGGTTGTATTGTGTTTCGTCTGAAAATGTTCGTTAAACTTGTTTATGAGAGATTGAAAGTCTTCTTTGTTCTCATCTTTTGTGAATTTGAATGTCGTATATACGTCGTAACCGTCCGGACCAATCAAATTTATCAGTAAGCTGGCTTGCACGTCTGATGCCTCTTTATTCACTCCAGAGGCCTTTAGGAACACCATAAATTGTTGAAACCATTTTCGCCACGCGTCCGCTCGTCTAGCGGGTCCACCTTGCAGACACAACTCCGATGGCGGTCGCGCATGTTCCATATTCACTGTCACTTTACACAGCCTAATAGGCACTAATGCTATTACTTTATACGGGATACTTCGAATAAAACTTTAAAAACTTTAAAACACCGCTGTCACCATGTAGTGAATGATACGCAGATTTCACCAAGACTGATTTTATTGAATGCCGGTAGGACAATATAACACAGTTAATGTTGAAGGTACTTAGACATAATACAACAGTATTTTTCTTTATTTACCTCTTAGGCCATCAACGCATTGGACAGTGGAACTCATTCATGCCATGACCTTAAATAAGATGGACAGCTTAGTTTAAAGACGGGTTGGCAGATGATTTTATGTCAATTTCTCTTTCTCGAAAGAAATCGGTTTCCTGCCGATTTCTTTCCTTTAGTTACTGCTTAACACAGATTTGGGATGAAGTGGGTTGGTCATAGTGTGTTCTCTCATCCGTCCCATAAAATTAAAGTGTGCCATATTGTTGAGCGGGCAGCGCAGAATATTTGAAGGCAAAAAGACAGAGCCGCAAAGTGAATTTGTGAATATCGAGTTTGCGATTTCGTTGGAGTGGAAAAGGTGGAACCATCATTACTTATTCGGGGTTTGGTTCACCACTAACTTATTTAGTCGATTTAACATAATCAATCCGTCATAATACATGCTTTTGTAATACATTATAAGGAAAAGAACATCGTGCTATCGAATTTTACAGAATTATGACCAAAATTAAGAAACCCCCATGTTTCTTTTTGAACTGGGCACCGCAGCATAAGCATACCACCTAGCTTAGGTCCCGTTGTGCCTTAAACCATATGATAATTAAGCATAGCAGCTCGTAGCTACGGCTACGCTTACGCGCTACGGCGTCTGTAGACTTCGTAGCAGAAAATGTAAGTATACATATAAAAGTTCTAACTCTATATAATTCTGTCTCAAAAACTTTGTATAATATATAATTTGATAGATATTGATTCGAAAGCTTCTGCTGTTTTATCTTTTGTAGGGTCGTAAACAGTGACACTTATTAGGAGCATTGCAAACACGCATTGCACAGAAGACGTCGCTAGTAGTATATGGATAGTTGGTATTATAATGAATTTATGAATGTACTAATGCATTAGGTCTATACTTAAGTAAAAATCTAAAAGTGGTGTCATGCCACCCAAGTGCTGGCAACTTACTCGGCCAGAATAAACAACAAAATAAACCTGACCATACAAAGGGGATATGTATAATTTTGTTTTAAGACTTAAGGTATTTTAATTTATTTAGAATAGAAAATTTATTTAGATATCTTTTTTTCTATGATTGGAACTAATAAATTCATTAATATTCATTATAAACATATATGAAAACTCAGAACAATACATTCTTATCTCGAAATTCGTGTATTACAAGAAAGCATTGTATTCTTCTGTATCATCTAAAACCCGACTCCATTTAAACTTCATTTATTCAATTCGATCAAACAAATTTTGGCATTTTGTTTCGTATTCAAGCACTATGAACCAAAATGAACGAAACTTGAAATAGGCAACATTACACTTGGTTGCCAAGCAAATCAGCAACTCATTCTCCCCGTGTATACTTTAACGAGTTTCGTGGGTTCTTTCATCGTTGGTTGGTTCCGGGAACCATTTCCAATCGGATCCCGTCAACGAGACAGCTCCTCGATCGACAAAGACGTTCCATTCTTTAATTCCCGACCCCGTGCTTCAAGTTAATAGGCCCTCTGAAAGGGTGCTTAGGGTTGCCATTAACCTCTTAAACGTAAACTTGCCATTAAACTTAAACTGAAAGTATTTCAAATCCGTTTTACAAGTACAAACTTAGTTGTCCATGTGGTGTAGCGTATAATAATTGCCTCAACTTAACTTAACTTAATTACTTAACATCAACGAGTACTGGACATTTTAAAAAATATGCCCGTTTATTATCGTGATTATTTTGTGTTTAATAAAAATCATGTCATATTTTTAAAATAGAATAGTTTTTAATACTGTACCCGTAATTTTACGGATACAATATTCAAATAGCTTAATATGATGCCAATAATAAAACAGCTACCCTTAGTTAAGTCTGTGTAAAAAATATATAAATAAAACCATATATTTAGCTATTTATTCGTCGATCGTCATTAAAGTCATGAAAGCAAAAAAGAGTTCGTAACGGTAAAACAGTAAACTGCTTAAGAAAATTGTAATTTTCCTAAAGACTTGAAGACGGAATGTGGTGAAAGTGGGATTCAGTCTCCACCCAATTCCATCCTGACACGACTAAAGGAAATACCAAGGCTGAAAACCCAGCCGCAAGAGAAGGAAAACCTAATACGAAACGCGTCTGGCCAGCGTGGCACAGTCGTCCAATTTCCCTCCACGCAGGTCCCGACACACACGACACATCAGTTGGCATTTCGTTTACATCAGATGGGTATCAGTGGTATAAGTGATAGAGCACACTTTATTCATAACCCAATATTAAAACTGATTTGACATCACAGAACTAGCAAAGATTCATTGGCAGCCTAGAAGCAATTTTTTTCAGCAGGCAAATTAAGACTTTCGAGCAACCCTGTGAGGTCGAATGGGGTGGAGTATTGTGTGACATTGTTCGCCCACCTCTTGCTAAACGTGTTTGGACAAGAATCTGGAAATCCCTTTCGGTGCGTTGGTAGTCGCCACTCACGTACTACTCAAGTGGTTGCTAAATTCGAAAAAATCTCATTACCTTTTATCAACATTACATTTCTTATGGAAGGTTTCATTATAAATAACCACGTACACATGCACAGAAGACCATCACAATCGCAGGACATAAAAGGCCCACTGCTAGTCGGGCCTTCCTCCGATTGCATGGAGGGAAATTAGCCTACTGTGTTACACTGGCCCGACGGTCTGGCACGAAATTTTGCATCAGGTTCTCTTTCTTTTACGTTTAGGTTCTCTGCTTTGTCATTACCTTTAAACGGCCCTTACTGTATAATAAATACCCCACTATATACTCTTGATGTGTTTTTGAATATGGAAGTGATGAAGCATAGGCTGACTCCTTGACCAATGGGTGGCCAGTATTGGAAAGTGCGTAGCTGAACAAAACAACAACAATGTTTTTTTCAAATTCGTGTATGGCGGACTGCTCCGCCATACACGAATGCTATTTTCCATTCTATTTGTGCCGCATTCGAAAGTTAAGTGTCTTGCTGACCACCTGCATACGTGCGACCCAAGTCCGATAATCACTTGCTGCCGATGTTTGCACACTCTAAAGCGAAGGTGAGTGAGTTCCGAGTTGTTCGCGTTCCGTTTTCTTATACGGCTGAGTATTGAAGACATACTCTAAGGATAACCGTGTTATCTTGCCCAGTTGAACCACTTTATCATCCCTACAGTTCTCTTTTATTGTGTAGGTCCGTGATTCATACACACACTATGTATTAACATATTTCCGAAATGTATGTGATACACAAGTGAATTTAGATATCGAATATAGAAATCGAATCGAAATGGTTATTGGATTTTTGATTTAGCGTTGCAACTCCTTTCATTGCATGGTCACTGAATCATTTCAGAGTTTCGTATCCTTATATATCAATCAATATATATCAGAATAAAGACTGAGGCAATTCCACTAAATTTAATTTATTGTTCATATTCTTCTTTGGATTCTCTCCTCGGTTCTCCTATGTTCTCCGAAGCAGTTTCATGTTATGATCAATAAAGTCTATAATAGGTGTATCGGTCAGATACATTGATTGTATTATCATCCAATTTATGAGTTAATAAAAAACCAAGGGTGAAAACTATACCAAGTACGAAGGTCCGCTTACCTTTGCCGTGTAGTTGCTGCCTATTCTCGGTGCCTTTGAGGCTCTCCGCGGTGTGCAGCAGCTCATCCAGCTGAGGTTTCTTCTGCTCTAATTCTCGCAGCACGCCCTGGTGACAACAAAGGATACTCAGTAAATCATTGAATAGAATTAGGTTAAATATGGGGCCCCGTCAGACTCCAAAAGGCTTTTCCTTTGAAAAAAATATGGTAGGTACCAGTCAGTATCTGAGCTCTAGCTTACAAAGAAGAAGTTATGAACTGAGGGCCCGTGATCCACAAAAGACTAAGAAAGCGAAATTCAGTGTAAGTTAAAAAACAAGACCCACATTTTTTTAAAGCTATTTCACGGATTTGAATGTACTTTTCACTTATTAATAGAATTGTTTTTAACGTCTCGAAACAATTTATTAACGCACTTAATAAATTGTTTCGATACGAAATCACGAATTCATCATCATCATTTCAGCCAAAAGACGTCCACTGCTGGCCATAGGCCTCCCCCAAGGATTTCCACAAAGGCCGGTCCTGGGCCGCCCGCATCTATCATTTTCCAATCACGAATTACAAGCAGTCAAAGCCGCGTTTAGAAGCTAGTTAAGTAATATAATGAAGACAGGCAATCTTATTACAAGATTAACCAAAACAAATCAAAACTCCTTCCAAACTCACTCACAGCGTCACAGGAACAAGTCTAACGGAAGGAACCAACAAGTCGACAAGTTATAACGAGCAACTTCGTAATAACGGCCAACACTTCACTCGTATAAATGTGCGAAAATATGGGTACAACTGGGGTCAATTTCGAGCCACCAAATTTGTGAACCATCATAATTTCAACCAAAAGACGTCCACTGCTGGACGTAGGCTTCACCCAAGGATTTCCACAAAGGCCTGTCCTGGGCCGCCATCTTTTTCCGGCGACCTTAAGCAGGTCATCGGTCCACCGTGTGGGAGAGCTACCAGCACTGCGCTTTTTGAACGCGGAACTGTTTACAGGGTGGAACAAAAGCCAGGATCCTTAATGGGTGAATCGATACATACTACAAATACATGCTACTAAAACAGATCCAATATTTCACAAAACAATAACATCGCGTCTTTCTTATTTATATAATTACTGAACTCCTATTATAAATGCAAAAACAGGTCCTAGCTGTCGGATGCGCCTGCACTGCTTAATAATTTTAGAACACAGATTTTACGAGACTTTATCTTTATCAGCAACTTCTTCCCCTTGATGTACCAAGGGGAGTTGATTTTTGATGATAAAGTTCCCAAAGCGTGATTTAATTACACTTCTGGACACATCTATTGGCCCACCTTAGAGTTTAGGTTTCGATGGCCCCTACCGGAATATGATTGCTAGATTGAACAAAAACTGTTGATGCAGTTTTAAACCTGATACATTTTACCATCTTTTTCGATCGTATTGTTTTAAATTTGAATTCAGAATACCATACGACATGGAGCTACGCCTAACAAGTCGGATATGCGCCTTGTTGATTTTTAAATAAAAAACATGTTTTATCAAATAAAGGTTTAATTTAATAACGCGTGTTGCCTCCATGGGCATCTACCACAGCTCTCATACGATCAGGCATAGAGTTTATCAACCGCTGTATGAAATTTTGAGGGATCATCTCCCATTCCTCTTCTATGGCAGTTTTCAACTCCTGCATCGTCTGGGCAACTGGCTGACGAGCCCTAACACGTCTTTTTAGCTCGTCCCACATGTGCTCAATGGGGTTCATGTCTGGGCTTCTGGCTGGCCAGTCCATAACTGTGATGTTCACATCCCGAAGATATTCCCTGTCGATGCCGGCCGCATGGGCTCTTGCATTATCATGCATAAAAAGGAAATTTGGGCCCACATTGTCCGCGTATGGTATCACGTGAGGTTCTAAGCACTCACGAATGTACCTTTCAGCATTTAATGTTGCCGTGGTCCTGTAACAAACTCAAGTTGAGTTTTGCCGCTCGCGGATATACCGCCCCAGACAGTCCATGAGCCACCGCCATAAGCAACCCTCTCTTCAAAGCAGCATTGTGCGAAACGCTCTCCCTTACGTCGGTAGACCTTCTTCCTTCCATCATTGCCATGTAACACAATTTTTGACTCATCAGGAAAGAGTACACGGCTCCAATCTTGCTGTGACCAATTTAAATGACTGCGTGCGAAATGAAGGCGCGCTGTTCGGTGGGCTCGCGTTATTTTGGGTCCATTAGCTGGCTTGTGTGGTACCATATCGCGTTCTTTTAACCTTCTCCGAACAGTTCGAGCGCTCACGGATACTCCGTGGAAGTCGCGAAGTTGGTTTTGTATCTCAATGGAGGTAAGGTGACGATTTCTCAAGCTGGTCGTCACGATGAATCGATCCTGCCTTTCAGTTGTGACCCGAGATCGTGGCCTTCCTTGGCGACGAACAAAGCCGCCAGTCTCTAGGTACCTCCGATAAACATTTCGGACCGCAGATCGACTTAAATTAAGTTGAGCACTCACGTTTCTTTGGCTGTGTCCGGCCTGAATAAGTGCCACGGCTTGGGCAGCGACTTCAGGTGAAGTATCCATAGATTATTGATAGAACCTCACCTTAATGTTAAGAATGAGTAATGTTTGTTGCAAAACCAAAGATATCAATCACTTTTTCAAGAATTAAATCCAAGTAAACCAATAAAACCAAGTTTTCTTAGTATTCGATTGTTTGATATCAACAAACAGGCTCCAAATTGTCTTTTGTCAAATTCAAAAAAAGACTATTTAATGAAATTGTGAATGTGCCAGGTTCAAAACTGCATAAAAACTTTTTGCTCGACCTAATATAAAATTTTAGCTAGGGCCAAACGAAACTGAAAATACAAGGTGGGCCAATAGATGTGTCCAGAAGTGTATAATATAGACGGTTAAAATCTAGGGAAATAGCTTATTTTGCAGTTTATTTTACGGTCATACCATTACAATTAAAATTAGGAATGAAATAAGGCCCAAGTCTCCCGCGGCGAACGCGACGGTGAGAGACGACCGGGACCAAGTGTTGCCAAGATTCAAAAACCAAACAGTACATTTAATTTACCTTCACCTAATATACTAATAACTACTGATATACTACTAACCCATTACCTAATTAAAATAAAACTGTGTAATAACCTCGTGAAGGCTGGACATGAGAAGATATTAGATAGATAGTACTTAGATATATCTCACGAGGTTGGTGCCACGTGGAATATGGATTCGACAATCATTGCACCGATACTTATATCAGTGCACGGACTGATGGCGGAGAACTTCGACCAACA
This sequence comes from Clostera curtula, assembly GCA_905475355.2. Classification (NCBI taxonomy): domain Eukaryota; kingdom Metazoa; phylum Arthropoda; class Insecta; order Lepidoptera; family Notodontidae; genus Clostera; species Clostera curtula. The sequence continues at coordinate 211,209 of FR997816.1, read as the reverse complement.
CCTTCAAAGAAGCTCTCACTAGACTCCTCGGTGAAGAGCCTGAATTTATCTATACTAATCTATACTTCTATACTAATATATAAAGCTGCAGAGTTTGTTTGTTTGTTTGTTTATTTGTTTGTTTGTTTGTTTGTTTGAACGCGCTAATCTCAGGAACTACTGGTCCGATTTTAAAAAATCTTTCAGTATTAGATAGTCCATTTATCGAGGAAGGTTATAGGCTATATTTTATTTTCAAAAGAATTAGGGATCCGTATGAAAATAGCGATTTTGTAAACCAAGGTGTAAAATCGAAAACCTATTTATGCGTGCGCTGCAAAAACTATTGACAATATAACAAAATGATGTACTACGGATTTGTAGGTCTTATAAAGATCTACAAATCCGCGAGAGCACATATCTAACTATCATAGTTTAGAAACAATAACCGATTTTATGTTCATAAAAAATATGCACGGGTTCGAAGCCCACGCGGGCGAAGCCGCGCGCAAAAGCTAGTCATCTATAAGATAACGTAGAAAGTAATAGACATAAAACCTCAATGCCCTCACCTCGGGTGGCTAAGTGTTTGTTACATCCTACAATTTATGTACACCGTTTTTATACTGATATTATAATAATATCTTGACTGTCGCTATTGCACATGAACACGTTTACACTTATTACTTATAAGGTGGTAAAAATTAAATGATTCATCATTCATCATCATTTCAGCCAAAAGACGTCCACTGCTGGACATAGGCCTCCCCCAAGGATTTCCACAAAGGCCGGTCCTGGGCCGCCCGCATCCACTGCTTTCCGGCGATCTTAACCAGGTCGTCGGTCCACCGTGTGGGAGGCCTACCAGCACTGCGCCTTCCGGAACGCGGTCGCCACTCGAGGACCTTTCTGCCCCATCGGACATCGGTCCTGCGAGCTATGTGCCCTGCCCACTGCCACTTAAGTTTGACAATCCGGTGGGCTATGTCGGTGACCCTGGTTTTCCTGCGTATCTCCTCATTTCTGATTCGATCTCGCAGGGAAACTCCGAGCATAGCCCTCTCCATTGCCCTTTGGGTGACTTTGAGCCTTCTGATGGAGCCCATAGTGAGCGACCACGTCTCAGTTCCATATGTCATCACTGGCAACACACATTGGTTGAAGACTTTTGTCTTCAGACACTGCGGTATTGTGGACGAGAAGATCTTTCGCAGCTTCCCGAACGCTGCCCAGCCGAGTTGGATCCGACGATTGACCTCTTTCTCGAAGTTGGACTTACCTAACTGGACAGTGTGTCCCAGGTAAATGTAATGGTCAACAACTTCGAGGGTAGAACCTCCGATGTTAACAGGAGTGGCTTGAACATGGATATTAGACATGATCTTCGTCTTCTCCATGTTCATCTTAAGGCCGACTCGTTCGGAGGCTCCACAGAGGCCATCGAGCATCGTAGTGAGGCCCTCCATGGTCTCAGCCATTACGACTATGTCGTCAGCGAATCGAAGGTGAGTGATGTACTCGCCGTTCACGTTAATGCCCAGCCCTTTCCAGTCCAGAACCTTGAAAACATCTTCCAGTGCAGCGGAGAACAGTTTCGGAGAGATAACGTCTCCCTGTCTAACACCTCGCTGCAACTGGATCGGTTTCGAGGTCTGGTCCTGGAGTCGGACTGACATGGTGGCGTTTTCATACAAGCACTTCAACACTTCGATATACCGATAGTCGACTTGGCACCTCTGGAGAGCCTGCAATACTGCCCACGTCTCGATCGAATCGAAGGCTTTCTCGTAGTCCACGAACGCCAGACAAAGGGGCAGGTTATACTCCTCGGTCTTCTGTATAACCTGCCGTAGCGTTAAAATATGGTCTACGGTACTGAAGCCTTCTCGGAAACCGGCTTGTTCGGGAGACTGGGAATCGTCAAGCCTGCACGCGAGTCGATTCGTGATGACCCTCGAGAACAACTTGTAGACATGGCTCAGAAGTGAGATGGGTCTGTAGTTCTTCAATAAGGTGTTATCTCCCTTCTTGAAGAACAGCACCACCACACTTCTGTTCCATGCCTTTGGCGTTCGTCCTTCGAGTATGACGGAATTGAATAACTTCTGAAGGGCCCTAAGGATCGGTTCTCCACCCGCCTTCAGAAGTTCTGCGGTAATTCCGTCATCACCCGCCGCCTTGTTGTTCTTGAGTTGCTCGAGAGCCATCCCGATCTCACACAGGCTGACGTCGGGGAGGTCTTCTGTGTAGTGCCGGGTTAATCTAGCTCGTGGGTCGTCTGCTAGATTTATGACGGGTTCCTGTGTAGACGTGTACAGTTGTCCATAGAAACTCTCGACCTCACCCAAAATCTCGGACTTCGACGTGACGATCCTGCCGTCATCAGTCTTCAGCCTGACGAGCTGGCTTTGCCCAATAGACAGATCCCTGGCAAAAACCTTGGAGCCCCTGTTGCGTTCAATAGCCTCTTCAACACGATTCGTGTTGAATCGGCGTATATCACGCTTCAGGGACTTTGATATCTGTCTATTGAGCATCCGAAGCTGCGTCGCATCATCTGTAGACTGCAGAACCATTTTCCGTCGCTCGTCCATTAGATTTAGGGTGAGGTCCGAGAGCTTTTTGGCCGTTTTCAGGCGTTGGGTCTCACAGAACTTCGACCCAACTTTGCGGACAGTCTCCACGAACCCGTCATTATAATCGTCCGTCAACGCCTAGGCTTATAAAGCGGTTTTGCAGTTCGAGCTGAAAGCTCTCTGGGTTTTGAATTTGAACTGGCACGGGACGCAGCGTAGACCTCACCAGGCGCGACCTTTCAAGCTTAACGTCGATATTCAATGTGCCTCTTACTAAGCGGTGATCGCTTCCGGTTTTGACCATATTGATCACGGAGACATCATTGAATATGTGCTTTTCCGTCGACATGATGAAGTCTATCTCGTTTTTTGTGGTGCCATCCGGACTCAACCAGGTCCATTTCCTCTGTTCTGGTTTTTTGTAAAAGGAATTCATCATATAGAGTCCCTCCTTCTCCAGAAAACCAGCCAAAGTCTGGCCCCGTTGGTTCCGGTGTCCAAACCCAAATTGCCCCACTTGCAGCTCATCTCCGCTCCGCTTGCCCAGTTTCGCGTTAAAATCCCCCATGACAACGGTGTAGTGCGTTCTAGAGCCATGTATGGCCGAGGAAATGTCCTCATACATTGTCTCCACCGCTTCGTCGGGGTGTGCCGAGGTCGGTGCGTATACCTGTATGACCTTCAGCGAATAACGCTTGGTTATTCTGAGTATAAGGTACGCCACCCTGGTCGACACACTCTCGATTTTAACAACGTTGTTCACAAGGGACTTGTGGACGATAAACCCAACACCACCTTGGGACTGTTGGTCGCCCTCCCGGAAGTAGAGCAAGTTGCCGGATTTGAGGGTTATCGTGTCCTCTCCCTCTCTTCGGACTTCAGACAACCCCACTATATCCCATCGCAACTTGCTCAACTCTTCCTCGAGTTCTACGATCTTCTCGTCAGTCCGCAGTGTCCGTGTGTTATATGTAGCCAGGTGCAGCCGTCGTTTTTTGTGGTAGCCGGATCTCCGCCGGAGATTGTTCGCACCCCCTGCCCCACCGTTACCTTGGCTGCTACCGTGGCCGAAGGAATAGTGGGGCTGCCGGGGACTGGGGGCCGTTTTCCTAGTTGTATCCATTCATTCATGGGGGGGTTTGCCATAATCGCCACGCTTGGCAGGCGGGTTGGCGATCGCAGTGATGGATGGTGTGTTTTGAACAGAGCGTCGCTGCTGCCCAACGTCTGTTGTCCCTTAGTCGCCTTCTACGACACCCACGGGAAGATATGGGGTGGTAGTATTCTTACTCCGCTACCACACGGAGAATGATTAGTTATGTTTAATTTTATCTTTTGACTATTTGAAAGCATTCGCAAGAATTTATTCGAATAAAAACATTTTGATTTGATTTGGTTACTTAAGAGAAAACTGGGATCTAAAACATTCAATACTTATTTTCATCGCTCCATATTGTTATCCGTTACCAAGTCAAAATTCTAGGTAGGCCGGACATTTCTTATTTCAATACCATGTCCTGCGAGGACTAACATAAAATACTACTGATAACTTAATACATATTACTGGATTTCTGTTCTCTCCCCTAGATACAACTCTTTTACAAACTCAGTGCTCAAACCTACTGCTGTCTGTGTACTAATAAACAAATAAAGTCTAAATGTATTTTAATGGCTTTCTCATTCATCATGACTAGTATTTATTTACTTAACAAATCTTATAATTAAATAAATCATTATATTCATAAATTATACAGCTCTTATGAAATACGGTATCTTTAATCGTTATTCTAATTTGAGACTGTCAGTCAATCAAGTCGTCATTCGCAATAACATCCACCAAAATACATTTGGCTTAATAAGATAAAATTGGCAACACTGCCAGTCCACGCTGGCGGGCCGCTCTCCCCACCACCCGCCACCCTATATTGATCCCCTCCCCGCGCTTCACTGAGTTACAACTAACCAACTTAATAAGAACTTCTTCACCTCCCGCACTGAATACTTTTAAAGAATACCCCGGGTCTTTGCTGTCCCCGGGTGCAGATCCGAGCGAATTGGTTGATATACTCAGCCAGGTAATATTAACATTTTTACGGCGTTGTTTCAGCGGAGTTTCGGTCTTAATAATTTGTGAAAATATTTACATCTGCAAAAGTTCGCTATTAAGTCCGTATTGACGGAGAATTCGGAATTATGGTGTTCACTAAGTGTAACAATAACAAACAGCTTTTGTGGTTTCGGTGCCTCTGGGGCTCTAAACAGATTGTTGTTCAAGGAGCAGTTTGTTGCTGTGGTTTATGTGTCCATGATGTACTGGGCTCACTTACTGGTCCTTGTGGTGACGCAGTGTCAACAACGATCTCCATGTTATGAGTATCGTCCAAGGAGATAAGGATAAATAAAGATGAACTCGTGGGATATAATTAGGAGTTCCTAATCAGGAGTGGGTCTTTTATGGGTAGGTAGATGAAATGGTAGGAGGTGCGTGGCCGCATATGAGCTGCGATTCATTAGATTTTTAAACACATTATATGAGCTAATAGAACCTTTAGTATTATTGAGGGCTAATGTGTCAGCCGGGATTCACCATTTCCCCGCGGTTAAGAGCCTCATCATCATATATTTTTAACCCGAAGGTTGACTGGCAGAGAATGCCGCATGGCATTAAGTCCGCCTTGTGTACCGTGTTTGTAGTACATAAAGAGTAAATAAATAAATAAATAAATATTTAGTACTCCACTGGCATACATCCATCCCTGGCCGCGGTCACGGCCAGACTGCTAGTCTGGTCGGATACCATTCAATTGCGGACCAGGCACGTGCCAGCCCACTGTTGCCTAGCAACCGTACTACTGTGTAACTCTAGTACTACAGATGTCTAGGGAGGGGCCATTATAACCTTTTCCATTTATCGATAACTCAATATATCACAACTACTAACTGCTTTTACTGCTGCTGCTACTAACTGTCATAACAGTTCTTCAATTTATTTTGTTCGATGTAAGTTTATATTCTTGACTAGGTGAGTCGCGCGATGACGCCGCGGAGCGAAGCTAGTCATAAAAAGTTACTCCTTATATAATCAGCTACCTATCAGTGAAAGTCCCGTCAAAATCGCCGCAGCCGTTCCAGAGATTAGCCGGAATAAACAGCCAAACAAAAATTAATAAATATGTTATTTTGGTCCATCTACCTACTGTGTTTATATACTTACGCATTGTAATGTAATGTGGTTATTATTGCAAACAGACACTCCAATTTTATTTATTTGTATAGATATACAAAACCTAAATCACTACAAAAATAAATCTATACTCTATACTAATATATAAAGCTGCAGAGTTTGTTTGTTTGTTTGTTTGAACGCGCTAATATCAGGAACTACTGGTCCGATTTCAAAAAATCTTTCAGTGTTAGATAGTCCATTTATCGAGGAAGGCTATATTTTATTTTCAAAAGAATTAGGGATCCGTATGAAAATTTCGATTTTGTAAACCAAGGTGTAAAATCGAAAACCTATTTATGCGTGCGCTGCAAAAACTATTGACAATAGAACAAAATAATGTACTACGGGTTTGTAGGTCTTATAAAGATCTACAAAAAAGTCTGCGAGAGCACATATCTAACTTTCATAGTTTAGTCACAATAACCGATTTTATGTTCATAAAAAATATGCACGGGTTCGAAGCCCAGGCGGGCGAAGCCGCGCGCAAAAGCTAGTCTATAAATAAAAATCAATGCCACTTTTCGTTGGAATTTTATAAATCAAGAACGGCTGAACCGATTTGAATGATTTCTTGTATGCGTTTGAGTGGTACCGAGGATGTTTTACATTCACAAATCAGCACGACAGATGGCGCTGTTGTCGGTAAACGAATATCATGCAGGACACCATCTGCCCGGTCAGCTAGTAATTTGCAAAAATCTCTTGCTTGCATATGCAATTACAGAAATCTTATTTTTTGTTAATTTTATGAGGTTAATCAGAAAAATACCACAATCATAGCACCATTCAATTTCGACGATTCGACGATTTCGAGGAGAGAGCTGTGTGTGAGACCCAGTGATAAATATTTTATCAGGTATTCTATACTACAATAGCCTAATTTGTTTAGAACAATAGTATTCTACGTCAATATGTCTTTTATTTAATTATTTCTGGTGAAAACGGAATTATTTTCAGAAAGTTTCGATAAACTTTTCTCCTACACTAAATATGAAGCATGCGCTATAAGCAAAATCTTCAGTTATTTACAAGATGGAATCTGCGCAGCACTGTAATATTTCCACTTGCGTTCTCTAAGCAGAAGAAAGAAAAAATAAAGAACACCTGGTGTGTCTTTCTAAATTTAATATTTTTCATTGTACTCGTATCACTTGTCACTATCTATCACTATCACTACATAATATAAAACAAAGTCGCTGTCGTCTGTCCGTCCATAAGTATGCTTAAATCTTTAAAACTACGCAACGGATTTTGAAGCAGTTTTTTTAATAGATAGAGTGATTCAAGAGGAAGGTTTATATGCATAATATTTTAGATAAACACTGTTAAATTTAGATGTTCATCGAAGCACCCGTGCGAAGCCGGGGCGGGTTGCTAGTTACGTATGTGTCCGTCTGGTGACAGATTTAGAATACATAGTGTCACCCACCACCCCAGTCCACCTAACGGCACAGTAGGCTAATTACTCTCCGTGTGATGGAAGAAGGCCCGATTCCTTTCATGAGTAGTAGCCTTTTGTACCTTGTATCTTATTACATATTTTGAATAATAAATTATGAGCAATGAAAGTGCGATACACCATTTACGTGGATCTAACACCTAGGAAGAAGAAAACACAATCTTTATGGTGTGACGCTTGTAGCGCCATCTGTTAGATCCAGTTGAAACGATTTACTAAAGAGGGTAACCGAGCCTAATCCGGCACTTACACGGATGGAACTTACTTGTGTTATAAGTTCCGTTTGTATCCATGGCAGCACTGTCGCCAAATTGAACACAGTTGAGTAAACTAGAGGCGCATGGAGGCGCATCTCAAGTAACTATATTATTTTCTTTATATAACCAATGCCTTATTAAGCAGTGATAAGCCCGTTACTACAAGACGTTTGTCTACTATTCAGCCCGTAAACGACCCACTCCTGAGTTGGGCCTCCTCCAATTACATTGAGGGTAATTAGCCTACTATGCCACGCTGACCAGACGAGCTGGCACAGGGTTTCTTTCTCGTGCGGCTAGGTTATCGGCCATGCTATTTCCGTTTGTCGACTCTTACGACACCCTCAGGATGGAATAGGGTGGTGACACTACGTATTCTAAATTCGTCAGAGCATTTCAAAAATCGTGTCGCAATTGAATATCGTCAATTTGCAAAATATTTACGCCAATGAATTGGCTCATAACTTTATCTAATCCCATCGCTTCTATTAATGCTGTTTAAATAATAATAAGACGATAAGTTTTAAAATAAAGTTCCCACTCGATTGCCCTTGTTGAACATATCTAATCCGAATTCTAATTCACTTTATACCATAATACAAAAGTCATTGCGTTCTCTCTCTCTCTCTCTCTTTACAATTCAGATCAGAGAAGTAAGGATTAGACTCCCGAAATTCATAAGACAAATGCGCGCCACGCACCACGATGGCCTCCCACTGGTTATTAATTTAGCAGCGCCTAGAAGCCGATATGTGGAATAGAATCAAAGACGCATCAACTCGAAGACTTGACAAGTCTACTAGTTCACGACTTTATAAAATTGACACATTTACCAGCCAAAGGAAACTAAAGCAAGACTAATGTTGACTGTCAAATGAATTGTTATTAAGATCTGTGTAATGGCATAATAGTGATACCATGGCGCTATGTAATCTATGTCATGTAATTTAGTAAGCACTTAATTTCACTGTTTCTAAAATAATACTATATTTAGAGATATTCTGAAAAATGGGATTTAAATTACTTAAAAACAGTTATAATTAATACCTAATTGTAATGTCTATTTTGTATAGTAGGTGTCCGTGCCCCACGAATGATCTGCTGCATCGGTTATCTAATAATGACGGCGATGAATCAGACTATTGCGTCAGGGCTAGTCAGTGTCCGATCTAAGTTATTTTTCTCTTTCCGCTAAAATTGTGTCTCTCAATCCCTCAATCACTTCCTAAGATATCCTCTAGGTACCTCAGCTCTATTTTAGAAACAGTGAAATAAAGTTCTTTTAAAACTGCATCACAGACCATGTCTAGTCGTGTCGTAAGAGCTAAAAGTCTATGTGTGGGCTAAGGTATCGCTTACACGTACCGAATATCAAGCAACCCACGTGTACGTGACTGGGACGGCGGCGGGGAGGCTCAGCCACGGCTCGGATACCCGGCGGATTTTGGCAACTCAATTAACAGTTGCTGATATGGATTCAGATACGGCCAATTATGAGAACATCTATTATTTGAGAACTCTGAAGAGCATACATTATATTAAGTTTCTCCTCTCGGAATGGAGGTGAGGGCTGTGTTATAATGAATTTTAAATCAGTCACCATACTAGTCTTATTTATCGATCTTTATCTACGGGATCAACATTGAGTATTTTAAGAATCATCAATTCTCTCAATTCATCATCAAATTTAAGAATCATTACAAAATCAATTGAAACTGCTTCATTTATTCAATGTCTATTAAATATGCCAAATTTAAAACATACACACACCTCGTTTTAATTGTGGATAATAAAGGCACAGTTTATGTGTAATTTTGAAAAAGTAAACCTATACCTACGAAGTATAAAATAAATGGCTTTATTTTCAATTATCTGTTTACAAAATTTAAAAATTGGCTTGTGGCTAAGTTCAGAAGTTGAAGTACCATAAACATACCAATCGGAACTCCATAACATTGTATTTTATTGAGTGATGAAAATAACTTTAAGAATTTAAAGTTAACAATAGAATACAATTTAACTGAAATGTTCCTGAAGATGAGACCGCAACTCACCAGTCAATTCCGAGCTATTGTTACCAGTCACTTGGGACCACAATGGGTGCCCGTACCTTATATTCAATAACTACCCTTTTTATGTCAAGCGACTTTAGGATTTACTACTGCATCATAATGTTTAAATTCACTTAATTGTAGCAAAAATATTTTGTCACAACGATATGACAAATAAATTTAGGAAAACGTGTTTTATAATCTGATTAATACAGTTTAATTTAGATTGTCATCCATTTCCAAGACGAATCCTGTAGAAGTTATTATGTTATGTTTTCATTTATTTGTACTAGAGTTTGGTATGGGACAATCGTTCATTTATAAATTCCTTCTTGTTGATAAAAGTAAATGTGATTTAGTATTTACGAAATAAGGTCCATAATAGATTGTTGGGGAAGTGGCGCAGTGATAAATTCAATCCTTTGTATATGAATGATCTATAATCCGTTGTTTCAGAGGCAAACGGCCGGTGAATGGGACGAGTTGGCTTTGTTTTCATTGCTTACTGATTAGGAGGACTTTCTCTAAATATTTGTTTGGAATATTTCAAGCGTAATCTTGAATAGCCTACTAATACCACTATGTAGCCCATAAATGACCCATTGCTGAGTCGGGCTTCCTCCGGTTACATGGAGGGAGAATCACAAGAGGAGGAAAACTTGATACAAATCCCGTGCCACCCCATCTGGCCAGCAGTGGGACAGTTATGGGCTGTGTTGACGAATATCATCTATACTGACCTTCTGCTTGTCAAGCTGATGCAGGATGTCGTCGACGTCTCCGACGGCCACTGGCTGCGCGCGCAGCATGTCCGTCTCCACCGACACCCAGTCCCGGATCTGCGTAGACACACCCAGCATAAACAAGAGCATCGAGAGCTTAGCTACCGAAGTAACAGCCGTACCCCCACCCCGAACTTATGCAGACCACTACATCCTAAGCGAACATGAACAGCCAACCGCCGAGGCAGGCTTCCACCAATTGGCTGTACTACAATAGTCGGTCGTGTTGGCATGGGCGGCCGAAATTGATTGGCTGCCCAGTTCTTGTAGACATCTTCAGGACAGAATGAACCACCACCATAAAGGTCTCAATATTGGAGTGGCTGATGATATTAAGAGAATCCCATCATTGAAATTAAACATTTTTTAACGGATTTATCGCGTGTCATTAAATTGATCAAATCTCAAGCAAAACACTCATCTGCAAGACCTCTGGACACCGTGAGCGATTTCTGCGTGCACAGGGAACGTTATCAATAAAACAAAATTATAGGCGGTACATTTAACTGTTTCTTTGTACTTTTGAAGACAACTGTCATCTCGTTGGTCTAGTGGTTAGATGTGCCGCCTTTGGATCAACGGGTCCCGGGTTCGATTCCCGGGTCGGGCAAGTGTCTTTGTCTAAACCAGAGGCACTGGCTCGGAGTCTGGGTGTCATTTCTATCTATAATATGTATGTATTTACAAAAAAAAAAAGTATATAAGTAGTTTATCATCCATCTCGTTACCATAACACAAGCATTAAGTTGCTTAGCTTGGGACGAGATGGCGTTGTGTGAAATGTCCAAGGATATTTATTTATTTATCTAGTCTCTCCCGCGACCACGACTGCTGCAAAGCATTCGAAACGTCGGGAATTAAATAATGTAATAAATCCGTTAAAAAGTGTTTGATTTCAATGTGTAATAACCGCGAAAACCTAAGGAATCCCATCATATCCGTAATATGTTGGTCTCTACAATGTGTAATGTTTAAAAAGTATAGTCACGAATAAAGTCCAGCGTAGGTTGACCCTTGCTGAAGACAACAACGAGAACTGTTCAAATAGAACTTTTCCTTTTCCAATCGAACAGAGGTCGTACGTAATCGTAAAACAATGAAGAACCCGCCGCAGCTGCGCGCCTCCGCGTAGCCCGCGCGTCTCAAACGCCACACAATTCCCTAAACCAGTATTAGTTAGGCTCCAGGATTGTTGCAAACGAGCAACTTAGAAACCAAATGACACATTTTACAAATCTTATAATTTTAATGAAGACACGTACAATCGTTGAGTATCGAAGATTTGCGTAGCTTTGTGTACGAAGGGCCTTACGCTTTATTTTATTAACTTAAACATTTAATCCAATCATGATGACTTTCGATTTAAAGATACTTGGGATCTTTTTATTGTAAAATTAAACTTTTCTCAGAACATGACGCTGGCACTTCACGTGGCTATTCGCATGCAGTATTTGTGTTCGCTATCCATCATTGCAATTTTTTTAATACATATATTTGACAAAATGTTCCATCAACGCATAGCCCGTAATGTCAAGTGTCAACTTGACTCAATGAAAAGGTTCATACGAAACTAGTTTACTAAACTACTAAAATGTTTCTGCCCAAATAATTATTTCACAACGCCAGATTCGAAAACATCGCGAACGATATCCGCAATGCTAAAATGTTTTGGCCTGAGGCCGTAAAAAGTGGCTCGTCTGCTCAATATAATATCGGCCGACCTCAAACGGTAATCGAAAAAATTGGACATGTCTCGTGTCCGCAATCGAACTCATTCAAATAAAATCGGTTTCATCGGCCATCGGGAAATATATGTATTAGCAGGGACCCACAAAACTGATAGAAACAAGATTCTCGAAATGTTTTGTTTCCCAAAATGTGAATTGGATTTTACACAGCCGAGTTAGCGGTAGCTTGTTTTATTTTTAAAAACAGTATTGTCAATGCTAAAATTGTGATGTTTACTACTTCATCACCCAAAGATGAGCGATTTTATTTGGCTGATGGATGAAGACTATTTATATGATGGATTATATTTGGCATACAAATAGTTTAACTAGAAAAACAACAATTTTGGGAACATTTTACGATTTTATTAGATTATCTAAATACGAATGAACCGGTTAATGTACTGATCGTGGCAATTTGAAATCTATACACGGTAATACATTTTAATTATTTATTACCTTGTATAGAAAATTATACCTGCATTTCATCCAGCCATTTCTTAATTTTAGATGGTAGGTTGATTTCCGGCCGCGACTGTCTTGATGCCTACATATTGATGTCTTCTTACAACGTGCGTTCGAGCAACGCTTACATAGAAATCTTACAAGCTTACAAGCTCACCGGCACGATATCTCGGAACAGTGGAAGTGCGACTGGTATACCTACACACTTTAATAGCGGATTGATTCCAACGATTCCACTCCGGCAAGCGATTAGTTGCTCAAGTGAATCCTTGTCACACTCCGCATCTACCGTGTCTCTTCTATTTTGTCATTTACTCTATCCGACGCCAATAGATACCAATATTGGAGTTGTGTGTCCCGTAGAATTTTAATCAGGTTCTGTTCAAATGCGACCCCATTTAGATTACATAATGTCACTGTTCTATTTCTTACTGAGCTATCATAAGACTAAAGTAATGGAATTGACAAGACAGTACACTTGATACGAAGCACAGCCCGCTCGACCAGCGTTAACCTGTAAGGTCATTGTCGTCTGAGATTATGATGAGACTCTAATCTGGAATCGATCTCACTTATAGACAATCTTGGGGTCGACTATAAATGGGATCGATTCCAGACAGAAGGTCTGCCCCTTCGATAAACCCTAAATTGTATTATAGTACCTTCCGAACTGCCGGTGAAACACTTTTGTTTTTTGGAACACAAAATAGCATTAAATAGATTACAAAAAGGTTTGTTGTATTGGAATCCCAACCAAAAAGTGTAAATGGATGTGATTCATTGGATTACATAGTGTTTATTTTCGCGAATAACGGCATGAAAAACATAGGTACTACAGGCGGCTTTCAGTGTGGTCTGAATATTAAGTCTAAAAGTTAATACTAGAGTGAATTATATAATTTTAAGTCAAGTCCATTTAGCTTTCACGACAGTACCAATATCAAAAAAAAACATTTATTTTTAAACTTTATGGAACTCCACTCCTCTGTAAGAAACCACTATTCAACCATTAAACAAGGTTTTTAAAAATGTCCCGTTGTTTTTGCTTTTGTATTTTAATCAAACCAAGTGGGTATGAATTATGGTAGAAATTTGAAGATTTCAGTTGGCCAAAGGATCAGCACTTTTTTTAAAAAGCAATTCCACATAATATAATCACCAGCAAAAGGTAATAATTTCATAAACAGACTTCACGACGCGAAGAATTCTAATACGAGACACCGTGTGAAGTTTACGGTCGCGAAATTATTTCAATTTTCTCCCCACGACAATAAGTTGCGAACACGGATATTGAAGGTAGGGGGGAGGCTTGAAAAGAATGGACCCCCTTTCACACACTCGCTTGCAAATTGAGCGGAAGAGATAAACGGTGCCCGCGGCGGATTTGATGCCGTGGCATTGTCGCCATTGCTAATATGATGTTTGTTAGAATACCTGACACAATACTACGAAAATGTTGTTTTTTAAAACGGTACACCTTCAAAATGCTCGCTAAATGAATAGATCACAGAACGATCGCTGGAGGCCGCTGGACTACGCTGGACCGTAACTTACGTGAAATCCCTATGATTTATGAAATGCCAAGTGATTTTTAAAGACCTTATATCATGAGGATTTGAGTTACGTATTTTCACCCACAGCTAGTTATTGTCTGTGTCGTGTCACAGGGGAAATACGTTAACGCATACCAAGCGTGTCCAGTGAGAATATACCGCTGGGGTTTTAGTGGGTAGCCAAGGAGTTCTGGAGTCCCACATAATCGCCGACCCCAGCCCTGGGAGGCGGCGGTATGCATAAAGCATTTCCCCAGTCACGGATTTAGAATACACAGTGTCACCACCCCTTTCCATCCAGAGGGTGTCCTAATAGAGAAGGATAACTTGAAAAGCAACCCGTCTGGCCAGCGTGCCACAGTAGGCTAATTGCCCTCTCTATGGTGGGAGGATGCCTCACTCTGCGTAGTACTAGTAGTAGAACGGCCAGTATTCGTTCAATCGGTCCCTATATGGGAAAGAGGGGGGTACCTGCAACACGGTGGCGTCGAAATGCGCCAGTAGCGCCGCTGGCGCCTGGCTCTGCAGCGACGAGCGGCGCCGCGCCGACGCACGACCGCTCCACTCTGCAACAAACACATATTACGTCACTAAACAAACTGTGACACTATTAGGCGGCCTCTAGACCTACAATACTTTTATTGTACAATAAGATTGAAAGACGCTCTGAATCAAAACGATCAATTATATTGCACAATAATACGTTTTCGTTTTCAGTCGGAGAATAGTATCTATACCCTTCACGATGCCATGGAAAAATATTGTGCAATAAAAATTAAACTCGCTCAAACTTTCGTACAATCATTGCGCAATCTTCAATATTAACCTTAGACAGTATTGCACAATACGCAATATTGCACAATATAATTGATCGTCTAGAGACCGCCTTATATTGCATCCGTCGTAAGAGCTGACTAACGAAAACATAAGCGAGCAACATGCTACATACTTTACACAATTTATCCGAAAAATCGGAACTATCAACATCAAAGCTCTTGATTACATGGCAAATCTTTACGCAATTAAGTATGATTGCTATAACCTAAAAAATACTTCACTGATATGCATGCAGTTTTCACTTATCAATAGAGAGATTCCTAAAGACGGTTCAAATATATGATTGTAGGGATTTGTGAATATTTGTTGAAATAAATGACGACAATATATTGTTGAAGATATTAACCGTTAAAGAATAAGTCAGAATAAGCTTTTACGGAGAATGTGTTGTGATTGAAAATGAGATGTCTAAACCATTTGAGAATAAACAAATAGTGGTGTATGTATTCTCTGCGTCATGTGCAAAGCCCATGCGGGTCGCTAAAAACGCTACAAAATGAAAACCTTAGCTAAAAAGTACAAAGTATTAAACTTTAAACTAACTATGAATCGAATGGAATGCAACATAAGTGGCTTCCCGGCTTCCAACATGGAACTCCCGAAATCTCTTCCAAATCGAACAAAACTACTTGGAAACGTAAACAAGCAAAATGCTGAATTTCCGCGTCGCAGTCTGCCGACGCCGGTGCCCGTCCGGTGCCGTCCGGTTTGGGAAACCGGATGAGAACTGGCTCACGCCCCGGCGACGGACCAATGTACGGGTGCTGTTAAGTAGCAGTTACTTCAAATGATTACTACAACCTCATAAATCTTGTGTCCTTTTGCATAACAAATTGGTCGACGAGGATCAACAAATACTTTATTAACCTTGATGTAAAAGCGGTCCAATTGCTTCTTTATCACTGGCAATACACATTGTTCGAAGTCTTTTGTCTTCAGACACTGCGATATTGTGGACGAGAAGATGTTTCGCAGGTGCAGGTGTAATTTAGAACACATTCTTCTTCATTTAACCAATGTAACAAAAAATCAATTCGGATGGATAAAAATCCTGAGAACAATAATTTTAATTTATGATAGCTTAAACATGGATTTATAAAAACCAAGTAAAGCCCTGGAGGAATATCATTTGCCAAAACTTTGAGGCCCCGATTGAGCTCAATTTATTATTGGAAGTCCCTCGCCGATTACTTCAAAAACACAAGCCGCGGCCCGAGTCGACGTTTAAGATATATCGTGAAAAAGTTCAGCTAATTGTACTGAGATTAATCTAGTTTCAGGAACTAATACTTACAAAACACACAGCTCCATTGCGAGTATCATATTTTTGTTTTCAATTTTTGTTCAAAGAGTTTGATACACTCAATTATATTGTTGTTTTAGTGAGTAAGACGGGGGCCCGAGGTCCATCTTTCCGCGCCCCGGAGTCCCCCGTGACCCGAATAGCCCACAAAGGCCGGGTACCCATGAGGATGTCCAACACAAAATAAAGATTGCAAACTTCTAAATTACTGTAATACGTTCAGAAGTTTTTGTTTTTATTCGTTACAAACATACGGAACCACAAATATTTCGTCTTTATAATATTAGTACAGACTACTGGAGTAATACACTAATTTCAATAATTACGCATGGAGACTTGGACTGGAGACCACACCGATCACCAACGAATCCCTGATATTGTAACAAACTAACAGATAATAAAATTTCGCCAACCCAATAAACATGCAAATGGGACAAATAATCTGTCGTCCAATCTAAACCCAATGTTGTTCAAAAACATAATTAGGAAAATTGCTTAACACATTTCTCAAACCCGAGACCGCTGCCATAGCCACAATACAGATTACAAACGGTAGAGTTAAAAGGGTCCCTCGTCACCGACTCACTGGATTAAGGGCTCACTCCGAACTACCGCGATTATGACGCCGGGCGCTGTGATTATGAACATACCGCCAAGTTTCTAATATACATTCTGACATCAGTTAAACAGGATCGGAAGTTTAAAAAACACTGAGCATGGCATCGCAGAAACATTAAACAGCGGAGCAGATTTTATTGAACTGCTTGATTACATTTGGCAAAGACTAGATTATAGAACAAAACAAATACAAAATTGCTTCATCCATTCAGCAGTACCCCATCACACGTCGCGCTTGGGGCGCCACAGGTTCGCGAGAACGCATTCAACTATGACGGGCTGACGGGTTATCCTCAGTCAATGAGGCTTTCGTCGGTGGCGGGTCCCCCGACCCACCACTGGCCTCTACAGCGGGGACAATAGGTGGGCGTAGTCACCACCTTCCCGGGTTACTCTATGGCGCGGGTCAGCAAGAGCAACCTCCTGCCTAATCCGCTCCGCATCCTGCTTCTGCGAGGATGTTATAACCCAGGCCACGGCGTCTGCCACTGTCGAGCATCTGTCTGGTTAAGCTCGACAACGAAAAGTCCCCTCCGCACCGCACAACCAGGGCTCGTCAATCCATTCAAAAGTAAACATCATCTTATAAAAGCTATATTTATGTGGATTTTAAATAGTGCATACAATTTGCCTGCGTGTTAAATATAGTTAGTAGCTTATTTTAAGGTATTATAAGTCACCCACACAGATATTAGTATTTATTTAATAGTTTGTTTTGTTTTTCAATTTAATTCATTAAATGGCTCGTGCGCTCGGACTTGGCGGTGTTCCGCCGTGGTCCATCTTATCTGCCGCTTTGGTAACAGTCCATTGTCTATTAAACGCGGCTTAGGGCTGGTTAGAGATGCTTACTCAGTAATTACACTAGGGAAATGGTGGAGATTATTTGTTGCTGCATCATTATGTCCTTAGATTGTACGCACGCATAATCGCCTAAAATTGTGTTTAATATTTCCGCAACGTTTTATAATATTTGACGATAAAATTATTAGAGAACAGTTAGTGTAGGGGGCACCAGTTAAAATATTTATAATTATTTGACGTACAAATAATTACGTTTATTTTAATTAACTTATGTATTTAACGTTGAACAACCCTTTGACACAACCAGAACGTGACACAATACGGTAGAAGTAATGGGAGCCGTATTAAAAAAAAGGAAATGGTGTCCTGCCTACCGGCCTTCAAGGATAACCTTGGGGAGGCCTGTGTCCAGCAGAGAACACAGGCCTCCCGCAGCATTTTTTGTTTTGAGCTGAAATGATGATCAGTAAGGACTATGCCGTTGATGATTTACTTTAAGACATCACTGTGGCTATCCAAAATTATTTCAAAACGACGTTCTCAAGGAGAATTGTAATCAAACCCCGTTGGATTTGCTAAAACCTTTTTGTCCCTTAGAAAAATACCAGGATTGTATAAATGAAAAGACAGAATAAATGCCAGATTACGCCCACCTCCTTCGGATCCTAGATTAAAAGCACCCTTACTGTGTAATCCCGGGATTTATCTGGCACCGCTGCCAACTCCCCTTTGTTTTCTTGGGACCACTTGCAGCTCCGTACATCGAAGTAGCAAAAGGAGTGTTAGTGCCTCCAGTTAGCAAAACATGCGAACATTGATCATCATTGTCTCCGCCCATGAATCACCCACTGGCGGGTCGGGTCTGTTCCAAGTTTATGGAAATAAACGTATCTACTGTGCCACACTGACCGGCCGGTCCGCATCCAAACAATCAGTCCATGTATGGGGTTGTGTTCTGCGCGTTCCGTGATGTCTAGCAGGGGTTCCACGAAGGTTCCCCAGTTTCCACGAAGCCCGGTCCTGAGCCGCCCTCATCCATCGTTTTCTCATTTTCCGGCGACCTCAACCAAGTCGTCGGCCCACCGTGTGGGAGGCCTACCATCGGGAGTCAGTCTTTTAGAGCTGTATGCCCTACCCACTGCCACTTAAGTTTGGCAATCCTGGTTCTCCTGAGTATCTCGTCATTTCTACTTTGATCTGGCAGGGAAACTTGGAGCATAGCCCTCTCCATTGCTCTTTGAGTTATTACTGCAGTGGTATAAAATAAGTACAATAGAGTACCAAATAACTCTTTGTGCTGCTATTAAAATCTCCCCTACAGCTTAAATTATCGTGTTTAGAAAATAACACAAAACTCTTATCCGATTGATTCCGTTTCCAACGTGGTAGTATCAAAAGCATTGAGGAATTATTTTCTAAACATGACAGCGATTTGTATACGTTATAAATGCCGTGACAAGGGTCTGGACCGCGTTGACACAAGCGCACAAACTTGAATGTCCTCCGCGACGCTCCTCTATGACTTACATTGATTTCATAAAAAGGTGATTTTCATCCATCCATGCTATCGGTCAAAAAAGCTAGTATTATGTTTTAATCCTTTTTCCCAGCGCGCTCATTAGCCAAATATAGCTGTTATAAATCATCATATTTAAAATTATCATTATCATCTTACCACCATTGTCCCACGCTAGGTGGTAGCCTCCATACACACCCATCAGTCGTCATATCTACAGTCACACCTTTCATACACAATTCCTCATTCTTACAATCCTTCATCTCTCTTGATCTTCCACGACCCTTGCGTCCACCCAAATACATACACTGTATTTGCTTTTTTTCAAATTCTCGGTCTTGTTTACAATAAGCACTAAACAGCATGAGAAAAAGTTAGCCAGATGAGACAAACACGCTACTCGTTCACGCAATGAATGACGAATAGGCCTTGACAGGGCCAATCAATTACAAATCAGCGAATAAATAGGTATCCATTGCGTCATTTCTCAGACATACATTCTTTCGGTATTAAGACATTATTGTTGGTGTCGATATTTCCACCTAAATAGCTGTCCCCGGCTCTTCCCCATTTTGGCCTCTCACCTGAACCTTAGGTTAATTTCCTCCAGTGAAGAAAAGCTAGCGGTGTCACTCAAAACGGGCTGCCTAGGGGAGCTTGTCACGTTAATTAGTGAGACGTCTGGGGCTCAAAGTCGTCTGTAACTTTATATTTTTATTTCTATACAAGACTGTAGACTGGGCTGTGGAAAGTTTTTACTTCTAGTAGTAAAGTAAATATAGTGTTTAATTAGTGGTTAGCACTCACTAGGTCAGGGATGCGAAATATGGCCATCTTTGGAAGCGGCAATACGCTCATGAAAATACATAGTTAAAAATAAAACGTTTTTGCATGTATACATGTGATATCCTTTTCCATCACTACATATTATAAAACAAAGTCGCTGTCGTCTGTCCGTCCCTATGTATGCTTAAATCTTTAAAACAACGCAACGGATTTTGAAGCGGATTTTTTTAATATATATAGTGATTCAAGAGGAAGATTTATATACAGAATACATCCATAATATAGTAGAGAAACACTAATAAATTTAGAGGTTCATCACTGCACCCGTGCAAAGCCGGGGCGGGTCGCTAGTATTACATAACTTTAACTGAAACAGAAATTGCACAGCTTAAGAAACCTAAAACTAACGTTCTAATTTTTAAACGACTGACCAAATTCCTTCAAACATAGCCTGTAATAACGTTGGTACTCTCGATGAACACACATTTCCAATCCAAACACGTTAAACCTTTTATTCTTTGGGTTCAAATTAAAGGAACATTCTATTTCTATGAATGTACTTAGTGTTAAGCTTTTAGTTTTAATAGTCCTAATTAGATTGCAGTAGCCTCATAAGTAGACATAGGGAGAAGGGAGCTCTGTCTAGACGAGCTCACAGGGCTTCCCCGCCGCCTTCTATACTAACGATAACTTCCTTCAATACATCATCATCATTGGTGAATGAATCCTTTTTGAGGGACAGCTATTATCAACGGGATGGCGTGACTTGAGCCGCCAGCAGTTTGCTTTTCCTTTAGTCGCTTTATGCGGCACTCTCCGGGTAAAATAGGTTGGTGAGACGGTGGTGCTGAGATGGATCACAAGAATACGTATACAGGACCCTATATCCACAACGAAACGGTCGATAATCATAAACAGATTCAACGTGAAGCTTAGGAGCAGCAGTCGAGCTTTCGCCAGGCCAGTAGGGATTCAAACTCAAAAGGAACTTTAATTACGTAGGTTCATTACAGAAAACACAAAAAATCGTCATATTAAAAATGACCAATGTCATCATAAGGCGCTTGTCCCACGCTAGATTCACACCTTCCATACACATTTCCACATTCTTACAAGCCATCCATTTCTTTTGATCATTTCATTCTACTATTTCCACTATTTCTACTATATATTATTTTATAAATTGGAAAGTTTGTATCGATGTGGGGATATATGGATTGAGGGATCTTGGTTACCCCTTTCCGCAAAAATTACCGAATGGGTTTCATTAAACTTTACAATAATATACCTCATACATCAGAATAACACAGGCTATCATTAATACGTAGACGAATCCACGGGCAAATGCTAGTTTATTTTTAAAGGTGTGTAACTTTAATGCCTTTGACCCTAGGCTTGCGTGATGAAAAGCAACGCCAGGGTCTAAGATGGAGCAGGCAGTTCAAGGAAATGCCCTGCTTGGCGCCAGACTTAGATGTGAGGGTGGTAGCCAGCCGGGCGGACCATTCGTTCCTACCACCAAGCGTGCTGGGTTTTGTTGACTTTTACAACACGCGTTATTTCCCAGCGTGCGGTGGGGAAGTTTCATATTCTGTCCCGTCCCCACGCGGGGAAATAGATCACGGGTCCCTAGTACGCTTCCGGAGTCTGGCAAGTGTCTTTGTGTAAACCACAAGTAGGCACTTGCTCCGAGTCCGGGTGTCATTTGCGTTCGTGAATTACAATTTTGTAATCTGTCCTCGCGATGCAGGCCATACCTAGAACAGGGGCTACGTTTGAACAAATAGTTACAAGGCCCTAAGGTTGGCACCTTTGGCAATTCCATCAGGGCACTGGCCTGACCCTCGGCCCAGCCAATCTAAGCGTCGCCATAAAAATCAGACCTCTGTTGTAAAGAACAGCTCCACGCGGCAGACCCCAGCGCTATTTTTGAGCACACCCTATATACGAATGGGGGCATTATGCACGGGTACTGTGTTGGTGCCATTAGACAAACAAGCTAAGAAGGTCCATAATCTCGACGTACCTGGTTAGCATTATTTTAAAACAGATCGTTTTTATGCTTTTTGTTGTTTATGTCTTTGAAAACAAATACTCTTTAACGGATTTATCGCGTGTATTTTACATTATTTAATTCCCGACGTTTCCAATGCTTTGCAGCAGTCGTGGTCACGGGAGAGACTTAAAAGTGTTAAATTTCACTGTATGTTAGTGAAAATCTGACACATCATTGTGTATAACTTTTTCCAAAATAGAAATACATAGTACTTACGTCTCGTAGACTACTATCCATTCCATAAAATTAACTATCCGTCTAGTGCTCAACAATATTTCAGACTTTCAACCTCTATGCATGTATGTACTTGTATAGTGGCTACGTGCAAATACAGCGTGTTCATTGGCGCGGCGTCGAAGGCGCGAGCGTTCACGCTTCGTTTGTGTGCCGGAGCTGGCCACTGGCTCGAGATGACGCTTTGTTAGTTACCACTATGCTATATCGGGTACGTCTACACATCGGAAGCCATCACTCGGGGAGACAAGGTGGTCACGGTGGGTGACATCAATAAATTATGTACAAAATATAGAGCATCCTCTGAAAGCTCGCTACTGTTCCACAAGAGAAATTTAAAAGGACATCCAACAATCTCATGAGCAAGGCGTGCCTACGTGGGGCGGCATTTCTAATCATACTCCTTTTGAAGATCTCGCCATATTCACGCATTTTTGAAAGATAACATATGTGCGTCGCGATCTTTGCATATTATATTATTACAAGGTGGTTCCATTTCAAGAAAGAAGAAATTCTTTCCGGCCCCAATCACATAAAAAAGTAATTTTAATAACGAAAAAATATTACAGCTGCCTGAGCAGTGGGCATGGCAAGAGAACGAATTAAAAATTAGATTCATAAATTGCATCCCCGCATTCCACAAGACACGGGGTGCACACTACGGGCCCAAATTGGACTTTTTAAAACTTCTGTCACGTACGTCGCGCATTGGGGGGAGATCGTCATACAACGTGAAAATAGCATTTACACATTACAATTTAAGGTGCGATTTCGTATGCACCAGTTAGAAGTCCCCCCAGTCCCCAGAAGAACGTTGTATAAAACACTAAAGTCGTAAATCTGGGGCTTTATTGTCCAAAAGCTATCAGCAACTGGTCGCTGGACTTTTATATTCTGTTTAAAAGTTTTCCCTGAAAACTTTCGTCCGCCGAAGGAAATTCTTTTGGGTACACTTTTTAATTAGGTTGTGAACGGAGCTGATTTGATTCGCCCTTTGTATATTAATTAATTTCTTCTTGGCTCATGAATCACCACCACAATGCTGAGTCGGGCGTTCTCCAAGTACACGGAGGGAATTGAACCTACTATGTCACGGTAGCCAAACAGGTTTCCTTTAGTCGAATCATGGGTTTTCTAAGTCCGTTACTGCGTTTCTAAGCCATAAGAATAGTCGGGGATTGTTAGTGACATACTGCTCCATCCTGATAGTACTGTAATTCCCCTCCATATAATTAGAGGAGGTCAGACTCAGTAGTGGGTATATTATGGGCTTAGATGACGAGTTGACAGAGACCTGACCCAGAAGTGCTGTGCACATTAAAATTGTAAACAAAACCACCTCCAGAATCATGTTTGGCTTGGTCAGCTGCGAATCGTCAGCAAAACGTGAATCCAACAAGGGGATTGACAGACAAAATACTTGTGCGGAATCCGATTTCATTTTAATATGAATGGCGGGGAGCTCGCCTCCCGGATCGTACCTGACCAACACGAGGTATCGGTTGGAATCTTTTTTTTTTACAAATCATATCTAATATGTCTTTAGAAAAAATATGTTTATTGGAAACTTATAGCACTTGATTAGATAGAACGATGCGATAATAAATATAAATAAATAAGATGTTATATTTTGCGTCTACGAAAATGTCCATAGTAATAATAAAACAGCCTATTAGTAGATTAGGTTAGGTTATATGTATATTGTTTTCATGTCAACTTTGCGTCAATCTTATAATGGTTCCCTAAATCACATGCTATTTGTGTCGATCAACGTCACACTAGCCGTGCTCCCCCCCCCCTCACCGCAGGGTGCCAAATGACGTCACCGCCCTAATGGCACAAGCTAATGGTATCTGCCGACACCCATTATGCTGCGGCCGATTGCATTCATTCGCAAACAACTAATTGTTACAGAAACAGCTACCCTATGGCTTACATTTTAAGGTTGTGACAAACGAATAGCTAAGTTTGTATTACTTTCTTTTACATGATAGTGTTTTTACATGCAAACAAAATCCAAATGCATTAAGTTTCCATGAAATCGCAATTTTCCTTAATTAATCACGGCGATCCCACTTTTGCTGTGTAGTCCGATTTTACACGATTTCATTTCTGTTACGTAAACTATAGTAGAATGTTATACATTAGGGATGCACTGTCGACGGTAGCAATTGCCATTCACTGAATCCATTTACAATTTTACATTTAAAATTTGCTGGCCCTCTGCTAGATGGAGCGACGATCTGCGAATTGCGGGCAGCAACTGGATGCGTGTCCAGCAGAGGTCTAATGTGGACTGATGATGTTGATGAATCCATTTAGCGTTCGAAATTTAAACGGCATATTTAATAAGTATCTTCTAACTGCACGAAATAAAATGTTCTATAGC
This sequence comes from Clostera curtula, assembly GCA_905475355.2. NCBI lineage: Eukaryota > Metazoa > Arthropoda > Insecta > Lepidoptera > Notodontidae > Clostera > Clostera curtula. The sequence goes on along the minus strand of FR997816.1, from coordinate 186,591 downwards.
AAATGTTGTGCATAGACAAAATTCCTCTATATCAAATTGGAAGACGCGCACATTCACACGCACACACACTTATCAGCGCTTTCATTTATTAGTTGAGATGATAGTAAAGACGAGTACTGCGGAAAAAATATAAAATTTATTTACTATTGTATCTATGATAGTAATTAGAATTTACCAAAAATTATCGGCTAGACCATCGGGGTGAATGGAAGTTTTAGTAATTAGAATAGTTTTTGCTGCAACAAGTAAATGTTAGTTGGGCAAACAGCGTTAAGCACATCACGAGTTTACACGGAACTGGCAAAAACTGTATCCGACCCCCGAGCGAATGAGGTAACCACAAAAACTCACTTCAAAAACTTTTACTTCTGTACAGGTTTTAGTTTAGAGAGAACTTTCAATAGTATTCTAAAAAAACCGATTGACATTGTGCCAGCCAGTCCTACACTATTGAAGCAACGAAGTGCAGTAGGGAATAGAGTCCATGTGTGACGGATTCCATAGTGTTACAATCCCATTTAATCCTGAGGGTGTCGTGGGCCTAAAAAATTAAATGACAAGGCCATAGACCTAGCTGCTAGAGAAGGAAAACTTGACACGAAGCCCTGTGCCAACCCGTCCGGCAGCGTGGCACAGTAGGCGAATTACGCCACATGTAGTTGGAGGGGGCCCGACTCCGCAGTTGGTCATAAATGGGCTTAATAACAGTAGGGAATTGAAGGCGTGCCGTATAGCCTGGGTCGTAAGCGCCACAGTTTGATTCCAGATTTGGGCAAGTGTACTTTTAAAAGATACTAATTGCTGGGTCCGGTCACTGACAGGCTGACTAGATAAAAAAATGTAGGTATATGTCAATTCAAATATTAGGGTGGCATTTCAAGCAAGCTTTCCCCAGCGAGATCACGCTCCACTGGCGAAATTCCCTGTAAGTAGGCCACGCTAACATTCCACTGTCAGCATAAAGGTCACACGACGTCTTATAAATTTCACTTTTCCTTGCGAACTTTGTTTGTTCTTTTATTTGCCTTCCCGTTGTTCACGGCGCCTTGGACACCGCTCCGACATTTATCGTTGTTGTATGTCCCGCGTTATAATTTTATCGCGCTTTTGTGTCGTGCAAAATACTTTCTAGTTTGATGAGAAGCTTCGTCGCGTCTATTAAAATATTCACAAGAGTAACAGCACTGACAGTTTATTAGTATTCGGAAGGAATGACGAAAGGTGGTGACAGGAAATGTACATGGAATGGAAGTAGTTCTATGCTTCTTCTGATCCCATTGACGATGTTTTTGTTTTAATAACTAGACTTTTCCAATGTGATGGAGGAGATTTTTCCCTACTGGGTCCCACACATATTATAGTTTCATAACAATTTCATTAATAGTTTGATCTATAATAATTACATACAAATCCTTCAAAATAGAATAGAGTCGGTGACCATCATCATCAGCATAAAAACAGATTTACAATGAACATTTAGTCCAACGTAACATAGGAGAACGTATCCCAGTCACATCAAAACCATTTGATAAAGCCTGGTCAGTAGAACCGTGAACCGCCTAGCTCGAACAATTAAAGCAATGTCGAAAGGAGATAGAAGTACAGCAGGATCGCAGGATCGCAGGATACGGAAGAAGATGACACAGCTTGGCTAATCCCAACGAGAAAAGAAGTGTAACTTCATGTAATGTACCCAAACAATATCTACACCATTGGGTTTTGAATAAATATAAATATCCTTGGACATTTTCCTCTTTACCATTTATTGAGGGAGGTCCAATCTCAGTGGTAGACTCAACCAAAGTGACCTAAACACAAATTAACCTTAATCTGGACCAAGGATTACTTTTAAAATTGCACTTGGTATAATTGTATGGCAAGGCGTTGACCCGAAATGAAAACGTTTATTTTATAATGAAGCCACAAAGCTAATAGCATAACCTAAGCCGGTTCCCATCATTAAAATTCATGCATCACCACGCAATGGAGGGGTTCAATTAGTCGCCACACGTTAGCGCGTCCGCGGACGGGATGGGACCCTAGTGATGTGCCCAAGGGATATTCCATTGCCAGAAGCAACATTACCCAGCCCATGCATGAACCACGGTTGAGTAGGACCTCCTCCAGTTAATGGAGTGTCATTAGCCTACTAGGCAGGTTGGCATATTAAGTTTTCCTTCTCTTGCAGCTAGGTAATCGGCCTAATCATTTCCGTTTGTTGGTTCTCACGACAACCACAGCATGGAATGGGGCGACACTGTGTATTCTAAATCCGTCTGCACGCGGAATGGTGTGAGAGAGGCGATTAAAATAACGCAGGTGCTGAAATGGGGCATAAAAGTCTTGGAGTGGCGTCCACGTCCGGGAAAGAGAAGCGTGGGAAACCCCCGACTAGGTGGACCGACGACCTTGTGAAGGTCGCTGGGAGTCGGTGGATGAGGTCTGCACGAGATCATGCATTGTGGACTTCTGTGGCTGATAGATAGATAGATAGGTGCTGAAAACCTAGCCTCAAATGAAGGAAAATCTTGAAACAATACCTGTGGCCCTGTGGTATACCAGGGTAGTATTTGCCCAATGCACACATAGACCTAAGTGACCATAACTGGAAAGATAGGACAATCGGTAGGCTACCTAATATAGGGACGCCAACGTCCGGGAAAGCGTAGCGGGGATAGGGGCTATAGACCTACAAATATAGTAGTCAATAAATAAATAAATATTCTTGGACATTTCACACAACGCCATCTCGTCCCAAGCTAAGCATGTGCTTGTGTTATGGTAACGAGATGGATGATAAACTACTAATATACATTTTTTTTTTGTAAATACATACAAATTTTAGATAGTAATGACACCCAGACTCCGAGCCAGTGCCTCTGGTTTAGACAAAGACACTTGCCCGACCCCGGAATCGAACCCGGGACCCGTTGATCCAAAGGCGGCACATCGAACCACTAGACCAACGATAAACCAAACAAATGCTAAAAAGTAATGACTTTGTGAAAGATAAATGTCAATGAGTGTGAGCAAAATAGCATCGCGATATCGGTGTATCGCGGCGTTGCACATCCCTACGCCTACTCCCGCCCTTCTCGGGATAATCCCAAAGTTAGGGCGATATTAAAATTCTCGTTTAGTAGGTTTGAGATAAAACACGCCGCGCTGACCTTTATACATTCGAGATTTTTATTTGCAGAGATTTGAATAAGGTTTCGCTTAATCTGAGGTTGTTCTACCTAACTAAGCCACATAAATAAGCGAAGTTCTTTCAATGAATATTTCGTCAAACATAATTTTATTTTGTTATTGAATTTAGTATCTTAAATTAGAAGTGCTCACACGACAGCTCACTGCAATTGAACGTGCAAGAAATAGTCTACTGGGCCACGCTGGCATTTGCCTACAATTTGCCTTCTCTGAGCATAATTTAAAAGGAATCGACAAGAATCTTTCACAAGCAAAAATGATTAAAGTAATTTTATATATAGATGTTTATGCTAAGTAAAAGAGTACATGCAACGCTGACAGGCCAACAGTGGTTGTGGTGAATGAAGCCACATCATCATCATCATCGCAGCCCAACAAGACCCACGGCTGAGTCCAACCTCCTTTCAATTACAAAGAGATAAATTCGCCTTCTGCGCCACGCTGGCGAGATGGGTAGGACAGGGTTTCGTAACAAGCTTTCCTTATCTTGCGGCTAGGTTTACAGCCGTAGTCACGCACGACACCCGCAGGACGGAATGGGGTGGCGACACAATGTATTCTAAGTCCTTCATCTCACGGACGTTCGGTTGCGGTATTATTTATTTGAAAATGTTTTATAGGGAAACTACACAATAAAAAATATTTTAAAACGGTATATCGACGGATAGCTTCTTTATGGTGACTGTAATCCTTACCTAGTGGTTTTAAGATGGATAAAGAGTACTAAAGAGCATGTGGAGTCATCAATGCGAAGGCGGACAAGTCGTGCGAAGTACCTGACGTATATTTCACTTCACGCTTATGACGTAAGCTCATAGCGGGTACGTTAGTTAACATAAACACACGCTATCCAAAAGGTATCCGTGTGATGACGGATTAAGAATACACATTCCAGACCAAGGGCCGGCAAAATGAAACGACACGGCCGAAAACCCTGCCGCAAGAGAAGGAAACCTTGATACGAATACCTGTGCCAATACGTCTGGCCAGCGTGGCACAGCAGGCTAATTACGCTCCATATAGTGGGAGGAGGCCCGACTCAGCGGTGGGTCATTTATGGGCTAGGGGACAACCTACACATTGTGTAATGCTCGCCTGCTCAAACGCTCTCCGGCGATGGCTTGTGCCACGCCTAATCCCGCATTTTCGCGCCTAAACCTGCGAGATGAGAAGGTTTAAGCAAAGACGAGTGATGCCCGACGCGGATCGCACAGGAGACCAACACGCTCCTATCTCCGCATCGGCCGTGCGTCACGCTCCGCACACTATCCATCCTCGCGGCGGATATATATCTCTGATTGACACCGTTCTGTCAAGGTGTGTCTGTCCGTATAGGTAACGACTTTTCCACTAATCCTTGTGAGATATGTTGAGGTATTTGTAAGATGAATTAAGGGACGCGTTTATGTGGGTTTTTCATATAAATGACTGCCTCGTTGGCCAGGGCTTGGATGTGCCACCTTTGGACTTCACACGAGCAATTGTCTTGGTGCCAACCCACAGCAGGCACTTACTGTCTGCTGGCATTTGTGCCATTTGTGATAGTGAATAAAAGTAGAAAGAAACGCGTTAATTACGGCCACTACGGCTCACATACTAAACAAACCAAAACTAGTGAATAAAGAAAGAAATTATGTTTGTAAAAATATACACTACATAATATACATTATTTTAATATTATAAACGTGAAAGTTTGTAAGTGTGGATGGATGGATGGATGGATGGATGTTTGTTACTCTTTCACGTAAATACGACTGAATGGATTTTAATGAAATTTTATAATAATATAGCTTATACATCAGAATAACACATAGGCTACAATTTATAAGGATATTGTGTTTAAATGTATGGAGATATTAAGTTAAATTTAAATTTCTAATTGTCAAATTTTCAGCCATATTTAAATACTAGCTGACCCGGCGAACTTTGTTTCGCCTTAAAGGCAATAAATGAGCAGATTTTTGAATTTTTTATCAGGATAAATATAAATAAAAAATCTATAATTTTAATTATACTTTATTGGCCATCTATTTTAGTAACTGCACTTTTCAGTGAATCACCTTGTGACGGACGAAATTTTTCGGTTTATTAGATTTAGGCCACAAACTTTCCAGGATTGGCCCTGTGATTTATTAATGGTCACGGCGAATGCACGACGGATCGGAAATAATTAAAACTGAAACGGTATATCAGTTGATATCGTCGGATGAGAACTTCCTCACCTTCCAACTTTACTTTGAGTATATTCCATTGTTCATCAATTCACTTACCACCAAACGCGTTCCGTTGCACAGGTTTGGTAGTTTTGGTTTCCTATATTTGGAAGCAAACTTAGTACGTAGCCAACCTTCAGTCGTAAATTGTGCGGTGGTAAGCCAGGCACATCCCAAGGAGTCTTTTTTTACACAGTCAATATATTTGAATTAATGCAAGTGTACCAATGATTTTATTCTGAACTAGCTTTTGGGCGCGGCTTCGCTCGCGTGGACTTCGAACCCGTGCTTATCTCTATGCATTTTTTTTTATGAATATAAAAGTGGTTATTGTGACTAAACTATGATAGTTAGATATGTGCTCTCGCGGACTTTTTTGTAGATTTTAATAAGACCTACAAACTCGTAGTACTTCATTTTGTTCTATTGTCAATCGTTTTTGCAGCGCACGCATAAATAGGTTTTCGATTTTACACCTTGGGTTACAAAATCGCAATTTTCATACGGATCCCTAATTCTTTTGAAAATAAAATATAGCCTATAACCTTCCTCGATAAATGGACTATCTAACACTGAAAGAATTTTTGAAATCGGACCAGTAGTTCCTGAGATTAGCGCGTTCAAACAAACAAACAAATAAACAAACAAACAAACAAACTCTGCAGCTTTATATATTAGTATAGATATATTATGTTAGTTACATATTTAATCTTAGCCGCCAAAATTGCTCGCTCAGTCAACCATTCATTATTTTTGTGTTTGTGAGTTCGTCCTTCGATGAACAGAAATTCTGAGAAAATAAAATCAATCCACATATTTCGATGATTTCATCGGATTTCATCGCATGTAAATGTGTGTAATCCCGTTCCGTGATGTAAAACATCGTATATCAAAATGCTATTGCTGGAATAACAAAACGTCACTGACAGCTAAACGTTATGTTGTCTATAGTTTGCCAAATTTGACAATTAGAAATTTTGAAGCTGACCGGTTGATGTATTTATTTCGAGTAAATATGTATTATCGTCCGCATTGGACCAATAGATGTCATGTAATATTACAAAACACTCATCAGCGGCTAAAGTTTTATCAAAATGGAAAATCGTCATCTGGGACGAATGTACAATAGCGCATACACGTGCATTGGAAGCACTTATCCGATCCGACCTAACGAACACCTACGCAATGACTCGAGAAGTTTTGGAGGCGCAATGATTTTACTGTCTGGCTATTTCTGCCAAACACCGCCACTAATTCCAAGATCGACTGCTGCCGCCGAAATAAGCGCTTGCCTCAAATCATCGAAATATGTGGATTGATTTTATTTTCTCAGAATTTCTGTTCATCGAAGGACGAACTCACAAACACAAAAATAATGAATGGTTGACTGAGCGAGCAATTTTGGCGGCTTAGAATAAATATGTAGATGACATAAAGTAACTAAAATAATTCAGAATGAAATCATTGGTACACTTGCATTAATTCAAATATATTGACTGTGTAAAAAAAGACTCCTTGGATGTGCCTGGCTTACCACCGCACAATTTACGACTAAAGGTGGGGTACGTACTAAGTTTGCTTCCAAATATAAACAAAAACCACCAAACCTGTGCAACGGAACGCATTTGGTGGTAATTGAATTGATGAGCAATGGAATATACTCAAAGTAAAGTTGGAAGGTGAGGAAGTTCTCATCCGAGGATCCCGACGATATCAACTGATATACCGTTTTAGTTTTAATGATTTCCGATCCGTCATGCATTCGCCGTGACCATTAATAAATCACAAGGCCAATCCTGGAAAGTTTGTGGCCTAAATCTAGAAAATTCATGTATTTCCCAAGATCAATATTATATGTGGCATGTTCCGGGTCAGAAGACCATCTGCGTTATTTGTTCATGCGCCTGATAATAAACCGAAAAATGTCGTCTGTCACAAGGAGATTCACTGAAAAGTGCAGTTACTAAAATAGATGGTCAATAAAGTATAATTAAAATTATAGATTTTTTATTTATATTTATCCTCATAAAAAATTAAATTTAATAAAATCAAAAATCTGCTCATTTATTGCCTATAAGGCGAAACAAAGTTCGCCGGGTCAGCTAGTTCAATATAAAAATACTGACTGAATGAAACAACAATTAAATTAATTGTGTAATAAAAAACAATTACAATCAATTGTAGGTTTTCAGAATTGTGGCTAGTCATTTGATGAACACAATTAGGTAACGAATATCATCTCTATTCCAAAACATAATTAATATTCCGGTAATGAGAGTGTTTATCGTATGTATGTGTATGTCTCATTTGTTGTGTGTAAATGTACACATCGTGTCGGTGTAATGAAGGTGTCGGCTGCTATAGGGTTTAATTACTGTGCTTCCAATGACATGTATTACGTTTGTGAAGTTGGGGACTGAAGTTATTTGGTTAAGACACATTTTCCCGAAGACGGAATCTAGCGAGAGGCTTCAAGATTCAAAAAAGGAGTAAATATGGATTTCCTCACTTAAGTACAAAAGAGTGTTTATTAAAAACATAATATATTAGCGGACCCTTAACATTTAAAAAAAAGAATTGGCCAAATTGGTTCAGGCGTTGTTGAGTTATGCGGTTACCAACACATTTAACGATTCATTTTTATATTATAGAAGATGTATTCTCAAACGAATTCTAGACAAGATTTCTGTGAAACCGTAGTTTCACAGAGCGGCAGTTTAGGAAGCTAATTACTATATTTAGAGAAAGTAAAACATGGAGTCATGGACGTATAAAAAAAGGCGGACGGAACTCTGGCTAAGACAAAAGTGAGACGCCAAAATGGCGGCAGCTCTGTATGTGTGAGTTAATTTTGGGGTTGCCAAGATACACAAAATTTTGCAATAAAAACATGGTTAAAATATAAAAAAAAAATTGTTCGAAATTGTTATGTTTAACTTTAACATCCTAAATGCCGAGTATTTTTTTCTATAATAATGTCTTTTACTTTGAGAGGCTTTGGAAATTTCCTCTAAATTCGAGATGTGTTGAAAACGATTCTAAATTAAAAGAAATGCTTTCGTTACCAAAATTCTTTTTGTGATAATATTATTATGTTATAATTTATTGCGCACCTCTTGAGAAGCACTGGTATTAAATGGTACAGTAACAGTTTATTCCTCTGCCACGTGTCTTGACTCAAACAAATATTAAAACCAAATAAAGCACTGGGGATTAAAATAATGTATGAATATTTTTACGATTCGACGACACGGTTGGCGCAGTGGTTGAGCGATCGACTGCTGCGCAGCATGTCGCGGGTTCGATCCCCGCACGGAAGAAATATTTGTACGACCTACAAGTATTTGTCCCGTGTCTGGGTGATTTTCTATCTTTAATATGTATGTATTTACAAAAAAAAATGTATTTAAGTAGGTAGTTTATCATCCATCTCGTTACCATAAAACAAGCATTAAGTTGCTTAGCTTGGGACAAGATGGCGTTGTGTGAAATGTCCAAGGATATTTATTATAATTATATACCGACACAATAGCTACAATGTACATTTAAATTTTGAAAAATAAGCGGCATTGTTTCATTTTATTTTGTATTATCCATGTCTCGATAAATTGCTAATTTACCTTTTAAGGTACTGCATAAGCAACAACACGCCGGAGTCCTCCTTTAGTTGTTTATAAGTCATCCGCATCAAAATGTATACTGCAAATGACACTGTATTTGTTTGGAATCCAATCGTTTTCACCATTACAATTTCTACTAAGTAATTGTAATTCAATCCTTTCTCCATACTTAATTTTCCTTAGAAAATCTAGCAAAAGGAATATAAAATAAAATACCCAGTAGTAACTATTAAATAATTAACCATAATAATATATTGATTTTTATAATAAACGAAAAATTGCCCACATTTCGGTTAATTTGCACACGTGAATATTGGCAACACTGAAATTAAAATTAATTGTTTTGTTCTAGCAAATACAAATTGATTTTAATGTTTAAAATCTGGAAATAAGTGATTGAATTATTCATTTACGTATGAAACGTGATTCCTGGATTGTTTTTCTTTCGGTCACTACGGTTTTTACACCATTTTACCACGCAAGACATGATTTATAGTTTTTATTTTTTCGCCGCATATTGCGTCTTTGAGCATCGATGTTCACGCGCGTAATGGCCGACTAATGTGTGAAAGTGTGCGTGCTGGCCTGTACATATAGCTGATCTGGCCGACTATGATGTCACAGTTTTTAGTTAGCGAGACTCTGTCCGACTTTTTTTATACGTCCATGCATGGAGTACATCATATATTTTACACAGACAGAATGAGACAAGTCAGTAGAATTATACATTGACAGATATTTAAATAAAAAGGGTATAACATATAACAGCCAGACATTATTAAATTTATAAAAAGTTTCTATTCGCAACAATTTCAATAGACGATTTACTACGTGTAGATATTTATCATTATATAGATGGCAGAGCCCTGTAAGCCTATGACAAAATTGCACCTAATTTCCAAATGAAACGCGAGCTACGATGAAGGTACCTACTGTTGGCTGACAATCGTTTTGCTTCTCAAAGTGAAGTACAGATCAAACGCATCGCAGCTACACACTACGCGTGTCACCGTCTGACAACGATGACAAAGAGAAACAGGAACAGAAGCTTTTTGAAGACACAAAAATACGAACCATTCACCACTGAGTTTTGCGTACGAATGAATTTCGGGTGTCCAGCGTATTTAGTTTATTCGGAGTAAATAATTTTGGCAGCATACCCACACATAATCCAAGCTTAAAAGAAATTTTAGAATTTAAGGCCTGAATTAAGGAAAAGGCAAGTCTTAAATGGCATGGCAAGGTCAATCTTAGCATAAGAGACTGTATAGGATACACAGATAATGTGGAAAATATGCAAGCTCTTGGCTAAAGCCACTAGACTCTTACTTCTATGGAGGAATTCCCCCTCATTTGGGCACGGGAGCCACTAGTCGCAGTCACGTATGCTATTCGTATGCAGATATTTTACTGTTTGTTTTGCCCCGGATCAGCGTACATATGACTTCTGCTCCCCTTCCCGTGACTACGTGAAGGGCGCGAGGGTTGTTTATATTTATTGTTAGCGCAATGCTCTCCGCCGCAGCCGCGCATCCCTCGGAGCATTGGGACTCAACGACCAAATTCAAGTAAACCTGACTTTATAGGTTTACTATTCTAAACCAAAATAGATTTCCTCTTTCTCACCTTTTCCCAATTTAATTAGAGTCAGCCTTAGAGATATTTAGTCTAGTGAATATTTTCCCCTCCACCATTTACAGGAGACCCGACTCTGTGGTGTGTCTCCTTTTGACATCACCAGTGTTTTTTGGGGGCGAAATTGAGTCTTGATGTGATAGAATTAAAAACCATTTGCGCTTTATATGCGGCGTAATATCTCTTTTAATTGAATCAACAGTTCGACAACATAACTCTTTCAAGTTTTGGGGCTTTAGAAACTGGCATATTACGATGAAGCCATTCAATTAACTTTCAATCTATTCATGATACCAATCAAAAGTTTCCAAGTATTAATCCCCGTTAATTAGCCATGTCTGTCGAGCGAGCGCCGAAGAGATTTTACATCCACAGAACCTTCGCAAAGTAGGTACCCGTACTTTAAGGTGGGGACTGACATGTAACATTTACCTGTAACTTGACGCATTATTACAACGCGCGTTTGTGTATTGGCATTACGAATAATACATCGCCTAGAATAACACATTGCTAACAACGGGAAAGTTATTAAAATATATTATTATTTTAAACTCTATCTTCTCACTCAGCTCACGAATCAATACTGCGTCAAGCCTGTCCTTAGTATTTGCCTAAATTACTTAGATCGTCATCATTTGAGCTCGTAAATAACTCAATTTTATGTACCGCTCTAATTTTGCGGAGGGATAATATATGCTACTGAGCCACGTTGCGGAGTGAAGGGGGTATGCTGATGGTATCATATCATAGTTTCTCTAGCAGCTAAATGTTCTACCAATCTTTGTGTCAGTATTTTGATCACGGTTCACCGTTGATCGCTGATGCCGCACTTTTAAATTGTATAAAACTGTTTCAAACCACATGACTAGCGATTTGGTGCGATGAAGTGAGGTCTTTGGAAATATTTTAATCATAATTCGGATTTTTTAAAGTGGTTTTACTAAGGGTTAGTATAGATGAACTCACCAACCGAAAATTAGACAGAATTCCTTATTTTTATTTCTTTACCTGTTACCAAAATGACTAAAGGGGGACTGTAGACAATTTAGTTGGTACCGATACTCCAAATGGGTCACCTCAAAGACCAAGCGTGCAATATAATGGAAATGTAATATGGTAATCAGGGGCACGATGATATTATACATGTATCTGCCGGTACGGGCCACTGGCGCCTGGGGACAACCAACGCATGCTATTAAACCTACAATGGCACTGTGATATGAGTGATTTATGCTTTGATGGTTTTGGGTCTGCAAGAACCTAGCATACATATGTGGGAGTGTCATTAGTAACCGTTACTACTACTCAGCCCACTGCTGAGTGGGGCCTCCTCCCATTAAATGGAGGTTAATTAGCCTACTGGGCCACGGAGGTCGGGCGGGTTTTTATTTGTTTTTTGGTCATGGGGTGTCGTATCAAGTGTTCCTTCTCTTGCGGCTTTATTTTCGGCCTTGTTTTTTCCTTTTGTCGACTCTTATGACATGGGCTTAAGATGGAATGGTATGGCGACACAGATACTTTAAATTTACTTATTTTCCTAAAATATATAAATAAATAACAGGACAACTGCTAACATCCTAAAAATCGTTATGGGTGTTCTCGTGCTCATGCCCAACATTTACTTTTTTCTTTGTTTCAACCGGCTTCAAATAGAAGGAGATTTTTAAAAGTTTGTCACCGTATAACTTGTAGCGATTGGTATGGGTTCCACATTGGTCTCTTATGTTAGCAACTAAGTAACTAATATAATAACTCGACCCAACTTTGATAACCAACGATTTGTAAGAAGGCAAAATTCCTATTATCTCAAGATTTTGTTATTCTATTCCCCTTTTGAAAAAAGCAAAAAAATTATTTGCACAGAACATCTAAAATTAAAAACAATTTAACAAAAACGTTATCGGTACTCACTTTTTGTGCCTATTTCAAAGTCAGTTTACATTACCTCAAAAATAGTTATTTGTTATACAAGAGTGCAAAGTTGCTTTTTAACCGCGTGTTCAATTTTGATGACCGAGCAAACGAAGGATTCTAAAATTCTAAAATTAGAATCCTGAACGTTAGCGAGGGAATCAAAAGAGCACGAGGTGAAAAATCTTTGCACTCGAGTGCAACACGTAACTTTTCATTCCACCTCAGCGAGGAAATGACTAAATGAAAAAAAAAACGTTTACAATCACAAGATAGGTACACTTTTATTTCAGTTTAGGTATTAATTACTACATTATGACAGGTAAGTATTACAGAATAATCTTTACTTTATTCTCTAGCGAATAAAAACGGCTTTTGCACTCAGATATCGAAGAGCAAAAATACTTTATTCTCTAGCGAATAAAAACGGCTTTTGCACTCAGATATCGAAGAGCAAAAATACTCTTTCCGAGATGGGGGGATGAAAAGGTTTTTTAAGCCTTTTCGACAATGTCAGTGCATCATAGATATATATACTACAAGAAATATTACCACCGGACATCAACACGATTGCTATGAAACATGTCTAAAGACCGAAGATGAGACACATCCGGTTAAAGGTGAATGCTCAATACACAGCACATCACTGCAGACCACAGAAAACACATGAACAGCGAGTGCGAGTCTGGAATTCGTCCCCGGAGAGCAGGACCTGCTTTGCAATATTGGAGTGCTCCGGAGAAATATTGTTTGGGGGAAGGGGTAGCTTACTTCAATAATATTTAAAACAAAAAGACATATTACACATTCTACGTCCACGAAGATAGCTTGCAATCCATATCGGTGAAACGCTATACATATTTAGTATTATCATCATCATCATCTTAGCCACTTATCATTATTGACATATTTATGTTATGACCCAGTATGATCATCGTTCCACCTCCAATTAAATAAAGGGGAATAAGTCTACTGCGCCACGTTTGCCTAGGGTTACATTTTATGTTTTGGTTGGCTATCATGACACTCTCAGAATGGAATGGAGTGATGCCACTTTGTATTAAAATCATAACAGGTCAAACCTTTACCACCTATTTTTCAGCTGGGGTTCAAAATACAAATGGACAAAGCAAACATGAACCGCTAATCCTGTAGATGGAGTCAATACGCAGATAGAAAATAGTATTCCGTACCGTGTGTTCGCAATAAACATGTTTGTATCCGTAATTCCACTCGCACTCGTAGAGTCGGTAACTAATGGGCTGGGCGCAGTGATGCCTCTGTGCGCAGCTTATTCAACAATTTAATTACGCCCGTGGTATAAATTTACGGAACCTCGCAGCCGAAAGTCGTATCGTTGCGACAGTTATTGTGTGAGAGGTTGGAAGGACACCTTTAATGAGGTGGTGTGGTGTTCTCACAGCTATTTGCCGAGCAATAAACCTCTAAAAGGCGAGACAATAACTCAACTTAATAGAATCATGCTGAACGGCTATCAATTATGTTAGCTTGGTCTTTGGGTCTGAAAATAAAGTGTTTCTATAAAGACTGCTCTTATTCACCGAATCGCAGGAGCTCCTTACGAGCATATCATTTCCGAACACGAATGACACAAATAGACTTTTCCGACCCAGGAATCTGAGATTTAAAGGTGACGTTTACAACCCTCAAAGCTTTTAATTAGATTTCATTAATAGTATTTCCATGAGCTTAAACTAAGCAATAAATTATACTTCAATAAGAAGTAACATTAAGTCTGGCACCCAGGAACCCACTTCGTAAATGTTAGCTACAGAGGTTACGAGTAAGTGCCGCAGGGCAAGCCAATGTGCTGATTGAGCAGTTAGGGACGCCTCTTGATTTCTAGTCCTGCATCATTCATGAGTGCGGCTGCTTACGGGTCCATACGAATCATTGAATCTGTGAGTACCAGCCCTAAGCCTGACTGGGAGTTTTCTCAACGAGAGTTGTCACTGTCTCTGCATTTATATTATTCGCAACTCTGGCTTTATAATGCAAACACAAAAAAACTATACCTAATAGTGCATAGTTAAATATTCCAGCTCTGACGGACTTAAACCCTAAAAACTTTTTTTTTTTTACAGGAAGATTTCTTTTTACGATATGTGATATATTTCGGTAGTAGTTTCTTGGGAGTGTCTTTCCGCATTCAAAGTTCCATCTTCCAAGTTTCAATCCAATAAATAAAAGCAAAAACGTCCCTACTCTGATTCACGAAGCATTGAGGAGACATTGTGCAATGTGCAATTTGTGGTATTTAAATTCCCTACCTACATTTACATAGTGAATTTGATTTGAAACCCTACCACCCGAAACACGGTAAATCAAAACAAAATTCAGTAATGGCATTTCAGCCTGGAATGTAGGCATTAGTGTTTGGCGCAATGCGGCCCGACGCGCTAATGGATATTGCAGGACCACGGCTGCTAGCTCCTGCCTCCTGCTCAGTGGCAGTAGCAGGCGGGGCTTAGCTGCCGAACAATTACCCGACTACGGAGCAGTACCATTGCTAGGAATGAGGCTGCCCGATGCTAGAGAGTTTTCTGTGTGCTGTTTCATATAACGTTATGACTTCCAATATTTTATAAGTCTTAATCGAATAATGTCTTCAAATAGCCGTTTCTTAAAATCCCACAATGTGTCTACGTATCGCGGAGGTTCTTTATACACAATTAAAATACTCTTAAGCCCAAAGTAAGACTCCGGAATCGACCCAGAGACCTCAAACTCAAAAGGAACTTTATTTACGTAGGTTTTATCACAAAAGTCTTAAAGATCGACATATTTAAAGTAACCATTATCATCTTACGGCCCCTGTCCCACGCTAGGTGGTAGTCTCCATACACGCCTATCAGTCGTCATAACTACAGTCACACCTTTAATACACAATTCCTCATTCTTGCGTTCACCCACATTCATGCTGAAACAACCAAAAAGATCCAAAGGCAGAATTTTGTTTGTAGCACCTAAGTATTTTGTTGTTTTGTAGCGACTGACAATCTTGTAGAAGTCTACTTCATCACATATTATAAAACAAAGTCGCTGTCGTCAGTCCGTCCCTATGTATGCTTAAATCGGTATATGAAGCGGTTTTTTTAATAGATAGAGTGATTCAAGAGGCAGGTTTATATGTATAATACATGCATAATATTGTAGAGAAACACTGATAAATTTAGATGTTCGTTATTGCACCCGTGCGAAGCCGGGGCGGGTCGCTAGTTAAATAATATAATGCAAGCTAAAAGTGACCTTTGTTGAAAAGACGCACGAGATGTCCGCATAACGGGGAATTTATTTGTCAAGCACGCGAATTTTCTTAAATTTCAAATATTCTGTTTGTTGTTGTTTTCCGACTTGGCAACTCTATTATGTTTTAGTTTAGCAGATTTAAGTAGTGATCACTCTGAGGCAGACTTTAAGCGAACACTGGGAGTCCGATATATGGGCAACATCATATCAGATTTTTTTGCAACAAATAACGTAGTAAAGTTGTACTGTATTTGCTCTGCATTGCATTGGATGGATGCGTCTTCTTTAAATGTTCTTTTGCACTATAATATTTTTGGCAACTTCAACGTAAGCAAGAAGGTGCAGGGACGCAACCAGTTACATGGCCCTTGCGACTGCCGGTGGCGGCCATAAATTAGATTTACGGGGTTCGATGCCGGGCGGGGCAGATAACCCGCCCGGAGCAGGTACGGGCTAGTAATTAGTTTTGGGGCGATAGCATTGTGCGCCTTAATAGGCGGTAAGGGGTGCGGATGGATGCGGATGATACACCTCGGGGCGCTTGACGGGCTGCAAATTATATGCTGCAATTAAAACTCGTCTTCGCGCGAACACAACTCTATAGTAAAGAGCGTGCGTCAAAGGAGGAAGGAACTACATTCCATCCGATATTATAAATGCGAACTAGCTTATCCTGTCTAAAAGATTTTTAAAATACATAGTATCCGCCTCGTTTGGTAACGGATTTATAATACATAGTGTCGCCGCCCTAGTCCGTCCTGAAGGTGTGGTAAGAGCCGACAAAAGGATATGACAAGGTCGATAACTTAGCCGTAAAGAAAGGAAAACTTAATAGAAAATCCTGTGCCAACCCGCCTAGGCTGCGTGGCACAGCAGGGTCTGGAGTGCCTGGACTGGACTAGAGGAATCAGCAGTGGGCCTGGACTGGACTAGAGGAATCAGCAGTGGGCCTGGACTGGACTAGAGGAATCAGCAGTGGGCTATATCTATACATATAAATAAGATTTTATTTCATCATTTTCTAAGGCTGATTTCTTAAGTTGTAATGTTGGGTTTATTAGAAAGTGATTTAACATTACCCCTGGAATTAAAGGTGGTCAAATTTTATTGAGGCCTCCGCGGCTTGCAGCTAGGTGTATCTAATACAAATTGTGTTTTATCATATTTTGACGAATAGTTATTTTATTGGAAATCTCGTCCTGAATGACACAACATTTCCCCAATTGTGGTCTCATAATGAAAGTGTATACGTAGTTCTCATTTTGACATAAGTTCGTGTTATATCGCAAGTTACTGTTATAGCTACAAACCGCATACCCTTGAGGTCCCCAAGGAACTGACAAAGTCTGCGCCAGGGGCTGGGCCCCAGACAAAGCCACGCATTCTCCGTCAGAGTAATGTAATGGATCGGAAAATGTATCTCACGGATATTAACGGTTTTAAGGCTTGTGCGATACCAATATAATGGCTACAGTATGTATGTACCTAATGCTTATACTTCTTGACATAACTGTGCTGGGCATGACGCATTGATGAGCTTCAATCGACACTCAAATTGTCATTTAGACAACACTATGCTGAAACGGTTTCTGAAATCTAAAATATATCATTAAAATTAACACAACAACAAACAAAAAAATATTTATTATTATTGACTAGTCTAGTCATCAATGTAGTACCTCAAAATCGCAAAAATTCCTCACATAAGAATATGAAATATCACTAAAATATGAATAAAACAGTTTTATTCACGTAGCTGTGAAATATATCTGTAGACCAGCACTTTAAAGTGCATCAGAGGCACTCATTGAGCGGCCATTACATCAGTTACAACAACATTAAATCTGCTTCCGAATAAGCTGACTCATACTGTTCGCCGGAAGCGAGCGAAATCAGCTGTTTCCTTACCCCAACAACCACCTTGTCGTCCCTAGCTGACTAAACAAAGAAATTAATGAGAAATATGAACAGAATCCTCGCTCTATTAGGTCCCCTCCAGCCGTCATCTGTCGTGAGATTTCCCCCGTAATCTCCGACATAATACCTCTTTTCTACGGGTCGGGCGTCCGTTGCGGCGCTCTTAAAAATTTGTTATCGCGCCAAATCTGCGGGAATTGCGCCCGAACCTAACGAGATTTGTACACAAAACAGGGTGCTTTATTTCGTTTGGCCACAGTGTATGGGCCAAAAACGGTAAGCCAGCTTTGTACTGACATTACAGACTTGACATGTCGTAGCTCCTCCTCTAGGTGTTTTATCTATCTATCTAGTTGCTACACAATAATAAATATCCTTGGACATTTCACACAACGCCATCTCGTACCAAGCTAAGCAACTTAATGCTTGTGTTATGGTAACGAGATGGATGATAAACTACTTATATACATTTTTTTTTGTAAATACATACATAGTATAGATAGAAATGACACCCAGACTCCGAGCCAGTGCCTCTGGTTTAGACAAAGACACTTGCCCGACCCCGGAATCGAACCCGGGACCCGTTGATCCAAAGGCGGCACATCTAACCACTAGACCAACGAGGCAGTCACAGATGCCTTGGGCTCGCTGAAACAGTGTTCTTCCTACGTAGACAACTGGCTGGGATGATGGTATACCTTAATGGCAATTCTCACCATCATCCCAGCCAGTTGTCTGTATTACGAAGCAACAGACTCAAGCTCCCTCGCTTGCATCATGCCCACCAACCTAAAAAACCTACAGTGTAGCGTTTACCTGCCATTTTACCATATATCAAAGGGATCACAGACAAAATTGGCAATATTCTGAAGCGGGCTTCTATAAAAACTTTTTTAAGCACCACAAAAAGATCAGCCAACTCTTGAGACCTATAAAGTCAAATATACCCTTACAAGATGCAGGTGTTTATAAACTCGACTGTGAGTGTGGACTATCCTACATTGGGCAAACGAAAAGAAGCATCGGTACCAGAATTAAAGAACATATAGCTGATATAAAACATAACCGCTCAGCGAAGTCTGCAGTTTGGGAACATACTACAAACAAGACCAACCACTATATTCACTTCGACCGGCCTCAAATACTGGCAAAGGAAAACCAGTACTTACCAAGAATGCTCCGCGAGGCTATTGAGATCAGGAAACATCCAAACTTCAATAGAGAAGACGGTTGGCAAGTACCACCTGCTTGGGACCCGGTTATAAAATTAATCAAATCCCAAGCCCGACACAAAACTGCAAGACCGCAAGATACTGTGAGCGACTTCTGTATCAACCGAGCACGTTATACATAGCTATGTTCAGCGTTACGTACCCCGCCACGTCACCGCGCCTACGTGACAAACAACATGACTCACGGGCATAACAGTGTGAAACGTTGGGAATAAAATAAAATAAAACGATCATAACCGTGAAGCCATCATTTCCTGCAATGATGACAAGCAAGACGCGTCTCTCAGGTCCAAATCATTACAGACGATCTAAAACCGATTAAAATAGAATAATTCCCATACAACTGGTTAGCTTTTCTGGGTAGATTAACATCAATAGGTAGATGGGACAAGGCCTGAGAATGGGGCAACTCGCAAATCCGGCACAATCCACGAAAACAGACAGAAAACGAAATTAAAATATATTAAGTTGGTGGGGTTTAAGAAAACAAACACGACCTAATCTCATCTACCACAATGTACAAGGATCGTAAAAACCTACAACATCACTAAGACTAGCAGTTTGTACAGCATGGCTGAAAATGCAACAGCCCTTTTTCAAGCAATCATTCTATACATAACAATCTGCCTCCTCCAGCTTATGGCGGGAAGTTTAACCAACTGTGCCACACTGGCCAGAGGAGTGGTTATATCAAGTTTTCATGTAGTGGGTAGATTTCTTACTTACATTAACTTCGAGTGTTTACACCGTATACATTCTAAAACCTGGACAGACACAGACATTGAAAAATAAGGAGCTAAATAGACCATCTTGGTCGAAATTCTTGTACTTATATCTGGTGGAATCAGCAAGTCAATGCATTGCAGACAATGCTGCGAAGACATCTCATAATAAGATGAAGACAAATCTAGGTACACATACATTCCTTGTTCATTGATACAAAAGAGTTATTTAGTTACGGCTCAACGCCCGCGCTCCGGCGGCCGGAGGCTGGGAGGGGGAGGGCATCCGTGACCTTGACCCCGCGTCACGTCAAGATGTCATGCTTGTGAACAGATGCCACCCTAATATGCAAAATTCTCCAGATTCCATTGAAATATTAGAAGAGAAATACTAAATAGTATTATGAAGCCCTGTGTTTATGGATGTTAAAGAAATAGTGGAACGCTTTTCAGAAACTTAGAAGCTATTCGAACAACAAAAGTATCATTCCGCAAATTTGTAGAAGCAACCATTTATGAATACTGTATACTGTTTTGTAAACTAACGGTGAAATAAACGGAATGGATACTCTCTTCGATCATAGATATTTTTCCAAAGACGATATTTACGACATGACTACTGTGACTCATAAAAGCCGACACCGGGTGGGTAATGTGTTTGGGCGGCATTAGGCCCGACCTTGGGGCAACTGAACATGATATAAAACATTTTATTGCGGAGCCACACATCAAACCAGCCAGAGGCTTACTATTGGTACAAATTGACGTCGTCGTTACAGCCCATAGAGCACCCATTACTGAGTGGGGCTCCTCCAAATTCATGGAGGGAAATTAAACTACTGTTCCACGCTACCAAGGAGGGTTGGCACAGGGTTTGTATCAAGTTCTCGTTTGTTGCGGCTAGGCGATCTGCCACTTGCGTTGCGTGCTTTAGTCGCCACTCACGACACCCTCAGGATGGTATGGATTGATGAATGTCATCAATCCATACCGTATCCATAGTGTATTCGAAATTATTTTTTTATTATTACATTGACCAAATGAACAAATATTTAACCAAATTGGCTTACGTGAGGTGAAAATTAGATTAATCATTTACCACCGATTCGGGAGACCAGAGATAAGACTGTAACTACAGAGATTTTTTCAATCGCCACCTACTGAGAGAGAGGAAGCTCGCACAATATTCACATTGTAAATACAATATATTATTACGTCTTTACAAACGGCCACCGTGGTTGATTAACCACAGGAAATTGGACAAGGGGACATCGCTAATGGCTCACTGGGCCCTCACTTCCATTCTGCAGCGAGTCATTTGTGTTCACTTAAGGATATTGTGTCAGCTAGTATCTCTCGCATACACAATTACCCGGCCTGACCCAGGAATCAAACCCGGACATGACGTGATTTAAAGGCAGCTCTTGTGATGCACAGTAAATATAGCGACACATTATCTTATAAGTATTCTTGCTACGTCATATAATAGGTTAAATAAAAATCGCCGTTCCTAAGAACTTGTTACCAAGTGCATATCATAAGCACAAACCGAAAGTCTTGAAAAACCAAAAGAAAAATATGAAGAATCATCCGAGCAGTAATATAGTAATATTAGCCAGTAAATGTTTAGATGCCGCCTAAACCAAGCATCCGCTCATGCACTGAGAGAGTAGCTGTTCCTAGTAATGACCAGAAGGTCGTGTTACAAACACAGCTAGTAGGCCTCCGCCATATTGAAGAAACTCGCAAACTATTCGGAGGCCAGTGGAGCTAGTTAGCGGCAACGGCACGACGCGGGCACCAACTCCCGAATTACGTTTGCAACTGCTTGCGAAAGTTTCGGTTCTCAGACTGGGCGATAGTTTGTAATGTGAGACGATTAAGCGGTCGGATATCATATTAATAAACTCGCATTAGGTTATTGGCTGGAGGAAATATTGCACAAGGTTCCTTATCAAGTTATACTTTTATCACGGCTATAATTTCTGCTATCTACGATGGCTGGTAGACGTTTCAGCTGATAAATGATCTAGTGCAGAGTAGAGCCACCTCCGAAATCATGGAGGGAAATTAGCTGGCGACATGGTTTGTATTCCTCGACTGTGCTGTTACCAAGTCGTGGTGAGGGAGCTTGTGGGGCTGGGCGGGTTTGGAAAGGAGGAATCTCTAAGGTTGGGTCGTGAAAATACGCGAAACCAAAAAAAATGGTTTCTATCTAGGTTTTCTTCTCTTGCAGCTAGGTGATCTGCCTCTTGCGTTCTTTTAGTCGCCTCTTGCGACACCCTCAGGATGATATGGGTTGGGGACATTGTGTAGTCTAAACACGCCACCACCTAGGGCTATGCATCAGTTATTCAAAAATACGTTAGCTGCCGGCTTATATAACTGTATTGCGGTTTAACTATGAATACATTTTAAAGAACCACAACATTCAGCAGCAAGTTATGAAATCTACCTAACTTCAACCGGAAACCGTTCAAATGTCTTAAGATTCTTTTAAAGGGTAGCAATCTGGAAGTTATGAGCCGAACCAGAAGGGACGCGGAGGGGACTTCATATTGCCGAAGATATTTTAAAGTGCAGGAGGGGTGGTCCGGGGCGAGGGGGGCGAGAGGAGGGCACAATAAATAATAAGATGAAGGTGACTTGATCCCGCGCCGCAGGTATCGATATCGCCTGAAACGCGCCGTTTTTCCTACCTATTCCTTTTTGTCGCGTTACTCGCGAATATATTATTTTTAAGGGCAAGCTTTTGGGCGCACTCGTGTCGCGGATCATCCCCGTGGCTTAATGTCGGCTTCAA
This sequence comes from Clostera curtula, assembly GCA_905475355.2. Lineage (NCBI taxonomy): Eukaryota > Metazoa > Arthropoda > Insecta > Lepidoptera > Notodontidae > Clostera > Clostera curtula. The sequence continues at coordinate 164,058 of FR997816.1, read as the reverse complement.
ATTACAATATCATTTGTAATACAAATTTTATTCGATTTGTTTCAATGCGTTTTGGTATTCTTCATACTTTTGTTTCTAACTTTTCTAGATTGTACGTATTCATAATGAAGTCGTTATTTTCAGCGCTGTTTTATTGGTAGAAAGAACAATTAATTTAAACAGTGCTTTAAGTTTTGGTATCAAAAATATCTTGAACCGACTGTCAAAGTTTTAAGTTAGTTTAAAAGTACTAAAATGTAAAACTAAACTAAAAAAGCTAAACTCCAAAAACTAATAATTATTAATACAACATTCATAATACTAATAATTAATAACATTTTGTATTTTTTTTAAATAAGTATATGTAAACCGATGAAATAAAGAGTCATGGAAAATAATAATTACTGAGAGGATTTACAAGTGAGTGAGGTTGAAATGTTTGCATCATTATTGTTAGCCAGGCGGGCGACGCCTACAACAACAATAGCAACAATAACAGCTCCAAAAGCAACTTTGAAACACAGTCTCCTTATATTTAAATTAGTATGCGAAACGCTATGGCGCTCTTTAGGGGAGGCCTATGTCCAGCAGTGGACTAATGTGGGCTGATGATGATGATGATGATGATGCGAAACGAAGTTGTAACGGATCGTGCTCAGCCATGTATTGGCGAGCCCATTGAGGCCCGCCGACGACATAAATCTCAACAGCCGAGCACCTGAACTGCAGCCAAAGGGGCACGCACGTCGCCGATGCTCGTGCACACTTAACACACAGGCACCATCACAGCACAGACACTACGCGCGTATTGCTAACACGACTGTGAAACGCGCGAAATGCGACCGACACGAAACGCGCGAATTGTAATGAAACGCGGTGCGTGGTCGGAACGCGGGCGCCCAACTCGCACTGTTAGGCGGGCGGCTCGCAAACGAGAGGGAAATCTTCCCCTATAGTCCCCCGTCCCTCTCTAACATAGAGTAAACTATATCGTTGTCTCTGGTGAGTTTTTCCGGTGTGGTAGTGAATGCCGGCGCGTTCCATTGACGGCGGGTGGCAATGAGTTGCCCAGCTCTTGTTTTGATCGGATTTGGTGCCGGGCAACATGTGATGTCCTACACGCACTGGTCCAGCGGCTGTTGATCCGGCTAAAGTTGGTTTCGCTATTCGCGTGTAAGTCTTTACAGTGCTGAGGTATGTTAATTATTTTATATTCATATTCTAGCGACAATGTGTTATAAATGGACAAGGGACACGTCTTGACCAGAAAGTGGTTATTGTGTTAAGCATTGTTTAACTTGACTACCAAGGTCTTTAGGACTTGTTATTTTTAAACTTTCGCGATGTGAACACATAATTAAAAAACATCCAACGGGACTTATCGCGCACGGAGTCAGCTCGCGACCACGGCCATGGTAACATGGTAGAAACGTCGAGCAAAAACAGGTATTAATTCTGTGCGCGTTAAGTCCCGTTGAATGTTTTTTAATTATATCTTTAGGACCAATAATAATTTGATTTTAATTTCACTACAAAGGCTCTAAGCATTTAATAACAAATATATGTTCCCATTAATATATTTGCATGCCTAAAAGGTGGAAAATATATTGGTAAATATTAAATAAGACGATTCATAAGAGTTTTAGGATAAAACCTACCCCAAATAAAGTTCTCTCGGATTTTTTTTCTATAATAATCTTTTTGCCGCCCAACATTGTAAACCTTTATCCGCAAATAGCCTATTGCGTTGTATTTTTATTTTTAGCCACGTTCATAAAATAAATAAATAAATATCCTTGGATATTTCACACAACGCCATCTCGTCCCAAGCTAAGCAACTTAATGCTTGGGTTATGGTAACGAGATGGATGATAAACTACTTATATACATTTTTTTTTTGTAAATACATACATATCATAGATAGAAATGACACCCAGACTCCGAGCCAGTGCCTCTGGTTTAGACAAAGACACTTGCCTGACCCCGGAATCGAACCGGGGACCCGTTGATCCAAGGCGGCACATCTAACCACTAGACCAACGAGGCAGTTACTTTAAGTTCTGGCAAATCATCTCATTCAACGTCAAATCATTTATTTGGTGTAGAAACAATGGAGACTTACAAATTTTCGAGACATTGATAAAAATATACAATGCCAAGTAATATAGTTTACCACCTGTTCGGAACGCGACCACTGTTGAGAAGAACTGGATAGACACGCTTGTCTTTTTTGTAACATTGCGGTCTTCATTTACGTAGTTATTTTACAATAACGGAAATATTTCCTATCGCTACTTAGACCGGAATGCGTATTGATATTTTGAAAATGAACCTTTTGAAATTAAGTCTAGTTTTTCAAGTTAGGAACAGGCAATTGGAGCATGACATTAGACAGGAGTCCAAATACATCGCCCAGTCCCAAACACATATACCGCGCGTCACGGCTCCCTAACGAGTTTCCGATAAAAGTGACCCCTCGAGCCTGCACCCGCCGCACTGAGCGCCGCGCGTTCTCGCACGGAAGCTGTCATAAATCACTTGCATGCATCTACCGCTCACGGAACCAGGACTCGAGAGACCCGCTCCACTTTCTTAAGTTTAGTTTTGTGTTTGTTAAACATTAGAAATTAAAACATCTCTATAATTACAAAAGCACGTAACATAAAAAACCCCCTAAACGAACTAAGTAAACTAAATAACTTATATCATAAAAATTGATTTTGCTCCAGATCGCTGTGACCGACTACGGTACCAAGAAGGCTTTAGCATTGGCACGTTGTATGGCAATACTAATTCGCTGAGCGAAATAATAACCAGCCTTCTGGTCACCGGTTAAAGTCAATAGACGCCTGGACAATTCTTTGTAAAATGATTTTAATTCCGTACCCCACGGACCAAAAGTTTCCACCCCAAGCGGCACAAACATGTAACTCGAATCGAGCTGACTATGTTTGCGCCGCTTGAGGGATTCGGCAGAATCCGCGGCGCTGCCAGCCCTTTTCGCAGTCCCTGGAATATGCGACGGCGCTAGGGTGTCATCCCAAACCAAGGGACGTCCCATGGTCCAAGGTATAAGCGTCATTCCATCAGGTCTCTTGCCATCGTCACGCATCAATCCATTTGGCTCCAAAATGGATGGTACCCCAGCGGTGACAAGAGTCCGAATTAGAAATGGTGTTGCGTATGAAATATTGAAGACCAACTAGGTAGTCTGTTAGAACATATATGCCTCCTACGCATTCGATCGTGATGGTGTTGTAGGAGAATAGCACCACGATCGTCACCTGTGGACTCGACGCGGTAAGAAATGAAAACATGAGATAGACAGCCAACTGGAATCGGGTTCTTCAGTTGCCAACACCGTGCATTCAGTATTAGAGCATTGACGACGTCACTCACGCGTAAGAACACAACATCATCTGAAGGTGATGGTATTTGGCTGCGGAATTATATCAGATGGCGGTTCTTCCCCGGTCGAGAAGCTCGAGCGAGCGACTGGTATTAACTACATAGCCATAAACCTATCCTTAAGAGAAATTTTCTTTAAGCAACACTATGGAAACCCATTTTGCCAGTGTTAGAGTAGGCATATTTCTATGAAACAAGCAACTATAGCAATAAAATTCCATGGTAAGTCTCAGAGATAGACATCCTTGTTATTACGTTTAGCAGAAAAAACGCTCAGTTGGCACGTTGCGTCGCGTAGCAGTCGTGCCGCGGTTGCGTCGTGTCGTGACATTAATCTTCTTACCTGAGCTGGATGGCCAACGGTTATGTTTTTGTGAGACTTCCCGGACATTCACCTTCATATAATTTGTATAGAAGATGCTTATATATTCTGGGGATATTTAGTTTCTCTACTGGGAGACCGATATAAGTGGAAACTACTTTATACCAGGGTGAATCAAAAAGTTCTTAGAAGTGCATATATATGAAACCTTTTTGGATCAAGTTCGATATTCAAATTAAAGAGTGTCTATCACACTATATTTATGCAGACTGTCACTTGTTTTTGTCAGTTCGTTCGCATGTAATAAATTTTTTTGTGCAACGAGTTGCTAAAAAGTCAAAATTATGGATAAAAGTGAGTTACGTGCGGTGATAAAATATCTCAGTTTGAAAAAAATGTCTACGAAGGAAATTTTTTTGGACATTCAGCAGACATTAGGGGGTGATGCTGTACCCTATTCTACGGTTGCGTACTGGGTGGCTGAATTTAAAAGAGGTAGATCAAGCTGTAAAGATGACCCGGGTTCTGGGCGGCCTTCAACCTCCGTTACAGAAGAAAATGTCAAAAAGGTTGAGAATCTGGTTTTGGAAGACAGAAGAATGACTATAAAACATATAGCTGAGATCCTAAAGATATCTTTTGGTAGCGTTCAATCCATTTTAATTGATTCACTGGGGTTCAAAAAAGTGTCTGCAAGATGGGTGCCACGAATGTTAACCGACGAAAACAAAAAGCGACGTTTGGAAATTTCCAAGCGTAATCTCGAAATGTTCCAGCGTGATTCGGATAATTTTTGCCGTCGTCTTGTCACCATGGATGAAACGTGGGTCCACCATTTTGATCCTGAAACTAAAAGACAAAGCATGTCTTGGAAACGACCATCCTCTCCATCCATTAAGAAATTTCGAGTTGCTCCTTCCGCTGGCAAAGTTATGGCCTCTGTGTTCTGGGATAGTGAAGGAATCCTTTTTATTGATTACATGCCAAAAGGCCAGACGATAACTGGACCCTATTATGCAAATTTAATCCCGAAAGTGCGTGAAGCGATTAAAGAAAAACGTCGTGGAAAACTGTCGTTGGGCGTGTTGTTCCTTCAAGATAACGCTCCTGCCCATCGATCGGAAGTTGCGCTCAACGCAATCCGCTGTGCTGGCTTCAATCTCCTTGACCACCCACCATATTCTCCGGACTTAGCCCCAAGTGATTTTCACTTATTTCCAAAATTAAAAGAGGAAATTCGTGGAACAAAATTTCACGATAATGACGCGGTTATAGCTGCCGTAGAGGACTTTTTCGAGAGTCAAGAAAATATTTTTTTTTCACAAGGAATAAGGAAGTTAGAAACGCGTTATTCTAAATGCATTGCATTGGAGGGAGATTATGTAGAAAAATAAAATATTATTATTTAAATCTTTGCATTTTTTAATATTGATTCCAAGAATTTTTTGATTCACCCTCGTATATATGGTATTAATTAGTTATCTGTGCCTTTTGTCAAGCCCATTTAGCACAGTACGCTTGTTACCCTTATTACCCCAGACGCAAGGAAAAGGATTTTTCACTTCAGTAGCTCAAACATGTAGGTTTTGCTCACTGAAAACAGTGGGCAAAATGCGATTTTGCTCACTGTTTTCACTTTTTAATTCTAATTCGAAACATTGATACTCTATCTCTTTCCCGCCAATAGAAAAGAGAGAGAGACAAAGCCAGCAGCCAGCAGCGGCCAGCACCAACAGCTCCGATTTTTCTTCTTCTTCTTCATTTAGGTTTTGGCTTCCATCGTTATACCGATGATTTTGCCAATGACAAGTGTGTTGTGTTAGAAATTTCGTGTGATTATGAAAGTTAAATTAGATGGTTATAAGTTGCGTTAGAGTTAAGAAGTAAAATGTTAGCATGTAGCGATATATAAAACAATACAAAGCAATAAAGTACAGATTATAAATATTAAATTGATAGAGCAATATTATGGGAACTAAAGATATTTGATTAAATACAAACTAGACGTACTTTTAACAGTTCGATTAGATGAAAGGAGTTACTCCGATTTTTTATTCGACCTCAAAGACAAACACGTTCGAAATTTCGTACTAACTAAAGAAATTTAGCAAAAATCATAATTATATTGTAATTTATTGAATGTTTAACTTATTGTTGTATTTAAACGAAAATAAGTATTTACTGCTTAAAAAACTGATATTTAACTTAAAAATATTTAATTATAGTTTCAAAAATGTTACGTAATATATTTCATTTCCTATAGTGTTCTCGCTGCTGAAGTGAAAAGTTATGTGTGTTACACGAGAGAAACATTTTTCGCATCTCGTGCCTTTGAATCCCTCGCAGCACTCAGAAATCAACTTTAGAATCACTCGCTACGCTCGTGATTCAATCATTGATTCCTTCGCTTACTCGGGATTCAATATCAGCACTCGCAGCAAAAAACGACTTTGCTCTCTTGTTGTACAAATAACTATTGCATATTTTTTTTAAATAATATCGTTTGCACTATTAAATCTTGTCTAAAACAAAATAAATACACTATTTCTTTCAGGCTCTTCTCCGTACATCGCAGCAAATGGTATATAGCCGAGTGTGACCAAAGCGTAGTCATTTTTTTTTTTTGGAAAATACTGTTTTTGATTTTAAATTTAAGCATATTTATAAAGAATATGTCTTTGTCTATATTCGGAGTTTAGGTATTTATTCATGTACCAGTGGGTATAAAATATCACCTCGTGGTGACCCTACACGAGGTAATGCGTAGGCTGGCTCGCGAAGGGTTGGCGCATTCCGCCGCGGATGAATGTTGTATGGATGGATAGATAAAGGCCGGAGCTGCGTGAATAGCCGCTGATAACGCCCTTTCCAATTTAAAGAACGACTTCGTGATATTCGGTAGCTTATAAAGCATATAAAGTAAATAAAAGATGTGAACCTTAGTATCACTTGCCGCCTATACAAGGCTAGGAGTAGTTGTTTGCTTGCGTGCCTTTAGGATCCGTTGGGGCCATACCGGCTCAGGATCACGGAGCATGTTCTTCCATTGGCGCAACCCGTGGCCTATTGGTTTTAGTATAAATCACCATCACATAAGTCGGCTATTTATGAGGCAAGGGTTTATAAAATTATTAAATGTAAATCTTGATTAAATCAGTTTTAAATTGCTAAGCTAAGCCATCTTAATTAGTCGGGCAATGTCACTAACATAAACGTCGTTAGGCCGCACTCAGCCGCTAAACCCGAGCTGACCCGTTATCACCTCACGCTACTAATGCTAATAGTACGAGCAGACGAGCGATTTATTAACGAGTTTCTAGTTTGTCTGGACTTGAGGTTAGTAGGACTACCGCACCGTGCTCTAACACAAAGACACTTTCCCGACCCTTGATGAGGGGCGGCATATGCGACGCCTAAATCGGTACAGTATCACCAGCCCACCCTCTAGTATGGACATTTTTTTCCAGAAAGTGTCGTGCAAGGCCCACGTAGGTAGCCCTACCCGTAACAAAGGTTTTTATGTCAAATAAATTTCAACCTTATTCGTATCATGTAACGAGCCAAGCAGTAACCACATTTCCCTCCGGTAAAATGAGATAAGTAGTCGCTGTTCTTCTGATGACTTAGGGCACTCACACACACACTCACAGACACAGACCGTGTAAGCCATAGCGACTGGTACAATAATAAACCTTTTACGAGCAAATGTGAAACAAAAACAGAAAGCTTTTTAACGGTCGAAACTTAATTTAATAGGAGTAATACCAATTTTAAGCGGACGATCACGATTAACGTATAATTGTCGCGTGTGAAATGAAACCGCTATGATATCATACCGCCGATTAACTGAAAACAAATGGTGTTCATTCTGTTTCATAAACTACTGGGCATAGATAGTATTTATCAAAGATGTAGAAAGTAATTTATTTTATTTATTCCAGTCTTTCTTTTTTAATTATATTCCTTATACGTACAAACAGCTCTTTTTACGATGTAGATAAAGTGGCAGCCAAAGTATAATGAATTCTAACCACTTACTTGTTTATTCCAGAGTATCTATTACTTTTCAGTGATGTTGGCAAAAACTGGCTAAGACGGCCTAGAGAATGAGTTAACGCGCTACGTGGCTGCGACTAAGGAGCTACGGCGCTACGTGCTACGAGCGCTTCGGCTTTGGCAACTACGAACGTGCTCGCTACAACGCGACTCAAATCTACTCACCTTTCACGATCAATTTGAACTTGGTGTTGACGGCAATTGCTACGTTGTGCGACTACGAACGCTGCGACTACGAACGCTACGACTACGACTACGAGCGATTAAAAAGAACTAACTTCAGTCACAAGTTGTGAGTCACAACATTTATCAAAATATACAACTTGTCCTTTTTATTTGTATGTACAATGTTCAGTTGTTAGCTAGGTAGGTAGGGGCACATTCGTAGTCGCAATTGTATCACTAATCCGCCTTCGCGGCGTAATAAGCAGTTTGAATGCCGAAGGTAACGTGAACGTTCCTCACACAAATCTAGTACAAGAACATGTTCGCTAGAAAAACCGGAGGGAAACAACGTCACAATATGATATTTCCTCCAACCAATTTGATGAGGCTAATCTCACTTGTGTATATGATATAGTTGTTAAATTAACCGTAATGTTTACCAAACTTGGGTAAGTATAATGACTAAGTAAACCTTACATCGGAGGAGGCCCGACGCAGTAGTGACCGACTCATGCATAGGCTAAAACGACGAACACGAATCCTTATTTATGATTTTAATTTTTTTCTGAAAAGCTCAGTTGAAAGGCATTATCTATAATATAAAAATGAATCGCAAAATGTGTTGGTAACCGCATAACTCAACAACGCCTAGACCAATTTGGCCAAATTTTTTTTAAATGTTCGTTGAAGTTCAACGGTGATTTTTACGGCGAGAAAAAATCGAATAATTGCCGGAAAACCCCTAAAAACAGCCTTTTTCTTTTTCCCATACAAACGCTGTCTAACTAAAATGTAGAGACAATTTGAGCTTTATTGCTATTGTATAAAGTTCATATTAAATGACAACCACTCACTGTTGTAGGTGTGTTCCTAACGTCAAAGAGTCATTTTTTTTTGACAGGACGAAGTCTGTCGGGTCCGCTAGTAACCAGATAATTTCATATCAGAGACTACAGAGTCATAAAAGCTAGAGTGACTATCTAAATGTCTAGGGGTTGTATGTGCCGTCTTTGGATCAACTGCTCCCGGCTTCGATTCCAGGGTTGGATAAGTGTCTTTGTCTAAACCAGAAGCAATTGCTCCGAGTCTGAGTGTCACATGTGTTCGTGAATTACATGTTTGTAAACGGTCCCTGCGATACAGTTTAAAAATAGAGCAGGGTATCGTTTTAAAAAAATAAAAAACAACTACAAAAAAAACTTTGATCACTTTCTCAAGCAACAGAGATTGCCGGTGGTTGTGTTCTCGCGTGCTCGTTCGAATCTGAGGCATGAAATTATTGTATCGTTAAAGTTCATTACAAAATAGTATTACTACGGAGTCGGCTCCCGCGCATTATTTAGGCACTATTATGGACAGCGTACTTCGCTAGGCAATGAGGCGCGGCATCATTAGTGCCACGGGCTGTCAGTGCGCCGAATATTGTTTCATTTATGGGACTCGCAAATATTTGGTAGGTTTAAAGAAAATCCTCGTTTTGTACTAATATGAATGAGGGTACTAAGTGCCAGCGTGTATTGAAATGAAGAATAAATATGTTCTTGTATTTCATGTTTTCTTTCCATCATTTCAGTCCATAAATGGCCCACTGCTGTACCAAATGCGCCACGCGGGCAAGACGGGCTTGCATCAAGTGTTCCTTCTTATGAGGCTAGCTTACAGATAAGGAGGCTCACATTTTAGCCACGAAAATATTTCGCAACATATGTCGATCCGAGGAATTATTTTCTTATGTTATAATGTTAGGGCGAGTTTTAAACTTCAGTTTTTTAACAAGGAATCAGTCGCATTCGCATTATTTCAAGGCAATTGGTATCAACAGTCCGATTACAACTTAAGTAATGGCCTGGCAACAATGAACCTTATTGCACAAGCCAAAAATGGTTACTAGGTATATTATACCGAAACTTCGAGAGATCTGCGTACGTAATCATATCAAGAAACCTTTGAAGCAACTCTGAATTTGGCACATGGTACCCAATTTCGAGACATGCTTCGCCTAAAATAAGCTGAATGTACATGCGTGGATATTTTCTACGTAGAATTACAATCCACAAAAATATTTCATGCATTGGGATTATTATCGCGTTGGTTAATTGTTTTTGTAAATCTAAAGCAGCTCTCAAATATTATGCTTGTATACCAACGCATACCACCCTGAGAGTGTTGCAAGAGGGGACTAAAGAAATGAAAGAGGCAGATCACCTAGCCTCAAGAGCAGGAAAACTTGATTCAAACCCCGTGCCAACCCGTCTTTCCCGCATGACACAGTAGGCTAATTTCCCTCCATGAATTTGGAGGAGGCCCGACCAGTATTGGGTCATTAATGGGCTGAAACGACGAATTATGATGATTAATGATAAGTATAAGTACCCACTAAAAACTATAATCCAAATAATAAAATGTTATTGAATAGCAGTAAGCCTTACCATTACAGAATTTAGTTGAAAAATACGTACCTGAAATGAAAATTAAAAACAAAATAAACAAAAAAGTCATTTAAAAAACTTTATGGAAAAATAAATTGTGGCAATTTTTGTACATCCACTAGACAAAGATTCCCTTCGGCCAATTATGAATGCACCAATGCACCCAATAGGCGCGCGTTGTGGCAAAATGCGTTTCAAAACATTGCATGGGAAAGCTTTGCCCAGTGATGGGTTTATACAAGCTCAAAAAACATAACAGAAGCATTCGTGTACAAAGCGACCTATGACTCACCCTTCGCATAAAAGCCCTCACCGATGAAGTCGCATGTATTAATGAAGCACTAATTTACACACTGCATACATGTTAATATCCCCGGTCCACTCGCGTTGTTGTTCAGCATAACATAATCAGCCATATTCAAATGTGCATGCTATTAGGGTTAACCTGAGTCATGTTCAATATTTATGCGACAATTTAATGTCAAACGAGACTTCATAAAGCTCGCGTTGTGGAGTAATACATTTATCGCTATATTAAACTACACTAACACTGTCTTAAAAAGAGCATGGTATTTTGTTTCACGTGACTATCTTTGGATTAAAGACTTTTAAGAGGATCAAATGATTTTGCAAGAACGTTAACCTACAATATTCGGTATGTCTTATATTAGTGTGTAGGTGGCTACTATGCGTATCTAAATATGCGCCTGATCTGATGCAATCTTCTCGCCAAACTTTAGTTTAGCGCAGTGCCACTTGCACCCACTGCCCTGATATACCCCTGCAGCGAATTGGAGAAGATCTGATTCAGTGGAGAATAATATTTAAACCAACAGGCAGAGTAGACCGCAGCGCTAGTGTGTCAGCCGGTGTTTATTTACTAACAAGACATATATTAAAGGGAGAGTCGCAAGCCGCCGCGCATACTAATTGCACTAGTTAGGCCACAGGGACTTGGCGCCGCGGGGCGACCTTCCCCGCTTCTAACTGGCTTACTCCACAGTCTCACTCATAAAGAAGGCATACATAGACGCATTGTGATATTGTTAAAAATCAGTAATGTTCTCAGACATTGTACAGGTTGTACGGTCAAGCGTGCAACGCGCGTCCGACAGTAAACAATTGCCATAGGCCATGAATGTTTGCATTACCAGAAGTGACGCTCACGCATCACCGGTACTGTTCAAAGAGAAAGCATGACGCTGAGCATGATGAAAAAGGCGGCCTCTTCCACCGCCAACGCATGCTTTTCCGCTACAAATTTTCTACAGTGATCATATTTCTAATTCTTCTTCTCAGCCCATAAATGACCCACTGCTGAGTTGAGTCGGGTCTCCTTCAACTACATTCAGGGTAATTAGCCTACTGTGCACCGCAGGCCAGACGGTTAGGGTTTCGTATCAAGTTTTCCTTCTGTTGCGGCTAGCTTTTCCGTCTTATAATTTTCCTTTTGTCGACTCTTACGACACCTTCAGGCTTCTGGCGAAACTGCGTATTCTAAATCCGTCTTATATGTCACCAGTCTGAATTAAACTTGTAACATACTCCGCACCGCGACAAGGAATTGGCCATTATATTTCCCCAGTAACTTGAATCCCAATGCAATGCCCACATTCCTGTATCCTCCCATGGCTTGTTACTCCATTAACTACCGTCGGGCTCCCTCCCAATGGCCCCGCGCAGCGATGTAAAGCACATCTGCAGCCCCTAATATGTTTGTTGTCGGAGATAACTTTCCCTGAACTCGCAACTCAAACAGTAATAATAGCGTCAGAGGCAAGATTAATTAATATTTTAGTGTTTAAGTAATATGCTGCTGTGAATTTCTAGTTCAGGTCGTGATTTTGTTTTGTGTGTAATATTAAGGACAACGTTCGGGAATATAAAATGTATAATACAATTCTAATAAATCATTCTTGGTATAATATTTAAGGGAGGTTTTGGTTTGTTACAGTAGCACGCAATAAATTGGTCATTGCTTATGTGTATCAGTCGCATCTAAAGACACCGAAATTATGTATTTTATATGTCGACTCGATCGATAGCGAAAGATCACAATCGCGATCACAATCGAAAAAAAATACGCGTGGATTACATTCGTGTTGTGTTCTCAAAAATATCAATTTATTTTCCCGTGGAGCAACTACGTTGCAAAATGAACCAAACGCTTTGCGCATTTGTGAAAGTTTTAGATTCCAACACACCGTATGTGCAGCTTTCCAAATTCCTGACACGGTTCTAGCAAATTTAAGCTACTTCAACATATAATCACGCCTCTTTCCCGTAGGGGTAGGCAGAGACCACTTCTTTCCACTTGCTACGATCCATACATACTTGTTTCGCTTCGTCCACTTTCATTATTCCCTTCATACATGCTCTTCGGTTTAGGGTACTCTTGACCTGGCCTTTTTTCAAGACGTCCCTGATTTGGTCTTGAAACGTCCGCCTAGGTCTTCCCCTTCCAACACTTTCATTCACACTCGCCTTATACACTTTTTTCGTCAATCGTTCTTCATTCATTCTCTCGACATGGCCAAACCATCTCAGCATACCTTTCTCAATTTTTGTCACTACATCTTCTTTCAGACCACAACGCTTCCTTATCTCACTATTTCTTATCCTGTCACTCAGTTTAACTCCTATCATACTTCTTAACGCTCTCATCTCAACTGCATTTATTCTGCTTTCATGTTTCTTCTGCCATACCCAACTTTCACTACCATACATGAGTGTCGGAACCAACACTCCCTCATGCACAGCCAAACGAGCCTTGTTAGACACCTTCCGACTGCTCATAAAGGAGTGCAAAGCTCCGTTCACCATGTTCCCTGCATTCACTCTTCTTTCGATATCACTCTCACACTTTCCATCTCTTGTAAACTTTGAACCCAGATACACAAACTCATTCACCTGTTCAACTTGTTCATCTCCAATCACGATATTGCAGACTGTCACTGCCTCATCTCTTTCAAACACCATCACTTTCGTCTTCTTAACATTAATCTTCATTCCCTTTCTAGCAAAAGCTCCACTCATAGCAGTTACCATCTCCTGCAACTCCTCGGCCGAAGACGCAAGTAATACTTGGTCATCAGCATAGAGAAAACATTTGACGAGTAACTCATTCATTCTCAACCCACTTTCATTCTCTTTTAAATCTGTCAAGCAATTGTTCATGAACAGATTAAATAGCCACGGTGACGCTACACATCCCTGTCTAACACCCTTTTCGATATTAAACAATTCAGTGTATGCCCCGTTTATCCTTACACAAGCACTGGAGTCCCTATAAAGAGATTGCAATGCTCGTATAAGGATACTGCTCACACCGTTCACGGACAATGCTGACCACAATTCATTCCGCACCACTCTATCATAGGCCTTTTCTAGATCCACGAACGCGCAATAGACCTTCTTGGTTTTAGCCAAACACTTTTCGGCTATGCACCGCAAGGAAAAGACCTGATCCGTACATCCCATTCCCTTTCTAAATCCCGCTTGTGCATCCCACACTTTTTCATCTGTTTCATTCACAACCCTTTCAATTAACACTTTCGCGTACAATTTACCGACGACGCTGAGAAGGCTTATACCGCGGTAATTTATGCACTCTTGCCGTGATCCTTTTCCCTTATATAATGGCACTATTACGGCTTTGCACCAGTCTCCCGGTACTTGCCCATTTCGCCAGCACAAATTGAAAAGGCGGTACAGCTGGCTAGCCACTATGCCCTGTCCAGCCCTCAGCATCTCGACGGTAATCCTGTCATACCCTGCAGCCTTGCCTAATCTCATACTTTTCAACGCTTTCACTATTTCATCCATGCTTATCTCTCTTTCATCACCATTTATACTAGTTTCCATGGAAGGTGCCGGATGTTGTACCTGCACTTCCTCTCTTTCAAACAAACTTTCAAAATACTCTTTCCATCTCTTTAGCACACATTCTTCTCCTTTTATAATGCTCCCATCTTGACTCCTGATTGTACTCAGCTCCGATGTAGATGTTTTTCCTCTTACTGCTTTGATGGATTTCCAGAAAAACTTGATATTTGACTGGAAATCTTCAGTGAGCCTCCTATCAAAATCATCCTTTCGTTCTTCTTTCTTTCTAGACACAACTTCTTTCGCTGCTAATTTCAATCTTTTATACTTCGTTCTTGCTTCCTTGACCTCGTCATCCGTCGCCTTTTGAGCTTTTTGGTTAGCTTTTGTAGCTAACCAATCTAACCACGCTTTCTTCTTTTCTTGCACCGCCCTTTGTGCATCATTATCCATCCACACATCATAGTTCTTTCTTCCTTTCCTTCTTTTAGCTACCCCGCATACGTCAATAGCAACATTCACGACCCCTTTCTTAAATTTCTTCCAAAAATCTTCAATCACACCTATCTCTTCTATGCCTTTAACACTTTCTTTCAGTTTCTCTACATACTCGTCTTTCTTTTCTTTTTCTTGCAGATTTTCCACTTTTACTCTGTCCAAAACACTCGTAGGCTCGGCCCCTCGGTGTCGCCACCGTTTAAAGAGGCCACGCATACGGGCTATCACCAGGAAGTGGTCTGTGTCGAGGCCTACACCGCGGTATGCCCGAGTGTCTAGCACTTTCTTCCTCAGTCTTTCATCCACAATTACAAAATCAATCATACTTCTCGACTCACCTTCATCTCTTGTATACAAATGGATCTTTTTGTGGTCAAACATTGTGTTGGCCACGCAAAGATTCCATTCCAAGCATACTTCAAGGAGGCTTTTCCCATTTTCATTCACTCTCTCGTCCCCAAACGTACCCAGAACTCCTTCATACCCATCACGCTTCACTCCAACCCACCCATTAAAGTCCCCTAACATCACGATCCGTTCATTTTCTCCGCATTTATTCAAGACCTCTCTCATGCTATCCCAAAATTCCTCTCTCTCTTGTCGGGCTTTTAAGGACCCACCTCCGCGCAGATCCGTCGGTGCATAGACCCCAAGGATAAACAAGCGAGTGAGTCCGACTTTTAACCTAATCCAGAGGAGTCTTGGGCTTACACATTCATGCTCCATCACACATTCAACTATTCGAGAGGAAAGAATCACACCAACTCCCTGACAGCCTCGGCTGGTTTGGGGGACTCCCGACCAGTATGCCGTGTAGGAACCATGAATTGTGGTGTCACATCCTTTCCTCTTGGTTTCGTTCACGCACAAAATATCTATGCATCGCTCATCCATCATCTGACATACTTCATCTACCTTACCATCCATTCCTCCTCTCACGTTCAACGTAGCGAAGCGGCTCTCCATGGGCCGCTTTTCGCCCCCGCGAGAAACGAGACGTGATGGGTGGCGAACCACATCGCCGCCATTTTGGTTAATTAAATTAAATGTATTGTTAGCCATAGCGTTCCCACGAATAGCAAGGGAAAGGTTTGTCCACCCCAGCAGAGCCCCGCATGCCAGGGTAAGGCTAGCCTAATTCTGGGTCGCCCGGTCCCAGGGCAGTGTGGCACGCTAACGACTAAGCTTGCCCCTAGCCATGCATCCATCCGCGCGGCAGACGTTGGATTGGCGGAGATGGTAGGGATAGGGAAAGAGAAGGATAGGTGGTGTGAAAAGGAAGACTGGTAAGTTAGAGTGGGGAATAGGAAATGTAGGATATTACCGCCCAGGAGGGCAAGAGATAGGACAGTAATAGCTAAGGAAGCCGGGGTCGCATACCCGTATACTATACCACAACTGCCGGACAGGTAAGTTGGGATGAGTAAATTTGATCTTTAAGTTTTTGGAAATAAGTTTCATTTCGTCCGCTCATAAATGGTGGTTTTATTATATAAAGTGAACTCGGCAATCCACGGAAAGAGCTAACAAATAGACTGGCAAAGACAGTTTAAAACACTTTCTAAATATAAGTAAATCAAAATTAACATGGTCAAGTTAGAAACTACCGCCGTTTCAAAAAGCTGCTCTACAGTGAAGAGCTGATAAAAACCATCCGCTTTTTTATTTTCGAAACGTTTAACAACATGAATGTCAATATGTCTAATATCGTCAACAACTATTACCATCCTCGGGGGTGGTAAGAGGCGTATTAAGGAAATAAATAACCAGAACGCCGCCAAAAGACGCGACGACGAAAACGTGATAGGAAACCTCGTGCGACCTCATTGGCCTGCGTCGCTCAGTAGGCTAATATCCGTGCGTGAAAAGGTGGCTCAACTGGGTATAGAGATTAGTTTAAAGACTAATATCATGAACAATTTCACTACAGTTTCTGTAAGACGTGACTAGTCTCACTATTACTGAAACCAAATAAAAGGAAGCCGCGCGTTCCCTGTGTGGATTTATGTGCCGTTTCCCAGACCCAAATCAATGGGACATTACCATAAGCCGCCGCCGGCCATGGCCATCGCACTCGCATAATGCATACACACTCTCCGTGTGAAACGGAGTTAGTCTAAACATCACAGATTTATATAAACATTAACACATTAACATTTAACATTTTGCCAATCATATGCTAAACTAGACTTCGCGATATCTTACAACCTGTAGGTACAAAGTTGGTGGAATGGTGAATTAAATATTTAATGTGTATAGCTTATGACATTAACTATAGCCATAACATTTAAATGAAGAAGAAGAAGACATTAACTATTTGCAAGCTAATCAACAAACAAAAATTGCCAGTGTCACCGTTGGAGACGATATTTAGAATTAACTAAAATGTTAGAAATACTGTTAAATTGCAGTCCTGTTGTTGGTTACGATCTTTTTATGTAAAATATGAGTTATTTAACAAAAGAAATAGCAAACCTGACCTGTATTTTAAAAAAATGTTTTTTTTTTTTTTTTTTTTTTTTTTTTTTATGGAAGAGGTAGGCAAACGAGCAAGCGGGTCACCTGATGGTAAGTGATCACCGCCGCCCATGGACACCCACAACACCAGAGGGGTTGCAAGTGCGTTGCCGGCCTTTAAGAAAGGAATAGGCTCGTTTCTTGAAGGTTGCCATGTCGTACCGGTTCGGGAATACCTCCGCTGGTAATTGATTCCACAAAGACGTTGTGCGCGGTATAAAGTTTCTTGAAAACCGCACGGTGGTGGACACCCATTCGTCCAGATGAAATTGATGGTATTTCTGGCGGGTGGATCTGTGGCGGAAAGAAGCGGAAGGGACAAGATCGAACAATTCCTCAGAACACTCTCCGTGATAAGTGCGATAGAAAATGCAGAGAGACGCCACGTCTCTTCGCAGGGCTAGAGTATCAAGCCGATCATTAGGACTATCGCTATTGACGATTCGAGCTGCACGACGTTGGATGCGATCAAAAGGAAGGAGCTGGTACTGTGGAGCCCCGGCCCAGAGGTGGCAGCAGTATTCCATGTGTGGCCGTATTTGCGCCTTATATAATTGGAGGCGATGTGCCGACGTGAAATACCGCCTCGCTCTGTTGAGGACACCCAGTTTTTTGGAGGCCAGCTTAGCTTTGTCTTCCAAATGACCGCGAAATTGAACGTCGCTCCCTACGTCAACACCGAGAATCCCAATACTCGGCTTAATATCAAGAGGAGTGTTTTGAAACTGAGGAGGCACGACCATGGGAGCTTTTTTGGCAGAAAACGCGCAAACTTGTGTCTTTAGGGGGTTAAACTTCACCAAGTTGTGATGACCCCAATGCGAGACTTGGTCTAAGGTAGCCTCGATTTCAGACACAATTTTGCTCCGACACTCAAGGATGTGCGCCTGAGAAATATTGGGGTGGCCAAAGTATAAGGCATCCACCGTACTGTCGTCTGCATAGCAATGAATGTTATCAGCATGTAACATATCATTGATATGCAGAAGAAACAGAGTTGGGGAAAGCACACAGCCTTGTGGGACACCAGCGTTCACGGGCTTAACGTTGGAGCATGTCCCGTCGACAACGACTTTGATACTGCGCTCCGTGAGGAAGCTGGTAACCCAATTGCAGAGTTTCTCAGGCAGCCCATAAGACGGAAGCTTCGAAAGAAGCGCCTTGTGCCACACCCGATCGAAAGCTTTCGAAATGTCCAGACTAACGGCCATGGCCTCCCCCCTGGTCTCTATCGCCAATGCCCAGCGATGGGTCAAGTGGGCTAGAAGATCGCCAGCCGACCGACCCTGACGAAACCCGTATTGGCGGTCGCAAATTAGCTGGTGTTCTTCTAGGTATTGTAAAAGTTGGCGATTAATAATGGATTCCATTATTTTGGAGAGCAAGGAGGTGATGGCAATGGGCCGGTAGTTACCCGGATCAGAGCGATCGCCTTTTTTCGGGACGGGGTGCACAACAGCCATCCTCCAGGAATGAGGGACTACGCCTGTATCGTAGGAGAGTCGGAAAAGGCGCGTTAATATTGGAGCCAACTCTGGAGCACATGTTTTCAGCACAATAGGAGGGATGGTGTCAGGCCCACTGGACTTATGGATGTTCAGGGAGAGAAGCTCATTACGGACCGATTTTTGGGTAAACCGAATGCCCGACAAGGCGCTGACGCACCGGGGGATGGTCGGCGGTGGTTTCTCCCCGTCGTCCAAAGTGGAATTGGATGCAAAAAGAGAGCCCAGAAGATCGGCTTTCTCCTTTGCATCGTAGACGAGATCACCATCCTCCCTGCGCAGAGGTGGAAAAGATGGTCGACAGAAGTTCCCTTCGACAGCCTTGGCGAGGGACCAAAAGGCACGTGTACCCGAGGGAAGACGAGCCAGTCTCTCACCAATCCTGCCGATGTGCTTTGCCTTTGCCATGGCCAAGGCTCTTTTGAGGGATCTGGAGGAAAAGTTGTATTCCTTTTTCAGGTGATCAGCTTTCGGATCCCCAGTAGCTATTGCATTTGCCCAGGCTTGGAATTTCTCCTGCTTTTTACTGGTTGCCAGTTTGCAAGAGGACTCAAACCAGGGCTGAGACCTGCCGCCAACGGGCACCAAAGTACTTGGAATGAAAAGTTCCATGCCTTGGAGCACCACATCAGCGACAGAGTCAGCAACAGCACTGGGGTCTTCCAGTGAGAAACAAACTTGACCCCATGGGTAGGATGAAAAGAAGATCCGCATTCCATCCCAGTCTGCTGACCTGAAATGCCAAACACGCCGGAGGCCCGCGGGGCGAGACCGCAATCGACGCGTAAGTGGCATGACGCTCCGAATTAGGCAGTGGTCCGACGAGCCCAGCTGAGCACCGACGGACACCTTTACGCCATCGGGATGAGAGGTCAGTAGAAGATCCAGCAGTGAAGGCGTATGGTTTTCCACATCAGGTATTCGAGTGAACGACGAGACCATCTGTGTTAAACCATAGGCCATGGCAAGGGCATGAACAGTTATACCCGCGTGGTCAGTTTTCTGTGACCCAAGCCATTCAACGTGATGTGCGTTGAAGTCGCCGAGAACCACAATTTTGGCGGACGGGGTCTGTTCTAGCACGGAGTCAATGGCCGTTTCGACGTGCTCGAAGAGTCGGTCGGTTTCTGCATCGCCGCTGTGGGACCTATAGAGGCATGCGAATATGCGCGGATGATCGTCGCAATCTATACGCAGCCAGATGGAGGAGAGGTCCCTGCCTTCAAGATTGCCTAGGCGGCGGACGCAGATATCGTCCCTCACGTACACGCATACACCGGCTCGTGACACAAATTTATGTTCAATTTTATAGCCTGGGTAATTTAGGTATGACGCATCCGTGGGGCACGATATCTGAGTTTCCGTTAAAAAGAGCAACGCAGGCTTCTCTGACTCAAGATGGTGGTGGACAGAGTTTAGATTAGTATGCAATCCCCTGATGTTGCAGAAGTGTACATGGAGTTCAGGTGGTGGTGCCGTGTTTATGTTGCTCTTGCCTCGGGCAGGTGTAACGAGCGGGATTTTGCCCTCCCCAGAATACGTAGGGCAGCCTGAGCGAGGATGCTCAGGGAGGGATTCTCCAGTGCGAAACGCACTGGTACCCTCCTGGGGTACTCTCTCTTTAAATTCCGCTGCCATGGTTGGGGGGGGGGGGGGCCTCCGGCCCTCTCGCTCACCGAACGAAGCGCAGTAGCTAAAAGCTACTACTCAAAAGTCGGTCTTCTGCGAGAGTGTGGTACTTACCCGGTCGAGCCGGCCCATTCATGCTGCGAACAGCGTGGCTCTACCACCAAAACACCCGAAACGGATGGGAATAATGTCACGGAGATGCCGCTCCGTGCTGCCCCAGATCGCTTTGTGTAGCAATACGTTGTGCAGGCACAATACTGGCCGGCCGTATTGTCTGTTATTTCATATTTAGGATCCCCTATACGCCGTTTCTTCTACGCTTTAAACGTATGCGCGCAACGAACTTGTCTGTCATGGTTCCTATTAGCTACAAGAGGAAGGCTCTGATTATCACGGAATAGGAATAATTAATCAAGCAATGGTACCAATTTTTTTATATTTTACAATGTACCTTATTGACTGTTTTCCTTTACATTGTTCAATATAAATATAAAGTTCATATAAATATCAGCCATCGGTTCCTGGCCAGAGACAAAAATTAAAAATGGTCGGATACTTTTAGATGGAAATTTAATAAACTGCAGAACCAAAAAACGTGAGCTGTTCATCCTTGGCCAACGTTTGTTCATCTCCAAATAAGTAGAGCACGTCTTTTACGGCCGACCCAGTTGGGAAGCGCACTCGGGGCGACTTCTCAGCGACACCACAGCCCTGTGCGCCGCGCCACTTATTATTGCTACGGCAAGTCTACCAGTGCCGGTTGCTCAAGACTAATAACGGAAACTCAAAGGATAACTCGAGTCGGCGAGCAAGAGTTGGGTGCTCAAAATATACACATCATCATTATTATTGGCCATGTGACCTTATCGGGCCGGGGCGGGCCATCCGTATGACAATTTACCAATGTGGAACTCAGTATTACTTATTGGCATTCTTGCGGCTTTAGTAAACTCCAAAATTTACCGCAATCTAGCGGGGCACAAAATCTGGCCGCAAAACAAATCTTGAATTTCGGAACGGAAAAATCGGTGCTGTCCACTCGTTCCGAAGATCGCCAGGAACAAACAGACAGCCATTTCTAGAATATTATTTTAGCAAGTTGCTTTTTTTTACTAAAAAAACCAAACTGATACTCAAACTTTATTTGTATAGGCGGCGCGGTTCTGATTTGTGTGCAGTCGGCAGCGGGAACTAAACGCTTTTATTCGACTGCTGCGTTTTATTGTGTACACACGAATGATTAATGTCTCGCGCGCTTTTTGTGTCTACCCTTCCAGTGAATACTCTTCCGCCAATTCTATGGGGCGGAAATAATGGAGCTACGTTAGATTTGCTTTTCTGATTTCGCCTCAATTTAGTTGGGTCTCGCGTATTTTGGATTGATTTTTGAAGCCTCGGCAATTAATAAGACATCATAATGGCAAGTAGTGATATCAACGCAGATATTTGCACCCGCACTTAACGCAATCAGACGAATTCGAAACGAAAACACTAATTTAGGATCGGTAACAATTAATTTGCCAAATGTGAGGGAACAGGTTCAAAACTAATTTCATCTTTAAGTACTTGTAGCAACTTCGACTGTGTTTATAATATAAAATACGCACCGATTCGTGTTTTAACTGGATTTATTGGTTTACCACGTGTCGTGCTGTATTGGCAGGGCCATAACATGTTTCAAAAGTGCCGTGGCATAAATTAATTTATTGACATCTGAATGAGCGTCATCCCCTTGCCCTGTCCAGACCGATTACCATTTAACTAGAGGGAGTGTTGTCGCCTGTAATTTGCTGCGATTAGCCTTGCAGCCCTCGGCGGGGGAGGGCCTGCCCACCCCAAGCCGGTTATAGCTCAATGATTGCGCGTCATTTGTCACTATTCAGCCGCCGGACAGAGTCGGCCACTCATTGCAGCGACAGGACCGCCACGTTAATGGATAGTCATCATATAACGCAACAATTTTGTAGGAGATACAACTAATGATAACAAAAGCTTAAACAAAGAAGTTACTAATGTTATATGGCTGTCAAATACAGCATGAAAGGATTTGAATGAAATGCGTCATAGAGATAATAAGCGGCGTACGTATGAATCTCATATTCGCAAGGTTTAGAGAGGTAAACCAGTGCTTACAGGTAAATTTTCAAATTAGCCATTTAGCATTTTTTGTGAGTAACCTGCAATAGTGATAATGTGGAAGACCTAGTACCAGCTGTACCATTTTAACTTAGTACAATATAATTGCTGTCACGGTGAAAATACTTTCTTACCATTTCAATATCCGATCCGAAGATTAACGTGGAGCACGATTGCAGTAGCTGTTAATTCCCAGTTAGTACATAGTTCCTGTTAGTGTTGTAGCCTTTTACCAAACATTGCGTGCGGCGTGGACGCCTAAAATGACGCTGCTCGATGCTCTTATTGAACCGTTACTCCAACGAGCAGCGACATTTTAGTGCCAAGTAAGTAGACCACCATCACCCAATACAAATCGGTACCATTTTGTTTTAGAATGTGTTGAAAACTTGTTTCGCGCTTGGATTTCTGCATCTAGTATATCTATCACAGTCACAAATATGGTGTGTGGCGGATTTAGAACACGGAATCAATCCTATCCATGTCGTACGAGTCAACAAAAGGAGAAACGATCATTTCATATCAACGCAACAGTAGCCTAATTGTCCTCCTTAAAATTGGGAGAGACCGTATGTGCAAGAAAATGCTAGAAATATCGACAGGTACCATTCGCCGTACGGAGTAGAGTGATGGCGGTCGCGATTAGTGAATGAAACGAGCAGTTAGTATCCCAACCATTTATTACCAAAACCATACGATTAATCCACACCGGGACGACACACTACACTACACGAGCCGGCGGACACGCGCACCCATACCCTTTGCCATTCCTATTCGTGATCAATTACCAGGACATTAGCCGCCCATTGCTGAACGGAGGCTCCTCAAATAGAACTAAGACCTTTACGAGGGTAGTCGATTTGGCAGTAGTCACTCACTCTCAGGCGGCAGTCACGATAGCCCAACAAGGCGGCAAAGGCGTACGGGGCGGGTCCGGTGGAGCGGCACTCACCGCTGGGGGCGTGCTGCGGCCACAGGGCGCCGAGCTGCGCGGCGCGGTCCCGCAGCGCCGGAGCCACGCCGTGGCCCGCCGACGCGCACTCGCGCTGCAGCGACTCGAAGGCCTGCAGCGTCTCGCGTGCCTCGCCCTCCTCGCCCTCCTCGCCCTCCTCCTGCGCCCAACAACACGCGCCTTCACATGTGCCCACTCGCAATAACCTTGCCTGTGTTCGTGCACTCACGCATCCGTCCCGCAGCGCCTTGTCCATCCGCGCCTCCAGCTGCGCCAGCGAGGCCAGCTTGTCCGCCACGAACGCGCCGTGGGCGCTCAGCTCCGCCTGGGCCTGCACGGCGATGCCATTCGTCAATGGTGCATTGGGCCGATTACATACAATGAGATTTATGTACAAAATAGCTGCGCCCCGTGGTTCCACCCACGCTTACTTGACATTTATCGTTATATTTTGGATAATTCACACAGTATCTTTATAAATTATATGTGTCATTTTGCAGTGTAACCTATATTATTGTAAAGTTTCACCGAAATCCGTTCACTAGTTTTTGCGTGAAAGAGTAACAAACATCCATCCATACTAACAAACTTTCACGTTTATAATATTAGTAGGATTAACATTCTGTAATAATCAACTTTATTAGCAAACTTTTTTAAACTATTTTGTGGACAAAAATCAAATATAGACAGATTTAACTCATCATTTCTCGTCAAATTGCAGCGTCAGCGAGACAATGGCAGTACCGTGGCTAGACTGAGCACTCCAGAGGAGGGGTCGCGACCTAAGTGGCCCCGAGTGCCTCATGCGTGCGGCGTTAAGTGGAAGAAACGAGGCATTGTTCATGCTCATGGCAATTGACCGTCGCAGACGTTCGCGACTAGAGCCAACCTGCGAGAGCTCGTCCTGCAGCCGCTGGGCCAGCTGGGCCGAGGGCAGCGCCTTGTCCTCGCGCAGCTGCTCCATGTCCCGCAGCTTGGCGCTCACCTCCTCCTCGCGAGCCTGCCGACAACCCACACCCACTTTATACTACAAATTATAATTTTCACATAATTGATACAAAAAGGTAACGCACTTCTGTGAACGCTCGTAACGACCATACATTGATAAGCCATTGCTTAATAGTATTATGTATACGGTTTAAAAGTAGGTGGCTATACTTTTGGAATAAAAGAATATAGGCTTCAAAACAAACCAAAGTTACGTTCATTTTGCCAGCTTCTGATCACGGGCCCAGTTCGGCTCCGGGTACGGGCAAACGCCTTTTGTAAACCAGAGGCACTTGCTCTAAATCTAAGTGGCATTTGCATTCGTGAATTACATGTTTGAAAATAGCCCTGCGATACATAAGGCAGTGTTTCGTTACTTTGAAAAAAAAACAAACACCTTTTATTTTAGACATTCAAATTTGAAGATAGTCAAATCCGGGCCTTGACCATATGACTAAAATCAATGAATGAAAGTAATATAAACATCATGCAAAAGCTATGCAGGTGTAGGCTGCACAATAAACGTAAATTCATTCGTCCACTTGTGTGTGTGGTCTGCGGCAGGAACAATACAGAGGCAGCTTCAGAGCGCGGCCCTACGCTTGCTACTGGCATTCCACTGTGTCTAGACTGCTTAATGTCGACAAACTTCGTATACAAGAGCTCTTGGATCATGTGTACAAAGTTTACAGGGGAATATTCATCTTCAAAGCTTTGGAATCTACGACGTTCACTATTAACCACTTTTTGTATTTCAACACTCGATTTTGAACACTCACTAGAAAAAGTTTTGTCAAAATATAAAATAAAGAGCAGTTGACGTTGCCACCTCCCAACTCGATAAAAACTCATACAAGGGAATGGAAATAATCAAAACTGATTTTATCAAACAAATACGAGTAAGAGCTCTCACCGCGCGGAAGTGCGCGCAAACTAACATATTTCATTCGCCACAAATTATCCCCCGATATCACAGCCCAAACCAAAATCACCTGTATACCTATAAACGCTTAGTTTATTTCCGAATTGCCTGTATCTGGCGCTTACGCTGTTGTGTGAGCGCGGTGCTGCGAGATGGGACACGAATAATTTCATAGATTCGGAAATAGCCGCCGACGCGTGGACCGCGAGCCGCGACTCGGCGATCATTCCTGTGCCTTGTACGGGCTAACTCCCGCGGTCGAATATTTACACCCGTATCCGGTCTATCTCGCTTAAGGTAGCGTGCTATTTTTTAATTTCATTTAATCTATTTCTGCCAAATATGAAAGCTGCCAAGTGCTAGATGAATGATATTGTGCTTAAAATGTTTCACTTAACTGCTCTTGGATTGCAATCAATCTTTTTCCTTGTCTTTTGCCAATGTCATTGCGGTCGAAACCAGTCTAACCCAATTTGGCTAACTACCAGTATTCACGAGGAGCGATTGCCGACTGCCCTCCGCAACCCATCGACTGGGACAACGGGTAATTACCATTGATGGTAGAATGTCCCTATAAGCCATTGCACAGCTCATTTAAATTGCACGCCGTGACAACAGACTTTGAATGATGTCAACATTTCCCCTCGATGCAAAGGTGGATATTTCCGTGAAGCGCTGAACTGAACATGAATTGCCGTTGGCAGATCTTTGGCCAGTGATTTTGTTAATTTTGGTTTGGTAAAAATTTAAACTTGCCACTTAAATAATAGAAATAGTAGGTCCCACACGAATCAAGTCGCAGCAGTTACAAGTATTCCACAAAAAATAATACGTTTTTCTTTTGAAGCGAAATTATTGTTGCTAAGTTTGAGTTTAGTCATCTACTATAGTTTTAAGGCAGAGGAAGGTGATGGATGTAGAACATATAACGTCACTACCTCCTTTCCATTCTGAGGGTGTCGTAGGAG
Organism: Clostera curtula; assembly: GCA_905475355.2. NCBI lineage: Eukaryota > Metazoa > Arthropoda > Insecta > Lepidoptera > Notodontidae > Clostera > Clostera curtula. Next base: position 137,760 of record FR997816.1, on the reverse strand, counting down.
CGGGCTAAGGGAACGTAACAGGCAGAGACCAAATTTTATACATGCCCTGTCCAAACTCTACGCACGTACGGCCAGTGTGGCATAGAAAGTAAGTAACTTTGCCACAATCTAAATTGATTTTTGATATTTATTATGTGAGAAATGGAAAGGTTATGTAAAGTTTTGTAACAAACATTCTTTTTTTAAATAATTAAAGCTTTAATTCCAAATAAAAATAATTTGTTAACAGCTCCCGAACAAATCCGAGCGCGTGTGACGTCATAATGTTTGTTTTCACTCATTGCAGTTGATAAGGAAATAATACGTACAGTGGTAGGATCTATTTAATTTTCTTGTCATTGTTAAATATTCAAATTTGTATTGAAAATGTCGTACCTCAAAAGTTATCGTTCTTGTTTTGTACCATTATGTAAGAAAGAATGCTACATAAATAATTCCTGACAAAAAGTTTTAAATGTCCCATAAATATATCGACATCTGGAATGTTATCAGACTTAATCCTTTATCAACATAGCTAGTTACGTATAATAGCCGTACAGGCTGTACAGTTATTAAATATCAATAGCATTATGACGTCACAACTTCGGTGACCGATCATGGCGCGTTTATAGTCGCGTGATTATCTACGAAATTATATCAATTTTAAATTATTTAAAATTTATTGTATTTTTTTTAAAGTATAATGCTAAAATTAGGTAAATATCAATATCGTTGACGAAGAAGGCACTCAACCAAATCGTAGATACACATCTCCCACGTACGTGGAGTTATTTATAAAACCAAAACAAAATGCGTGCCGCTATTTTTACGCGCGGCGTCCCAGAATAGCAGGGGTTAATCTCGGCCCGGTGCAGTGCGGCGGTTCAGCCGAACGTTCGATAGAGACGCGTTCCCGGTAAAAACTAGACAGGGAGGCCGACCTTGACGAGGCTGGCGCGGATGGCGAGGCTGGTGGCGTCGGACACGTTGGCGCTCGTGGCGCGCAGCTCGCCCACCAGCCGCAGCTGCGCACGCGCGGCGCGCGCCCACTCGTCCTCCGCCTCGGCCTCCGCCGCCCTCCTGGCCAGCGCGTGCCAGCGCGCGTTGAGCTGCTCCAGCTGGTCCTGCACGCGCGCGCACAGCGGCGGCGCGCACGCGGCCACCACGCGCCGCGCGCCCGCCCGCGCCTCGCGCAGCTGGGCCTCGCGCTCGCGCAGCTGGAGACGCAGGGCCTCGGCGCCCTGGCCCCCGGCCTCGGCCTCGTCCAGCCACGAGCCGCACGCCTCCAGCGCGCGGTACAGCTGCGACCACACCGCGTGGCAGCGCTCCCACCTGCGCCGCCGCTCGTCGTAGGCGGCCCTGAGCGCGCGGCACTCGTCGCGCAGCTTGTCGCGCACGCGCCTGGCCTGCTCGGGCGGGTCCCCGCGGCCGCGCCTGCCCTCCGCCAAGTACTCCTTCTCCAGCTCCTCCAGCGCGCGCTCGTTGTCCACCAGGGCCGCTTTCGCGCGCTGCGATCACCGACGGCCGGCATTATTTTACCGTCGAGACGGACGGTTGTCGATGCCTTAGTCTTGATGCCGTCTGAAGGACGGGTTTCCGCATTTCAAACCTGCCCTGCGTAGCGACAGCCTTAAACTTCCATGTATGCGTCACAAACCAACCAAAATATCTACAGTTGCGCGATTACCTGCCATCTTACCATATGACAAGAGTATCACTGACAATATTCGGTTGGCTGTATTGTTGTTGTTGTAAGTTGGCAAGATTCGGAAACGTGCTTCCACAAAAGTTCAAGCCCCACAGGAAGGTTGGCCAACTTTTCAACCACCGAGACCAGTGAAGTCCAACAACCCCCTACAAGATGGCGGTGTGTATAAACTCGACTGTGAGTGTGGATTATCATACTTTGGGCAAACAGAGACAAGTGTATCCGCATCAAAAAACATATAGCCAACACAAAAAATAGACGCTGGAATAAATCAAATCAAAGTTCAACACTATCTGCAGGACCTCCGAACGCCGCGAGCGGTTTGTGCCCGCACGGGGAACCTTATCAAAAAACGAAAATTGTAGGCGGTAGATTTAACCGTTTCTTAGTACTTTTGAAGACAACCGTCGTCTAGGCTCCCCGCAATGCAACCGCAACGTCGGGATTGAAATAACGTAATATACACGTCTACTTTGAACGGAGAGTAGTTCCCGTCAGGTCTCACCGCGAGCGCGTCCTCCTGCAGCGGGAAGTCGTCGAAGTCCCTGCCGGCCAGCGGGGGCGCCCGCAGCAAGGCGCCGGCCGCGGCCACGGACGAGCGCGCGCGGTTGGCGCGGGTCACCCACTCGCCGCAGCCGTCCGGCGGGGGGCGGAGCTCCCGGGCCAGCGAGGCCCAGCGCGCCAGCGCGTCCGAGGCGCCGCGCTCGTCGTGCGCCACGTGCGCGCCGCGCAGCTCCAGGCCCAGCGCCTGCACGCGCTCGGCCCGCGCCTCCAGTGCGCCCAGCCGCGCCCGCGCCCTCTCCGCCTGAGGGGGAGGGACGTCAGCGCGCTCCTCTGCGGCCGGCCGCGGAGGGGCGGCGCCGAGGGGTCACCTGGTTGTCCTTCAGGTCGGCCGCGGAGGCCTCCAGCTCGGTCCGCAGGCCGGCGATCAGCCCGTTGAGCTCCGCGACGTTGTCCTCCGCCCGCAGCGCCAGCGTGCGCTTGGTCTCGATCTCCGACATCACCATCGCCCACTTGTTGCGCAGCTTGTCCTGCGGAGCACCGATGGCTTTAGGGCTCCCGGCCGGGCGGGGCGGAGGCGCCTCGGCCGGCCGCGGCTACCTGGAAGTGCGTCTGGATGTAGTCGGCCAGCAGCGGGTCGTGCTTGTGCCTGGCGTACACGAGCGAGTCCCCGCGCGAGATGAGGGCGGCCGCGTCCGGGGCCAGCTGCGCCAGCTGGTTCTTCAGGATCTGCGGCCGAGGGGAACATTTAATCATCTTCGTACAGCATCACTGTGGCACTGGGACGGGAGAGCGGCGGGCACGAACCTCCCTCCGCTTGGCGGGGTCCCTCTCTCGCGCCACTCCTCCGACGGTGAGCAGCATGACGTCCATCCTCCTGGCCAGGGCGGCCGCACTGCTGGCGAACTGCGCCAGCTCGGGGTCTGCGTCGGCCGGGCCCCCCAGCGCGAGGCTCTCGATGGACCCCTGCGGGGACAGCGACACCTCGCTGGCCAGGGGGGACGGGGGCGGCGTCTAGGCACATTGCGACCGTTACAAAACGAACACCACGCCTTTGCTAGTACAATACGTGACTGGGGAACTTTAGAAAAGGGCACAAAATAGGTTGACTTAAAAGCGACATAAAAATCACCAGGTTGTAGGGATCATTGTTGACCGTAACAAATTCATAAAGTGCACCCACTACCGGGAATTATCCTATCAAAACTTACCTTCTCCTCGGTCCTCTGATACTTCTCGTCCTGAACGATCTTCGAGCTCTCGACGTTAACGGCTAAGGGAGAAAGTGCGAGCTGCGGAGCCTTGCGTTCCTTGGCGGCGGTGGGCTCGTCTTGGACTCCAGGTTCCGAGCGCCCGTCCACTTCACCCTGAGCCCTGGCTTCTGAACCGACGTCCGATTCTTGGGACCCGGAGGCGAGCTTGGGCGACATCGCCACCACCTGCACCTGCTTCCTGCCGATGTCCGTTTCGCCTTTGATGGGCGTGGAGGTGGACAGCGGCTGCTTTTCGTCGAACTCAGAAACGGAAGTCATACGCAGCTGCAAAAGGTGAACGGCCGATTATATTGGAGCTCGTCAACGTGCGACGTTCGCCTAGAGTAACACTGACTACTTTACCTTTGTGGGAAAGTACTTTCCGAACACACATCGACATAGAGCCATTTCACTCCCGAATCCTTCGGGCGCAGCCTTCCGCAGTACGACACGGAGGTCGGACGCGGCCATCTAATATCCGTAACGCAAACACGCAACACAAATCACAATTCTACAACGATCAGAACGGTTAACAAGAGAGAGGTCTAAAAGTTGTTACGACGAGATAGATAGAACTCACAGTTGTCGGGTGCGAACTACCGTTGCAACACAGTAAACGGATGTTACAAGCGTGCGCAGACTTGCGAACGAGCGCGAATAATCCGAACACGGAGCACTCCGGGTCGACCGGACGACGAAGGGAAAGGTATAGGAGACACGCCATACAACAAATCTATTACCTGGGGGGAGTCTTCAACTTCAGAGTAAATTACTTCTTCATCGGGCGCGGGTGGCTTACTCTCCTCAACCCCCCGAGGGGGAGAGGGCTGGTCGGTGGCGGACGGCTCGGGCAGCGCGGCCTGGTCCCTCGGTACCTCGTCCAGGATCAGGTACTCGTTGACCTCGTCCCTGCGGAGGTTCCTCTGCGCCTCCCGCTGCCTGACGGCCGGCTCGTACGGCGGAGGACGCTCCGCGCTCGACGTGGGAGGCGTTTTCACGGAGACGTCCTCCGCCGTCTTCTCCGCGGACGGAATGAGGTCGGGCACGTGCATGGTCACGCGTTTGGGTTTCTCGTCGGTGGCCCCGCTCCTCCGCTTGAGTATACCGTAGGTGGGCGTCATCCGCTGCTCCAAGGTCGTCACTTCCACCACAAAGGTTCGCGGTTCGGATCCCAGGTCGACGCCGGGCCGCTCGCTGACATCGAACTCGCCCTCCGACTCGCTGGTGGACTCGTTTTCGGTGTCGTCGACTATCTCGACCGTTTCCACGTCCTGCGGTACGAATTCGACGACGGCGTCGATGGCTTCGAAGGGATACATCTCCACGGGTTCCGCCACGCCGACGGTGGACTTGACGATCTCTCGCTCCCGCACTGCCACCACGTGACACGGGTCGGGCTTCGACTCCCTTCTGGGCGCGTCGGGCTTCGCCTCCATTTTATTCCGAGATATCTGCGTGAACAGGTCGCTGTCTTTGAGGAGGTTGAACGTGCTACTGTCCCTGTCCCTCCGGGGCGTGCCGGGCGTGGAAGGGGCGGAGCCCGGGGAGGAGGCCTCGATGGAGTCCACGGACATGCCGCTGCCCTCGCTGGCCGAGCGCCCGCCCCTGCCGCGGGTCCCGCCCTCCTTGACCTCCCTCTTGATGGGCGCGGGACTCCTCAGCGCCAGGGGGATCCTGGAGCGCTTGAGTTCGGGCTTCTCGGCCTCGGCCGGCGCGTCGACGGGGCTCTCGAGGCGCCTCTTAATAGTGTCTGTGACGTTTTCGTATTCGAGGGGCGCCGGTCGCGCGGCCTGCGAACACAAACCGTCGTCAGATCTGCGGACCGGTTAGCGCTCAAGCCACACCCACACGTTATTTACAGGTTAGTGCACACTCCGCCGCCGCGACGCTCCCGCGGTGCCCCCAAGCGCCCGATGAGATGTGTGATCAAGCATGATTCCCCTCCCGCGCGATCCGATGAGGCCGCAGAGACACAACGACACACCGACACCACTCCTATGTACAAACAAACGCCGCGGTGCAGTGCAGCCGGCCGCGAGTGCCAGAAGCTCAACTGACGACGAGAGGTCGCGGACACTACAGACAAAGGCAACACTCACCCCCGGCTGGTCCGCGGCGTCGGCCTGCGCCACCTGCGCGCGCACCCCCTGGGCCAAAACGCGCAGGCGCGCCGGGGACACGGCCCGCGGCGTCTCGGGCTCGGGCTCGGGCTCGGGCTCGGGCTCGCCGTCGGCCTGGCCCAGCCTGCGCAGCCGGTCCCAGCGCGCGTTGACGTCGTCCACCTGCGCGCGCAGCTCGGCCAGGTAGGCGGGGTCGCAGGCGGGCGCCAGGCGCGCCACGCGGCGGTTGAGCTGGTCGCGCGTGGCCTGCATGCGCGACATGTGCAGCTCCAGCGCCTGCGCCTGGGCCCTGGCCCCGGGGGGCGCGCCCCTGGCCAGCCACGCGCCCAGCGCCTGCAGGTCGCTCTGCACCTCGCGCGCCAGCAGCAGCGCGCTCTCCAGCCGCCCCTTGGACTCCGTGATCTGCGCGCCCAGCTTGTTGTACAGCTCCTTGAGCGCGTCGATCCTCTTGGACACCTCGTGCGGCTCCTCCACCGCCTTCTCCTCCACCATCCTGCGGCCCGTCTTGATGATCGACTCCACCTCGGACTTCATCTCGCTCAGGGTCCGGTAGAATTTCTGCCCGAAACAGACGGCGAGCCGTGAGACTCATTCTATGTATTGTATTCTCGATTGACACTGTTCGAACGCGCCGTTTAATGAGTATCTCTAAACAATAAACAACCGGCACGTAATATCTCGTATTTGATATATTCCACCCCCAAAATCACTTGCTCCCTGGAAATCATTCGTAAGCTAATATGCGTCGTACTCACGAGCCACTTGTATAGGGCGATGGACAATATGAGGAACAAATACAGCGCATCCCAGGTCATACTGTGGCCGACGTGTCTACACTGATAGACGCGGCGGATGCTGCGGCGGGCGTGGACGAGTCGCGACTGCCGAGCGTTGTCGCGGTGGACACATTATCACGCCCGAGACCCACGAAATTACGGAGGAGGACTCAACTCGGGCGGCAATACGCCCATCATCGGATTTCATTTTAGAAAGAAGCCAACTTAATATGTCTTTAGTAATAATATCGTCCAAAACCATATACTCCTTCAACATTTTATAACATCCGTCCGTCGTTTTAAACTACCGTTGAGAAATCATTGAACTCACCGCAAATACCATAAATCAATACCCTATACTAATCTATGATATGTACAGTGGCAGAGTGGCTGCTGACGCAACTTCCGTAATCGTATTTGGAATGAGATATTTACTGAGGAACATGCCACTACCCCACCCACAGGGAGGAGACAAACTTCCACGCAATCATTATTAAAAGATCTTTTATTAGAGGTACTATTAAATTGGTGAACTTAAATACTTTAAATTCGCTATCAGACGATGGAATATAGGAACGGCACGATTTCTGAGTTTCTGGGAATGTATCAATAAAACAAAATGACAGGCGACAGCTTGTATTTTTTAAGAGGCCTGTCATTAGTCTGTGCTCTGCAAAGCATTCGAAGCGTCGGGAATGAAACAATGCAATGTGTTTAGTTTCAATCGTGCAATGACGAATGCAAGATACCGCATCCACGCGGTTCATCCTCTCGGCGTGGATCGCAGACTCAATCGGAATCCCTTCAATGGAGGCGCGGCTCCTGACACGCGATGCCGCAGGTACGCAAACACGCGACGAAGTCTATTATGCCGTTTGTACCGATCCTATCAGATCACCAACGAGACACTCATAATAGAAAAGTATTTATAATTATAAATCATTTAATGTGTAAAACACTGGCGTAATTACTGTAGTACATATTTTATCATGAGTAAAATCACTATCACTATCACTACATATTATAAAATAAAGTCGCTGTGGTCTGTCCGGACCTATGTATGCTTATATCTTTAAAACTACGCAACGGATTTTGAAGCGGTTTTCTTTAATAGATAGAGTGATTCAAGAGGAAGGTTTTTATCTATATAACCATCATTGCACCCGTGCGAAGCAGGCAGTGGCAGTATTTTTATTTCTTAGTAGTGACCCGCCCGTCACTACTAAGAAATAAAAATACTGCCACTGCCACAATAACAATCAACTACGAAAATAAAGATAACCAAAATAGTAGACAATGGGTCTGTGGTACAAATGGCTATTAAACTAATTTGAAAAACAATTAAGTAATATCACGGACTATCGTGGTTTCATAATCTGGCAATGAGTTCCGCACGTCCGGTCCATCTATTGACACAACAGAGGCCAAACACAAAGGCACTTACAGTCAGTTGTATGTCGCTCTAGTTCGACACGAGTACCCATTCGCGCTCCCGCGGAGATCTGACTATTTCGATATACCCTAGCGCACAGCCTCGTTCCAGCTCCGTTACGCTGCAGCAGCCGGTACGTGCCAATATATCTGGTGTCAATTTTGTAACAAGTCTTGGTTCATTAGGTTGGACGTTGACATTAATTTCGTGACATGTGAGATTTGCTGCGAGACATGTTTAATATTATTATATATAATAATTTATACGGCTGCCTCGTTGGTCTAGTGGTTAGATGTGACGCCTTTGGATCAACGGGTCCCGGGTTCGATTCCGGGGTCGGGCAAGTGTCTTTGTCTAAACCAGAGGCACTGGCTAGGAGTCTGGGTGTCATTTCTATCTATAATATGTATGTATTCACAAAAAAAAATGTATATAAGTAGTTTATCATCCATCTCGTTACCATAACACAAGCATTAAGTTGCTTAACTTGGGACGAGATGGCGTTGTGTGAAATGTCCAAGGATATTTATATTTATTTATATTAAAACTTAATATTTTTATGAAAATTTTCGATGCGCAAGTTCGCACCGACGGCTGCATTCAGAGCGGCCATAAAGATTGGCGAGGATTGTATATTGATAAGTATTATAAACAGAATTTATAAAAAAAATATTAAATATACAGCCAACTTTTAATTTTAAACACGAATGAAGAGCAAGAATGGTGACCACTGCAAGTGCCCGTCGACAGCAGATTATTGCCAGGTACAAATAATAATAGTAATAAATTCACATATAAAGGGGACAATACTTTAACTTATTATGTCCTAAACGATGTGACCCAACCATTATTTAAATGTCTATGTAATGTTCTATTTTACCACAATCGAGTCAAGTTCGTTGTTACAGCCTAGTTAATAAATAAAGGCGTGGCGCCCTTTATTTATTAAGATTATATTTTAGTAGAAATTCCGTGCGGTGACGGATTTAGAATACATAATGTCTCCACCCCATTGGATTTGATTGGCCCTGACCCAAGGCCTAGTTGTCATTCATTGCGTTAACGTGTTGTGTGTTTCTCTCATCTGGCGAACTTGCTATCACTATGCTGTTTAGTGCTTTTTGTAAACAAACCCATTGATTTGAAAAAAGAAACTACCAAATTCTTGCCGGCTCTTCTCTGTAGAGCAGCATTCCGAACTGGTGGTAGTTTCAGCATGAATGTGGGTGGGCGTAAGGGTTGTCAAGATCAAGAGAGATGGATGGATTGTAAGCATAAGAAATTGTGTATGAAAGGTGTGACTGTAGTTATGTCGACTGATAGGCGTGTATGGAGTGGAGACTACCACCTAGCGTGGGACAGGGGCCGTAAGATGATAATGGTTACTTTAAATATGTCGATCTTTAAGACTTTTGTGATAAAACCTACGTAAATAAAGTTCATTTTGAGTCTGAGTTGGAAGGCTGAAAATCTAGCCGCAAAAGAAGGAAAACTTGATACGAAACCGTGTGCCAACCCGTCTAGCCAACGTGACACAGTAGGTTAATAACCCTGCCTGCGCTGAGGGGAGGCCCGACTCAGCAGTGGGTAATTTATGTGACGAGAAGTAGTTGTAGAAACGGCGCATCAATGAGAATTTGTCGTGCGAGTTGAAATACGCTCACCGGTCGCATCGTTTTTGTCCAAGCGAATCTTGATATCTTTTGTTTCCTGTAACCTACCCACCACTGGGAGGACAGAAGTGGGAAGTGGCAAGAGGCAAGAGGCAAGAGGAAAGAGGTACTCACGAGGCACGCCCTGAGCTGCGCGCGCACGGCGTCGGGGTGCGCGGCGGCGGGGGGCAGCGCGCGGGCGCAGTCCGCCTGCACGCCCAGCAAGGCGGCCCGCGCCGCGGCTAGCCGGCTGCAGAGCTCCGAGCCCGAGCCCGAGCCCGAGTCGGACACTGAGCCCGAGCCCGAGCTCGCCCGCCGCAGCAGCTCCTCCGCCTCCGCGAACTTGGTCTGCACAAGGTGGAGCTGGTCCCGCAGCCTGGCCGCGGCCTCCTGCTTGCCCGCCTCGCCGTACGCCTCCGCCTGGCGCTCCACCTCGGCCACCACGGCCCGCTGCTCGGCGAACTCCTCCGCCAGCCTCTGCTCAAATACACTCGCGCTATCGTCGGCACTGGCTCCACTCAAACGGTCATCGCGTGCGGACTGACCTGCCGCTCGGCGTCCGGCAGAGGGCGCCGCGCCAGGCGCTCGGGCTCCAGGGCGGCGCGCACCGCGGCCAGCCACTGCTGCAGGTTGTCCACCGACACCTCGGACGCCGCCGCCTCCCTCGCCGCGCGTTCCAGCAGCGCGCCGCGGGCCGCCGCCTGCCGCCCACCGCAAAGATCGCGTCACACTCACCTCGCGTTTCATCACGTAAGTGAGACAAGCGTACGGACCTCGGCTCTCAGCGCGTTCCACCGCTCGGTGACCGCGTGGATCTCGGCGCGGATCCAGCCGGGCATGATGTGCGCGTCCATGAGCTGGCGCCCGATGTCCTGGATGCGGGCCAGGCGCTCGTCGCCGTGGTTCTGCACGTAGTTCTCCAGGTCCTGGGGGGTGGGGAGTGCCGTCAGCGACCGCGCGCAGTGGCAGAATGCCAACTGGCGGGGGCACGCACGTAGAGCTCGTCGGCGATCTCCTCCGCGTCGGCGGGCGCGTCGGGCGAGCGCCGCAGCCGCCGCTGCAGCCCGTCCAGCCACGCCGCCTCCTGCGCCAGCCAGGCGCGCAGCTCGCCGGACTCGTGCCACGCCTCGGCCAGCACCCTGCGGAGGCTGGCGTGAGTCCGGTCGTGAGGCCGAGGCGGCCCCGGCCCGGCCCCCGCCCCCGCCCCCGCCCGCACTCACTTGTGTCGCTCGTACACGCCGTGGGTGACGGCCGTCCAGCGCGCGTTGAGCTGCGTCACGCGCTTGGCCAGCTTGGCCGGCGGCCGCGCCTCGGCCTGCAGCAGCACGTCGTTGCCTGCGGGAGAGGGGGGGGGGGGGGCGTGAGGCTCGTGCGGGGGGCCCGCGTCGCACTGCGGGGCCCCACTCACTGGCCTCGTTGAGGTCGCGGAAGGCGGGCGTGCGCTCGTCGCAGCGGTCCTTGAGCGCCTGGAAGCGCGCCTTCATGCGGTACAGCTCGGCCGAGTCGGCGATGTTGCACTCGTCCTCGCGCGGCATCTGCTCCTCCAGCTGCCGCAGCCACCGCTCCGTGTCCTGGATCTGGCGGAACACGTCCTCGCTCCTCTCCAGGCCCCTCCTCAGATCCTCGTTCAGCTCTCGCGATCTCTCGGTCAGATTCTCGAACCGCTTCTTCAAGTCTCTCGTGTCGGAGTGTATGGTTTTTGCGAGTGCGTCGTCGCAGTCTTCGAGTATGGTCCCCTTGGTTTGTTCGATGTGGTCTAGCTTCTCTTTGTAAGCGTCTTTTTGTTCGTCAAATTTCTGGAAACAAATTAAACGTGCTTTACGTGTGGCTCACGGGAACTCGTCGGCCGCAAATAATTGTTCCTACTCACATTACTAGTATCGAGTAATTGTTCGAGGAGAGCGACCTCTCCCAGCGGAATGTGCGTGTTTTCTTCCAAGAACTTGTCGACGTCGTCCAGCCACTGCGTCAAATCCCGAGCGCTGTCCTCCAGTTGCTGCATCAAGGCGAGACCTGCGACACGGGAGTCAAAGGATTACGTATAGAAAAATATTTATTCTCCAAATGATAAGCGATTGTGAAAATCGGTTACCTTTCTCCAACTTGCCAATCTTCACTTCCAAAATGGTTTTGGCGTCGCTGAACTTCGTCACCAAGTTCTCCAAGCTACTCCTCAAATCTTGAACGCTCCCTTTCTCATATTTCTCCCGTTTCTGCTTGACAACATCGTCGTACGTGGACTGCAATTCGTCAAATTCTTTCCGCAGCTTCCTCAAGTGTTCGACCTTGGTCTGCATGTGGTCCCGAGCCGCAATGGTGGCGTGCTCGGCTATGATCTGCGTCTCCATCTCTTGGATTCTCTTCTGCAACTTCTTGAAGCCATCCTCGTGCCGCTCGGCGGGCTTCTTGCCCGCTGCGAGTTTGATTTCCACCTCTCTCTTCGTCAGAAGCAGCAGCAGTCGCTCGTAAGCCTCGTTGGTTCGCTTCGCGTCGGCGTCAATTTCGTCTTTGTGCGGTTTGGGTATCGGCTTCGTGAGCAAAATGATCGATTGCGCGTTCAACTCCTTGAGCCTCATCTCCAGCTGCTTCATCGTCCTTATTCGGTTCCGGAGATGGATCAGCAGGTTGTTCGTCGGTTTGTCGTCGAGCGTCTTGTCCTTCCACGCGTGGACGTCGTCCATTTCCCTCTGGAAGGCTTCTAGATTCCTGTAAAAGTTTTCCTTGTCCTCCAGGAGGTTCAAAGTGTTGCGTATGTCCAAAAGCGCTCGCTGAATGTTCTCCCACCGTCGCTTGAGCTCGTCTATGCTCTCCGCGTGGCGTTTGGCTTCCTCTGAAACACAATGTTATCGTTGCCACAAACGAAATTCGATTGTTATCAAACAAATTTGGCGCGAGTGGTCGACTGACCTTGCAGCCCGGCTTCGTTGGCGAGCCTTCGTTGGATCTCCTCCACGTTGGCGAAGTCCGCGCGCTGCGTCTCTATTTCTTTCTCTATTCGCTCCAAGGCGCCGGGGATTTCTTTTCGTTTGTCGCTGTTCCCCTCCAAGTCGCGTTTACACTAGTCAAATGTGAGTTGATCAATTAAATCAAAAATCTACATCAAAATGATTTTTTTTCGAATAAATTCTTGCGAATGCTTTCAAAGAGTAAAAAAAATATAACACCATATCAAAATTAAAAAGAAATGTAAAAATAATTTATCATTTAGTTTTTACTACCGGTTCGGAATGCCATTCCACAGAGAAGAGCCGGCAAGAAACTCCATGGTTGCTCTTTTAAATAAAGAGTTACAATTATGGTGGTACAAACAAGTCTGACAGATTAGTGAAAGCAATAACACAATATATAAACCTGTAGCATATCGCCAGCGAGCCGTTCAATGTAGAGTCGGAATATTCGAATGCCACTCACCCGCTCGAGAGTCGCCTCCGCGTCGTCGGCCCAGGTCTCGAACGTCTTGTACCCGAGCTGGAAATCCGCCCTGGAGTCTCCGGCCAGGCGAGGCTTCTTGGAGCCGCTGGGCGACTCCTCGCGAGCGGTCCTCTCCCGACGATCGGGCGGGGAGGCCGACTGCGCGTCCATCGGAGTCGGTACGGACACTTCCACGGATTCCAGGTCTACGTCGAATCCCAGCTCCTTCAGCTGAAAGAATGAGTGTTACCACGTGTGACAGCGGAGGAGCCAGGTTCCCAGAGGAAGAAGCGGTCAGTACCCGGTCGGCCTGCACGTGCAGGATCAGCAGCAGCGCGTCGATGCGGTCGGCCACGGCCTCGGCGCGCTCCAGCAGCGGCCGCTCGGCTCCCGCGACCGCCTGCGCCTGCTCGGCCACGTCGGCCGCGGCGGCCTGGCGCGCGCGCAGGCCCACGTGCAGCTGCCGCAGCGCCGCCGCGCGGGACGCGCCCGCGCCCACGCTGCTCGCCGGGTTCGCCTCCATCTGCGGGAGCGGACCGGGTCACTGCGCATTCGGACAGGCGAAACGAGCGGACGCTATCCGAGACGACACGGCACCTGCTTGAGCTCGGTCTCGTCGGCGTCGCAGGCGCGCTGCAGCTCGTCCAGGCGCGCGCGCAGGGCGGCCGCGTGCGCCTGCAGCTGGCGCAGCCGCTGCAGCTGCTGCGTGGTCCACGAGCACGTGTGCGCCCAGCGCTCGCTCAGCGCGCGCAGCTCGTCCTCGATCTCCGCGACCCCTGCGAAGGAGCGGCCGCGCTGTAGACGGGGCGCCGGGCGCGGAGCCCGAGGCGCCGGGCGGCACTCACCGTCGTCGGGCGCGTCGTCGTCCACCACGATGACGCAGTCGGCCAGGGCGTCCACGAGCGGCTGCTGCGCGCGCAGGTCGTCGTGCAGCGCGGCCACGGCGGCCAGCTGCGCGTCGGGCGGCGCGCGCGACGCGCCCAGGCGCGACATGCGGTCCTCGGTGCGCGTGAGCCAGCGCCGGAAGGCGGCCAGCTGCGCGTGCTGCGCGCGCATGAGGCCGCGGTGCGTGTGCGCCTGGGTGCGCAAGGCGCGCGCGCGCAGGGCCTCCCAGCGCTGGGCCAGCAGGCGCAGCTGCAGCCGCACCTCGGCCGCCTCCTCGCGCGACAGCCCCGCCTCCAGCACCAGGCGCGCGCCCTGCTCCAGCACGCCGCCCACGCGGCACTGGTTCTCCGACAGCTCCAGCAGGAACTGCTCGTGCGCGTGGAAGTGGCGCTTGAGCGGCGCCAGCTCGTCCGTGGGCGGCGGCGACGCCGCGCCCAGCCGCTCCTCGGCCTCCAGCAGCCACGCCAGCACCTCCTCGAAGGCGCCGTAGTAGCCGCCCAGCTCCACCGAGCCCGTGGTGGCCGTGGACAGCGGCCGGCTCGCGGGCTGCGCGCCCTGGCCGCCCGGCGACCCCTCGGCGTCCGCGGCGCTCGTCCCCCCCCCTGCGCGCCTCGCCCGCCGGGGAGGGCGGCCCGGCGAGGGGCGTGCCGGGCTCGGACGGGAGGCTCTCCACCTCGGCCACGTCCTCGCTCGCGTGCGGCAGCGATTGGAACAGGCACATCACGTACATCATTACGGATTTCTTGTCCGGGTTCGGCGTGTTCACGTCTGCGACCAAACAGTAATATAAAAGCACTTCACGTATTGTAGTTGGGTCCGTTTTCCGGGTCCCGGTGAAACCGATAGGAACGATGGCGTACCCTCGGGATCGAGCAGGCGATCGATGCCCAGATGCGCCTGCGCAAGCTGGAAGGCGTGCTCCAGCCGAGCGTTGGGCGCCCGGGCGGCCACGTCCGAGAACTGGAAGAGGTGCGGTCGCCAGCGGTGGAGCAGCGCGTTGAACGCCAACCCGTCCGACCACGAATCCGTAAAGTTGCGCACGTTCACACCCGCGTAGTTCTACAATACGTCGCATACCCTTACCAAACCATTCAGAGTTGTATCTAGCTATAAATAACTGATTCTGACATTATGTTCTGGAAGTGCCCGTTACAATCAGCACTTGGTGCTATCTACATCCTTCGCTAAACAAACTACTACAATGCATGATCCTGGGCAGACGCTGATTCTACAAGCCTTCATGGAGCTAACACAAGAGTTTTCTTTTGTTACCCTTTTGAAAAATGTCATTACTAAAACGACATTGTATCTAAGTCTCTGCACGTACTCGCAGTGCGTGTATAAAAACCTGCGTGTGGGTGCGGCACCACGCCAGAAGCGTCTTCTCCAGATTGGTCTGCTGTAGGTCCGCCATCAGCTCCTTCAGATGGTAGTGCACCTGCCAGTGCAGGATTATACTCCACACCAGACCTTCGGACGACATTCAGAGTGTTAACACCGCCATGTGGGCCATGTAGCCATCATTGTTAGGATTTTCGGCAAAACAAGGTACCGAGGATAAGCTTGGGGTTCCCGTCGACGACGTCGTTGCTGCTGATGTTGACGAGCTTCACGCCGCTGGCCTCCAGCACCTGCAGCGCCGTGTTCACGTTGTTGATGTGGTGCACTCGCATGCGTCCTCGCTCGCGTTTCTGCACACGCACACCGATGCCGTTATCTTAACTGGTGATAGATTTGGAATACACGGTGCCACTAATCCCGTGTAATACTGGTGACTAAAGTAACTGGTCTGTGTAGCCTTACTTCCTCAAACAACACTTTAGGAAGACCGACAACGCAAGTTCTAAGATTTATTTACATTTTATTGTGGGTACCCAGATCTCAGAAGCTATCTTAATGATGTCTATTTTATTGTATAAATAAAACTAAACATCAATTTATTTAATACAGCTCAATAAGGCAGTCGAACCAAGTCGACTATTTGTGTCAAGCTTAAAACGAGTATATATGCTATGAGAATGAGAATATGCTACTACAAAAGGTTTAATTTGGGCACAAGAAAGATCTAAAAATAAAACGTTCGCTCGTGTTTATCTAAACGCTTCCTTTACGACCGGCACTAATTATTTCAAGGGCAGAAGGAAACGGCATATTTTTATCGACCAACATGGGGGAAACGAAACTTCCTAATACAGTTTAATCCTCTTGTAGATCCCTCAATGGGGCTCTTTACTATCAATGGTCTGTGAACTTGTTATGTACTTACATATTGTTGTGCTGTGAGAATTTCGAGAAGGGACAGTAATATTTCTCCATCTCTCAGGTCAAGAAACAGATCTTCCACCAGAGGCTTGTCGTTCTGAAAGAATTAAATAATTTCCTGGAATACACGCACGTAGGAGACAACCCGTAAATATGAGTCAGGCCAAACTGGATACTTTGAAAACAAAACGCATAAAACACAGCGCGTAATTTTATGAGCTATGAAGAATTGGCCTTAATGACTGCACACACAGAGTGGACGCTAAATAGCCATATCCAATTGAAATGTATAAAAAGTGCCTTGTTAACCTACTACACCCACGGGGTGTTAGGGGAACAGCATTACCTTCACCAGTTGGGAGTTAATCCATTTGGCAAATGTTTTCTTCTGGACATCTTCGCGTTCGTCTGCAACAAAATAAAATTAAATAGTAATAGGCATCTCGGCAAAATTGTGTTCACAGATCGGGCGGGCCTCTTGCGAGTCATATTCCTCGCGCGCATTATACCAATTCGAATATGTATTACGGTAAGGACTAGGAATGCGATTTGCAGTGTTAAATCCCTAGAGTTCCGTTGCCTTGCGTACCAAATTGCGGCCGCACCAGCATCTCCCATGCCTTCATCAGCGTCAGCATGGCCGCACAGAACACTCGCACTACGCCGCGCCACACTCCAACCACCACTTTAAGCCTATATGCAGTCATGTGCCCTAGCGCATTGATTGGTAACTGATGGTCCCGAGGGTGCGCTGGACACTGATCCGTATCAAAGTACGGCACGAGAGGCGCTTCCCGGTCGCCATGCTTCAGCGAGCATCATTGGCGTTTGTTTGGCGCTGGCATAATGCGATGGGCCCGTCGGTGACCTTCGCCGGGGCGAGACTCCGGCGATGTGAACTAATTGTAAGATGATAACGCTTAATCTCATGGTCTTTGCAGGTGATCATTCTTCCCGCATTCTAGCAAAAACATGCTGCAAATAAAGCCGTTACCTAATATAGAATGAGAAGCCCATCCTTCTGTATTGCACCTTAATCTAAACATATCATTACGATTAATGGAAGATGGTTTTTTTAAACCGACGTGAAACAAGTATGTAAGGATCGTAGCAAGTGGAAAGAAGTGGTCTCTGCCTACCCCTACGGGAAAGAGGCGTGATTATATGTATGTATGTTTTTTATACATTTTCGGTCACTAAGGCAACGCTAAGACATCAAATGCAAATGACATCATTGTAGAATAAATGTAATGACCCGCAAACGCCACCCTAGCGTCCAACTACCCGTTACCTGATCTTGAACAGAGTAAACTAAATTCTAGCAGACAGCGGCACTACACAGGCTGACCTTTGGCCTTCCCGAGACCTCACAGAAATCGACAGATTCTAACATAGTCTTCCGGTGATAATGAGGTCGCCCACGCAAACGAACACATCATAAGGTTGGCATGTTTGTTTCAAGAATACAGCCACGAAAGGGGCGCTAATTGAAACCAATAGCAGCAACTTAGCCACACGTCACTCGGCACCGGAGATATAAATAAACCGATTAAAACACATATTAAGGTACTACCTAACGTACTACGTTTATTCACAAATTTCCATCCATTAAACTAGAGGAGGTCCAACTCAGCATCGGGTTGTTTTGGGGTTGAGATCATGACGGTCTCTAGTATAATGTATTCAAGACGTATATTGCAAGGGCTCTTCACATACGCATAAGTCACGAACACAACGCCCTTCATCCATACCAGGGACCCCTAATCTAACGGCCATGCCTCCGACTTTTGCAGCCAGCCCTACAAAGCGTCAGGTAGAAGGTCCTATTCTGAGACGCAATAGCCAGGGGCTAAGAGATGGGGCCAACTAAGAATGACTCCGGGCGTTGATTCGTGCAGTCCCTTGCAGGTCATTGAGCTAGTTTCAACGAGGTCACCCCACACTGCACCTTATCTGCGCACATCTACCCGTATGATAGCGAGTGCGGCATTGTCGCGTTGAGACGTCGCGTCGTTATCAGGCGCGGCCCGCGATGCGCCCAATTAATCGATGGCGTCACTGACTGCTTTATGGCTAGTTTGCGCCTATTTCAACCAGCCTAGTGTTGTTATTGTAACCTAAATTCAGAGTCTATTGTATTACCGCGTTGGCGGCTAAATCAATTACTCCCGAGTCCATTTTACATAATTTATCGCTTTGCACTAAAGATCACGATAACAAAAAGGTACGTGTATAAGTAGTCTAATAGTAATCGTTCATCATTATCGCAAGTAGTGTATTATTGGAGAAATTACACAATTTATCATATGGGTAACATTTAATAAAAACTCTCCTCTTACCAGAAGTGTACAATATAAGAATATAACAAACCTTCGATACATCTAGAAGGGAGGCATGATTAAATTAATTTTGATTTGATTTGAAACGCTTCTTTTTCGTCTGAGATAACCAAGAAGAGGCATTGGGAGCAGTGACCAGACACTCGGAACCAACGTGACAAATATGTTACCAGCAATTGGTATAAGAACTGGAAATTATGTTTGCATGCGAGACGCCCGACTGATTGCGCAATGCAACTTTTTGCGAGATCCGTTTATAATGTGACCTTTGGTGCGGAGTGGCGCGTGAGGCAACATTACAGGCCTGCCCGATGTCCAATTTTCGACACACATCTACACTGGCTCACCTGAACCTCACTAGTAGCAGTAGCAATGCACGAAAGTCGCACTCAATTTAAATTCCTAACCTGAAGCACTAGGCTTAAACGTATCAAAGGTTTTGTATCACTATCAGACTTTTCAATCGGGACGTGGTTTTGTCAAATACTCTCGTTATCCTCCCATGAATAAGAATAAGACGGTTCTCAGCGGTTACGTAAGAGTCGACGACATATTAAGCATTCCATTGATGTGAGCACATTCTGAGGAAAGTGGTGTATTAACATATCGTGGCTCACAATTAGTACGGTGCGGCTTCCGCTGCGACGGCGACGAGGCTACGACCTGATAGAGCGTTCCACGATGCGCCCGTGTTTATTTACTTGCGCTCCCCCCGAGGCGCGTCGGCAACACATGTCCAAATATGCGCCTCGTGACAGACATGCACGCTCGTTATGACCTGCCAAGCGCACTGCTACTGCTTTGACACCAAAATAAGGTGATTATTTCATCAACTCGTACTACCGTCAGCGACGGTACTTTAAAACGGCTAGTTATTTTAAAACAGTTTTAGGGACAATTTTGGGTCAAAGATTAAATATCAATAATTAAATAGGACTAATTTGTCCCACCTACATACATCGGGCGTTGTAATTTTTTTTAGATAAATATAGGTCAGTCCGTCTCCCTTTTCTCGGTTTAAATATAAAAAGCATTGGCCTAGCCATGACTTTTTACGGTTTGTATCTGAATGGACCAATGTTTTGTTTGTTGTTGTTGGAACTCCAGCACAAATTAATCAGGTACAGAATTCGGAACTACAGACAACGCACGTCTGAGTATAAAGTATATTATTTTACTCTTTGCGTTTGAGCAACGCACACCGCTCATGGGCACACGTCTTGCGACACAAAAAATATAACTTAAGTTTATGGTAAGTTACTATTTATTAAGAGGTTCGTATCAAATGCATCAAATGCAATACTAATGACGACATATACGCGAGTACATGTGTGCATGGACGGGCCATTACTATGCCAGTTACGCCATCCCATTGATGAGCTGCCGTGGGCCCACGTGGGAAGAAAGCCGCGCCCACGCCTACTCACCCACAAACATAATAAGAAATCGACCAGATTTACGCAAACATCTAATAGGTATAATGTTTGTACGCAGCATTTCCAATCATAATTTTGCCAACAAGTAACAAGGATGTAGATTTTTAGTGTCACCACCCCATTCCATTCTGAAGGAGTAATAGTCTTCCAACGGAAATGATTAGGCAGGAAATCTAGCCGCAAGAGAATGCAAACTTGATATGAACCCTGGGTGGTTTTTGAACGGACGGATATAGCAATCAATTTTCATCCAAACTCCGGGCGTGCAAATGCCCGCCGCCACCACCAAACCACAAATAGCTGTTTGCACTTCGCATGCTAAACGACAGTTCCGCTGCAAATTGACACCGGAACGGAAGAAATTAACTGGAAACGCACGCGCCTCTTCCAATGGGACGACTCGGTACAACAATAAAATATATTGTAATAGTGGTAAATGCTTGCATGTGTTTTAAAGTAAGTTGATACTATATTGCTGTGAGGACAGAATATTTTCTACTTTTAAATCTAAATAGACGACCCATCTACGCCAGGTAGCAAGAGACTAGAATGACCACGGAATCCTACTAGAGACCTGACATCAAAAAGCAGGGCTCACAACAAAGTTGGCAAATAATAAGACGAGCTATGGAATTTGCACAAGTTCAGACTCAAAATGCATAGATTTTCTATCAGTAAATCTAGCACATATTATGAAGTCGGCAACAACACGACATTGAAACAACATAATAAGGGTTCGTCCCTCAGTGGTAGGCAAGCGTCCATGTGTCTGCCGAGCGCAGGAACAGATGTGCACTTATCAGTAAAGCTGCACCGCATTTAGAGTATGATTCATTCACGAAAGCGTTACTTGCGTTATCAATGAACTAACAAAGTTTTATAGCCTCATTCAAATGTATGTTCAGACGGTTAGCAATAGCCGACCAAGGGAAATCGCAAGCCATACCCCAGCCACCAAACTGTGCCAGACTGCCTTATTCTTATTTGTGTAGCACACTATGCCAATATACCTCCATGTAGTGAAGGAGGCCTGACTCAGTACTCATAAAATCAGTTTTCAAACGAAAAAGATTAAGAAACACAGTTATTCGCGTTCGATCGAAAACCTCCAATCCACAGACGGGAAAGGCGAGAGCAAATGTCGTCGCCAACTATGCAGTTTCCTGCCCGAGATCAGTTACAGCTGATCGCGTCTGCGCCCAGTCGGAACGCGGAAATATGTTATTAGACCGCACACATATTCGCTTCAATCTAACCCTAGTACGCCTCTACTAACTGTACATTGTAACTATTTGATAATGGAGTGATCTATTTAGCATATTGTCACTAACCAATGTCACAGTGAGTTTTGTTGGAGGCAACGTAGGGACTAGAAGGCCGGCAATTATAACCAACTCATGGCATTAACCGCCCTTGAAGCGGGCAGCCGATGGATTTAGCGGGTAGGTCGAGGCGCTAATCACCATCCTCCCACGCCCCCGAGTCCCGCAAACCCCGGCTAGCCCTGCTAGTGGTCGAATGCCGCGGATAAAGACAACTTCCAAACTCGTGGAAAGAGGGTAAACTCGTTCTACAGCAAAAAGAGGGAAGACCAGCCGTCGGTCTACCGACCAATGGGTATTGATGTACGAAATGGGCACCTGACCTGCCATTGACGTTCGTCCCTCGCCTCTCCGTCGAACGCACATCAAAAGGTCTCAAGGTGCAAGGTAAAGGAGAGGAGTCGTAGAGCCTCTGTCTGCAGCACCAAGGAATAGGACACAGCGGTTGCCATGCTGCTGCAAGCATGCATGTTTAGTGGGTTGCGTTCGCGTCGGAGCCATGACACGACACTTGTAGTTGGGTACAACGTCAAGCATTGATAAGCGCGCGAGCACGTGTCGCACGCGACCGCGCAGGTGGCGAGCGTGGCGCGAGTCATTGATCCTCGGCATCCCAAAAGATCGCGTATTCCTATTGTGGGGTAGCGACGACATTAGCGACGTGCGGGCTACTGATAGCAGGACTACTTGTGCACAATGAACCACATTCTCAATAGACCTTAAACATCTCTTCCCTTAGAATCTAACTCGATGCAGTCATATTTACGATACTCCTCGGCCGTTAGCCTATGGAAGATGTTATCGATACAGGTGAAGGGGTGTTTCAGTAGCTACTACTGCTTTGTACGGAAAAATTTCCCAATTCGAAAATAACCAAGTCAGTAATACGGTTTTTGTTAAAAACCTGAGGAACCAATTCGAATAAAAATGAAATTTTAAATCGGTTTATAAACGACGGTGTCATGCAGTAACACGCATACAAAAAAGAACATTGAACACCTTCCTTTTTTTAAACTGGTTCAACCGCGTTTGTCCCGGAAGGTACTAAAGGACTCTAGTTAAAAAGCATACCTACATATGCTTGTACAACGCCAATTGCATCAAAGACCCACCACCCATCAGCCATTTTGCAGCAGGCTAGGTATTAGATGCATAGTAACTCTCCTGGTGACATCTGATATTATTTACAATGAAACCGGTGTATGCGGCTTAAAAAACCACTTGGCACCTTCCCATAATCATTAAATTCTGTTGCAATTGTCAATGGTATACAATCATGCAGGCCCTATCAAACAGTAGTTTTAAGCCTACAATGGTGAGCGATAATTAAGTGCGTCGCGCGTGATTTGCCGCAACTCCGTCGCACACTAATGAGGCTGCGCCACAATACACCATCGCGTCTTCGCGACCAGCAGCGGGCAGTGGACTGTGGACCGATACAATGGGAGACTACAGACTACAGCGCGGGAATCCTCTAAATTCATTTCAACATACTCCTCCTCATAATTTGAGCTGATTTGGTTATTGGTTGGCTCTGGTAGTTTAAGTATTTAAATGCCCCCGAAACCCATATCGTGGGATCAAGTACATGTGGCACCCGAGTCAAATTCTGTGCCAGTCGTGTGTAGTGACAGAGATATGACTGCATTCGCGACGCATGTATTGTGCATCGGTGTTCAGTTCTTGGATTGCAAATACTTACCCCGCCAGTTTACCATATCTAGCTGGACGCGTACTTGTCTCATAAGCCATCACAGTGTGATATCATCGTGAGCATTTATGGCTGACATAGCGTACACAAAACTACTGAACATTCCTCGCCTATAGCCCACCAATGACTTTGTTTTAGAAGAAACGGACTGTTATCTGTAGACCGTGACTTCGCGTACATTTGTTTGACTACAAAAATAACCATATCTGATAACAGTACGGTCGAGTCTAGCTACAAATAATATACGTCATGAAAGGATCCTACTGCGAATACTGTGTAAAATTATTAAGATAAAATAGTATTATCTAAATAAATACATAAACAGCTGGTGATGACATGCCAAATCTACAAAACTAAACTCGGAAGGTTTTCTGACTCGAGACACATTAGAAATTATGTATTTAGTTGCATGATGTTCACAGGTAGGTGTCGCTAGGTGTCTAATTTCTGATGGAAAACACGCTTTATTTATTTATTTAATATTTAATGCAGTTGCAATTAGCCACCGCGGATTGGGGTAGCAAAGGAACAGCCGCGAGCTGGGATGCCGATTAGCGCCAGTTGCCTCAGCCACGGAGCAGTTCGTTCACCATTAG
This sequence comes from Clostera curtula, assembly GCA_905475355.2. NCBI lineage: Eukaryota > Metazoa > Arthropoda > Insecta > Lepidoptera > Notodontidae > Clostera > Clostera curtula. The sequence continues at coordinate 114,377 of FR997816.1, read as the reverse complement.
AGCCGCGAGATCAGTGACCACTACACTCATTCATTATTAGTCATATGAGTTGCCTCATGATACAATTCTACAATTAGCGCTACAAAATTAACCATTTCACTGTTAGTAATTAAACTGAGTGGCATTCTATCTTTGACATCACCATGTACATTTAAAAAAGTGTGCCTTGAAGAGATCGCAGTCAGCAATGGCCGCCCATTGTACAAGTTATTCTTTGTATAATTTTAATTAGGAAAGTGTATTATCTGCGCACTAAATAGTACATAAATAAATAAGTATTTTTTATAATATGTTTGTTCAAGCGAAATTATACAGTTCGAAATAAAACCCTTTATAAATTTACTATATCGAGATGGGCTATAAAATATTGAAACATGTATTGTGATCAAGACAAAGTAATGTTTCAATCGTTGCAGTAGGTACCAAATCAAATAAATAAATTGTAGCACATTCGTAAAAAGACACTAAACGGTGAAGTCTTTCGGAGAACGGGTGACGTCATCAAAACAAATACATCAAGCCTATGCATGTTGCAGGCCAGGAGATAATGCAACTACACTACAAATAAGAAATTGTGTCTAAAGGCAAAGACAACATAAAAGGCACTTCTGAATACGGTGCTGCACTTTACAGAATGCTGCAGGCATTATTGGCGGGTGTTGCGTCTCTGCGCATGATTAACCACCAGAGCAAAGGCAGCAAAGGGAAACCACTTTCCCTCTGCTGCCCTTTCACCTGTCACGGGGTCGGCGACACGTGAGTGACGACTCCGGGGTTATTATTGTCCTTGGGCAACGGTACCGTTGCCGGTTGCCATTAGTTGGTCTAGTGGTTAGATGTGCCGCCTTTGGATCAACGGGTCCCGGGTTCGATTCCGGGGTCGGGCGAGTGTCTTTGTCTAAACCAGAGGCACTGGCTCGGAGTCTGGGTGTCATTTCTATCTATAATATGTATGTATTTACAAAAAAAATAATGTATATAAGTAGTTTATCAGCCATCTCGTTACCATAACACAAGCATTAAGTTGCTTAGCTTGGGACGAGATGGCGTTGTGTGAAATGTCCAAGGATATTTATTATATTTATTAGTAAAGTAAACAAGTAGCAAAGTAAACAATTCCTCGAAGTGTCTCTTGAAAAAATAAATCGCTATTATTAAATTAAGCACTAATTAGTTACACAAACAAAGTGAAAGTAACGAACATAACCCCTCCTTCGGCAACACGAAGTTTCCTGCACCATATCCAAGGATACCGTGAGTTGATACGGTTTAGATCACAATTACGATCGTTACCAAAATTTGAATAACACACACACTACGATAAATCAGCTGTTTCTCAGCTGTTTTCATATATTCGTATTACGCACACCGGCACGAGCCCACATTAACTTGACAACTGACAGAACGCCTGACGTCTGACGTAAGCGCAGGTGATAGATGCCATTTAAGGTTGCGTTCCATTAAAGGAAAAAATATAAAATAGTGCATGGACATATTACTTGCAGAAAAATATTATTATAGTAAAAAGGAAATTGCGTGTATATTTCTCATAATTGAATGGGAATTAATTACAACTTTAGAAAAGAGATATTAAGATTCATAAATATTGTGAACTGTAAAACCATAAGAATTATAGGTTGAGTAATAATTATATATCACACAGTAATTAAGGATGGAACAAAGTTTTGTAAATACAAACAATAGGCTAAGAAGAGCACAAACATTTGATTTAACTCGGGAAAATGTTGATGAAATGAATACTACAATGTTGTTCGATTCTACAATGCGAAGTTTACCGAACACATCAATTGACGACTATGAGCTTCTAGACCTAAAATTAAAAATGGATAAAATTCAAGACGATCTGGAAGGAGCTCACAAGGAAATTGAGAACCTTCTTATGGAAAATAATAATTTGAAAAAAATAATAGAGCAAAGTAATAAAAAAATTGAAATTTTAAAGAAAACTTCTACTAACATTACTCCCTCCAAAACTAACAGAAAATTAACACCCAAAAAACTACCGATAACTAAAATAGACACAAAAGTAAGAAAAGTTATCGAAGATAAAAACATATTGCAAGTATTGCGAACAGAAAGGAAAACATGTAATGACTGTAGTCAAAACAATTCAAATTTAGCTGAAAACGATCCGCACAAACAAAATACGCCCCAAACAATAAATACGACTTTACAAACAAGAACGAATCAAAAAGTTGACAGAAAGATAGAAAGTAATGGAAACCAAATTAGACGTAGTCTAGAAAACACTAAAAATAAATGTAGCGAATTAATGTTAAAAAAAGTAGAAACCAAATGTGATATAGAAAAGAAACTGAATGAAAATCAACTTATAAAAAAACAGGACGAAGATATCGCTGATAAAGAAAAGATGGAAGCAGTCCATACACCTAATGCAAAGCAGCATACATACACGGAAGTGACATAAACAAACATGACTAATGATAAAAATGAAATTGAGAATCAGACTTACAAATTATACTCATTTCCTGTGTATGATATAACAGCAGAAACAACGATATCACAAACCACACCGGAAAAGCTACTAACACATAGCACCCTAAGTGAAAATGCCAGGCTACTTAAAAATAAAGCTAATATTTGTATCATAAGCACTAATAAGACCAATGATATGCTATCTATAGCGGAAAATGCTTTCCCCGGTCATCATGTATGTCACTATAAATTTCCAAATAGCGATATATCAAATAGTATTGCCAATTTAGAACTAAAACTAACCAATTACACCATGAATGACTTCTGTGTAGTTTTCATAGGATCCAATGATTTTGAAAAAACTAATGACTACTCTGTTCTAATAACTAACTTACGAAAAACATTACTGTCTATTACTCATACAAATAAAATTATATGTCTACCAACATATAAATTAGGTTATTATTCTACAATATATAACTGGAGAATCGAGACGTTCAATAAGAGGTTGTGGCATGACGTACACACACATCATTATGCATCTATACTTGATTCAAATCTAAATTTACAACTAGATTACTCTATGTTCTCATGGTCTGGTACAATTAGTAAATATGGTATTCAAAACATTTTTAAAGATTTAAAACAACTTATTGATAATTTAGACTTAACAATCAATATATCAAACCCTACGTATTCACACCATGATAATAATGAGTGCAAAGAATTTAATAATAACTGTAAAGTACAAAATGATACCAGACCTTCTTTATGTAATAAAATTAACAAAACAGACTTGTTTTTTCGAGAATAAATATCTTAACATACTTCACCAAAATATTGCAGGATTAATAAGTAAATCGGATGCCTTGACTGTATGTTTAGATGAGTTGTCTGATAGAGAAATACCTATAGATGTTGTATGTGTTACAGAACATTTTATAATGGAGGGTCTTGAGACTCAATTATATATACACAATTACTCTTTAGCAGCATCGTATTGTAGAAAAGATAAAAAAAGAGGAGGAGCATGTATTCTTGTAAAAAAGGGCCACCAATGGAAGGAACTACCCCAAATAGCGAAATTATCATTAAGCAGTGTCTTTGAATGCTGCGCCATTCAACTTATTAATTATAAGACTATTGTTGTATGTATCTATAGGGTACCAAATATAAATAACTTGGAGGATTGTATGATAAAACTAGAACTTCTGCTACGTGGGATATGTAATACCCGTCGCAAGATAGTAATCGCTGGTGATTTTAACATTGATATATTGAAACCTTGTTATCAATCAAGGAATTTTGAATGTCTGCTACTAAGCTTCAATCTTAAATTAGCCATAAAACAACCAACTCGTTTGTCTAGTATGACATGCATTGACAATTTTGCGCATAATTTTAGTAGTTCATGCAAAACTGAGGTACTGGAGTTTGCACTATCTGACCACACATTGCAAATTCTACAATGTCCAGTTGATAAAATATACACATTAAACCACTGGTATATAACCAGAAGGAACTACAGCAGAGACAACATTGAAAAGTTTCGAGACTGCATAAAAAGTCTATCCTTTTCAGAAATATATGACTCAGACGATGCAAATGTAACTTATAATGTATTTATAGACACATTTAAATTAATGTACGAGCTATGCTTTCCTAAAATTAGAATTAAAAGAAAATTAATAAATAAACCTACATGGCTATCTCGGGGTGTTAAATTATGTAGTAGGAAGAAAAGAATACTACTCTGGCAGTATCGATTAAACCCTAACGGTGAAAATAAAATAAAACTTAAACACTACTCAAAGCTATATAGACACATTATCAACCTCACACAGAAATCACAAAATAACAATAAAATAAAAAGAACTATGAATAAGGCCAAAACTACTTGGCAAATTATTAATCGAACAAAACATAACATGCCTAAACAACATATAAATAAAATTAGAATTAACGACCAAACTGTAACAAATCCCTTAGCAATATCTGAAGCTTTTAATGACTTCTTCATTGACAAAATTCAGCCAAAATTAGATGATACCAGTAAGCTCAAGGCTCCTAACATCCTATCAACACAAAATTCTATGTTCATGGCCCCAAGTACACCGCAAGATATAAAACAGATAATCACGTCACTAAAAAACACAAACAGCGTGGGCTATGATGGCATAGCAACTTCAATTATTAAATCAGTAGCTGATGAAATATGTACTCATCTTAGCCATATAATTAACCTTAGTATTTACTCTGGTCAATATCCGGAAGCGCTAAAAATCTCAATTGTTAAGCCATTATTCAAAAAGGAAAATAGAGAATTGATGGACTATTATAGACCAATATCCCTTATACCCATTTTTTCTAAAATTTTTGAAAAGTATATCTCTAAGGAATTGTTCAAATATTTTGAGAAATATAAAATACTATGCGATGAACAGAAAGGCTTTAGACAACAGAAAACCATCAACATGGCAATTTATGATTTTATTAAAAATATTCTAAAAAATGTTGACAAACGGACGCCCATTTGTGCCATTTTCTGCGATATGACTCAAGCATTTGACTATGTACATTATAATACCCTTCTAAACAAACTTGAGTCATACGGTATCAGGGGTAATGTTCTAGCTCTTATTAAAACATACCTACAGAACAGGAGACAAATTACTGAAATTAGTAGAATCAATATCATGACAAGGAAGGAAGAAATATTTAGATCATCAGAACGTGAACTATTTTATGGTGTTCCACAGGGAAGTGTCCTGGGTCCACTTTTATTTATAATATATTTAAATGACATGCCGAAATCTATTAACAAACCGTTGACCTTATTTGCCGACGATAGCACTGTGACGATACCATTACGTGATGTAGATACATATAATAATGACATTAATAATTCTTTAAAATCTATTGTAAAATGGCTAGATGACAATAATCTTAAAATTAACCTTGAAAAAACAAAAATAATACATTTCAGTCAACGACCCCCGCTGTTAAATGACATATTAATACAATATAATAATTATATAGTTGACAACGTAGAAAGTACAAAATTTTTGGGTCTAGAAATCGATCGAAAATTAATCTGGAAGGCACACGTCGAAAAACTATATACAAAATTAAGTAAATCAGCATATGCACTACATACATTATCCTCATTAGTAGATAAAGATGCATTGCTTACAGCATACTATGGTATAGTTGAGGCTCACCTGCGTTATGGGGTAATATTCTGGGGTAACTCAACCGAAAAAGAAACAGCGTTTAAGGCTCAAAAGAGATGCATAAGATCTATGTTTATGTTAAAAATGACTGACAGCTGTGAACCACTTTTTAAAGAACATAGAATACTTACCCTTCCGTGCATTTATATTCTGGAAGTAGCCGTATTCGTTAAAGCTAATCCAACTAGATTTGAACGCTTTGCTGACATAATGCCTCGTAGTAGACGTGACAGTAGCAAACTGTGCCTTCATAGTGCCAAAACAACATTAATGCGCAAGAGTGTCTGCTGTATGGCACCTATTATATACAACAAGCTCCCAAAACACTTGAAAGGTCTGAATACATCTTTATTTAAAAAAAGACTTCGAAGCTTTTTAGCTGACAAAGCTTATTATAATGTATCAGATTTTTTATCAGAACAAAACATTAGCTGAACAAACAAATAATTATGATTACTATTTCTGACTGATAAAATATCTAGACTTCAATACATATACTTAGATGACATTATAGTTTTATGATTGACATTTATTCTTATAAACTTAACCTATTATATTTTAATTGTAATAAAAATGATAAATTATTTGACGGTGAATTTACTATACAATTTTATTAATAATGTCATTTTTATGAATTTTAATTATTATTAGCTCATGACATGACTTGTTGTTTATAATTTAATTATGAATTTTTGCATGCTGAACAGCAAAATATGGCTGAACTTTGTCAACTATTTATTAAGACCACACTGTACCCGCACTGTACCCATATTTGCGAAATAAATATCTTGTATCTTGTATCTTGTATGTGTAAAGACGATCAGATTTAATTCGAATCTAAAAGTAGTCTACCCCGGAATCGAACCCGGGACCCGTTGATCCAAAGGCGGCACATCTAACCCCTAGACCAACGAGGCAGACTATTATACGAATGGTTTAGCAAGTCTTGAATGTAGTCTATTTATCAGTAACCTTTTAAGGAAATATGCTTTAAAAAGATATTCGAGATATTTCCGAAGCGGAATTCAACCAACGCTGAACCCGCTTCGCTTAATGAAACGGTGCTCCCATTCCATTGTCATCTCATTAGTGGGGAGTTACTCAGCGTCTGAATGTGGTGTTAATGCGAGAGCCTAATAACCGAAGCAGTCCTACAACTCCACGTTGCTTTAATAACTATCAACCACAGTTTGGTTGAGAGAAGCACGCAACTGGTTCTAGTTCACCCACATTTCCAGACTGAACTATTGGGGCTGATATAACTAAATAAGGTCGAGGTTCCGAATAGAATCATGTGAATTGCCAGTATTTAGCAACATATATTTTTTAACATGTATCATCCTTCGATGATATCAGCGCATGCAACCCGTAGACCAAGAAAGCGATCTCTAATCATAACCAGAAAAACGTCATATTAAAATGTATTTGTGATCAGTTAAAATAGAGTTGTGAAGTTATTTGAGACACTTGCAGTATCTGTATATGGAGGACTCGAATTGCACAAGAACTGGTTGTTTAAGGAAGAACATGATCCCTGGAAGCGAGCTGAGATTTCATAGCAGACGGCTTTCCTCGGCGCAAGTGGTGCATGACCGGCTGCCTGCGGCCACCGAGAGCGAGACGCCCGGAATGCGCACTTCACTAGTTTCATATTCCAACTCATAATCCGACATTCTACTGAATGCACAAGTAGATAGTGTTGTATGGATCAGACTATCAAATGTACCTGTAAATTAGAAAACTGTCCCCACAAAAACTGCTCATTGGCAGTTACATTTTTTACAGCTTGCTAATACAGATATAATAAAAAATATTACTTTGCTCAACATCATAATCATCATCTCAGCCAGAACACTTTTAATATTTTGCAGACAGACAGAGAAGAGGGCCAAAACAAACATAGATATCAAACTGCACGAGTTTCACCTAGCTGTTGAGACATCACACCGCTCTATATAAAAAAAAGTTATGAAAAAGTGTGGATCATTGGAGACATGAAATCTGGCTGCAGGCTTACCTCATCACTACATAGTATAAAACAAAGTCGCTGTTGTCTGTCCATCCCTATGTATGCTTAAATCCTTAAAACTATGCAACGGGTCTTAAAGTGTTATTTTTAATAGATAGAGTTATTGAAGAGGAAGGTTTTAATCTATACTAATATATAAAGCTGCAGAGTTTGTTTGTTTGTTTGTTTGTTTGTTTGAACGCGCTAATCTCAGGAACTACTGGTCCGATTTCAAAAATTCTTTCAGTGTTAGATAGTCCATTTATCGAGGAAGGTTATAGGCTATATTTTATTTTCAAAAGAATTAGGGATCCGTATGAAAAATGCGATTTTGTAAACCAAGGTGTAAAATCGAAAACCTATTTATGCGTGCGCTGCAAAAACTATTGACAATAGAACAAAATGATGTACTACGGGTTTGTAGGGCTTATAAAGATCTACAAAAAAGTCCGCGAGAGCACATATCTAACTATCATAGTTTAGTCACAATAACCGATTTTAGTTTCATAAAAAATATGCACGGGTTCGAAGCCCACGCGGGCGAAGCCGCGCACAGAAGCTAGTGTATAATACATGCATAATTGGACCCGTGCGAAGCCAGGGCGGATCGCTAGTTATTTATATTTTGGAATAGTACCACAGCAAACTAGCAAAGTGTCAACCCGTCATTTATAGTGGCTGTGAAAAAACTTCATAATGATACTTTACATACACAGAACTAATAAATCTAATTGAAGTTTGTAATTAATTTATTAATATAAATAAGGTGACAGTTTTAGTTGAGAATTATAATATTAAAGATTATATTCCTTGCACATTTCCAGTTGATGGTGTTTTAAATTAATTTAAAAAATTAAACACTTCCAAACAACATTTTTTAAACAGTCACTCTTATAACACCTCAGTCGGCTTATAACACCCTCTGGTGCTGTGGGTGTTATTTAGCATAAGAATATCTCTACCAAATAGAACCCGAAAAGGAAAGTTCATCTTTTCCCTATGAACATTAGTCATCTGGTTGACACTTTACTTTCACTTGCACCAAAAAGCTTTTTCTGAACAACAGTACATTATTTTTATTGCTACTATACAAATTATACTTTACTGTACCACTGTAGTACTTTCTATTAAAAAAATACTGTTTTATTTTGGTCCAGCATGAAATAAGGTAAACTCAATGTTGGGATTTACAAAACTCTAAAGCATGGCATCAGGGAGGAAGTGGATTCACAGCTTATGCAAAATGAACAGAACATACAGCATATCATGCACAATCTGCCAAATATATGGAATGTCATGGCTATTTTTAAATTCACTGAGTCCATCCATCCATACTTACAAACTTTCCCGTTTATAATATTAGTAGAATATTAGTAGCCCTTTCATATTTTTTTCTTTGACACTTGTTTTATTTAGTCTTTAGATAATGATTTGTGCAAGACTATTAAATCAAAAACCAAGGTGTAGAATGTAAATACATTAGAATTTTTAAACATATTTATGAAAACAGCAAAGCCAAAATTAAGCTAGAAAAGCTTGGAAAGGAAATAAAAATAGAAAGAGGTGTACGTCAGGGCGACCCAGTATCACCTAAATTATTTACTGCTGTCCTGGAAGAGGTGTTCCGGCAATTATATTGGGAGAAATGTGGACTAAATATCAATGGCGAATACCTGTCGCATTTGCGGTTTGCTGATGATTTGATAATCATCTCTCAATCAAGCGCAGGGTTACAGACTATGCTGAATGATCTGGATAGAGAAAGTCGTAAAGTGGGATTAATCATGAATACAGAAAAAACCAAGGCCATGACAAACGGGAACCAAGAACCAATCCACGTGAACAACAACACAATTGTGTATGTAGATGAATACATCTATCTCGGTCAAACTATCTCGCCAATAGACCTTACCTCAAAAGAAATCAACAGGCGTATAGGTAATGCATGGAAACAATACTGGAGTTTAAAAGAAGTTATGAAAAATCCGGAAATGTCCATGACTGTGAAACGTAAACTTTTCGATACTTGCATACTGCCTGTCCTCACATATGGCTGCCAAACCTGGGCACTGAATAAGAGTCATATCCATAAACTTGAAACATGCCAAAACGCAATGGAAAGAAGCATGATGGGGAAGAGACTTTCTGATAGAGTAAGAACCACCATCGTAAAGAATTATGCAAGAACAAAAGATGTCACAGTAACTATCAGAAAGCTTAAGTGGAGATGGACAGGACACACAATCAGAGGTAAAGAGAAATGGTCTAGGTCAGTGATGAACTGGTTCACAGGGCATATGAGGCGAAAGCGAGGAAGGCCACCAAGAAGATGGGTGGATGAGATAAAAGTCGTGGCTGGAGGTGCATGGACAGCAGTTGCTGGAGATAGATCAAAGTGGAAAGAGTTGGAGGAGGCCTTTGCCCATAAAGGCACACAGACGCGAGTCAAATAAAATACGTGAAATTGTAAACTTTGTAAATCTGAATAAAGGCTATTATTATATTATTATTATTATTATTAAATCAATGTGCCAAATGTTTGCAAGAGAGTCAAGGTCTACAGAGTTAATCAAAGTCAAATCACATATTATTTTTGCATTTATCAGAAGGACATTAATAGTACCAGTTGTTTGTGCTCTAGTAATAAATGACATTGAGTTCATCCAAGTGCTTACTCATTGAATTTAGACATACAAGATACTCCACAATTGCCAACTACTTCTTAAAGAGTCACTGGGGTAATAATGGATCCTGATTGGAATTGAAATTTTCATAAACATATATGTATAAGTAAAAAAGTTGCTAAGCTGTCCAGCATTGTAATTTGATAAACATTTTTAAAAAACCAAGAAGTACCAATACTTCCCTTTAATTGTTACTAGCGACCCGCCCCAGCTTCGCACAGGTGCAATGATGAACCTCTAAATTTATCAGTGTTACCCTACAATATAATGGATATTTTAAAAACCTTCCTCTTGAATCACTCTATCTTTTAAAAAAAACCGCTTCAAAATCTGTTGCGTAGTTTTAAAGATTTAAGCATACATAGGGATGGACAGACGACAGCGACTTTGTTTTATACAATGTAGTGATGTATGATCATTACTACTATATTAGTGTAGTCAAATCTGGAGCCCCACATATTATGCAATTATTATTCACCATTTAGAAATAATTAAAAAACAATCAGAAAATTATTCAGCCTCCCCTCTTGTACTAATTATAGTTAACATTCACCAATTTTTTGCAGGATCTCCTTGTGTAATAATTTTTAATGAACGATATTGTCAACCAGTTACCAACGTTTAGCAAGAACTTTTTCAAATAACTTGTTAACTCTACGTGACTATTTTGCTCATTGATTTTGTAATTATGTGTACTCTCATGATTATTCCACATATTATGTTCGCATCGAGAAGGCTGTGCATAATCCGCATGTAATCCTGTTTTAACTGATGTATTTTTTAAGGTCTAGTCCAGTTTTGTCAATAAAAAAATAATTGATGTTCACTTGCTAACCAGAAAATGTTGACCTAAATGCGAGACGCTAGACCAGCTTAATCATCGCGTTGGATAATCTCGAAGAATGCGAAAGAACATTCAAGTATCGCTCAGTGTACACAGAGTAACGTCGAGATAAGATAGTGAGGACAACCGTGGAATTTGACCTAAAGTCGGCAGACAGCCCCTCACTGAGCCATTGCATCATATATTCAATAATGCACCTCATTTCGTCTTGACTCAAGTCAAGGTCTGTCGCAAGCTAACACTCGATCGCCAAGCGACGCCTCCGATACTCACCAACGAAACTAGGCTCCATTTTCTCCGAGCCTTATCCGTTACCGGTGTAGCCTTTTCAGTCAAGTATTTTATGTTAAAAAGTTGTCCAAAGACATCACAACACACACGCACACACCCTCACTTCCAACTTGAAAACTTCAATCAAACTTTTCACAACAAGAAACTGTCGGCGCGAAATGCCGCTGCCGGACGGAGCACGACTGTTTTAAACTTATTATTGCCTTGACACTTTCACTAAAAGTCCCAATAAACAAGTTAAGATAGTAAATTCACACTAAAAACTGCGGAAAACATTACGATAAGCAGCAACTAAGTTAGAACCATAGCACCCACAACTTTGTCCGAAAATGAATGACGGATACAACAGATTGACAGAAAACATCAGTGTTGCTAGACTATTGCTATAAGTACCCTGATATAATTTATAATTTCCACCACAAAACTTTGAATTCAATATTGAATCTAGTCTATCATATGTATAGCACAGAAAAAGTCAAGAAATTTAATGGTAAGTAAATCTTTTATATAAAATTCTCGTGTCACAATGTTCGTTCCCATACTCCTCCGAAATGGCTTGACCGATTCTCATGAAATTTTGTGTGCATATTGGGTAGGTCTGAGAATCGGACAACATCTACTTTTCATCCCCCTAAATGTTAAGGGTGGTCAGCCCCAATTTCAGCTAGTCTATTATGTAGGTACATTTATATAAATCAATGCCACTTTTCGTTGTAATTTTATAATTCAAGAACGGCTGAACCGATGATTATTTTTTTTGTATGCGTTTGGGTGGCACCGAGGATGGTTTAGATTTACAAATCAGCCCGACAGATGGCGCTGCTGTAAACGAATATCAAGCAGGACAACGTCAGCTAGTACCTTATAATGACACATTGAAATTACAAAAATCGCAACGGCTGTCAAGTGGTTTGATTAATCGGTGAATTCTTAGCTAAATAGTATACATTTTAGTCGAATTAGAACACGGTATAGTTCCTTAATATCATCTTGAGCCAGAATCTATCCTATGCATTAGTCGATTTTTGGGTATCTTTGGCTGTGATTGGCGGATTAGGGAGATATAAGCAGGGTTAATCTATTATATCGGTGGAAAGTCACTATCCTGCGATGGCTGATGAAGCCAAAACGGCGATACCTATTTCAAATATAACATTTCACTCATAGGGACTAGGTACGAATTCATAAAGAGGCTCTTCATAGAAAACCTTAACATTACATTTACAATATTTGTAGCCATGGATAGTGGCCAATTTTAAAAAACATTTTTAGGTTGATTTGTTGAGAGTGACATTTTGTACGTGTACACACGACCGTACAACGCGTCCGACGCCAACCGCGTGATGGCGCGCTGGCAAACGTGTGGACACTATTGGCCGAGTGCGCGCGAACGCCTTTTATCTGTGCAGAAAAATCGACAGCGCTCCGAAGTGCGGCAAGTGGTCGCGAGCGAGCGCAAGTTGTGACAAGCTACGCCAAATGAGTTTTATACAGTAGTTTGTCGGAAGACAAGTTGTACGAGAATAATTAACGTTTTCCGCTATTCAATATTGTTATAGCTACAATAGTAACAGCAAATTAGTTTGTAAAAAAATACCTAATGGTAAATATAAATTTAATACATTCGTTTAGTTACAATTTGTAGGTTATTTATTTAATTTAACTCAGTTAATTCATTTCAATTGATACAGTCTGAATGAAGTATCTTAAATTTAATGTCATTTTCCAACAATAAGAATTTCTATTTTTAAGTTTTAGTTGTATTGTAGTTTGCTCTTAGTCTTTAGTGTTTTTAAGTATTTTAATGTTATTAATTTTTGTTTTTCTGTTTGTATAATAAAAATTACTAGTCATTGATAATAATGTACCTATATACATGTACTACTGTCGTTAAAATTTACAATATTATTAATATTAAATTTCCTACAAGAAAGGTAAATATTTTCCCGTGGTAACACTAAATATATCTAGGAACTTAATGAATAATATTACTGATTATCAATAAATATGCAAAATATTTTTTAATAATGTGAATAAAATTAAACAGTTTTCTTATGTTTTTTGCAATTTGCAGGTCAGTGCTAGGTTGTATGTAGATTAAAATGTTATTCGCGGCTGTAAGACGTATGTAGTTATATAATTATAATCATCAAAATCATCAATACAACCTTCCAAGCTCATAAAGGTGCAAGAAAAACTTTTTCAAGCTCAAAGTCATTCTTGCACCTTTATGAGCTTGGAGGGTTGTATTGATGAGTTTGATGTTTAAAACTCTGTAACTACATACGTCTTACAGCCGCGATTCAAATGTTCATCATCATACAACCTAGCACTGGCCTGCAAATTGCAAAAAACGTAAGAAAATTTGAATTTCGCGGGCTACCCTGGAACATTCACCTTAAGTATTGATTTAGATTATTTTAATAGAAATACAACTCTAAAGCGCTACCCAGTAGTCTGTTGCATAAGTACAAAGTTTATGGTTAAGCTATTGTCTACTAGATGGCGGTGTATTTTTACTTTAAATGTTAAGAAATATTGTTTCATGCGAATATGTATTGGGATCGTCGAATCACCAAACGACATTATCTGTAAGTAGGTAGTTAAAAAACTGAAACTCGCGCAATTATTATTTTAATTTGCTTTACACGTGATGTCTCCGTCACATTTTGATTCGTTCGTTCGCGAAACGGAAGAATAGAATAACAAAACTATCTTTCATCCCATCTATTCGAAAAGGACGAATTGGTTCGCTATATGTGTACCTAGTAGGTAGGTACTACCTACCCAAAGGTGGTGTTTTCTTTTATGATACTTTTAGCGGGCAGTAATGAGTTATTAATCCTCTTGTAAGTGCGCCGCAATTAACTTTTCATCCCATCTATTCGAAAAGTGTCGTTTTGTTCCTCTTTAAATGGGAGCCAAGAAGCTCTTTTCTGTTCTTGACTTTTTAGCGGGCAGTAATGAGTTTTTATTCCTCATTATGCTCTTAAGTGCGCAGCAATTTACTTTGCCGTGCACTTTTTGATTTTGGACCATCTTAATGTTCAGCGTTTCAAATGTTAATATGTAGGTATAAGCTTTTAGTCGTTTTATTATTAGATTAATTTAGTTGTTACTATAATATAGTATTATTGAATTATGTTTTATTGAATAATAATAGTACTATAAAATATAAGGCGCCTTTTATTTTCTCATAGAGGGTGATGAAAAGTAGAGTGTATCACTCGGGCGCAAAATATTTTTTTGGCTCGGGCGACTTACTTTGAATCTCTCGCTACGTTCTGGATTCTAAAAAGCGCCCTCGCCGTAAAATTATTACTTTGCTCCCCTGTGATACAAACTACTATTGTTACATATTTAACTAATAAAAAATCTTTCAAGGTCTTTTAACTATTACATTTCACCAATATACATCCATTAACACTATTGTATGTGGACCAGTTCTCTACTCATTACATCTGTGAAATAAAAAAATTCACTGCAGGGCTACTTACATTTACTATGATTGAGATGCAGCTCATATGGTCCACGAGCGCAAAGGGGTTCATCGCCGATCTCCACCACCCACGTGACCAAGCTACGGCGGCGAGGCAAGGGCCGCGGAGAGAACGACATCTCGCGGCGTGCACCTTAACTACATCACAAAACAAACACGCACTGCACTGCTCTTTGGCATTTGCCACGCACTGCACCGATCCTACACTTGTCTTTTTTAATTTCGTTATGAATCACTGAGCAAATGTTTAGCTGCAATTGTGATGTACACATGCGCGCGTTTAGAAATGGAATGTAAGCTCTTCAGCAATGTTGAGGCAAGTTAATGATTATAATAAAATTTCGTTTAAAATCACATTTCATTTCAGTATTATGATTATTATTTATAAAAAATGTTTTTCAATAAGATGCTGTATGTGCAGAAGGAGTTCTATCAACTACATTATTTAATATGCGTTTGTTCCCCCGGCTGAGGTTTCACTTTCGCGGATGCCCTGTACACGAGTCTGCGTGGGTCACTATCTAGGCTATTTTTAAGCGCAGGCGGTTCACCTTGAGCGAGCGCAGGTTCCGTGTACTGGCGATCTGGAGATCTTGCACATTCCCTCACCTCCGCCATGGAACATACTACGTTGCATCTCACTTCAGCCAGTCAATTAATTGTGATCAGTGTTATCGCCAAAAGAAAAACACATTTTTGGACACTTTCTTTCTTTATTCTTTATTGCACACAGATACATAAAATAAAAAACATGATATTTGGAAACAAAATGTACACAGGCGAGCTTAACTCTATAAGAGTTTTCTTCCAGCAAACCTTTGGCAGAGTGAGACCTGTAGAAGATGGGTATGGGCAGTGCACAACAAATTAAAAAATAAAAGTAAATAAAAATAAAAGTAATTTATCATTAAATTATCGCTAACTATATACTACATAGACCTACATACTAATAATACATACTATATACTTAAATAATTACAAAATACATAGGTAACTAAAAATATATATTATAATTATATATATATGCCTTATAGCTGTCTGCCTATTAGCTTACACACGTTACGATGAAAGGAAGTTTGTTTTAACTCTTTTCTTAAAAACTTCAAGAGAAGAGCTAGCACGAACATAATGTGGAAGAGAATTCCACAAACGCACTGCATGCACAGTGAAGGAACCGTCATACCGACTGGAGGTGTGGAGAGGCATCTGAAGAAGAAGGGACGTTGCTGAGCGACAGGGTTTATCCCGCGGTACCAAAAACTCAAAGCGTTCACGAAGATAGATAGGAGCATTAGGGTTATGAAGAATAGAATAGAGGAGAGAGAGGATGTGACAATCTCGACGCCGCCGAATTGGTAACCATTTCAAACGCAACCGAAATTCTGACACATGGTCATACTTCCGGAGGCCGAAAATGAATCGGATACACAAGTTCTGCAGACGTTCGAGCTTGTCGAGAAGATCTTCCCTTGCATCAAGATAGCATACATCAGCATAGTCGAGAAGAGGGAGCAAAAGAGATTGTGCAAGAGAGATTTTAGTATGGAAAGGCAAGAACTTTTGAAGACGTTTAAGAGACTGAAAGGAACAGTAAACCCTCCTGCTTACCTCTGCAACATGGTAACTCCACGATAGGTTACAATCTATGAACACCCCAAGGTTTTTAGCGTGTTCCGAATAGGCTACAGGGACATTATCATAGAGAACTGGGGGCAGCGAGTCGTTAGGTACTTGGTTGACAGTATACCGGCCACCAATAATGAGTGCTTGTGACTTAGATGGGTTAAC
The DNA here is from genome assembly GCA_905475355.2 of Clostera curtula. Lineage (NCBI taxonomy): Eukaryota > Metazoa > Arthropoda > Insecta > Lepidoptera > Notodontidae > Clostera > Clostera curtula. The sequence continues at coordinate 97,573 of FR997816.1, read as the reverse complement.
CAGGAGACCAAAAGATTTGGCCCAGTCGCTAATGTTTCCAAGATCACTATTGATGGCGTCAATGGCAAGATCCGTATCCTCAACTTTAAAATGTCGATATAACTGTAAGTCATCAGCATAGAGATGGTATTGAGAGGAAATAATTTTAGTGATAGCATTAATAAAAACAGAGAAGAGAAGAGGAGAGAGAACGCCACCTTGAGGCACACCCGCAGCAAGATTACACCATTCAGAGGAAGCCTCTTCAGCTGCATCGCCGTCGCCGGGAACTGGGTCATGAGATCGCGAAGTTGGACAGCGGTCTCAATCTTCTGTTTTGTCCGATCCGGCAGCTGGATTATGATTTTGCCATCAGTCGTCCATGCTTGTTTAATGCCGAAGTGCTTACGTGCGTCCATAAACACTTTGTGTCGGGGTTTTGTCAAAAACTCAGAGAGTGTTAGACCAGACCCCTTCAACTTGGTCTTGGCATTCCAGGCGTCATTCCTCAAACCTTGTTGGCGGAATCTGATGAGAAGAGGACAGGGCTTGCTTTTGTTGACTCCCAATCGATGACAAACGGCAATATCTGCAGGGGCCACCTCGGACAACTCCATTTGGTCGGATAATATGCTGATAATAGTAGGCAGTGGGTCACTCTCCTCAGCAACACCATGCAAGAGTAACACCTTCCTGCGGGATGCCATCTCATGCCGATCCAGGCCCAACACTAGAAGCTCAATCTGTGCCCTCAGAGTGTTAAGAGTCACACAAACAAAATTTCTGAAGTCGGCAAACTCACATGACAAACCGTCTATAGTTTTTTGAGGAACCTCCGAGGCAGCTGCAGCTTTCAGTTGGTCTTCATGTTGTGCCATCCTGCAATGTATTGATGCCGATACTTCTTCCATTTGAGCAGATAACTTGGCATATAAATCCATGGCCGTAGTATTAGTTAAGAAAGGAGAGATGAAGTTTTAACAGTGAAGTGAAAGTTGTAGAGGAAAGTTTAATATTTCATTTAGTGCAATGAAGCTAATAGATTGACTGTACCATTAATAGAACATAAGTAATGTAAGTAAATATATATTAAATTATTTAAAATGCAGAGCTCAGATTTTTAGTTGTTGCCAGTAGAACTACCCACAACCAAAAAACTTTCTTAAACTTCGACTAACATTTCATCTCTCATCACCGTATTAGTATCCCCATAAGTGGAGATGGGCTCTGAATTGCGCAAGGTTTCCAGTACAGTCTGCTTCAATAATAATTTCGAGACAATTAATGGTGGTTAAAACGAAATACTACGAGATAATATAGATAGCTGATATGTTGTCGCGCTACCTGTAATCTAATCAATGCATGGCATAAACATCACACTGAATTAATTATGATAATAATTAAATTAAAGAAATATAAAATACTAGGAGCTATCATCACCAATATTGTCCTGCTACAACGGTGTTTTTAGAAAGTAACTACTATTAATATTAACGCTCAATGTGGGTGACACTGACGACGCCTTGAGACATTAATAACGATAGGTTTCGATACCACGCTAGCGCGCTCAGGGGATGATACTTGTGGCGAAAATGTTTAAACAGAATAGAATAGAAATTATTTATTGTTATCACAGAAGCTGGAACATTCGTAAACTATACAATAAAAAACCAAATATATGTCTGACTAGCTGTCACCCGACGGTGTCACATCATCCGCGTGGTATACATATAGCAAAAAAGCCGTTGAATCTTGTATTCGTTTTTATTTTATAGTAAATAAAGCCCCTACACTAGGTATAACCTGTGTATGCGATGTATCACGAGGGCTGTTGACAAAAGTGTAATTAGAATAGAATAGAATAGAATACATTTATTTCCTGAAATATGGTGTACAGAGTCTTAATGCTATAGGTCCCAAACTAGGCAAGCCTGTGTCTTGGTGACCTAAAAGGCTGATACATTTTATGCTAATTGTACACCGGCGCGATACCGCGATCAATTACATGAGCAATTACACATTAGTACAGTTACACTTGATTAAATTTACAATAAAATACAAATTATGAAATGAACAGGATAAAATGAAATGAAATAAGCATTATAAGATTACTTATTGATTAAGATTAACTATTGACATTATGAGAATTATTAATTATGTTATAAATAATTACTAAAATATCTGTTTATTTAAAAAGAAACATATCTTCTTAATTGCAGCTAAAGTGACCCAATCCTCACTGAGTGTCAGCCAACAGAGCCTCTGTTTCTGTGTAGTTGACGAACATATGACACCCATACTCAGAGCTAGTGCCTCTGGTTTACGGACACTTGCCCGACCCGAAATTAAACCAGGGACCTATAATCTACAGACGCCATACAACCCCTAAACCGACAACAAACGTGAAACTGGTACTCATTACAATACTTCAGGAAAGTGAACGATAGGAGAAGAGTTAGATGGATCCTTCCTAACAAAGTGTCAGTGATGAAACACAGGAAAGGGTGCACATATCCACAAGAAGACGGTATGCGCTACGGTATACACGCTATCGGTAATTATCAATTTCTGTATAACTTTTTTGACAAATGTTCCAAGCAAACGGCCTTATTGTCAGTTAAAACAGATACGAGCATAGGAATAACGAAGTAAAGTGACACCACAATCTCAAATAGTTACAGTTAGAGGACCTATTTGACAAACGTTTGATATAATGGTTATTTGACCTTGCAGAGGCAAGTAATCGTTGAAAATTTGAGAATTTATCGGTTTATTATGTACTTACACATTTGGTAGCGAAGCGAAGAGATCGAGTGACTGTAACATCCTACTATTATATTGCATGTGTACTCGAAATCTAATAACATGTTGGACATTAGGCCAGATTCTTACGTCAATATTATAATTGGGAAATATAATATGTACCTAGTTGCTGCTAGCGGCATTTTCCACAATTCCTATTTTCTATTTTTTTTTATTGCTCTTGGTGGCAAACGACCTAGCGGCCCACCTGATGGTAAGTGTTAACCGCCGCCCATGGACTTTGGCAGTGCCAGGGGCACAGCCAAGCCGTTGCCTACCGTGAAGTGAGAGCTCTCTTTAAACCTCGTTTAAAGGAGGACATGTCGTAGCGCTCGGGAATCACCGCCGCTGCTAGTTCATTCCAGAGTCTACACGTGCGTGGTAAGAATGATCGCTGGAAGCGTACCGTGCTGGACGTTATCGTTTCCAGGTCATATGGGTGAACCCTGCTGCGATGTCGAGTTGTACGATGGTAGAAAGGTGACGGTGGTACCATTTCAAACAGTTCCTCGGAGCACTCCCCGTGGAACAGACGGTAGAGCACGCAGAGAGATCCAAAGTCTCTCCGTTGCTCCAACGTCCCCAGTTTCACCGTGAGATTGGGATCCCCGACTATTCGAACAGCACGTCTTTGGAGGGAGTCAAGTGGATCGAGTTGGTATCTGGGCGCACCTGCCCACCGGTGAGAGCAGTGTTCCACGTGCGGCCGAACCGTGCTTTGTCGAGTGCAAGTCGTTGGCCGGACGTGAAATACCCCCTGGCTCTGTTCAGAACGCCTATCTTTTTACTCGCCAATTTGGCTTTACCTTCCAGATGACTCCCAAATTGGACCTTGCTGAAAATATCGACACCAAGGACTCCAATATTCTCGGAGACACGAAGGGATACTCCTTGGAACTGAGGCGCTATGACAAAAGGGTCCTTCTTTGCAGTGAACGCAACGCGCAAACTTGTGTCTTCGTGGGGTTGAACTGAACTAAGTTCCTTTCGCCCCATTCGGAGGCACGCCCTAGACTTTATCTGTTCTCGACTCGCCACTCCACAGGATGGCAGTCATGGGCTTAGCGCGATGGCTTAGCGTAACAAAATGCGTCGATTTCCCGCTTCTATACGTGACGAGGCGCGATTATTGATCGGGTCGCTCAATAATAATATAGTGTCACAAGCGATACAAGCAAGTCCGATGACCGGCGTCCGTGACGCCTATTTAATATACATTGGAAGGATTTACTCGCCATCAATATTATGTTGAGCAATTACATCGGTTCTCTGCCTAATAGATTGTGGTTGGCTTCTACTTTTTTCTTCTCAAATAGCTCTTTTAACAGTAAACTTTTGCGGGACCACTTTTAAAACATATTCTTCCATAATATATTATATGTATTAGTCACAACAATTCAATGTGCTTCAACATTGAACGCTACAAATGAATGGTAAAAGTACCATACAAGCAGACTCCGGTGTAATATTCACTTACGAGTGATTTTAATACAGAAAACCAAATCTAGCCAGTATTCCCGAAATCTTAGTACGTTACGATTTTTTTTCTAATTGAATAACATATATCTAAATTTATAATTAGTTAACATGGACGTATAAAAAAAGGCGGACGGAACTCTGGCTAAGATAAAAGTGAAACGCCAAAATGGCGGCAGCTGTGTATGTGTGAGTGAATTTTGGGGCTGCCAAGATAAACAAAATTTTGCAATAAAAACATGGTTAAAATATAAAAAAAAATTGTTCGAAATTCTTATGTTTAACTTTAACATCCTAAATGCTGAGTATTTTTTTATAATAATGTCTTTTACTTTGAGAGGTTTTTGAAATTTCCTCTAATTTCGAGATGTGTTGAAAACGATTCTAAATTAAAAGAAATGCTTTCATTACCAAAAATTTGTTTGTGATAATATATTTATGTTGCCTAACTAAAATTTATTGCGCAACTCTTGAGAAGCACTGGTATTAAATGGTACAGTAACAGTTTATTCCTCTGCCACGTGTCTTGACTCAAACAAATATTAAAACAAAATAAAGCACTGGGGATTAAAATAATGTATGAATATTTTTACGATTCGACGACACGGTTGGCGCAGTGGTTGAGCGATCGACTGCTGCGCAGCATGTCGCGGGTTCGATCCCCGCACGGAAGAAATATTTGTACGACCTACAAGTATTTGTCCCGGGTCTGGGTGTTTATCCATCTATAATATGTATGTATTTACAAAAAAGAATGTATTTAAGTAGTTTAACATCCATCTCGTTACCATAAAACAAGCATTAAGTTGCTTAGCTTGGGACGAGATGACGTTGTGTGAAATGTCCAAGGATATTTATTAATATTATTATATACCGACACAATAGCTACAATGTACATTAAAATTTTGAAAAAATAAGTGGCATAGTTTCATTTACTTTTTTGTATTATCCATGTCTTGGTAGATTGCTAATTTACCTTTTAAGGTACTGCATAAGTAACAACACGCCGGAGTCCTCCTTTAGTTGTTTTTAAGTCATCCGCATCAAAATGTATACTGCAAATGACACTGTATTTGTTTGGAATCCAATCGTTTTCACCATTACAATTTCTACTAAGTAATTTTAATTCAATCATTTCTCCATACTTAATTTTCTTTAGAAAATCTAGCAAAAGGAATATAAAATAAAATACCCAGTAGTAACTATTAAATAATTAACCATAATAATATATTGATTTTTATAATAAACGAAAAATTACCCACATTTCGGTTAATTTGCTCACGTGAATATTGGCAACACTGAACTTAAAATTAATTGTTTTGTTCTAGCAAATACAAATTGATTTTAATGTATATAATCTGGAAATAAGTGATTGAATTATTCATTTACGTATGAAACGTGATTCCTGGATTGTTTTTCTTTCGGTCACTACGGTTTTTACACCATTTTACCACGCAAGACATGATTTATAGTTTTTATTTTTTCGCCGCATATTGCGTCTTTAAGCATCGACGTTCACGGGCGTAATGGCCGACTAATGTGTGAAAGTGTGCGTGCTGGCCTGTACATATAGCTGATCTGGCCGACTATGATGTCACAGTTTTTAGTTAGCGAGACTCTGTCCGACTTTTTTTATACGTCCATGTTAGTTAAATATACTATTTATGAATTACCTATACTATTTATGAAATAAGAACATAACGAACATAATAGCACAACGACGACGGTCTAAATGTTTATGTTTTAAATTATACATGACTAGCGACCCGCCCCGGCTTCGCACGGGTGCAATGAATAACCTCTAAGTTTATCAGTGTTTCTCTACAATATAATGCATGTATTATACTTAAAAACCTTCTCTTGAATCATTCTATCTATTAAAAAAAACCGCTTCAAAATCCGTTTGCGTAGTTTTAAAGATATAAGCATGCATACAACTTTGTTTTATACTATGTAGTGATGCCTGCACCAAGGTGCACGTGGACTCGTATCACGAACGACCTATTTTTTTTCTACCGAGTTGTGGGGTGATTGGTAATTGATTGATAAGTTAAAAATTATAGTAGCGAGATTTTGTAGTGAAGCAAAAGTTTTGAAACAGGTGGCTACTGATAAACGTGCGCCGCTTTTAGAGCCTGTCCGCACTGCGATATTTTACCGCGCGTTTTCTTTCTCGCAATTCTGTAACACATTGTATATTATAGGAGTATCCGCACTGGCGGTAAAAAATCGCTTACTAGTCTGATTCCGATCGCGCAATTTAATACGCGAGAATAAAAACCGAGCGGTGAAAAATCGCTGTACGGACAGGGCCTTAGTCTACCCAAATACGTGGGCTTCTTTAGTTTTTATATGGACTGCGAAGTCTATTCTAAACACGTCAAAGTTAACTGAGGAGGAATCAAATTACTTATCGCAGTTCCCCAAATAATTCGACTCCGCCAAGTTTCAGAATCAAATACCGCGAATCAATCAAACTAAGGTATTTTTGAGTGTTAATATGTACCTATGTACCATAACCAAATTTATTTAATTGGGTGCAAACAGTCTGAGCACATCTAAAAGTAGACATTAATAATGAATAATTGAAATATGTCCAACTAATTGATCACACTGCTGGCCCAGTTGCAAATGGAAAGTGCGATACCAATAAATTTCTCGTATCACTGTCACACAACACTAAATTATCGGCTAATTATACAATCCTCCACACAATGTTTATCGATGTCGTACCGGTCGATGTGCGTGGCGCGCGTGAGCGGCACAAACAAGGCGTGCACCCGCGAGACGGAGGCGCGAGCTACTGTCAAAATTGGCGGGAATTCACACTCCTTGTTAGTCCACCTGAATTACATATTTATTTTACAATATATCCCAATCCAATTTATCATCTCGAACATAATTATGTTGCAAATTAATAATAGTTAACGAACCGAAAAAGACACGATACTCATGGTGCATATCCCTTCGATAGAGATCACGATCAAATCAAAATGTATAAATTTCCTTAACAGGTGTCTTCATAATACGGCATTTCTGTTGGACATTGTCAAATCCAGAAGTAGCAAGTCATTACTTGAAATCTTCGGCCAAATGTATGGATTCTAAACATGTGTGTATTAGATAAGCGACATTGTAAGATGGCGTAGTGGGCTACTATAACATTCTTCTACTACTAAAAAAGCAACAAACGTCATAAACAATCTGGACAGCAAATGAGCACACTCAGCGGATATAAGGCGCAGATTAAGGATAATGCACATACATGGCAGTTTTAGGTGTATCACCTCTATAAGACCGTTGAAAGGTTTTTGATCTGTGCGTTGACGCATAGTACTAATATGACTATAAAGATGAATGGACAGCTAGGAGCCTACTTATTAGAACACTTGGGTAAGCACAACATGATGCCAATTCGAATCAATTAAAATCAATCGAAGCAAGTGTCCTTTCGATCTCGACAGCGTCGTCGTCTTAGCGGCATTACTCTCTTCTTTTGGTCAGTATCATTTATGAACCTACATTATTCATAAGCTTGATGTCACGTCACTTACGCAAGGGCATGAAGTACCTTCTAGTCAATTAATAAGAATTTAAGCTTGGTGAATAAAAGGGTCCATTTATGTCATCCGCGCAAGATTGAAACTACGTCTCGGCGACAGATAATCTAGCTAAAATATTCATATTAAGTTCCTCATTCACTTTCTCAAATACTATTTTATTTTAGCCAGAATCAATTCAGTACAGTCCAGCCAGAGTATGATATAAATAATCTTCACTACTTCAATAACAACATTTTATTTAAGCGCTTCAATTATTTTTCGTTAGACTACCCGCTAATGCGCGCGCGTACATAATTATTGTGTATATGTAATATGTTTAATGTATATGAACATATATGATTATAATTTATTTACTCGTCGATATATCACTAGATAGTATAAAAAAAGTCGCTGTCGTCTGTCCGTCCCTATGTATGCTTGAATCTTTAAAACTATGCAACGGATTTTGAAGCAGTTTCTTTTAATAGATAGAGTGAGTCATCCATAATATTGTAGAGAAACACTGATAAATTTAGAGGATCATAATTGCACCCGTGCGAAGCCGGGGTGGGTCGCTAGTAACAATATATAAAAAACAATAAATTATTCGATGCACGGCATTACACCACACCATTATACAAGTGACCAGCGAAATGACGTAGGAAACAGTACAAGTTATCTAAATGTGTGGTTAACACACAAGTAGCGACATCTATCGTCGAGTAGATTCATTACAAGCATTATATTCATAAATGTTAAACATTTTTAAAACATGATCTGTGTTATTAAATGTGGAGTGTTTTCTCGACAGTGAAAGTACACTTCTGGACACATCTATTGGCCCACCTTAGAGTTTAGGTTTCGATGGCCCCTACCGAAATATGATTGCTAGATTGAACAAAAACTGTTGATGCAGTTTTAAACCTGATAAATTTTACCATATTTTTCGATCGTATTGTTTTAAATTTGTATTCAGAATACCATACGACATGGAGCTACGCCTAACAAGTCGGATATGCGCCTTGTTAAAGGCAATTGATTTTTGAATAAAAAACATGTTTTATCAAATAAAGGTTTAATTTAATAACGCGTGTTGCCTCCATGGGCATCTACCACAGCTCTCATACGATCAGGCATAGAGTTTATCAACCGCTCAATGAAATTTTGAGGGATCATCTACCATGCCTCTTCTATGGCAGTTTTCCTGCATCGTCTGGGCAACTGGCTGACGAGCCCTAACACGTCTTTTTAGCTCGTCCCACATGTGAACAATGGGTTCATGTCTGGGCTTCTGGCTGGCCAGTCCATAACTATGATGTTCACATCCCGAAGATATTCCACGACGATGCCGGCCGCATGGGCTCTTGCATTATCATGCATAAAAAGGAAATTTGGGCCCACATAGTCCGCGTATGGTATCACGTGAGGTTCTAAGCACTCACGAAAGTACCTTTCAGCATTTAATGTTGGCAGCCGTGGTCCTGTAAAAACCTCAAGTTGAGTTTTGCCGCTCGCGGATATACCGCCCCAGACAGTCCATGAGCCACCGCCATAAGCAACCCTCTCTTCAAAGCAGCATTGTGCGAAATGCTCTCCCTTACGTCGGTAGACCTTCTTCCTTCCATCATTGCCATGTAACACAATTTTAGACTCATCAGAAAAGAGTACACTGCTCCAATCTTGCTGTGTCCAATTTAAATGACTGCGTGCGAAATGAAGGCGCGCTGTTCGGTGGGCTCGCGTTAGTTTGGGCCCATTAGCTGGCTTGTGTGGTACCATATCGCGTTCTTTTAACCTTCTCCGAACAGTTGGAGCGCTCACAGATACTCCGTGGAAGTCGCGAAGTTGGTTTTGTATCTCAATGGAGATAAGGTGACGATTTCTCAAGCTGGTCGTCACGATGAATCGATCCTGCCTTTCAGTTGTGACCCGAGATCGTGGCCTTCCTTGGCGACGAACAAAGCCGCCAGTCTCTAGGTACCTCCGATAAACATTTCGGACCGCAGATCGACTTAAATTAAGTTGAGCACTCACGTTTCTTTGGCTGTGTCCGGCCTGAATAAGTGCCACAGCTTGGTCAGCGACTTCAGGTGAGGTATCCATAGATTATTTATAGAACCTCACCTTAATGTTAAGAATAAGTTATGTTTGTTGCAAAACCAAAGATATCAATCACTTTTTCAAGAATTAAATCCAAGTAAACCAATAAAACCAAGTTTTCTTAGTATTCGTTTGTTTGATATCAACAAACAGGCTCCAAATTGTCTTTTGTTTCTTTAAATTCTGTGTTCGAAATTCAAAAAAAGACTATTGAATGAAATTGTGAATGTGCCAGGTTCAAAACTGCATAAAAACTTTTTGCTCGACCTAATATAAAATTTTAGCTAGGACCAAACGAAACTGAAAATACAAGGTGGGCCAATAGATGTGTCCAGAAGTGTATTTGTTTTTACTGTACTTAACAACGAAATGCATTACGGGTTTCGTTGCTTAATATGCAAATTAGTTGTATACAGAACCCGAGGCGTCGCGTCGGACGGAATAGGACATAATTATTAATGATTATTAATATGAATGAAGCAAAAGGTCTCTATTATCGAAATAAATTCATTTAAAACTTGTCCGTTGATTAACGCCTAGCATTTATTTGTGTGGTAGCGGAGTTAGAATACTACCACCCCATATCTTCCCGTGGGTGTCGACGTGTGAAAACGACGGCTGCACCTGGCAACATACAACACACGGACACTGCGGACTGACGAGAAGATCGTAGAACTCGAGGAAGAGTTGAGCAAGTTGCGATGGGATATAGTGGGGTTGTCTGAAGTCCGAAGAGAGGGAGAGGACACGATAACCCTCAAATCCGGCAACTTGCTCTACTTCCGGGAGGGCGACCAACAGTCCCAAGGTGGTGTTGGGTTTATCGTCCACAAGTCCCTTGTGAACAACGTTGTTAAAATCGAGAGTGTGTCGACCAGGGTGGCGTACCTTATACTCAGAATAACCAAGCGTTATTCGCTGAAGGTCATACAGGTATACGCACCGACCTCGGCACACCCCGACGAAGCGGTGGAGACAATGTATGAGGACATTTCCTCGGCCATACATGGCTCTAGAACGCACTACACCGTTGTCATGGGGGATTTTAACGCGAAACTGGGCAAGCGGAGCGGAGATGAGCTGCAAGTGGGGCAATTTGGGTTTGGACACCGGAACCAACGGGGCCAGACTTTGGCTGGTTTTCTGGAGAAGGAGGGACTCTATATGATGAATTCCTTTTACAAAAAACCAGAACAGAGGAAATGGACCTGGTTGAGTCCGGATGGCACCACAAAAAACGAGATAGACTTCATCATGTCGACGGAAAAGCACATATTCAATGATGTCTCCGTGATCAATATGGTCAAAACCGGAAGCGATCACCGCTTAGTACGAGGCACACTGAATATCGACGTTAAGCTTGAAAGGTCGCGCTTGGTGAGGTCTACGCTACGTCCCGTGCCATTTCAAATTCAAAACCCGGAGAGCTTTCAGCTCGAACTGCAAAACCGCTTTATAAGCCTAGGCGTTGACGTGGACGATTATAATGACGGGTTCGTGGAGACTGTCCGCAAAGTTGGGTCGAAGTTCTGTGAGACCCAACGCCTGAAAACGGCCAAAAAGCTCTCGGACCTCACCCTAAATCTCATGGACGAGCGACGGAAAATGGTTCTGCAGTCTACAGATGATGCGACGCAGCTTCGGATGCTCAATAGACAGATATCAAAGTCCCTGAAGCGTGATATACGCCGATTCAACACAAATCGTGTTGAAGAGGCTATTGAACGCAACAGGGGCTCCAAGGTTTTTGCCAGGGATCTGTCTATTGGGCAAAGCCAGCTCGTCAGGCTGAAGACTGATGACGGCAGGATCGTCACGTCGAAGTCCGAGATTTTGGGTGAGGTCGAGAGTTTCTATGGACAACTGTACACGTCTACACAGGAACCCGTCATAAATCTAGCAGACGACCCACGAGCTAGATTAACCCGGCACTACACAGAAGACCTCCCGGACGTCAGCCTGTGTGAGATCGGGATGGCTCTCGAGCAACTTAAAAACAACAAGGCGGCGGGTGATGACGGAATTACCGCAGAACTTCTGAAGGCGGGTGGAGAACCGATCCTTAGGGCCCTTCAGAAGTTATTCAATTCCGTCATACTCGAAGGACGAACGCCAAAGGCATGGAACAGAAGTGTGGTGGTGCTGTTCTTCAAGAAGGGAGATAGCACCTTATTGAAGAACTACAGACCCATCTCACTTCTGAGCCATGTCAACAAGTTGTTCTCGAGGGTCATCACGAATCGACTCGCGTGCAGGCTTGACGATTCCCAGCCTCCCGAACAAGCCGGTTTCCGAAAAGGCTTCAGTACCGTAGACCATATTTTAACGCTACGGCAGGTTATACAGAAGACCGAGGAGTATAACCTGCCCCTTTGTCTGGCGTTCGTGGACTACGAGAAAGCCTTCGATTCGATCGAGACGTGGGCAGTATTGCAGGCTCTCCAGAGGTGCCAAGTCGACTATCGGTATATAGAAGTGTTGAAGTGCTTGTATGAAAACGCCACCATGTCAGTCCGACTCCAGGACCAGACCTCGAAACCGATCCAGTTGCAGCGAGGTGTTAGACAGGGAGACGTTATCTCTCCGAAACTGTTCTCCGTTGCACTGGAAGATGTTTTCAAGGTTCTGGACTGGAAAGGGCTGGGCATCAACGTGAACGGCGAGTACATCACTCACCTTCGATTCGCTGACGACATAGTCGTAATGGCTGAGACCATGGAGGGCCTCACTACGATGCTCGATGGCCTCTGTGGAGCCTCCGAACGAGTCGGCCTTAAGATGAACATGGATAAGACGAAGATCATGTCTAATATCCATGTTCAAGCCACTCCTGTTAACATCGGAGGTTCTACCCTCGAAGTTGTTGACCATTACATTTACCTGGGACACACTGTCCAGTTAGGTAAGTCCAACTTCGAGAAAGAGGTCAATCGTCGGATCCAACTCGGCTGGGCAGCGTTCGGGAAGCTGCGAAAGATCTTCTCGTCCACAATACCGCAGTGTCTGAAGACAAAAGTCTTCAACCAATGTGTGTTGCCAGTGATGACATATGGAACTGAGACGTGGTCGCTCACTATGGGCTCCATCAGAAGCCTCAAAGTCACCCAAAGGGCAATGGAGAGGGCTATGCTCGGAGTTTCCCTGCGAGATCGAATCAGAAATGAGGAGATACGCAGGAAAACCAGGGTCACCGACATAGCCCACCGGATTGTCAAACTTAAGTGGCAGTGGGCAGGGCACATAGCTCGCAGGACCGACGTCCGATGGGGCAGAAAAGTCCTCGAGTGGCGACCGCTTTCCGGAAGGCGCAGTGCTGGTAGGCCTCCCACACGGTGGACCGACGACCTGGTTAACATCGCCGGAAAGCAGTGGATGCGGGCGGCCCAGGACCGGCCTTTGTGGAAATCCTTGGGGGAGGCCTATGTCCAGCAGTGGACGTCTTTTGGCTGAAATGATGATGATGATGATGATGATTTATTTGCTATTGGAAATATTACAACTATTCACACTGAGTCAAGATATTATCCACGGTGTATTACAAAAATAGTCAAAGTAGGTTTTTTGGGAGAAATGAGCTTTCTTTTGTAAGTATACAGTGCACTTCGAACAACATGAAGCATTCATGAATCAATCTAATGAAGGCACGTGCAAAGCTATAGGATTCATTAGGAGTAAAATGAAACCGATTAGTTGGCGTATTTTGGTTATGGGTATTGGGGTATTTTTTGCTTTATTCCTTTGGTATACTCTGTATGGCTTGAATAATTTTCGTAATATTTAACAAACAAAGGCAGTTCCGAAGAACCAATGGATGGAAGGCTCGATGATTCCCGAGGGTTCGGACGCGTCCCGAGCGCAGAAGGCAGGCCGCGCGACCCGAGGCTCGTGCCGGGCGGCGACGTCACCGCGGGTCGGCACAGGGACGCACTCCGCCCCATGCCAACCCAAACCAAACCTAGTGCACCTAATATCGAAGGCAAAGCCAAACTGTGTGTCCAGCAAGCCAGTTCCAATCAACATTTTGCTTGGTGGTCCATGTTAATGAATTGGACCAGTGCGTACACAATCAAATCTTAAGTACTTTCCACGCCCAACTGCCTCAGTACTACGCGTGTCACTAAGTTGTTTATAGCGTGGCGTCGGGGGCATCGTTGTCGTCGATTTCTTAGTACCCAGTATTTCCATATCGCTTATATGAAGATTGTATACCTATCGAATACCGCCCTGACTGGGGCGCGACGCGGCGCGGTGCCGTGCCAGCCCCGCGACACGGCAGTCACGCTGCGCGTCACGCTCGCGGCGTCTCGTCAGCGTTCGTGTTCTACGTTGGCGTAGAGACACAGTGACACGGTGAACCGGCCCAGGTCAAGAGGATCGGGAGCGCACGGCTCGGCGATATGGCGTCGACCACCGACCGCAGCTTAGGCTTATGATCCGAGGCGAGCGTGGAGCGTACGCGACGATGAATAGTAGTGGCAGATCAGACGCCTCCACTTCCACCGACGACGTAAAGGTCAGAATACTCAGCATCTACTACCCAAGCGACGCGGCCGGCGCCCGGAGGCTGCACGACAATGTTCCTTCTCTCCTGAGCGGCGCGGCCCCACGGGAGCCGGTCGTCGTCGGCGGACGCGAAAGCTATTGATCGGTAACGAGTCCGTTCGACCGCAGGGCCGGCCGCTGTGCCTGTTCTACTTCACGCATCCCTTCGGCGTGCTGTCGCCAGAGCCACCGAGAGTGGCCGCGGCGCCGCCGCACGTGGCGCGGGCCTTCTTCAACATGGAGCCCGTGTCCCCGTTCACGTTCTGGAGCTCGCCCAGCGACGAGCCCTACGACACGTACGAGTCGTCGTCCTTCGAGGCGGGGGCGGCCGGGGAGCCGGCTACGAGCCGCTCCCTGGCGACCGCGGTGAGCGTCCCTCGGCCGCGCCTGGAGTTCGCCCGCCGCGACTCCTCCTCGTCGTCGCTGTTCTCGGGCGACGCGTGGTTCCCGCGGCGGCTCGTGCCGTACAACCGGACGCTGCCGCCGCTGCGGCTGCCCAGCCCGCGGCAGGGCGCGGCGGACGCGGGCGGCGGCCACTCGGACGGGCCGTGGAGCCAGCCGCGGCAGACGCGCGGCGAGCGCTTCTCGCTGCCGCCCATCGAGCTGCCGGCGGCGCCGGGCTCGGCCAGCGGGCGGGGCTCGGCCAGACGCGGCCGCCGCCCGGCGAGGCGCATGGGCGTGCGCAAGCCGCGGCGCGCCTCCCGCCCCGCCGACCTGCGTCGCCTGCTCGCGCGTCTGCTGCACCGCGCACTCGGTAAGTGGAATTCAGTTTGCCCAAAACATTTTTTTTCTGGGAATCTTTATTGTACTAAAATAGGAGCCGGCGATAGGTAAATGATTTTCATCGAATTATTTGCCAATGATACTCGATACCTGCTAGTTGACGGTGAATTACGGGACGTCGAAATTTTTGTGGCCCGGCTGAATCTCGAAGTGTTGAAATAAACAGTCCTTTTATTTTTAATACGCTTGTATATTTATTAATAGGTTGGGGAAAAGTTTCTTCGCATTTTTTAAGAAATTTCAAAACATTTTTTAATATAGTTATTTACATTTAACTAAAGTATGTAGGAACCATTTTGTTCGATAACTTTTTGCCATCTTGTAGGGACATGATCCCATTGCTATAGAAATTTTGAGACTTCTGATCAAAATACCGCGCCAAGTGGTTTTGGCAGTCCTCTCGTGATGTTAAACTGACACTGCCTAAAGAATTCTGAAGAGACCGAAACAGGTGGAAATCTGAAGGTGCGAGGTCTATCATGATGAAAAACCACCCCTCTTCTGTTGATTAATTCCGGCCGCTTTCTCTCAACTTCTTGCTTTAATATCATCAGTTGTTCGCAGTAGAGTTTAGAATTGATGGTGCTGCCTGGTGGTAACAGCTCATAATGAAGAATGCCCTTCCAATCCCACCACACACACAGCATCACCTTGTTGCGACTTAACCCGGGTTTCGCCACAGTCTGTGAAGCCTGACCGGCCTTTGTACACCACCTTTTTGCGCACGTTCTTGTCGTACGTGATCCACGTTTCATCACCAGTTATCAGTTTCTTCAAAAATGGTTCGGTTTCGTCGTAATTCATAATTACGTTCATAATACGTTCATAATTACGTCGTAATAAAGAATCAAACTCAAACTCAAACTCAAAGTCTTTTATTTGTGGTCATAGGTAAACAAAGATGGTGATTAATGTTATTTTAAGTATCACTTTGTCCTGCTATTAAAGCGTACAAATATTATTATTCCACATAAAACCATTTAACTTAAACTATTCTCTAATATTATCATCTAAATATTCTGATATATTGTAGTAAGCCTTGTCTAATAGGAATAATTGCATTTTTTTCTTAAAATCTTGTACATTATCAATCTTTAAAAATCCTTGATGACGTACTAAAAAAACTCTTGTCAAAAAGGGCCGTTCTGTGAGGTAGTGAAGAAATTTTTAAAGCATTCCTAACGGATTGCGGTTTTGCAAACAGATGTTTGTTTGTTTTGACAAAAATTGCTACCTTATAAATATAGGTACAAAGATGTAAAAGTCATAATTTTCAATTCCTGAAAGAAAGGTTTACATGAGTCTGGTACATGAATATTTGCTATCGCACGCACACATTTCTTTTGTGCTTTAAATACGTACTCTGTATTAGTGGCGTTTCCCCAGAATATTAAACCATACTTAAGGGTTGATGCCACATATGCATGGTATGCTGTCAGTACAGCTGATTGGTCTACTACTTTCGCTAATTTATACAAGGCATACGAATATTGGTTTAATTTTTTACATATTGTATCAATATGTGTCTGCCATTTCATATCATTATCAATCCAGATACCCAGAAATTTAGTACTATTAACTTCTTCAATATGTGTTCCATCATATTCTATATTCAAAGAGTATTGAATTTCTTGTGGGTATGTGATAATTTTTGTTTTATTAAGGTTAATCACTAGATTGTTTCTTGATAACCATTCTATAACTAGCTTAAGAGTAGTGTTAATAGCAGAGTAGTGTTCAAAATAAGAGTTAATGGCATTGTAAATAATTTTCTCTATAATTTTGGAAAAAATGGGAAGTAGAGATACCGGTCTATAACAAGCAATGTTTTCTTTATCATCTTTCTTAAAGAGTGGTTTAATAACAGACTTTTTTAATTTGCTTGGAAAAACGCCATGTTCAATACATATGTTTATGATATGGCTAAGGACTGGGCTTATAATAAGCGCTACTGATTTAATTGCCGATGTAGTAATATTATCATAACCAGAACTATGAGTGTTTTAAGGGATTTAATTAACAAAAAGATGTCGTACGGACTAACAGGATTCATGAATAAAGAGTGAGGTGTATTATGATTATTACTTGTATCTAATTTAAAATTTTGTGGCGTTTCATTTAAATTTACCGGTGAGTTTATTTTATAAATGTCATTATTAGAAGCATTAATGAAAAAGGTATTAAATTCGTTGGCAATATTAATAGGGTCTGTTATTGTACGGTTATTTACTTTTATTTGTGTTATAAATTCTTTCGGAAAATTTGCCTTACTTTCATTAATTATTCTCCATGTGGCTTTAGATTTATTGTCTGCATTTGATATATAATAATTGTTTTGACATGTAGCGACCGCATGCTACATACTTTACACAATTTACCCGAAAAATCTGAACTAATTGCATCAAGAAATATCGCCTACAAATGCGATAATTACGAAAAAGTCCTACACCGCGATAGCGAAATTTCAAGAGCAATTCGCAAGGTTAAGATATCCCCGACTACAACTATCGGGGGTTAGGCGCAGCGACCCCTAGCCAGACATCACACCTCGTCTGGCTGGATGATCATCCCTTTGCGCCTAAAGTGGTGACCCCGACGTGATCTGAACACGCAAGATCCTTAAAGTGGTAACCCCCGACCTTGGACTCCAGAGCAACCTTCCGACGAGTCTGAAACATCCTCCTGCCTGGTCAACCTGGTAAAGACGAACACTCCTCAGCAGCTGCAGCAGCCGTTACATAGCAAGCCAAGACGTCAGCCTTAACAGGACCACGCCCAGCCGACTCACCGTGCTACCTGGTTCTGCGGCACGACACTCAACCGCCCAGTGAACTCCACTACACAGTTGAGGTGCTCAGTCTCGACTCACCGTAGACTCCGAGCACTCCTGGCACTTGCAAGCTCATCACACTGCAGCAACTCAAGAGGATCGACCTCCAGTCTTGGGGGGGAGCCATGTAGCGACCGCATGCTACATACTTTACACAATTTACCCGAAAAATCTGAACTAATTGAATAGAATAGAATAGAATAGAATAACCTTTATTCTGATAAAACTACACACAACACAGAACTTATGGAAATACAAATAGTTATAAAGATACATATAAAATTTAATTCTTACAGCTAATAAGTATTTATATACAAAATAATGCACAAAAATTCTATGCTGTATACAGCATTGCCAGAAATGGTCTGAGCTCAGCATATGTTGTAGATAATATATTATCCACAACGCTGGTTTTCAGCTCAGCCATATGAAGCGCTAAACAAATGAAAAAACAACAAAAAAATTACACCTAGTACACGCCATACATTGCTCCTCCCAAATAATTTACATAGAAAAATGCAATTTTAACTTCGGCTACAACAGATACTCCTCATAAATTTATTTTATTGACCATATAGTGTACATGAAAATAAGCGAGAAAAAAAATTAATTAATTAATTAATTAATTGCATCAAGAAATATCGCCTACAAATGCGATAATTACGAAAAAGTCCTACACCGCGATAGCGAAATTTCAAGAGCAATTCGCAAGGTTAAGATATCCCCGACTACAACTATCGGGGGTTAGGCGCAGCGACCCCTAGCCAGACATCACACCTCGTCTGGCTGGATGATCATCCCTTTGCGCCTAAAGACACTTTTGAGTTAGCTTTATAATTCTTTTAAGACGCGCACTATAATTTTTTAGAATCTGCTTTTGACTTTCTGAAGGGTTGGTTTGAAAATTCCAAAGTAATTTTCTCTTTTGTTTACGGCATTTACCAATCCCTTTAGATAACCACCTTGTTTTCTTAATACAGGTATTTCTTATTTTAATCTTGGGAAAACAAAGGTCATAAAAAAGTTTAAAATCTTCAAAAAATAATTCAAAGGCATATTCGGGGTCATTTGAACTAAATACATCATAAAAAGTTAGACTTTGTAAACATTCTTGAAATTTTGTTATGTTTTCATTACTAAAATCTCTTCGTATTGTATACCAATGACTAAGAGTACACGTTTTTTTGACGGGGCACGTTAATATCTGAGCAGTATGGTCTGACATATCAAATTCAATTACTTCACATTTACTACCTCTTACATTATTTATTATGTTATCAATACATGTATTACTACTTGGGCGAGTTACTTCACGTGAGTACACGGTTTATTAGGTTTCTCTCAGTGAGCACGTGAGGTACCCAAATATCGAGCTCTTTTGTGTACCCAGTTTTTTTCAAATGCGCCAATACAGTTTTGTGGTCAATTCCCAGTTCTTCAGCTACGTCGTAACTACAGATCGGCATATCTGTAGTTACGACGTAGCTGAAGAACTGGGAATTGATCCTGCTCCACTTTTTCAAAAATGGCATCCATTTTATCCGTAATAGGGCGACCAGAGCGACGTGCATCTTTGACATCAAAATTTCCGGATTGAAAACGCTTAACTACACCAAATTTGTGCGACTCTCACAGACATTGCACTAGGTCCATAAACAGTGCAAGATTTTTTCGCGGCTTGCGTTGCTTTTTTGTAGTACCTATACTTTTATAATGTATCTAATTTCTTCATTAGATTCACTAATCTAGACAGTACGAAAAACAAATGAAAATCACACATTTTCCTAATTTGAATTTGGAATTATGTTCTTTAAAATTTAAACTTTCAATGATAACAAAACCAGCCAGATACAAAGCCAAAGAGATTTTATTACAAGTTCATACATACTATAATGCGAAAAGAATTTTCCCCTAACCTAATATGTAGGTATGTAACGGAATCTTTGAACATGATTTTGACCCACTTCAAAACGTCGGATTAACTCGAAATTTGGCATACTTATTATGGACCGATGACAATTCAATAATTCAATATTTTGACCCGTTATCACTACATAGTATAAAACAAAGTCGCATTCTTCTGTCCGTCCCTATGTATGCATAAATCTTTAAATCTACGCAACGGATTTTGAAGCGGTTTTTTTTTATAGATAGAGTGATTCAAGGGGAAGGTTTATATGTATAACCCGCTTTGCACGGGCGAAGCCGGGGCGGGCCACTAGTCATTAATATAATAATAATAACGGTGATCAAGGTGGAACACCGCTCTTCGATGCAATACCTAATAGAGATGTAAATATCATAAAGCCCCCGTAGCCGCTGCCGTCCGTCTCATACCCGCGCCCCGCGCGGGAGCACTATTGCTATATTTTTTTGTGATTATTTAGCAATAGCTTTATGATATTTCAACTAAAAAATAAATAAGTAATAGTTTAAAAAAAACTAAAAAAATACGCTTTTAGTGAAAATCGAACTAAAAAATAGACAAAAAAAATTAATTAAAAATAGTATCAGAAAAAAATATTTTATTGTAAAAAGCGTGGGGTGCTTTTTAGGATAGTAACTAGAAAATAACCCTTCTATTCATATCTGTTCATAAAATATATTAGTATATATTTTATAATATATATTAGTATAGATAGATTAGTATAGATAGATAAAGCTGCAGAGTTTGTTTGTTTGTTTGAACGCGCTAATCGCAGGAACTAATGGCCCGATTTCAAAAATTCTTTCAATGTTAGATAGTCCATTTATCGAGGAAGGTTATAGGCTATATTTTATTTTCAAAGGAATTAGGGATCCGTATGAAAATTGCGATTTTGTAACCCAAGGTGTAAAATCGAAATCTTATTTACGCGTGCGCTGCAAAAACTATTGACAATAGAACAAAATGAAGTACTACGAGTTTGTAGGTCTTATTAAAACCTACAAAAAAGTCCGCGAGAGCACATATCTAACTATCATAGTTTAGTCACAATAACCACTTTTATATTCATAAAAAAAAATGCATAGAGATAAGCACGGGTTCGAAGTCCACGCGAGCGAAGCCGCGCCCAAAAGCTAGTTGGTTGATAAACCATGAACAAAGCTGTAGTTTGTTTGGTTTTAGATTGGCTCAAGAGTTTGCTGGCAAGATACGTTTGACACTCGTATGTTATTTCTAAAATTGTATAAATCTGAAATTACTAATGAGGTTTTGTAGTTATTAAAAATACTGGAGGAGGAGGCTAAAATGTTTTGATTTGAATACAATAGATCGCCATTTGGACATTTGATGGATCTACATGTAGTAATCTTTTGAGCGGAAAGTTTGTTGGTAGGCGAGCTTGTGTATGTATATATTTTTGGATATTATTTCCTTTTCTTCTTTTGTGTAACGTCCTGAACGTAAGGATATTAGGCGCAAAGGGATAGTCATCCAGCCAGACGAGATGGCATGTCTGGCAGGCGAGGGCAGCGTCTAACCCCTCAATAACTGTAGTCGGGGATTTCTTAACCGTGCGAATTGCTCTGTAACCTTTTTGGTAATTCTGGCAATAGGATGATGTTGATATGTAGTTCATATTTTTGGGTTAAATTGTGTAAAGTATGTAGGCTTGCTGGTCGCTACAAATGCTTTCCTGAGCATTAACTTGCTCTGGATAGTTGAAAATTTGTTTGCCTGTTTATTTATCTTATTTTATGTTTTCGTCCTCTTAGTGTTGGATTAGACAGCCAGATCTTTACTATTTTTAGTTCTCGCAACAGCAGCTTTTTATGAGCCACGGTTAGTATTTTTTCCTACATATTAATATCTCTCTTTTATTGACATGTTATAGGTACTTATGAGTAGATTTCAGTGGAAATGCTCTATCATTACGGGCGGCGGCTCATTCTTTCATTTCGGTGGCGTTTTATTCATTTTATTCGATATTCAAGGCATTTTATTCGAGTGTGTGCATCAATAATATCAAGAACTATTTACAGTAAACTTAAAAAATAGCTTGTTGAAATTCACTCCTGAGAATGTACCAAGAGGCCAGTTGAGCTTTAGGCGCAAAGGGATGATCATCCAGCCAGACGAGGTGGTATGTCTGGCTAGGGGTCGCAGCGCCTATCCCCCGGGTAAACTGTGTAAAGTATGTAGCATGTGGTCGCTACAGAGCTAAAGGATTCAGCGTACCATGTTGTAATCTGTGCTTAAACAACTTTTTGCTTCGTATCTCTTTGGTTGAAAGTTTACCAGTTCATTGATTCATTTTCCAGACTGGACGCGCTGGCAGAAATCTATAAGACAGGATGGCAAAAAACATGGAGACATTTGGTTCCAAACTCTTTGTACGTTCACAGTACTTACCATAGAGCTCAGTCATGAAAAGACATATTTTAATATGCCACGGTTAACATAATTATTATGACATAACCGAAGAAGAAGAAGACATTAAAAAGTCAACCGTCGCGTCGTGTGATATGCACAGAGTACAATTATGAGAGAGCGATGATCACTTTGATTAGCGATATGACCAAAGAGTAATATAATATAATGTACTTTACTTTGGATATGACGTGTTTACGTTAACCAAGTCCGAAAGGCAAGCAAATAGGGGAAGTCCGCTAAGCACTTTACGACGGGCGTGGTGAACGAGAGTGAGACAATTCGGACCCGCAATGGTGTGGTTGGCGGAGTCGTGCCCGGAGTTGCAGGACTGCGGCTGCGGCCTGTCGCTGCGGGCGGGCGCAGTGCTGGCGGCGGTGGCGGGCCTGGCCGAGGGCGCGGGCCTCCTGGCGGCGCACGCGCTGTTGACGGCCGGGGTGGCCGGCCCGAGCGGGGCCGCGCTGCAGCACTGGTCGGGCGCGCTGGCGGCGCTGTGGAGCTCGGCGCACGCGCTGCTGCTGGCGGGCGCGCTGCGGCCGAGCGCGCAGCTGTGCGACGTGTTCGCGGGGGCCGCGCCTCCGCTGCTCGCCGCCGCGGCCCTCACGGCGCTGGCGGTGGCCGCGCCGCTGGCCGTCGCCGGGCGGGCCGCCGAGGCCGCCGCGCTGCTCGGCGCTGCGGTCGTGCTCGTGCTCGCGGCCGTCTACTTTTTCGTCGTCGTGGTCAACTTCCGAATGACCTTACCGTGACGGGTCCTGCGGCGGTACCTTTGCTCCCGGACGTTACAGAACGGATGCGGTTTGCGGCGAACGGGGCAAGGAACCGCGTTATCGTACGTTGCCTCGGGGAATTTGGACGCGATGGTGGCCGTAATAGGGATCCGGTCGATAGAAAAAAAACCCGGCAGCTACCCTAAGCTCCCGATTCGGCCTCAAACTACCATGTGTTAGTCCTGTCGACCCTGAAGCCTCCGTTATGTAGAGAGTGCACTGTGCGCCTCGGCATAGACCGAATTGGGGTCACCTATAAAGGGGGCGATGGTGACGAGCCTGTGCCACGCACGCGCCATTGCGTTGATCCAATTTAACGAGGACGACCCACAATATACATTTTCCGCAATGTGGAATCCAAAGAACAGGATATAACTTTATTCACGAGGAATCATAGTAATTGTGACAAAGAACCAAAATAATATACATGCATTTAAAAAATGTGCTTTTATTTTAGACTTTTTCTACTTAAATCTAAGTTTATAAACAACTATTGCTTAGACGCAAAGGGATGCAGAAGAATTGAAAGCTGTTCTGAAAGGGCACCAATTCTGCCATTGTCTGTTGTGATAGGTACATGTCAAAGCTAGCAGAATGTAAGCTCCTTGAAGTTCGCACTAAAGGTCTTCGTTATCGCTGTTGGTGGACAGTTCGCTCTCCATTTCCACTTTGTACGGCCCCCAGGAGGAAGACGAGGGCAGTCGCAGCGCGTCCTCCTCGGCGGCGCCACTCCCCCCGCCCCCGCCTCCGCCTCCGCCGCGCACCTCCTTGATGACTCGCAGGATCTCCATCTTGGCCGTGAGCTTCTCGTTATCCGACATCCGCCTGAAGGACGGCAACAGGGACAAGAGGAAATGCTCGTCCTCGTCGATGTGCTCCACGGCGCCCCTCGGCGGCACCCGCTCCGACTCCCGGCGGGAACAGGGAGGCGTCGCCGCCCGCTTGGCCCTGGGCGCGGGCTTCCCGCGGGCGTCGCCCTGCTGCCGCAGATGCGGGTTGAGGAACGCCATGTACTTGGCGTACACGTACTCCTTGCGCTGGTACTTGTAGCGGCGCCGGAACGTGTCGTACAGGTGCCGCCACCGCTTGGAGCACTCCTTCGCTGCAATCACACGGGAACAATGCATCGGTCCCCTCGGGCGCAGGGCGGTCGCGACCGGCTCGCTAACCGTCTCGCTTACCTTTCATCTGCTTGTCGGCCTGCGACAGGCTGTCCCAGCCGTCGATGAGGTTTTTGGCGACCTCGTGCCACACCTTGGCGCGGAAGTGCGAGTTGGTGGACTCGGGGCAGTCCCTCGCGTATAGCGCCGGCCACTTCTGCACTTCGCGAATCAGCCGCAGCGGCAACACTTCCTCCAGAATCTTATTCCTTCTCGTCTCCATCGCATGCCCTTATCGCCGGCCGCGATGCTGCGTTGCCACCGGGGCGCGCCTCGGCCTAGTCGCCAAGTCGCGCGATACTGTCACGATACACACGGGTCGCACTCGGTGCGTGGCAACTGGCAACATGAAGGACTGACCTTGTACTCGTATGCCGGTGATTTTGAATGAATTCACCGCGATGATAGTTCGGAGTAGTTCGGACGCGTTTACGATCGGACAGCAGCGGTGCGACTCGTTCGTTCTTGAGCGGCTGCGTGCGAATGAGCGGGACGGCGATAGCCCTCCGAGGACTTCTCGGTCTCGCAGCCACGGCTGACTCTATTCACACATGCAAGGTTGCACGTGACGTAGAAAAAGTGGCATTTACACGACACGATTCGACGTTTTATGTTGAGATTAAGGAAACTGTGAAAATCGTTCACATAGATATTATGTTTGTGCGGTGTACATCATCGAATAAGATTCATTATTTAGTTAAATTACATTTTTATCGTCTCAGCCCGTAAATGACCCATTGTAAGAACGGCCTCCCTCCAATTTCTGAGGGATTTCTTAGCTTTAGTTTAGTCACCTTTATGATCATCCAGCCAGGCGAGGTGGTATATTTAACAGAAAATCTAATAATTTCCTTTTGAATGACGTTATGTTAAGATTCTTTAGGGCATTTGGAAGTTTATTGTAAATTCTGATAGCCATACAGAATGATTTTTTACTTTATAATGGTAGTGCGTTGGCTTGGTACAGAAAATTTATTGGGGTATCTACTATTTCTATTTGTTACATTAATATTTTTATTAAACAGATCAGGGTTTTTGTATACAAATATGGAATCTCATAAATATAGAGACAGGGCAGTGGTAGGATACGGTGTCTTTTAAATAATGGTACACAGCTGTCCAGGTAGTCAGCACCACACATTGCGCGTATACACTTTTTCTGTGCTCTGAATGCTCTGATTAAATCCACTGAATTCCCCCATATGACTATTCCGTAGCGTAAAACTGAGGAAACATAACCGTGGTACGCACATATTGTAGAATTGGGAGCAGCTACTTGTCTTAGTCTGTTTAGAACATAAACATAACTATCTAGTTTAGAGCAGATCTTATCGATATGTAGTTTCAAGCTGCAATGTTTATCAATTACTAGACCAAGGAATTTAGTTCATTCTACTTTTTCTATAGCTTTGCCTTTTTGAGTAATATTAAGAGAAATTTGGGTGCTGTTATGAGTTTGAAAGTGTATTATATTTGTTTTATTTACATTTTTAATTAAGTTGTTATTAGTTAGCCAAGTAGTTACGTTATCTATAGTGTTGTTAGTATCTGTTTCGTAGGTATTTTTATTGTGGGAGTGTATAAGTAATTTCTTGTCATCAGCATATAAGATGCATTTGTAATTAGTTGAGTCTGGTAAGTCGTTAATGTACACTAGGAACAACAACGGTCCGAGTATACTACCTTGTGGTACGCCATGTTCGTTTAATATGTATTCAGAACGATAAGATGTTTTGTGGTGACCAGCTCTTGATGATATTAGGTAGTTCTGATTTTTCGCTACACACCTCGACACCCTCAGCATGGATTGGGTTGGTGATATAGTGTAAAAATGTACCTATCCTAAACCCACTCTATCTAACGGCAGATTGCAGTCATTTGTCGTACGTGTGTCGTGGGCTTGAAAGCGCACTGTTGGCTCGGCTCCTGCGAAAACACACTTCACCGCACGAACGCTCACGAACATTTGTAAGGTCCCTCCCGGCCTCGCGGGCCAGGACGACAGGCGCTGCGCTGGGCTGGGCAATGCGCGACAAGTGTGGATGGTCCTTATATGTAGGTACCATTAACTGCATGAATTATTAATTCCAAATATTCGCCACAGTGTATTTATTAGTCGACAACAAAAAAATATGAAGGAGACGCAATCAGGAGATTGTACCATCTGAGGAAATTATAAAGATTTCCGCGTTCCGGTAAAAATAGTATGGCATAACTATGTTCTATTTGTACCTGTGTATGTAGATACCTTTTGTTATAAGCTTTTGTTGTGGCCAAGCTCGTTGTCAACAGGCCTTTTGTTGTAGACACAATTTTAACCACCTCCGCCGCTCACTGAAAAAGGGGGTGTTGTAAGTTTTAGGTGTAAGTCTGACAGAACCGAAACGGATGGACGGATGGACTATTTCCTAGTTATATTGTATGATATACTTATCATTTCAGTGTTGGTTATTGTTCGTTTCTGTCAAGACCTATTCGTCATTCATTGCGTTAACGTGTAGCGTATTTCTCACATCTAGCGAACTTGCTCAAATTTGAAAAAAAGCAACCTTAAAGTACCTGTGGTAGTTTCAGCATGAATGTGGGTGGACGTAGGTGTTGTTGTGTGAGATGGATGGATTGTGGGAGTGAGGAGTTGTGTATGAAATGTGTGAATGTGGACATGACGACTGATAGGTGTGTGTGGAGACTACCACCTAGCGTGGGACAGGGGCCGTAAGATGATACTGGTAATAAACTACTGGTAAAAAACCTACGTAAATAAAGTTCCTTTTGAGTTTGAGTTTGCAGACTGCCTGCGATGTGGCTATGTACAAATGCCAGCCATGACTAGCACTTATCGCTTATCGAAGTTTTGGTTTCACCCTGTATAGGTGTATGTAATAGAGGTGACCGCGCCTGGGATAAAACATTCTAATTTAGGTTAGATTAGGTAAATTTCTCAAGTCCTCGCAACTTCAGACAGTGAGTTTTTTCGGCTTAGTAGACTGATTGCTTTATCCGTTGTAGCAACCAGCATGCTACCTACTTTACACAATTTACCCGAAAAATCTGAGCTAATAACATTCAGAAATATTGCCTACAAATGCGAGAATTACCAAAAAAAAATCCTACACCGCGATGGCGAAATTTCAAAATTCGCACAGTTAAGAATGCCCGACTACAACTATCGGGGCATAGGCGCCGCGGACCTGTGCCACATATACCTACCACCTCGTCTGGCTGGATGATCACCACCATCCTTGGCTGGTGCTGTGTTCCTGCGCGGGAGTGAGGTCTATCGGGGGAAGCGCGGAGCTGGCGGCGGAAGGAAAGTCTCCTTTTTAAAATCCCGACATCGCACCCGGGCTAAGCCCGGACGGGCAGCTAGTTAATTAAAAAAACGTCTATTTTATAAGGGCTTTCAGATTTGTTCTTATCATCATTTTAGGCAAAAGACGTCCACTGCTGGACATAGGTCTCACCCAAGGATCTCCACGAAAGCCGGTCCTGGGGCGCCCATATCCAGGTCATCGGTCCACCGTGTGGGAGGACTACCAGCACTGCGCTTTCCGGAATGCGGTCGCCATCGGGCGTCGGCCCTGCGAACTATGTGCCCTGCCCACTGCCACTTAAGCTTGGCAATCGTATCTCCTCATTTCTGATTCGATCTCGCAGGGAAACTCCAAGCATAGCCCTCTTCATTGCCCTTTGGGCGACTTTGAGCCTTCTGTACCATATGGCCATTCCACCACTGGCAACACACATTGGTCCAAGACTTTTGTCTTCAAACACTGCGGTATTGTGGACAAGAAGATCAGAATTTATCTAAATGGGTTATAAATATAAATAAAGTACATATATGGGGATAATAGATAGATAGATAACTCTTTATTGTACAACAGTATTACACAACAGGAACAACTTACGACAGTATACATGTATCGTCACTTGTTCGATAGGCGGCATTCTCGCTAAGGAGTCATCGACGCCACCCTTGACATTGACGGCATGCCCTCTAATCTTAATCCGCTAATGGAGTTGATCGGCCGCAGCGGAAATTGCCGCAACATCACATTAACATAACGCGGAGCCACTTACGCAGACGCGCACTCACTGCTTTTTTTAGACATACGTATTAGCTACAAGTATGGATTAGCACTAATCAAGTGGCACTCAACCTCCTTTCAGTTTCATTGGGGTCGGCCCCAGTCCAACCAGACTTGGCTGACTACCTGTATTTGGGAATCACAGTGGGCTTCGTGTATTGACTGGCAAAGGTGCAAGGATGGTAGCCGGGACAGACGGCGCGGCGTTATGGGTGGCCGAGGTCAGTTGTAATAATATGATGATAGATCGATGCAACGTCCAGCGGAGGCAGACTTGCTTAGCCTACACATCAATTGCGTCCCACGCCGCCGTCTGCTGCGCTACGAACTCAACTGCTAATCACTGAACGGATGTACTGATCTCGTCGTATTAGCCAGGCAGGACTGTCGGGAGGCGACAAAGTGTAAGTGTCGCGGTGTGTACATACATACACTGTGTGTGATCACAGCACACAGGCACACGCTCGGAGCGGTACAACTGGTCCGGGAGCCGGGAGTGACTCATGTGGCCAGGGAGACCTCGCGGCGCGGGCCGAACCTTTCCGCTTGCCACCGCCCGTTTGCACCACGCCGAATTTATAGTGTTCTACTCGAAACCGAAGTCTTTGCTTAGACTTGGACGACAGGGGATTATTCGGAATATTGGAGTATCCATCCGTCGGCAAAAATAATCGTTTTTGGAGTCGATTTAAATTGTTCGATGTCAATGCAAACAAATTTCACGAGGAAGTGGAACTGCACTAAAATCAATCAATCCACTGAAGCGATTTCGATGATAAAGTTATGGGGCTAGTCTTGAACCAATACCCTTGGACTAGGAGAAAAACCGATTTACATTTACAAGACGGAGTTATGTTGTATGTGCTGTAACTATAATTAAACTATCATAGAACCGAATCCAGAATATAAAAAATGTCTAAAAATATAGTTAAAAAAAAGAAAGTAAAAGATGATTCTATTACCAACAAGTAAAGACGTCGAGGCGAATAGAGAAGAACGCCCGCCGGCGAGGCCGCGCGTGGTGCGGCCGCCACCACCGCTCTCGAGCCTGCGGCCGGTCGCGGTACTCGCGGTCGCGGCTCGCCAGTGCGATGTGAACCGGCGTCCGGCACGCCCGCACACGCGACCACACTCGAGCGCGCGCCAGTT
The DNA here is from genome assembly GCA_905475355.2 of Clostera curtula. NCBI lineage: Eukaryota > Metazoa > Arthropoda > Insecta > Lepidoptera > Notodontidae > Clostera > Clostera curtula. The sequence goes on along the minus strand of FR997816.1, from coordinate 68,001 downwards.
AGAGCCCCGCGGGCTGAACTGAGCCGAGCCTCCTCACCACCCTGCCTTGCCGTCCCGCCGCGATCCCTCAAATCCCGCTTGGGAGTCGGACGCGGCTGACCCTGGAAAGTACACCGCGCCATTGCCACCGGCGCCCTCGCCGCATCGGACCCGCGGCCGAGCGTATCTGTGAGTGGCTGCCGACTTTCTTGCTTATTGATTTTCCCCCACCTGCGCTGGCTTCATGGAAACAAGGACGCGGCGACCCTTTGAGTACGCCACATACATGTCTCGAGCGGACTCCTTGGCCGCCGCTAATTCTTGACCGCGGCAGGAATTGGGGCACTGGCTGGATCGTCAACAACTGTTGCAACTATTGCTCTTATAAGTACATGAAGTAGGTAGCTAAACATTGAGTTTCATTTGGCGCTGCGAGCATTCCGCCTTGGGGCGCAGTGCATTTCGCATACTGCCGCCGCCGTTTGAGTCACGGCAAAACAACCACCGCTTGGGGTTAAAAATACACCGGGGGCGTTTTATTACTAAGACACAAGTGAGTCCAATGTCGAGACGAGTTCACTGACGACGACACATCTGTTCTTGTTTCGTATATTCTTAACGCAAATGTTACGGTTGACTGACGCGAGTAATGCTGAACATCTCACTTGGCTTGGCACTTGTGGATTAAACGTCTGTTGTGGGTTCCATGCAGGTCTGAACTACTATTAATTTTATCCGTTGCTGAGAAGGGCCTCCCCCATTAAAATTGATGAAAATTAGCCTGAGGCACAGGGTTTTGATGGAAACTTCATCTGTCTTCTGTTGTCTCTAACGGCTATCGTTAGAGAAAAGAGAAGACAGATGAAGTCCTAGGAAGAAATGCGTCGATGCCATCGTGAACATCCGTCACTAGACCCAGGCACAAAACGCAACCTATGAGAAGGCTGCATTTTAAGAAGTATGACGAATGGGTACAGTTAAAGATCGATTGTGGTGAGAAGCACGTGAGCGGGTGTGCGCGTGGCGTGCGCGGGCGTCGCGTCCTCGCTAACGGCTTTTGGCTGATGGTGCTTCAACTGTTTGCCCCAATTCCTCATAACAGCATGCTGCAACGGTAGTATGCCGTGTCTTGCGATCAATTGCAATTAATAATGTATTGAAACCTCAGCGGGGGCACTGGCAAATTCAGTTCTTCGGCTAGGAAAGGAGGACGACAATGTCTCAACCATTTGTACGTCGATTTCAAGAAAGTCCAAAAGGCCTACCTCTCTATTTGGTCTCTTAATACTCGGCTGTAGAGCTGGCGTACAATATTTTTAGCGTTATTCACGTAACTAGAGGGAGATTCGGAGTCAACTTTTAAAACATAATTAAACTAACTCTGTAAGCTGAAATCTGTAGAATAGTTCTAAAATGAACAAAAGTTTTAAATCAAAATCATAACTAATTTAATCAAGTTAACTCATTAGAGCAAGTCAAACAATAAAATAAAATAAAATTTACCATTTAACCTTGGGTGTGTATCTAGATAGTCAACATCGCTTTGAGTACCATATTGACAAAATGATTGTATCTGCTTACCAGGCTCTGGGTTTCGTAATAAGATCTACAAAGGAATTCAAGCTACCATCCACATTTTTTATCGTATACAATAGCTATGTTTGCAATCGTTCAGTTAGACTACTGCAGTGCAGTATGGAATCCCACATACCAGGTACACGTCAGTAGGATTGAAAGACTACAGAACAAAGCCGTGCGACACTTAGCTTTTAAGTCTGGTATCTAGATCTTACTTTGATAGACTCGAACGTTTTCGGCTGACGTCACTGGAATCTCGCCGTACCATCTCGGATCTTTTATTCCTATATAATTTTTTTAATCTATACTAATATATAAAGCTGCAGAGTTTGTTTGTTTGTTTGAACGCGCTAATCGCAGGAACTAATGGCCCGATTTCAAAAATTCTTTCAATGTTAGATAGTCCATTTATCGAGGAAGGTTATAGGCTATATTTTATTTTCAAAGGAATTAGGGATCCGTATGAAAATTGCGATTTTGTAACCCAAGCATGAACCCAAGGTGTAAAATCGAAAACCTATTTATGCGTGCGCTGCAAAAACTATTGACAATAGAACAAATTGAAGTACTACGAGTTTGTAGGTCTTATTAAAATCTACAAAAAAGTCCGGGACAGCACATATCTAACTATATCATAGTTTAGTCACACAATAACCACTTTTATATTCATAAAAAAAATGCATAGAGATAAGCACGGGTTCGAAGTCCACGCGAGCGAAGCCGCGCCCAAAAGCTAGTAACTATTATATATTGACTGCCCTGACTTGCTGAGCGAAATATCATTCAACGTACCAAGTAGGTAGACTGACACGCCACCCTGCATCATTTGGGTAAACATGCCCTATTGCAAGAATGGAATCAACATTACAATAGGATTTGCAATGTTTCAAGGGATGTTGATCTATTTCGTAGTAGTCTTGAAGAGTTCAAATCCTTACTTCTGGAAGCTGTGGCGGTTGACAGTGTCTGATCCATCTTAAATCTTATTTTATCTATGTCTCTTCCTTTTAATTACTGTTTAATTAAATTTAATTAATATTCTTGTTTCAAATGTTATAAATTAATGTTGTGGTTCCCTGTAATTGTATTGGTTCTTAATTTTAAGTTCATACTGTATTACCTGTACACTTTCTGTTGGGAGTCCAAATAAATAAATCTACCACCGGTTCGGAATGCACCTCTACAGAGAAAAGCCGGCAAGAAACTCTAGTTCGTAGTTGATAGATCGCCATTTTTGGGTACAAGACTGGATATTTATGACAGAATTGTGAGAGCAAACTCGCGCAATAGTTGCAATGGCCTAAACATCAGGCAGATCTAGTCAACAATTGCATTTCTAATTACTTTGTCAGTATTCTAAAAGTATGTATTTAAATAAGAGCATCGGACTAGCAACAACACCGATCAATTATTCCCAAGCATTTTTGTCTAAGATATAGTCTTTAACTTTATAGTACCCCTTGAGGATTAGCCGACTTTTAATGTGACACTTAGTGTTCTAAAGGCAAGTCTTGAATGCCTTTAGGAATTTTATTAAATAATCGAATACCAAGACCTGCAAAAGTTTTGTGAACTTTTTGCAGCCTGTAATAAGGGACTATTATGTGGTGTCTATTCCTAGTGGACATTTTATTTTTATTGATATCGCCACTGTTTTCGTAATCGCTGATATTTTTACGGATGTACATAATATTTGTAAATATGTACTGCGATGCGACTTTTAGAATTCCAGCATCCTTAAAAAGTTATCTTAGTGATTCTGTAGAATTAAGACTATACATTGCGAGCACCGCTCGCTTTTGTAAAACAAAAATGGTTTCGATATCGGCAGCATTTCCCCACACTATGATACTTTAGGCGCAAAGGGATGATCATCCAGCCAGATGAGGTGTTATGTCTGGCTGGGTCGCAGGGCCTATCCCCGGATCGTTGTAGTCGGGGATTAGAAATTAGAATTAGTTCAGATTTCTCGGGTAAATTGTGTAAAGTATGTAGCATGTTGGTCGCTACAATACCATAAGACATAATGCTGTGAAAATAACTGAAATATATTAATCTAGCTGCGAGACACGTTATATGTGCCCCCCATTGAAGTTTAGGGTCTAAAGTGATGCCTAAGAATTTGTTGAAAAAAAACCTAAGTTGATTCTACAATATCTACGCATCTATTACTAGTCATTAAATGGGTGTTACTAATTCGTACATTGGGCGTGACAAACTTAATACATTTCGTTTTTTGAGCATTTAATGTAAGGTTATTCGTTTCAACCCAGTGGCATACTTGAGAGAGTGCGCTGTTTACATTGTCATATGAACTTTTGTTTCTGTCAACCTCAAATATTAACGAAGTGTCATCTGCAAAATGTTTGTAATACTGTGTAGTATTACAAATATTTTCCACAAAATGGGAGGTCATTAATATACATTAAAAACAAAAATGGTCCTAGAATGAAAGGACTGGCGGGGACAATTAGTACCGCCGACCGCCAATACAAAATGATTGTAGGATTTTTATGTTCTGCGAAAAGTTGTGACCCCGCAGCCTTGTGACGTCACGCCCGGGCGGGCACTCAACCCGCGGGTCGATGGCGACTTCTTCGGCGGCCCCATAGCGGCACACGACCGCTACGCTATCTATCACCTGCTACTGTACTGGTGTTATCGCATGCGGGCGGCGACGAACCGACTCACTGCCTCGTTTGAATAACCTGCCCGTATTTGCATAATTGACTCGGATACTCGCCTTCCTTCCTTAGCCTTTTAGATCAATTTGCGTTTACAGAAATACATTGATATCTAGTTGTAAAACAATTAATTTATCTAGCGGTCGCTAAGGCCCAAACGCAACATAGTATTAAAGGTTGGGCAAACTATACTTTGTGACCTTTCCTTTCATGCTTTCGAATAGTGCGATGCCTCTGCTGTTCAGATATGAGACCGCGAGCAGCTTTCCTAAAACATCTGGAAAAGTGAAACCAGAAGTTTCAGGCACCATTGATGATTAACATGCAGTCTCTCTATACCTACAGGTATCACTCAACCTTAGCACTTCAACACGCAGTGTCATCTGGGACCCCTTAGGCCCGTTGTGGTTCATTGCCATGCGCCCCCCCTCCCCGCCATGGGCTAAGGATGTCGAAGCGGGTCGAGAGTCGTGACTCAGTGTCTGCGGCTAATTGCTCGCTCACTTTGGACAACCATTTAGGGCTTGACATTAAACGATGGTTGGCTATTATGCTCCGTGCACATATGGCGAGGGATATGCTTTATTATCTCCCTAAACAGTCGTTGGAGTGAGCGTCCCTCCATCGCACTGAGCGTACTTCTGCGCATATGGGATATGCCAGCGAATGTCGCGCCTGTCAGATTTGAGTAAACTCGCATTTCTGGCAAGCCTCCTTAGAATCATATCCCCTAAATCTATCTGCAGATGGGTTGCACTAGCTAGCCGCCCATCGGCAGTAATAAAGTATTGCGTTATCGGATTGGTCATCTCGTCACCTTGCGGCGCAATCCCGCCGCTCTTTGTGCGGTTGAGCGTAAACGCATAGATAGACTTTATAACTCCGGAACCGAATGGAAACCGGAACACATTGGCGCGGAGTCGACACTGAGCGTTGGCCTCGAGCCACTACGAATTTAAGTGGCTATTTACTTAAACTACATTGTAGAAACATAAGAAGCTGGGAAAACACCATCAAGTCATTTATTCATGTAGCTTTAATCACACTTTTATATATATAGCATTTTATCTTACAATTATAAGAAATAAAAAACGTTAATTATAGTTAAAAAAAGCAGACAAAACACACAACACAACACAAACTTTTAACAATACGGTGTCTAAAAGGCTGGAGCTCAGTATACACTGCAGATTTCAGCAGCACTGGAAGCAGAAAAATGCAAAATATAAAAACATGTCTTAATCAGTTATACGCAAAGAACGAGGAAAGTTACAAGTTCTAGGTAGAGGTACTACTTCTTTCTATAGAAATCTCTCAATAGACCTGCGATAAAAGATGGTGGAAATAGGATAATAATTATTTACTCACTAAGTCTTCTATCAGCCACAGAAGTCCACTGCTGAACATAGGCCTCCCCCATAGATTTCCACAATGTGGATCACGTGCAGACCGCATCCACTAAGTCTTAGTGTGTAAATAAAAAATAAGATTAATAATAAGATTATTTGTCTTTAATAAATGCGTAATGCATTCTTTTTTTTATTGCCATAATTTATTTGTTATCAACAGTTCTAAAAATTATAAAATATCTGCTCAATAAATTTTCATGGCCTAAACAGCACAATCGGTCTCACTCAGTCTCATGCGCGTGGCTATTGAATGCTCTTGCACTCCCCCCCCCCCCACACAGGTTCATACAATTGAGTTTAAGGGATGATTGGCCCCTTGGATCCGATTCGTCTTCTTGTCAAAGGTTAAAATAGTTGTCTGGTAAATACACTCGAGAGCAATGAATCCGGGTCACTTAAAGAATCCTAAAAATCTCGGAAACTAAAATTGCTAGGTTAATGCAATAAATCGTATTTAATAGACAATGTATTACTCCATAAATGAAGGTATTAAAACTTCTTAGTTATTGTAAAGTTATATCATAAAAAAATCAAACTTGAAAAAGGGCCACTTTCGAAGATGGAACTACGAAATTACAGCATTTGGTTTTGCTTTTGTTTGTAATCTGTCATTTATGTGGGTACATAAACCATGTTGATAGTGCTCTATATTCATTATTCAAGCTGAAATTATGTCGCTTACGCCTGAAGAATGCACCAGAATACTTACAATGCTGGAAACCGGCCGGAGTCAGCGCGATACAGCCAGGACTGTCGGTGTGTCGCTGTCAACAGTACAAAGAGTTCTCCGACGTTACGAAGAAACTGGTTCTAACCTACGCAGACCAGGAACGGGCAGAACCAGGTGTACCACAGCACGAGAAGACCGATACTTGGTGAACACCATGCTTCGAAATCGCTTTCTCACAGGAACTGAACTCACAAATCAGTTTCGACGCCTCGGAGAAAGTAACCCAAGTGCATGGACAGTAAGACGTCGGCTTGCTGAATCTAACTTAAAACCCCTTAGACCTGCAAACGGCCCTAAACTGGAGCTTGGGCATCGTATTTCAAGACTAAGATATGCCCAGAGCCACGTAAATTGGAGTATTGAAGATTGGTCAAAAGTTATGTTCTCCGACGAATCAAAATTTATGCTCTACAAGCACGATGGAAGACACAGAGTGTATCGAACGAGGGGAAAGATTCAAGCAAGCATGCATCGAAGAAAAAGTACCCTACGGTGGTGGGTCTGTACTTGTGTGGGCCGGAATTTCTTCTGAAAGTCGCACAGAGCTGGTGATCATAGAAAACGGCTCTTTAACTAGCGTAAGATATGTGCAAGAAATCATCAATGATCACGTTGGTCCATTTATGGTCAATTTAGGTGAGGATGCTATATTTATGCATGACAATGCCCGACCTCATACAGGTAGGATTGTGAATGACTACCTTCAAGAGATGAACATTACTCGTATGGAGTGGCCAGCGCGCAGCCCGGATATCAACCCGATCGAGCATGCTTGGGATGAGCTAGGCAGATGCGTAAAACAACGAAACCCTCCCCCAATCACGCTTCGTGAGCTCAAAATTGCTCTCACAGAGGAATGGGAGAATATTCCCCAAAATCGTATAAGGAACTTGGTGTACAGCATGCCAAACCGCGTAAACGCAGTAATGGAAGCACGAGGAGGCAATACGAAGTATTAAAATTCAAGAAAATCGTAATAAAGTTCAAAAATTTCATGTTTCCTATTTTTGTTTTAAGGAGAGATCAGCAGTTTTTTTCTTTATGTAATTTTGTGTTAATAAAATGTATGGTGACTCATTTTTTTTTACTTTCATTTAAGGAGTATTACATTGTCTATTAAATACAATTTATTGCATTAACCTATCATTTTTAGTTTCCGAGATTTTTAACATTCTTTAAGTGACCCGGATTCATTGCTCTCGAGTGTATATATAAAAATGAAGCATCAGAATTAACGTGAAGTTAAATTATTATTTTGGGAGCTTTAGAGCGTCTGTAAAGCAAAATGGCCGACGGAAAGTGACTGGGAGTATTGTCGATTTAATTTTAACAAGACCGTCTAAACGTACGTGAGAATAAGCCAGGAAAATTGTAATGTGAAATAAGTAATGTTTTTATATATCTTGATCACCCGATACCTACAAAATTGGCCGTTTGACCAGGGAACGGGTAGGCTAACATCGTAGTATATACTAACACTTCTCAATCGTCCATATTTTGTCTGTCAGAAATACGTGTCGTCTGCTTTTGTGTAAACCAGAGGCACTTGCTCCGAGTCTGGGTGTCATTTGTGTACGTGAATTTCATGTTTGTAGACTGCCCCAACGATACCGGTTATATCTAGTGCAGAGAATTCGTTTTTTTTTAAAAGCATCGAAACTTCGGGATTTAAATAATGTAATATACAGATAAAAAGTGTTTAATTTCAATGTGTAATAATAGCGAAAACCTAAGAAATCAAATTTATATTAAACATTAAATGTATTTATCTGCCCATGTCATCCGATTCCAATCTGACCAACGGGTGTAAGCGAGTTAGATTCTAAAAATACCAACGTTTCATTACCTTTCGTTAATGTTAGACGGGCCGTTCGGCATAACGTTTGGCGAAATTGTTTTAAGAAATCTGTGTATTTATTACCTTTTTTATAACAAGATGAAAGCATATTAAAAAACACCCTCTTGCTGGCTCTTCTCCGTGTAGTAGTATTCCACATCGGCGCATAGGCTCATTGTGGAGATTCCAAGAGCGTCTTGTTTTTTTAAGCTTGTTAAAATTTAAGCATTTGTCTGTAATAGATTACATCTTTTTTGTGGACATTAAGTTCGCCACTAAATCTGTAATGCACAATAACATGGGGGCCTCGTTAGCATAATGCATGCGGAGGAGAAAACGGAACACGAGAAATCAGCGCAGCAGCGGGCTGCGGGGCCACACTCCAGCGGCTGTGCGAGATGAAGCGTGCAACAAGAATGGTGCCGTTGGTGCCTACGGCCTACGGGCACGGGTATATGCCGCCGTGTACTCTGTTGATTTTAACCGATATTGATATGTGGCAGAACGAAGTATCTTTGGTTGCAGGCATCATTGGCAAGTTCAGTTTGCGTAGATGGCCGTACCTCGCAAGTAATAATATCGAAAATTGCCTCAATGCCTCGGCCAAAGACTGAACCTGTTTTATTGCATGTTAAAATAATATCATTACTGCCAGTGAGTCAAGGAATTGAAACCGATATATTAAATTACCCCTTTTAATAATCAAGAAGCGAAAGCCGAATCGAATTGAATTCCTGCCATGAATCGAACTCCGAAAGAAACAGCTATTTATTACTTAATTAAAACGAGCATTATACTCCCTACTCGTAAAAATGAAATAAAAATGTAAGTGTATATCCAATATTGAATCGTAAACTATGCATTTGATCATGTGATCATCTTCAGCAACGAGTTGTTCACGACACAACAAGGTTCCCGAAAAAAATCAATCCTGAGATCTGAAAAGAGAATCGATTTCAAAGTGTAGCTTCACTCTCCAACAGGGTTTGCACGTGGTAGTGAGAACGTATTTGCTCGGCAGGTGGCGCGTGCGCAGGCGAACAAGGCAACGCGTCCCCTGCGCTGAGGGAAGCGCTGCACACCATCCGCGAGGCGTGGGCCGAGCCGCGGCCCCTGCGCGCCTCCTGCGGCTGGTCAGTACTCCCCATCGCCACTTGGATATCGCCAGGCAGCCTAAACTCCCACCCAAGCGGTGTTGGTGGCGGTGCCCCAATAAGTAATTGTTTGGAGCAGGCAGAACCGCAGGCAACACGACTCGAGAGGCCACTGCTCATGTCTATGGATTGTTCATCCCCAATTTTGACATTTTGATGAAACCTTTTAGAGTGGATTCATACAAAATATTTCGTAATGAATGACTTCAGACTGTAACTCTCTGAGAATTAGATGGAGTCGGTATTTTGAATTCATTTGCGTTTGGCTTCGGCAGCGGCCAATATTTTATTGGATCGCGTCCTCCTCGCGTCTGTATTTACTTTGGAGCGACTTCGTATAATGTACACCAAACTTTGTCGCCGGCTCCTCCTTGACCACATCACTGGGTCCAATCGTTCAAGTCAAAGGTGGCAACGGGGCCCGTGCGTCATGGTTAAGTCGGGGGTTACTTAATGTTTGTGTGTAGCGCATGTGCACACGTGCGCGCTGGAATGGGGCCGAACGGGTTCCATAGCGCACTTCTCGACCCACAGTCATTATTTTAACATGCAGAGCGCATAACGAGAGCCAGTCAAATCACTGCCGCTGCTTCCGATTTACATGACATCTCCTCGTTTGCATGATATGACGGCATGACGTGAAATGTGATTGGAGATCGCCGTGAAATTGGTAAGGGCCGGTACAGAACGACGAAAGATGGTGATTTCGATACTCTTTTGGTGAGACTTCTCTAGAATTTCTAGGTACGCAGTTCAATTAGAAATATTCTCAATCTGATATTGATTATGCACAAAATCCAAACGTGATCCAATTATATATGGAACAGTGTAATCATAATAGACCCTGGATGCAGTGGCCAAGGCGTCCCCGGCGTGCACCATCTCACTGCACCGACATGCAATCTCTGAAAAATAATACGAGATCTTCATTGTGGCATACATTAGCGCTTTTGCCTTACACATCCACTTCCACCGCTACACCGCCGCGCCGATGTACGCCTTCCGTGGGCATCTGTCACGGTATGCGCGCCTGAAATAATTGAGAGCATGCCGGCGCGGGCCCGTTCCGCAGTCGACGGCGGCGGCTTCGGGTGCTTGCACGCCTCCTACGCTTGCCCAACTCGCTCACGAAGGCCGAAGTGGCCACGCAAGTACGCTGCCAGCGAATATCGGAGCGACGACGTACCATTCGAGGGAACGGCTCCTCAGCGTAAGTCTTCTAAAGTCTAAGTGTTGTTAGCTCGCCGGTGGACTGCAACCGTTGGACTCCAGGTCTCTCAAGTTTGGGCAAACCCGGACACCGGCGAGAAATATACTCCAGTAATAGTGGTCGTCTCTCTCCCGGGAGCGTGCAATATAGGGAGCAAAGGGAGCCAGGGCGGCGCACCGGCTCGACCTGTTTGCCTTTGCTTGAGATCTCGTTTTATAAATACACAAGTGACACGGGTACATCTTGTGTTACAGAGCCTTTGTCTACCGCTAAATATGTCATGCACCTAAAGATGAGTAGTGCGAGCTGCGACTTGAGCGCGTTACGGTCAATCTGCGCGTAAAAGAGCTGTAGGTTTATAAACGGCATCGGCCGCCCTTCTCGGTTAATGCTGATGGTGTTCCCAAACGAGCGGCCGCCAACGACGGGGGTGTGCTGATATATCGAGGTGTCGTCGACTTTCAAAGTTTATTGGTGATTTGCTTGCGAAATGCGAATGTTGCCCTTCTTCCCGTCGAATAACTAGTATTTTATGAAAAGTGCAGCCTCGGAGGATGCCTGTCGTCGAGTTGTTCGCTGCTCATTTATGGCCACGCGCGGCGCCGGGCGTGAGTCAGGTGCCTGGGAATGCGTCGCCGCTGCGCTGTACCCACTCGCATCCTCAGTTATACTTATGCTCCGCGTCTGTCGGTGTATTGGTCCAACGCTTAGCTAAGCGCCTAGTTCATGTTGTCATTTCGTCTACTAATGTTCATATGTTCCGCCAATAAAGTCTTGTTTGGGGCTGAAATTCCAAGGGCAGCATTTGGTTCAGCTGGCGACGGATCTCGTTAGCCCACCGACCTAGGATTATGCGGTCGCACATGTGTAGTGTCCGTTGTTTAGCCCCGCACGCGTTATTCCTGGAGCGAGGAATGTGCCACCCGCTGCTCACTCCTGTCACCACAATTTGGCATCCTCTGCCCATGAACTTACAGCTCAGAGTGTGCGAGAAAATGTATGCGTGTCATCAATTCGGATTATGATATAGTTTGCTATTTATTTTAGTTATTTCAGACACCTTTTCAAACTGTATTTTTTTTCATTCTACTAGACGATTTATTTTGTAGATCATAATGAAGTTGCCGTTTGAACGCGTTTTATGTTGTGTAGATACCGAGCCTGTCTTGATAACATCATTACGTAATAAATGTAACAATAGTGTTTCTACTTGCTGCTAGCCTTTTCCCCAATTAGTATTTGTAGTGATAGCACAAGACGGCGCATGCTTCGCAGGGTATTCGCCAAATTGCTCATTATTTCATAAAACATGACTCCGCAGGCGCACCGTGACCCGTCCTTCGGCCGCAGGCCCCGACCCCGCCCCCGCCCCCCGCATCGCCAGCATGCACTCGCCCTCCCGCGCCTCCGCGGGCGCCTCGCCCGACGCCTCCCCCGGCCTGATGCGTCGCCGCTACTCCGTGCCCGAGACTATTATGAGAAAGTGAGTGTATAGTGTACGCGCGCATCTGGCCGACACTCCTCCAGCGCACACTGACCACGTGGCGCTCGTCGGTTGCAGGTACCGCCTGGCGCAGGGCAAGGCGGAGGCGGAGGCCGAGGCCGAGGCCGAGTGCAGCCCGCCGGCGACGGGGCGCTCGGCCGCGTCGTCGTCGCCGCCCGGCGCAGCCAGTCCGAGAGGCGCGCGCCAGGACCGCGAGCTCATGCGGCGCTCGGCGCTCATGCGGCGGCTGTGGGGCCGCGCCGAGCCGGGCTCCCGCTGCCGCTGCCGCTGCGCGGCCCAGACGCGGTCGCTGCACGGCTCGCGCTCCGAGCTGCGCCCGTCGCCCGCCCACGGCACTTGTCGCTCGCACGACCGCGGAGCCTCGTCGCTCGCGGACCAAGCCTTCACCGACGTCGCCGAGAACGTCTCCGCCGCGGCCGTCGCATCCGGCGGCTCGCCGGGCTCCCCCACGAACGAGCGCCTCTGCGGGTGCACCGACACGGGGCTGTCCTCCTCCGACGTCGGCGAGCGACCGGCGGGCGCCGACGACGATGAGCGCAACGTCGTGCCGTACGACCAGCCTCTCTCGGTGGACGCGCCGCCGTACGAGCTGCTGGAGATCGTAGTGTCCGAGACCGCCGCTCCGAGGCCCCCGGACGCGGACGATCACCCCCGGGCCCCGACGAGGGACGGCCGGAGCGTCGACCTCGACGAATACGTGTCCAATATTTTGGTGGAGAGTCTCAACTCCCTCTCCGACCGGCTGGAGGGCATGAGCGCGTCCGTCGGGGGCGAGGGCAGAATCAGCGTCGTGGAGAAGGAGATCAAGGTGAGGCTGCAGAACGCGGGCGTCAACACCATCGTGCACCTCAGCCCCACGTCCAACAACCCGATCATCTTCGGCAACGAGGAGCTGTGCCACGGCCGCGGCCACGGCGCCGGGCGGCCGCGGCCGACGCTGTCCATCCGCGAGGAGCGCGCGCTCAGCGCCGACTCGGCCGAGGCGCCCTTCGGCCTGCGCCACGACGGCGACGGCGACGTCCACGCCGCCGTGCTGCACCAGATCCAGCAGCTGTTCCGCGACGAGCGCCCCGCCGCTTCGCTCGTCGAGTCGTCCAACGTGGACGCCTTCCTGCGCGACAACTCTGAGGCGGGCCGCGCGCCCGTCGCCTCGCTGCGCGTGAGCACCCGCCAGCCGGAGGCCGACGTCTTCGGCGGCGTGGGCGCCGGCAACTACCACGGCTCGCACGCGGACCCCCTCGTGCCGCGCTTCTCCGCCTGCCCGCACACCGACTCCATGGAGGTCAACACGTCGTCCTCCGACGAGGCCTGCGCCAGCCTGGTGGACAGCCTCGACGACCCCAACTCCCCGCGGTCCAACCTGTCGCGCAGGTCCTGCGCCGGCCGGCGAACCGAGCTCGTCCGCTCCGCGATCGACGTTTTGGACCTGCTACCCGAGAACGTCGGGGATGCCGCGCCCCGGCCCAGGGACAAGGCCGAGGCCTTCTTCGTGAAGATTCGGGGCGACGAGTGCGAGTGCGACCGGGACGGGGACGTGCGAGTCGCCGACCGCATGCCCGACAACATAAAAGAGAGACTGCACCGGCGTCATCGGAAGAGAGAGATGCGGATGGAGTCCGCGAGGCGCAGCCGCGTCAAGCAGCTCAAGAGGGAGGCCGACAGGCAGCGCCACGACGACGCCCTGAGGGCGCGCAGGGAAGCCCGGCGCGAGTGCATGGCCATCGTTAACGCGCTCATCGACGAAGTCACGGTCAAGATCGCCCAGGATGAGTACAAGGGCATGCGAACCAAAAACAGACCGGACAAGCCGACGGCCTCCAAGCCCGACGAGAACGCCGTGCGACGAAGTTGGAGGAAGGACGCTCGGCGGACGGGCGGCGCGGCTCCCGCCGTGCCTGCGACCGGCGACGCCGACGGGGGCCGGAACGGTTCCGAGGGACACCACGTACGCGGCAAGCTGTCCCTCCGGGCGCGGCCGGCCCCGGCGCCGAGCGACCGGGGGCCCAGGAGGATATACCAGAAGTCGGAAATACACGAGGGAAACAAGTGCATCGAGATACTAGAAATACTGGAGTACGTGAACGGATCGCAGAGCTCCCCCGAGACGCCCACCTCCGACGAGAACCACAACCAGAGAACGAAAAAGTCGCGCATCCCGGTGCCCGTCCACGAGAGAGCCCCCAAAAGCAGCGGCTCCCCGCCGGAGACGCGGGAGCGCGACGCCAACGCCAACCGCCTCCTGGCCGACGCGCTGCTGCTGGCGCTGGCCCGGGCGGAGGCGCCCCCGCCGCGGCCGCGCGACTCGCTGCGCTTCAAGCGCACCTTCGACGCCATCCCCGAGGAGCGCAGCAGCCTCAGCCTCGAGTCGGGCGCCGAGCCCGAGCGCGAGCGCGCCGCCACGCGCAGCGCGGGCACCTCGCCCATGGCGCCAGGTACGAGGCTGCGGCACCACCCGGCCTGCGCCCGCCCCCGCCACCGCCCCCGCCCCGTGCCCGTGGAGTAGCCGCCGCACGCACGCGCCTCGCCGTAGCACACGCACCGCACGTAGCCGCCTCGGCCCTCCGCGGGCCGTAGATTGTTGCCGTGGCCACCGAGGCCGGACCGCGATCGCTCATTGCCAGTTTCGTTCCGCCGAAGGTCCCGAGGCGCCGCGCGACGCCGGGCGGCGGTCGGCGGGCACGCAGTGCGAGCGCAGCGCCCGGCCCGGGCCCGAGCGAGGCGCCCGAGGCGGGCGGGCCGACGCGCGGCCCCGCCGGGCCCTCGAGCCGCCGCCCCGCGATGACGCTAAGCGGCCCCCCGAGTCCGACGGCAAGTCGCACAGCGCGTCTGCGGACCGAAGCGCGAGCCCCGGCGGCTCCAGCTCCGACTCGGCGGACGGCGGGCTGCTGTGCCCGCTGGCGCCGCGCTGGCTGGGCCAGGCCCGCCCCCGCCGCGACGCGCAGCGCCGGCGCCGCCCCGCGGCCCCCGACCGGTGCGCCACGGGTGAGCCTCCGTCTTATTCGCCGCCCCTCGCATCCAGCCGGTCGGACGGTGTCGCTAATCGGCGAATTCCTAGCGCAGACGCTGGCGCCGGCGGCTGGTCCGTGACGGTGGCGGGCTCGTGCCGCGCCGCGCTGCCCGCCGACGTGGAGATGCGCCTCCGCTTCCCGCACCGCGCGGCGGCCGCTCAGGTGGGTACTCGCGGCTCCGCCCGCCGGCCGGCTCGCTTGCGATGCGCTAATGCCTCGCGCTGCTGTTCCCAGGAGTGCTCGTGCTGTGCGCCCGCGGGCTCCCGCGCGTGTCGCCCGCCGCCGGGACGCTCCCCGTCCGATGCCGGCAAGCTCACGCTCACCATGAAGAAGGAGGCACTCGGTGAGAGCGACTCGAGCGCCCCGAGCTGTGGGTGTGGGTGAGCTGTGGTTTAACCGATGATGTGCGTTTGCCGCAGATTCCTCGATTCTCGCGTCGAAGAGCAGCAAGAAGGCCAGCGAGCTGCCGGAGCTGGAGACGTACCGTGCCTCGCGCAGCAAGCTCAAGAGCTCCGTCAAGGTAAACGACGTCCGCGCCCGCTTTTCGAGCCAGTAAACTGAGATGCCCCGACGCGCTTGAATCGGTTGATAGCTCCGCATCACTCGTAAGATGAAAGTCATCGTCCCCGGCTGGGATATATACCGTATCATAGCTGCATTAGAATCGTTAGTCGCTTGACGATCCGTTGGCAAGCATATTGACACCTAGAAGGCGGTTGTTTCAGACGCGACGAGCGTACTCCCTGCACTGCTGGCTGCCCGAAAACGAGCCCGCACCGATCAGGTACTGCTCCACCGACCTCACCGCTTTTGGTCGTAGCACCGCTCGGCACTCGTCGATGGCGAGCGCGAGAGAGAGAGTCACCAGATGGCCAATGCGGCGGCGTGTGTTGCAGGGAGCGTAACGGGCTGTCGGTGCTGGGCTGCGCCATCGTGCCCGAGCTGAAGCCCCGCGCGCCCACCATGAGCGAGAGGGACCTCACGCGCCGAGACACGCCCCGGCACTTCCTGCGCTAGGCGCGGCCGCTCCTCGCGACTTACAATTATTAAGCGTTCATTACAACCTTGCAGTTTCATTTCAATATCAAGTGTTTATTTAATTTACCACCCAATTTTCTAAAAACTGGCTAATGTGATAAGACGGTCCATTGTACATTTCTTGTTTGTATTTGTCCGATGCATTGTAACCTTTTAATATTGGTGTATATTAAAGTATATACTGTGTAGTCACCACCCCATTCGTGTCGTAAGAATGATAAAAGAAATGACAAGGCTGATAGCCTAGCCGTATGACAGGGAAAATTGGACACGAAACCCTATGCAAACCCCTGTTTCTGGCCAACGTGGTAGGCTAATTACCCTCCATGTAATTTGGAGGAGGCCCGACGTAGTAGTAGCACAATATAAATGGTATCAGGTTTTTTTAAATATCACTGCAGTGCCCCTAATAACGAACAAGTTCTGGGAAGTAATGTCATATGCCGATATTCCGTAAAGGCCCAATGTTGGCCATCTCTTCCGTAAAGGCACATATCTGGAAACGGTCATCCAGTAAAGTAGCTGTAGGCCTGCTGATGTAAGCAGGTACCCCCGTTTATGGACCTTAGCAATACCAGATGAGACAGTCATGCAGCACAGACCCTGCAAATGGGAACAGTGGGCCCATCCAGAGCTAGATCTCGCAGCCATACTCTGAGCTCTGCTGACCATACTTATGTTTAGTAACTCAACAACAATAAAAGATGAAAATACTGGTTGTTGATAATTACCGTGTGACCCTCGCCCAAATACTTGTCACCCAAAGCTATACAGATCTAGAATATGACGGATCACAACATTCTATATTAATAGTTAAAATAAGCTTAAGCTAAAAATTACCTTATAATAATTATACTTATCTATATAAATAAATAAAATTGGAGTCTGTTTTTAATATTAAAATAACTGCATTTGGATGTACATATACGGCACGGCATATAAAACAAATCGTCATTTTTTTCTGTCTGTTTGGGTTAACCTTTGAAATGGCTGGACAGATTTTGGCGAGACTTTCACTAGCAGATGGCTGATGTGACAAGGAGTAACTTGGGCTACTTTTATTGACAACAACCGCTTATCAGGAGCCCTTAGTCACTGAGATTTCCACATTGTTATATAAAATAAAGTAAAGTATAACAACCACCACAAGAATAACTTCAATAACATTCAAGTTGAATCTACTTCGGTCAAACTTTAATCAAACCCAATGGTGTCGTAACATTACTACAATGCAATCTCACACAACAATCAGTTATTAGTCTATTCTATTATCTAACTATCAAGGCAACATTGATTATCCACTTCAAAGAGAATTCACTACATCTTAGTTATATTAAGGCGACTAGTCCGATATACCATCCTTTTCTTTCTTACCACCAAAATAGTGTAGACGCGCCATCAGCTATAAAAAATAGTATTGTATCACAACAGACATAATAATACTATTGAAAATTTAAAGAAACATAGACATAACCTATCGAAGAAAATGTAAACAACACAAAACAAATGATGACAAATGTCAAATCGAAAAAACTATAAAGAGGCATGGGTGTCATACTCACTGGTCTCCTTGGATATACCCTAGATATAAATAAATCCGCACGGGCCACGGCGGCAATGGGAGGTTACTCCGAATAAAACTACAGAGTACGTAGTAACTTAGAACGTAGATATAACTGAACAGGCACATTTTATTTTCGTTATATATATGTGACCACCTTTAGAAGACCCACGTTGCCATAGAAACGCAAACATATGAGGCAGTTGTAACCTATATTGGCGTAAAATGTCCTCACTGAGCGGTTACGATAGCGAAGCTATCGGCTTCGACTCCATCAGCTTGTGCAGAAGACCCGAGAGGGACTCATCGTCGCAAACCACGGACTTCAGCGAGGCTGGTGTTGCGTCGCAGACGAACCTGCAACACGAGCGAGGCTCCTCGGCCCGACCGGAGGAGCTGGGGGCGCAAGACGACATCCTGCGCGAGTACCCTCCCCCGGGCCTCAACGAGTTCCTGCGGCGAGTGGTGCCGGCCGTGCTCCAGGAGCTCGACCGGGCCGACAACGAGGCGCGGTGCGACTCGGCCGACTCCGACGAGGAAGAGGCGCCCGCGGCCAAGGCGGTGCAGGAGATTAGCTGCGGCGGGGGGCAGCAGGTACTTGACGCCAGCTGGAGCGGCAGCGGGACGGCCCTGGCCGTGGCCCTGGGCCTCGCGCACCACGACGCCTGCTGCACGCACGACGGACTGTTGCGCGTCTACGCGCTGCGCCGGGCCGGGGCGGGGGACGGCGCCGAGCTCGTCGGCGGCGCGCAGCTCAAAGAAAAGAGCTGCGTCACCGCCGTGCGGTTCCACGGCGCCACCGCAGCCCTACTGGCGTACGGCACCGCGGCCGGAGGGGTGGCCGCGGCTGAGCTCGGCGACGGAGGCGCCACTTGGGCGGCCACGCTGGCGGCGCCCGCCCCAGCGCACGACGCCGGCGCCGTCACCGCGCTGCATTGGGCGGATCCCCCTCTGGCGCACACCTTCCTCACCATGCACATCGTCGCCACGGGCCAGCGCCGCTCTGCCGCGGACCAGGTATGCATCAACTTATTTAGAGCAGATAATATAAAAATATACGAAACACTATTTACGTAGTGAAATCCACCAAGGGTTTAACCCTTTGAGGTGGATATGGAGAACTGGATTATAATTAGAGGAATATAGAAATAATTTATTTATTTATTTATTTATTTATTACATATTCAAGGAGAACCATCGACTACATTATTACTTAAAAATATGCTAGAATAAATTAACAGGTGAGTCATTAAGGGTTCCCACTTATAGCACTAGAGTAAACGGTATCCTTAAAAATAAGTAGTTTAAAAACACACAGCAACTAATCTATCTAAAATAACAATTGGTTCAGTTTAATCCGCAAAGCTCGAGCATTGCATGCAGCTATATCCAGATCACTTGCGAAGCCCATGCTGTTATATGTTGCACATGATCTATATACGAAAGCGTTTTGGCGATAGTTGGTGGAAACTATAGGAAGAAAGAATAAAGGGGTATTACGCAGCGAACGTTTAGGGGCATTAAAACAAATTTAGTCAAGCAATAGGGGGCAGTCAATAGAAGCGGATAGTATACGAGAGAGAAACAGAATATCTAGCATGTTCCGGCGCTTGGAAAGACTTAAGAAATGATGTTTCTTACAAGAATCGTCATAATCAGTTGCGTTGTAACTAATTTTAAAATTCAGATGGCGTAAGAATTTTTCCTGAATACTTTCAATGCGGCTGATGTAGATGCTGTACCGGGGATTCCAAACTTGGGACGCGTATTCAAGGTGGCATCTCACATAAGTGCAATATAAAATTTTTAGTGTCTTTTCATGTTGAAAATCCTGCGAGCATCGTAGTATGAACCCGAGCGCTCGATACGCTTTATTCACAATGGAAGAAATTTGCCGGTCAAAGATGAGTTTAGCATCATATATAACTCCCAAATCATTGATTTCTTGGTTCCTGATAAGATTTTGATTCAGCAAAGAATAATTATAATTTATAAAATTTATGTTACGCGTAAAAGTAATATATGAGCACTTGCTGACATTAAGATCCAAGTGGTTAGCAATACAATAAGAATCAAGACGATTCAGATCATGTTGTAAAAGATGCGCATCATTGACATTCTTGATAACCATAGATATTTTCATATCATCAGCAAAACTACACTACACTACTTGTGTAGCATTTTGAAAGCATGAATCAATATCTGATATGAAAATTAGAAACAAAAGAGGTCCCAGTAAAGATCCTTGAGGCACGCCACTTGGAACGTGAACCCAAGATGATATATAATTGCCTAGCACTACAGCTTGCGATCTATTGTCTATGTAAGACCCAAACCACCTAAGCAAATCCCCTCGGATGCCAGCATTCAAGAGCTTAGCCATAAGCAACTGATGATTAATTTTATCAAAGACTTTACTGTAATCTGTATAGATTACATCAACCTGAGAGCCTTGATCCATAGACTCAGTCAAAAATTCATTGAAGAGCACCAAGTTCGTAGTGGTCGAGCGCCCTTTAAGAAAACCATGTTGAGAATAAGGAAATTGATGTTTAAGCGAAGAATAGAGTTGATCATAAACAATTTTTTCCAGAACTTTGGCAATGATACAGAGCTTAGAGATAGGTCTATAATTGCTAACTAAATTCCTTGCCCCCTTTTTATGTATCGGAGAGATAAATGCCGATTTCCATACTTTGGGGACAAAACCTTCGGTTAACGAACGTGTAAATAAAATTGATAACGGAGAAGCTAAGGCATCAGCACAACGAATAATCAAGACAGTTGGTATTTGGTCAGGTCCCGCGGATTTAGCCGGATCAAGATTTGTTAATATTGGAAGCACCAAGCTTGACGATACTACTATTGAAGATAAGTCAGCATCAAGTGGGGTTTCGGTCCGAGAAGACAAATTACGGCCAGACGACTGGCATTCTGGTAACAAAAAGTTGGAGTAAAAATATTCATTAAAAAGGTTACAAATATCAACACCGTTGTCAGCCAATGTGTCATTATATGTCATTTGATTAGGTAGATTAGTGGATTTGGAGAGAGATTTAATATGAGACCAAAAGCGTTTGGGATTACTTGTTATGGAGCTTTCTATTGAAGATATATATCTATCATAGGCAAGATATTCGAGGGTTTTAGCTCTTTTGGTAAGAAATTCAACAGTCTGGCGATCAGATAGCATATTATATCGTTTAAACCTGTTATAGTACTTGCGTTTTTCCTTAAGGACCTTCCTAAGAGCTGGCGTATACCATGGAGGATAAGACGAATGACGTATTGTTTTAGTGGGGACATATTTATCACGCAAAGAGTAGATAATTTTGTAAAAGGTATCGACAGCTTCATCCAGAGATCTGTATGAGAGTTCAGCATCCCAGTCAAAGGAAAGTAGGTCGTTAGTTATGGAATTATAGTCAGCATCGTTATAACAGTAACTCACATGTGGTGCAGGTTTTAAGTGATTTGAATTGGGAAATGTTACCGAGATTGATAAGGCTTTGTGATGGGGATCAATAGGAACCAGCGGATCGCCAATCTCTCTAACTTGAACCTCATTGTTTGATAAGACTAAGTCTAAAAGCTTACCGTGACTGTTTAATACATTACTGAACTGTTTCAGGTTATTTAAAGTCAGTTCGTCAATCAAGGTGAATTCGTTGGTTTCACAAACATTTGTCGGTTCGCAGCAACCACCGTCGTTGAGTGCAACCCACTGAATACCACTCATATTAAAATCTCCCACGATAAGAAAATGGTCATGTGGATTGTTAACGACGATGCTTCGAAGTTTGTCTAAGTAGTTATTAAGTTGTTGCGAGAAATTCGGACCATTTGATTGACTACATAAATATAACACACAGATGTTTAAACGACGGTGTCTGCCATCTCCGGGTTTAATTGAAATCCAAAGGTCTTCAGCTGAAGAATTCCAATCCTTCTGAACTGTTATATTCAAACCTCTTTTCACCGCAATGAGAACACCACCTCCCAAAGACTGACCTGTCAGCTCGTAGTCACGATCACGACGCCAAACTATGTACCTGTTGTCAAAGAGTTCAGTATCGTGTATGCTATTAATAAGCCATGTCTCAGTTAGCAATATAACACTATAGTTATTACTGTACACGGAACGCCGAAATTTGGTAGTTTTAGTGCGCAATCCTCGCACATTTTGATAGTAAATTTCCAAGTCGCTAGCGCCTGTATATTGTTATTAATACAAAGGCGATAGATAACACATAAGGGTTAAATTGACATAGATTACCCCAACTATAAAATAGTGTTAAAAGTGATGATGTATGATGTATATGGTAACCCACGTATAAGTCCGCTTTAAGAGTAGTTAAGCATTTATATAGGAGAAATAGCACGCTGTTAATTAACGAAAGTATACCAACTATAAGAATACATATATAATAGCATAAAATAATGAAATAATGAAACAGAAATAAGTTCATCACTATCATCACTACATAATTTAAAACAAAGTCATGTCGTCTGTACGTACATATGTATGCTTAAATCTTTAAAACTACGCAGCGGATTTTGAAGCGGCTTTTGTTAATAAATAGAGTGATTCAAGAGGGAGGTTTATATGTATAATACATGCATAATATTGTAGAGGAACACTGATAAATTTAGATGTTCATCATTGCACTCGTGCGAAGCCGGGGCGGGTCGCTCCGTACTATATACAGGGTGGTCAAAAAGTCCTGCATAAAACGCAACCAGCGGTTAGATGGGGTCATCAGCAGCAAAATATTGTTCTACGGGAGGTCCTTTAGGTCAACCCCTGCAGAGTTATAATTGATTTTGTGTTTTTATGAGGAATTGACTTTTTTTCACTAAAACTTGATGAAATTCGAAAAAATCTACATCGTGTATCTTTTTCATAATTTTCACTAGATTGGTACTGATGAGTCCTTTCGTTAGACATGCTATTTATGGTAGTTTATTGGGTGTGTTGAAGATATAGACTAAGAGCCCGTGAACCCCATAGGGCGTGCCAGTTGCCCGGGACGTCCTCTGATAGTCCGCGCCGTCGCCGCGTCGGTCGGGGCGTCACATGGAATGCGTTTACGCGAACCTGTGGCGTCCCAAGCGTGTCGTGTGAGGGTACACCGCGGGGGTTTTAGGGAGACGTCAATATATTGACTCTGAATAAACATTTTTACTTTATTATTTTCACTAGTCTCTCTCGCCGTTAGCGAATGGAGAATGTCCCGGGAAATTTGGAACTGAATCGCGGTGGGGCGCCGGCAGGTGTTGGTGTCGGCGGGCAGCGACGGCGCAGTGCGAGTATGGCGCGTGAACGTGCCCGCGGGGCGCTTCGACGCGGTCGCCTCGTACTCGCCAAGAGCCGCCCGGGGCGGCCCCGCGCTCCACATTGCGTGCCTGGCTTTCGCCCCGCCCGACCCCGACCCCGACGGCGAAGGCGGGCTCGCCGGCGACGCGTTCGCGGTGGGGGCCAGCACCGGCGAGCTGGTGGTGTGCGAGGTGGGCCTGGGCGCGGAGCCGGCGAGGGTGGCGCTGGCCCCGCACCGCGGCAGCGTGCTGGGCGCTGCCTTTTGCCGGCGCCGCGCGCTGCTGGCCTCGGCGTCGGCCGACGGCGAGCTGCGGCTGTACGACGTGCGCCAGGCCGCGCCGCTCAAGGTATGCCCAGGTAGGCCGGTGCCACCTTAGCTCGAAAGCGGCCGCCGCGTTGAACGTGACAGTGGCGCAGGTGGTGTGCGTAGCGGGCGGCGTGTCCCGCGTGGCGTGGCTGCCGGGCGCGTCGCTGGCGGCGCTGCTGGGCGGCGGCGCGGGCGCGCGCCTCTTCGACGCGAGCTCGGGCCGCGAGCTGCGCCTGCGCGGGCTGGACGCCGCGGCCGGAGCCACCGCGCTGAGTGTGCACCGCGCCGGGTAAGCCGCCCTCTTCTGCCTCGGACCGAATGCCACGGGGCAGATGCCTGCCACTTGTGACTTGCACAGGGTGAGCCGCGTGGCGGCTGGCGACGCCGACGGCGTCCTGCGCATCTGGGAGCTGCCGGCGAAGGCGCAGCGCCTGTAGCGACGGGCGCCATTCGCCAGAAGACTCCCTCGTCAATGTGGAGGGCGAGCGCGCTGCTCCCGCTGCCTCCGCGGAGTGCGACATAATGCTGTCTTCCACACGTTGCCGACTACGGACGCATTTTGCTCTCGCCGATGATGTTACAACGACACATGCGCCGCATTTAAGTTATGCGTATTTGATGTTTCATGAATGTTAATTGTATTTATTTTTTAAATAAAAGAACTGTCTTCGGACTTTTACTACACGAAAGTGAATTGGTTTTGCGAGCATGGTGCGGTTTTTTGTGGGCACTAAAAAGAGGGATCCGGCTTGGAAAATAATAAAAACATTAAAAAGTAAAAATAATCTAGGTAGAACAAAAACAGCCATTTGAAGCCGCTGCCTTGCCATTCTTCTGAGTCGGACACTCTTGTCAGAGCGGTCGTGGTTGCACTGATGAGGCACATGAAGAGGCATTCCTGGCGATGCGCTTCCAATTCTGACGATTTAAAGCGTTCCGCGTACATTGGACTATGGTGGACTCAGTCGCTTTGGTTATTATGTCAGTCCAGCGGGTTGGTGATCGGCCGCGTGATATTTTGCCTTCCACTTGGCCCTGAATCACGAGTCTCTCTATCGCGTCCTCCTTTCTGGAGATATGGCCAAAGAACTTCAAAACTCGTAGCAGCACAGTTGATGAGAGGCGGTCTTTGATGTGGAGTTCTTTGAGGATGGATGCATTGCTGCGGAATGCCGTCCACGGGATCTTTAGGAGGCGTCTCCAGCACCACTCCTCCAGAGCATCGATTTTAGGGCGATCGTGCAATCTCAGAGACCAAGTTTCGGCTCCATAGAGAAAGATTGGAAATACAAGGCATTTCATCAATCTGATTTTCGTATTCTTGGTAATTCTCCTGTCTTTCCAAATCTTTCCCAGCCGTTCCACTGCCAACCTGGTAATGGCGCACCGTCGTCTGATCTCGTCGCCACATCCTCCTGTATTTGAGATAGTAGAGCCGAGGTAGTTATAGCTCTTTACAACTTCGCAGTTAGCTATGCTGTGTAAGCTTGTTGCACTTAGTTCAGCCCGGTCTACTATCATCATCTTTGTCTTGTCTCTGTTGATAGCAAGTCCAAATTTGAGGCTGGTCGTTTCAAGACGAGTCAGTAGGTTTTCCATATCTTCTCTTGTCTGTGCGAGAAGGGTAGTATCATCAGCGTATCCAAGATTATATATCACACGTCCCCCAACTGATACACTTTTGTCCCAGTGTTCCAAGACTACGCGCATAATGTACTCTGTGTAGATGTTAAAAAGTAACGGCGATAGGATGCATCCTTGTCGTACCCCGGCTTCGGTTTTGAAGTTGCTCGAAAGGGTATCATCCACTCGTACCGCTGCAGTACCGTCTTCATACAGCCTCCTCAAAAGAATTATAAGATGGGGCGGTACACCCATTTCTGCAAGTACCTTCCAGAGATGTGTCCATATGACTGTGTCGAATGCTTTGCGGAAGTCTACAAAGCAGATAAACAAGGTCGAATTAAATTCTCTGGCTTTCTCAATAATCTGGCGCAATATGAGAATTTGTTCCCGTGTACCTCTCCCCTTTACAAATCCGGCTTGCTCGGGTGCGATTTGCCTTGAGAGGTAGGCTGACAGTCTCGTGTTAATTATGTGGAGCATCACCTTACTTGCATGTGATATTAGGGCTATGAGACGGTAGTTATTGCATTTTTTCGTGGACCCTTTTTTGTGCAGTGGAATGAAAATAGATTTCGACCAGTCATCGGGCCAAATGCCAGTCTCCCATATTTTACTGCAGATAGTAAACAAGACATCGACTCCAGATTCACCCATCGCTTTGAAAACTTCAATTGGGATTTCATCATGACCGACAGCTTTGTTAAATTTCAGATGTTTAATTGCCGCTCGTATTTCATCCCGCATGATGTCGGGCTCACGGTTCCAGTTTTTGTGGTGACAACATGTGATGTTCGGTATTGAATTGCTTGAAAATAGTGATTGGCAGTATTCCCTCCACACATTCACAATGTCCTTTATCTCAGTCACCGTGTTCCCAGAGCAGTCCTCAATAGCCCAAGTCTTGGGTTTAAATTGGCGTGTTATATATCGTACCTTGTCATGGAGATCTTTAGTTTGGTGTTTATTGGAATGTAGTTCCAATTCATCGCATATCTTCCCAAGGTGATCATTGCGGTCACGTCGACAAGCAGCTTGTATGATAACTGACTTGGCATTTAATATCGCAGTACTAGCGCCACTGGCTTTAAGGTTTCGACGCTCTTCAACTAAACGCCAGGTATCATCAGTCATCCAGTGCTGTCGTTTTGTTGACACGTGTTTTGGCTGGGATTCCGCAACTGCCTCTACGATATATGTCTTTGCTGAGATCCACAAGAAGTTAGGGTCGTTGTTTCCAGTGTCTGCTCGCCAAGCGGCATGTCTGCTTTCTATCGAGATGGCTAGTGAGTCTGGATCTTTTACCTCCAGTCTTCTAGGCGGTTTTATTTGTCTCGCCCTTTGCAGTTTAAGCCGCATGTTTCCAATGAGCAGTTGGTGATCAGAATGACAATCAGCATTGGGTAGTGTATGCGTGTTGGTTATTGAGCTTCTCCATCTAGATCCTACTAATATGTAGTCTATCTGATTACGATAATTGCCGTCAGGGGAAGTCCAGGTATATTGGCGTCTAGGGTGGTGCTTGAACATCGTGTTCATTATGGCCATGTTGTTTTCAGCAGCGAACTCTATGAGGCGCTCACCTCTGGGGTTACGAACACCGTGGCCATAGTTCCCAACAATATTCCGAATGCCTGTATCCATAGTGGTGTTTCCTACCTTGGCGTTAAAGTCACCAATTACGAGTAATAGCTCTCTTTTAGGTATCTTAGTTATAGAAGATTCAAGTTGACGATAAAAGTCTTCTATTTCCTCGTCCTTAGCAGAACTAGTAGGAGCATACACTTGAATAATGTTAAGTGGGGTTGGTGATGCGCTAAGTTTAATTGAGATAATTCTATCATTAATAGGGTGGTAGCCAAGCACAGAGTTTTTCCATAATTTAGGGATCGCAATAGCCACTCCTGAAAAGCTACTTTTATCATTGCCTGAGAAATAGATAGTGTGTTTCTCTGCGTCAAAGTGGCCGCTATCTTTCCAATGTGTCTCGCTGATTCCTGTTATAGTTAGCTTGCATCGCTCAAGTTCTTGTTCTAGAATATGAAGCTTTCCATCTTCAAGAAGCCCTCGCACGTTCCATGTGCCTATGTGATGGTCTTTTCTTAAATTGTAGTTATTTCTTCCAGTAGCATTTTTTCCACCAGATGCCTGGTTGCCTGCATCGTGATGGCCGGTAGCCCATTTCACACCCTTAGTCCCGGATAACTCTGGGCGCCGGTCGCTACGCGGATCGCTAGGCGGTCGTACACTCTCTATATGTTTACTCATCATTGCAACTCTCATGGGATAATAATGTAGTAGGTTCCCGTTACTTTCTACATCGCGGTACTAGAACCTCAGTGGCTAAAGTAATCCAAGAGTGAACCGGTTCAGAGCATATGGTTCATTCGCTTCACTTTGGTAATGATGGTTACCGCTGCCCTCCATCAGGTTCCAGGTTTTACGCCCCTGTAGCTTGCCTCCTCCGCTGGTTTGTCCGTACCGACAACTGTTGTCTCCGCCTTCCCCACCGTTGAGGTCTTCACCCGTGACCGTGGGCAAGGGTTCTGCGTTATACCCCACAGTACTGGGTCCCTGCTGAACTTCGCCATCTTTACATTCCGGCCTACTAGAATGCAAGATGCCCACTCCCGCGACGTGGACGCGCCAGACAGGAGTCGCTTAAGTGAAGAGTACAGAAGGTGACTCTATTCTCCCAGGGGCCGAGTTAATGGACGTGTGTAGCCCCACGCCCAAAAGCCTTGCTATACCCTAATGCTAAATGACATTGGTTCCAACGAATTCAAATGGGCGTTTTTCGTTCAGTTTTGTTTTCATTTGGTCCAAAAATTACCAAAATATGCGTACCGACAAATGGTTTTCAAGTTGTATAGATGTTGGAAATTTAATTTCTCACAAGTTTAGTCATCATAATTTTTACGCTAGGATCAATATTTGCAGAGTTATACTAGGTATCAAGTTTGGAAGATGCATCATGCAACGGATCTGCATCTGCTAGGCTCAGCTAGGCTGGTGCATGCTGAACTTTGATATCGGACTTCTTGAGGGCTGTTTTAACTTTTCGATGAAGTGGGTCTTGTTGTTGTCGTTTGCCAATAATGTTAAGAAAATAAAATTTTTAGCAATTTTTTTTTTGTTTTGCTTGATACTATAACGATATAGTTTTATAAGTTGCCTAAAAATAAAATGTAAAATAAAAAATTTTTACAAATACAATAAATTAAATTTATTTGTTACTAGCTGACCCGACAGACGTTGTCCTGTCTGAACTATGAATATTGAATTCGAATAATTAATAATCTATACTAATATATACAGCTGCAGAGTTTGTTTGTTTGTTTGAACGCGCTAATCTCAGGAACTACTGGTCCGATTCTAAAAAATCTTTCAGTCTTAGATAGTCCATTTACCGAGGAAGGTTATAGGCTATATTTTATTTTCAAAAGAATTAGGGATCCGTATGAAAATTGCGATTTTGTAAACCAAGGTGTAAAATCGAAAACCTATATATGCGTGCGCTGCAAAAACTATTGACAATGGAACAAAATTATGTCCTACGGGTTTGTAGGTCTTATAAAGATCTACAAAAAAGCGAGAGCACATATCTAACTATCATAGTTTAGCCACAATAACCGATTTTATGTTCATAAAAAATATGCACGGGGTTGAAGCCCACGCGGGCGAAGCCGCGCGCAAAAGCTAGTAAATTAATATACCGCCTTTTCTTATCGATACCAATCCCTTATTTAATGTAATTAAAAAAGAAAAAAAGTAATTATGCCAAAAATAGCGAACCGTCGGGACGAACGTCAAATGTTTGACAGGTACCAGTTTGTATGGGAAAAAAAAATTGTTGTTTTTATTATTTTACTTACAATATCAATGTTTTCTCTAGACTCTTAAACCTTCCCTGGACTCACACGAATATTTCAAGACCAAAATTAGCCAAATCGCTCCAGCCGTTTTCGAGTTTTAGCGAGACTAACGAACAGCTATTCATTTTTATATATAGAGATGTTAGATAAGTTACCTAAAACAACATCGATTTCTTTATTGTACATCGATACTTATGATTCGATGTTCACATCGATATCAATTCGTTTCAACGTCAGTCATACAACTTAACTTACTATGCAATATGTTCTAAATAAGGACTGCAGGAGCACTTGACTTATCAAGTAAAAATCTTAACATCGACTTCTAAAAACGCCAGTAGCGACATCTAGTAGTTGATATATCTTATATTCATCATTGTCTCATTTGACAGTGATTTAAACCAAAAACAAGCATTGTTTTTTTTTAGAAATTCCATAAAAAAAGATACTTCATTGAATTAAAAACGAAAAATTTAAACATACCATAAAAAATACTTTTCTATATGTTCTGGGCACAGAGTTGATGACCCCGGTCATCGTCAATGGGTGGGTGTGGCGGGGCAAAAATCGATTTTCTGCCTAAAATGATGTAAAAAAGGGGTCACCTGATAGATTATAAACGATGGACATCGGCTGTGCATTCAAAATACCCGAAAAATGGGGGGAAAGGGCTCAGAAACCTAACCGTTTCTGACCTAACTCGAAAAAACGTTAGGTTAGGTTAGGTTAGAATTATGATTTTTCTGCCTAAAATGATGTGAAATAGGGGTCACCTGATAGATTATAAACGATGGACATCGGCTGTGCATTCAAAATACCCGAAAAATGGGGGGAAAGGGCTCAGAAACCTAACCGTTTCTGACCTAACTCGAAAAAACGTTAGGTTAGGTTAGGTTAGAATTATGATTTTTCTGCCTAAAATGATGTGAAATAGGGGTCACCTGATAGATTATAAACGATGGACATCGGTTGTGCATTCAAAATGCCCGAAAAATGGGGGGAAAGGGCTCAGAAACCTAACCGTTTCTGACCTAACTCGAAAAAACGTTAGGTTAGGTTAGGTTAGAATTATGATTTTTCTGCCTAAAATGATGTGAAATAGGGGTCACCTGATAGATTATAAACGATGGACATCGGTTGTGCATTCAAAATGCCCGAAAAATGGGGGGAAAGGGCTCAGAAACCTAACCGTTTCTGACCTAACTCAAAAAAAAGTTAGGTTAGGTTAGGTTAGAATTATGATTTTTCTGCCTAAAATGATGTGAAATAGGGGTCACCTGATAGATTATAAACGATGGACATCGGCTGTGCAATCAAAATACCCGAAAAATGGGGGGAAAGGGCTCAGAAACCTAACCGTTTCTGACCTAACTCGAAAAAACGTTAGGTTAGGTTAGGTTAGAATTATGATTTTTCTGCCTAAAATGATGTGAAATAGGGGTCACCTGATAGATTATAAACGATGGACATCGGTTGTGCATTCAAAATGCCCGAAAAATGGGGGGAAAGGGCTCAGAAACCTAACCGTTTCTGACCTAACTCGAAAAAACGTTAGGTTAGGTTAGGTTAGAATTATGATTTTTCTGCCTAAAATGATGTGAAATAGGGGTCACCTGATAGATTATAAACGATGGACATCGGCTGTGCAATCAAAATACCCGAAAAATGGGGGGAAAGGGCTCAGAAACCTAACCGTTTCTGACCTAACTCGAAAAAACGTTAGGTTAGGTTAGGTTAGAATTATGATTTTTCTGCCTAAAATGATGTGAAATAGGGGTCACCTGATAGATTATAAACGATGGACATCGGTTGTGCATTCAAAATGCCCGAAAAATGGGGGGAAAGGGCTCAGAAACCTAACCGTTTCTGACCTAACTCGAAAAAACGTTAGGTTAGGTTAGGTTAGAATTATGATTTTTCTGCCTAAAATGATGTGAAATAGGGGTCACCTGATAGATTATAAACGATGGACATCGGTTGTGCATTCAAAATACCCGAAAAATGGGGGGAAAGGGCTCAGAAACCTAACCGTTTCTGACCTAACTCGAAAAAAAGTTAGGTTAGGTTAGGTTAGAATTATGATTTTTCTGCCTAAAATGATGTAAAAAAGGGGTCACCTGATAGATTATAAACGATGGACATCGGCTGTGCATTCAAAATACCCGAAAAATGGGGGGAAAGGGCTCAGAAACCTAACCGTTTCTGACCTAACTCGAAAAAACGTTAGGTTAGGTTAGGTTAGAATTATGATTTTTCTGCCTAAAATGATGTGAAATAGGGGTCACCTGATAGATTATAAACGATGGACATCGGTTGTGCATTCAAAATGCCCGAAAAATGGGGGGAAAGGGCTCAGAAACCTAACCGTTTCTGACCTAACTCGAAAAAACGTTAGGTTAGGTTAGGTTAGAATTATGATTTTTCTGCCTAAAATGATGTGAAATAGGGGTCACCTGATAGATTATAAACGATGGACATCGGTTGTGCATTCAAAATACCCGAAAAATGGGGGGAAAGGGCTCAGAAACCTAACCGTTTCTGACCTAACTCAAAAAAAAGTTAGGTTAGGTTAGGTTAGAATTATGATTTTTCTGCCTAAAATGATGTGAAATAGGGGTCACCTGATAGATTATAAACGATGGACATCGGCTGTGCAATCAAAATACCCGAAAAATGGGGGGAAAGGGCTCAGAAACCTAACCGTTTCTGACCTAACTCGAAAAAACGTTAGGTTAGGTTAGGTTAGAATTATGATTTTTCTGCCTAAAATGATGTGAAATAGGGGTCACCTGATAGATTATAAACGATGGACATCGGTTGTGCATTCAAAATGCCCGAAAAATGGGGGGAAAGGGCTCAGAAACCTAACCGTTTCTGACCTAACTCGAAAAAACGTTAGGTTAGGTTAGGTTAGAATTATGATTTTTCTGCCTAAAATGATGTGAAATAGGGGTCACCTGATAGATTATAAACGATGGACATCGGTTGTGCATTCAAAATACCCGAAAAATGGGGGGAAAGGGCTCAGAAACCTAACCGTTTCTGACCTAACTCGAAAAAAAGTTAGGTTAGGTTAGGTTAGAATTATGATTTTTCTGCCTAAAATGATGTAAAAAAGGGGTCACCTGATAGATTATAAACGATGGACATCGGCTGTGCATTCAAAATACCCGAAAAATGGGGGGAAAGGGCTCAGAAACCTAACCGTTTCTGACCTAACTCGAAAAAACGTTAGGTTAGGTTAGGTTAGAATTATGATTTTTCTGCCTAAAATGATGTGAAATAGGGGTCACCTGATAGATTATAAACGATGGACATCGGCTGTGCATTCCAAATACCCGAAAAATGGGGGGAAAGGGCTCAGAAACCTAACCGTTTCTGACCTAACTCGAAAAAAACGTTAGGTTAGGTTAGAATTATGATTTTTCTGCCTAAAATGATGTGAAATAGGGGTCACCTGATAGATTATAAACGATGGACATCGGTTGTGCATTCAAAATGCCCGAAAAATGGGGGGAAAGGGCTCAGAAACCTAACCGTTTCTGACCTAACTCGAAAAAACGTTAGGTTAGGTTAGGTTAGAATTATGATTTTTCTGCCTAAAATGATGTGAAATAGGGGTCACCTGATAGATTATAAACGATGGACATCGGCTGTGCATTCAAAATACCCGAAAAATGGGGGGAAAGGGCTCAGAAACCTAACCGTTTCTGACCTAACTCGAAAAAACGTTAGGTTAGGTTGGGTTAGAATTATGATTTTTCTGCCTAAAATGATGTGAAATAGGGGTCACCTGATAGATTATAAACGATGGACATCGGTTGTGCATTCAAAATGCCCGAAAAATGGGGGGAAAGGGCTCAGAAACCTAACCGTTTCTGACCTAACTCGAAAAAACGTTAGGTTAGGTTAGGTTAGGTTAGGTTAGGTTAGGTTGCTGCGGGTCCCCCCCGATTTGTGCTGCCACCTTGCCGTGGTGGGGGGGCTTGAGTGCCTCAAGGATCCGTCGGGGCCATACCGGCCAGGGTCACCCATGCCGGGCGGGCCCGCGGGGAGAGGTGAGACTAAGAGCAGCGCTACCTTTTATAACTTATATATTGTTTTATTTTGGTTTTGTTAGTTTTTGTTTTGGTTTCGTATATATTTCTGTCTTTTGGTTGTTTTGTTTTCGTTTGTCTTCTTGTTTTGTCGTATCTATTTTATTATATCTTTTCTGTCGTATTTATCACTTTCGCCTTAATTCTTCACTCAAAAGAAAGCATGATGGAACAACGCCCTGTAAAATGTGGTCCCCGGGCGGGTCCCAGTTCGCCGGTGGCGGCTGGGGAATCCCGCGGCGTCGCGCCTAACAGTGCGGCGTCCTGCCCCTCGTACTACGGGGGGGGCAAACAGAGCGTCTCATCTGCTGCTTCGGCGGTGGATGTTGTGGAGAGTGGACGGGCCAGCGTGCCGAAATTACGAGATGGTGTAGCCGGTACAGACGGTGGAGTAGGAAAGTTGGCAGGAGCGGGTCGAGTATCTGCCCCCCTGCGGGACGACAAGGGACGGTTTTCCTCGTCCCGGTCATCGTCACCATGCCCGGTGTCAAAGCCGAGGGAGACGGGAAAGAAGCCAGTGGTGGTGCTGCAAGACTGCCTGCGGTCACAGTCGCCACGACTGAGGGAAATGAGTAGGCTAGACGAAGAGTTTGGTGTCTACGGATCGGAAATCGACTCCGACGACTACATGTCGGGGTCTGAAGATGGTGGGGGTCCGCTGCGGAGAGCCGGCAGCAAACGTCGTCTGGACATTGATGACGACGTTGCTGTCGAGGCCGTGGAAAAGGTCCCCAGGATCGAGGTGTGCCCCAAAGGGGGGAAGGCCGGAAAGGCCAGCAAAGGCAAAGAGGATGTTCCCGGGGGTGAGGACCAGCGCGAGCTGCGTATTGCGTCCCCCTCGGATGAGCCCTCGTATCGGTACGATCGCGACCCGGACGAGCTGGTGGGTCACGATCTCGACAGGCGGATTAAGGAGGAGGTGTTCAACCTGCGGAAGGTCGCCACCACCTCGAAGAATTTGAAGGGAGGCTACGTCCGGATGCTGAAGGACGCGGCCACCTTCCTGGAGGGGGCAACGGACGTCCTTGCAAGACGGTCCGCCACTGAGGAGTCGGCCAGGCTGCGGTCCGAAAATCGGAAGCAGGCGCGGCAGATGGCCGAACTCCAAAGAGAGTATGGTGACGTCCGGAGGGAGCTCGGCGACGTCAAAAGTGAGCTAGAGAAGTTGAAGGAGCAGCTGAGGGAGAGATCCTCCGGCTCCTCCGGAGCGTCTACCCGGCCTCTAGTTCTGGAGGTGCCGGAGGTGCGCAGGGCAAGGACACCGTTGGAGCCTGCTGCTGAGGCCGCCCTCAAGGCCATCCGCCTCAGCAGCAAGTACGCCAATGAGCACAACACGGCGGATGAGTTCCGAGACAAGATCGGGCTCCCTAGGGTGCCCCCGGAGCTCAAAGCCCTCATGTTCCCTCCTTTAGAGGGAGAGACGCAGCCGACCCCGGTGGTCCCGGCTAAGAGCACCGCCTCCGTGGAGGTGCAAACAGAGGAAGACGAGCCTCCTACCGCGAGGACGAAGAAAAGGGTCAAGCCGGCAAAACCAAAGACTGATTCCGCCCCGGTCGCAACAACACCTGCGGCCCCGGCCCCGGCCCTCTCCAAATCCCAGCGGAGGAGGCAGAGAAAGAAGAGCCGCCTCGCGGCGAAGAAAGCGCCGGACGCAGAGCGCGCGGAGGTCGCCCCCGCCCCTGCCCCGGCCCCTGCCCGGGAGGCATGGAATGTGGTGGTCCGGAAAGGGGCCACCAAGAAGAAGGTGTCGCAGCCTCCTCAGGCAAAACCCGTCAGCAGACAGCCACCGACACAGCGAAAGCCCACAGTCTCGCGGCTGCGGGCCCCACGCACATCGGCGGTTGTCCTCACACTGCTGCCGGGCGCAGCCGAGGAGAATCTGCACTACGGAAAGGTCCTGAGCAAGACCAGGGCCCTAATCCCGATGGAGGAATTCGTGCAGCTGAAGCCGAAATTCAGAGAGGCCGCCACGGGGGCACTTGTCATTGAGGTGCCCGACGCGGAGAAGGCGGATGACTTAGCCTCCAAATTTAAGGAGGCGTTTGGGCCGGAGATACTCCGGGTGGCGCGGCCTGTCAAATCGACTGAGCTGCGCCTCCACGGGTTGGACCCATCGGTGGTAGAGGAGGAGGTCGTGGCGGCCGTCGCAAGCACCGGCGCGTGTGATGCGGCGGCCGTCAAATGCGGCGCCATTAGGAGAGCGAGCCGATCGGGCCTGGGCACTGTGTGGGTGCGTTGCCCGATTGCGGCCGCCAAAAAGATCGGCCGTGAACGCCTGTTGATCGGCTGGTCGGCGGTAAGGGTGGAGGTCCTCCGACAGCGGCCCCGAATGTGCTTCCGGTGCCTTGAAACCGGACACTTAGGGGCCTGCTGCACGTCCGACAAGGACAGGAGGGACCTATGCTATAGGTGCGGGGAAGGAGGGCACAAAGCCGCCGACTGCAGTGCGAAGGTGCGCTGTGCTGTCTGCGCGGACCAGGGTCGGGACGCTAACCACAGGTGTGGTCGCATTAGCTGTCTCGGCCCTAAGAGACGCAAGCCGCCCAATCAGGTGGCTGCGCGGGACCGGATGGACGTGTAGTCTGTCCGGCTCCCGAGAAGGGACCCGTTCTGCCCGGGTCAAGTTAGGGCTGATGCGCAGTTCGCGCACGTAGGGTCGCGGCCGATTCAAAGGCCAAACCAGGTGGCGGAGGCAGTGGAGATCTATTGGGCCCACAGCTCCCCACTAGGAAGAGACGTTCGATGGGTTTTTAGTGGGTAGGCAGGGTGCACGAACATCAGTGCGCCCTGGAGTCCCACATATCCCGGTCGCCTTTCACCTCAGACCGGGAACCCGTAAGTAGGGTTTTCCCATCGTTAAAAAAAAAAAAAAAAAAAAAAGGTTGCTGCGGGTATGTCAAAAACCTCAAGAAGGCGGCGACAACCTACACGGACGTGATCGAGTCCCTGGTCTCGAGGACGGAGACCCAGGAGATCCGTCGCATCCGTGCCGACTGTGAGCGGCTCCGGAAGGACAACGAGTCCCTCCGGGCCGAGCTCAAGGCGCACCGGCGGGAGTTCTCGGAGATGAAGGCCGCCATGAACGCCTCCAAGAACACTCCGCAGGCCTCGAGGGAAGACGAGACCCTCGAGGTGTGGAGGCGCTCTATCCTGGAATCTACCGGGAATATGCTCGCGGCGTACGTCGCGAGCATAAACGAGCGCCTCCTGCCGGAACCGGTGCGCCGTCCCTCGCTGGCGGCTGACCGAAGGAGGGCCTCCGTCCGATCGACGGAGCCGGTGGAGCCCGCTGTGCGCCCCGCAACCGCCCCCGTACGGAGGCGTTCGGCCGCCTCCGCAGGATCCCGCTCCCGCACTCCCGTGCCGACGGAACGCGCCGTCCCACCGACGGCCCCGACGGTCTTGCCTGCGGCGGCTGCCCCTGCGCAGAGCGCCGCCAACAAGAAGAAGGAGAAGAGGAAGGCCAAGAAGGCCCGCCGCGCAGCGGCTGCACAGCCTGCTGCCCGTGGGGCGGTCCCGCGGGTTGCCCCGCGGGCTGACCCTGCGGGGACCCAGCCGCCGGCCCAGGAGGGTGACGGCTGGACCACCGTGACTAGGGGCAGGGGCCCCAGGGCGACGAGGGCCCCCGCGGCTCAGCCGGCTCCACCGGCTGCACCCGCAAAGGCCAAGGGTCGGAGGCCTGTGCGGCCTAAGCTCACTGAGCCATCCAGCGCGGCGGTGGTGGTCTCATTGCTGCCGGAGGCCGTGGAAAGGGGGGTGACCTACGCCCAGGTCCTCCAAAGAGCGGAGGAGGAAGTCAGCCTGGCTGAGCTGGGGATCGAGGGGGGCCTCCGAATCCGCAGCTCAGCAACTGGTTCCAGGCTGATGGAGCTGCCGGGCACCCAGAACGGGGACAAGGCCGACCAGCTGGCCGAAAAGCTGCGTCCGGTCTTGGAGGGGCTGGCCGAGGTCATCCGGCCCGTGAAGTGCGTTGAGGTGCGCATTTCGGGGCTGGGAGACTCGGCCACAAAGGCCGCAGTCGCGGTGGCGGTGGCCAGGGCAGGGAAGTGCGCCCTGACCCTGGTGAAGACGGGGGAAATCCGTCCCGGGCCCGGCGGGGCGGGCACTGTCGTCGTGCGGTGCCCGATCGCCGTCGCCAAGACCTTGTCGGAGGCCGGCAAGGTCCAAGTTGGGTGGAGCGAGGCCGTGGTCCGGGTGATGGACCAGCGCCCGCTAAGGTGCTACCGGTGCCTTGGCATGGGCCACACCCGGCCGACGTGTCCATCCAGGGTGGACCGGGACGGACTTTGTTTCAGGTGCGGCCAGGAGGGCCACAAGTCCTCTGGCTGCACAGCCAAGCCGCGCTGCGCCGTCTGCGCGGACGCTGGACAGCGTGCCGACCACGTCATGGGGGGGAAGTCGTGTAACCCCCCCGTGACCAAAGGTAGAGCGACCGCCGTCGCCTCTACCTCTGCCGGGCGCCCGCAGGCGCAGGAGGAAGCAGACATGTCCTCATGAATAGGTCCGGGCATGTCACCTTCCTCCAGGCGAACGTCAATCGCTCCGCCGGGGCTCAGGACTTGCTGATGCAGTCCATGGCGGAGCGACGAATCGACGTCGCAGTCGCCTGCGAGCCGTATTTCGTCCCCTCCCAGGGTCACTGGGCTGGGGACCTTGACGGCGACGTGGCGGTCATCGTCAGGTCGGACGCTGCCCCGCCCCTCTCGACGATAGAGAGGGGCGAGGGGTTCGTGGTGGCGGGGTGGGGAGAGTACCGTATTGTGGGCGGTTACTTCTCCCCCAACCGACCCCTGGCGGAGTTCGAGACGTATCTCGACTCCGTCCGGGGCGCCTTGGATAGGCTGTCGCCGGGGCCAGTGGTCCTCCTCGGCGACCTTAACGCCAAGTCTGAGGCGTGGGGTAACCCCGCCACGGACGCGAGGGGTAGGGCCCTACAATCTTGGGCCCTACTGGCCGGTCTGTCCCTACTGAACGTAGGGACATCGCAGACATGCGTGCGCCACAACGGCGGATCCGTGGTGGACGTCTCGTTTGCCACGCCCGCCGTCGCGCGCAGAGTCTCCGACTGGCGAGTGGCGGAGGGGGTCGAGACGCTGTCGGACCATCTGTACGTTCTGTTCAGCGTCTCGCCCCTCCCAGGCTTCAGGCCGGCCCGTAGGCGGGCCAGCAGGCTGCCTAGGTGGACCTTGAGCCGGCTCGACGTGGAGCTGGCCAAGGAGGCGGCCATCGTCCAACGCTGGTCCTCCCCTGCTGTGGGGGCTGGTGCGGACGTGGACGAGCTGGCCGGCCGCATGCGCGCCTCACTCCAAGAGGTGTGCGATGCGGCCATGCCAAGGGTTCGGAGGGGGCACCAGGGACGGGAGCAGGTGTATTGGTGGTCGTCTGAGATCGCGGAGCTCAGGGCGGCCTCCAACGTGGCCCGCCGCCAATACACGCGGTGCGGCCACCGCCTGCGGAACAACCCGTCCCTGGAAGAGTTGAGGGACCGGCTGCGGGGCATCTATCGAGAGGCGAAGATGGCCCTGCAGCTGGCAATCAGTCGGGCCAAGGCCGCTGCCAGGGAGCAGCTGTTGGCGGATCTCGATAGGGATCCCTGGGGGCGACCCTACCGCGCAGCGCGTGACAAGCTGTGCGCGCGGGGAGCCCCCGTCCTGGAGACTCTGCCTCCCGACCTCCTCGAGAGGGTAGTCGGGGAGCTGTTCCCAGCCGCGGCCCATCACTCTCCGCCGGTGATGTCGCCGCCGTCTCGCTCGGTGGCTGGTGGGGACGACGATGTCCCGCTGGTCACCGAGTCGGAGATGGAGACGGCGCTGGCCCGACTGCGGGCCAAGAAGACGGCCCCCGGGCCTGACGGTGTCCCGGGCCGCGTGGTGTGCGTGGCCTCGGAGTTCCTTGGGGAGGGGCTTCGGAGACTGTTCGACAGGTGCCTTCTGTCCGGACGGTTCCCGAAGCTCTGGAGGGAGGGGAGGCTATGTCTCCTCAAGAAGGAAGGCCGGCCGGAGGACTCCCCCTCCGCGTACCGGCCCATCGTGCTTCTGGACGAGGCGGGCAAACTGTTCGAGAGGGTCCTCGCTGCCCGTCTCGTCCAGCACCTTGAGGGAGTGGGACCGGGGCTCAGCCCGGTCCAGTTCGGCTTCAGGGCGGGGCGGTCGACGATCGACGCGCTCGACGCCCTGAGGCGCCTCCGCGAGGAGGCGGTGGAGGAGGGGGAAGTGGTCCTGGCGGTGTCGCTCGACATCGCCAATGCGTTCAACAGCCTCCCCTTCGAGACGCTCGAGGAGGCACTTCGGTACCATGAGGTGCCTCCTTATCTCGGGAGGCTGCTGAGCGCATATCTCCGGGACCGCGAGGTCCTGTGGGAGGGAGCGGACGGCCGCATTCAGCGGCGGACGGTAAATTGCGGTGTTCCGCAGGGCTCGGTTCTAGGCCCTGTCCTGTGGAACATCGGATACGACTGGTTGCTCAGGATGCCGCTACTGCCCGGGGTGGGGCTGCTCTGCTACGCAGACGACACCCTCATCACGGCCAGGGGCGGCACCTTCGCCGAGGCGGCGAGGAGAGCAACGGTCGCGACGTCGCTGGCTGCGGACCGGATCGGCCTGCTGGGCCTGAGGGTCTCCCTGCCGAAGACGGAGGCCCTCCTCCTCCACGGGCCACGCCGGGGTCCCCCTCGCGGTGCGAGCATCACTGTGGGGGGGACGGTGATAGAGCTGCGGGCCCAGATGAAGTATCTGGGCCTGCACCTGGACGGTCGGTGGAGCTTCGGGGCCCACTTCCAACAGATGGCCCCGAGGCTCATACGGTCGGCCGCCGCCCTGGGCAGGCTGCTGCCCAACGTCGGCGGCCCGGGCTCCGTCTGCAGGCGCCTGTACTCCGGCATCATCCGGAGTATGGCCCTGTACGGAGCCCCCGTCTGGGTCGGAGCCCTCACCGCTCGCAACAGGGCCCTTCTGCGGAGGCCGCAGAGGGTCATAGCGGTGAGGGCGATCCGGGCTTACCGCACGGTGTCGTGGACGGCTGCCACGCTGCTCGCCGGGGACCCACCCTGGGAGCTCCAGGCGGAGGTGCTGGCGGCCGTCTACAGGTACCGTGCGGCACGGAGGGAGGAGGGAGCGCTGCCCCTCCTCGACGGTGGTGGTGCAAGGCGGGTCAGGGACAGAGCGCGAGAGGCCCTGATCCGCCAC
This sequence comes from Clostera curtula, assembly GCA_905475355.2. NCBI lineage: Eukaryota > Metazoa > Arthropoda > Insecta > Lepidoptera > Notodontidae > Clostera > Clostera curtula. The sequence continues at coordinate 27,906 of FR997816.1, read as the reverse complement.
TGGGAGGAGGATTTGGGGTCCCCAGCCGCCGGGCTGGCGACGGTGGAGGCGGTCCGCCCCCACCTAGATCGCTGGCTGTCTCGGCGGCACGGGACCCTAACCTACAGGTTGGTGCAGGTGCTTACCGGGCGGGCGGGTGGAAGGGGAAGTCACAGAGGCTACTGGTAAGACCTGGTGACTTCGTCTTTCACCGTACTCCATTGTCTTTCCCGGCAATGTGAGGGGTGTTGGTCTTGGGTGGAGCACTACTGTTGCGTCGAAACCCAAGGCAAGTGTGGTTGTTATCCTGCTCGTGGTTGCCGCCTGCTTTTGGTCTGGCCCTTCTGGACAGACGTAGCCGAAACAGCCATGCGCCTTCCCGTCTTAATTCTCCCCCTCCTTCCTTTCCCTTTTACCCCTTTCTCCTGTCTATCCCATTTCCTCACAGCGTCGTGGCGGGTTGCGACTCCGGGGACTCCTCTGTTTTCAGAGTTGCCTTGCGAGGCGTAAACCGTTGCGGCGCACCATGGGGCACTCGGGTTGGCGCTCAATTCACTTGGCCGCCAAACCGAGTCCCCAGTCAACTTCATTTTATTTCTGTCTTTTGGTTTGTTCTGTTGGGTTATACTTCTCTTGGTTTTGGTAACTTTTGTTCTTGTTTTAATTGGTTCCTGTCGTTCTTTTCTGTCTTTTCGTTTTCTTCTATTTCCTTTTGTAGATTCTGGGATGCGGCTCTCGGGTTTTCCCGGGAGTCTGCGGGGGGGGGAAAGTGTTTAGGGTGACGTGATAGGAAGAGAAAAATGATGGAAGGTCGTTCAAATAAAAATTCTCCCCGGGCGGGTCCCAGTCAGCCGGTGGCTGCTGGGGAATCCCGCACCGCTTCTCCCTCGGGGGGGGGCGGTCTGCCCCATGTATACGGGGGGGGCAATTTGGGCGCTCCATCCGTCATTCCGACGGATGAGGTAGTTGAGAGGCGGGTGACGCGCGCGATGCGCAAGCGCGCAGTAGAGGAGTCCACCATGGAGGAAGGGGTGGTTGCGAAGCGGCTCAGCAGCCCGCTCCCCAATCAGGGTCTGAGCGATGCGAGCGCCTCGCAGAGTCGAGATGGTTCACCGGTAAGAGGGGAAACCGCGTCTGAGACTTGCGACTCGGACGTCCGGGACCCTGAACGGAGGAATAGGCGCTTCATGAGACGCGCAGTAACGGGTAGGGCGTGCAGGTCGCAGACCCCTCCCACCAGTGAGTGGGAGGGACCAGTGTCTCCAAGCGAGGAGGAAGACCTCGCAGACGAGCCGGAGACTAAGAGTGGGTTCTACCACGAATACGCCCACCACGCGTACAAGGTGTACCGGAAACTCCGGGATGAGGAACCGGAGGAGGAGGACGATGGTTTTTTACCACCGGTACCGCCGAGCGCCCAACAGAAGGTGGTGGCACGGACGGCACATACGAAGGCCAAACTGGCGGACATAATCGCCAAAGTGGCGGCCAATAGGGAGAAAGTGCCTCCAGGGGAGCCAAGTGCTAAAGTCCTCAGCACAATCATCCAGGACGATTTGGCTATCCTCCTGGAGGTCACTAAGCGGAACGGGCGGCCTAAGGGGTACTTCCTCAAGGCTATCCAGACGGCAACCTCCTCACTCCTTGGTGCGGTGAGCGGGTTGGTGCGGAAGGCCTCCGACACGGAGAGATTGCAGGAGACGGTGGAAGGCATGAGGGCAGAGTTGGACCAGTTGCGGGCGGACATGGCCCCTCAGGTCCCACAGGGAGAGAGCGCACCTCCGCATGAGGAAAGTGCACCCTCATTAACAATGAGAGAGATTGGCGCCATGATGGACGCCAAAATCGCGGGCATAGCGTACCGCCTGCTGCCGGAGAAGCGGCTTCGACCGCCTCTGGAGGCAGACCGGTCTGCTGCCCGCGAGCGACGCATGGCGCCAAAACCGGCGGACAAACCTCCCAAAAAGAGGAGGAAAAGGCGAAAGAGGGCCACGGCTGTGCCACCAGTCGCGGAACTCCCTGCGGTTCCCCCGCGTGCGACGCCCAGTGGGGCTCCGGCGGGGAGACCCAGGAGGGACACATGGGCGACGGTGGCGGCCAGAAAAGCCCCGCCAAAGAAGAAGGACGAGCCGAGGAGCCGTCCCTCCCCCTCTTCGCCACGCAAGGCGAAGAAGGGTAGAGGGGCGAAGTGCCGGCGGAGGAAGGACCGGACGAAGACGGAGGCCGTAACCCTGACGATTCCGGAGGGGTCGCAGGCCACCTACTCCGAGGCGTTGACCACCGCCAAGAGGGCGGTCAATCTGGAGGTGTTGGGGATCGCTCCTGAGGAGATGCGTTCCCGAAGGACGAGGACGGGGGGGATGCTCTACGAGCTGTCCGGCCCCGAATGTGGAGCGAAGGCGGACAGGCTCGCGGAGAGCCTTGGAGCATCCCTCGGTGCTCTGGGCGTCCGAGTCCTGCGCCCTATGCGGTTCCGGGATATTCAGATCCGGGACCTTGACGACGCGACAGAGGCCGCTGACGTGGCTAAGGCGGTCGCCACAGCCGGGGGGTGCGCGGCGGAGGCTGTCAAGATTGGCAGTATCCGTCGTGCGCCCGGTTACCTGGGCGTGGCCAGTGTGCGCTGCCCGCTAGCCGCTGCGCAGCGGCTTCTGTCCACCGGCCACCTAGTGGTGGGCTGGGCAAGGGCGAGGGTGGAGGCACTCGAGGCTAGAGCGGAATTTTGTTTCCGCTGCCTCGAGTGCGGCCACGTAGGGGCCCAGTGCCCCAATAGGGAACATGCAGGGCGAGGGGCTCGCTGCTACAAGTGCAGCGAGCCGGGCCACACGGCACGCGAGTGCCGGGCCCCCGAGAGGCGCTGCCCACTGTGTGTCGACATGGGGTCACCTCATGCGCACCGGTTGGGCAGCAGGCAATGCGCCCAGGCGAAGGGCGGTCGCACTAGGCGGCCCCCCTTTCGTAGCGGTGAGGCCCAGGGTGTCGTCGTTACGACGACACCTATGGACACCGCAACTGGGCCGGTGGTGGACGCTGGCTCGGGAAACCGAGCCGCTCCCGCCGAGAATTAGGCAGAAGATCTCTGCCTACCGATCCCGGGGCAGGGCGCGGGGACAGCCCTGCCTCACATCATGGGATCTAGAGAGTTGGTCGACGTGTTTGTCGCGTGCTGGGCAGGCGTCGGCAGAGCGGGTAATACCCGCTCAGTAGTTGGATCGAGTGCTCTACACTCAACTCAACAAAGAGCACGAGACGGAGGAGGTGGTGAGCCTCCAGTCTGTGACATCGTGGAAGCGCCTCAAGGCAAGTCCCCATGATGTCACAAACGTGGATGCGATGCAGGTAGCACCCCGGGGATGTTTAGTGGGTATTCCTCTTCGGAGGTGAGTCCCACACTCCCCTCGTCGGTCCTCCCCGGGACCGACGGGGATAGTCCATAAAGGATTTTACCCAGGGCAAAAAAAAAAAAAAAAAAAAAAAAAAAAAAAAAAAAAAAAAAAAAAAAAAAAAGGTGCTTACCGGGCATGGCTGCTTCGGTAAGTACCTGCATCAAATCGCGGGCCGGGAGCCGACGCCGGTCTGCCACGAGTGTGGCGCGCCAGTCGACACGGCGCGCCACACGGTGGAGGAGTGTGCCGCCTGGGTGACCGAGAGGCGGGCCCTGGCGGCACAGGTCGGAGGAGACCTCTCGCTGTCGAGCCTTATCGGACGGATTCTCGACAGCGAGGAGGGGTGGGAAGCAATGGCCTCCTTTTGCGAGGACGTCATGTCGCAGAAGGAGGCCGCGGAGCGGGTCAGGGAGGAGGACGTCCTGGCCGACCCGCGCCGCAGACGGAGGCCGGGGAGGAGGAGGCGACTGTACGCCCACCTCCTTCCCCCGCCATAGAGGCCGGTGGTGGGCCGGGGGACCCGCCACCGACGAAAGCCTCGATGACTGAGGGCGTCCCAGTGTACCGGGACGCCCTCTCCGATAGTCGCTTGCCCGCGTAGCGGGCACCTCGTCGGGGCGTCAACGTCGACTGCGCTCGCGCGAACCGTTGGCGCCCCAAGCGTGCCGTGTGAGGGTATACCGCTGGGGTTTTAGTGGGTATACGGGTTCTGTCCCGGGAGTCCCACATAATCACCGACCTCACCCCCGGGGGGCGGTGGTATGCGTAATGCATTTCCCCAGCGAAACCAAAAAAAAAAAAAAAAAAAAAAAAAGGTTAGGTTGCTGCGTTGACCTAGTTCGCATACCCCCCTGGGATCCCAATTGCTGTCGTCTTCAGCGCTTTTGTGTCTTTTTGTTTACTTGTCGTTGTTGTTTTGTGACGTGTTTGTGCTGTGTGTGTTTGTTGCTCACCATGAGCTTCAACGCTGCGGCTGCTGGGTCGGACGGAGATTGTTCGTCCTCAGCGGTAGAGGTAGACCTCGAAAGTTTACCGGAGGTCGGTATGGCGGCTGGAGGAGTCTCCGAATCGGACTCCAGCGTGCTGGTGGAGAGCGGGCGGCGCAAGAGATCCCATCCTGCGTCGCCCAAGCAAAGGGCGGCCGGGTCTGACTCCGATACGGAGACGGACACCAGGCCAATCGCCAAGATGCCGACGGCCCTTAGAGGGAAGGGTAAGGCAGTGGCCGGGCCAAGTCGCGTACAGCGGCGGCGGAGCGAGGCTGAGGAGTCGGACGAGTTTGAGCGCCATCTTGGTGCCCGAGCCTTCCGTAAGGAGGTGTCGACCTCAGCCTTCCTGGACCCAGAGGCGGAGCTAGGTTTCGGGCCCGACGACAATCCCGACGCGATGCCGATCGAGACACTGCGCGCAATTGCGGGCAGATGCTCGGCGGCGGTGCTCGAGATCGCCAGGAAGTCCGGCAACCTGAAGGGGGGGTTCGTCAAGAACCTGAAGAAGGCGGCGACGACGTACACGGACGTGGTGGAGTCCCTGATCTCCAGGTCGGAGACGCAGGAGATCCGCCGCGTCCGTGCCGACTGCGAGCGCCTTCGGAAGGACAATGAGTCCCTCCGGGCCGAGCTCAAGGCCCACCGGCGGGAGTTCTGCGAAATGAAGGCCGCAATGAACGCCGCCGAAGGCGTGACGTCAGCCCCGAGGGAAGACGAGACCCTCGAGGTGTGGAGGCGCTCTATCCTGGAGTCAACCGGGAATATGCTCGCGGCGTACGTCGCGAGCATAAACGAGCGCCTCCTGCCAGAACCGGTGCGCCGTCCCTCGCTGGCGGCCGACCGAAGGAGGGCCTCCGTCCGACCGACGGAGCCGGTGGAGCCCGCTGTGCGCCCCGCAACTGCCCCCGTACGGAGGCGTTCGGCCGCCGCAGCATCCCGCTCCTGCACCCCTGTGCCGACGGAACGCGCCGTCCCACCGACGGCCCCGACGGCCTTGCCTGCGGCGGCTGCCCCTGCGCAGATCGCCGCCAGCAGGAAGAATAAGAAGGGGAAGGCCAAGAAGGCCCGCCGCGCAGCGGCTGCACAGTCTGCTGCTGTCGCGGCCCCGCGGGCCGCCCCACGGGCTGCCCCGCGTGCTGCCCCTGCGGGGTCCCAGCCGTCGGCCCAAGAGGGTGACGGCTGGACTACTGTAACTAGGGGCAGGGGCCCCAGGGCGACGAGGGCCCCCGCGGCTCAGCCGGCTCCACCGGCTGCACCCGCAAAGGCCAAGGGTCGGAGGCCTGTGCGGCCTAAGCTCGTTGAGCCATCCACGGCGGCGGTGGTGGTCTCACTGCTGCCGGAGGCCGTGGCAAGGGGGGTGACCTACGCCCAGGTCCTGCAAAGGGCAGAGGAGGAGGTAAGCCTGGCTGAGCTGGGGATCGAGGGGGGCCTCCGAATCCGCAGTTCAGCAACTGGTTCCAGGCTGATGGAGCTGCCGGGCACCCAGAACGGGGACAAGGCCGACCAGCTGGCCGAAAAGCTGCGTCCGGTCTTGGAGGGGCTGGCCGAGGTCATCCGGCCCGTGAAGTGCGTTGAGGTGCGCATTTCGGGGCTGGGAGACTCGGCCACAAAGGCCGCAGTCGCGGTGGCGGTGGCCAGGGCAGGGAAGTGCGCCCTGGCCCTGGTGAAGACGGGGGAAATCCGTCCCGGGCCCGGCGGGGCGGGCACTGTCGTCGTGCGGTGCCCGATCGCCGTCGCCAAGACCTTGTCGGAGGCCGGCAAGGTCCAAGTTGGGTGGAGCGAGGCCGTGGTCCGGGTGATGGACCAGCGCCCGCTAAGGTGCTACCGGTGCCTTGGCATGGGCCACACCCGGCCGACGTGTCCATCCAGGGTGGACCGGGACGGACTTTGCTTTAGGTGCGGCCAGGAGGGCCACAAGTCCTCTGGCTGCACAGCCAAGCCGCGCTGCGCCGTCTGCGCGGACGCTGGACAGCGTGCCGACCACGTCATGGGGGGGAAGTCGTGTAACCCCCCCGTGACCAAAGGTAGAGCGACCGCCGTCGCCTCCACCTCTGCCGGGCGCCCGCAGGCGCAGGAGGAAGCAGACATGTCCTCATGAATAGGTCCGGGCATGTCACCTTCCTCCAGGCGAACGTCAATCGCTCCGCCGGGGCTCAGGACTTGCTGATGCAGTCCATGGCGGAGCGACGAATCGACGTCGCAGTCGCCTGCGAGCCGTATTACGTCCCCTCCCAGGGCCACTGGGCTGGGGACCTTGACGGCGACGTGGCGGTCGTCGTCAGGTCGGACGCTGCCCCGCCCCTCTCGACGATAGAGAGGGGCGAGGGGTTCGTGGTGGCGGGGTGGGGAGAGTACCGTATTGTGGGCGGTTACTTCTCCCCCAACCGACCCCTGGCGGAGTTCGAGACGTATCTCGACTCCGTCCGGGGCGCCTTGGATAGGCTGTCGCCGGGGCCAGTGGTCCTCCTCGGCGACCTTAACGCCAAGTCTGAGGCGTGGGGTAACCCCGCCACGGACGCGAGGGGTAGGGCCCTACAATCTTGGGCCCTACTGGCCGGTCTGTCCCTACTGAACGTAGGGACATCGCAGACATGCGTGCGCCACAACGGCGGATCCGTGGTGGACGTCTCGTTTGCCACGCCCGCCGTCGCGCGCAGAGTCTCCGACTGGCGAGTGGCGGAGGGGGTCGAGACGCTGTCGGACCATCTGTACGTTCTGTTCAGCGTCTCGCCCCTCCCAGGCTTCAGGCCGGCCCGTAGGCGGGCCAGCAGGCTGCCTAGGTGGACCTTGAGCCGGCTCGACGTGGAGCTGGCCAAGGAGGCGGCCATCGTCCAGCGCTGGTCCTCCCCTGCTGTGGGGGCTGGTGCGGACGTGGACGAGCTGGCCGGCCGCATGCGCGCCTCACTCCAAGAGGTGTGCGATGCGGCCATGCCGAGGGTTCGGAGGGGGCACCAGGGACGGGAGCAGGTGTATTGGTGGTCGTCTGAGATCGCGGAGCTCAGGGCGGCCTCCAACGTGGCCCGCCGCCAATACACGCGGTGCGGCCACCGCCTGCGGAACAACCCGTCCCTGGAAGAGTTGAGGGACCAGCTGCGGGGCATCTATCGAGAGGCGAAGATGGCCCTGCAGCTGGCAATCAGTCGGGCCAAGGCCGCTGCCAGGGAGCAGCTGTTGGCGGATCTCGACAGGGATCCCTGGGGGCGACCCTACCGCGCAGCGCGTGACAAGCTGTGCGCGCGGGGAGCCCCCGTCCTGGAGACTCTGCCTCCCGACCTCCTCGAGAGGGTGGTCGGGGAGCTGTTCCCAGCCGCGGCCCATCACTCTCCGCCGGTGATGTCGCCGCCGTCTCGCCAGGTGGCTGGCGGGGACGACGATGTCCCGCTGGTCACCGAGTCGGAGATGGAGACGGCGCTGGCCCGACTGCGGGCCAAGAAGACGGCCCCCGGGCCTGACGGTGTCCCGGGCCGCGTGGTGTGCGTGGCCTCGGAGTTCCTTGGGGAGGGGCTTCGGGGACTGTTCGACAGGTGCCTTCTGTCCGGACGGTTCCCGAAGCTCTGGAGGGAGGGGAGGCTATGCCTCCTCAAGAAGGAAGGCCGGCCGGAGGACTCCCCCTCCGCGTACCGGCCCATCGTGCTTCTGGACGAGGCGGGCAAACTGTTCGAGAGGGTCCTCGCTGCCCGTCTCGTCCAGCACCTTGAGGGAGTGGGACCGGGGCTCAGCCCGGTCCAGTTCGGCTTCAGGGCGGGGCGGTCGACGATCGACGCGCTCGACGCCCTGAGGCGCCTCCGCGAGGAGGCGGTGGAGGAGGGGGAAGTGGTCCTGGCGGTGTCGCTCGACATCGCCAATGCGTTCAACAGCCTCCCCTTCGAGACGCTCGGGGAGGCACTTCGGTACCATGAGGTGCCTCCTTATCTCGGGAGGCTGCTGAGCGCATACCTCCGGGACCGCGAGGTCCTGTGGGAGGGAGCGGACGGCCGCATTCAGCGGCGGACGGTAAATTGCGGTGTTCCGCAGGGCTCGGTTCTAGGCCCTGTCCTGTGGAACATCGGATACGACTGGTTGCTCAGGATGCCGCTACTGCCCGGGGTGGGGCTGCTCTGCTACGCAGACGACACCCTCATCACGGCCAGGGGCGGCACCTTCGCCGAGGCGGCGAGGAGAGCAACGGTCGCGACGTCGCTGGCTGCGGACCGGATCGGCCTGCTGGGCCTGAGGGTCTCCCTGCCGAAGACGGAGGCCCTCCTCCTCCACGGGCCACGCCGGGGTCCCCCTCGCGGTGCGAGCATCACCGTGGGGGGGACGGTGATAGAGCTGCGGGCCCAGATGAAGTATCTGGGCCTGCACCTGGACGGTCGGTGGAGCTTCGGGGCCCACTTCCAACAGATGGCCCCGAGGCTCATACGGTCGGCCGCCGCCCTGGGCAGGCTGCTGCCCAACGTCGGCGGCCCGGGCTCCGTCTGCAGGCGCCTGTACTCCGGCATCATCCGGAGTATGGCCCTGTACGGGGCCCCCGTCTGGGTCGGAGCCCTCACCGCTCGCAACAGGGCCCTTCTGCGGAGGCCGCAGAGGGTCATAGCGGTGAGGGCGATCCGGGCTTACCGCACGGTGTCGTGGACGGCTGCCACGCTGCTCGCCGGGGACCCACCCTGGGAGCTCCAGGCGGAGGTGCTGGCGGCCGTCTACAGGTACCGTGCGGCACGGAGGGAGGAGGGAGCGCTGCCCCTCCTCGACGGTGGTGGTGCAAGGCGGGTCAGGGACAGAGCGCGAGAGGCCCTGATCCGCCACTGGGAGGAGGATTTGGGGTCCCCAGCCGCCGGGCTGGCGACGGTGGAGGCGGTCCGCCCCCACCTAGATCGCTGGCTGTCTCGGCGGCACGGGACCCTAACCTACAGGTTGGTGCAGGTGCTTACCGGGCATGGCTGCTTCGGTAAGTACCTGCATCAAATCGCGGGCCGGGAGCCGACGCCGGCCTGCCACGAGTGTGGCGCGCCAGTTGACACGGCGCGCCACACGGTGGAGGAGTGTGCCGCCTGGGTGACCGAGAGGCGGGCCCTGGCGGCACAGGTCGGAGGAGACCTCTCGCTGTCGAGCCTTATCGGACGGATGCTCGACAGCGAGGAGGGGTGGGAAGCAATGGCCTCCTTCTGCGAGGACGTCATGTCGCAGAAGGAGGCCGCGGAGCGGGTCAGGGAGGAGGACGTCCTGGCCGACCCGCGCCGCAGACGGAGGCCGGGGAGGAGGAGGCGACTGTACGCCCACCTCCTTCCCCCGCCATAGAGGCCGGTGGTGGGCCGGGGGACCCGCCACCGACGAAAGCCTCGATGACTGAGGGCGTCCCAGTGTACCGGGACGCCCTCTCCGATAGTCGCTTGCCCGCGTAGCGGGCACCTCGTCGGGGCGTCAACGTCGACTGCGCTCGCGCGAACCGTTGGCGCCCCAAGCGTGCCGTGTGAGGGTATACCGCTGGGGTTTTAGTGGGTATACGGGTTCTGTCCCGGGAGTCCCACATAATCACCGACCTCACCCCCGGGGGGCGGTGGTATGCGTAATGCATTTCCCCAGCGAAACCAAAAAAAAAAAAAAAAAAAAAAAAAAAAAGGTTAGGTTAGGTTAGGTTAGGTTGGGCGGGTGGAAGGGGAAGTCACAGAGGCTACTGGTAAGACCTGGTGACTTCGTCTTTCACCGTACTCCATTGTCTTTCCCGGCAATGTGAGGGGTGTTGGTCTTGGGTGGAGCACTACTGTTGCGTCGAAACCCAAGGCAAGTGTGGTTGTTATCCTGCTCGTGGTTGCCGCCTGCTTTTGGTCTGGCCCTTCTGGACAGACGTAGCCGAAACAGCCATGCGCCTTCCCGTCTTAATTCTCCCCTTCCCTCCTTTCCCTTTCCCCCTTTCCTTTCTCTCCCATTTCCTGTTTCAGTGTCGCGGTTGTTCGGCTCCGGGGACTTCTCTGTTTTCAGAGTTGCCTTGGGACGTCGAACCGCCGTGGCACACCATGAGGTCCTTGGGTTGGCGCTCAACTCAGTTGGCCGTCAAACCGAGTCCTCACTTCATTTAATTTACACTGTCGTTTTGTTGTTGTTGTTATACTTCGTTTTGTTTGTTGTTTTGGTTTTGTTGTTTTGTTTTGTTTTGTTCGTTTTGTTTGTTTGTTGTTTGTTTTGGTTTGTTTGTTTTGGTTTTGTTGTTTTGTTTTGCTATGTTTGTTTCCCTAACTTTTCTGTCTTTTTGTTTGTTTCTTTTCTGTTCGTCTCTTCGGGTTTGCGGCTCCCGGGGTTCCTCGGGGGTTCGCAGGGGTGGGTGTGCTTAGGGCGACGTTTTTGGTTGGGAGTAAAAACTATGGATAAGCACGATTACCAAACAACTCCCCGGGCGGGTCCCAGTTCGTCGGTGACGGCTGGGGAATCCCGCACCCCTGCGCCTAACAGTGCGGGGGTCTGCCCCACGTTATACGGGGGGGGCAGTAACCGTGTGACTCCGTCTGTTGCAACAGACGTTGAGAGGAGGGGGGCCACTGTGCCGAAATTACCATATATAGAAGTAGCCGGACGAGACGGCGTAATATATCGCTTCCCGGGAGACCGCGTGCCGGATGCGATATCCACGGATGACGAGGTGGTCGTCGTGGAGGAGAGGGAGAGGGTGGACGAAGGGGTGCGCCGAACAACTGGCCCCCGAAGGGACGACAAGGGTCGTTTTCTGTCGTCCCGGTCTGCCTCCCCATGCTCGGCTTCTAAGCCGAAGGAAGGAGGAAAGGCTCCGGTGGTGGTCCTCCAGGACTGCCTCAGGCCTGGAACGCCCCGGAGCGTTGAACGGTTGAGACGAGAACGGGAGCTAGGTCTCGACATGTTAACGTCCGGCGACGAGGACGTCGAGTTCCTGTCCGATTCGGACTGTTCTCTGCGGAGAGCCAGCAGCAAGCGTCGTCTGGACGCCGAGGACGACGCTGCTGCTGAGGCCGCGGAGAAGGTGCCCCGGATTGAGAAGGTCTCCAAAAGGGGGAAGGCCAAGAAGGCCAGTGCCAGGTTAGAGGAAGTTCCCGAAGGTAACACCTCGGATGATCCCTCAGAAGACGCCCCAAGAGGGCGTGGAAGACCGCCCTCCACGGGCCAACACGTCGGACTGTGGCGTAAAAAGAAGGAGAGGGAGGCGGCCCTCGAGGAGGAAAGGGAGAGGCAGGAGTTCGAGGCCCGGTGGGGCCCGCTTCAGCCCCCAACTCCCAGTGCCGAGAGGCTGGAGCAGCAGGAGCGCGAGGACCGCGAGGTCCGGGAGGCGGACGAGCGCGCTGCGGAGCAGGGAGTCGCTCCCAGCAGGCTCTACCAGCCGGTGCGCGACGCTGACGTGGACGAAATGAACGGGATCGAGCTGGCCCGTACCGTCCACAACGGCGTCGTCAAGATTAGAGAGGGCATCAGAAGCTCTAAGAATCTGAAGGGGACTGTCATTCGGGAGGTCAAGGACAGCCTGGGCGCAATTCTGGACGCGACGGAGGTGCTGATGCGCCGCACGGAGTCAGGGGAAGTGGCTCTGTTGCGGGCGCAAGTCACAACCCTCACTGACCAAATGAGGGACATGGAGCTGCAGTGCGCCGAACAGAGGCGCACGATAGACGGGCTGCGCACTCGGCTTACCAAGGCCGAGGCAGCCCGTATTGAGAAGACAATGCGCCCCTCTACAACAACAGAGGGGCTAGACGTCCAGCTCATAAGCAGGACAATCATGACCCAGGTGGGTGGGATGCTCAACGCCCGCCTGGAAGAGATTGAGAGCCGGCTTCCCCCGGCAAGGAGTATGCGCCCGCCTCTGGCATCAGACGCCGCCCGGGCCCCAGTGGCCGAGGCGGCCGGAACCGACATGCCGGCAACTAAAAAGAAGAGGAAGGGAGCCAAACTGGCTGCCCCTGTGAGGAGTGAGGTCGGGCCGACGGCACCAACCGTCCCTGCCCAAGCCGCCACAACATCTGCGGCTCCGACCCTCTCCAGAAACCAGAAGAGGAGGTTAAAGAAGAAGAGCCTCGCGGCGCAGAGAGCGCCCGACGCGGAACACGCGAACATCGCGCCTGCCGCGTCATATGCGGACGTTGCATCCGCCCCAGTCCGGGAGGGCTGGAATGTGGTGGTCCGGAGAGGGGCCAAGAAGGCAGTTCGGCCTCCTCAGCCGCAACCCGCCAGCAGGCAGCCGCCGGCACAGCGGAAGCCCAAAGCCTCGCGGCTGCGGGCACCACGCATGTCGGCGGTTACCCTCACGCTGTTGCCGGGAGCCGCTGAGGAGAATCTCAACTATGGCGGGGTCCTGCGCAAGGTCAGGACCCAGATGCCTGAAGACGAATTCGTGGCGCTTAAGCCCACATTTAGAGAGGCGGCTACGGGGGCGCTCATTATAGAGCTCCCGGATGCCCAAAAGGCGGACGCCCTTGCCTCCAAGTTTAGGGAGGCGTTCGGGCCGGAGGTCCTTCGCGTGGCGCGGCCGGTCAAGTCGACCGAGCTGCGCCTCCACGCGTTGGATCCTTCCATTGTGGAGGAGGAGGTCGTTTCGGCCGTCGCGAGCGCCGGAGGGTGCGATGCGGCGGCCGTCAGGTGCGGCCCCATAAGACGGTCGAGCCGGTCGGGCCTAGGCACGGTGTGGGTGCGTTGCCCGACGGCGGCCGCAAAGACGATCGCTCGAGGGCGTCTCGCGATCGGGTGGTCGGCGGCCAGAGTTGAGGTCCTGCGGCAGCGGCCCCGGATGTGTTACCGGTGTCTCGAGACCGGTCACGTCGGGGCCTGCTGCAAGTCTGAGCAGGACCGGAGCAGTCTCTGCTACCAGTGTGGTGTAAGCGGCCATAAGGCCGTCGACTGCAGTGCGCCTGCGCGCTGTGTAGTCTGCGAGGGAGAGGGCCGAGACGCTAATCATCGGTGCGGCCGGATTAGCTGTCTCGGGCCCAAAAAGCGTAAGCCGCCAGGGGAGGCGGCTACGCAGGTCCGGATGGACACATAGTCCATCCGCGACCCGAGTGGGGCCCGTTCTGTCCGGGCCAACTCGCGGCGGAGCGCGTAGGCGCAAGCAGGGTCGTGGCCTTCAATGGCCAAGCCAGGTGGGCACAGGGGCAACTGGTGCAACTAGGTCCCAAACGCCCCTCCACTGGGACGCGAGAACGGAGGAGTTTTAGTGGGTAGGGGGGCGCCCTCATCCCTAAAGGGCGTCTTCGAGTCTCCACATACCCCGGTCGCCTTCCATCTTCAGACCGGGGACCCGTAAAAAGGGTTTCTCCTCCGCCCAAAAAAAAAAAAAAAAAAAAAAAGGTTAGGTTAGGTTAGGTTAGGTTAGGTTAGGTTCCCCCCCGATTTGTGCTGCCACCTTGCCGTGGTGGGGGGGCTTGAGTGCCTCAATGATCCGTGGGGCCATACCGGCCAGGGCCTCCCATGCCGGGCGGGCCCACGGGGAGAGGTGAGACGAAGAGCAGCGCTACCTTTTATATCGTATTTATTGTTTGTTTTAATTTGGTTTTGTTTTGTTTATTTTGTTATATGTATTCTGTCTTTTAGTTTCGTTTTGTTTTGGTTTTCTTCTTCGTTTGTTTTGGTTTTATTGTCTTATTCTTTTCTATCATATATATTATCTTTCGTCTTCTTTTTCACGACGTTTTGGTTGGAGTAACAAATATGGCAAGTCGCGCATTTGAAAATAGTCCCCGGGCGGGTCCCAGCTCTGCTGGGGAATCCCGTACTGTCGCTCCTTCGGGGGTGGCAGTCTGCCCCTCGTACTACGGGGGGGGCACAAATCGCGAAACTACCGCAAAGGGTAGAGTGGACGGAGTTAAGGCCGAAATGGCGAAACTACAGGGATGTGTGGCCGGTACTGACGGCGGAGTAAGGAACAAGGAGGGGAGCCGAACACCTGCACCCCCCCTTAGGGATGATAAGGGTCGATTCAGTTCGCCCCGACCCGGTTCGGAGTGCTCGAACAAGAGCACAGGGTCTTTAAAAGGGAAGGAGAGAGCCCCAGTTGTGGTCCTCGAGGACTTTCGGCGCCCGTGTGCGCGAAAGACCCTCGATAACATCGAAGAGATTGAGGAGATGTTGGGCGGAGAAGTGTCCGATCTGGACTCCGACGACTATATGTCGGGGTCAGAGTATAGCGTAGGGCCTATACGGAGAGCCGGCAGTAAGCGTCGTCTGGACGCCGACGACGACGCTGCTGCCGAGGCCGTTGAAAAGGTCCCGCGAGTGGAAGAGGCCCCAAGAGGCCGAGGACGGCCCCCCACTACCGGCAAACATGTCGGTAAGTGGCAGGCCAAGAAGGAGGCGAAGGAGGCTGCCAGACGGGCGGCCCTTACACCGGAGCAGAGGTGGGCGGAGGACGAGGCCGAACGCAGGGAGCGTGAGGCCGAGGCCGCCGGCTACAACGAGCCCGCACTCAGGCTACACCGGAATGCGGTTGACCTTGCTGGGGTCCAGCTCGACAGGAGAGTGGCAGAAGAGGTGGCCAACATCAGGAGGATTGCGGCCACCTCCAAAAATCTGAAAGGAGGGTGCATCAAGACCCTCAAGGATGCGGCAAGCTTCTTAGAGGAAGCCACGGACGTGCTCACGAGGCGGTCCGAATCGGAGGAGGTGGCCATGCTCCGGGCCAAGAACAACAGGCTGGAGCATCAGCAGCGGGACGTCGAGCGCGAGTACGCCGACACCCGCCGCGAGAATAATGACCTCAAAGGCGAGATCAGGGCGCTCAAGGACCGCCTCACAGCCTTGGAAAGTCAGCGGCAGCCCGCCGCACAAGTGGAGAGAGCCCCCTCGGGCGCAACGGACCTCCAACAAATGGAGTCCCGAATAATGGCGAGGATCAGTGCCTTATTCGCGGGGATACAGACCCGGTTGCTGCCTGAGGAGAGGGTGCGCCCGCCCCTAGCGGCGGATAAGCGGAAGGAGACGGCGCCTGCTCAGCCTGCAGCAACATTCAGGATGACCAAGTATGCCAATGCGTGGAACACGTCGGATGAGTGGCGGGACAGTCAAGGCCTACCGCGTGTTCCACCGGAGCAGAGGGCTGCCCTCCTGAGGTCCCTAGCGGCCCAGAGAGAGGAGGAGAACGAATCCGTTGACGTAGAGACCCTGGCCGACACAACAGCAACGGCACCGGTCGCCGCCCCAACATCCCATGCGGCTCCGTCAACGGCTCAGGGAAGAGAGAAGGCCAAGAAGGGCCCCAAAAGGCCCAAGACAAGCCTGGCCGCAAGGCGAATAGAGGACGCGGAGAGGGCAGATTTTGGCTCTGCCCCCGCAAGCGCAAGGGCAGGTTCTGACCCTGCCCCCGCAAGAAGAGAGGAATGGCAGGTGGTTGGGCGTCGCAAGGCCCCCAAGCCCACGCCAGCGCCCAAGAAGGCGAAAAAGAAGAAGCGGAAGCGGAAGGGGCCTCGACTGCAGGCACCTCGCTGCGCAGCAGTGGTGCTGACGTTGCACCCCTCTGCAGAGGAGAATGGCGTAACTTTCGAGGAGGTGCTCGCCAAGGCCAAAACGCAGCTGAGCTGGCCGGGAATTGAATTGCCGTGGGTGGACATCAGGCCCACGGCATCTGGTGGTCGCAAAATCTTGCTCCCGGGCAAGGAGAGCGGCCCTAAGGCGGGTATCCTTGCCCAAAGGCTCAAGGAGGTACTGGACCCGGGAGGAGTAATGGTCAGCCAGCCAGTGAGGTCCACTGAGCTGCGCGTGACCAACCTGGACGACTCCGTCTCCAGGGAGGAGCTCGTGGCCGCCATTGCCGAGTCCGGCAAGTGCGACCCGGTGCATGTGAGGTGCGGAGATATCCGCCGAAGGCCCAGAGGGATGGGTACGGCGTGGGCGAAGTGCCCGGTGACCGCGGCCAAGCTCCTTAACAGGAGCAAACGGCTGATCATCGGGGGCGCTTCCGCCAAGGTGGAGATTCTGGGGGGCAGGGCACTGCAGTGCTTCCGCTGCCACGAGGTGGGGCACACAAAGGCCCTCTGCCCCTCGGACCAAGACCGCAGCGATGGCTGTTACCGTTGCGGAGTAGCAGGGCACATAGCCGCCGACTGCCGAGCCAAGCCACACTGTTTCGTGTGTGCGGCGGCAAAGCGACCGGCGAACCACATCCATGGCCGGGGTCGCTGCAAAGCTCGTCGCACTCTGCGGCGGGCCCCTGGCATGGATGCCCCCGTGCAGAGGAGCACGGCAGTAGACCGGATGGACACATAGCACTCCGTGTCCATCCGGTGGGGCTCAGACGCGGGCTTTGGGAGGCCCGTTCCCCGTGTAGTGAGGTTGGCGGCGGCAGCAGCACGCAATCGGCTCTAGCCGTGTAAGTAAGCGCCTTTCAAGGGCGCACATCAGCGAACGAGGTCGTCGGACCCGCCTTCAGCGGCAAGTGGAAGAATTTGTCCCCGCAAGTCGCACAGGCACGTGCAGTAAACGTGGTTAGGTTTTAGTGGGTACACCGGCCGCAACTCACCATCTTCTCGCGGCCGGGACTCCCACATACCCCAGCCCCATCCCTGGCTGGGGACCTATAAAAGGTTTCCCCCACGATAAAAAAAAAAAAAAAAAAAAAAAAAAAAAAAAAAAAAGGTTAGGTTAGGTTAGGTTAGGTTAGGTTAGGTTAGGTTAGGTTAGGTTAGGTTCCCCCCCGATTTGTGCTGCCACCTTGCCGTGGTGGGGGGGCTTGAGTGCCTCAATGATCCGTGGGGCCATACCGGCCAGGGCCTCCCATGCCGGGCGGGCCCACGGGGAGAGGTGAGACGAAGAGCAGCGCTACCTTTTATAAAGTATTTATTGTTTTCGTTTTTGTTTCGTTTTGGTTTTGTTTTTGTTTTTGCTTTTGTTCGTATATATTCTGTCTTTTGGTTTTGTTTTGTTTTGGTTGTTTTTCTTCGTTTTGTTTTGTTTGTTGTATTTCTTTATTCTGTCCTATCATATATACTTTTCTTTCGTCTTCTTTTTCACGACGTTTTGGGAGGAGTCAATAAAACCATGGAAAGACGCGCATTTGAAAATAGTCCCCGGGCGGGTCCCAGCTCGACTTTGTCAGCTGGGGAATCCCGTACTGTCGCTCCTTCGGGGGTGGCAGTCTGCCCCTCGTACTACGGGGGGGGCACAAATCGCGAAACTGCCGCAAAGGGTAGCAAGGGAGAGGCCAGCGAGCCGAAATTACAACAGTTTGTAGAGGTAGCCGGACGAGACGGCGTTGTATATCGTTTTCCGGGCGATCGAGTGCCGGATGCGATTTCGGAAGAGGACGACGTAATCGTCGTAGAGGAGAAGGAGAGGTCGGACGGAGGGGTGCGCCGAACATCTGGCCCCCAAAGGGACACCAAGGGACGCTTTGCGTCGTCCCGGTCTGCCTCCCCATTACCGGCTGTACAGCCGAAGGGAAAGACGAAGACTCCGATGGTGGTCCTCGAGGACATCCTCAGGCCCACATCGCCACGGACTTTACAAATGACACGCACTGCGTGTGAACTGGGATTAGACATGTCGACGGACGGAGAGTCCGTCTATGACTCGGACTCTGAATACGGGGGCCCGCTGCGGAGAGCCGGCAGTAAGAGGCGTCTCGACTCCGATGACGACCCCCCTGCTGCCGAGGCCGCAGAGAAGGTCCCCAGGGTAGATGAATCCCCGAGAGGTCGGGGAAGGCCGCCTACCACAGGCAAACATGTTGGCCAGTGGCAGGTGAAAAAGGAGATGCTGGCGGCCCGAAAGGCCCTAGAAGAATCGGACGCACGGGAGCTGAGGGAGAGGCCCCCCGCAGAGCCTCCTGCGGTGAAGGCCCCCAAAGCCAAACCTGTATACAGGCCCGACCAGGACCCGCATGGTCTTGTCGGGTCTGACTTGGAGAGAAGGATGGGCGAAGAGGTTCGGAACATCCGAGAGGTTTGCAGAACATCCGGCAACCTCAAAGGAACCTCTATTAAGAGGCTAAAGGAAGCCGCAGCCTTCATGGAGGGAGCGACGGAGGTCCTCATTCGGCGGTCTGCCGATGAGGAGACCGCCATGCTCCGCTCACAAAACAGAAGGCTGCGAGAAGAGAATAAGGAGTATCGCCGCAGCAATGCCGAGCTCACTAAAAGGCTGGACGACCTCGAGGCGGAGGTCGAAAAGCTGAAGAAAAAGTCGGGAAGAGGGAAAAAGTCGGGTTGTTCCTGCGCTTCCTCCGGCGCACAGACATACACAGAAATTCCCATGATAGTGGAACGACGACCGAACCCGGTGTCGGCTGAGGTGGAGGCGGCCCTGAAGGCCCTCGGGGTCATACCCAAGTACGCCACCGAATACAATGTGTCGGACGATTTCCGGGACATGCGGCACTTGCCTCGCGTGCCCCCGGAGCTCCAGGAGGCTCTCTTCGGAGGCCCGGAGCCGCCGGCGCCCCCGGCGCCCGAGTGCGCCCAGGCGCCCACCAGGTCCTCTGAGACCTCTGCGCGCCAAGAGGCTTCTGCGCCCTTGGCGCGCACACGGAAGACGACTGCTGGCAGTGCCCCAGCCGCCACATCGCCGGCGGTGGAGGGTCCTGCCAAAAAGAAAAAGACTAGGAAGAAGAAGAGCCTCGCGGCACAACGCGCTCCCGACGCCGAACGGATAGACATGGAGTCTATCCCAGCGAGGGGAGATTGGCAGACGGTGGGTCCACGAAAGGGCCCCAAGAAGAAGGCTGCGGCTTTGCCAAAGCCACGGGAAGAGGCTCGTAAGGCAACGCCGGCCAAGCCGAAGATCCGGGCGCAACAGCTCCGGGTCCCACGGACGTCGGCGATCGTAATCACGCTGCAGCCTGGCGGAGTGGAAAGGGGCCTCCACTACGCCAAGGTGATAAATACGGCTGCGGCGCAGATCCAATGGGCAGAACTGGGGCTTCCGCGCCCCCTATGCAAGCCGACGGTAGCGGATGGGCGCAAGCTGCTCATCCCACCTGGGGAGGGCAGCGAGGCGAAGGCCGACTTACTGGCCTCCAAGTTGCGGGAGATCTTCAGCGCGGAGGAGCTGAAGGTCTCTCGACCGGTGAAGACAGCGGAGCTCGGCATCTCTCTCCTGGATGACTCTGTCACCAGGGAGATGATCGCCGAAGCTATAGCTGAAAAGGGAAGGTGTGACGCCGCACAAGTTAAGTGCGGCGAGATCAAAAAGGGCCCGCAGAACATGGGCAAAGTGTGGGTGCGGTGCCCGGTGTCGGCGGCCAAGGTGGTTGCGCGCGATCGCCTGGCTGTGGGCTGGTCGTCGGCCCGGGTCGAGCTGCTGGGGGCAAGGCCCCTACAGTGCTTTAAGTGCCTTAAGTATGGGCACACCCTGGCTCTATGTCAGGAGGGAGGAGACGGCAGCGGTCTATGTTATCGCTGCGGTCAAGCCGGCCATATCGCAGCGACGTGCAGCGAAAAGCCGCACTGCGTGGCATGTGCGGCTGCCGGCAAAGCGGCAGATCACCGCGGGGGCAGGAGCCAGTGCCTTGCGGCTAAGCGCCGTGGGGCGCGAGAGGCTACAGGGGCCAGCGCAGCCAAGCCGCGGCCCCCCCGTCCTCAGCCCTCCAACAAGAGGGCCGGGAGGAGGATGGACACGGATTGTCCATCCTAAAGCCATGGGTAAGGCGGCGGGCGTGGGAATTCCCGTCGCCTGTAAAAGCCCTAGGGTAGAAGTGGCAGCGCCATTCTGACTGGCGCGCCACAAATTCCGGCAGAGAGCGGCTATCACGCGCCGCTCCAAGTGGGAAGAGGTCCCGCGAGGGACCAGCGCCTGCTGGGTTGAGAGTGGAGATACTTTGGCCCCACGTCAACTCCCCAGCAGGCCGGGCCGGAATCGAGGGGTTTAGTGAGTAGGAGTCTCACATAACCCGGCTGTCTCCCACGCGGCCGGGTACCCATGATGGGTTCCCCTAATTATAAAAGGTTAGGTTAGGTTGGGCGGGTGGAAGGGGAAGTCACAGAGGCTACTGGTAAGACCTGGTGACTTCGTCTTTCACCGTACTCCATTGTCTTTCCCGGCAATGTGAGGGGTGTTGGTCTTGGGTGGAGCACTACTGTTGCGTCGAAACCCAAGGCAAGTGTGGTTGTTATCCTGCTCGTGGTTGCCGCCTGCTTTTGGTCTGGCCCTTCTGGACAGACGTAGCCGAAACAGCCATGCGCCCTCCCGTCTTAATTCTCCCCTTCCCTCCTTTCCCTTTCCCCTTTTCCTTTCTCTCCCATTTCCCTGTTTCAGTGTCGCGGCTGTTCGGCTCCGGGGACTTCTCTGTTTTCAGAGTTGCCTTGGGACGTCGAACCGCCGTGGCACACCATGAGGTCCTCGGGTTGGCGCTCAACTCAGTTGGCCGTCAAACCGAGTCCTCACTTCATTTAATTTAATTCTATCTTTTTGGTTTATTTATTTTGTTATACTTCGTTTTGTTTGTTTGTTTTGGTTTTGTTTTGTTTTGTTTGTTTTGTTTTGTTTTGTTTTGTTTTGTTCGTTTGTTTGTTTGTTTGCTTTGGTTTTGTTTTGTTTGTTTCACTAACTTTTCTGTCTTTTTGTTTGTTTCCTTGTCTTTTCGTCTCTTCGGGGTGCGGCTCTCGGGGCTTTCCGGGGGCTCGCAGGGGGGGAAATGTGCTTAGGGCGATGTTTGGGAAGGAGTTAAAAACTATGGCAAGTCGTGAATTGAAAATAAGTCCCCGGGCGGGTCCCAGCTCTGCTGGGGAATCCCGCACTGTCGACCCTTCGGGGGAGGCAGTCTGCCCCTCGTACTACGGGGGGGGCACAAAGCACGAAACTACCAGAAAGGGTAGGATGGGAGTAAAGACGGCCGCAATGGCGCAACTACTGGAAGAAGAAGAGGCCGGTACTGACGGCGAAGTAGAGAGGAGCAAGGGGTGCAGCACAACAGGCCCCCTGAGGGACGGGAAGGGGCGATTCAAATCGCCATCCCGGCCCAGTGTAGAGATGGACAGCAATCCGGTGGTGGTCCTCCAGGACTGCCTCAGGCCTGGGACGCCCCGGAGCGTTGAGCGACTAAGACGAGAGGCGGAGATCGGACTGGATATGTCGACGTCCGGCGAGGAGGACGTCGAGTTCTTGTCCGATTCGGACTACGGGGGCCCTCTGCGGAGGTCCGGCAGCAAGCGGCGACTTGACAGTGATGACGACGCTGCTGACGAGGCCGCGGAAAAGGTCCCACGGGTCGAGGACGCCCCAAGGGGCAGGGGAAGACCGCCAACAACGGGCCAGCATGTCGGCCTGTGGCGGAAGAAAAAGGAGAGAGAGGCAGCCCTCGAGGAACAAAGGGAGTTGGCGGAGTTTGAGGCCCGGTATGGCCCATTCCAGCCCCCAACTGCTGAAAGAACTGCTGAGAGGCAGGAATGGGAAAGGAACGCGAAGGCGCAGCAAGAGCGCCAGGAGCGGGAAACCCGAGAGGCGGACGCACGCGCTGCGGAGCAGGGAGTAGCTCCAAGCAGGCTGTACCAGCCGGTGCGGGCCGCTGATGTGGACGACATGAATGGGATCGAGCTGGCCCGTACCGTCCACAACGGCGTCACAAAAATAAGGGAAGTCATAAAGAACTCCAAGAACATAAAAGGGACGTTCATCCGGGACGTGAAAGACGGCCTGGCCGCGATCATGGACGCGACGGAGGTGTTGACGCGCCGCACGGAGTCCGGGGAAGTGGCTCTGTTGCGGGCGCAGTTCAACACCTTAAATGACCAAATGCGGGACATGGAGCTGAAGTGCGCCGAACAACGGCGTACGATAGACGAGCTGCGCACTCGGCTCACCAAGGCCGAGGCAGCTCGTATAGAGAAGGCCATGCGCCCCCCTACTACAACGGAGGGGCTAGACACACAGCTTCTGAGTAGGAATATAATGACCCAGGTGGGTGGGATGCTGAACGCCCGCCTGGAGGAAATTGAGAGCCGGCTTCCCCCGGCAAAGAGAGTACGCCCGCCTCTCGCATCGGACGCTGTTCAGGCCCCAGTGGCTGAGGCGGCTAGGACCGAAGCGACAAGGCCGGCTTCAAAAAAGAAGGCGAGGAAGAAAGCCGCCGAAGCGGCTGTACCTGTGAGGAGAGAGGTTGGGCCGACGGCACCGGCCGTCCCTGCCCAAGACGCCACAACACCTGCGGCTCCAGCCTCCTCGAAACGGAGTAAGAGGAAGACCGGAAAGAGCCTCGCAGCGCAGCGAGCGCCGGATGCGGAGAGCGCGGATGTCGCGCCCGCTGTGTCACGAGCAGAATGGAGTACGGTGGTCCGTAGAGGGGCCACCAAGAAGACTGTCCAGCCGCAAGCTGACAGCAGACCGCCGCCGCCAAAGCGGAAGCCCAAAGCCTCGCGGCTGCGGGCCCCGCGCAAGGCGGCAGTAGTCCTCACACTGCTGCCAGAGGCGACTGAGGAACAAATCACATATGCCGAAGTCATACGGAGGGCCAAAAGCCACATCACGTTGGCTGACCTTGGTCTCCACAAACCCACATTCCGGGAGGCAGCGACGGGTGCGCTGGTTGTGGAAGTCCCGGATGTGGAGAAAGCGGACGCGTTAGCCGCGAAAATAAGAGAAGTTTTTAGGCCCGAAATACTTCGGGTGGCGCGGCCGGTCAAATCGGCCGAGCTGCGCCTACACGGACTCGACCCTTCGGTCACGGAAGAGGAAGTCGTGGCGGCTGTAGCGAGCACCGGCGTGTGCGACGCAGCAGCCGTCAAGTGCGGCAAAATAACGAGAGTGCGCAGATCGGGCATAGGCACAGTGTGGGTGCGGTGCCCGGTCCTGGCGGCCAAGACGATCGCCCGAGGTCAGCTGACCATAGGGTGGACGTCGGCCCGAGTGGAGGTCCTTCGTCAGCGCCCCCGAATGTGTTACCGGTGTCTCGAGACCGGGCACATCGGGGCGTGTTGCAAGTCAGACAAGGACCGGGGTGGCGTCTGCTACCAGTGCGGGGAGGGCGGTCACAAGGCCGCCAGCTGCAGCGCCAAGCCGCGCTGCATCGTGTGCGCCGACTACGGCCGGGACGCCAACCACAGATGTGGTCGGGCGAGTTGTCTCGGCCCGAAGAAGCGCAAGCCGCCCGACAAGGGGGCCGAGCAGGAACGGATGGACACGTAGTCCATCCGCCGACATAAGTGCCGATTCATTCGGCCCGGGAAGGCTGGCCGGTTCTGTCCGGGGCCAGGTACGAAGGTGGTGGTGCGCAGAGGTGCGCAATATAGGGTCGAGGTCTTATGATCACACACGGTGGGTGGAGCACACGGTGATATCGGTCCCGAACCGCTCCCCACCAGGAAGGGAAGATATAGAGGTAGGTTTAGTGGGTATGGGGACGTCCATTTCTAGGGCGCTCTCGAGTCCCACATAACCCTGTCGCATCCACTCGCGTGGAGGCTTTCTCCGCGAGTGGATGCGCCAGGGTATCCGTAAAAAGGATTCCCCCTCTCTAAAAAAAAAAAAAAAGGTTAGGTTAGGTTAGGTTAGGTTAGGTTAGGTTAGGTTAGGTTAGGTTAGGTTAGGTTAGGTTAGGTTAGGTTAGGTTAGGTTAGGTTAGGTTAGGTTAGGTTGGGCGGGTGGAAGGGGAAGTCACAGAGGCTACTGGTAAGACCTGGTGACTTCGTCTTTCACCGTACTCCATTGTCTTTCCCGGCAATGTGAGGGGTGTTGGTCTTGGGTGGAGCACTACTGTTGCGTCGAAACCCAAGGCAAGTGTGGTTGTTATCCTGCTCGTGGTTGCCGCCTGCTTTTGGTCTGGCCCTTCTGGACAGACGTAGCCGAAACAGCCATGCGCCTTCCCGTCTTAATTCTCCCCTTCCCTCCTTTCCCTTACCCTGTTTCCTGTCGTTCCCGCTCCCCTTTCACAGTGCTGCGGTTGTTCGGCTCCGGGTCTCCTCTGCCTTCAGAGCTGACTTCGGATGACGCACCGCCGTGGCACACCATGGGGTCCTCGGGTTCGCGCTCAACCCAGTTGGCCGCCAAACCGAGTCCCCACCTTAATTTCAATTCTATCTTTCTGTTGATTTTGTTTTGTTATACTTCTTCTTATTTATTTTGTTATTTTGATTTTCGTCAGTTTTGTTCTCTTTACTCTTTTCTGTCTTTTGTTTTGCTTCGTTTTCTTTTGTCGTTTCTTGGGTTGCGGCTCTCGGGTTCGCCTGGGAGTCTGCAGGGGGGGTGCGCATAGGATGACGTTAAGAGGAGAAAAGGAACCAATATGGAAAAGTGCAATATGGAAAAGAATCCCCGGGCGGGTCCCAGTCAGTCGGTGGCTGCTGGGGAATCCCGCACCGCTTCTCCCTCGGGGGAGGCGGTCTGCCCCTCGTCATACGGGGGGGGCACCAATTGCCTTTCCACTTTGGGAAAGAATGAAGGAGTCAGAAGGAGCCAGCGAAATCTAAGCAAGGTGAAGAGCGAATCGAGCGAAGAGTGTTCAGTAGCGTTACCCCCTGTCCAGCAAACCGTAACGGAGTTTCCGCGGCAGGGAGGTGAAGTCGTGGCTGGGAGAGCGAACGAGTTGGTTCTCGTCAATTGTGGGAACGACATGTCGAGAGTGAAACGGGCAGACTCAAAAGAGTCGCTGCAGTCTGCCGTGGTCGTAGACAGCGCGTCTGAGACGGAGGAGATGGAGACGGTCAGCTTGCCGGGTCCTGAAGACCCTGATCGGCCTAGCAAGCGCCGTAGGGAGCATGGTGGCTCCAGTGGCGACTCCGAGCCCGAGGAGCCGAAGATCCCCCGTGCTGGGTCGAGGTCTTCGAGTAGGGGGCGCGGTGCTTCCGCCGGGAGCAGTAGAGAGAGAGGGAGACCCCCCACGACGGGGGACTTCGTAGGGAAGGCGAAGGCGCAATTGGCGTTGGCCCAGGCCCAGAGGGATCTCGCAAAGGAGATTGCCGACACGCAGCTCACGCAGCTCACGGCGGACTTCTACCGGCAGGTGAGCCGCAGCCGGAGCACGTGCAGTCTGCCGGACTCCCTGAGCGTGGCGGATCCCAACTGCCCGGACGGGCCGAGAACTGCCGCCGAGCTGGTCGAGAAGGTGACGACTAGCGTCGGCTACATCCGGGAGGTTGGCGCTAGGTCGAAAAACCTAAAGGGAGTGTTTGTGGCCGGCATCAAAGCGGCCTCGTCGGTCATCGCCAACGCGGTCACGGAGCTGGCCGCCATCAACAGCACGGAGGGAGACGGTCAGGCTCCAGCGGGAACTCGACCTATTGAAGAAGGAGCTTGAGGACTCCCGACAGGAGGTCCAGAAGCTGAGGTCGGAGATGGCAAGGGATCGCCCGCCGGAGGATATGGACGCCTTCAGGCAGTCGCTGCTCGTCCAGTTCGGCGCCATGATGGACGCAAAGGTTCAGGGCGCCATGATCCCGGACAAGCGACCCCCGCTCGCTGCCGACAGGGCTCGCGGAGGGGACGCGGTGCTGCACGGGGAGGTTCTGCCCCTCTCCGAAACCGGCACAAGGGGCAAAGGCCGGCAGCAAACTCCCAGTGAGGACCGGCGCGGTCGTCGTCTTAGAGAGGATCCGGGCCACGGGTGCGCGCCCAGCGGTTCCTCCTGCTGGTGCCGTCGCGAAGACCCGCTCAACAACACCCGAGGTGACGCAGCCCGTGGTCAAAACCTACGCACGGGCGGCGTCGTCCAAGCAGAAGCCGGCACGGGCCCTCGGGGCCCCCGTGAAGAAAGTGGAGCCTCCGGCTCCAGTCAAGAAGGCCGCACCGGCTTTGGTGCGTGCCTCCACACAATCGGGCCGTGACGAAGAAGGTCGTTACGAAGGCACAGGTGCACGCCAGTCCGGCTCCTAGTGTCCAGAAGAAGGCGACACCGCCTCCCACCCTCCCCAAGACGCCGGTTCCTTTGGCTGTCCCGGACGAGGAGTCCATGGAGGTGGTGGAAGTGGTAGAGGTGGAGGAAGGGTCCCTGCGGAGGCGGCCCCCCGCTCGCCAAGTCGAGGCGCCTCGCGCCGCTCCGCCCAGTGTGTCGGCGGAGCGGCCGAGCAGATCCAAAAGGCGGCGCGAACAGAAGAAGAGGAGCATGGCGGCCAGGAAAGCTGCGGCAGCGGAAACACCGCGGCACGGCGCATGCTCCTCCTAGCCAGAACAAGGACGAGGAGGGGTGGACCACGGTCCGCTCCAAGAAGGCGGCCAAGAAGACGCAGTCTGAGGGCCGCCGGGCAAACTCGCGAGCGAGGGAAAAAGGGCCGAAGCCCCGAAAACTACGCATCCCCCGCACGGCCGCAGTGGTTCTGTCCCTGCTGCCTGCGGCCGTTGATCAGGGCCTCACGTACGAGTCAATAATTACGGAGGCCCAAAAAGCGGATAAAGGTCAGGGAGCTGGGGATTGACGACCCTCCGATTCCGCCACACAATCACAGGTGCGCGGATGGTGGTCATCCCCGGCCAGGACAGCGAGGAGAGGGCGGAGCGGTTCGCGGCCAAGCTACGGGAGGTCACAAATCCCTCCCTGGTCAAGGTCTCCAGGCCCGCCAAGACCGCGGAGCTGAGAGTGTCGGGGCCTGGATGACGCGGCCACCAAGGCACAAGTGGCGGAGGCGCTGGCCGAGGCCGGCAACTGCGACGTGTCGCCTTCGTCTGCGGGGATATCCGGCGGGATGCGCCGAGGCGTCTGGGGTCCATCTGGGTCAGGTGTCCCCTGCCAGTGGCCAAGTTGGTAACGGCCAAGGACCGCCTTCTTATCGGCTGGTCCTCGGCGCGTATAGAGCTGCTGCCCGAGCGGCCGTTCCGGTGCTTCAAGTGCCTGGAATCTGGTCACGCTCGGGCATGCTGCCATTCAGAGTGGGACCGCAGCGATCAGTGCTATCGCTGCGGTCAGCCCGGCCATCTCGCCAGCACCTGCCTCGCCAAGCCGCACTGCACCGTGTGTGCGGCGGCGGGCAGGAGTGCGGATCACACGTCGGGGCGCAGAACGTGCGTGGCCCCTAAAGCCAGGCAAAACGAGCCGGCTCGCAGCTCAGCGCCGCAGCCTGCAACCGCCGGACCTTCAGGTGCAAGGGGTCCGGCCGAGGAGAAACCGCAGTCCGACAGATAATGGACCACACCCACATATTGCAAATAAATCTAAATCGCTGTGCCAACGCGCAGAATCTGCTGATGCAGACGTTGGCACAGGCACAGTATCCACGTGGGTGTGGTGTCGGAGCCGTACAGGGTTTCCCCTCCGGCGACGGTTGGGGCCGGGGACCTGAGCGGGTTGGTGGCGTTAACCGCCAGGACGGCGATCGGAGCGCCTCCGCTCCGCAATGTCCATAGGGGGACGGGCTGGGTCGCCGCCGACGTACGCGATGCCTTGGTCGTCGGGGTTTATTTCTCCCCGAACAGGTCGCTCGCCGAGTTCGGTGTCTTCTTGAGCGACCTGGGGGCGTTCATCGCCGGGAGGGGACCGAGGCATCTGCTGTTGGGCCGGCGACTTTAACGCCAAATCGGTGATGTGGGGTTGCCCCAGGACCGACGCCCGCGGAGCGGAGATGGAGGAATGGGCCGCCTCAGCGGGCCTGGTGGTCCTGAACAGGGGGTCGACGCACACGTGTGTACGGCCGCGACGGGGGTTCGATTGTGGACATAACCCTGGCCACCCCCCGTCCTTGCCGACCGCGTGCTCAACTGGAGAGTGCTGGAGG